>OZ014532.1:117513485-118846872 GCA_963966105.1 Volucella zonaria
ACCTTATTCTCAGGTAGATGTTAGAAATTAGAAGATGTTGCTGATTGACAACGTGGTTAACTTTTGACTACATCCAGAAGTCCAGAAACAGCCCGTTAAAAAAATAGATTTGTCAAATATGTCACTATAACTTGCGAACATTTAAGACCAACGCACATCGGTATCTCTCTCTTGTCCCTCCCTAATTTCCCCTCGCCCGCGCTATGTGCAAACATCTTAAGGGTACACAAAATCCCTTGTGCGCGGGCCAATTATAAAAAAAAAATAATAATAATAATAATTCTAACAAGGAAAGCAACGGCTTACAGTCGAGGTAGCATATATGTACTCGTATGTATGTCAATACATGCCAAGGCCTCCAGCAAGTGGTTCAAGCCGGCTTTCCAGTGAGGAGAAATATTTTCGGGGACAAACAGCAATTTTCATTTACATTTCAGATTACGCAAATCCTGTCAAGTTATATGTATGTATGGGTCAGTTCAACCACACAAGCCACTCTTCTAATATCTAGGATTCCTAAATGTGGAACATATTGTAGGTAATATGTAATTACTTGAACTATTACCTACTAAATCAAGAAAATACAACAATATTCCTAATAAGGTAGCTCAGCGACGAACGGTTAGAATCTATATTTAAATTCGTCTAATTGACAAAAGTCTGGAGAGTTTTTTACAGAATTTCTTGACAAATTCTGGTCCTCATCACTTAGTTTGCCCTATACCAGTAGTTTATTTTGACCTCTGATGGATCAACTTCAAGTCAAAGCAAACAGCTTATGGTTTATCGAAAATGCATGAGACTGACACTAGTAGAAAGCTCCTCAGTATGACTAGTGTGCCGATTAATATGCAAAAATATCAATTATAAAGCTCTGTATTATATATTGATTTTGAAGCAGACATATTAAGAGCCAAGCGCTTGTATATTTACACGACTAATACACGCGGACGGCTGGCTTCCTCTTTAACTTGGTCATGCCACTATAATTTGAACAAAAAAAAAAAACCCAACGTAATCTCTACTATCGACTACTCGTAACATATAGAGACGTCATAGTGGCCTTTGATCAAACTAATCTAACTGTTTTTTTACTTGTGGAGTGCGAGTGTACCCACTCACAAAGTCCGATTCATTCACCGAAAAATATACAATATCAGTACAAGGAAACTTGCACAATAATGGACAATTTTCTCCCTCACCGGCCCTCTTAGGAGCAAGGATATTAATATTAATATCCAAAATAAAGTCCGACAAAACCGAAGATTAAAAAGCTTACATACACTAGCACCAATTGACAGAGGTGTCAATTAAAATTGATCATTTTTCCCCCTTTTTTTTGGCACATTGTTAAAAATTTATACTTTGTCATCTTACCGTGCTTGCTGAGCATCTGCCAACTGTCGAAAAAGAACTTGCTAGGGCAGAAAAGTTTAAGGCCTGAAGAATCAACTGTCAAACAGATATTCAGATTAGAGTAGATCTCATAAAAATATGAAAAACAATTTCAATTCAATACCCAACATCTCGCAGTGCCTAGTTCATGGCGTTCCATTCCAGGAGTCTAGCTTAAGACGATACAATTTAAACAAAATGGCTTAAGATGCGACGGCATGGCGATACTCCGTAAGTCAATATTTTAGTCTCTCATTCTGTGGGTCCTTTCTTCAATCTTTACAAAGCACATGATATTGACATATTTGTGGAAAACAGCGTGCTGTAAATTCTGTATTTGATTAGAGTATGGAAATATTTTAAATTGTGAATAAATAGGACTTGATGAAAGCTTTACGATTGACAGCTACTCGTATACGTTAATCACGAACTTTATTTACCTCTCATAAATCAAGGGAACAATCTAAAACTAAATTGTGTAGTAAGACCTTATCTCGAACCACTGAAAAAATGACTTTATTGATCTGGATCATTCTAGTTTTGCGTGACAGAACATGGAAAACATTTTCGAGAGGTAGCACATTCGAAGCATATTTCAATAAACAGATGGTCTAAAAAGCACTGAAAAACTTTTGGATAAAGACACATTATGAACGCCTCTTTCTCTCCATGTGTGCATTACGGTCATTACTAGGTTGCTCTGGTAAATTTCCTTTCTTAAAGATAATTGAAGATAAACCATACTTGTAGGTGTATAGTAGATCAGCTGATATTGATTCAAATCACGTAGAGGCTCACGAGACTTTCCCTCATAGATGTTAACAAGTCTTGACACTTTTATAATAAAAAATAGTTCATTGGAAGTAGATTTTAAATAAAAAAAAAAATTTAAGGACTAAATATATTTATTAATTCATAAACATACCATTCCTCTCGATAGTACTTCTGGCGGAGTGTGTTATCGTTAAAAATAAAATTAAATAAAAAACTAAACGTCTGCTGAGCATAATGTTTTTTTAATTTTGTTTTTAATATTTATGCAGACTTTCACACACTAGATATTAAACTTAAGGACTTATTTACTTTATTTTTAATAGAAAACTACATGCACTGAAACACAACATTTAGAATGATATTCGTATTTTTTTTCCTTTTCAATTATATACAGGTGGGGTGATGTAAAAACAAAAAAAAAAAAAAAAATCCGTCGTTCTATTTTAGAGGACAGGGAAAACGAGTTAAATTTTTGAGACGTCCGAACGCGAAGAATGGATTCTTTTGACTAACCGTTGGTAATCGACAACGTTCTTAATAATATCGCCTGCTTAAATTTATTGTTTATATCTACATGCCTTAATATTTTTTCTTTTCATATATTGTACATGGCACATAGCTCTGTTAATGCTATAATACATAAATTGTTTATAGCATTTAGTAAATAATTGATAAGAAATCTCCCGTAAGCTGTAGAAAATTGATAATGCCGTGTGTACGAGTGTAGTTTTTCCTGGCCCTTGATTTGTGGTTTGTTTATTTTTGCGGTATTTTCAAGTGTTGGTCGGGAATGGTAATATTTGTCGCTGTGGGAGAATAGGTCTCTTCGATCATGACAGGTGTATAATGACTTTATCACTTTATAGTAGATACAGGTACTTACTCCTATACTTATACATATATTCGCAGTCTTGAGGCAATATCCGTCTGATGGGATTTTGTTTTGCAAGATGTTATGAATGATAAGGTCTTACACATACTCGTATTTTAGTAGGTGTAGCTTCTTGAAATGGAGAAAGTATATGTATAAACATACATTGTTCTTGTCATAATGTTTATGTACTTAAGTAAAAATTGTCCAATCACCGTGCTTTATTTATTTAATTCAATTGCTGTTGATATTTCCTGTTAATACATTTCAATAATTATTATATTTTTTAAATTGATTTCAAGTACTTACTATCATTTCTTATGGATCTTAATCAAATATTTCTTTTACACACATAAATGTAAAAGATACACATTTTACAAACATATTCACAAGTTAATTGTATGTCTCTGGTGGTTGCTAGGGGCTCGAATGCGCAGAGGGCAGTCATTCACCCTGTACCAGTAAACTCCTACTCTCGTCGCTAGGGAATGAAATCCCAGAAGCATGCTTTGCTGCCCTAGAGACTTTATTATTTTGGCGGCAGTGTGGCTTCTCCAGATGGAATCAACTGGTTGAATAGCCACAAACTAAAAAAAACTATTAAATCAATTCCAAGTTAAATTAGGTTAGGTTGAAGAGGGTGTCGTTCAGAAAACCGATACCCTTGGACAAATATAAAATTCCTTGTAATGCCTCGTGAATACAGGACAAGTTTTCTCTTTGATTTTTGAACCAGTTGCAAATTCTTATGAACAATAATAAGCGAATTCTAATGTTTTATCTAGGCAAACAAATAAAATCATAATGATAGAAAGGTACCATTGAAATATTATCATCTTATTTTCCATTTAAAACTTAGAACTACCCAAGCTACTTAATCTAATTAACCGTAGATGAGCCGTTTATTCCTCGTATCCCGATTGCGCTGATGTATTTCCGGAATACCATCCCTACTAAACCTAAATGGTCGATGTTACGAAATGCGTTGGACGAAATAAGGCCATATCGGAGCGTATTCTCGTGGCACATAATATTGCGGTAATAGGCTCCGAAGATCGTTCTGTTGTCGATGGTCATATAGAGCCTGGTTGAGATAACGTTTTATGTACTCAAACTCTTGTGTTCTGCATATTCGTAAGCATGTCCTAAGACACTGTCTTTCAAACACTCGAATCTTTCGATGTAATATCGGGCTATATACCACACGTATGATTGGCCTTATTAGAGCCACGTACCCTATGACGTTCACACTGGCATCAAATTATGTTTCTCACCGCCAATGGTAGTCCGTTTTTTCCAATTATGGCCATATTTTACCACTTATCATTACTGGTATTCCTTGAAGCTACTCTCAACGGAGTTCTAAATAAGATTGTTTTCAACTTTTGATCTTCAACTAAATCATCTGCGTACATTATAAGGCGACTGAATGAACCTACAGATAACTTGTGTAAATGTTAAAAAGTATCGCACCCAGTTATAAGCCAGGCTTCGGCATACCTATACTTGTTACCTCGTAGAAAAGCCATGGGCCTTCTCAAAGTCAACTATGCAAGTATTTAATATGTCGAAAATATGCAAACACAATGAGTGTCAGCTTAAGACTAACCTTATTAAAAAAACTTAAATATTTTTAACATGTATCACTTACATATATTACTTAGATTATGTACTATATAAATGCATACTGTAGCGGCCATCCTATAAATATTTATAATTCATTGTTATCTGTTAGTTTTCATTTATTGCTCATTCATATAAATCCATTAAATTTCATTTCATTATAAAGCACATTTTCCTATGTTAAAAATTTACATGTACCACACATCAGATCATCCCGTTGTAACACGAAATCTTTACATACACAGATTTGAACGAGAGAATATGAATAAAAGAATAAAGAATTGAAAAGATCGACCGTTACAACTCTGGGTATAAAAGAGCGGCGTGATTTGGATCAATTTGCAGTCTATTGAATAAAGTCTTGGCAAGCACACAACTTTGGAGCAGCTAAAAGCATAATTCATTTGACTGAGTAGGGTGTTCAGTGGAGAGGTTGAACACGAAATTGGTCACCTGGCTCTGAGTTTTTATCGACGAGAAATAAAATAATTCCTAAGTAAGAGAAGAAAAAAGACAACTTTTCTTTTTTTCAACAATCATCCCACCTGATTGTTTCAATACATAATTGGTAAGGAACTTTCAATGCATATCAAATTTTTTAGCTTGAAGGAAAATAGTTCAGTTCTTTAATATATATCATAATATAATTCATGGACAATATCAAAATGACATAGTTAACTTATAAGAGAAGATATAAATGGTTTTATTTATTATTTTAATATTTTTTTATTTTTATATAGGTAAACATGTCAATATGTTAATTTTATTATTCCTAATAATGTTCGCTCCCTTCTCTATCCGTCTCTCTCCACCTAATCATCACTTTAACTCGTCTTCTTTTGTCTTCTCTTTATACTGTGGATGTTTTAAGTTATACCTCTAACGAAGTAAACATGAAAACATGTAAACATGAATGAAAAATCGACCTACACTTTGACTAATATAATTTCTAAACGATATGAAGGACTCAGAGTTTGTTACCTAAATGTTCGTAGTTTAAATATTAATAAACTGGACTGTTTAAAGTTCTTGTTAATAGATTCTTTTGGTTGATGTTATTTGTATTAGTGGAACGTGGTTCAATCCTAATATTCCTGATGAAGTCTACGACATACCAAACTATAAAATTCATAGAAAAGATAGAGTCACTGATACTATTAGTAGGTGGTGGAGTGGCAATTTACTGCAAGTCATCTATTAAATCTTTTAGCATACTTAAATCAAGTGGACCTGGTATTGTCCAGTTTATCGTTTTTAAAATAAGTGACTGTAGTACTAAATGTAGTGTGCCATGTGTCTAAATTAAAAACTGTAGTTGATCTCCCTCACCGTTTTTCTCAGCTCCTTCGGACTATTGTGCACTTAAATGTTAACATATAATTATTTGTGGAGATTTTAATGCTGACTTGATAAGAAATGACTTACGTGTATTTCAGATGCAAGATCTAGTGTCATTTGTCGTTCTAAGTATTGTGGACAATAATTATCCGACACGTTTCGTCCCTAATTGTTTACCCAGTCTTTTGGATCTTACCATAGTCTCCGATCCTGCGCTTGTTCTTCTTTTTGACCAAATATCTTACGACATTTCTGACAATGATTTACTTTTTTGTTGTGAATTTATCTAAACTAACTACCGCTAACTACTTCTATTAATATTGATGCACTAAAGCTAGCAAACTTTACCAGCCCCCTGGTTACAATGTACACCCTGAATAAGTCGAACAGCAACCAACTTCAGACTGCTATTATTTCCAAACCGTTCATGACAGTGAGCTCAAATTTTGACACATGACAGATAATTTTATTATTTACAAGCCTTTTAAACGATTTGCGTCTCAGTTGTGTTGAAAAATTTTTATCCGCGATGGAATTCAAACGTGATTGCTTTATATTTGGCTGGAAAACTACAAGTAGCTATCGTTAGAGCCCTCCAGTACCTCAACGTGAATAAATCATTTGTGTCTTGAGCCATAGCTCGTTACCGTGATAGTGGCAGCGTTGCAAAACGCTATGGAGGTGGTCATAAAAAAACAGCAACATCGGCAGAAATGGTTCGGAAAGTGAAGGTTCGAATTGAGCGAAATCCGCGTCGAAGTGGAAGAAAAATGGCTCGTGAGCTCAAACCATTCAAGTTCCAAAAAGCACACGATCTTACACCGCAACAGAAAAAAATTAGAGTCGAAAGAGCGAAGGAGTTGCTACGCTAGCACGAAGGTGGTGAGTTGCCGAATTTGGTTTTTTCCGATGAATCGCCATTTGTTATCGAGCAATATGTCAACAAACAAAATGACCATGTTTACTTGCCAGAGAGGTCCTTCGAAAATTTACACCTTCGGACGGCCACCAGAAACCAGGCAGCACCGTTGGTGATGGTTTGGGCCGCCATAACCGCCGATGGTCGCTCTCCGCTCGAATTTTTGGACCGTGGCGTCAAAATTAATGCGATCGTATACCGTGAAACTGTTTTAGAGGCAGTATTGAAGCCTTGGGCAAACAATCATTTCGGTCGGAGGCCGTGGACATTTCAACAAGACTCGACACCGTCTCACAAAGCGCGCGTCAACCAAGATTGGTTAAAAAACAATGTTCCACACTTCATTTCTTCGACACAATGGATTGCAGATTCTCCGGATGCAAATCCGTTGGATTTCTCTGTCTGGGGTATTTTGAAGGCGAAGGTTGGCACTAAAAAATACCAAAGTTTGGACCACCTCAAACAAGCACTTCGCCGGGAATGGACCAAAATACCGCAGAGCCACTTGCGTGTAGCGTGCGATGCTGTCTTCGGCCGTCTCAAGGCCTTTATTCACGCCAAAGGTGGACATATTGAAAACTACTGATAAAATTTGAAAATTGATGTATTTTCCAACATTTTCTGCTCTGGCACAATAAAATTTATCAAAAAATAAAAAAATTACAGCATTTTAAAAAGTTGGAGTTCGAGTCATTCACCCTATAGACTGTTTTCCAAATGACAAAGTTGATTACTTTCAATCTAGTGTAAGCTAACTGATTGCTCAACATGTCCCGACTAAAACAATAAAAATAAGAAATCGAAAGTGTCCTACTAAAATAATACGTGCATCCAATAAGGACTATTATGCTTCAAAGTTGAATACCTCCAAAAAACTACTGGAGTAATCTTAAAATGATGAGTGTCTCCAAAGGAACTAATCCGGCTCTCTGATCTTGACCCAGATACACTAAGGCCCAGTTTTTCAGTGCTGAGTTAACTCCGAGTTAAGCTAGAGTTTACTAACTCGGGGCTAAAGTTAATCCAGAGTTAACTCATGAAGCAGTTTTTCAGAGCAGGATTAATTTTAACTCCATGAGTGGTGGTTTAATTATGCATCATTGCGATTGTATAATTCAGTTGTCAAAACACTATCGAAATCTTTCATTCTCATCTGCTCATTGTTTGTTATTTTGTTTTCTTTGTTTGGTGCATAACAATAACAATGAACAAAAGAAGCAGCAATTTTTCATCAGAGAAAATTGAATATTTATTAGAATTTGTGGAAAAAAAAAGATATTATAGAATGTAAGCGGACGGACCGAACGAATGTTGAAGATAAGGCAACCTGGACCGAATTCAACTTTTTTCCTTGCTATTTTCAGTATCTGTCAAAAAAATTTATTCAGTTAATCCAGAGTTAACTCAGAAAATTTGCTGGGTTTACTCGGAGTTAGCTCAGGATTAAAATTGACTGAAAAACATGTTTTTGGAGTTAACTCGAGTTTAACCCTGAGACTCGGATGATCTCACACTGAAAAACTGGCCCTAAATGACTTTCTTGTAGATGAACAACCCTCTAACAATAATAATAATGATAATCTATTTTTTAATTCAGACGGAACGATTCCTAGGCTAGAAGATTTCGTAGTCGTAAGTGAAGAAGACGTTTTTAAATGTGTGGTGTTAATCAAGTCTGACACTTCGGTAAAGATGATTTACTCATTCCGTTTATGACTCACATTATTAATTTTTGCTTTGTGATTTCTACCTTTCTCCAGTCTTGGAAAATCGCAAAGGTCATTCTAATTGCAAAAAAAAGCAAAAGCTAATTCGCCTGCTGATTTCAGAGCAATCAGCATACTTCCTTGTTTATCTTAGAGAAACAAATTTTCAACCATTTAAAAAACAACAACCTTCTCTAGCCGAAGCAATCTGGTTTCATAGTTGTTCTATGGTGAACTTATTAGAAGAAATTAGACAGTACTACGACAAAGGCCACATTATTCTACTTTGTTTGCTTGACTTTTCTAAGACTTTTGAGAGGGTAGATCATTATATTCTAAGGTTGAAACTTAAAAACTTCTTTGGTTTCAGTGACTGGGCCGTCAAACTAATCAAAGGCTATTTATCAGAGTGGTTTCAAAGGGCTAATTTGAATAGCAGATCTTCGTCACGTAAGGCGTTATTACAAGGAGTTCCGCAAGGCTCTATTCTTGGTCCCTTATTGTTCGCCATGTTCGTCAACGATCAACCTAATGTCTGCACCCCCACTTCTGTACATCCTTATGCAGATGATGTACAGCTTCACTTTGGTAGACCTCTTCTCTTGCTTGATGAATTGGTCCATCTTATCAATGGGGATCTTCGCCGTATATCTGCTTGGTCCATCGCTAATAAATTGCATCTAAGTCCGACCAAATCTCTCCTCCCTTCCTATATGCAAAAGAAAATTTGATCTTATTATTACAAAGATTACTGTTGTGGAGCAGTGCATTTAGGCTTGGTTATATTATTGATCGTAATCTTTCTGGATATAATCACACAAATGCAGTTATCGGCCGTGTCTACGGATGCCTCCGCAATTTGTGGCTTACATCCTATTTTACCCCCTTGGATACAAGACGCAAGCTAGTGCTTACCTTGATATTGCCTATTATTAACTACGCTGAGGTTGTTTATAGTGAGTTGGACTCATTGCCGCAGCGTAGGCTTTTAGTTGCTTTTAATGATGCTGTACGGTATGCATATGGCCTCCGCAGATATAACCATATCTCTGAATTCTCTAATAAATTACTAGGTTGCACTCTACAACAGTATCTCAATGGAAGAAATTGTATATTTTTGCACAAAATTATAGCTTGCAAGTCTCCGTCCAATTTGTTCGACAAACTTGTTTTTAATCGTTCCTATCTATTATCCCTTTTCGTTATCAATTCTTGAATTCATCGCGTCTTTCTTTCATTCGTGCTGTTAAATTATGGAATTCCCTTCCACCGCGAATCAAATTAATATCTAACCATTCGACGTTTAAAAGTGCAGTCACCCTCTACTTCTCCTCCCTGACAACTCAACCCTAAATTTGTATCCTCCACCCATATAAGGACTGAAACGAATAAAATCTGTAAATTTTAATACGGGCTATACTTTCAATCCATAAAAATTGCAATCCCATTTTGAACCCAAATATTCTCTAGTTTCAGTTTGTTATTGATTTTAGTTCGGTGCGGTTTAAAATATTTATAAAATATGAGTCAAGAGGAACGCCGTAAAAAGATCATCGACAAATGGCTCGAAAATACTTCGCGTCCAAACCATTTCATCGCAAAAAATTTAAACATAGCACGCAGTACAGTGGATTCTGTTATTAAACAATATTTGGAGACGTTGACAGTTAAGCGAAAATAGAAAAGTGGAGCTAAAAGTGGAGCACATGATACAAATTTGGACAGGAAAATAGTGGATACCATCGTAAAAAAACCGGACTATGTCATCCAGAGATGTTGCTCGGAAATGTAATACCAACCAAACAATGGTACAAAGATCTAAAAAACGTAACGGTCTAAAAACACGAAAAAAACAAAAAATATGAAAAGTTACTGAAAAGCAAAAAAAAGTCATAAAAACACGAGCCCGAAAGCTATACGAGTTGATTGGCAACAAGAAAGCGTGATTGCTTTTGGATGACGAAACTTATGTCAAAACTGACTTTACAATTCTTCCAGGTGCGCAGTTTTACAACTCGTTTGAAGCTGAGATTCTTCCGCAATCAACAACATCGATTGGGATGGAAAAATTCGGGTCAAAATATCCCGTTTGGCAGGCCATTTGCCAATGTGGACACAGAAGCTCATTGTTTATAACGAGTGCCTAAAAAAACGGTTGATTCCTTTCTTAAACAAACACGAGGGTTCAACATTATTTTGGCCAGATTTAGCTTCAGCTCACTATGCTCATGCGACGTTGAGCTTTTTTGTTGCTAAAAATGTCGACTTTGTCCCAAAAGACATGAATACACCCAATGTTCCACAGTGCCGTCCCATTGAAAGGTATTGGGCTTTGGTCAAAGCTAAATTGAGGAAAAGTGAGCAGTGTGCAAAGGACGTAAAAGATTTTAGTGCTAAATGGAAAAGAGCGTCCAAAAAGATCACGGATGTAACTGTCACCAACCTTATGAAGGACATTCGAAAGAAATTGAGGAGGAATGGGAACCCAAATAATTTTTTTTGTTTTTTTGTAATTGTGAATGAATTTAATAAAAACAGAGTTTTAAAGCAAATAAAAAAAATTTACATGAATTATGAAAATATTGTTCTTTTTGACTTTGAAGTTTCCAAATTTTTTTCGTTTCAGTCCTTATGTATACTCCACGAATATCTATTGCCACACAATTGTAAATTTATTATTGTAATTTAGTTTTAAGTTAAAGATTGTTTAATTCGCTAATGTATAATTCCTTAGTACTAAAAAAGATGTTTATCTTATTGTACGAAACCGATATTGTGAAATAAAATAAATAAAAAATGAAAATGAAAACAACTAGTTCCTTCTCCCTGAGATTAATTTTCATTTATTTGCTTGGCTTTCCCTAATTCGATTTGACCGGCGCGGTAAAAATTCAAAACCTTCACTATGACTAGATTTCTTTCTTTTTTTACTTACTTCAGTGTCATACCCATTTATAAGATTTAATAATACTATTTTCGTTTTATGATTGTACACATTATCATTAAGCGATGCATAATAATAGTGGTAGGTTATATACGATATTTCAATAAAAGCTGATCCAGTATTTTTTGCATTGCCAAAGGTTTCCCTAGCGATAATTCAGACAACATCTTCTTTAGACTACTTATCATTGTTTGGACATCCCATTCCGCAATACCATTCGATCGTGGATGATATGCTGGACTCTCCATACACTTAATGCCATTTAAAATATAAAAGTTTCTAAATTAAATGGAAGGCCGTTGTCCGGCACAATAGTGTCAATAAGTCCAAAATAGGCAAATATTGTTCTAAAGGTTATTATTAAACTTTCAGCAATTGCATATTCCATAATCTTGACATCAACACATTAGCTCAAGCTATCAACTAATATTAAAAATTGCAAAAATTTAAAGAAAAAGGATTTTAAATGAGTTCTCTCAAAGAAATTTCTGGACTCCTGCCAAGACTTTATTGACATTGAACTCGATTTTGCAAATTTCGCATCTGGATACGTAATCTTCGATATCTTTCTCTACTCCATCACCAAACATATTGAAGAGCCAACAATTTCATCCTAACGATTGCTATACAGTAGTTCATACAGTAGTTCTAATAGTTCTAACACACCTGGTATAATCAATCTATCTTTGAAATAAAGGCATCCACTTTCAAAACCTATCTCATTGCGTCTGTAAAACTATGTATGATCTTAAATGGGATTGAGCCGTATTAGGTCACCCGGACTTACTAATTTTGTGTACTTCTTGTAAAATACGACGGTAGTCCCAGAAATGCCCGACCTGACGTATAGATGGTGGTTGTTGTTTAAAAAGAATGACAATTGTAGAAAGTACCCACCATATAAAACTTAAATTTTAAGTCTGACGACTCTATGTTGTTTAGTATTTGTTCGACAGCCATCAATAGTGAACGCTCTCAATGAATTTTTGAATTTGGAAAAAATTGGTCATCGATATATGATACAAAGCTTTCATTTGAAAGGCCTCAATCCAACCAACATCAAAATGGAACTGGATTCTACTCTACGGGAGTCTGCTTCTTCGTTTACAACAATAAAATATTGGGTGACAGAGTTTAAGCGAGGTCGTACGAGTTGCCAAGACGAACATTGCATTGGTCGACCAAATGAGGTGAGTGTTTAGACTAAGATTTATTTTAAGCTAGATGTTAAGTTTTTATAAAAAATATGTCCATATGCTAAGTTTTTTGTTAAATTCTTTTCTTAGCCTTAAGCATAGAAAATAAGTATATATAAGTATAAAATGTAAACAAAGTCGAAAGACATATATATAAGAGTTTAGAGTAGCTTAGAGTGCCTGTGTGGGGCCAGTAAGTTAGTATAACTTTGTTAAGTAATTTTAAGCTAGCATTTAAGCATTTTTTGTTAGTATGTAAGAGTTAATGAATTAGAAAATAAAATGCGTTTAAAACTAACCAAATGAGGTGAGTTCACCAGAAATGTTGAAAAAAATCAACAAAATGATATTGGATGCGTGAACTAGCAGATATGGCAGACATTTCAAAAAGCGCTGTAAATGGCATGTTGACTAAAAATAGGAAATGAGAAAGCTGTCCGCAAGGTGGGTGCCGCGATTACTCACAGTGGAACAAAAACGCCGTTGGTCGTGAGGATGTTTCAATCGAGTGTTTGGCGAAGTTCCACAGCAGTAAAACCGAGTTTTTGCCTCGATTCATAACCATGGGTGAAACAGGGGTCCATCATTTCACACCCGCCAAAACAATGGACTCAAAGGGAGAATCGGCTCCAAAGAAGACGAAGACAGTTCCATCTGCAGGCAAGGTCAGGGCGTCAGTTTTTTGGGATGCGCGTGGAATAATTTTCATTGATTATCTTCAGAAAGGAAAATCAATAAACGGCGTTGTTATGCGAACTTATTGGAACGTTTGAAAGATGAAGTCAAGAAAAAACGGCCGCATTTTTCGAAGAAAAAAGTTTCGTTTCATCAAGACAAAATACCAGTTCACTCATCCGTCAAAGCGATGGCCAAAATCAATGAGTTAAAGTTCGAATTACTTCCTCGTGCACCCTATTTGCCAAATTTAGCCCCATCAGATTATTTTCTATTTCCGAATTTGAAAAAAATGGCTGGGTGGTAAAAGATTTGCCAACAGTAAAGAGGTGGAGTCTGCGGTTGATGGCATTTGCATTAAATTAAACTCAAGTGATCGCAAACAAATAGTCTATCGATGCAGTCCAGACCAGCACTGATTTCACAATCCTCATCAGCTTAACTCAAAAGCTCCGTTAGCTATCTAAAGTTTCCCATGCATTCCTCCTCACTGTGCACTTTACCTCACGCTCGTGCACTTGATCCGGTGTCGAATAGGCTGCTCGTGCATTCGTTTCTCTGGGGAACTCAACAGACCAATTATTTGATGAATCAGCTGGAAACCTGTTTGCACCTGTTGGAACATCCTTTAATCCTTTCATGACCTTGAGGTCAAAGCCGTTTTTTTGTGGTAGGTTAGGGGATGAGATTGTTGGGAAACTGGGCTTTGCATGTATATTTCGCCAGATGGTACGACGAATGCCACACCAATGCGGATTGAAACTGCTGTAAAAATAGAGATTTTAAATTGTTGGGATAAGTTACCTATGCGTTCTATTTTCTGAATGCTGAGCTCATGGACGTATCCCAAGTCGATAATATGGCTACGGTTTGTGATGTTCATCAACGCCGGAGGAGAGGCTTGTAGAGCTCGAAAAGGTCCTCCCATTCAATTTGATCGCCTCGTTATGTATCTGGATTATACTGAAATATTGTTAGAAATTAAATCGCCTTTAAAAATTGGTGACAAAAATGGTGTCGTTCCAGGACCTCCTCGGTACTTGTTTGGAGTCAACAGTCTAGCAACGCAGCTTTCCTCAGGAATTACTTCTAAGTCCTTATCTTCACATTTTGTCGAGTTATTTATTGAGAAGCAACTGGCCTTAATGCCATACATGACCATGTGGTTGATTGAATTTCAGATCGATCCGCTTTCCTTCTATAACTGATGGTCGTGTTATCAAAAAGTTATACTGTTCTATTCCTACCTTTGGCATTGAAATAATGCACAACAGCATTGAGCCATTAGTGAAAATTGAAGGTGTGCCGTACTCAATTGCTTCTATTTCGTTAGCGTACGATAGAGTTGTTAGTTCATTGATGACCGTGTTGATCTCTTCCGTATCAAGGGGATTGGTATTAATCAGGCCACTTTTCGCCATTTGGCAAGCCTGAAGGATATCATTCACTTCTTC
Organism: Volucella zonaria; assembly: GCA_963966105.1. Classification (NCBI taxonomy): domain Eukaryota; kingdom Metazoa; phylum Arthropoda; class Insecta; order Diptera; family Syrphidae; genus Volucella; species Volucella zonaria. Next base: position 117,528,381 of record OZ014532.1, read on the forward strand.
TTTGATGAGCAGAATCTCGTCCAAAATGTCCTGCTCAAATCTTCTAGAAATCATATCCTTAATACCGTTTTCATATCTCCCAATCACCAGATTGATTTTCTGTGTAATTTCACGCGTGATACCAAAGAGCTTCTCATTAATTTTATACTGGTGGTTACTATTTTCGATTATGGATTCCTTACTTCGAAAGATTTCGCTCCAGTCTGAAGCATTGGGGCTACCAGCCACCCATTTCCAAGCAGATCCCAAGCAGAATTGATTGATCTTGCCCTATTCGTTGGCTTACCTTTGAGTGAATGAAGACGGCGCTTAACTTATCATATGTCTTCTGTCTTCATCTTTAATATTGCCGCTTGTGGCATTGGACACCCCATCCAATAAATGTTCGAATTGCTCTAGGTCAATGGCATGCACCAGCTTGAAACTGCCGTCAACGATCCAACCCTTGCCCTCCTTAAGGGAGACTATAGGTGCCTTATAATTGAAGATCTGGAATCCCTAGGTCGCCGCTAAAGAGGTTAATCTGTGGGATATGCAAATATTTTTCGTTCGATACATGTGGTTATCTATGAATGTTTGTCGCGACCTTAAAAAGGGTAAATAACATTTCCGCTTCAAGTAACCGTTAATAAGAAGGACCGCCGGTGATCTAAAACAAAAGGATACTTAAATATCGTTTTTTTTTCCTTTTCTTTTCTTCGCGATTTTTTGGTTTGAGACAGGCTTAGTGGAAGGATCGTGGAATTCCCGTTTAGTTGATATCGTTAATACTTGAAAGCAACCTACTAATGGCACGATTTCACTTCACTTGTATATCCCTTTGTCCTTTTAGCAATCTCCGATGTGTTCCCATGGTTACAGCCGAATGTGGTTATTGGCTTATTTTTTTTAATATACATATATTTAGACCTGAAAGGCGGTTGTGTTCCCATGGTTACAACGCCACACACTCCAAAGGTTGTGGTCTGATCTAGGCCCATTTAAGGACAATATTTTTTAAAAAATATCTTTGCCACTATTGCTAGGACGAAAAGGATATACGCTTTCTGGCGCCTGTCCTTGCTCGGGCGCCAGTTAAAGTTGTCCTTTACATGGACAATAAAAAAACGCGAACAATACACTCATTTTATTCTGATTTCGTATGCATTTTTATTTCATTTCATTAAGCGACTCTTACATGATATAAAAAAGCTTACAAATTAGCTTCAATAATTTCAATTATCTTATTTTAACTCGCCGGCCCATCAAGTTAAACCTAATGCTTAGACGTTTCGAACAGTACCTGCGTATTTATTATTATTCTTATATGCATTCAAATTAAAACTAAGAAAATATTTTTTAATAGCAAAAACTTAGAAATGGGTAAAAGCCAATACACTACCAGAGTATATGTAATACTCTATGTAATATTCGCCTTCGCGTTGGTCAACCGTCAGAGTCCTTTTATCTGTTATTCACTTTACCACCACGAACAAAGTCGCGGGTAAATGCGGGTTTCATATATTTATTATTTCTTCACATTTTAAAATGTTTTCGTACAATAACTTAATAGTTAAATTTTCGCTTTTAACAGGTTTCACAAATTTTATTTTCCGTGTTTGGGATGATTATGATATATTTGCTTATATGATAAACAAATGACGTAATACAAATGAAAGAAGGAATCTTGAACTGCTGACCCTTGCTATCGATTGCTTAATGAGCAGAGAGTGACACCTGCCATACACGGATGGTGTTGTCAGAATAGCCAGCGAACAAAGTCTGGCCATCGGTGGACCAGGCGAGTGACAAGCACTGTGGCTGGTCGGCCTTTGATGTTTGCGAAACAACCTCTGACCGAAGTTCTTCGACGGTCTTTTTGCATGCCAAATCCCAGATCTTGATGGATGGACCATAAGCGACGTACAGCCAGTAGCGGTTTGGTGAGAAGCACAAAGCATTGATGATGTCATTGTGTTCCAAAGTGTACAAGTTCTTGCCATCATTAAGATCCCACAAGAGAGCCTTGGCGTCCTTGTCTCCGGAGGTACATAGGGAACCATCGGGCGAAACGGTAACAGTATTTAAATAGCCACTGTGTCCATGGTGATTGTTCTTCAACTTGCAATTGGCCAAGTTCCAGAAATTTGACGGTACGATCCCAACCACACGAGACGATAATTGGATTCGAGTTGTTTGGTGAGAAACGAACACATGACACCCAGTCACTGTGTCCATCTTCTTGGATTGTGTACTTGCACTCGGCCAAAGTTTTCCACAACTTGATGGTCTTGTCCCGGGAGCCGGAAACGATTTGACGATTGTCAGCAGAGAAGGCGACTGAAAGGATGTCCTTGGTGTGGTCTGCAAAACGACTGGTTGTCTTGCCAGTGGCTAAATCCCAGAGACGGAGAGTCTTATCCCAGGAGCCAGACGCCATCGGAAACCGTAGTTGTTGTCCTCGGGTCAATTACCAGACAATGAGGGTTTTATCGCGAGAAGAAGAGATGATAGTGTCGGGATCTTTTGGATTGGTGGAGATTGGGTAACCCAGCCATTGTGGCCCAAAAGGGTGCCATTCAGTTGCAATGTCTCAGACATGATTTATCGAAAAATTTCTTTTGGAGCGTAACCAACACGCGTTAAACCACGGAAAGAGGTTTCGGAAAAACCTCTAATATACAGGGTGTCACCTAATTCGTCAAGGATAATTTGGGAAATGATTCTTGGGTATATTCTAAGAAAAAAATTGTTCTATATACCGAGCTGACCATAGACAAGTGCACACGCACAAGGGCACTGTGCTGTGAAATTCGTTCCTCGGGTGGAGAAAAAAGAGAAAAACGTGTCAAAAAAATAACCGTGAGTGAGTGAAACATCAGGCAAAAAAAAAAAGTTTATTTTGCGGGAAAAAAAAAAACACAATAACAACGCGCGAGTGAAACGGCAATCAAGATCCACAGTGCGGGCATCCCAACCTTCATGCCCCTGGTCATACTGTTACTTGCACTTACAATATTGCTAGATGCGATACGTTGTTCGAAAAAGAGAGCGCATGAACTGTCAGAAATAGTTCCGTAACATGTACTTCAATGTGTTTGTTTACAATAATGCGAGTCTCGCAGCAAGCATCGCAGTCAATTTCGAAAATCCGGAAAACTCTCGCATCTCGCAATGTGTGACAGCTAATTTTTTTTTTGGTTTAATTTTTCCCATGATTAGCACTTCACTTGACAATTGTTCGTTGCGTTTTGACGTATTATTGTAAACAGACAACCGATGAATAGGCTGTGGGTATGAATATTGTTGGTGTGCTGTTTCCTCTTGTTGTAAGAGCATAACACCTACAACAATTTGATTCGGTAAACCAACTCCGAATTTGTACTTCACATCTGCGCTTAGCAACGTCGGTGTTTGTGTTTTTTGTGTTTGTCTTTCTTTATAATGACTCGGGAATTTAGAGTGGATATTGCGAATATAGGCGGGCTAAAAAGTAATCACTTTTCTGCGTACGTCCACGTCTATAAATACAGACCAGCTGTTTTGGCATTTAGTGAAACACAGGTAGATCCCCGCCCACACCTCTCAGATCGCTCTAATCTGAAGCTACCTGGCTACGAACTAGAGACATTATTCTTCTCCCACCGCGGTCTCGCCATCTACGTGCGTAGTGATGTAGCTTACCAAACTTCACCACAATGTAGTCCCTGTTCCAATCCGGAAATCAATTTCACGTGGCTAAAATTCTATATCCGTAAGCAAACTATCCACTACTGCTTTATTTACAGAAGCCCCAAACTGGACAGCAATTCGATCTTTAACGAGTTTGATGCGCTGTCTGACTCCATCAACGAATTGTATCCCTGTATCCTCATATTGAAATCGTTATTACGGGCGATTTCAATATACACAGTTCTGGGTGGCTTTGACATTCTGGATAGACAACACCCGAAGGACGGTGTGTTGAGATCTTCGCTGCGGAAAGTAACTTAACCCAGCTTGTATATGAGCCCACACGAATACCAGACGTTGATAGACATACCGCCAACACCCTGGACTTGTTTTTAACTTCTTACCCCGACAAATACAAGGTCAAAGTGCTCTGCCCTCTAGGCTCGTCGGGCCACTGTGTCATATCAGCTAATTTCTCGTACATCGACCACCCAGTTAGAGAAAAGATTCCTAAGAGAAACGTATGGCAATACGAGAAAGCCAACTGGAGCGAGCAAGCCAAAAGCTTCTTTAGGAATTTTAACTGGTCATTATGTGTCCTCGATAACGACATGGATGCCGCTGCTGATATGATCACAGACACCATTCTCTTTGGAAGGAGAAACTCTATCCCTCATCGGATGAAGAGTTTCAAACCATAAAGAGGATGTCAGGGTTAGAGAAATGTTTTTTCGGTCCTTCAAGACCAACTCAACAGAGGAAAAACGAAAAAAGTTTAAATGAGCTAGGAATGACTGCAACATTTTTCTTAAACGTGTAAAATTCCAATACGACCAAAAACTGAGGCAACAAATATTACAATATCCCAAAGGTAGTAAATATTTTTGGTCGTTCGTTAAAAATATTAGAAATTCTGGCTCATCCGCCATCCCAACGCTCATTTACAATCACATTCTAGCTGTCAGCTCTTTGGACAAGGCCAATCTGCTTGCTGCACACTTTGCGGCTAGCTCAACGCTCCCAGATTGTGCCTTGTCTCCGCCTACATTTGAGTGCGTGGAATCTTCAATGGGACAAACCCACTTTCGCACTTTTTGTTTTAAAGAACTTAACACTCAAGTGGGTATGAATACACTTATAATGCCTCAGCATGTATTAAGTTTTTTTGGAAAATGGGATAGAAAGAGAAAGAAAGAAAGATCGGTGGTTATTTCGCTCCATGGGTGGCATCCAACATTTAATGGGGAGACTAAATTCTTAGTTGAAGTTGGCTTTGATGTTGATTTCTAGTCAACTATTCGTCGTACTTGATTTTTATTGACTGAATAAATGGATGATATGTCTTTCGGGCGAGGCTGGGATTCGAATACTAAACTGTCCGATTTGGAAGCCAGTACACTACCACTTGAGCCACGGCCACCCACAAAGTTGCACTTGATATTTCTAAGGCATTTGACAGAGTTTGGCATCAGGCTGTTTTGTTGAAAATGTGTGCTTTTATTATCGACGACTCTCTACTCCAATGGATTGGAATTTACCTTTCGGAACGTTCAATTCAAGTTGTTTTGGACGGTTTCAAGTCTGATATTCACAAAATAAATGCTGGTGTGCCGCAGGGCTCCGTTCTGTCTCCGATACTCTTTTTAATTTACATTAACGATCTCTTGTCTGCTACTTCTAATCCAATATATGCCTTTGCTGACGACAGTACTCTCTGCTTTTCATACTCGTTCCAGGACTCACGACCCTGCTCTTCGGCTGTATAACGGGATCGGCAGCGTATGTTAAGCTCATTAAATTCTGACATTAACAGCATAGTCAATTGGGGAACTATCAAGAGAGTCGAATTTAATACTTCCAAAATACAATGCTGCCTTCTGTCATTACAGCAAAATTTAAACACCCAGCCATTATCCATGAATGGTACTTGCATCCTCGAAACCGATAAACTTCCCATTCTCGGTATGTGTTTCATTGACAACTTACGTTGGAATGACCACATATTCGATGTCGTCAGAAATGCTGCGAAATGTCTAGGTTTCCTCAAGCGATGTAAGAAATATTTCATCCCCTCTGATCTGGCCTCAATATATATATAAGGCGTTTATCCGCCCGAAATTGGAGTACAATGCCCAACATCTCTGCACCTGCTAGATAGGATCCAAAACCGTGCGATAGAACTCATAGCTAACACCGACGTAATGTCTCGTGCCTCACTCTGTTTTATCGCTATTTCCGCCACCTATGCTCCATAGAAATCGCTAGTAGCATTCCTCCCTTCAAACCTTTAACGATAACATCCGTCCCACTATGAATGCTCATCAGTATACCCTCAAGCCCACTTTCGGACGTACTCTAAAATATCGTGATTCGTTCCTAAGCCGTACAACTCACTTATGGAATGCCCTGCCTAGCTCTTTATTTCCTAGTCATTCCAACCTTCAAACATTTAAAACCAACGTTCACCGGTTCCTCTCTGTCCATCCTCCCTGACTTTCCTTCGCCCGCGCTGTGTGCAAACATTTTAAGGGTGCTTATATTAAAAAAAATTATCAAAAATTTGCAGAAAAACCCACAGATTTTATGCTACTGGGAAAACCAGCAGCATGTAAAAAAAGGAATTTACTCGTAAGATTTTTTACAGTTGACAATAAGAGTAGTTTTCCAAGAATTAATAATTTTCTAATAACTTTTTTTTAAAATTGCACAGCTATTAAAAAGTTTTCAAGCGTGCTCGTTTATTTGGCTACCTGACAAAACCCTCATTTTCTTACCCTGTTTCTTAAAAGTTCTCAGAAAGACTTATGTTTGGGGTATGAAGGACTATTTGGAAAATTTGCCAAACAAAAATGGTATAAAAGATTGGAAATAAAAAATTAATTCATCAGTTTAATTTTTTTCGCCAAAGTTACGGTTGCTTTTACTGCATTTACAAATCAAAAATACGCAGACACTATTTACGTTTATACCATTTCTGCTAATCGACGACTATTTGGAGATACGTATTGAAGGCTTCGAGAATCGGGATCAGTTTCAAATACACGACCTAACGCGGGAGTTCCACAAGTAAGAAGAATTTCAGCTGATGAAGGAATACTGGAAGCTGTTACACCTGATCCATCTATCAGCAACAGATGTTCAGCTTTGCAATTCAATATTCCTAATCTATGGCAGGGAAAAAAAATCTTTATCCATACCAGCTGTGCAAGAATTGTTTCCCGATGATTTAGAAAAGAGATTTCAGTTTTCTAACTGGGCGGACGAATTTCAATTTATAAGAGATGGGATTACAAATTTTCATAATCTTCATACATGGGCTGCGGACAATCCACATATATGGAGACATAAATCATTTCAACACAAATTCAACGTCAATATGTGGGCAGGTGTAATTCGACACAAGTCGGCCCCTTCAAACCACAACCTAGGTTGAATTCTCCAAACTATCTGCGAAATAATTTAGCAGAACTATTGGAGGTCATTCCACTGATTCAACTAGCTTCATCATATTTTCAACAGAATGGTGCTCCAGCCCACTATGCTCGTGAGGTTAAGAATTGGCTAGATGAAGAGTGCGGTAACCGTTGGATAGGAAGAAATGGACCAGTTCACTGGCCTGCAAAACCTCCTGACCTTACAGTATTGGATTTTTCGTATAGAGAAGAATGAAAGAATTTGTTTATTCAACAGAAATGACAACTTTAATTGAATTGGAAGAGCGTATTCTCGAAACGTCATCAAAAGTGAGGCAGCAGTTAGCATAAATAAACATTCGAAGTGAAATCCAAAAACGGCGTCTAGCATGCATACAAAACAAGGAGGACACTTAGAGCAACTGTAATAACTATTTTCGTACACACATGAAATAAAAATTATCTAAAACCACACAAAATAATTTGTATTCATAGCCTTTGGAGTTTCAAGCAATAAAACCTTTTTTTTAATTTTACCTGCCGTAGGTTTTCCCAAGTAACGTAGAATCTATGGGTCTTTCTGCAAACTTGTTGGTGATTTTTTTTTAATATTATTGGTACGTTCATAAGAAAAAAAATAAAACGTTATGTTTATGGAGAACAGTGACCTCAAAGTCAAAAAGCAGCATGGTCAACGGTAGAGCTAGACCCAACTTATTGTAGAACGATTTTTTTCTGAGAATGCACCCAAAAATCATTTCCCAAATTATCCTTGACGAATTAGGGGACACCCTGTATATTTCCGAATTACTTAATTTCTGAAAGTGTTTTTATTACATTAATTTGATAATTAAATAAAATGAACGAACGGACAATTCTGACCATGGTAAGGCGTACGTTAATACTAGGAACTAATCCGTTTTTAATTTCCTGATTCGTTTTATAAATTTTTAACATAATATTCTACATATATTGTAATATACTGTTACACTGTGGATCGGAAAAGAAAACACAAATAACTACTTTTAGCGAATTCAATAATTTTATTTTGGCTCGAGTCACAATGAAGACAAAGGTCAAAATTCTGTTGACCGCTTTTGTCAAGCAAACCGATTTTTTCCAAAACTTTTTGACAGCTCTATCTACGATGATTAAAGCTAGTTGAGCAGGGCTGGGCATCTAGAGTTACTCACCTCCGTCCTGGTGTCTCGAGTCGGTAGAAAAGTATTGAGCTGAAACGTAAATGGTACGTTGATTTTAAAATTATGAAGTCGTCATGGTCTGAACTACCAGATATACATATTCTAATGAAATTGTATGCTCCTATTGCTCTTTTGGGCTTAAGTCTGATAAATAAAGATTCGACTAGGGTCATCTCGCGGGATAGGAAATGGTACGTGAGATGTGGGCTTCGACATTTTGTTCAGACATATGTTTTATTTCGTGAAGAATTTCCTCATAAGCTTTTAAGCTGATTGTGTTTCAACTTGCAATTTGAAGAATCCAAAATCTGCACCTCAGCAGAAGACCAGAAATAAGTTTAAAGGGAAATGCTAACTCTTAATGTTGGTTTTACGTACGGTTTTGTCTGGTTGAGTAAGGATGGTCTTGGAGTAGTTTTCATTGACTATTTCATTTAGGCCCTTTGTTCATGCTCAGTTTATAGAGGTTATATCGAAAAATGGCAGGCATAATCATTATTAATATAGAAAAACAAAATAAATAAATGTTTTAAAACCATAAAATGTAAACATTTTATTCATTTTTTCCTTTCTTTCGAAGATTTTGCAAGTACCCTCATCCTAGTGGCGCATCTTTTTATACCCTTTTCAAGTAGTTCATTGTTTGATCTTGGGAAATTCCAACGGTCGTTTCTTATTTACCCCTTAATTGTATGATTTCCTTTGAGAAAATATGTAGCTCTTCACAGGTAGCAAAAGTTTGCGGGTACGAAATTTTAAACAGGTATAAAGAGTGAAAATCGGTTGCGAAATGTATGGCCTCATCCTAGTGATCGCCAGTGTACCTTTCGGGCGAGGCTGGAATTCGAACACAAAACCTTCCGATTTAGAAGCCAGTCCCCTACAACCTGAGCCACGGCCACCCACATAACATATCTTTAAAGCGTAACTAGCTTTTGCCAGATGCATTGCTCCAGGAGGTCTGATTTTAAACTTTGTTTTCATTGTCTCCTCCCAAGAAAACAATAGAAAGTTCAATCAATTCCCGATAATCGTCACATATAATTGGTTTCAGTAGTTCTTTTTTTATAATAGTTAATTAATTCGTTAATGACCATCTCACAGAAATATGTATTTCTTTGCGAAATCAGACGATGTTTCGATAGCAGTTGGATCAACGTTCTTCCAATTGTCTCTGATTTTTTTAAATAACGGGATATCCGGACTGCTGGTAACTTTGCGGATCTTTGATTCAAATACAAATCTCAAAACCAGATCATATATACACGCACAAGCCCCATTTAAGCGACCTGTATTAGAGGCCGTTGTATCGGAGCACATAATCTGTACCTCATCTTTGAGGTCCTAATCAGAAAGCGCATTCAAAATAGCTTGAGCTTGGTCTTTGCCAGTAGAACTTTCGAGTTTGGGCACTGCTAAAATATGTTCTTTTTCTCCGAATGAAATCAGAATTGGCAGGCGTTCTGCTTTTGAACCCGTCACATTTAAACTTGGCAACAACCAATTAACGGTCACAATTTCAGGCACGTTGTTCTGAACATCAGATCGATTTTGCTCTTTCTTCTCTCATTTGGGTCCGAATTCGTTGAATAGAAGACTTGTTGATTGTAAAATCTTCACAACTGAGATCAAGTGCTTCTACTACAGCCTGAAGTATGTAAATAGAATCCCTTACATTTAGTTGACACCTATCTAAAGCAGCAAATAATTTAGGGGTGATAAAACACGTCCTTCCTCTTTTTGTGGTAGACAGTGAACTCACGGGTTGCGTTTGCGAAGTGGAGGGCAAATTTTCATCCAAAATTTCGTCAGAACTGATAGACCGTTCGTGAATATCTTGAGATGGGCCATTGTGTGAAGTCGAGAAGTTCTTAGCACTCAAATACTTTCGTGTTTTTTCCTCTTCTTTTAGTTTTCTCTGCCTTATTCTTTCTTCTTTCACTGCTAACTTTTTGTCAACACCCGCTACACAACCCGAACGCCCTGGTTCTTTTTGTTTTTTTAGAAAAATTTTGTCTTCCGCTGTTTTGATCTTTTCTAGAGCATGAGCGTATGTGATATCAAACAAATTATCGAAATCTTTTTGAAATTTCTCCTCGCGGTGCTGTGGTTTTTTACAGTTTTTTTTGCAGCTCTCTCCAAACTCGGTAAGGTAGGTAGGTAGGTAAGAGTGGCTGTTGGAAATGCCAACCCACTTAGGCCTATTCGTCCATTATGATGCCACGTGGATCTATGATCCTCTTACTAATGGAACCAGTTTGAGTTTATGACGAAGCGTAGGAGACTGATTACGTCTATATTTTTTAGATTGTTCAGGTCGTTGTAGAAGAAAGCTCCTAGGTGAAGTTTTCTTCTCTGGGAGAGAGCTGGACATGTACAGAGTAGGTGGAGGATTGTCTCCTCCTCTTCCTCGTCCATGCAGCTTCTGCAGAAATCGTTTGTAAAGGCGCCAAGCCTTCTTGCGTGCTTGCCTATGAGGCAGTGTCCAGTGATGACACCTATGATGGCGCTGAGATATTCCGTATTTAGAAGGATCAGACACTTAGAGCGATTCAGATTCAGTTTTGGCCAGATCTGTTTGGTCGCTAGATATGTTGGTCCAACAGTCCACCTAAGGTCTGTTCATTTATTGGCATCCAGATTTAATGTTCTTGCAGCCAGGACAGAGCTTCTTTAATCGCCAAAATTTCCGCCTGGAACACGCTACAGTGATTTGGAAGACGGAAAGAGAGGCTTAGATTTAGCGTATCTGACAAAACAACGCCACAAACTTCGCTATAGGTTTTAGATCCATCTGTGTAGAGATGGATTGACTTGTGTTCCATGAAAGCATCTTCCTCCCAGAAGGATCTAGAGGGGAAGTTTACATGGAAGTTTTTGTCAAGCCAAAGTTCAGGTGTGGTGTAATCGATGTTCTCTGTGAGGATTCCTAATGTATTAAGAATACTCGCGTGGATAATAATTTAAAATTCTTTGGAGCAATTTATTCCCTCGTTTCTTTTTTTTTTCCTTTAGCTTGGCGTGAAAATGTGTAAACTGCATAACTGCATAAGCAGACCCTTAAACGACTATATAAGATCGGATTATCAGTAAGGTCGACAGTTTGCCGATGTGTTTATATTTTTCTGATCCAATTAATTTTCTTTACAGTTTTCTTCGATTCTCAGCTGAAACTTGTGTTTCTCCTGCTTTTCGGACTGGATTTCTGACGCCCATATCAGAACTTGATTTTCTCATTCTGAAATTTTCCTACTATGGTTTCTTTACATGCACCTCCTCCCCCACGGTAACTCTTTGACCGATAGCGCACCTCTAAAAGATAACTTCTTTTAAGTAAGTGCCTGAAGTTGGGATTGCAGGTTCAGAAAAGCGGCAATGCAAATATTTGGCTTTTGTTTGACTTTATAAGCCTTTATCTTCAATTATTAAGAGGTGTCTGAAGAACAGCAGTCATTCCGGATTCGTCAATGTGCTGCTTCAATAGAAAACCTTTTACGATGTTAAAGAGCAACACACTATTAAAGAATAAATAAGCTATGGAAATCTGTTCAATTCTTATACTGACCAGCCTTCGGCCTCACATGCAAACACTCAGGGCGCCGCTACGTACCGTGTAACCCAATATAAACCTATACACATTCTAGGCTAATTTTTCAAGGGCATTTATTCATCGTGATTTATGGCCAAAATTTACAAGTTAAAAAATTGTGGTTTAATCCCGAAGATATTCTATCATGTTTAAAAGCTCATTAGAGTCACTGCAAAATATTTATTTTTCCGATCGCTCACTGCTTACTTGTCGTTCGAAGGCAGGTTTTTCTAATTACTAGTAGTTATATGGCCATTAATCGGTCGTTCATTTTTGATACAATCTTATCTAAGAGTTCGCCCGACAATATGATGACAACCTGATTCTTATTTTAATTCGTTCCGTAGTGCTACGTGTTGTGTGTTCTCATATGCAAATCTAAGAAATTGACCCCTTTTCCGACAGTTAGCCACTTGATTTTTTAGACTCAGATTAAAGGTTGATCCAAAATTGATGCAAGATTTGAATTTTGCGCCAGTCTTGCTAACAAAAAAAAAGGACAGCGTTACAGCTGGCAGTTTAGGGTTATTATCAAAGAAGCGCTATAAGACAGAACATGTTTTCACTGTAGAGCATTTTCTTAAAAATAATGATGGCTTCGTGCAAAATATGGTTGGAATAGTGATTTATGAGGGGCGTTCAATATATCGATATGAAGGAAAATGCGAATTCAATTTAAATTGTTTTTATTTTTCAATATAATCTCCCCTAACATCAATGCATTTGTTACATCTTGAGATAAGCTTTTTTAAACCCTCAAAAAAATAAATTTCCTCTTTCTCTGCAAAATACCGACTTGAGTTCTTCATCATCCGAAAATCTTTTTCCACGAAGACATTTTTTCAAATCCGGAAACAGGAAATAATCACTAGAGGCAAGGTCTGGACTATAGGGTGGGTGTTGGATTTCTTCGAAACCACAATCTCGCGCAGCAGCCTTGGAAACTCGCGCCGTGTGAACAGGAGCGTTGTCATGAAGAAGCAACACACCCGCTGCGAGTTTACCCTGTCTTTTCTTTTTAATTTCCTCCCGCAAATTATGCAAAGTGGAAGCGTAGCATGTGGCGTTGATGGTTTCACCTTTTTTTTGTACTCAATGAGCAAGATTCCCTTTGAGTCCCAAAAAACTGTGGCCATGAACTTCCCGGCAGACGGAGTGACTTTGAACTTCTTCGGGGGGTCTGTTCCTTTTTTATGCCACTGCATGGACTCTTGTTTGCTTTCAGGGTCATAGTGGTGGACCCATGTTTCGTCCCCAGTAACAATTCGATCCATAACACCGTCCGCGTTCTCACTACACATCTCCAAAAGCTCTCTACAGCATGCGATTCTCACTTTTTTCTGAGGCGCTGTGAGCATTCGAGGCACCCACCTTGCACTGACCTTTGAAAGGTTAAGATGGTCATGAAGAATGGTGTGAATGGTACCAATTGAAAGCTTGGTGATCTCTGCCATTATTTTCACCTTTATTCGGGCATCCTCAAGAACAAGTTTTTCGACTTCTTTGATGCTTTCTCCCGTACAAGCAGTAGCCGGGGCGCCGGAGCGGGCGTCGTCTTCAATGCTCTCTCTGTCTCTCTTGAACTCACTTGACCACTTTTACACAGTTGATAATGAAGGTGCGGAACCCTGGTAAACAGCCACCATCTCTTCATGAATAGTTTTTTGACTTTTTCCTTGCTTAGTGAGAAATTTAATTACAGCGCGATGCTCAATTTTCACCATCATCGTCTCAGTTGCCATTATGATTCTGTTTAACTAGAGATAAAACGCGAATTAATAATCACATTTATATGAAATTTTACATGAATGCACTAAAATAATAGTATTACTTGATAAATAAGTCAATTTATATATACAACCACAGCTTCACCCGGATACCGAGAATAGTTTGAACGCCCCTCGTAACTGCATCAACTGTGAAGAGATTTATTCAAGAATTCAGAGAAACTGGATCAATTAGCAATTTCAGACAGTCCGGCCGTGCTGAACGACTTCAATACAAAGCATCGAAGCAGTTCGTGAGAGTGTTGCTGAGAGTCCAGAACATCATTCGGCAGTGTGGCTAAGAATTGGACATTTTAAGAAGCTCTCTACAGCGTATTCTCACGAAAGATTTGCATCTTCTACTGCATAAGAAGTGCAATAGACTGAAGAAGTAAAGCCTACTGATCACGCACAGTGAAGAGAGTTCTTTGCATGGATTATGGAACAAAACCAAGGAATGCTGAGTTTCCAAACAAAATCATTTTCAGCGATGAGGCTCATTTTCCTCTTGATGGCTTTGTTAATCGACAAAATTGTCGAATTTGGGCTTCAGAAAATCCACGAGTCAAGTGTTGAGAAACAAATGCATTCGGTGCTGATTTTAGGCTGGAGGCTTCATCGGCTATTTACCCGGTATGCTATTCCATACATAACCCTATACTGTTATATTTTATGAATCAGGAGAATTGCTTGGTGGTAATCTCCAGATCTGGTAAGCCGATCATGTATACGTTGGGTCGTCCCACTAGATTTAAATTATCCTCATGCTCATCTTTGGTGTTAAAATATCTGAATATGATTCTCTTACTTCCGTTTTACGATAAGTAGGACAGCTGCGACAATATTCTATTGCATAAGTGGTTGCCACACGGTTCGCCTACTCTAGGCATATGTACAGTATTGTTCGAAACCTAAGCAACTTTTTCTTCTAAATTATTCAAAGTCTGATATTTATGTATTCATTATTATTTTTAGAACTTAGATAATTTTTATTTATTAAAGTAAGTACTTAAATAGATTTAGAAAAAACAAAAATAAAAAATCAATTCATTTAATGAAAATAAATAAATAAATGCAAATTCCTCTCAAAATGCAGCTGTTCGAAACCTAAGCAACTTTTAATATTTAGTGTGATAACCTTTATTTGTAATTACCTCCGCACATCTACGGGGCATAGACTTAATTAGATTTTGTATTGTGGACGTTGGTATCGATTTCTATTCCGTTTTCAAACAGGTCATGAGCTCATCCTTATTTTTGAAGGGTTGATTCCCAACTCTGCGCGTTAAGATGCCAAACAGATTTTCAATAGGATTCAAGTCGGGGGATTGGGCTGGCCAATCCAGAACTTGAATCCCATTGGTCGACAGCCATTCTTTAACCAGCTTCGATGAATGCTTCGGGTCATTGTCATGCTGAAACACCCATCGAAGTGGCATATTCCATTCGGCGTACGGTAGCATTTGATCTTGCAAGATGTCACGGTAGACAAATCGAGCCATTATAGTGTTTATTTGGCAAAAAGGTCCAACTCCATTCGCAGAGAAGCAAGTGCACGCCATTACACTCCCCTCTCCATGCTTAACTGTGCCTTTGTAATACCGGGGATTCAACTTTTGACCCTTTCTTCTCCGAACGTGACAGATGCCATCAGAGTTGAACAGGTTGAACTTTGATTCATCACTAAAAAGAACCGTCTTCCACTTGTCTACGGACCAATTTATAAGCGCTTTTGCAAAATCTAATCTGAAAGTGTTTTACAATTTTAACATTCGAGACAAGAAACTAAAGTTCTTTTAGGTATACCTTTTTTTTTAAATGTTTCTTTGTTAATAAAGACTTATTAGATGGCGAATAACTTTTTAAGCCGTTTTCCAGTGCACATTTTCTAACAGTGCTGGAACTAGCGTTGAGTTGCAATTCATTCGCAATGTCTCTCGATGACATAAAAGGGTTCTTTGTGATCAAACGGAGAATTTTTTCTATTTATCCGACGTGTTGTTTTGCGAGGACGTCCACCGAAATTCACTTTCTCGGTTGTTCCAATTGTTCTATATTTCTTAATAAGCCGTAAAATAATAGATTTGTTGATATTGAACTTTTTAGCTATTGATATTTGTGATACTCCATTTTTATAACACTTAATTATTTTATTTTCAATCGTTTGTTCTTACTGCGTACGCGCCATAATTAATTAATACTCGTAAATCAATCGAAAAAACGGGTGTGAACTCGAATCTCTTTACACAACAAATGCTCTCAACTAATTTAAAAAAAAGGCGTTGCATGCAAAATTGCAAAAAAGTCGCAAAAAAATTACCGTAAGGTACCATTTTTCGCTGAACAGTTGTGTTTACGTAGAAGTTGCTTAGGTTTCGAACAGCTGCATTTTGAGAGGAATTTGCATTCATTTATTTTTTTTCATTGAATGAATTGATTTTTTATTTCTGTTTTTTCTAAACTTATCTAAGTACTAACTGTAATAAATTAAAATTATCTTAGTTGTAAAAATAATAACAAATACAGAAATATTCGACTTCGTATAATTTGGAAGAAAAAGTTGCTTAGGTTTCGAACAATACTGTATAAGTTCTTAAACTGTTTCCTTTATCCGTTTTGTTTAATTTTCTAACCGTCTGATAATCAATAATTAGTGGATCCCTACTATCCACTGTCTTCCCAGTCTCATGAAATCGAATAGCTTTAGTCTTTGCCATGCACTTATAGTACGAGTAATTAAAAACGTCATATGAAGACATAAACGTTAACTGAGCTATAAAATCCAAAAGGATAGAAAAATCGCATGATTTGATCGAGTGGGCAATTTTAAGGACCTAAAAGTGCAAAGCTACAACATGATGATTTTCAGTCTTTCTTTAGATTCGACAAGTGAGTAATTTAGGGCTGGAAATCATACATCAATCCAACGGTTTCACAGAGATTTGGTAAAAGAGACTAATACTCGTAAGCTTATCTTGTAATTCGAGGAAACCAGTCGCCTTTCAATTATAGTATGTGGGCTAATGTGTTGATACACACTATGGTAAGGTAATCGAATTAGAGGTTGGGAAGCAGAGATCAACGACAATAAAGAAGTATCGGTAGTGGCAAAGTCAAATGCGGAAACACAAAAAAAAAAAAGAAAAAAAAAAGTAGAAACTGAATAAGAGAAAAGGCGAAGAGGACTTCGACGTTATGGTAATTTGACTTTCTTCACGACTTCTACGGTTTCCTCTGCTCAACAGGCTAGAAAGTTAAATTCAACAGCGTGTCTCTTAGATTTTATACAAAATTGGCCATTGTGACCGTCTTTTTTTCTGTTAATTCTCTGATAACACAGCATACACAGCATGGTTCAGGGAACCTTCAATTAATATGTCGTATTTTGCCAAAGAGACAGATGCTTTAAAAATAAAATAAAAGAACAGGTCCAAATTTCTCGTATATTTACCAGTAAAATATGTTTTTTTTTTTTATTACACAAACATTTGATAACAACTTTTTTATAAATAACATTCGATTTATTTCAGTGACCGCAAATGGGTAAACTAATACGTGATGCCATATTTAGTTCAATTACGGAAGCTAAAATTAAGAACGCCACATACATTAAAAAGCAAGCTATTCCGATCTTCCAATCCAGAATGAACTTATTCGCAGCAAATGATATGTAAAGCCCAAAAAGTGTTGTTAATAGTGAAATAGCTGAATACGTTAGTCCTGAAGAATTTAAAAGTATCCATTGCTGACCTGGTATAGCTGGAGCAAAAAATGCCTTTATAAACCATGGTAATCCTAGGCAGAGTAAAATATCAAAGGTATTGGAACCAATAGAATTGCTGATGCCCATTGCACCATGTCCTTGATTTGTGACAATAACACTGGAGACGGCTTCAGGCACACTCATGCCAGCGGCAAGAATTGTTAGACCCATTACCGAATCCGGTATACTGAGGGTATCACCTAAAAAAAGTAAGCATACAATTTGAAACTTATTTATTTTAAGTCTAAATACATATAAAATAAATATGGGCTTAACCCGAATCCTCCTGAACGTTAATTTTTCGAATTTTTAAAAAAAAAATTTAGGTACACTTATATTAGAGGAAAGATAAATAAACTGTATCATTAGAATCTTAATAAATGTCCTTATATTCTCAAAATGTCCTGTTGCCATATGGCAACGCCAGGAGCGATAGGGTACAAGTCTATATCAATATATAAAATTTTTGTTTTCCTACCTTTTATAAAAGCTATGAGCTTATTGAGTAAAACGGAAAATATTCACATTATTTTTATTTATTTCAATGATTAAATGATTGGTTTCACAAGTAATTATAAGTCTGCAGTATGATAAGGCTTAAAGCATTTCAAGCAAAGACCCTTATCACACTTTGAGCAAGCAGTTCGGACAATCGAACTACACAGGTCTCCATCACAGCGTTTTTTTTTTCCAAAGGAACGACCAGGTGATTTGTTTGGTCATAGCGAAGAGTACTTCCTAATGTACCAGCTTCAGAACGACGTTTTTGGCTTGTTACACTACTGTGCGACTTTGGCGGATCACCGAAATGTTTGCAGTAATAGATTGCAATTTCACGCTTGAACTGTAGCTCTGACATACCTGGATCGGCATGCCGATGAAGTTGCCATGCATTTTGGGCGCATGCATCGATTAGCCTAAAAATGCAGCTCCACCACTTCTTTCCACGATACGCGATACGGTGCGTAGAAAGATTCTGGTCGAATCGATCGACACCGCTCATGAACTTATTATATTCGGCCACAATACACGGGCGAGGGACTCCCACTCCGAGCTTCTTTGGAATAGCGAGATGCTACAGATATTGGTGTGGTTCCGAAAGCAGTGGATAACATGCAGACAACGGAATTATCAATCCATTTTGTAAGGCGAATCCCAGTCTCATTCATTTTGATGGACTCGTAGTAGCAGCGTGGCCTTGCTTTCAATGCTTTTTTGTGAGGAATTGGACAACTTTTCGGTATTCGATTCTCACGGATTGTACCGGTTCCATTATAGCCGCGATTTTTTAAATAAGCCAGCAAAGGAAAACTCGTGAACAAATTGTCAAAGTAGAATGAATACGGCAATTGTTGAATGTCCTCAGAAAAATCGTCTATTATATTCACTAACGGAGCGGAACATTTGCCGAATCGTTCCTCGTACAATGAGTTTGATCGCGGATTTTTCCCTTGATATACTTCGAAATTTATCATATACCCGGTGGAAGTACATAAAGACCACACCTTATAACCAAAGCGTATAGGTTTTCCCTTTATGAACTGCTTACATCCGTGCTTTCCGAAATAAACGATCATACTTTCGTCGAACGATAAATGCTGTACGGGGTGGAAATGTTCCAACATTTTGGATTTTACATGATCAAGTATGGGTCGTAATTTCCATAATTTATCATTTACGTTTTGTGTCGCATGCATTTTTGGCTCAAAGTGCAGACACTGCAATATATCCTCAAAGCGGTTTCGACGCATGCTGTTATATACCATATCATTACGTAAATCGTTGTCATTACTCCACATGGATCTGTAACTACGAGTACTTTGCCCTGTGTAGTCACTAACAGATAAAATCCCAATGAAAACGCGAAGCTCTGGAAAGAAATATCAGCTCTTAGGTGTACTTAGGAGGGAAAAAAACATAACCACGCACCTTTAACGGTAATCTTAGGAATTTTCTTTTCCTGGTAAGTGGCATATACTTCCGAACAATCGCAAATGTGCTGAAGCAAGTCATAATCTATAAATTTTTCAAGTTGCTCGTGTGCTTTCAAATTATGACAGTCCTCGTAATTGGGTTGTGGGAAAATCGGTATCATTGCGCAGGTCTCATCTTTTGACCAAGTGAACGTTGTATTCTTATTGGATGCTGGCAAGGGACAGCTGGAGGTAGATTGCTGAACATGACGCAACCGTAATGAAAGTGGCTCATCAGATAATTTTTTTGGTTTAATCAGAGCTAGTGAACTAGTAGATAAATTCAAAGATGAATTATCCAGCGTCAAAGTCCTCAATACGTTGGCCATTTTCAAACGCTATTTCGCAACCCGATCTCAACTGTGCTGGACAAACATTGTCTGGAATACCGCCTCCTTGATCATCAGCATCGTCTTTTCCACTCAAATCCCCGTCATTCTCTGGTGGTTGAATATACAAGACGTACAGATTGCTTGAAAGACCATTTCCATCATCTGAGCAAATCTCTTCTAAATAATCGAGAACTTCTTGCAGTGTAAGCTTTCTGGGAAACCATATGAATTGAAAATATATATAATGAGAATACGTCTTCTAGCAAAAAGAACCATTTTTCCGCAGAAAACATCAATAATGTAAACCTGTACCCTATCGCTCCTGGCGTTGCCATATGGACACGCTTACACTTATTTTGAAAAAAAAAAAAATACTTTTTTTACGCTGTCACTTATTTTACTCTTTGTGCATCCAAAACACTAAAAATACTGCAATCTACCACTTACACAAATTGTACATTGCAAATTATATTAATATACTTACTTATTGTTGTGCGCCATTATACGATTTTTTCAACTACTTTTTTATTTACGTTTGAATTTGCGACGGTCTTACTATGAAAAGCAAGGCACACTATTGAAAATGAATTTCTGATATGGAACGCAGATGCCTTATGATGTGAACAAATGCGAAAATACGCACTTGTGTTGATTGGTTACCGTTAGAAGACCGCGAAATGGAATGCATGTTGTTGGTTACCATGTGGCAACGACAGAAGGATTCGGGTTAAGTTAGCAATGGAGCTTCCTTAGACCACTTAAAGTTAGATGTAACCCAAAAAGTACGTTTCATGTTTCATTCATATAGACAAATGGATATATTACAATAACCTGTATTGCTTCTATGCTACCTGTAATTCGTAAAGTTGCCCCTTCAAAAGTAACAAATACATCTTGCAATCCGAAAAATGGCAGAAATGAATAATTAAAAACTCCAACATGGAAGGAAGCTTGCCTGCTGTATTCAATAATATTAAACGAAGAAAACTGGATGATGCGTATGCAGTTTTCTATAAGTTAAGGAAAAAAAAAAACGACGACATACAGTACTGTGCAAAACCTAAGCAACCATCTAGAGTCAGTATTTCATAGTAAATGGATTTGTAATGATGTGTAATAGAGTGTATTTTGAAATTCACAACTTTTTATAAAAATAATAATACTTCAGATTAAAAAAAAAAAACCCAAAAACCAACAATGTAGCCAAATTGAGCTGTGCAAAACCTAAGCAACTTTGTTGTCTGAAAAGTTTCTGACCGAATAATAAATTTTTTCTCAAATTTGTTTTTATTTTTCTACATAGTCTCCTTGTAACTCTGCACACTTCTCCCAGCGATGCTCCCATCTCTCTAACCCGTCAAAATAGCACTTGGCGTTTTTCTTTGCAAAATAATTGTTCACGAAGCTGCTTTTGGATGAGGGAACTAAAAAAACGTCGCTTGGGGCTAGATCTAATGAATAAGGCGGATGGTCAAGCAGTTCAAACCGTAATTCATTGATTTTCGCCATGGCAACCGCTGAGGTGTGAGACGCCTCGTTGTCTTGGTGAAGCAGGATTTTCTTTTCCTGCAAATGTGGCCGTTTTTCTGCAATTTCTGCCTTCAGCTTGGCAATATACGTCATTTCAGTATATGTCATTCATTTGAAGCGTAAACAACAATAATTTTTTTTCACTCAAATATGTCGAACTTTGTGCCTGAAAAAGTGTTTTTGAGGGGAGTTCTTCTTCATTACTTTAATATGAAGAAAACTGCTGCCGAAAGTCATCGTATTTTGGTGGAAGTTTATGGTGAACATGCGCTAGCTGAGCGAACGTGATAAAAGTGGTTTGCACGATTTAAAAGTGGTGATTTTGGCTTGGAAGACAATGAACGTCCTGGTCAGCCAAAAAAGTTTGAAGATGAAGAACTGGAAGCATTACTCTATGAAGATTGTTGCCAAACAGAAGAAGAGCTCGCAGAATCTTTGGGTGTCACTTGTCACTCAACCAGCCATTTCAAAACGTTTAAAAGCAGCTGGATATATTCAAAAGCAAGGAAATTGGGTTCCACATGAACTCAAGCCGAGAGACGTCGAAAGGCGGTTTTGCATGTCCGAAATGCTGCTGGAACGCCGCAAAATTAAGTCATTTTTGCATCGGATTGTTACTGGTGATGAAAAATGGATCCATTACGACAACCCCAAGCGCAAAAAATCATATGTGAAACCCGGCCAACCAGCCAACTCAACGGCAAAGCGGAATATCCATGGCGCGAAGGTAATGCTCTGTATTTGGTGGGATCAGATGGGTGTGCTGTATTATGAGCTGTTAAAACCCGGTGAAACCATCAATGGACAACGCTACTGAACACAATTAATCCGTTTGAAGAGAGCAGTGGCCGAAAAACGCCTGGAATATGCGACCAGACACGAGGCAATAATTTTCCATCATGACAACGCTCGGCCCCACGTTGTTATTCCGGTTAAGAACTATTTGGAAAACAGTGGATGGGAAGTCTTACCCCACCCGCCTTATAGCCCAGACCTTGCCCCTTCTGTCTGCCATTTGTTCCGGTCGATGCAGAACGTCCTCACTGAAATATGGTTCACATCAGAGCAGAATATCAAAAATTGGGATCCACAAATTGCCAGAAAGATGGGAAAAAGTCATAGCTTCAGAGGGGCAATACTTTGAATAATACTATTGTAGATGTTTTTCTTAAAGAAACGTTCAAATTTTGAAAAAAAAAAACGCACGAATTAAGTTATATACCCAATAAAATTTTAATTAAATTGGTTGAAAATTGTTCAAGTTATGGGTGCGGCCAACTTGAAAAACGCAGTTTTTAAAATTTTAAATTATAGAAAGCCTACCTGGCGGTGGGTATAGTACAAGGGTACTATACTTTGAAAAATAGGTACTTCGAGATATTTTCCTGCCATAATTCTTTGGAATATCATTTTTGAGTTCCTGACGGACCATTGAAAGCAATAAAAAAAAACGAATTTTTGAAAATCCTAGAATGGCCTAACCTCTTAAAATAATTATTTTTCTGTTTTTCGGTGTATTGCTTGATCAACTCTGAAAAGGATCCTTCCGCTGAGATTCGGCAAAGACTTATCATAGAAAACAGATGCTAGGTCGGTTTGTAAAGACAAAGCAGAAAGTATAATCAATACTTTAATGCAAAAAGCACTTTTTCTACAAAAACTAGTTGGCGCCTAATACTAAACTACCTATAAATGGGAAAGCAAAAAGCTTTTGCAAATAAACTATTTAGTTCTGTATGTGAGGAGGCCAAATGAAGGAAAAAATAAGAAGTATGGAATTAACAGTCCTATTTTGAAAAAAAAAAAATTCATTGGAGTTGCCAGACCAAAAGATTTACGCAAAACAGATAAAAGTTTCCCGAAATTGCAATTCCAACTAATAATAACCGACCCGAATAAAAATAGAATTACATTATTTATTGCAACTCTAGGGTTTTTTTTTTTATGTACCAACAGTAAATCAATGTATGGATCAATCTCAAATCTGTTTAGTTTTAGTTGATTATCAATTTCCAAGGGGTATGGTTATCTTTATCATTCGATCTGTTTGCGAATTACCCGCACGGAACCGATAAGAAATCTGGGAAAACACATTTTAAAAAGTACACGAGTATTTTTAATTGATTATTTGTATTACATAAAGTAGTACAAAGGAAAATTGGATTAATAATTGGATTTCTAGATATCCTGATTAATTGCACGGTCTTATTGTTTAAACAACATTCGAAGTTGAGCGACTTCCATGAGCTACAAAATAGAATATAGAATATGAAGGAAGGATTTCGATATTTTTCAGATACATTTACCTACTGAACTTGTGCAAATAGCAAAACTTAATTTGACTATTTATTTATTCTGGACACAATATTACCATCTAAGCTGGAATAACGCGAAACGGTGAGTAAAAGATTTCAACGTGATCTTGGGCTAACTACTGGCAATGTCTTGTGCTGGCAGAATTCTTCCAAAAACAGAAAAAAGAATTTGTGAGAATGGCTTCAAAATGGTGTTAACCAAGCGAGAGAACTAACTGCACTGGTGTTCTGAAAGAATGCTTCATTAACTAAGTAAAGAAATAGCAAAAAACGGAAAGAGCGAAACCTAACTGTTCTTGAGTTGTACAAAAGGGAGAGAAGAAAGCTATAGCTAAAGCACTGCAAATTGTCCTGATTATACCCCAAAATTTGTCTTTGAAAGCCTCTTACAGTAGCTGACAACGGGTCCCACATAAATTCGATGACTCAAGCCACCTGATGAATGTTGGTATTTTATCCTTCCACACAATCCGAACAATAAAGTCTTCATCCAAAAAGTGTCTTTTCAAAATTGGAGAACTCGAAAACTTTTTCGGTGCTCGTTAATCGTTCTGTTTGCCACCTGATCCACTTCATTCCCAATAGTAGAGTCATAAGCGCAATCTTTGGACGGTGCTCTACAACAAAGGAAATTACATAAAAATCACCACAAGGGAGATTTTTGAACCTAGTCCTCAATGCGTTGCTTACTAAACTAGTGTGACAGCTTACTCAGAAAATGCAACTCTGTCTCTGGTGCATTTATTTATATGCATTTTAAACAGAGTTTTTCAGCATATTATACCATATGTACGTCTGGCAAGGGTATGTCTGGGCGTAAAATGTTCCCACAAAATTTTTGATATAACCCTCATGTGGTTATTCCAATTATTTCAAGAAGTGATTTTTGGCATATTTTAGGTACGTCTGGCAAAGATATGGTTGCGCGTGGAATGTCTGGGACCTATCTTTTTCTTATCATGACATTCTGTTCTTTCGTTTAATACTAAATTCAAGTGGTTATATGATAACAGAAATCCCGATAGTGAAAAAAAAAAAAAATTTTTACCGCAGTATTACTAATCTCAGCTGGGCTTACTTATTCGATTTCGTCATATATACGTATCAATCTTTTGGTTATATCTTCACGCCAAAAAATTGCTGTGGGCTTCTGGTTTATTTGGCTAGCTTGAATGGACGAATTGAGTACCGTAAGCTATCATAAGCTGTCCACTTAAGCCAACGTTTATAGTGAACTCTAGTAGAAGTAAAAATTGGGAAAACTTTACCAGTACCAGCACTAGTAACATCAACAGTAACTAGAGCTGCAGACACAAACCCTCCGATTAGCGAGAAGGTCTCTAGGGACGTTTTGACTTTTTGAATGCTCACAAATCCTTTTGTGCAAGTATTAGAAGCTTGATGCTTGCTGTATTCTATAAAAGAAACAATGCTAAAGCGATTAAAACTTATTGCGAAACAATGCGTCCATTGCATTTTGAGTTCTTTCATTTTGAAAGCACTTAGTACGGTAATTAGCGACAGTGGTGGCAACGAATTAAGCACACATTGCACTAGTAGAGTTACTTCTGAATTTTCTCTTTGTTTTCTCTCCAACCAACGGTAAATTTCCATGAAGCCATTGACACTCAACAATGCAAAAAAAATCCGTTACTTTAAATGTGCAATTATTATTCGGTTTGGAAAACAACATTAATTGTTGTCATTCAAGTGGGTTTCAAGTCGGACACGAATTTAACACACTCCTCAATCTTTGTGTTTATTTTTAAAAGTGGTGATTTTTTCAAAAAGAACGGATTAAATTTCGAGGTAATTAAACATTTTCTAGAATTCAATACATAAATAAATAAAAAGAAACTTAAATAGCCATGGCAAAAGGACAATGGTGCTCAGAGGAGAAAAGAGATCACATTTTAAAGATGAAATCAAAAGGCCGGACAGTGTCTGAAATTTCAAAGCTGTTAAAGTGTTCCAGGAAGATGGTGTATAATGCACTTCGGCATTTTGAAACTTTTGGAGTGACGAAAAATATCAAACAAGCTCCTCGTGCGCGGATACATTGCGCAGCATAAACCACTCGTGTCAAAAAAAAAAACTTGAGGGCCAGGATAGAGTTTGCGCCAAAAGCCATCTGAGTAAACCTATCAATTTTTTAAAAATGTGCTTTGGAGCCATGAATCCAAGTTTTGTCGATTCGGATCTGATGGAAAAAAATATGTCTGGCGTCCACAAAACATGCTGCACGACTCAAAGTACACGATCAAAACGGTCAAGCACGGTGGTGGATGCGTAATGGTCTGGGGTGCTTTTTCTTGGCATGGCATTGGTATAACAAAAATTGACACCAAACTGAACCAGCAAATTTATAAAGGCATTATTGTGGACCATAAGATACCTTATGCGGAGGAGAAATTGCCCATTGCGTGGCGCTTCATGCATGACAATGACCCTAAGCACACTTCAAAATTAGTGAAGAGTTGCTTAGAAACGAATCAAATTAATGTTTTGAAATGGCCCGCGCAATCACCCGATCTTAACCCGATCGAAAACCTGTGGAATGATGTTGAACGCCACATTGAAATCAAAAAGCCTGAAAATTTACCTGAATTGTGGCAGGAAATTCAGAACGTTTGGTATGCCATTCCGAAGCGACGATGCGAGTCTTTGGTGGAAAGTTTATCAAGAAGAATCGCTGCTGTTATTAAAAATAAAGGATTTCCCACCGAATATTAACAAATATTGTAGTATTGGAAACGGTAAGTAGCATAAATCAACCGTTTAACTTTGAAACTTATAAGTGTTCTAAATTCGTGTCCAAACAATAGATTGATGTTTTTATCTATTTTTTTATTTTCCTTTATAGGTGCTACATTCAATTGGTTTTAAGTTGGTGAAAACAATGACCGACATAATGTATAAGTAATGTAAATAAAATGAATATTAAAGATTTATTTTTAAAACGAAATAGTTTCTTTTTTCTTCAATGAGAATAGATTATGGCAGGCAGCATTAGTGCATCCGTTGATGATTATTCTAAGAAAATTATTTATTGTTCTAATTTTTTGCATTTGGTGTAAAAAAAAGGATGAGCTTACGGGCTTTGATTTTCCCGTACTTGTTTTGGGTGCCATAAGGGGGTTCTCAGGCTGTCCGTTCATTTTTCGGGCAATCATTGTTTTTACCCGAGTAATTACTCATGTTTGGCTTTGGTTAGTTAGTCTGAAACTATCGTTTTGTAAGAATTGGTAATTGTACTCTCGTGGATTCTACACAATGGCAGATTCAGGTTGGAATGTCGCAGATTTGGTGATAAATAACCGTATACGCTACCAACTAATGATCGAGGAGAAAAGGCGTGCAGTAGATGAAAAGCATTTATGTATAAAGGGAGTGATAATGAAGTTGATCTTATGGGATGTGATGATGACTCTGAAAAATTATCCAGAAGGTGCTATTAATGTGTCCGATGTCGAAAATGACGTGAATGTGGAAATGGATGATGATATGATCGATGAAGACGACGATGATGAGATGAAAAAGCTTCGTGCCGAAGCTGCTACTGCCACTGCTGCCCGTTATCCTGATGCTGCCCATTTTATTTCCAAAAATGGCGCAAAATGGTTCAAAGATCCACCAACGAGAGTAGTCGCATTCGTTCTCATAATATTGTCGATTACACTATAAGTAATCCAGGGCCATTGAAAAACTTGGTTCATGATCCATTTACCATCTTTCGATCTCTAATCACCGAAGATATGGCGCACATCATAATTCGAGAAACGAATCGGAAAGCCAAGCAGGTAATTGCTACATGGAATGAAGTACACCCAACAAAGCAGAAACAATACAAACAGTTGACTCTAAAAGAGCTTGATGCTTTTTTGGCTATCATTTTGTATGCTGGGATGTGGAAATCAAACAGCGAGCCTGATGAGGAACTATGGGGTCCAATACATGCTCCAACATATAAATCCGCCTTATCATATAACCGTTTCATATATATAATACAATTTATTCGCGTTGATAAATTGTATTATATACCTATATGCTGGAGAGATTATTCATCAACGTAACTGCTGCTATTGATGATTTATGGCTGATGTTGCAAGCTAATTTGGCAGCAGCTTACAATCCGCACATCGGTCATCGAATCCGTGGACGGAAAACTTTTTCCTTATCGAGGGCCGACACGTTCCACACAATACATTCCCTCTAAGCCAGCCAAGTACGGAATAAAAGTGTGGGGATGTGTGATTCGAAGTCCTACTACCCCCTCAAGGGTATGATTTATGGTGGAAAGATGTCGGATCAGGATCGCGAGATCAATCAAGGCTAAAATATCGTATGCCGATTAGCTGAAAAATACCTTGTTACCGGCCGGACAATATATGCCGTCAATTTTTTCTCAACATCGGATTTGGCAGAAATATTGATCAGACAAAAAACTGCTCAAACAAATCGTTCATTCCACCCGAGTTTTTAAGAAAACCCTCGCGTCCTGTTAGCAGCTCATTGTTTGGATCCTTCGAAGGCAAAGTTTCATTGTGCTCAATGTGCCTAAGAAAAAAAAAATCGGTGCTGCTGTTATCTACTATGCGTTACACTTGTGATGTAGATAATGCAAATGATAAGTGGAAGCCAATTGATATTCTGGACTATAATGCTCATAAATCTGGGGTGGACACCATGAACCAAATGCTTGTCACTTATTCATGCAAACGTTCGACAAATCGTTGGCCGCCTGCAAAGTTCTACAATATGATCGATATTGCTGCATTTGCCTCATTCGAAATATACGATGAAATTAATCCAGTGCAAAAATCGGACAAACGACGATCATTTTTGAAATTATTGACGAGACAATTGGCAATTTTAAACATTGAAAGACGTGCCACCAATCCACGAATAACTTGCTATCCCAAAATTCAAAATGCTACTGAAGCATTTGATATTGTGGTAAGTTGAACTGAAAGCCATGATAAAAAATAATAATATTTTCTGTCTTTTCAGGTAGTAGCAACACCATTACCAGGACTTGCTCCTTCATTTGCAACGCGTACAAATCGGCCATTGTGCCACTTACCACCTCGATCAAAAAGTTCCCGCATCACACCACCGTGTGGCGCTCCTATTGTTCCGATTTGAGTTCTGTTTTTTAAGTTGGTAAATCTGTTGTTGACATTCCCTCTAAATCTTAGTATCATAGCTTGACATGTGCAAAAGTTACGTAGCCAAGAGTACATCTATCTTTGTGTGTGTTGGCGATTTTTTACAATTTTAGAAATGGATTTAAATTTGCAACAACGAACTTGTATTGAATTTTGCGTAAAAAACGGATTTACGGTCGTGAGTCAATCGAAGATGATGAACGCAGTGGCAGACCATCGACATCGAAAACCGATGAACATTGATGAAGTAAAAGAAATGTTGGTCAATAACCGCGAATTAACCATCACAGAGATAGCGGAGGACTTGAACATTGCCTATGGATCCGTACAAGACATTTCGGTCAATAATTTGGGTTTCCGTCGTGTAGCAGCAAAGTTGGTGCCAAAAGACCTCAATTTCATGCAAAAAAGAGACCGCTTTGACGTCGCAAAAGGGATGATTTGCGAGGCTGAATCCGATCCCACATTCATCAAAAGGATCATTACTGGAGACGAGACGTGGGTTTATGAGTACGACACACAATCCAGACATCCCCAAATGAGCCGAGACCAAAAAAACCACATCGTTTTCAGTCAAAAAAGAAGGCAATGCTCACGGTTTTCATTTCACCTGATTTGGCTCCCTGCGACTTCTTTCTGTTCAATTGAGTTAAAAAATCACTACGGGGAAAGCGTTTCAGCAGCCGAGAGGAAGTACGAATAATGGAAAAATCGCAGGAAGCAATGTTGGACATACCGAAAACCGAATATAAAAAAATGTTTCGAGGATTGGAGGAAGCGCTGGCATAAGTGTGTTGCAGTCGATGGGGATTACTTTGAATAGGACAATATAGATTTAGTTGAATAAACTTGTATGCATTTTGAATTTTCTGAATAAATTCCGGAAACTTTTTTGGTGGTATGTCGTGCAGAGTGTAAACGCTAGCGGAAAACCCGAGTGTATTGTTGTAGCTGCAATAACGCGGTTTGTACTGAACACTCAGCATTTTTACATTGGTTCCAAACCTGCACTGCTGCACTAGCTACACAGCCAACATAAATACTTAATAAATATGTATGTTAATTACTTAACCTATAAATTGTTTGTTTATTTTTTATTACTTTTCTGTACAAAGTACATTTTCGGACTAAAAAGAACTATAAGTTAATAAAAAAGGCCACCAGGAACAACCGCATAATAATAATACCGTATATTTGTTGAAAAATTGTATAAAAATGCTAATGTACACCATCGTGCTAATTTAACGCTCTAGGAGCTGTTGCTGATCGGAGGCTATGAGCTGGGCTCGATCTATAAGCTTTTAAGGCTACAGATTTATTAAATCTATGCTCTGCCTTGGAAACATTTTTTTTATGAATCTTTCCTGCCGTCCTTATTTGTTATGAACAGGTAGTTTCTCAGCTGATGATTTTATTCATTGGCAGTTTAATGTTCAGTCATTTGCTTTCCTCTTCACTGTTGTTATTAAGATATGGAAAGTAAGGAAATGCCGTTTGCATAACCGAGATATGCGGATTTAAATGTAAGAATCCATTAAACATTTTCAAATTTAATTGGTATATGATGAGTAGCACGGATCAGAATAGTTTTCCTTAATTGAAGTAAAGTTGGTGAAAGGATACTTATACTCGTATTTGGTATGTAGCATAAGTCTTTGTCTTACGTCCATTTAATCTGAAATTGCTCCGATGGCTTTTCGCTATGCGGAACATGATATTTTGATCCAACGTGGGGTCTTTATATTTGTAATCTGTATTTGCCATTACCATCCTTCGAAAGACAATACATTTTGATAATGAATACTGAAGGATTCAGAGCAAAAACAATACGTTGGAAAATGAGCACAAAGTCATCTACTCGTCTAGTCCCAAAATATTGTTAAGTACTGCGAACGCCTAATCTCCTTTGCAATTATACTTCTATACTATCTTTACAGTCTATGAGTTGATGGAATTGTATTAGCTCGTTTAGCCCTACTGCTGGATTACTTTAACCCTCTATTGGGTAAGACCATCTTTGATTGAAGACGGCCTTGCTGGTTTGTATGTAAAAAATGTCCCCCTCTGTTTCATTGTTGTTCACGATTGACTTGATGCTATTTTAGTACTTTCCCCCTTTTATTGAAATTTTTGTGTAATAAATTTCGTTGTAAGCGAAATTATAATAAAAAAATTCAACTTGAAAAATAGTCGGATGCGAAAATGCGGAAAGCGAAAATCAAATTTATAGCAGTGATGACAGTATCTTTGATCGGGACTATGTTGTCGACAACATTGAGTGTGATAGCTTAGATGAGCTGCCAAAGAACGATGAACAGACAATTGAAGAATGCATCCAGGAAACGAATGAAGCTGAGACAACAGATGCATTTGTACAGGCCATAAATTTGTCTATAAATATTGTTGCGGTAAAATTTACCACAACAAGTTCTACTCTCCCCCTTTCCCTTCGGTCTCATTCATCCACATTCTTCTCCGTTGGTTCTTCAAAATCCTAGACGGGTGGTGGGCAGCCATGGGTCCATCAGCCATCGGTGCACCCTCCTAGTATCTTTAAGGATCAACCACAGCAGGTAGGACGGACGGTCCATTGAAGCAACCATTTGGAGGAAGGCGCGAGACCAGCGTCCAACGTTGTAGTGAACAAGAGCCATTCACAAAGTCGTCGGCTCTTGCCCTTGTGTTGTGTTGTCACTCCTATCAGGTAGATCCCTTAGCCTTAGAAGGCATCTCCGCTCCATCACGGTCTCTCCTGCCCGATCCGCTTTTTGCCCCACCCGTTCATTTTATGTCCGTTGTCTCCTTGGAGAAGTATA
The DNA here is from genome assembly GCA_963966105.1 of Volucella zonaria. Classification (NCBI taxonomy): domain Eukaryota; kingdom Metazoa; phylum Arthropoda; class Insecta; order Diptera; family Syrphidae; genus Volucella; species Volucella zonaria. The sequence goes on from OZ014532.1 coordinate 117,559,899, forward strand.
TTAGCGGGAAGAATTGGTGAGCTCTTGAGCTCTGTCCTTCTGATTTTATACTTGTCGGATGGGACAACCAATAGATCCACGAGACGAAGAGACGGGAGTCTCGGTGGAGTGACGGACGGTCACCTTAAGCCCAACGCTGTACGTCTAAAGCCAGATGGGCGGTCTGGAACCCTCTGCGTATAATAAATACACAAAGCCACAGGACCAGGCGGACTGCCACAGATAATCTATTTGGTGACGGACGGTCACCACCTTAAATACAAAAAAGAACAAAATAAAATTGTAACAAAAAGTGTTGTAAAGAATGGACCCCTAGTTGCGCGGCCCACATTTAATTAATTCTTGACAAGAGGATTCGCCGGGATGTCTTTATTTATTTTTAGTTTTAATTGGACATCACTCCATATATAGAATTCCCTCTCCTGCACCCGTCTCGTGATTAGTTCCTTGTTTTGCCCTCACGGTACACCACCCGATCATTATCAGAAACGGATAATGATTAGGATGTAGAAATACGAGCAGGCCATATATTGTTGGCAAATTACCTTTTTCCTTTTTTTATCTTTTGGGAAGGACTGGTGTTGCATTCAGACTGAATGCAACCCCAGTGAATGATCGTAAAGGGAAATATTAGCTCGGCCCAAAGGGAAATCCCAATGTTGGAGGAAATTTCCCCAGAATGTGTGTGTGTATGAGAGAGTGAAAGCAACGGAAATCCAATGCGCGGTGGCACACTTCAGCAAATTTGCGGAGCGTTGCACACAAAGGCCAAAATTGGACCGTTGCATCCGTATAAAGGAGCGTATGTGTGAGACCTACGGTTCGAGCTAATATCATCGGAATAGGGTTAATCACTTCTTGGTTGACCATCAAAAGTTGAAGACAAAAAGCAAAAAACAAAAATAAAAATTAAAAAAATAAGAATTTAAAACAACAAAGAAAAAGGTGAAGAGGAAAATTAATTAAAAACAAAAAAGGATAAAGATAAAGGAAAGGAAAAAGAACAAGGACTTGAAGATAGACCAAAACGAGGAGGACATACGGACGAAATCAGGACGGGCAGGACAGGAGTGTAACAGTAACAATTAACAAGATAAGTAGTATTATTTACCCCGGGCGAATCCTTTTTGTAGAAAAAAAAAAATAAGATTTTGCAATCGGTATCGGGTTCCCAACTAGCGGTTCAGTCTATTTAGTGGCACATTCAGTACCGCCATTTGATATGCCGTTTTGTCGTTGCCGCTTAACGGCTACCGCATTCCTTTGTTTTGCCTTCACTCCGCCAATAAAGCGTTTCTTTATAGTTTTTTTTTTTTTCCCGGGATATTATTTGGTATTTCTTCCGACTTATTTGTAGCATATGGTTTTGCACTTCCACTCGGAGCAAAAAGTGCATGGCGCCTAACATCCATTGGTAGTTTACATGTTTAGCATTTAAAAATATTGTTTTCCCTGAACCCAGATCAGCTGAGCAGCCACTTGGTTCAGCAAACGATATTGCTGCCATTACCAACTTCCCCTCAGCGAATTTTCTGTTCCCCAGGAAATCAAGATGACAGATCGTCACACGAATCCCAACCACCGACAGTGTGACTCGGTTTTTTTTGTATTAAAATTGTTTACGTTTGTTTTTTTGTTTTGCCGGCAGCCCGGCAATTGGAAAAATTTAATTTGCTAGATCGGGAAAATTGTGTAATAATATTAGTGAAATCGAGAATCCAGCAGCTTCTTAAACATTTGTTCATGGTATTGCGGCGGACGAAACTGAACAAGAACCATCCACATCAACTGCGATTATAACAAACTCACGCCTCAAACCACCCAGAAGAGCCTGATCTCCCTTGCCAACATTCGAAGCTACTGGACCATCAATTCAACCTACTGCTGGTGGCTACACTGGAGAAGGTATACCTTTTATGTTACTTTATAAAATAAACATTCATTGTGTCTATTTTTTTTCAAAGCTCTAAATGAAATTACGAAGGACTCGAAAGAGCTATCCAAACTGATGTTGCGCAAACGCTCCATGCGTTTACATGCAAACAAACTCAATGGCCGATTGATTCAATCCCAAAAACGATTAGGCTTTGTGTCGATGAATAGATGTGCAGCACAAAGACGAATCACCATCTTCGTCAATAAATGCCAAACAAGCACCATAAGTGGGGGGTCAAATTGTTTATGCTTTGCGATTCGAACGGATTCGCCTACCGTTCTGAAGTGTCCAATGGTGCAGGCGACAATGTTATCTTACCTGGCACACCGGACCTTGGAGCCATATCAAATGTTGTTGTTCGTTTATCACAAACAATTCCTGATTTCGTTTACCACATGCTTTACCTTAATAACTTTTACACGTCACTGCCGCTATTAGTCTATTTAATTTTATTCATAGCCAATCGTATACCAGCGTGTAAGCTGCCGACTGACAGGGAAGTGAGCAAAGAGAGTAGAGAATTTTCCACAGGATACATGCCCTCAATCCAAGGAATCGATGTGGACACTGTTTTGTGGAAAGATAACAAGTGTTTGCGCCTGGCATCTACATACGTTTATTGAACCTTTCGCAAGTATAAATTTTGATCAACAAAGAGCGAAGGCACCTCGGTATGATACGAAGCGGAATAAATTTATTGAAATCAACTGCCCACAAATCATCCGAGAATATAATGCTCACATGGGTGGAGTTGATCTTATGGGCAGCCTTATGGGTCGATATCACATTCGAACTAAGAGTCGTGATATTATGATTAGACTCCTCTATCATTTTGTGGACATGGCCGCTACGAATGCATTCATTTTATACAAACGTATATCTACATAGTGAGAAATCAAATATTTCTAACAATGCGTCCGAAGAAGAACACCTTCTGCAGCTTCCACAATTCCGTGAGGAAATAGCTGCTGGACTTGTTAACTGCAAAGAAAAACGGCCTGTAGGTCGACCATTATCGGCTCAAATTGGAGCTCCTAAAAATACTTGCTCCTCATCCAGTCTCCATGAACCACCAGAAATTCACCATTTTCACATCTTTCAAAATTTCTTATGGCAGACCCTATGTTCGTAAATGGTGTACAATTTTAAATTCCATAATCCGTATTTAATGGAGAAACGCAAATTTAAGGGTAGTTTAAACCAAGCAAAATTGCTAAGAATGACGCTAAAGGGACTGTATACATACAAAACATGCCGGCTTTTGTTGATAAATAAATTAATTTTAAGCAGAGGTTTCCACGAAAAAACTGCAACAATCAGCTGTTTAGTTTCCCACAACAAAATGACACCTTGCACTTGTGTGAATAAACAAAAGCTCAAGATAAGCAAACGGCAACTTATAAAGGGACTACTCAGGGTAATATTAAGTGACTCTTTTATTTTCTTAGTATTGTTCGGGATTTTCTGTATTATTCTGGTAGTCACTCTGTATACCGGTGCCGTTCGTATCATAAATACGTACCTAAATACTTAAGGCTACTTAGGATTTTCAAAACATCTATTTTTTTTTATTGCTTTCAATGGTCCTTCAGAACCTCAAAAATGATGTCCCAAGAGATTATGGCCGGAAAATATCTCGAAGTACTTGTTTATCAAAGGATAGTACAAGGCCAGGTAAGCTTTCTATAACTTACAATTTTAAACGCGTTTATCTCAAAACTGCATTTTTCAAGTTGGCCGCACCAATAACTTGAACAATTTTCAACTAATTCGCTTAAATTTTTAACTATATCTTTAAAATTGTTGTCTAAATAAGTCCGTGGGACTAAATCCAGCCCACATGTTCCTTTTTTGACATCAGGTAAATCCCAGTCATAGCATAATAGCTTACTTAGCTAGGAAAAATAAACGTTTAACCAAACCACTAAGCAAAATTAACCTAAAAATGTCACAGGCGTGATGGCTAAAGTCAGTCGGTGTCCAAACATCACGATGAGAAATTAATCAGTAGTGGGGCAGCATTAATGCCAAACTAGCAGGTGTGACGATGAACGCCCTACAGGCTAATATGGGAAACTTATATATTGCTGCACATGGCAATACATTATACAGATTTTGGCGTAACACTTAGCAATTCCACTCACACATATCCGATTAATCTATATATTGTAAAATAATATGGCTAACTGACAAACCTTTGCCTTTCGAAGTTTTAAGAACTACTAACATTAAGAGAATATTCCCAATTTTACACCCAAAATGGACAGCGTTAAAAAAGAATTTAAAATAGAGAGGAAACAAGTTGGATTCTGTTTTATCTTCGTTACACTTTTGAGAGCCAACAATCCGCTAGTGAAACGAAAGTGGTAAAAATTCTATCAAATCATTATCGTTAAACTTCGGTAGATAACCAACCAAAAAACTAAAACTGAATACCAAAATCGAAACTTTCGATTAGGCACTTTCGTCGGGCCCTCGTGGTCGATAAGACATAACTAAAATACTTTTCCTCCGTCATTGAGGAATAAGGAAATAAATACAATATCTGAAAGATGACAAGTACATACAAATATAACCTTTAACAACTACTTTAAGTATTTTAAAATCAAACCATCGTCAGACCTAATCTAATCCAATTTAAGAACAATTTTAACTTGCTATTCATAAAAAGCCTCAACAAAACTTGGATAGAATAGGAAGACGAATTTTTGAAGCATAAAATAAAATCACATTTGTAATGTTAGGGAGCATAATCCACATTGTATGAAGATGTTCCGTCTTAAATTACAACTAAAAGAACTTTAAGATCCTTCATCTCTAAACTCAGAATTAGAAGCGGTGCAAAGCTTAACAAGATCCCAATGTCATAGAGATGGATTGATGTGGTTTTTGTTTCAAAAGTGCCAGGTATTGTCTATTCAAATTTCATCAATTGAATTAAAAATCTTTATTCATTATGATAGTTTACGGCATAATGTTCCGAACACAACCTCAATCATATGGCTCGCTCGGAAATTTTTGACGAAGCGGATCTTGTTGGTTCAATTTTGGACCACTCCTACAGCACTATCTCCAAGGCCTGATTTGTTTGCGGTTTATCAACATATGTTACACTCAAAATTTTACATAGTCCCAAAAGATCGAATCGCCAAATCGCATGATCTCATCTATCAATTTAGTAGTCTATCACGCGATATAATGTTACAAATGTATCGAGTCTTTGATAAGCCAATGGTTTCATAGGCAGTAAAATACGTAGCACATGCTTTCCAAAAATGTGTCCTTGATCATTGTCTTTGGCTTCATTTTTGAAAAGAAAAGAAACATAAAATAGTGCACTTTAGTATTGGGTCTACAAGTAAGTTTCCAGCGTTTTTTTTCCAAAATTTGAAGTTTTATTATGAAAACATAGCTACAATGCTTTATTCAAAATATCGTCCATTGGAAGCTACAACTTTCTCCCATCTTTCTGGCAATTTATGAATTCCGGACCAAACAAATTTCTCGTCTTTCGAGCCCAAGAACGTATCGAGCCAATTTTTGATTTCCTCTACTGAGCTGAAGCGTATTCCCGTTCTGCATCGAACGAAACAAGTGGTAGTGAGATGGTGCCAAGTCTGGACTGTGAGGCGGGTGAGGCAGAATTTCCCATCCACTATTTTCCAAATAGTTTTTCACCGAAACCGCAACATGTGGCCGAGCGTTGCCGTGATGAAAAATGACGGACTCATGCCTGGTCTCATATTCTGGCCGTTGGGTTCGATATAATGGTCCTTTGATGGTTTCACCACTCAGAAGCAGTTCGTAGTAGACGACACCCTTTTGATCCCATCATATGCAGAGCATGACCTTATTCACGTGAATATTTCGTTTCGGAGTCGATTGGGCGGGCTCGCCGGGCTTTGTATACGATTTTCTGCGTTTAGGATTATCATAATAAATCCATTTCTCATCACCAGTGACAATACGATGCAAAAATGATTTATTTTTATTTTGATTTATACCGCTGCAGTAACATTTCGGACATGCAAAATCGCCGTTCGACGTCTCTTGGCTTCAATTCGTACGGCACCCAGTTTCCAACCTTTTGAATGAATCCCAGTGCTTTTAGGCGCAGGTAAACGACTTGTTGCGTGACGCCCAATGATGCAGCAAGTTCTTCTTGAATCTGACACGGATCCTCATCCAGTAAAGCGTCCAATTCCTCGTCTTCAAAACTTTCCGGCTTTCCGGGGCGATCTTTGTCTTCAACTCCAAAATCACCACTTTTGAACCGTTTGAATCACTCGCGACACGTCGATTCACCAATACATTCCGCCCCATAAGTTTCCGAAAGCAAACGATAAGCCTCAGCCGCACTTTTCTTCATATTAAAGAATAAAAGCAGCGCTTCCCGCAAATGACGTTTATTTGGCTGGAAACTTGCCATGATTTTGCTCGATAAAATGTACGACACCGATAGAACTGCTCAAATATAACGCTGCAAAGTTGTTGCCAGATACAAAACCTACACATAAAACACATGGGGTCTGACATTTCTGCCCGGGATCCATTGGTGGCGCCATCTCTGACAAACGCTGGAAACTTACTTGTAGACCCAGTACATACAATTGAAAGATACCTGAATTTGCCTGCTTCCAGAAATTGCTATTTTAGTTGTTCATAAAACCCATTAAATCAAAAGTTAGCCTTGTTACTAAGCACGATTTTCTATGACGACCATAATAGTCGAGGCAGCCGAATTCGCGAACTCCCATCTCAAGCCTTAGTCTCGTTGCTTTTGTTCCTACATAAGCTAGATCTTATATGGGAGTAGGCCTCTTTTCGCAAAATGTTCCAAATAGTGAACGTACAAAGCCCAGACTGTTACGATCGACACCCAATCGGCAATCCCAGATCCTCCGCAACACAATGTATTCAAATATTCCTACTTTAAGATCCATCAGTAAAAGCAGCACCCCTTACGTGGTGGTTACGCTACTTTAGATGGTGGTTCAATAACGTACACCTGAATCGATTTTGAAATTTGGTCCCCAAACAAATGCATTTGGAAACAATATTATACTGCAATATTTGACAGAAGATTAAATATATTGCAAAACGTTGGGTAAAGAAAGAACTTTTTGTAGGAAATAGTCCAACCAAAAGCCCTGTAATTTTTTAAGAAATTATCTGTACGTTAATGTATAGCTTAATAAATAATAATAATACTATAATAATAATATTATAATAATAATACAAGAAATAGATACTTCCGAAGATGATCTCTAAAATTTGCATAACCGTACTTACCCGTATATATGGACTACTATTCAATTAATCTGCATTTAGCAATTCGCCGCGGGGCAAAGACTGGGAGGTATCGGGAGCTTGATTGCAAAGTCATTCCATCATATTACCATTCTTAATATGACACCAATGTTGAGCTTAGAAAATATCCCACAGTCAACAAATTGCATGTCAACAAATACAGAAGCTCGAAGTATCGATATATCCTTCACGCATCAACCTATTATATCATATATCCAAAACCAATATTCTAATCTTAAGTGGGAGCCTATGCACTCAAATATACCTAAACAAATTCCAAGCTTGTAGAACAGTTGGAAACGAATACGCCCATTTGGTTCTTTTCTTCAGAGTTATTCTTCTCTTACAATAGTTCCCCTCTACCGCGAGCATCGAACTTGTCGAGTTGTAGACGCTGAATAGGGTCAATGAATCTCGAGAAATTCTCCAGACGAGTCCTCTGGATCAAGGTGTCATGCGACCCGTGCCGAAGATCAACCTAGCTGAGGGCTCAGCTTCTCTAAAAATAGCTCAGTCGCAAACAGAGTATCCGGATACCTGGCAAACCCCGGATTAGCTAGCCTTATCTGTATATGGCGGATCTCTGTATAGATGGACCATCGTTCTCCGCTGCTCGTGAGACCACATTATGGAAAACCTAAACAAAACAAAACCCGAGGCCGGTACTCCTTTAATACCGGGCGGTAGAACGGTGACTGCACCGACTACCGGCAAGGCTCCTGCATTGTCGAGAGGAGGTAAAATTGTGGCAGGCCATGGTGCACCATCCTCTAAAGGCAAGCGCAATGAGCCTAAAAATAAATCTTCAGGGAGTTGTAGGATTGTGGCAAGCCATGGTCCTAGGTATGACTGTGGCAAGCCATGGTCCTATCACTTCCTCCACCCCTAGCAGCAGCAAGTTTGCAGCAGGCCACGGACTTATAGCTGCTACCAAAACTCCTCTCCCCAAAGAGTAATCTGGAACTCAGCCGCATCGGCAAGCTTCATCTAAGGCGCTCTACTTAAGACTCCGAAATGCTTCACGCATCATCAAAACCTTCGGATCCATTTCGGAGGTTAAAAGAAGTGCGGCCATAAAGAGCAAGATTGAGTGGGGTAGCAATATCCTGAAAGACGGATTACCCACTGCTTCCACTGCTTCCAAAACACCTAAAGACTCCTCCAAGTGCAGAGATCGTTGGAGGAAACCGTGTCGGTTCCCAAGAGGCACAAAACCCATAGCGCTAAAACCCCTGAGCCATCCAACAGCACATTTTTGAGGTCTTTCAGTGAAGTCCTAAAGGAAGCAATAATAATCGCGGTAATCGATAGGAACGATACCGACGGTTCTATAACACCTGAACGGTGGCAGCTGGTCAAACTGAAGCTTTCGAGCATCATCTTGGCCATCATGCGGGAAAACCCCGGACCACCTCCCATCACAAGCGACGCTGGCTGGTACCAAGGCCACGTCAAGCTCAACGCCTGTGCCAGTCAGAGATCTCTTGATCTCTTTATTAAGGCCATAGGCGGTTTAGGAGAGATTTGGCCAGATGAAAAATCCCAAGGTCGTATCTAAGGAGGACATCCATAGCAGACCTCGAACTCGTACCTAGATCCCAGCTGAACCCTCCTCCCCAAAAAGCATTCTGGAAATCATTACGCTCTGTAACCCGACCCTTCCAACTCATGACTGGAAAGTCGCGAAACTGGAGGAACTAAGGGGTTTTTATAGATGCGCGTTGATCGTGATCAATAAGGAGTCCTTTAACCCTCTAGCGCAGACAAAAGGCATGATTCGGTTCGGATTCGAGTCTATACACCTATCACACGCTATCCTCTGAACTATCAAGTCCCCCGCGTAGCACCAATGGGCTTTCAGGGAATTCACTCTGGCTCTCCATCAGGCTATGGCCGCTTCCTGCCGTCTTATTCAACCTAGAGGCAAGAAAAAGCCACATTGGTGGACATCAGCACTGGGACTGTTCAGAAACAGTTGCAGAAAACTTTTCAACTTAGCAAAGAGCACAAGAAAAGTGACTGACTGGGACTCATACAAAGAATCCCTCAAATTATACAAAAAAAGAACTGAAAAGGGCAAATCGGCAATCCTGGAGGTCTTTCCTTGACAAAATCGCGGAAACCTACAAACTCTACAAATCCTATGATGCCTAGCTGTCTGAAAAAAACCGATGGCTCTTGGACAACCTCAAGTGATGAATCACTCAATGCCTAGCTGTCTGAAAAAAACCGATGGCTCTTGGACAACCTCAAGTGATGAATCACTCAACCTGCTACTGGACACCCACTTTCCAGGTAGCTCTCAATTCGCGTCTAGTAGCAACCCAAATAGACCTAATGCAACCGGGATCAAAATTCATGGTCTGATCACAAGAGACAAACTGCTCTGGGCGGTGCATAGCTTCAAACTATACAAGTCTGCTGGTCCGGACGGTATAATACCTGCCGAGCTACAGAGGTCCTCAGATATTATTCTGCCTGCGCTAGAAAATATTATAAGGAGCTGTGTAGAACTTATTTACATTCCACTGTCATGGAGAGAAGTCAATGTAGTTTTCATTTCCCAAAGCCGGAAAATGTTCTCATGTTGTCCCGAAGGACCTCAGACCTATAAGTCTATCATCTTTCCTTCTAAAAACTCTAGAACGACTGATTGATATCCATATACGAGCTAAAATTGATCCTAGACTTCTGTCAACGGCTCATCATGCCTACTGTAAAGGAAAGTCGGTGGAAACGGCTCTGCATTCACTGACTAGCCATATCGAACGATCCCTACAATATAAAGAGTACACAATGGTTGCTTTCCTGGACATAGAGGGCGCCTTTAACAACGTCAACACATCCACAATCACGACTGCCCTGCCAACTCCGCAGGTAGATGATTCACTTGGGGAGTTGATCAGTCTTATGATAAAAAGCGGTATAATCAACTTCAAACTGGGTGAGACTTCTGCTAAAAGATGTGTCAGCAGAGGTACGCCGCAAGGCGGTGTCCTCTCTCCCCTTCTCTGGAACTTAGTAGTAAATGAACTGCTAATGTACCTGGAAGCGGATGGTAGCAGGGTGATTGAATCTTAATACCATTAAAGAACTTCTTCAAGATAATCTCAATAGATTAACAGCAGATCGCTGTGGATTGGGAATTCCAACTATACGAGTAGACCCCCCTTCAATAAATGGTACCAGTTTAGTATTTTCCAATGAAGTAAAATATCTCGGTCTCATTTTTGACATTAAACTACAATAAACTGGAAACCTTACATTCAAGAAAGAGTCAATAAAGCTACAATAGCTTTATTCTCTTGCAAAAAAGCCATTGGGAATAAATGGGGCTCTCAACCTCGGATAACCCACTGGCTATACATCTCGGTCATAAGAACGATACTCACTTACGGGGTGGTCGTCAGGTGGACGGCCTTAGAAAGTGCAGTCAACTGCAGTAAACTAAGCAGGGTCCAAAGAACAACATGTCTATGCATAAGCGGAGCACTGCGGTCTACCCCCTCTGCGGCATTAGACATTCTGTTTCAGTTGACACACCTCGATATTTTCAGCAGGCAAATAGCTGCGACAACAGCTATTCGCCTTAAAGCGACTAAACAGTGGACAAATTATCCATTTGGCCACGCCAGCATTCTTAATATGTACATTAGGAATCCTCACAGAGAACATCGACTACACCATACCTGAACTTTGGTTTGACAAAAACTTCCATATAAGCTTCCCCTCTAGATCTAGATCTTCTGGAAGGAAGATGCTTTCATGGAGGACAAGTCAATCCATCTCTACACAGATGGATCTAAAACCGATAGCGGAGTTGGTGACGGTGTTTTCTCAGATAAGCTAAATCTGAGCCTCTCTTTCCGTCTTCCAAATCACTGTAGCGTGCCCCAGGCTGAAATTTTGGCAATTAAAGAAGCTCTGTCCTGGCTGAAGAAAAACGTGGTATCTGCAAAGGATATCCCCTATTATTTTTTGGATAGTCAGGCCGCTATCAAGTCCCTGGACCCGGTCCCACTAAATTCTAAAACCGCCCTTGAATGTCGATCATCTTTTATGGAGATGGCAGAGCAGTTCAACTTTCAAATTTGTTGGGTGCCGGGCCACAGAGAGACATTCCAGAGAACTGTAGAGAAGATGAACTCGCCAAATTCTAACCACTCTACCTATTCTACCGGAAAAGGGCAGCATAGGTATACCAATCGCTACGTCCAAACTAACATTAAAGCTGGATGCCAATAAAAGAACAGACCTTAGGTGGATTGTTGGACAAACATGTTTAGCGACCAAACAGATCTTGCCAAAACTGTATCTGAATCGTTCTAAGTGTTTGGTCCTTCTAAATAAGAAACATCTCAGCGCCATCGTAGGTGTCATCACTGGACACTGCCTCATACTTAGGCAAGCACACAAGAAGGCTTGGCGCCCTTACAAACGATTTCTGTAAAGCTGCAAGGACGAGGAAGAGGAGGAGGCAATCCTCCACCTACATGTCCAGTTCTCTTCCAGAGAAGAAAATTTCACTTAGGAGCTTTCTCCTACAACGATCTAAACGATCTAAAAAATATAGACGTAAACAGTCTCCTACGCTTCATCATAAGCTCAAACTGGTTCCATTAGTAAGAGCATCATAGATCCACATAAATATGTATTTAGCAGAACTATGGTAGGACAGGCAGGGTTTAGCTCTGAAAGCTTTCTCGGCGTTTGAATTTTGTCTTTCCATGTGGAGGGTTGAAAGATGTCATATCCAGAAAGATATTGCCCTTATACAGTAAATCTATTATAGAAAACACGAACTTATTATCAGAATCCCTACGAATATTGTCAAGTTGGTAGTATCCATCCCAGACACTAACCCATGAACAATGGCATTGCATCAGTTTTTTAATTACATTTTTTGTTATCTAATACCAAGTACAATACAAATACAATACATGGTAAAACACTTACCCACGATTGTAATTAAGTATGCCACCAAATAGGAAATAACACCAATCCACGCCACTGATATGCCGAAGGTAACAAATCGCCAATATGGATGTTTTCGACTGTCAGGCACTGTAATCCAGAGTAACAAAGTCATAGGCCACCTAAGAACAAACATAATTGTAGAGTTGGCTCGCCGATTCCACGGGTCATCAGCACAGTCTAAAACTACTTTTACTATCTTTAACTTATATTTAGTGAATCTTTATTACCGCTATCGAATCCATCACCATTTTCTTTAATTGTTCCTTCCTCTATTTCCATGGGATTTAAATTACATGTACTCATACCTCCATTGAGTGAAGAACTGCATCGCAAGTCCTTATTGGATGATGCTTGAATCAACAGAGGAGTAATTTCATTTACTCGACGAAATGGTCGAACTCGGGATTTTCTTTTGATTTTCGAGATCAATTTTCGGGCATTAAGAGCCATTTCATCATTCCAGTACATTGCTAAATAAATCGTTGTCTCAAAATTATTTCATATATGGAATTCTGTAAAATAAATTTCTATATCTTACCCGATATGTAGAAGAAATATGTCAATACCAGAAATAGGGCTTCATACCACATCACGATGCCATCGTGTAGTGTACAAATCAAACCTAGTACTGCCACACAATACATGAGACAATCTCGCGTCACTGGCCACCAATCTAATTTTATGATCTACATGTTTTCTTTATATATGAAATATTCGTTTTAGATTTTGCTTATTGAATGTATGTACCTTTCCCGCAAAGAGACCGCAGCAAGCTGGCACTGCTAAAATATTGAATACAGCCGAACCAACTATTGTTCCAACGCCAATGTCTGTTTTTGTGATGAATGTTCCCACACAGTTGATGAATAGTTCTGGACTTGATACAGCGGCAGCCATGAAAGTAGCACCCGCAACATCCCTTTTCATTTTGAGTCCTTAGGAAAGCGCAGTCTTAGAAAATAATAAATAAAATCTCAATAGTTCGACTTACTTGAGCATATTTGTTCAATGGCTGGCACATAGTAATCATCGCAAATTACTGCCAGAAACCAAAAGCAATAGCATGCCAATAATATGTGGATCAAAATCCATCCTTGTCTGCGTTGGGGTCTTGTGAATCCGTCCGGTGGAAATTCATTGACTGCACTGGGAGAGCAATTTAAAAAACTTCTAGAATTTGAATTTTCAGCAATATCAGGAATACTAGTGTCGTAAACCGATGTCGTGGTTTCGTTATCGTTTCTGGGAGAATTTTGAATCGTCTGAACATCTATTGGTCGATGTGGTTGCGGAGTTGATGTTTCGGCTGGCTCCGGTGATGTGCTAAGCAACTTTCGGCTATATGTACTTCCTAAAATAAAACAAAATTATAATTAAAGTTATGTAATAAATAATAATAATACTTAAAATTAGACAAATTCATATTCAACCAATTGGAAATAGAAAGTTCAGGAAATTTTCGCAGACTTAAAGCCCGTCTATTTTATTTTTAACTTCCTGATAGGAAAGTTCTTGCATTCACCTTGGTATCAATAATGCTTTTAGACAGCTTTTAAGAAAATGTGTCTCTGAGTTTGTGTGGGTGGGAGAGTACCAGGCGATCCGTCATGTCTATTCGTGGTTATTCGATATTGACTAAAATCCACCGATGACTTTGTTATCAAAAACAACAATTACTTAATTTTTTCTTTAAATTAGAGGACTCTTTCCAAATTTTTGCAGTACTAATTAAACCTATTAACATAGCACATATTTATCGAACATTTAAAAAAAAAACCGGGCCAGAATCATCTGAGTTACTCAAGGAGTAGCAAGCAGTTTAGAATCGCCAATGCGGTACTAACTACAATACAAATTCGTTAATACAGGGAGTCTGACATCTGTTCGGTCAACGTTTTTGGCGAGCAAAAAAGGGCTGGAGTCTTGCATTTCCGTGATGAAGATGGCCAAATATGTGCGTTGCGCAGAACTTCTTCGTTAAAAAGATCAAGCTGAGTATAATAACAATCAGCATTTATTCAAAGCAGTTGTATATGTGAAACATACGATACCGTTCCCGTTCTACAGAAGAAGAGCAGGGACGTGAGTCCGGGATCGAATATGAAAAGCAGAGAGTCTTGTTATAAGCAAAGCAATATATTGGATTAGAAGTCTCATACGTATAGATGGCGCTTGTTGTTTAAAAAGAATGACAATTGTAGAAAGTACCAACCTTATAAAGCTTAAATTTGAAGTTTGACGATGCTACGCGAGGCTGTACGAGTTGCCAAGATGAAGTGGCCAACCAAATGAGGTGGTTTCACCGGAAATATTGAAAAAAAATCCAAAAGATGGTATTGGATGACCGTCGATTGAAAGTGCGTGAAATAACATATATAGTAGGCATTTCAAAAAGTGCTGTACATCGCGTTTTGACTGAAAAATTAGACATGAAAAAGCTATACGCAAAATGTGTGCAGCGATTACTCACAATGGAACAAAACCAGCTTCGTGAGGATGTTTCGATCGAGTGTATAGCAAAGTTTCACAGCAATAAAGCTGAGTTTTTGCGTCGATTCATAACCATGGATGAAACATGGGTCCATCACTTCACATCTGAGACGATGGAACAGTCAAAACAATGGACTGAAAGGGGAGAATCAGCTTCAAAGAAGGCGAAGACAGTTCCATCTGCAGGCAAGGTTATGGCGTCAGTTTTTGGGATGCGCGTGGGGTAATTTTCATTGATTATCTTCATATCTTTAGAAGGGGAAAACAATCCAGCGTTTGAAAGATGAATTCAAGAAAAACCGGCCGCATTTAGAGAAGGAAAAACATTTGTTTCATCAAGACAATGCACCAATTTACTCATCCGTCATCGAATTACGAATTGAAGTTCGAATTGCTTCCTCATGCGCCCTATTCGCCAGATTTAGCCCCCTGGGATTATTTTGTATTTCCGAATTTGAAAAAAATGACTCGGTGGTAAAAGATTTGCAAACAGTGAAAAGGTGGAGTCTGCGGTTGATGGCTATTTTAAGGAACTCGACGATTCTCACTGTAAACAGGGTATCGAAACAGGGTATCGCTGGAAAAAGTGTATTGAACTAAAAGGGGATTATGTATAGAAATAAACTTATTTTTCCCTAAAATAAGAACATCGATGAAAATCAAGAAGAGTGTCGGAGACAGAACGGAACTCTGAGGCACACCAGCATTTAATTTGTGACAGTCTCTTTACAGCTCGAGTCACACCATGCCTTTTTTTTTGGTTTGATACTCTTCATCTGATGAAGGATAAAGGATCTCATTCAAAAGAAAATAGTATTTGTATAACTTGAGCTGCGGCATCCACGTCGTTATTGAGAGAACCTAACGACCAGTTAAAAGTCCTAAAGAAATTGTTAAGTCAGCTCCAATTGACTTTCTCGTATTGTCATACGGTTGTTTTAGGAATCTTTTCTCTAAATGTGTGGTCAGTATAAGAGAAATTAGTGGATATGACACAATGGTCCGACTAGCCTAGTGGGGAAAGCACATCAACAGCGTATTTGTCAGGGTAAAAGGTTAGAGGTTAAAAATAAGTCTAGGGTGTTGGCGATAGGACTCTCAACGCAGCAAAAATCTTAGCATACCGTTCTTCAGGTGTTGTCTGTCGGGAATGTCGGAGCCACCCAGAATTGTGTATATTGAAATCGTCCGTAATAACGATTTCAGTATGAGGATCCAATTCTTTGCATGGAGTCAGACAGCGTGTCAAACTCTCTAAAGATCGAACTGCGAGATAGAATTTTAGCAGATGAAATTTAATTCCGGATTGCAACAGGGGTTACATTGTGATGGAGTAATGTAGCTGCATCACTACGCACGCAAACGACAAGACAGTGGTGAGCAAAGTATAATGGCACGAGTTCATATCCAGAAAATAGGCGAAGATCTACGTATTCTTCGGTCGGTTCCTTCTTAGATGTATAGAACTTCTGATATAAAACCAGCATATACGTCTCACGCCTTCTTATCGCCTTTTTCCCACTCTGCATGTGCGTCTGTACCACTGGTAATGATTTTGTTTCTTCAACAATTTCCAATACATTATTACAATCCAGAATTACTTTCATTTTAAATTTTCATGCCGAAAACTGGGTTATGTCTGATAATTTGTCGTTTTCAATATGTTTTGTCTCCATAGTTTTTTTTCGAAAAAGTTTTCAAACGTTCAGTCCAAACACACTTTTTTGTTCTTTTTTTGATGAAAATGCAACTTTATTGTGAAAAAATGGTTACACATGAATAATTCAATTCGCTAGGTACAACTTTTTCACATCTTTCTGGTGGAGCTCGAATACCGTTACGGTAAAAGTGTTCATCTTTTGTGGTTATGCACGGATCAAGACATTTTTTGATGTCTTCCTATGAGTGGAACTGCTAATCAGCCAGACCATGTGCCATCGAACGGAACACCCCATTTGACCATTTTCAGGTAGGTATTAACGGGTTTGGCAACGTGAGGCCGAGCGTTGTCATGCTGTAGAATCACCTTTTCGTGCCTCTGGTCGTATTGTGGCCATTTTTCGCACAGTGCTCGCCTCAATGGCATCAATTGAGGTCGATACCGTTCGCCAGTGAGAGTGTCGTTGGGTTTCAGCAGTTCATTATAAATAACACCAACCTGGTCCCAACTAAACACTCGTACACAGCATAACCTTCGCACCGTAAATATTTGGCCGAGCCGACGACTAAGAAGCATAACCCACTACTTTCTTCTCTTTGAGTGCCTGTAATGAATGCATTTTTCATCACCCGTCACGATGCGATGAAGAAAATCCTTCCCTGGAGCAGTTGTTCACAGTCGTAAAAACGACACTCAACGTCTCTGGGGTTCAAATCATAACGAACCCAAGTTCCTTGGTTTTGAATCATTCCCAACGCATGCAATCGCTTGGAAATAGCTTGGCGGGTAACTCCTAATGCTGAAGCAAGCTCTTTTTTGCGTTTGGCACGGATCTTGATCAAGCAATGGCTCCAATTCAGCGTCTTCGAAGGATTTTGGCCAGGATTTAGCGCAGCATCTCCGTAAACTTTTTGGAGCTCTCGATGCGCTTCAGCCGCCGATTTTTCACACAACCAAAAGTATATGACGCCTAAACAAAATCACTAATGTGCCAAAACGGTTTGTCTAAGCTTGGTTCATGACGTTTTGGATATGTCAAAATCGACCAGCACTTACTGCTGAAGCCTTCTATTGACAAATAGAGAACTTAGATGCGCATCAATATATTTTTGTTTTCATATTCAAAGTTTTAAATTGTTTTAAAATCAATTTAATAGTTTAAGTTATTAATAATAATAATAGAATCCAAAAGAAAAACGTGCGCTGTAAAGAAGAAATATTAAAATGCTACTCTGATTGAGAATCTACGAAGAAGTGAGCTTTATTAAATCTATTTTCAAAAACAAAATGTAGTTCTATATACTTAATAATCAACGCAACGAGTGTGATGCTGAATCAACTTCAACACTAAGAAAGGAAAGAAAGAGAATGCTAGAGGATGCGCAGTCCTAGAGGCACTGTATCGGGACTTAGAAAATGTTTACTCACATTCGATAACAGGCGACAAGACAACAAAAAAGGCTTCCTCGCAGCACAGAGAAATGGCTCAGCGAAGAAAAAATTCGAGAGAAATAAAATCCCTGGCATTTATTGAAGACGAGCAGAACGTTCCATGATTTTTAACGTAAACCACCTGTAATGTAGACATTCTGTTTACGGGATGCCCATACATCCATAGGGAGCAAGGATACGCCTTGCCATCGCTCTCCGTCAATTCTTTGATACCAATTCGGAATTGTGTTGGAGGCACAAGTTCCACCCTTGGTATGAGTCGAGGCCGACCTAAAACCTCTTACTGTTCTTAGGGTCACAGCACCCAGTACTTATTTGCTACTCTACAGTGGGTTAAACCAAAGGAAAACCCTTCCCGCGATTTGGGTTTAAACCACAGCCACCATGACGCTCCCACAAGGGGGCCTACCTCAACAAGTCAGGGGGGCTTCTCACTCCCATGGTACCATGATTTAAGTCCTGGTATGGACTACCGGTGGTCCAGCCGCCAAAATCAAATTGTAGCAACCATTCAGAGGCGTTATCTGAAGATGTTTACGATAAGACCAGTAATATGCTCTGCCCCCGCTTTTTATTAGACAACGTAATTAATGGGCGATGCCTTGATAATTGGGCGGGGGCCCTTGAGACGAGCAGTCGAACTAGATCACATATCTTCCAAAGATATGAATAAATATCGGAAATCCTGGAACCAGGATTTACTTAATAAGCTGATGAGGTGCGATCGGATACCAAAGCAATGAATACACTGAATACAGCTGAAATCGGCACGAGAAACTGCAACAATTATTATCGAAAAGTTTGGCTAATCTCTCTCTCTATCAGATCTACATATTGTCTTCATCGATCTGAGGAAAGCATTTGACAGAGCGCCCAGAGATCTAATATCAACGGCTGCGTTAAACTTTCAAAAGACATACATACCCAAAAATTAAAAATTACGGCATATGTTCTCGTACATTGACGGTGCATTGATAAATCGCCAAGGAGAGCTCTACCTACCAGAAAGCTCTTCATGCAATAGTCAATAATTGGATAAGGGCGTAGGAAGATGGCGGGCTAGCACTAGCCTTTCAAAGATCGAATATCTGCATTTTCTGGTCGCGTGGCTAAAATGGCATGAAAACTCAGCATTCTTGCGGCAAAAAAATCAGGCTTAAATCCACAGGTTTACTTTGTTCTACAATCGCGCCACCAGCTTTGACATTCGTATCAAGATGTTAGACGAAGAAATTCTTATAAAGGGGAAAGGAAAGCGAGGGAGGTAAAAATGTTAAGTAGGTCAGCAGTTAGATATATCAGAAAGCAACCTAATTAGAACTACATACATATGTTCTATTAACTAAATCGGCACTTGAAAAACTTCAGGCTGAGCGCCTTTGCTGGTATTGCGTATTGCCATGCAGAAAGTCTTTCGACAGAAAATCTTGTTCGGGACGCAATAGAAGGCCAAATTACAGCCGAAGTTGGAAAAAGAGGCCAACAAAAAAAAACAACTGGGTCACTCAAATGCGAAAGCATCAGCAAACTCTTGGCCCCAATGATGAGGAGATCCAAAATAAAGCGACTTGTCGAATAGTTTGACTATTTGCAAACTGTAGTTATCGGCAATGTTCTTGTAAACATCAATTTTGTTGAGTTGAACGAATCCCTTATACCGAGCCTAACGACGGGACAATACTGCTCCTCTTACTCCAGCTATGCGTGTAATATCTCATACGACTTGAATTGTGTGGTGTTTCTGGAGTAATTTTGTTTCTAGAGTCGTACTTTCATTCAAATCCGGTATCTCCTTCACCCCCTGTCATTTTTGTAGTGATGGGAATCTATTTTCCTTTGGCATATTGTGTAGAAGTTTCTGAGATATCATATCCAGTTTTAATCGCTCCTTAATGGCTTACCGGGAGTCTTGTTATTTTTGATTGTTTTGGCTGGCTTTGTGGCCGAACACTTCTGTTGCTTTTTACGTTAGTGGCGAGCTTTTAGAATTTGAAAAAATGCTACTGAATGCTCAGAATGCCAAGAGCATCATATTGAGTTTGGTATATGCGACAAAATCTTCTCTGCTTCTTAGCTCAACATTCCAGCTGTCAGCTTTTTGGACAAGGCCAATCTGCTTGCTGCTCACTTTGCGGCTAGCTCAACACTCCCAGATTGTGCTTTGTCCCCGCCTACACTTGAGTGCGTCGAATCTACAATGGGACGAATCCACTTTCGCACTCGTGTAGTAGCAAGAGTACTTAAAGATCTCAATATGCATAAATCCGCTGATCCAGATGATATATCTCCAGTTTTTCTGAAAAGGTGTTCTTCCACGCTGGCAAAACCACTGCGTAAGCTTTTTCATCAATCCTACTCTTTAGGACTCTTTCCGAGCAGATGGAAAACAGCATTTGTCCAACTCGTCCCTAAAAAAGACGAATCTTCTTCTCTATCCTCCTACAGACCCATTGCACTTACGTCCCTTCTTTCCAAGATCATGGAAACGCTGATAAACCGTCAGCTCATGAAATATCTCGAAACTCGAAAACTTCTCAATGACCGGCAATATGGTACGAAAACAGGTCCACTGGCGATTTGATGGCATGTCTCACAGAAAAGTTGAACCAAAGCGTACATCAATCTGGCGAAAGCTATAAAGTTGCAGCTGATATTTCTAAGACATTTGGCAGAGTTTGGCATCAGGCTCTTTTGTCGAAAATTCGTGCTTTTGGGATCGACGACTCTCTTCTTCAATGGATTAGAAATTACCTTTTGGAACGTTCAATTCAAGTTGTCTTGGACGGTTTCAAGTCTGATATTTACAAAATAAATGCTGGTGTGCCCCAGGGCTCCGTTCTGTCTTCGACACTCTTTTTAATTTTCATTTATGATGTCTTGTCAGCCACTTCTAATCCAATATATTCCTTTGCTGATGACAGCACTCTCTGCTTTTCATATTCGTTCCCGGACTCACGCCCCTGCTCTTCGGCTGTTGAATTATGTGAATGAATGTTAAATTCCGATATTAACAGCATAAGCAATTGGGGAACTATCAACCGAGTGGAATTTAATGCTTCCAAAACTCAATGCTGTCTGCTGTCATTAAAGCGAAATTCAAATACCCAGCCATTATCCATGAATGGCACTTGCATCCGATAAGCCTTCCATTCTCGGTATGTGTGTCAGTGACAACTTACGTTGGAGTGACCACATATTCGGTGTCGTCAGAAGTGCTGCGAAATGTCTAGGTTTCCTCAAGCGATGTAAGAAATATTTCATCCCCTCTGATCTGGCCTCAATATACATATAAGGCGTTTATCCGCCCGAAATTGGAGTACAATGCCTACATCTGGTCGGATGCGCATAAAACATCTCTGCACTCATTGGTGATACTTATATCAGTCAACCAATTGACACCCTCGAACACCGACTTAATGTCTCCAGTCTCACTTTATTTTATCGCTATTTCCACCACCAGTGCTCCATTGAAATCGCCAGTAGCATTCCGCCCATTCAAACTTTCAACCGTAACACCCGCCTCCCTATGAATGCTCATCAGTATACCCACAACCCCATTTTCGGACGTACTCTAAAATATCGTGATTCTTTCCTAAGCCATACAACTCGCTTATGGAATACCCTGCCGATCTCTGTGTTTCCTGGTCGTTATAATTTACAAACATTTTAAAACAATGTACATCGGTACCTGTCTTTTCTTCCTCCCTAAATTTCCTTCGCCCCCACTGTGTACGAACATTTTAAGGGTACAAAAACCCCTTTAGCGCACGCCGTTTATAAAAAAAAAAAAAAAAGTTAGTTTCGCGATACCATTAGACACATATCTTCTTTCTGGATGTACGTGGCATGACCCCGTCGCACTCTCAGAATAGGCAGCCGAGAAAGTCGACACTATTTTAGACTTTTGGAAATCAATGAAAACAAAAGATAACAATGGCCCAGAATTGTTTACCACGTTAGGTAGGGCAAATTCTGTATTGTGATCGATTAACAAGTATTTATGCCCTGTTATAAGACGGTCAAGACTGCTACCAAGAGATGAGAAATCCTTTTATACCACCTAGCCGATATTCTGAAGTTTAATCAGATTTTCTTAATTTTGTCTCTCGTACAAAAAACTAAAATAACCGATGAATAAATCCAGGGACATAAGTCGTTTTTTTTTTTTAATTTTCACAAAATTTTTAAAAATGTCTGTTGTATTTTTGCTAGTGATCTTTTATTTTTTATTAAATTATATTTCAACACTTACGATGTACGGGTATGCCTTTCGGATTAATTGTGCTCGGTAAAAATCCACTAAATATATAAATTCCAACTACAGTCAAGAAAACGCCAAGGCGAATGTACAGTGCAATATGTATAGTATGGCGTCGGAACAATTTCCCAGATTTCGAAAAAATGCTGCTCATTCTCAGGAAAAAAAAATTATTATAAAGTATGTAATTAAATTGAGAACCGAGCCTATTTCTCTGACACTACTTTCACGTTGTTTGATTGCCGATGTCTTAACTCACATTAATCACTGCTTAATTGAATTCATCCGTATTGAGGATACGTGAAACCTTTCAATGCGAACATCAATCTGATAACTGTTCAAATATTTTATGTTGATAATGTTGCATATGCTCGCATTCGTAATGCAAGACACTTGAATATAAGATAAGAGTTCTATAACTTAGAATTTGCAAAAATCTGTAGTTGACGGTAAGATACTCTCCCATATGTACATTAAATCACTGTTTTAAATCGATGTTTTTGTTGTTGTCTTACCTGAAGTGATTCTTTCTCGAATGAGTCAATTCTCAATCAACATTTTCTTGCGAAAGAAATGTCTTTTTGATTATTAACGCAGCATTATTTACATGTTGATAAAGATGCAGTCATATTGTAAGCAAAATATTAACAGAGTAAATTTATTTATTTTAACACAGTGATATGTTGTTTGGAAAAATTCCATTAAGGAAACAAAATATAAATTCTGAATCGTTGTACTCGTGTATTTGGAATCTTGCCACGTGGTGACCTAATTGCAATCAAGCTGGTTTGTGAAAAACTGAGTGGGGTAGGTCAATCAACCATATTTTGATTATACCACGGGTTCTTCGAAATTACTTACCTAAAACCTTGATACGATAAGGCAGAAGTAGACCTATAGTAACGATGAAACTTACCCGAATTATATATAGAAATTTATTACTATTCGATTTTTAGGATTAGGCAGCAAGCCAAAGGTGAATAATAAGTCGTAACACGTAACCCTGCAATAAAGCTAATTTCCGTAAAATCAATACCTATCCAAGCAGGGCTTCTTTCGAGCTTACCAATCTATCTCTGGTCGCTGCCCTCTACATTATTTACAGAGAAATATTCAAATCCATCTCCCTTTATGTGCCTGATTCCCGCCATAAAACTTCTTCTGCATCCTCTCCTTGGTATAATCGTAGACTCTCTACGAAACAAAAGAAACAAGTTATGGGCGGTATTCCATTTTCAATTTGTCAATTGCAAAAGTAAGACTGATGGTTATCCTTCCTCCCTCGCTTTTGAAACCAAATCTTCAAGCGATGGCCGGAGGCATCGCCAACTTTTTTGCTACATTTTTCAAACAATTATTTGCCAACAACTCCTTCGCAACAGATCCATCTTACTTCAATGATCTACCAAATTTCTCCATTGGTCCCTTTCTTACTCAAAATTTCGATCCTGCAGTTATTGAAGAAAAGTTACTATATCTTAAAGATGAATTTGTACCTGGCCCAGACGGACTCCCCGCCGTGTTTCTTAAAAAATGCTCTTCCAACCTCCCTCTACCCGTTTCCTACCTTTTTCGTCTATCCCTTACACAGGGAGAATTTCCCTAGATTTGGAAGACCTCTTTTATAATCCCGATACACAAAAGGGGATCTAAGCATGAAGTTACCAATTATCGTCCCATTGCTAAACTCTGTCATATACCCAAACTCTTTGAAAGCATACGAAGCCATAAGCTTCAAATGCAAACCTTTTATTTCGCCCGATAACATGGTTTTCTTAAAGGTAAATCAACTACCACAAACCTAGTTGAATTCGTGTCTTTTGCTCTCTCAACCTTAGAAAATGGCAAAGAAATCCATGTTATCGCAACTGATTCCACTAAAGCGTTTGATAAAATATCTCATCAATTGATCCTCTTCAAATTGTCTGCTCTCAGCTTTGAGCCTCCTTTATTAAAATGGATTTCTTCTTACCTGGCAAACCGATATTATAGTGTTCGGTTTAGATCCGCCCTTTCTGTTCCATTCCTGGCCTCATCTGGAGTTCCACAAGGTAGTCATCTTGGCCCTCTTCTCTTCATTCTTACTATTAACGATGCTGAGAGGGTCATTAAACACTCCTACCTCTCCCTTTACCCTGACGGCACAACATTTTTTAAAACTATTTCCTCTCCACATGACTCTGCCCTTCTTCAAGAAGATCTTGATCGGTTTTCAATCTGGTACTGCAAAAACTGCCTACAACTTAATATAGCCTAATGTCAATCTATAACCTTCTCACATAAATGCAACCCGTCTCCTCCCCGACTTTATTTTCTCTATGGTCAATCAATTCCCCTGGTCCAGTTTTTTCAAGACCTTGGCATATGACTGTGAGCTTAATTTCCGTTCGCATATCGATAACATGATCCTTAAAGCCAACGTGGTCCAAGGAATTTTCCAACCCGTATGTAACCAGATCTCTCTATGTTACCTTTGTTCGCCCCCTGCTGGGTATGCCAGTCAAGTCCGCCTTTCACCCGGTTCATGTTTCCCGAATCGAGGGTATTCAACGTCGATTCCTCCAATTTGCTCTCCGTGGAACGATCCTTTACGACCCTACGTCCCTATCAGGACTGCCTCAAACTTCTCAATATGAATTCGTTAGAAGAACGTAGATACTGACATTCTTTTCATTTATCGACTTCTCTCAGGTTCCATCGACTGCACATCCATTTTGAACTCCATTTCTTTCAATACCAACCTCCGCAATCTACGTTGTCATCGTCTCTTCTATCTACCGGTCCATCGCACCTCTTATGGCTCCAACGAACCAATCTCCCGAATGCTCCGAAAGGTCAACTCAAACCTCTTCTTTTTTGATTTCCACCTGAGCACTCACTCCCTTGGTCCCTAGCTCTTAAGGCTTTCTGTTAGTTTTTAGTCCTAGTTTTTAAGTTAGATTAAGTTCAAATTAAAAACTAGAAAACTCTGTCGGAAATGACTTACCCTGTAAATGAGGACGTATGCAAGATGAATTCACCCGATTGAATCATCTGTCCTGGTGGGAAATGCTTTATATAAGCTCCTTCAACATACTTAAAGCTGATATCAATAATGATTTTTCATGACTAGTTAGGGGGTTAAAATAAATATGGTGGCCCTTATGGATCAACGACAACTTTCATACCACGGAAATCGGGTACTGACTCTGAAATATTTCTGCCCTTTTGATCAGGGGTTTGTGGAACGGTCATGGCCTTCCACGTTGGAAGGCGTTGATCCATGCAAACGGAGGAACAGCGACGAGCTTCGGATGCATGTGGACTGTTAGGCTTATTAATAGACTGCGTACATCACAACAACAACCAAAGACCTATACTGTGGTAAAGCGGTTATAAACCGCCATCCAAGAACGGCGATAGGACGTGCTGGGCACAAAGGTAATGAAAAGTTGTGAAATACCATGGCGACCGCAACACACAACTAATATTTGGATGCGGATTTATCGGTGGAGCCTGACTTTAGCAATATGTTTTGAGTTTTCGACATATGAACGAGTCTCTATACAATTAACATTACATTTCAATTCGCCAGCATCAGAATTATGTGTAATAATTCCTCCAAAGATAATAAGGACGAGTACATAAAAACTGCTTTTACGAGCTCATAAACAAAACGTTCAAACATGCCCTAGATATAATATTAGAACTCTGATAGACAATTTAAACACAAAACCATGAAGGAGGACAACTTTGATTGTCCTATTTTGAAGTAAATCTATATTAACCTGACTGACTCGAACTCCAACCAACTTCAGACTGCTATAATTTTCAAACCGTTCATGGCAGTGAGCTCAAATTTTGACACATGACAGATAATTTTATTATTTAAAAGCCTTTTAAACGATTTGCGTCTCAGTTTTGTTGAAAAATTTTTATCCGCGATGGAATTCAAACGTAATAGTGTGATTGCTTTATATTTGGCTGGAAAACCACATTAGCTATCGTTAGAGCCCTCCAGCACCTCAACGTGAATAAATCATTTGTGTCTTGAACCATAGCTCATTACCGTGATACTGGCAGCGTTGCAAAACGCCATGGAGGTGGTCATAAAAAAACGGCAGCATCGGCAGAAATGGTTCGGAAAGTGATGGCTCGAATTGAGCGAAATCCGCGTCGAAGTGGAAGAAAAATGGCTCGTGAGCTCAACATATCGTTGGAACGGATGCAACACGTACTGAAAAATAAGCTTGGGCGCAAGCCATTGAAGTTCTAAATAGCACACGATCTTACACCGCAACAGAAAACAATTAGAGTCGAAAGAATGAAGGAATTGCTACGCTTGCACGAAAGTGGTGAGTTGCCGAATTGGGTTTTTTCCGATGAGTCGCCATTTGTTATCGAGCAATATGTCAACAAACAAAATGACCGAGTTTACTTGCCAGAAAGGCCCTTCGAAAATTTACACCTTCGGACGGCCACCAGAAAGCAGGCAGCACCGATGGTGATGGTTTGGGCCGCCATAACCGCCGATGGTCGCCCTCCGCTCGTATTTTTGGATCGTGGCGTCAAAATTAATGCGATCGTATACCGTGAAACTGTCTTAGAGGCAGCACTGAAGCCTTGGGCACACAATCATTTCGGTCGGAAACCGTGGACATTTCAACAAGACTCGGCACCGTCTCACAAAGCGCGCGACAACCAAGATTGGTTAAAAAACAATGTTTTCCACTTCATTTCTTTGACACAATGGATTGCAAATTCTCCGGATGCAAATCCGTTGAATTTCTCTGTCTGGGGTATTTTAAAGGCGAAGGTTGGCACTAAAAAATACCAAAGTTTGGACAACCTCAAACAAGCAACAACAACAACAATACCGCAGAGCCACTTGCGTGCAGCGTGCGATGCTTTCTTCGGCCGTCTCAAGGCCATTATTCGCGCCAAAGGTGGACATATTGAAAACTACTAATACAATTTGAAAATTGATGTATTTTCCAACATTTTTTGCTTTGGCACAATAAAATTTATCAAAAAATAAAGAAATGGTAGCATTTTAAAGAGTTCGAGTCATTCACCCTGTAATACGACATCACTCTTGGCAGGTCAATAGATTTTGCATTAGGCCGCAACATTGTTGTCGCTATTCAACATTCATAAGGAGATGTCTTCCTGCAGTTTAATAAACCGTTAACCAGATTGATCTACTTCGAGACACGGTAGACAGCCAAAGTAAAGATGTAACAGTTAAAAATCTGCAAAAATTCTAAGGAATAGCTACTATTATAAGGTTGAAGTCTGCCAAGTTTTAAATTTCTTGAATAGTTACTTTGGCAGGAAGGAAAAATTGATTATTCATTGCCGAAAACCCCACGTTATTCAGATAAGAAACTTATAATACATTGCCAGGCGGCACGGTTTAATATCAAGATAGAGACCTGAAACTTGGAGAATATATTTTTTTATTTATTTTGAACCCAAGGAGCCCAAGGAGCATAAAAATTCAAAAATTGTCAAAGTAAGTACCACCCTAGTGTGCATAAGAGATTTATGTTAACTAATATGGCTCTCATATGGAATGCAAAGCTCTAAGATGATTTTCCATCGCGAATCTGCATTCCTTTCGCCTGCGTTGTGTGCAAACATTTTTAAGGATTCAGAAATTATCTTAAGCGAGCGCATATAAAAATGGCGCATGGTTTTTTTTACAGCATGCCTGCTCCCATTCTGCATGTCTGGCTAGATACCGCAGTCATGTCGGATGTATGAGTGTAATCGTGAGCCCTATAGTTTTCGAGTGGAGAGATTGTACGACTGTTATAATTAAAGCCGCAACAACGTGATGACAAACCATTTTGTTTTAATTTCGTTTATCGCGGGCTGCACTCACATATTTAATTTTCTGTGGGAACAGAGCACTCAACCAAAGAACTACAATACTTCCCTCACACATACTGCTCAGTTAATTTTGAGATGTACGAGTATGCGAGTTTGTGCATAAATATACTCGTTCTATTTTTGCTTTATCTATGATTTTATTTTTAATTTGCTTTGTAGTGTTGATCCAGGAAAAAGAAAAATACTTAAATAATTTTCTGCTATAAACAGGAGCGCTATCTAAGAATGTGTACACCTGGCTTTTTCATTTGCTGGTTGTCTGCATTGTGGGCAAGCGTCAATTTGGTATAAAAAATGAATCGGACCACCTAGATAGGCATCACAGATTCGTTATAGACTCTGCAAACTCTATCCATCTGATTCATGCTACCCATTGATATATTTGACACGCAACTTACCACAAACAATGAAAAAAAATGAAAAGAATGAGATGTGTTCATTCTGGATTACTCACGCTGCACCGTGACATCCCCCAAGCAACCAAACTTTTACTTATTGAGATTGACTTCAATATAAACTTCAGTCATTTGAATCCCGAAGGCAGGAAATGGAACAGCGTAGAGAGATTTTCAGTAAGTCCATCTCCATTTTCACAGACTGCTCCAAAACACTTGAATTCGTTGGCTCTGGGTCTGTTCTGTATTTCCAATTCTTCAGTCTACCCACACACCGAAGCGTGTTTTAAACCGAAGTCAAAGGCATTATATCATATCATACAGTGTTTTATAATAAAAAGTTTCATTTTGAATAGTCCGCTTTTTTGCCGCTTATTAAAAATCAACGACAGAAAAAAATTGAAACCAACAATTTTTTTTAAGAAATATTATTTATTAAGAAACTCTAATGTCGTAAAAAACAGAGAAAAAACATTATTTCGTCATACATCATTAAAATATGGCATGGGTACACGACCCTGTGGCTCGATACGTCATTTAGAATGGTAACGCTTAAAACACTCAGAATGCAGATGTTCCTGGCACTTTTCGCACAAATACAAAGTTTTATTGTTATAAACTTTACAGCGATTCCGTTTTTCCAAGTCGTACTGGATAATAAGGTGTGCAATCTTGCCAAACCGTAAAGAAGATATTCAAGCTGGAAGAGGACCTCGATTTATGCACGGTTGGGTTATTTCGTCATTTGTTTCAAATTTTAACAACTGTCTCATAATATCGGAAAGATGGTCTAATTGGGGAAGTTTGGTCTCATTCACGCAGTTGAAAATTTTCCATGAATTTACTGCAGCATTACTCAGTGAATTTATAAATAACGGCTATCACCACTTCTTACTCCTGATTCGAACACGGTAGTTCGCCACTCCGTTGTCGTGCAAATCGACAACACCCATGTGGCGATTATAATGGGAAATCATTGTTGGTTGTGGAATCGGAACTTTCTCCTTTTTGGCTTTGGAAAATCTTTTCACGTGTTGCAATGGATAAACACTTTCAAAATTACTTGCAACAATGACTACTGAATTGCCGTTCCATTTTACTACTAGCAAACCCGTCTTATGATCAAAAGCTGTGTCAAAAGCTCCCCTCCCCTTCTTTTTCAATGTAGAATCAATTTCTAGAGGGCCTTTTTTTTTAATCTGTTTTCCCTCACAGTTCCGGTTGCGCAAAATTTTTTCTCTTCTAGAGCACTGAATAATGCATAAGAGGAAAAGAAGTTGTCAAAATAAATTGCATATAGTGTAGGATTGAGACTATCCAGCAAGTTCATAACCATGTTATCTCCAATTCCAAGATCGGATCGGTTCCGGCTCCACCATAAGGAAAGGAACCATATAAATATCCATCATCTGAAAAAAGGCACCACAATTTGAAGCCATACTTTGCAGGTTTATTCCTCAAGTACATTTTTGCTGTGTGTCGCCCAAAAAAAGGAACCACTTTCTCATTAACGGAAAGCCTATCGGAGAAAACACCGAATTGCATAAAATGTTGGTTCAACTTATCAAAAAGTGGGCTTCGTTTTGAAAAGCGATTGCTTTTATCAAGACTACTGTTGTCAATGAAACGGAGATACTTTTTCATAAATCTGCATCCGTAAATGGTTTGATATGCTTACCAAGAATGTAACAAATTTCATAAAAATTTCATTGAAAGACTTGTGTTTTGTAACAAAATGACGAGAAATATCATACAATATTTCTTTAATGTAATGCTTTCACGACATACTTATAAAACAAGTAGCTGCGTTGGTTTTGTTGGGCACAACAAAATATTCCATTTCCCACTCTTCTTGAAACAATCGATTTCCATCAGATATTTTCCATTTCAGCTTTGAAGACAAACCTGCCATTATTTTTATATGAAAACAACAGTTTAAATAGCACAAAAATAAACACCAATAGACTGC
The DNA here is from genome assembly GCA_963966105.1 of Volucella zonaria. Lineage (NCBI taxonomy): Eukaryota > Metazoa > Arthropoda > Insecta > Diptera > Syrphidae > Volucella > Volucella zonaria. The sequence goes on from OZ014532.1 coordinate 117,590,220, forward strand.
AATCACTTCGATTCTTATTAGAAGTCAAGTCGTTTAAAACAAAAAAAAAATACAAAGCACGTCGCAACAAGTAAAGGCTGGTTGTCACAAAGAACGGAAACAGAATACCGTTTTCAGTTCATACATTCTTCCGATATTTCTATCTGTCACCAGCAGCAAGACGATGTTGTCAGTAGGGATGGGCGAAATCCATCGATGTTTCGACTATCGACTAAAATCGAAGCATCGATAGTCAATGGAAAAATGAAGAACCATCGACATCGTCGAGATTCGACAGTGACATGATTTTAGCGGTTGTCTTTTATATTTCCAATTACCATTTGGAATTCTGTTAGATCTTAATTTATCAATTAAAAGCAATAAAAAAAATGGTTGACAATTTATTTAACTATGCCGCGGGCCGCAGGTTGAGTATAGCTGGTCTAATGTTATGAAATTTCTTATGCTCCGATTTTTACTGCATTTCTCAGCATGAGCTTAATTGATGCAAACCGTTATTCATCCACAATAACACTTTTTCGAGGAAAATAAAAATTACAAAATCAGGGATCGTACACGACCCCCCGGCCAATAATGACAAGTTAAAACAGAGTACTGAAATTTCTAAAATTCAATAAAGAAATGGTCGATATGAAGCACCTTCGTTCCCATGTGGCCGTGGTGTAAGAAAAACTGGAAATATTCCTTTTATAGGTCGAAGTGTGCCGAAAGCCCGGGGTTCTCGATTCCATGTTGATCGCAAGAATTGTGGATATATGTGGACCGCATTTTGCGTAAAAGCTTGGGTAATAAAGCCTATAAAATTTAAGCATGCCGACCGTCAGAGCGTTGTAACTCTGCCAATTGGGTATTAAAAATCGAAAGAATTGACCAGGAATTTTACTAAAGAACTTGACACAAAGCGCTACTCTTTGATTCAGTTTTTGGGCAGTAGGTATCATTAGACCTTATATCTTTGAAAACAAAGTCAATCAATCAATTTTTGTGGCCGGATCTTGCAGGTCTGGATATAAGCGATGTTGATTTCTAACAAGATGGGGCTACATGCCACACAAGTTACGAAATTTCATTTCTTGAAATGGTTATCAAAATTCTTCGCCAAGATCATCCAATTTAACTTAGTGCGACTTTTTCTTTGGAGTTGTGATAAGGAAAGTTGTTTGCAATTCCTCCCGAGTCAATCCCGAGTTCTCAGAATCATCTTCATGAGATAGAGCCGCAAATGTGCGAATATACATATGGCGAACAATTTTATCAAAAGAGCCTGGATTTGTTACATATGAACGTCATTTAACTGATATTGCATTGAATTGAAATCAAATCGTACAAATTTATAAATCCAAACGATACCTCCTATTGGTAAACCGTTTACATAGACAGTTAAGCAGGATCTCTATCTTCGAACACTATAAAATCAAGGGTGGTTAAAAACCACACTCGGTTGTCTTCAGCTCTAAGGAACTGCGCTCCTAATGAATCAGGATTCGTAAGAACAAATAGTAAATTAATGTGAAGGATGAACGAATTGCAGAACGACCCCATCTTAAGTGGCGCTCCTTGTTCCAAAATTAGAACAAAAACTAAGCCAATTAAAAAGCTCTACTAATGCGGTTAATCGTAGATAAAAGCTGAATGAAGGGGCTTGTTCAATAATACCTGGGCTCACTCCGAACGGAAGTGACACCTTATTAAGCTTGCAAAATTAACAAATCAATTTCTCCTGCCTTCTCTACTGTGTTTATATGATAAATGTATAAATGTTAAGGAAAAAAAAGATCTACATACTACGTAAAAATAGATAAAGTGACAAAAAGAAGCCTAAAAAAAACTTCAAGTACTGTCTGCGCGCGTCAGTTTGAGTACATTTTAAAGAAGAAGTACTATCACTTTGCGTCAACAAATCTAGAAAATCATAAATATATTGTACAAAAATATGACGTGTGAAATACTTTAAAGTCAATCAAAATATATAAGTGCTAGCGATTGATAAAATAAGTTTCAAATAATCATAAGGATTAATTTTCAAAAAATTATAAATAAATCTTCATTAAAAAAAATGAAATGTTGGCGCATGATAAAATAATGACGCATGTTAATGACGTAAGCAACTGGACATAGTATCTTTCAAATATGATTAACTTGCACGAAAATAAGTATTATAACTATATTACTACCTGATAAATGGCATTTAATATCATAGATACATATAACATATAAATACTTTATAATTCAGCGGTACTTTTATATCTGTCGTAATAAAATGAGGGCAACGTCATAAGATAATTTAAATTAATTAAAAAAGAAACAAATCATATTTTTTAGTCACGTTCTAAAGGAAATGCTTAAATTTCTTTGAAAAACATTCTTGACTTTGATTGACATTCTTGGACAGTTTGTATTTTAAATATTGCGCATGAATGATTAAGCTTTATGGCAAGACAAATGCGATTGTGTTTATTTTTCATTTTGAAAGATATTTTCTGGCAGAATCTAGGGGCCAACGATCTTGATATGGGGAAATCCTATACGTAAGCAAATTTATTTTGATACCTGCAGTGTTAAAACTGCGCGGTTTACATCTAAATATATCAGGATGAATAATATCATAACATTTGTGAGAAGGGAGAGATATCAGCGCCCTCATGATCGATTTGGGTACTTTCATAATACGAGTATTATAGTACACAAAAATTACCAAATTTCTGAAGAGTGGTCGTTAGTCTTTGTTAAGTTCAATTGATCTCTAACAGTGATCCACGTCCATGTGACATTATCCAACCTTAGCTTTGTATATAGTGTATCCATCGGATTCAGAAAACTGTAAATCAAACTCCGGTGAAAAAAAAAAAATGTTAGACATCGGTTTCCGTCGCGATGGCACATAAATTGGCGATAAGTGGAACAACGAGAAAAGTCTACTCGAGAGTCCAGAGTTACGGGAAAATTCTGAGTGAGATTTATTCCCTGTGCATTTATAAAGTCGTGTGCTCTAAATGATAAAAATATTTAGATCCAAGTTCACGGTAGTGCTGTTAGATCCTCGTAGTTCATGACCTGCATACGGTCATTGTGGAGGCAAATGACGTTTTTCATTGATAAAATCATTAAAATTAATTTAATGAAAGCGATCTTTCCAAGGCTTATTCCTTTTATATTGTAAGGTAACCAAGCACTGCCGTCTATCCATAAAATTTTGTACTTTAAAATGGCCCATCAACTCGGCCAGTTAAAACTAAACTACTACCAACTTCAGGCGGGACGAAAAGAGGAGAGATAGAAAAGGGGGACCGACTTCCGTTTTAGCCTTGAGCCGACATAGTTTTTTAAGTGATCTCTGATTGATAATGAAATAAATTAAATTTTCTGATTTTATTACATCTCAGATGTTGGGTACAACAAAATCCCTAGGTTTTATTCGAAAATAGTCAGCTCAAATTGATTAACGTAATAAAAATATTATTGATATTAATGATTGTGCTCACCCGTGGTGACCTAGTGAAGAAATTGGATGGCATGGGCGTGGGTTTCCCACCAACTGCGACATCAGCGTAACTCCGTAGCCTTCTTTCTTCTGCAGAAGGAACTTCCGACCCTTCCGACTCTTCCGACAATATTCCGCCACAGGATTCAAACGCGCAGCTGATCGATCGACAGACTGGTACCCTTCCGATAGCTGGCGCCTTACAGACTTCGCAACCAGCAGGAGTGCCCTCAACAGCAAGCACTCAACCCACGACTCCACTGTCATCTCAACCCCGTTACGCAGACCCAGAACAACGTGCAGAGAATCACAGCCTGGAAAAAAAAAAGATCCTATTACTCCGCCAAGAATTGCAGCAGCTGGAGGAGCAAAGTTTGGCGAATCAGCTTCAGAAACTTACGATTGTTGACATCGAGGGGTTAGCACCTCCGTTCAGAGGAGATGAGGAGATGATGCGTAAGGCGTCGAGAAGTGGGTAAAAGACTTCGACAATGTCCTCCAGACCTGCCGCAACGACGATCATTTCAAGTTTTATGTCCATGCAACAGCTCCTGAAGGGCACATTCGTTGTATACTTAAGGACGTGTGACGCAGCTAACTACATCGAGCTCAGACAAAGCCTCCTGAATCAGTTCGAAAGGCTCGTACCAGTCACTGACGTCCACAGACAGCTGCAGAAACGGACCAGGACCAAGGGAAAAAACGTCGTCGCCTATATGTTGTCGGTGCAGGAAATCGCGGCGACGGCATACACATCGGTGCTCTACACGGCTTCATCGTTAGACCAGCTGAAAGGCCTGCTCATAAAATATGACCGGAGAAGGTCCAGTGATCAGACAGGTCAAAGGGAAACTGTTCGAGCATCAGCGCAGCCCGTTCGCCTTTTTAATTGTTCCCAATACGGTCACCTATCAGCGCAGTGCACTCAAAAGAGACGAGCTCCGGGATCGTGCTTCAATTGTGGTAGCACAAACCACGTCTGCAAGTAGAAGAAGATCAATGCTGTCAAGGATGAAAGTCTGGAAGCAGAACCAGAACCAAAACTTCAGGAGGTGCAACCATTTTAAAATGTAAGTATTGTGTTTCCAAGATAGGGCTTGCGTCAGGATAGCTTTAATTGTGATTCCCTTGTTGAAAGCGGTAGTCCAGCGGGTTTCATCGGTCAAGAAATAATCCCCTATCGAATCAAAACGAGAAAACACAAATGCGATTTTAGTGGAATATCGGGCACCAAGTTAAAAACGTACGGTCAAGTAGAATGTTACATTTCTTTATTCCGTGAGACTAATAAAATGTCATTGTTTATAGTTGACCACCATATTCTTCCCAAGCCACTTCTTCTCGGACGGGATTTCTTACGGCTTTTTAATATTAACTCAATTATGGACTACACCACTTCCGAAGATGTTGAAGCCAACAAAAATGAAATTTGTTCATTTATTTTTAGTAATAAAACTCAAAAACAATTAAACTGCCTTCGGATATTGAAATAAAAACTTCCGCTGTTAAACCTTACGCGAATTATGTATTGTTTTGAAAGTGAAGCTGATAGTGATTGCTGTTACGATTTTAGTGCTGATTCAGGTTGCGGCGTGTCCATTGAGACAGGCCGGTCTAGAAAACAGGCAGTAGGTTATTCCGCCTGCTCGAGTAAGACACATTCCGCAACGGGAAAACCCTTCTTAGATAGAGGTGCTTATGAAGTTTTACGATCAAATACAAGTGATGAGTGTACAGTGATAGAGAATACGACCCGGACATTTTTAATATAAACATTGACGACGTCGAAAATGTTTTAGGCAGTAAGCTCAACCTTAATCCTTCCTTAAGTGCAGATTACCTCTCAAGATATCCCACTCAAATAAATACTAACGATAAGTTCGAAATGAATATCCGGTTGACCACGAATCTACCTGTGTCCAGTCACCCTAGGCGTCTTTCGATCAGAGATAAGTAACAGGTTCAGGAAATTGTAAAAGATTTATTAGATAGGAATATCATTAGACACAGTGATTCCCCTTACGCTTCACCAAACGTATTGGTGAAGAGGAACTCCGGAACACGTCGGTTCTCTAATTTCCTGTGCCCAAGACCGTGAAGCAGTTACACTCATTTATCGGGTTATGTGCGTACTTTAGGAAATTCGTTCCACAATTTTCACGCGTCGCTCGCATGACCTTTATATAACTTGCTGAAGAAGGAAGCTGATTTTAAATTTGATGGAAGTTGCATAACCGCTTTCGAGGAATTGAAACTATTGCTAACGAACCCACCGGTGTAAGCTATTTATGACTATCAGAAGGAAACTAAACTCCATTGGGTTTGGTGCTGTTCTTTTACAGCGACAACTGAATGGGAAATTCCACTCAGTCTTTTAGTTCTTAAAACGAACTACCAGTCCAGAATCTCGATATCATAGTTTCGGGCCCGAGACGCTCGCTATAAGTTACGCTCTAAGACGATTCCGTGTATAACATACTTAGATTAAAATAATTACCGACTGCAACTCGCTCATTCAGACTCCTAACAAAAGGAACCTTAACCCGCGAATAGCGCATTGAGCCCTCGAGTTACAAAATTACAATTATTCGATTCAGCATCGAGGAGGTAGCAATATGGGTCATGTGGATGCGTTGAGCCGCAGTGAGGTCGTAAGTATGGTCCGCGACAGTGATGTAGGCTTCGAATTAGAGGCTACTCAAGGCAGGGATCCAAATATTCTCAACCTACGCACAAAGTTGGAAGAACGAAATGCCAGTGAGAGCCTATTTGAATTAAAAAACTGTCTCGTGTATAGAAAGGCAACGGGTGATAACCTATCCTTTTACGTTCCGAACGAGATGGAGGCAAATTTAATTCGGCTTGTTCACGAAAAAGTGGGTCATCTAGGAGTAGGCAAATGTTACGACAAAATCAAAACCCACTATTGGTTCCCCAACATGCGAGCGAAGATCGAAAAGTTCGTAAGGAATTGCCTCAAATGCATTTTCCCGTTAGATTGAACGGGAGAAACATCTTCAATATTCCAAAGGAGCCGGTGCAATTTGACACCCTCCATATTGACCACCTTGGTCCATTGCCTTCCGTGAAATCGAATCGGAACCATCTGCTAGTGGTGATCGATGCTTTCACTAAGTTTATTAAACTTTACCCGGTCAACTCCACCAGTTCTAAAGAAGTTACGTGCTCGCTTCAAAAGTATTTCGAATGTTATAGTAGGCCTAGAAGAGAATAATCTCGGATAGAGGTACTTGTTTCACGTCTTCAGAATTCGGTGAATTCCTCCTTCAGCACAACATCACTCATGTTAAAGTAGCCGTTGGTTTACCCCAGGCAAATGGAAAAGTAGAACGCGTCAACCGGGTGTTGACTCCAATGCTAAGTAAACTTAGTGAACCTATGTATACTATATGTAGAACATACCGACTGGTCCCAAAAATTATCCGAGATCGAGTACGCATCAACAAAACAGTTCACAGCACCACTCGAAAAACACCATCAGAGCTGCTGTTTGGCATCTCCCAAAGAGGGCCGATTGTAGACTGGTTGTCAGTGTATCTAGACGAATAAACCAGTCATGAGCGAAACCTAGACTCCTTTCAGCAGTATAATCAGCACTACTTCGAGAGCAATCACAAGCCCGCCGCTACTTTCGAGATTGGAGTCATTAAAAACGTTGACGTTTCACCCAGGAATAAGAAACTTATACCCAAGTTTAAGAGCCCGTACGTTATATGGAAGAAACTTCCAAACAACCGCTACGTCGTCCGCGATATCGAAAATTATCAAGTTACACAATTACCCTACAATGGAGTAATCGAAGCTCGCCATTCCGTAAATGGAGAGAAGCAATAAGTCAGGTTGATTAGGATAATATCAGAGCAATGTCATATTGAAAAGCAATGCAATAGTTGAGAAATATGTATTATAATTAAGATCGAGGGCAGTCGGTTGCTGTCAGATCGGGCGAACTGTAAAGTAGAAAAGCACTGCCATCTATCCATAAAAAGTTGTACTTTAAAATTTCCCATCAACTCGCCCAGTTAAAAATAAACGACTAAAAACTTCACGCGCAATGAAAAGAGGAGAGATAGAAAAGGGGGACCGACTTCCGTTTTAGCCTTGAGCCGACATAGTTTTTTAAGTGATCTCTGATTGAAAATAAAATAAATTAATTTTTCTGATCTTATTACGTTATACAAACTCTAAATAATCATGTTAAGCGATGCCCAAGTTAAAAATAATGCTAAACTAAAAAAGCTTAAGCCCTAAATAACGAATGGCTTTGTGAAAAAGTCAAGAGTAAGCACAAACAAAAATTAAGCATTCTACTAACCGACATTATTACTACGGAGATTTCTAAAGATGTTTTGTACTGCAAAAACAGTTTTTTATAAACAATTTCCAAAAAAGAATGGAAATTAGCAAACGAAGCACTGAATAAAACAAATCGGAATGAATTTGGTCTATTCTTAAAATATGGGAGTAAAATCAAAACGAATCCCATTAGAAGTTCCACAAATATTTTGCTCCTGTGCGTAACAATGTTTTTACCAGATAGATCCGCCAATATTACTGTGGCGACTAAAGTGTCTTCCTCCTATACTTCTTTTCGAGACTCAAAAATTTGAATACCGTCAGTACAAGCTCTTTTTCTAATACTTTTCTAGAGAAAATTGCGCTTAATTTAGGTGGTATTCTTTGTTTTAAGCGGTATGTTTTGAAGCAAGCTGAAGTTATAAATCTATTCAAAAAGAAATATGGCATTTGCACATTTATTTAGCCTAAGAGCAAATAAACTTAACCCAAAGCCCTTTAGCAATTAATTTTAATCCAAAAGCAAATATCTTTAACCTAACAAACTTAATATTTTAAAAAAAATTTTAGTACATTTTCTGCTTTGGAAATTAGTAACATTATATCCATTACATAATTAGTGCAATCGTTTGTGTAATTTGGTCCCTGCTGACGTCACTCAAAACGACATTTAAAAGCGTGCGCCTTCACTTTTAAAAACAATCTTTCAATGGAGCTAAGTATGGGAGAGTAAAGAGGCAAATAATTTTAATCTGAAATTCGTAGTAGATAACATGTCCAGAACTTCTTGTATTTATGGATTCTGGCGTTATCCATAATTAAGAGGTGTGTCTTTCGTTTTTCTGTAAGTTCATGGAGTAATGAACAAAACTTCTTAAAGTTTCAAGTGGAGTTTGTCAAAAACTTATAAAGCATTATACCTTGGTTATTAATGACTGCAACGTCTTTCTCAAGCGTGTGAAATTTCAATACGACCAAAAACTGAGACACAAAATACTGCAATGTCACAAAGGCAGTAAACATTTTTGGTCATTCGTCAAAAACATTAGAAATTTTGCCTCATCATCCATCCCAACGCTCATTTACAATGACATTCCAGCTGTCAGCTCTTTGGACAAGGCCAATCTGCTTGCTGCGGCTAGCTCAACACTCCCAGATTGTGCTTTGTCCCCGCCTACACTTGAGTGCGTCGAATCTACAATGGGATGAATCCACTTTCGCACTCGTGTAGTAGCAAGAGTACTTAAAGATCTCAACATGCATAAATCCGCTGGTCCAGATGGTATATCTCCCCTTCTTCTGAAGAAGTGTTCTTCCACGCTGGCAAAACCACTGCGTAAGCTTTTTCATCAGTCCTACAGCATTTGTCCAGCCCGTCCCTAAAAAAGGCGAATCTTCTCTATCCTCCTACAGACCCATTGCACTTACATCCCTTCTTTCCAAGGTCATGGAAACGCTGATAAACCGTCAGCTCATGAAATATCTCGAAACACGAAAACTTCTCAATGACCGGCAATATGGTTTTCGTAGCAACAGGTCCACTGGTGATTTGATGGCATGTCTCACCGAAAAGTGGAACCAAAGCGTATATCAATCTGGCGAAAGCAAGATAGTTTCTAAGGCATTTGACAGAGTTTGGCATCAGGCTCTTTTATCGAAAATGAGTGCTTTTGGAACCGATGACTCTCTTCTTCAATGGATTAGCGTATGCTAAGCTCATTAAATTCCGATATTAACAGCATAACCAACTGGCGAACTATCAACCGAGTAGAATTTAATGCTTCCAAAACTCAATGCTGTCTGCTGTCATTAAAGCGAAATTCAAATACGCAGCCATTATCCATGAATGGCACTTGCATCGTCGAAACCGATAAATTTTCCATTCTCGGTATGTGTATCAGTAACAACTTGCGTTGGAATGACCACATATTCGATGTCGCCAAAAATGCTGCGAAATGTCTAGGTTTCCTCAAGCGATGTAAGAAATATTTTACCCCCTCTGATCTGGCCTTAATATATAAGGCATTTATCCGCCCAAAACTGGAGTACAATGTCCACATCTGGTCAGGTGCTCCTAAAACATCTCTGCACCTGCTAGATAGGATTCAAAACCGTGCGATAAAACTCATTGGTGATACTAATATCAGTCAATCAATTGACACCCTCGAACACCGACGAAATGTCTCCTGTCTCACCTTGTTTTATCGCTATTTCCACCACCAGTGCTCCATTGAAATCGCCAGTAGCATTCCGCCCATTCAAACTTTCAACCGTAACACCCGTCTCGCTATGAATGCTCATCAGTATACCCACAACCCCATTTTCGGACGTACTCTAAAATATCGTGATTCTTTCCTAAGCCGTACAACTCGCTTATGGAATGCCCTGCCGATCTCTGTGTTTCCTGGTCGTTATAATTTACGAACATTTAAAAACAATGTACATCGGTACCTGTCTTTTCTTCCTCCCTAAATTCCCTTCGCCCGCGCTGTGTACGAACATTTTAAGGGTACAAAACCCCTTGAGCGCGCGCTAATTACAAAAAAAATTAATATAATTATTGTAACATTTCTTCCACGCATAGCTGGAACCATACCATAAGCCCGGGTACCTCTTCTTGAGCGCGCTTGGGGTCCTCTGAGATGTAGATGGAGTCACTTGTCATCGTATGTATCTTTATTATTCGAAGCTCATTCTGTGAATTTTTGGGCGTATATTTTTCTTAATTGTATAGTACGACTTCATTTGTTCATTATCAAGGGCATGTAATTGGAGAGTGATGCTAAAATGACGGAGGCCATTTCTTATTGTCAATAAGGAAATATTACTCTCGTTCTAGACTCCTCTTAATATTTTTATTTATTTATTTTTAGTTATTCCCAGATTTTGTTCTACATATCCTTCTATGGCAGATAAAACTTCCTCCTTCCTCCGTTCGTTTTTTGGCTTTCTTCCACCTCAAGGCTATTTGGACAATTCTCCATCTTTTTTATAGGCTCTTATAATCCTTTTCGCATTATTTTTTTTTTTTTTTTTTTAAGAACTTAACACTCAAGTGGGTATTGCTACACTTAAAATGCCTAAGCAAACATTTAATGGAGAGACTAAATTATTTGTGTTATTGGACTCACTCATCTTACGTGAATTTAGTTTCCTGAAAAAAAGAGTGTCTTTCGGGCGCGGTATTGAACCCCAAACTGTCCGATTTGGAAGCCAGTACACTACAATTTGAGCCACGGGCACCCACATTTTCATTAATATTAATGTTATGGGCAGCTGCAGAAATCGTCATACCTTCTTCATAGCATGGAATCAGCTGTTTTGTCTCCAAACTAGGACGTGAATATTTTCCTCTGGGAGCTCGATGTCTTTACATATTTTGCTGGCCTTGCTTATAAATTTTGTGCCGTCATCAATAATTTTTGTTTGACTCACTTCTAAATTCAACTTCATCGACATTGTAATCAAATAAAGCATGCGCGAAATGTCGATATCTTTATCGGAGCTGCTTGAATTCATATATTCCTTGTTATTGGTATATAACTTAATTCGGTTTTTTTTTCAAAATTTGAACGTTTATTTAAAAAAAACATGTACAATAGTATTATTCAAAGTATTGCCCATCTGAAGCTATGACTTTTTCCCATCTTTCTGGCAATTTGTGGATCCCATCCCAAAAGAACTGCGCCGGCTTGGCAACCAAGAATGAATCAAGCCAATTTTTGATATTCTGCTCTGATGTGAACCGTATTTCATTGAAGGCATTCTGGATCGACCGGAACAAATGGTAGTCAGAAGGGGCAAGGTCTGGGCTATAAGGCGGGTGGGGTAAGACTTCCCATCCACTGTTTTCCAAATAGTTCTTAACCGGAATAGCAACATGGGGCCAAGCGTTGTCATGATGGAAAATTATTGCCTCGTGTCTGGTCGCATATTCCGGGCGTTTTTCGGCCACTGTCCTCTTCAAACGGATTAATTGTGTTCGGTAGCGTTGTCCATTGATGGTTTCACCCGGTTTTAGCATCTCATAATACAGCACACCCATCTGATCCCACCAAATACAGAGCATTACCTTCGCGCCATGGATATTCGGCTTTGCCGTTGATTTGGCTGGTTGGCCGGGTTTCACATATGATTTTTTGCGCTTGGGGTTGTCGTAATAGATCCATTTTTCATCACCAGTAACAATCCGATGCAAAAATGACTTCCTTTTTCGGACGTCTCCCGGCTTGAGTTCATGTGGAACCCAATTTCCTTGCTTTTGAATATATCCAGCTGCTTTTAAACGTTTTGAAATGGGTGCTTGAGTGACACCCAAAGATTCTGCGAGCTCTTCTTGTGTTTGGCAACAATCTTCATAGACTAATGCTTCCAGTTCTTCATCTTCAAACTTTTTTGGCTGCCCAGGACGTTCATCGTCTTCCAAGCCAAAATCACCACTTTTAAATCGTGCAAACCACTTTTGGCACGTTCGCTTAGCTAGCGCATGTTCACCATAAACTTCCACCAAAATACGATGACTTTCGGCAGCAGTTTTCTTCATATTAAAGTAATGAAGAAGAACTCCCCGCAAAAACACTTTTTCAGGTACAAAGCTCGACATATTTGAGTGAAAAAAAATTATTGTTGTTTACGCTTCAAATGAATGACATATACTGAAATGACGTACAATGACAGTAGTTTTCCAACGCATGTTCCAATGGAATAATAAAAGTTACGCCATCTCCAAGCAAACCGCACGAATTAAGTTGTAGACCCGTATATACTCGTAGGTAATACATGTATAATATAATATAATTGCATACAAACTACCAAGCTAAAGGTACACAACAAAGAAAACTTAACTACGAATCACAACACTCTCCTTCAAAATAACCAAATCGAAAAATGAGCGACAAATCATAAGTGTTAATGTCTAATTACAACGGTTTTGGTTAACTCTCCTCAGCATTGATCATAACTTGGTAAACTTAAGAAGGTAAAAAATTTACAGATGTCTTAAAATAAATTTTTGTTATAATTAAAATGATTTGCTTTAGGTTTAAACATAATATTTGTTCTTTGGTTACACATATTTGCTAAAAGATTAAAAATATTTGGTAAAAGGTTAAACATATTTGCTTTTGAATCAAAGTTACGAGTAATTGCTGAAGGATTTATTATATTTGTGTTTGGGTTAAAGTTATTTGCTCTTAGTCTAAATAAATGTGCAAATGCTATATAACAAATCATTCAATTATTTTACATCGATTTCTTTACTCTCAGTTTGGTTAAAATTTTCGAAAAGTTTCTTTGTTAAAACAAAGTAATTTTTTAGTAAGCGTCAGTTCGGCTTTCGTTCTTGTTGATCAATGGAGAGTGCCATTTTGTATTGCAATTTTAATATTTATAACAGTTTTAATAGCAGAAATTTATCTGCGGCACTTTTTTCGACATAACTAAAGCATTTGACACAGTTGACCACACAACACTTTTGGATAATACCTGTTTCACACCGCATCGAAATCTGAGTTTTCGATAAGATAAGATAAGATTTATTTTCGCTTGAATATATGTATAGTACTCGTATGTTAATGAATAATTTACACATGTAGATACATGTAAAGTCTTTCCACTACAGAATTATTTAATAATATATTTAAAATTAATATAGAGGAGAATAATGAAAAAAAACACAGCCAAATAAACATATACTATTATAAAAATAATAACTATGATTATAATGAGGAAAAAATAGTATAACTATAACAGAAAATTCATAAATAAGTGAATAAGTAATAATTACTAAATTAAAAATAAACAAATAAATGAATATACAATATAATATTAATATATAAAGAAATTGTTAAATATATAAACAAATAAACAAGTAAACAAATACATATAAGTTTAAAAAAAAAGTTAAAAAGCAATCTTTTAGATTATTACATTTAATTGACCCTTTAAATGGAGTAAAGGGCTTAGACAAGACGGCAGTCTTAGCCCCATGTTATTCATCGACTTCCAGGACGAGATAGCGAACTAGCATAATATCAATTCGTATGAGAAGATATTATCTAAAATCGGTTTTAGATAAAAAGTTTACAAAACCTCATTGCATCGTTCACATAGAATACCGACTAGGTTTTCTTTAACGGTTGCGTCATCTATGAAATCTCTGTGTTGGCAAGAATTATTTAATATTGGAAAACTTACCATGAACGACAATCAACATTTTTTCCAATTTGAAATTTTGCAACTTTGGTTGGATAACTACTCTGTCTCCTGTTTTTCTGAATATGTTTGAGAAATGAAACCAAGAGAGTAAAAACGACGAGTTTGATCTAGTTGATAATTTATTCAGAACTAAATTATTGTAATAAATATTAGATATAATATAGGGTCAAGTCAACAATGTACATAAAGTATGTAAGAAGAATTAAGTCGGGCAGATGATAGATAGAATGAGACGGAAGACTATACGATTCATTTACGTTGTACAATACTTCACTTGTGAGTTTTTTCTTTCCAACAGAATATAATGAATGTTTCAAAATGTTTCTCTACTTCAACAACCTTACAATAGGTTTTGAGGAGTTTTAATCAAAAACTTATTTAAATAATGGGCTGCAAAAACAAAAAAAAAGTATGGGAAAACTTCTCTTTTCGAGTAAGGTTACGTTACGAGAGTTTTAGGGCAAAATCAGTTTCCTATCCGGTTTGAAAAGGGTGTAAGCTTTATAGGTATATTTATAAATGGTACAATGGAGTACATACCTCAGAGTTCTGTGCTTGGGCCAATATTGCTTTTAATCTTCGTTTAATCGCTTTTTCAATAGGTTTAGGTTTTCGTTCTGATAGCTGAAGATGCCTGAAGTTGAGGCAAACAAAAAATTGTATTGGGGGGGGGGTCTATTTTCACCCCCCTCCAAGTTATAGTCCGTTATAGTGAGGAACCTATGATTTGGAGGTAAAACTTCTTAAAAGGCCGTAGCTTTCTAACGGATTCAGCTTATAAAACCGTTGTGCACACTTTTGAAACAGAATTTCAGTGAGCATAAAATACTAAAATTTCGTCGAGTTCGATGAACGCCAGCCAAAATTATGGCGTTTTAAAGCTAACATTTTCAAAAATCGTTGGACCAATTTTATCAGAAAAATGTGTTTATCTTGATATTTTTAACTTTTATGTTAACTTTTTTTTATCAAAACTTTTGTCTTCTCTTCATTATCTACGACTTTTATGTATGACTTTTCCACCTACGAACAACGGAAGTTATTGCAAGCCACCATTTTACTCAGGCAAATGGGTCACAAAATTGTTAATAACAAATGAACTATGCTTAGACAATATATTTTTATGAGGTATGGGTGCCTTGTTCAGTTTCCAAAACATTATCTTCAGACAAATATTGCACAATATCCCTTTCTACCTGTGACATATTTTTTTCAATTAACTGTCCTACGCTTTCATTAGCCAACCCCAAAATTCACCTTTCACTTTACTCACTTTCCTCGATACTTTGAACAATGTTACAGAATTCACGGTTTACGTTGGGGAAAAATTTAATTGTTTATTTCTCTACGTAGGTTGTTTAAATTGTTTATTTAATTCAATACATTTTTCCCAGCAATGTTCAATAGCTGCGAAACCCTGTTTAAAGTGAGAATCGTCGAGCTCCTTAAAATAGCCATCAACCGCAGACTCTACCTCTTTGTTGTTGACAAATCTTTTACCACCGAGTAATTTTTTCAAATTCGGAAATAGATCTGGGCTAAATCTGGCGAATAGGGTGCATGAGGAAGAAATTCGAACTTTAACTCATTGATTTTCGCCATCGCGATAAAGGATGAGTGAACTGGTGAATTTTCTTGATGAAACAAAACTTTTTCTTCGCCAAATGCGGCCGTTTTTTCTTGATTTCATCTTTCAAACGCTGCAATAAGTTCGCATAACAACGCCGTTTATTGATGTTCCTTTCTGAAGATAATCAATGAAAATTATTGCATGAGCATCCCAAAAAACTGACGCCATGGCCTTGCCTATAGATGGACTGTTTTCGCCTTCTTTGGAGCCGATTCTCCCCTTTGAGTCCATTGTTTTTACTATTCCTTCGTCTCGGGTGTGAAGTGATGGCCCTATGTTTCATTCATGATTATGAATTGATGCAAAAACTCGGCTTTATTGCTGTGAAGCTGCCCCAAACAGCTTTCTTATGTCCAATTTTTTAGTCAACATGCGATGTACACCGCTCTTTGAAATGCCTGCCAACCAATACCATTTTGCGGATTTTTTTTAACATTTCTGGTCATGTGGTCGATCTACAGCGATGTTAATCTTGGCAACTTGTAAACGAAAGAGCAGACTTCGCCAGAGTAGAATCCAGATCTGTTTTGATGTTGGTTGGATTGAAGCTTTTCATGTGAAAGTATTGTATCACATAACGATGACAAATTTTTTCCATATTTAAAAATTCATTGAGAGCGTTCACTATTGATGGCTGTCGAACAAATACTAAACAACATAGCGTCGTCAAACTTCGGTACTTTCTACAATTGTCATTCTTTTTAAACAACAACCGCCATATATACGTCAGGTCGGTAATTTCTGGGACTACCCTCTATGATTATACATACCGTTTGCATCTGTAGCAATAATATTTTCGCCGATTTTTCGAAGAGCATCTGCATATTGCCTGATTCTGTGCCTTTGTGCAGTTGTATTCGCATATTTGACGCCTTTATACATGCATTTATTTCATCTATCTAAAATCGCCAGCCAGTAATATGTCCATCGTTCCTACAATTCTATGGTTGCTTTTAATATCTTTCAGGGTTCGATTAATTGCTGCGACATCTGCCCATGATCGCTATTTTTACTAATGTTACAAATAAGGAGTTTTTTCATATGCAGCTTCAGTACTAAATGAGCCATTCGGCCACCATCGAGTAGCGTGGCACCTATTCCAGAGGAGGCTACTGCAGCAGCAATTCCTTTATATTTCCAAATTTGGGTTAGGAGCCAATTTAAAAGGAAAGTCTTGCCATTTCTCTCGGTGACTCCAAAAAGACCAAACCACTCACGACTCTCAATTTTATTGCATAACATTGTTAAAAACAATTCTTTGTTCTGGACTCAAATGCGGAACGTTTTCAGTGAGATGCTGTTGCAATGAAATTGTATCACAACTCATTTCTGGTATTAAATTACAATACTACTACAAGTGTTACAATAATTGTTCTTCCATCTTTATGGGAGCTTCGTTGTAGATAAAATCATTGTAGCTACTCGTATGTAGCATTAAGGTCGCGAAATAAGTCTTCCGCCATGTCAATTTTGTACTTTTCCCCGCCCAGTGTCTTGGACATAGCTTAAGCTACCTAAATTTCATCAAAATCGGTTCGCATTTATCATATTAGTACACAATAGATTAATAATACACTTATGAAATCTGCTAAACGAGTCAAAATCTTGTAGTGAGAATATTCAAAAAAAATAGACAATAGAGTCATTGCTCTCTATTAGTGTAAGAAAGGGATCAGCCGGAGGTTGCATCTTCAGCGAAATGAATATACGAGTATACTATGTACTATAAGGTAAATTTCATATTTCTGGGCGGGTGGAAATAGCGCGCAGTTGTGGAAATGAACTGAATAGCGGGAATTTCGGTTACGTTTTCTGCAGCAGGCATCCGATTCATTGCACAGGACAATCTACCGTAGACTATGTCATAATCCACAGAATAAAATCAACTTTCGTGATGAGCATACTAATAGACGAAATATCAACAATGCCTAGATTACGCGGAGAACTTCTGCCCCTACACTACATTCCTCTTCGTGGTGAAATACCCATCCTTTGTGCGTTATGCAACTTGACAGAAGAGAGGATATTAGACAAGATGATCTCTCTTTGACAGCGGTTTTTTAACGGACGCAAAATTAAGTGAACTGAAAGTATTGTCTTTAATCCAGTGCTACAAAATAGCTTTAGCTTATCGAGAAAGGATTATTAATGGAAACTTATAATAATCACTTTGATACTAATAAGCAGGGAACGGATTTTGTTGACCTTGCCTTTTTCTGCCTTTTTTACCAACATTGGCTTTTACTGCCTTTTTTGGTCATATTTATCAGGTTCATGTACACTTTGATTCAAAATATAAAATCGTCGAAGCAAGCGACGTACGTCTGTACTAATTCGCGGTAAAAAAATCTCTATATCTACATTCTACTTGTATCGCGTGTGCATCTACACCCTGGATGACTCGAACTGCAACCAACTTCAGACTGCTATAATTTCCAAACCGTTCATTGACAGTGAGCTCAAATTTTGACACATAACAGATAATTTTATTATTTACAAGCCTTTTAAACGATTTGCGTCTCAATTGTGTTGAAAAATTTTTATCTGCGATGGAATTCAAACGTGATAGTGTGATTGCTTTATATTTGGCTGGAAAACCACAAGTAGCTATCGTTAGAGCCCTCCAGCACCTCAACGTGAATAAATCATTTGTGTCTGGAACCATAGCTCATTACCGTGATACTGGCAGCGTTGCAAAACGCCATGGAGGTGGTCATAAAAAAAACGGCAGCATCGGCAGAAATGGTTCGGAAAGTGAAGGCTCGAATTGAGCGAAATCCGCGTCGAAGTGGAAGAAAAATGGCTCGTGAGCTCAACATATCGTTGGAACGGATGCAACACGTACTGAAAAATGAGCTTGGGCGCAAGCCATTGAAATTCCAAAAAGCACACGATCTTACACCGCAACAGAAAAAAGTTAGAGCCGAAAGAGCGAAGGAGTTGCTACACTTGCACGAAGTGGTTTTTTCCGATGAGTCGCCATTTGTTATCGAGCAATATGTCAACAAACAAAATGACCGAGTTTACTTGCCAGAGAGGTCCTTCGAAAATGTACACATTCGGACGGCCACCAGAAAGCAGGCAGCACCGATGGTGATGGTTTGGGCCGCCATAACCGCCGATGGCCGCTCTCCGCTCGTTTTTTGGACCGTGGCGTCAAAATTAATGCGATCGTATACCGTGAAACTGTCTTAGAGGCAGTATTGAAGTCTTGAGCAAACAATGATTTTGGTCGGAGACCGTGGACATTTCAACAAGACTCGGCACCATCTCACAAAGCGTGCGTCAACCAAGATTGGTTAAAAACAATGTTCCACACTTCATTTCTTTGACACAATGGATTGCAGATTCTCCGGATCTCCGGAAATCCGTTAGATTTCTCTGTCTGGGGTATTTTGAAGGCGAAGGTTGGCACTAAAAAAATACCAAAGCTTGGATCACCTCAAACAAGCACTTCGCCGGGAATGGACCAAAAAAACGGCAGAGCCACTTGCGTGTAGCGTGCGATGCTATCTTCGGCCGTCTCAAGGCCATTATTCACGCCAAAGGTGGACATATTGAAAACTACTGATAAAATTTGAAAACTGATGTATTTTCCAACATTTTTTGCTTTGGCACAATAAAATTTATCAAAAAATAAAAAAATTATAGCATTTTAAAAAGTTGGAGTTCGAGTCATTCACTCTGTACATACATTCTACTCGTACTTGTATCGTGTGTGCAATCTCCAGTATTTTACTTCTCCGGTATTCGCCGCAGTTGTTTACATAAATATGCGTCTGACAAAAACCGTTAGACATCTGTGAGGTTTTTTTTTATGGTTTGCTCCAATGATGTGGAATCTTCTTCAAGATACTGATAACCCGTGTTACCAGCATGAACGATTCACGCCTACGTCCTAAACCACACCCTGCACACTTCTACCACTCTCCCCGGTGAACTGCCGCTTGCGGTGCTGGCAAACAATTCATGCTACTCCGGTGTTTCTATTTGTTCGGCTGGTTCTGCCGCTTTTCTTTCGGCTTCTATTCTACGTAGTTCAGTCTGCCCAGTTTTTATAAATCCGCATATATTTAGCCAGTATTCTTCCGACACCACCATTGTCTTAATTACCTCTGGGGGGTCTGGTAGATTTTCCCTCCATTCCGCGAAGCGTCGGCAAAGGAATATTGTGTGCTTCACGTCCTCCTCCTGATTTGGACACTCGGGACAAAAGGTGGAGTTGTCATGGCCAAATCTGTATATGTAGATACTTTCGGTATCCGCCATGAGCACAGATGAATTGCGTAAGGTGATAGCTGCAGTTTCCTTGGGCTCTGTTCTTCCATACATCGATTTTTGGAATCAAGGTATGAGTCCATCTGCCCTTTGTGGCGTTATCCCATCGACATTGCCATAGAGCTATAGAACGTATTCTTTCTTCCTCTTTCATTCTCCTTATTGCCTTGGCATCAGTTGGCATTGAAGTTTTCCTGCGGTAAATGTTTTTCTCATCTCGTCCGCGAGGATGTCGGTGGGAATCATTCCAGCGATGACAAATGCGGCTTTGTCCGAGATCGTCCTATAGCCGCTTATTGTTCCTAGTGCAACGAGTCGGTATACCGCTGACAGTTTCCGGCCTGTTTCTTTCCTTCTCAGCATATCTGCCCAGACTGGTGCCGCGTATAGGATAACCGAGCTGACCACTTTAGCTAGGAGGATTCCTTTTGCGTATCAGAACTGTAGAACTGACGCTTTTTTCCTCACGTAGTCCACATATTGTAACATCACTCCTAAGTACTTTACCGCTTCCTTCTTGAATATTGATATATTCCACGGTTTTCCTGCTCGTGATAAGAACGGCTTCTGTTTTTTGTTCCGCAAGTTCGAGGCCCGCAGATTCGAGCCACTGCTTTATTTGAACAATGGCTGCATTTGTGGTTGACTCGATTTCATGGGTGTATTTTGCGACAACCACGATAGCCAGGATGCTGACTCCTTCATCCGTGTCATACCGTAACTTCCTGTTCGTGAAATAGTTGGCGATTATCTTTAGCAGGTAGTAGGATGTTTCAATCCTTGCAAGTGATCGCCTTATTTGGGACCAGTCGGCAGTGTTGAAGGCGTTTTTGACGTCTAGTGTCATCATCGCATAGTACTTTTTTGAGCCCCACCTTCAAGAATGCCCTTCTATGGCTACAGACGCAATGTCGGCTAATGTTTGGATAGCATCGAGCGTGGAGCGTGACTTTCGAAATCGAAACTGGTAGTTTGAGATGGCTCCCTTCTCCTCTGCTACAGTCAGCAGTTTGTCGTATATTATACGCTCAAGGATCTTTCCCATTGTGTCTAGAAGACATATTGGGCGATAAGACGATGGTTCTCCTGGTGGTTAATTTGCTTTGGGTAGTAGCACTAAGTGTTGCAACTTCCACGGTTCTGGGAACACTCTCTCCTCGAGACACTTTTGTAATGTTGCGATGAAAAGATCTGGTTTTATTCCGGCAGCAGCCTTTAATGCTGTGTTCGGAATACCATCGGGTCTAAGCGCCTTTTTGCCTCTTATTCGATTAAGAGCTCTCTGCAGTTCTTCCAGTGTAACGGCTGGGATATGTCCTACTTCTGTTTCCTGGACGATTGTGACCATGTTGTGTAACTTTTTGGGGAACAAGTGCTCCACTATGGTTATCAGCATTTTTGGGCACGTTATTTGTGGAGACCTGCAGGATTTCAGTTTGGTCATAACCATTCTGTAGGCCGTGCCTCATGGGTTGACATCTGCTTCGTCGCATATACGTTTGAAGCATCTTGATTTGCTCTCTTTGATCGCCTTTGTAAACTCCCGTCTTACCTGTTTATAGCTTTCTAGGTGTCGTTGGAAGTCATCTCTCCATCTAGACCTTTGGACTTTACGTCTAGCTTTTAAACACTTTGCCCTTAGTGTTTTTATTTCATCGTTCCACCAGTAGCATGGGCGCCTCCTCGATTTGCTGTTTTCTTGGGCATTGCCGCATCACAAGCCGCTACGATATTTTCTGTAATCCGCTTGTATCTGTGGCAGAGCTCCTCGAATGTATCCTTGTCGAAAAGGATGTCCTTATATTATGGGCTCCTAATTTTTGGTTGCTTTGGGGTTCTTTTGAATATAATCGCCTGGTGATCGCTATGACTGTACTCCTCGCTGACGCGCCAGCCCATGTTGCGTAAGATAGAGTGACTCGCAAAGGTTAGGTCGATGATTGATCCCATTCCCGCCTTGCGAAATGTTTTGCTCCTTCCTCTATTTGCTAAGCGTATGTTTAGAGATGCAAATTTTTCAAGGAGTGTACGCCCCCTTTCGTTGGTGAGCTTACTGCCTCATTCCGTAGCCCAAGCATTGAAGTCTCCTCCAATTATCACATCAGTTTTGTGTTGTGCATTGTTCATCAACCTGTCCAGCATTGCTTGGTATTGGCTGAGTGTCCAACTAGGTCGCGCGTAGCAGCTGTAGTAATTGATGCCGTTTACTTTTGCGCGTGCAAATCCTTCCGCATCACCATCGATGTCTTGAAAGGCGTGGTTCCCGCAAATCCATATTGCGGCATGCTTTGTTTTGTCGCATAACCAGATAAAACTGTCGAGAGTTTTATATGGTTCGCTTATCAGGACCACATCCGTTTTTTCATCTCTTGCTGTTTGTTTCAGGATATCCTGAGCTATCTCACAGTGATTAAAATTTATTTGTATGACCTTCATCATTGTATGCTAGACATGGCTTTCTTGAAGACTGGACTTTTTCCACTGCCCGCTACGTGTTTTGATTTCTTCGGATCATTTTCCCTGCAGAACATGCATGACGGCTTCTCGCTGCAATTTTTTGCTATGTGGCCTTCTGTGCCGCATCTCCTGCGTAGTTTGGAGCGGTCTTCTAGGCATTCACATCTGCTTGCTACGTGTCCAAATTCTAGCCATTTGAAACACGTCTTTAGCATCTTTTTTGGCGTTAGTCTTCCTGAAATGCTTGAAGCAATTTTTTTTCCAATTCCTTCAGGGAGGCTAATTTGTCGATCTGATGTCGGCTATCATTATCTGTTCGAATCCGAAGTGCTTTCTGATTGCTTCACAGATTTCCTCCTTTGAGGTAACTTCATCCATGTCTTTGCATTCAATAGTAATGCGTTGTATAAGGGCTAGGACCTCTGCCTTTTTTCCTAGAGCTTCGCTTATTGCGGCCTTTACGTCCTCGGCCTTGCTGACGGCATTCCTGAGCTGTATTAGCAGTTCTCCCTTATGTGTCCTTCTGATCCTCGACACTGATTTACCAACTTGTTCTAGTATGGAATCTAATTTTATGTTACGGAGTATTTCCGCGTATGTGGCTTCTCCCTTGGACTCAATTACAATTGTGTCAGGTTTGGCTTTCTCGACGACTATTTTCTTTCTGGTCTGCTCGGCACCTTTCTTTGCGCCTTACATCTGTGAGGTATATTCTCGTAAGTGTGCACGCTGTCATCTAGGTGCATACTTCGTCGCAGACTGGTCAGAATAAGAACGCGGCAAGATTTAATGAAACTAGAACAATTTGTGGTAAAGCTTGGAAAAGATGACTCTTCCATCGATGGAAAAGTACTTCTTTGTAAATTGTGAGCGCGGGCGAAGGAAAATCAGGGAGGATGGAAAGAGAGGTACCGGTGAACGTTGGTTTTAAATGTTTGAAGGTTATAATGACTAGGAAATAAAGAGCTAGGCAGGGCATTCTATAACCGAGAAGTACTTTGTTGAGCAGCACATAAAACGATTCAAGCACCAGCAAACAGTAGCCTTGAAGAACGCAGCAAAGACACAGCAGTAACCTCGTTCTTTCGTTGCAACGAGAAAAATGGATTTCATACCAATCTCACGCGAATGTTGTTGGCATGTGACATACCTTTACACAAGGTAAATCGTCCACAATTCAAAAAATTTGTTTTGTACAGAAGAAAGTTCCAGATGAATCTACGTTTCGGAAAGGCTATGTCAAGTATTGCTATTACGAAGTTCTTCAACACATCCGTGCTGAAGTGGGAGACGACAACATATTCGTGTCAATAGATGAAATGACGGACAAAGCCGGCCGCTGTGTAACGAATGTTATTATCGGACCGTTGCGAAAGGACGGACGTGGATACTTACTGACCTCTGTGTTTCCTGTGTTGTTGTTTGTTGCGGACGCCGCTCCATACATGAAGAATAGCGGAAAATCGCTTAGAGTTCTGTATTCCAAAATTATACACGTTACTTGCGTCGCTCATGGTGTAGATAGGGTTTGTGAAAGTATCCGCAGTGCCTTTCCGAAAGTCGATGCCTTAATATCGAATTTAAAAAATGTTCTTCTAAAAAGCGCGTCCCGAGTTGCTTTTTTTAAGGAGAAGGAACCTGAGCTGCCGCTACCACCTCAACAAGTAAGTTTAAAATAAAGGAATATAATTTCAATCTGATTTCAAGTAAGCTTTTTTAATTTAATCAGGTGTTGACTCGCTGGGGCACATGGCTGACATGGCATCGTATTACGCGCAGTATTTTAGTGGCATCAAAAGAATCGTTGATGAGCTGGAAGAAAATTTAGGGAGAAAGAAAAGACAGGTACCGATGTACATTGTTTTTAAATGTTTCTAAATTATAACGACCAGGAAACACAGAGATCGGCAGGGCATTCCATAAGCGAGTTGTACGGCTTCGAATTACGAATCACGATATTTTTGAATAAGTTCGAAAATGGACTTGAAGGTATACTGATGAGCATTCATAGGTGTTACGGTTCAAAGTTTGTATGGGCGGAATGCTACTGGTGATTTCAATAGAGCGCTGGTGGTGGAAATAGCGATAAAATAAAGTGAGACAGGAGACATTACGTCGGTGTTCGAGGGTATCAATTGATTGACTGATATTAGTATCACCTGCGGGTTTTATCACAGGTGTAGAGATGTTTTAGGAGCACCTGATCAGATGTGGGCATTGTACTCCAATTTTTGGCGGATGGGGCAAAGGGGCAAAACATTCCTTACATCGCTGTTTTTTTTTTTTTGTAAAGAACTTAACACTCAAGTGGGTATGAATATTGAATATACATATAATGCCTCAGCATGTGTTAAGTTTTTTTGGAAAATGGGATAGAGAGAGAAAGAAAGATGTTTGGGCTCAGTGGTTATTTCGCTCTATGGGTGGCATCCAACATTTAATGGGGAGACTAAATTCTTAGTGGAAGTTGGCTTGAGATATTGATTTCTAGTCAACTACTCGTCTTACTTGATTTTCGTTAACTGAAAAAATGGATAATATGTCTTTCGGGCGAGGCTGGGATTTGAACACCGAACCTTCCGATTTGAAAGCCAGTCCACTACCACTTGAGCCACGGCTTGAGGAAACCTAGACATTTCGCATCATTTTTGGCGACATCGAGTATGTGGTCATTCTAACGTAAGTTGTCACAGACACACATATCGATAATGGAGAGTTTATCGGTTTCGACGATGCAAGTGCCATTCTTCGATAATGGCTGGGTATTCGAATTTCACTTTAATGACAGCAGACAGCATGGAGTTTTGGAAACATTAAATTCCACCCGATTGATATTTCCCCAATTGGTTATGCTGTTAATATTGGAATTTAATGAGCTTAACATACGCTGCCGTTCCCGTTCTACAGCCGTTTTCGTACCTGTTGCTACGAAAACCACATTGCCGGTCATTGAGAAGTTTTCGTGTTTCGAGATATTTCATGAGCTGACGGTTTATTAGCGTTTCCATGACCATGGAAAGAAGGTCTGTAGGAGAAGAGGGAAGAAGATTCGCCTTTTTTAGGGACAGGCTGGACAAATGCTGTTTTCCATCTGCTCGGAAAGAGCCCGAAAGAGTAGGATTGATGAAAAAGCTTACGCGGCGGTTTTGCCAGTGTGGGAGAACACCTCTTCAAAAGAAGGGGAGATATACCATCTAGACCAGCGGATTTATGTATGTTGAGATCTTTAAGTACTCTTGCTACTATACGAGTGCGAAAGTGAATTTGTCCCATTGTAGATTCGACGCACTTAACTGTAGGCGGGCACAAAGCACAATCTGGGAGCGTTCAGCTAGCTGCAAAGTGTGCAGCAAACAGATTGGCTTTGTCCAAAGAGCTGACAGCTGGAATGTCATTGTAAATGAGCGTTGGGAGGGAGGATGAGGCAGAATTTCTAATGTTTTTGACGAGTGACCAAAAATTTGTACTGCCTTTGGGACATTGCAGTATTTTTTGCCTATTGCCCCCAAATATTGCAGTCGACGACGTGACGTCTTTTAACTGGGCTTCAGTCGTCTCTGCCCACGTAGAGAGGTCCTTCAGGTTTTTCAAGGCTCTCCAGGGGGACAATTGCAGGCGTTTGTTGCCAGAAAATTCTAAAATGTTTATGATTGCACAGTGTTATTAGTATTGCCTTTGTTTGATATTTTACGTCAACAACATCCGTTCCCTGCTAATAAGTATACACAATTATACAAAGCTACATATGCATATATGTATACACACATGTATCAATGAAATTTATATGTAGTTGTCACTCTGGCAGATGACAGTGTCATGCTTTTTGATTTTTGTAAACTTAATTGTAAACAACATGCACGTAAACAATTATTAAATCTTAATTAAAAATCTTAAATGAAAACGTAAAGTATGTATCTTTATCTGTGAGTTTCGGTAAATCATTAAAGATCGTCTGAGTTATCATATGTGGCTTTAAATCGATGAGATTTTGGGATTGATTTGGAGTTCTCTGTGAACGGTGGTAGATGTCTATCGGGACTAGTGCTATCTGTTTTTATGACGAAGACAAGCAACCAGGTGTTTTGGATCGAAAATTGCATGACCTCCTGAGGCCCCGCGTGATATTATTTGGACAAAATCATGATCTCGTATAGACCCAATTTTTAAAATCACGTTCTTGAAACCATGACCCCGTGTTCTGGTACTAGTACAAAAATATTTAAACCCAGAAATATGTTTTAAAATTCCCGCCACGTCAGTTTGACATTGACGTTTAGATGCTTGTTGCATTTTGTTTAAAACCAATGGAGACATGCCACGTTCTACGAGAAGAGGTAAGTTTAATCCATTATTGTATGTATAATCATTAAGAAATTATATATGTGATTTATATTTATATAATGATTAATTCATTGTATCGAGATATTATTATTTATTTCGGCTATTTCTTTAAAATATTAGCGAAAATTTTATAGGCATATTTTTTTTGTACTAATATTACAATGAGTATTTGATCTCAGTTTTAATTTATTTCGTCCCTTTCGTTTCTTTGTCCTTTGTTATATGCTTGAAGGGTCAAAAGTGCCTTAAAATCAAATCCATAATATAGATTATGGAGAATAAAGAGTTAGAGACGACCAAGTTGCTGACAAGATGGCAAAATTCGGACTACGAAGATGATAATAACGATCCATTTGCAACTGATAATATTAGTGAAGATGAAGATTTTGTACCTGACAGTAATGATGACTTGGAATCTGAAAACGACAATAGTAACGGAGAGTCCGACCCGCCGAGTACATCGCCGATTTCACCAATTGGCCACAGCCAGCAAGCAAATTGTATATCTCGCAGTCGTGGCAGATCATACTCACGAAGGGCACGTGGAAGAACTCCATGATCAAGATCTCCAACACCTCATCTTGTAGACAATACGAGTATAAGAAATGAATGGGTCGAGAAACCTTTTGCGGTACGTGTCCCATCTCTTTTGAAACCATCATACCCCAAGCAAAATACAACCGACTTTTCAATGATGGACTTTTTTGAACAATATTTTGACGACGACCATATTCAAACTATTGTTGATAAAACAAACCAAACATCTGTATTTGGAATGGGTAAGAATGGAGAATGCAAGACACTGATAGGAATATCTTTGATAATGTCGTGTATTGGTTATCGAATTACTAGGATGTATTAGGTAGCAAAGTGGCGGGTTCCAATCGTCGCCAACAACATGTCCCGTAACAGATTTTTTGCATTTCGAAGCTCCCTAAAACTTTGTTTTTGATGAAGACATTTCTCAAGACACTCGCAGTACAGACAAGTTGTGAAAAGTGCGCCCCTTGCTAAAAAAAAATTATTAATGCTTGTAATGCCGAAGTTAAGGAACAGCATATTTCCATAGACGAAATGATTATACCCTTCACGGGAGCATGTAATATGGACAATATTGTCCTGGCAAATCTCATCCAATTGGTTTAAAGGCTTATGTCTTAGCTAACCCTGATGGAACAGTTTGTGACTTTGTTGTATTGTATATCAGGGTGCCACAATATTTCCGGAGTATAATGACACTACCTTTGGTCAAGGAGAGAAAGCGGTATTAAAACTATGTGAAGCCCTTGTACCCGGCCATTCAGTATATTTCGATCGTTTTTGTACAACCGTTAAACTTGTGGATGCATTAAAAATGAGAGACTATAATGAAAAATAGGATTCCTGGCCTAGCTCGAACTGCATTAGTATCCGATGCATGCATAAAAAATAGAAGTCGCGGCAGTTGTCAAGTAATAGTCAAAAATTACGAAAAAATGGCAATAACTAAGTGGTACGACAGCAAGCCGATGTTAATGTTGTCATCGGTATTCTCCAATGAGGAGCCGGATATTTGCAAACGATATGATAAAAAACATAAAGCATATACAGGGTGTCCAAAAAATCAACGTCAATCCGGAAACGGGTGATAGGTCAAGTGGTGTCGGTTATCACAAAATTATAAAAAAAAATCTAAGTCATGTACTTTTAAAATTATTAGCACTCAAAACAAAATCGAGAAATCTGACACCCTATGACGATCTTTCAAGTACTGTGACCTCAAATCTTTACTTTTCTTCGATTTTTTTTTGGTTATGTAGCCCTGCATAACTCTTCTGTAAACTATGGCCCAAAATTGAAACATATTGGGTCTACAAGTAAGTTTCCAGCGTTTGTCAGAGATGGCGCCACCAGTGGATCCCGGGCAGAAATGTCAGACCATATGTGTTTTATTTATAGGTTTTGTATCTGTCAACAACTTTGCAGCGTTATATTTGAGCAGTTCTATCGGCGTCGTACATTTTATCGAGCAAAATCATGGCAAGCTTCCAGCCAAATAAACGTCATTTGCGGGAAACGCTGCTTTTATTCTTTAATATGAAGAAAAGTGCGGCTGAGGCCTATCGTTTGCTTTCGGAAACTTATGGGGCGGAATGTATTGGTGAATCGACGTGCCGCGAGTGGTTCAAACGGTTCAAAAGTGGTGATTTTGGAGTTGAAGACAAAGGTCGCCCCGGAAAGCCGAAAAGTTTTGAAGACGATGAATTGGACGCTTTACTGGATGAGGATCCGTGTCAGATTCAAGAAGAACTTGCTGCATCATTGGGCGTCACGCAACAAGTCGTTTACCTGCGCCTAAAAACACTGGGATTCATTCTAAAGGTTGGAAACCGGGTGCCGTACGAATTGAAGCCAAGAGACGTCGAACGGCGATTTTGCATGTCCGAAATGTTACTGCAGCGGTATAAAAATAAATTATTTTTGCATCGTATTGTCACTGGTGGTGAGAAATGGATTTATTATGATAATCCTAAACGCAGAAAATCGTATACAAAGCCCGGCGAGCCCGTCCAATCGACGCCGAAACAAAATATTCACGTGAATAAGGTCATGCTCTGCATATGGTGGGATCAAAAGGGTGTCGTACTGCTTCCGAGTGGTGAAACCATCAAAGGACTATTATATCGAACCCAACTAATTCGTTTGAAGCGGGCATTGAAAGAAAAACGGCCAGAATATGAGACCAGGCATGAGTCCGTCATTTTTCATCACGACAACGCTCGGCGACATGTTGCCGTTTCGGTGAAAAACTATTTGGACAATAGTGGATGCGAAATTTTGCCTCACCCGCCTTACAGTCCAGACTTGGCACCATCTGACTACCACTTGTTTCGTTCGATGCAGAACGCTCTTACGGGAATACGCTTCAGCTCAGTAGAGGAAATCAAAAATTGGCTCGATACGTTTTTGGGGTCGAAAGATGAGAAATTTTTTTGGTCCGGAATTCATAAATTGCCAGAAAGATGGGGGAAAGTTGTAGCTTCCGATGGACGATACTTTGAATAAAGCATTGTAACTATGTTTTCAGAATAAAACTTCAAATTTTGGAAAAAAAACGCTGGAAACTTACTTGTAGACCCAATAACTATATCGGTTTTGACTAAAATATTGCTTTTTTGTCCATCCATATATCTGAAAATCATTAAAACATGTACCATATTATTTTGGCAAGTAACTTTAAAAGATGGCGTATTTAGTCTGAATTCCAAAATGGTATGAAACTTGCTAGACTAACGCTTAATTGAGGACAAAAAAAATATTTTGTTGAAGAAACCCGATTCATAGTTAATTCTTTTTAATAAGTTAAAATGAGTACCAAGTGTGAGCGAGACAGACATTGATGCCGTGATTGAGACGGATAAACACGCTATTTCGACAAGTGTGAGTGAAGCAAATAGAGATGCCATCCTTGTCATTTCATTTCATTTTTTTCCCGTCACAGAGCACACAAAACATTACGTTCTCTTGGTGTATACTCTCAGGATAGCCATCTACCGATCTTGTATCTTACAACAAATGTTCAAACTGTTTGCCTTCATCGGCAATGCAAGCTCTGCATCTTCTTACAAATGATCTGGTAATAAGACGTCCATATCTTCTGGAGTTGATGTCTTTAACAGCTTCTACAATTTTTTGTCGCAACTCGTTTAAATTTTCTATCGGCTTAGAATAAACTTTTTCTTTTACTGCTCCAATCGAGTGGATTTAAATCAGGTGAACGGGCTGGCCACGAAATTGTACCAGACCGCCCTCTCCACATGTGGGAGTATTCCCGATCGAGGTTCTCTTGTACTATGCGAGCATAATGCGCTGGGCAGCCATCTTGTTGATACTACATACATGCATAAATATTTAGTAGCCCGTCTTCCAATAAATTTGGTAAGTGGTCCTCCAAAAAATCTAAATAAACCTCGGCATTCAAATTCTGCGGCAGCTCGAATGGGCCAATAATTCTACCATTCAAAATTCCCGTCCACATGTTTACTTTAAGACGGTACTGTGATCTATCTTCCCGCATCCAATATGGATTTTCCACGTGCCACTCGTGCAAATTGTGGAGGTTCATTTTACCGTCCCTTTGAAAAGTTGATTCGTTCGACCATAGAATTTTTTCGAAGAATCTCGGATCTTCTCTGAACCTCTGCAACATCGTTTGACAAAATTGCACTCTGTTTGGATAATTTCGGGGTAGCAGACTTTGGACTCATTGTACATGGTACGGATGGAGCTTAGAATTCGGTGTGCTGAACTTTTGGGCACCCCCATGCTTTCTTCAATTGCACGTATTGAGGTACTAGGGTCTTGTGCTACCGCTTGTAAGACTTCCACCTCGTAGGCCATGACGGGTCTTCCCTCACTAAACATTAGATTTGGAAATCGACCCTCTGAGAAAGACCGGTGCACATTTACAAACACTCGATGGTCCGGATGACGCTGAGCATTTGGGTATCTCTCATGATAAAGTCTGGCTGCAGCACTAGCATTACACCTGCATCTCCCATAAATGAGATGCATGTTAGCATATTCCTGAGTAGTTTATCGAGATGGCATGATGGCATTCACACTATACAATCACGGGATCAACGATCAACACTAGCCCAGAAGAAATTCAGATTCGACAGAAACGGTCTGATAGCAAATCAAAGTCGCAATGCAATGAAGTCCAACAAAGAAAGCCAAAGTTGTAAGCACGAAATCAACGCGAATACAGAATAATGCGGTGTAAGCGAAGGAGCGTAACGTACTGCAGTATTGCGTGATTTGCCTATGCCTCACTGCTTGACAAGGGTGGCATCTCTATCTGTTTCACTTACACTTGTCGAAATGGCGTGTTTATCCGTCTCAATCACGGCATCACTGTCTGTCTCGCTCACACTTGGTGCTCATTTTAACTTATTAAAAAGAATTAACTATGAATCGGGTTTCTTTAACAAAATATTTTTTTTGTCCTCAATTAAGCGTTAGTCTAGCAAGTGTCATACCATTTTGGAATCCAGACTAAATACGACATGTTTTAAGTTACTTGCCAAAATGGCACAGTACAATTTTTGCCAGTACAGTCAGTTCAAGTTGGGTGATTAATGATTTTCAGATATATGGATGGACAAAAACGCAATATTTTAATTAAAACCGATATAATTATGTTTCAATTTTGGACCGTAATTTATAGAACAGTTGCTCAGGGCTACGTGACAATAAAAAAAAATTGAAGAAAAAAAAAGATAGTACTTGAAAGGTCGTCACAGGGTGACAGATTTCTCGATTTTTTTGAGTGCCAATAATTTTAAAAGTACTCGTACATGACTTAGATTTTTTTTTTATAATTTTGTGATAACTGACACCACTTGACCTATCACCCGTTTCCGGCTTGACGTTGACTTTTGGGACACCCGATGTAATAAAAATGTACAACAAAAATATGGGAGGAATGGATTTGGTCGACGGGCAATTATCAGTTTGCCCTGCTAGATGTCGCACACAAAAAAATGGACAGTTACAATACGAGTATAATATTCTCTCATACCATATGATGGATTTATCAATATGTAATGCATGGACACAATATAAAAAGGAAGAGGAAAAGAAAGGTACGGGAACAAAGAACATAAAACAACTTAGATTCTTCAAGATGTCGATAGCAGAACAGCTGATTGAAGAAAACACAGCACCTATTGAAATTTTGTCAGAGCTAGAAGAAAAAAATGACGTTGATGACACTGAAAAAAGGAGAAGACGTGACCGGCCTGCTGTCGTGCCGATACCATCAAAAATACGCCGCACACAGGGAGCTGCACATATGCCCAGGCTGAGACAATAAATCTACTGTCGTATGTGTTAGTTGCAACATTTATTTATGCCTAATATTTGAAAGAAAGTGTTTTATAGAGTTTCACCACTAAAAAATATGATTCTTGACTGCGAAATAATTAAGTATTGCTTTTTGTTTTAAATGATAAAAGGAAGTTTATTTATTTATTTATTTATTCTTATTATTTTAAGTGAAAATGTTTTGTTTATGTTTTTGTTTTAAAAATGTTATGCTTTGGATGAATAAATAGTTAATTGAAAACGAACCTTGTTCTTACGTTAACAACCCAATGTCCTAAAACTAGAACAAATTTTATTTTAGTTCTGTTAAACTTTTTGGTATCTCTAAGTACATATGAGAGCATCCTTTAAATATTAGAAGTACATATTTTTTCGTTTAGAAGTTATTTATGTTTTTATGTCTGGGCCTATGCAGCTACTTTTATTAGGACGTCGTGTTTTATAACGAAATTAAGACAAAATACGAGTATATTGATTAAAAATTTGAAAAAATTTTCACGGTAATACTTTATCGATTCTTTCATCAAACTACTAAGAATTCCAAGTACTTTAACACTAGTCTATATTTACTCGTAGTGTCAATTTGACACACTTTTTTTTCAAATTAGAAAAACTCCTAATAATTGTAGTGCTGTTGCCAAACGCACGCGGCTCACCGGGCTACTTTCTCGTCTAGTTTCCGTAAAAACAAAATAGTTGCCGCCAGAGGGCTCTGAAGGCTTGTAGAAAGTTATTACATATCTGATGTTTGGTGTCAATTTGATATCGCCAGTGCTGTGACACTTCGTCCGTTATTTCTTATTATTCGATTGTGCAACCTTTTGCTGTGAATTATTTCAGATTTTTTTTTTTCAAACAATTACTGCAAAATGTCTGACTATGAGCGATTCTGCGAACAGATTGTACGGCAAACAGAAGACAGCGATAGTCTGCCCGAATTCTCGGAATATGATACAGATTATTCACCAAGCGAGACTGAAAGTGATTCCGAAGATTATAACAGTGACAAGAGTGATGCTGATTTTATCGAACAAGAAATCGCTACTGAACCGGACAACGCTCTCAAGTCGAAAGACAAGAAAATTCAGTATGTGCGCGATCCAATGCCACCATGCCCATCAGTCTCTACAATAGATTTCGTTTCTCGTCAAGGTTTGTTTTGAGTTTTTTGTTTAAGCGCTTTCATTTGAAATTTTTGCAGGGCCAACATCATTTGCGAAATCTTGCATCAACAGCTGGTTGATGTGTCTGAAATGCGCGCCTTTATGGACTTTTATTGTTGGCTGGGGCATATCGGTCGAAAAGCGAAGCAGCTGATGAGCTTTGGACTGCTAAGCATGGGTCACCAATTTTCGCAGCGACAATGTCACTTATTCGCTGTCGAGCCATTAACCAATCGTTACGATTCGATAACCAAGAAACTCGGCATAATGTTCAGCAGAGTGTACGCGATAAACTGGCGCCTATTCACGATGTGTTCGATCTGTGTGTCCAGCGCTTGAAAGTTATGTATGTTCCTGGCAAATTTCTGACCGTCGATTAGCAACTGCTGCCATTTCGTGGACGATGCAGTTTTCGACAGTACATTTCGTCTAAGCCTGGAAAGTATGGCATCAAACTTTGGATTCTGTCCGACGCGGAATCGTTGTATGCCTACAATATTCAAGTCTACGTTGGCCGTGACAGAAACTGTTCAGCAGAAATCAATCAAAGTCAGCGTGTTGTTCTAGATTTGTGCTAAGGTATTTCTTCTTCGTGTACATGCCTTCATTTTTCTCTGATCTGTGATTCTTTTCCATTTTTAGGAATGAACGGACGAAATGTCACTTGTGACAATTTTTTTACATATTACAGTGCCACTTGAGCTGAAGAAGAAGCAAATTACGATTGTCGGCACCATAAGGAAAACTGGCAAGGAGATACCGTTAGCGCTGATTGACATGAAACGAAAACCAGTGCTGCATACTGAAATCGTCTACAACCATGCAGATCGTGTCACGATGGTCTCATACGTGCTCAAGAAAAATCGCTCCGTAACTTTGCTTTCGACGTATCATGCGGCGGTCCACTTCGATCCAGCTGACTTACAATAAAACGCAGGCTGGTGTCGACACTCTCTACCAGATGGTTGGAACTTATCGGCGTGAACGCAGGACCAACCGATGGCTACTAACATTGTTCTACAACATTCTTGACATTTCGGCTTTGAATGCCTTCTTGATCTTCACTCAATAGTTCCCGGAATAGAACAAGAGTAAGAAATGATTCCGCCGACGATTGTTTCTGTTGAACTTGGGCGAGGTCTTATGTGAAGACAATATTAAAGCTAGGGCACGAATACATCGTATACATGCGGCATAAGTTTTTCGTCGTGTGCGAGATCCGAGTTCGTCGATTTCACCGTACCCCTCTTGCTTGAATTCTCCATCAACATCATCACAAGCATCAGCATCGGTCGAAATGCTAGCGGTCAACATATTGATTCATCAGCCAACCACAAAAAAACGGGTTAGATGTTACATGTGTCCTCGAACTCCGAACGCAAATGTTCACAATGTTCGCTGTGACATGTGCGTGAGACCAGCTTGTACGGAACATCGTTTTATTCTTTGCGAGAAATGCGAAGTACGAGGGTTGTCTGAAAAGTTTCCGACCGCAACGTAGAGATAGAGGCAGTCGTCAATAAAAGCTAGTGAATGCTAGCTGTGCATCTTTTGACAGTTACTTACCGAAGTTTCAGTCATTTTGGATGCGCAGTTTTTAGTTGACAGTCGTTTGAGTGAGTCGATGTGAGTGTTTTTTGTGAAAATGGAAAACATTGAGTATCGAGCTGTTGCTAAATTCTTGTTTTTGAAAGGCAATACGCCTACGCAAATCAAAAATGAGTTGGGCTCTGTGTGTGGAGACTCTGCACCATCATTTACCACAGTGAAATTTTGGCCAGCTGAATTTAAACGTGGCCGTAAGAACTTGGGAGATGATGAACGTTCGGGACATCCAAAAACTGCAACCACTGACGATAACATTGCTAAAGTTCACCAAATGATGTTAGACGACCGCCGAATTAAAGTGAGAGAGATAGTAGAGGTTATGAAAATGTCCAAAGAACGTGTTTGTTACATATTAAATCAAGATTTACGCATGAGAGAGCTGTCCGCGCGTTGGGTGCCGCGTTTGCTTACGTTAGACCAAAAACGTGTTCGAATGAACATTTTCCGAGTTTTGGCGCCGATTAATTACTGTAAATGAAACTTGGATACGCCATTATATGCCCGCAACAAAAAAATCTGTCAAAATAGTGGATTGCAAAGGGCGACCCGGCTCCAAAAAAAGCAAAAACTGTTGTTTCGGCTGGGAAAGTGATGGCGACTGTTTTTTGGGATAGCAAAGGAGTTATCTTAATCGATTATCTTCAAAAAGGAAAAACCATTACAGGAGCATACTACGCATCATTACTTGCCAAGCTGAAGGCAGAAATTGCGGAAAAACGGTCACATTTGCAGAAAAAGAAAATCCTGTTTCACCAAGACAACGCGCAGTCTCACACCTCAGCGGTTGCCATGGCGAGAATCCATGAATTACGGTTTGAACTGCTTGACCATCCTCCTTATTCACCAGATCTAGCCCCAGGCGACTTCTTTTTGTTCCCTCATATAAAAACTGAGCTCGGAGGACAGAGATTTTCGTCAAATGCGGAGGCAATCACCTTCGTGAACAATTATTTTGCAGAGAAAAACGCCAAGTACTGTTTGGACGGATTAGAGAGATGGAAGCATCGCTGGGAGAAGTATGTAGAGTTACAAGGAGACTATGTAGATAAATAAAAAAACATTTTGAGAAACAATGTGTTGCGTCATTGTTCGGTCGGAAACTCTTCAGGCAACCCTCGTACTTCATCGAAAATGAAATTTCAGCATTCTCCATTCGATTCGACCTGCCCTTTTTTTTACTTCTTATTATATTTGTAGTTGAACTGTTATTTTATTTTATTTTTATTTTTTCATAATAAAAATAACAAAAATTGAAATTTTCCGCAAAAAACCAGCATACTATAGCTTTTTTTTTTGACTCTACAATCGGCTCTATAAAACCTTGTGTCAAATTGACACCAATCATCAGATTAGCATCGCAAAACTAAATATAGACTAGTATTAAGGAAGAATTTACCTCTTTCCCAGATCTAATAGAGAATCTTGTGGATATACTATTTGTACCATATATTTCGTGCGCTTCATCTTCAAAGCTATCTTCTATTCAAATGGAATGGATGTCGACTATCATCTGAGTACGTCATCGGACGCAATAACATTCTGAATAATACTCGTAATAATAACAACAAAGCGAAAAGTTTTAATCCTGTCACACAATTTAAGGATTCCAAGTTTTTATAAAATCAACATCGAATGTATGTACATAGTAGTTATCACAGCACAGACACATAATTATATGTACATACATTGTATATTAAAAATAACAGCTCATACAATATATTCATCAAAAACACCTGCGTATGTACATACGTGTATAAGATTAAGTTGCGATGACTGTTTTTATTTCGCACAGATAATTCCTTAATCAATTTCCGAAGCGATACTTTCCGTTTTTTTGAAGAGTAATGTTCAATTCAATGATATCTTGGGAATTTCCATAATCGTATTGCTTCAGTATATCTTTTTCTAGTTTAATCTACTTTATTTTTTTTTTCATTATGAAGCAGTAGTATAAGACTTTATTTTTGGATGAGCACTTGAAATTTGTTCGATAAGAAATCACTAAAACACAGATCTGAAAGTATTGTTACGGATTTTTGAAAAAAAAAAATTGAATTCTTTCTATACATTTGAATATATATAAAAATTTCAAGTGCTAATCTAAAAATAAAGACTTATACTACTGCTTTATAATAAAAAAATGAAAGTAGATTAAACTAGAAAAATTTTATTTAAGCAATACGATTGTGGAAACTCCCAAAATTTCATTGAATTAAACCTTACTCTTCAAAAAAAAACGGAAAGTATCGCTTCGGAAATTGATTAAAGAAATAACTGTGCGAAATAAAAACAGTCGGAACTTAATCGTATATAAAGTAATCATATTGATTTTGAAATCTTCAACAATAAAATTTAATTAACGTGGAATTGTAGCAACATCGATCCAAAAAGAAAGATCTCCTGAATGAAAATGGACTTAGGCTAGGTCCGGAAAGTTAAACTGAATAGATTACATAGTTACCTACAATTTATTCAGATACCAGGCGGCCTGGCAAACTTTCAGTTTTGTATGTAGACCGAATATGCAGGGTGGGGGTCGAACACACTTTCATCGGCTACTTGTGGTACCACCATTATGTACTCATTGTCCAATAAAAATTAAGAATATGTAAATCCTTCAATGGCTTTGAAATTAGAACCGCAAAAAAAATTAATTTTTATACCAGCAGACTTAACCTTCATTCATGTAAACTGTAAGCGAGCGTCCTATTACAGTCTGCATCAATCCAAAATTCACTTTAAATGTTCGATACAGACTTATGCCCTCATACAAGGGAAGAAAACCTTTACCAAAAATAGTTTCCACGAACTTCTCTGCCAAACATGCGAGTAATATCCTAATCACGACATTGAGAAAGTCCTTAGTCCTTTTATCTATACGTTAGGAAAGGAGGATATTTTTAATGCCACAGTTGAAGCCTGCACGTAACCACTTCACAGAAACAGACTGAACTTAATCGACCTTGTGAAAGTGCCAAATAACATCATGTCAAGCATATCTTAATACTAGGTGGAGTGAGAAGTAACCTCCTTGGGAATGAAAAAAAATTTTTTTTTAAATGTTTTTTTTTTTTTATTCAATATAGTCCCCTTTTAGTTTGATACACTTATTCCAGCGATTTTCCAACTTCTTGATCCCGTCCGAAAAGTAATTTTCCGGAAGGTCTGCAAAATACTCCTCCGTGGCGTCGATGATTTCCTCGCGTGAGCTGAATTTTCTATTGATAAGCCATCTTTTGAGGTTCGGGAAGAGATAATAGTCCGAGGGATCCAAACCCAGTTACCAATCGAAGCCAAAAGTCCGCCCGATTCCGCATCAGCAAGTCCAAACACTCTTTCGAAGTGCTCTCGCGTTCATGTTTTTGGTCAGGAGTGAGCATTCGCGGCACCCAGCGGCAGGATAACTTTTTCATATGCAGAATATTGCCCAAAATATGGCGTGTGTGCTCAGTACTAATCTTTGTGGTATCTGCTAGCTCGCGCGCCTTCACTTTCCGGTCAGCTAACACCATTTCATGTATTTTTTTGACATTGTCCTCTGTAACCGCATCGGAGGGCCTGCCGCTGTGGACTTGATCGGTAGTGAAGTTGCGGCCACCACGAAACTCTCGAAACTAATATTTGAAGGTGTAATCTGACGGAGCATTAGCTCCATAATATTTATCCAAATTTTCTTTTGTTTCCTCCCCCGTTTTGTCTCTCAAAAAACAATTTAAGTTTTATGAGAGAACGAAAATCGTTTTTGTCCATACTCAACATGATGCCAAACACGTCAACAACCATCAGCTGTCAAAACAAAACTAAAGACAGTATTGCACTGAAATTTGGCATGTCCGCCTAAATATGAACGGACTTTAAGGCACCATAAACTTTTTTGCAGTAGCAGATCAAGGAGGTTACTTATCACTCCACCTAGTATTCATAAAGATACCCCGCAGTCTTCAAATCGTCATAAATTCAACGAGCAAAGGAGGCGAGAGATGATTCAGATTCTCTGAAAAGAAAAGAAAGAGCTTACTAAGGCCAAAGAGAGGAACCCCGTTTACCTGATCAGGAAGAGTTTTGTATAGTGATATCCAGACTACAGGCCAATAAATCGAGCCGGTTATCTACCGAATAATTCCAGGCAGAAGTATTTTATTAGGCACCGAGCATACACAAGCTCATCTGTAAAATAAATTGTAAATGCATAAATGTATAAAAGTATGAATTGAATCTCAGATAAGAAAGTTATCTAAACATTACATACATGGAGAAATAAAAGTCGGAACCAATAACTCGAAAAAGACAATTCAAAACCAGCAACGCCTATGTCTGTCGCCATGTTTTTCACACCGGCTGCTCCTTCCAAAACTACATCAGAAACAATGTCATATATATAATATATAACATCAGGGTAAAATTAAGTAGCAAAGAACACAAACTTATTCCAACAACACATCGACTGACGACTATGTTACAATATCGGATTTAGCAAATATAAA
This sequence comes from Volucella zonaria, assembly GCA_963966105.1. Classification (NCBI taxonomy): domain Eukaryota; kingdom Metazoa; phylum Arthropoda; class Insecta; order Diptera; family Syrphidae; genus Volucella; species Volucella zonaria. The sequence continues at coordinate 117,630,063 of OZ014532.1, forward strand.
TACAAACCCAGAACTCTGCAATAAAACTCCTCAATCCAGCTGGCCACCGTGAGGACTAAATGTATAAAGGTATGTTTGAATTACAAACTACTACAAACCTCAGAACACTATTGGATGAGGAACGCAAACTCGAAACCAACAATGCGTTAAAAAAAAATAACGTGGGACATAATACGACTAGCAGAAACACGAATAATATGCGAAAGGATTATCGGACTAAAGGACGGAAACATTTTCTGTAAAGGAAAATATGGAGTAGGTTTTCTTGTCAACCAAAACTGGAAAAATAATATTGTTAAAATCAAACCGTTCAACGAAAGAAAAATAGTAGTAAAGCTTAAAACATCAACCTCAAAACTGCTACTAATTCAAGTTTATCCGCCCACATATCGGACCTGAAAACTGAAGCAATATTAGCCATAGAAGACTTCAACGCAAGAATCGGTATGCCTATTAAAGGTGAAGAATTAATCATGGGTCAATTGGGATACGGATGTAGAAATGCAAGAGGTGAAAGACTAAGACTGGCTATGGCAACATGAACATTCCATCGGAAACACCTTGTTCAAAAAACCAAGAAAAAAAGATGAACCCGGCCGTCGTCGCCTAGCTCTGTCTAGAACGAAATCGACTTCATCTTATGAAACAAAAGAGAATCCATTAAACTGTATCTGTCCTAAATGAATTGTCCTTCTATAGCGGCCATAGAATTGTTAGAGCAAAAATTAGACTGGCTCATACCAAACTAGGCGGAAATAATCCACACAGTAAACTTGTCTCAACAGTACACAATGAAGAATCTATGAATCTACGAGTGTGTACATATACAGGGTGTCCCAGTTTAGGTTTTCGTCCTGATAGCTGAAGATTCCTGTAGTTATGGCAAACAAAAAATTTTATTGCAGGAGGGGGTCTGGTTTCACCCCCCTCAAAGTTATAGGTCGTTAAAGTGAGGAACCTCTGATTTCGAGGTAAAACTTCTTAAAAGGCCGTAGCTTTCTAATGGATTCAGCTTAAGAAACCGTTGTACACATTTTTGAAACAGAATTTCAGTGTGCATAAAATACTAAAATTTTGTCGAGTTCGATGAACGCCAACAAAAATTATGGCGTTTTAAAGCTAACATTTTAAAAGATCGTTGGACCAATTTCATCAGAAAAATGCGTTTATCCCGAAATTTTCAACTTTTAGGTTAACTTTTTTTATTAAAACGTTTGCCTTCTCTTCATTATCATCAACGGAAGTTATTGCTAACCTCTATTTTATTCAGGCAGATGGGTCACAAAATAAATAGTATGTTCAAATAAAAGTTAACAAGTAAAACAAAGTTGGAGAATTAAGCCAACGGTAAATTTTCCGCTATTTTGTGGAATGTTTTTGTTTAATTCGGTAAGAACTTTTGAAATGTGCCGATGTTACTTTATTTTTTTTATTTATTTTTTATTTTTTATTTATTTATTTATTTCTTATTTCTTTTAATTAATATTTCATATAATTTTTTACAAATTCAAATGACTTTTAAATAATAAGAAATAGATTAACATCCAGTATTTTAAATAAAATAGAATTGAATTACATCCAGTACATTAATAAAATAGGAGTGATAAATTATTTATGGGTGAGGAGACCCTTTTTTATAAAACTAATATTAATTCAAAATTTAAAAGCTTACAATCAAAAAACAAAAACTGGTGGAACAAAAAATATATTTAAACCAAAACGTCAAAAGCAAGAGATTCAATTTGATTAAGATCAAATGTAAAAAGCCAGCATTTTACTCTCTTTAGAAAGATAGACGTAAATGATATTGTTCTAGTGGTGGAAGCAGGAAGTTTATTAAACAAACGAGTAGATAAAACAGTATAAAAATTACGAAATACAGAGGTTCGAAAATAAGGAATGGAATGAGTGCAAGACAGGTTTCCACGAAGATTGTGACTAGAAATTAAACGAAAATTACGGTTACCGGACTTCATATAGAACATTTTCAACACCTTAAAACAGAACAAATGACGAATAGGAAGGATTTTCAGGTAACAGAATAACGGAAAACTAGAATGTCTAGCAGGTTTACGACAAATTATTCTTATAACATATTTTTGTAATATCAGAAATGATTGAATATTACTTAGATACACTCCGCCCCAGCAGGCAAGTCTATATTGAAGTCTAGATTGGAAGATGCCATAGTATATATAGTCCTTAAAAGACTGATTGAACAAACGTTACGCATATAATAAAAATGACGAAGGATGTATCGGAAGTAATTTTTTAATATATTTATATGGTTAACAAAGCTCATCCTAGAATCAAGGGTAAGTCCCAGATATTTGAACTCAACAACATTCTCTACAAGGAAACAATTTTTACTACATTTTATATTACTATTATACGAGTAACCGGAGGAATCAGACGAACACGAGCATGATTGCGGACAGTATCTTCTACACTCCTGTGAGTGAAAGTAAATATTAGTTTCGCAATTGTAATTCGAGGAGGGACTGAAATACATTAACTTAGTCTTGGGGCCCAAAACTAAATTGTGAGCAGAAAACCAATGCCTTAATAAATCAAGATCCTAGTTTATGTCAGAGACCAAGTCTAGAGCACTTTTCAAGCCATAAGAAAAGCCAATGTCATCTGCAAATGCAGTGGGCGAACCTCTGAAATTAATCGAAAGTAATGAGTTAATAAAGGCTAAGAACAGAATGGGACCTAAGACAGAACCTTGAGGAACACCGATATTAAAAAACATCTTTCCACTTCTAATACCGTCGATCTTGACCCTTTGAGACCTATTTTTAAAATAGGACCCAAACCAGGATAAACCCACGAAAACCAGCATTCTCTAACTTTTTCAACAAAAGGTTGTGATCGACCATGTCAAAAGCTTTGATGATGTCAATAAATAGTCCTGCGGTAAATTTTTTAGCATCAAGGTGTGACATAATTTGGGAACAGAATTGTAAAAGTGCATCTTCCGTTGATTTCCCTTTCTGAAACCCAAATTGATCTGAATAGAAGAGATTAGTCTTAGTTAAGAAACTCACTATTATATTTTTCATCAGTTTTTCAAAGATTTTACTGAAAACTGGAAGTAACGAGATCGGTCTATAGTTACCAATTTCAGATTCAGAACCTTTTTTAAGAAGAGGAATGACATCGGCAACTTTAAGATCCTCGGGGAAGATCCCTTCAAAAACACAACGGTTATAAATAAAAGCCAAGACATCAACCAAAAAACTAATTAGGATTGAACGAGTAAAGTGTTTAGCAAATGTTTAAGAGAAAATTTTTTCGATTCGCCAATACACCGATATAATTTTCGTTTATGGTTTCTGTAATGGGGATAGTCTCTAGGTTTGTAACGTAAACACCTGTCGTGTAAATTTAAGTTTACGGGATTCTCATACATCCATGGGAGCAAGGATACAGCTTGCCATCGCTTACCTATCTTAATAGTATAATACCAAAGCAGAACTTATGTTGGAGGCACAAGTTCCACTCTTGCTGCTCTTGGGGTCACAGCACCCTGTACTTATTTGCTATTCTATAATGGGTCAAACCAACAGGAAGACCCTTCCCGCGACTTTGGGTTTAAACCACAGCCACCATGACGCTGTGTTTCCTACCTCAACAAGTCAGGCCCGGACCGAAATCCGGGGGCTCCTGACTCTCATGGCACCCTGATTTAAGTCCTGGTAGGAACTACCGGTGGTCCTGCCGCCAACAAGACCTATGACCGGCAACTTGTAACTGATCAAATCGTAGCAACCTTCGGTGGCGTCATCTAAATATGTATACCATATCTAATATGGTATGCTCTGCCCCCGCTTTTTATTAGACAACGTCATTGATGAGCGAAGCCTTGATAATTAGACGGGGGCCCTCTATAATGGGGATGCAGGGTTAGCTAGGTTAGAGTACTAACGGCGATATCCTAGACGGAGGATCCCAGCTAGGCCAACATTTATCGATCCTTCTCACCGCTTTTCAACCGTGGGCTCAGCATATGGGTTAAGAAGAGAAAGATTGTCTAATATAACTGCAGCAAAAGAGGAAGAAAGAATTTTAAATGCAGCCATTTATTAGCATCAGAAGGCTTGGAGCACAGTTGCAAACTCCAAGAACTACAATCCATAGCGTTCTTCAAGCCAACCACCGCGTTTATCCCTTTCATTATATGCTCGTATAGGAACTTTTGCCAGGGGACTTCCAAAAAAGGCTAGAATTTTGCCAATGGTTGCTGCATCAACAAGATGAGAATGAGCAGTTTATTCAAAAAATTTTATGTACTGACGAAGCCCAGTTTACGAGAATGGAAATTACCAACCAACGAAGTTCCCACTATTGGGCAGTGTCTAATCCTCACTTAACACGATCAACATCTTCTCAAAGATAAAGATTCAGTTGAAATGCAAATGTTTTTCTTAACTGTGTACCATTTTACAGAAGGTTTAGCGTGAATGTCTGGGCCGGCATATTGGGTAGTATTGTAATCGGGCCATTCATACTTCTACATGTCCTAAATTCAACATTCTATTTAGAATTTTTGAGAGACCAGTTGTCGGAACTCCTGGAAAATGTTGCTCTTACTCAGAGGCAAAGAAGGGTTTTCCAACACGATGGAGCTCCTTGCCATTGTAGCATTAATGTAACTTCGTTTTTAAATCAAAAATTTAATGGACGATGGATTGACTGATTTGGTCCTTTTCCTTGGCCACCTAGATCTTCTGACCTAACGCCAATGGATTTTTCTTCTGGGGAGCCATAAAAGAAAGGAGAGATTTCAAGTCGGAAAGAGCTCCAAGAGAGAATAAATACAGTGGCAGAGGAGCTAAGAGCCATTTTACCAAACATTAATTTGCAATCTGAAATCATCAAACGCAAACGCACGGTCAAAATTTCGAAAATTTATTTTAAAAGCGTTTTGAAATCGTAAAGCGTAACAGTCTTATTTAGGACCACAACAACTATTTAAAGGGATATTAAATTTATTTTGTGACCCATTTGCCTGGATAAAATAGTGGTTTGCAATAACTTCCGTTGTTGGAAAAATCATACATAAAAATCGTAAATAATGAAGAAAAGACAACAGTTTTGATAAAAAAGTTAACCTAAAAATTGAAAATTTCGAGATAAACGCATTTGTCTGATGAAATTGGTCCAACGATTTTTCAAAATGTTACGAGTAGCTTTAAAATGCCATGATTTTGGCTGGCGTTCATCGAACTCGACGAAATTTTAGTATTCTCTTTCAAAAATGTGCACAACGGTTTCTTAAGCTGAATCCGTTAGAAAGCTACGGCCTTTTAAGAAGCTGTGTACAACCTCACTATCTAATGGAACTACTGAATTTGAAATACAGCTACTTACGAACTGCAACGACATCCCAATATTCCTGGATGAGGAAAGGGAAAAAACAATAAACGAATTAAAAAACGATAAAACCGGGTTAAATGAAGAAATTAAAGCAGAAATGCTAAAGATTGGGAAAAACGCTAAAATCATCAATACTGACCGAAATATTCAATGAAGTTCTTACAACTGCAAAACAATGGCGCGGGCTTATCTGAATTATTATGTCTATAACTTAATTCGTGCGGTTTGCTAAGAGATGGCGTAACTTGTATTATTCCATTGGTACATTCGTTGGAAAGCTACTGTCATTGTACGTCATTTCAGTATATGTCATTCATTTGAAGCATAAACAACAATAATTTTTTTTCACTCAAATATGTCGAACTTTGTGCCTGAAAAAGTGTTTTTGCGGGGAGTTCTTCTTCATTACTTTAATATGAAGAAAACTGCTGCCGAAAGTCATCGTATTTTGGTGGAAGTTTATGGTAAACATGCGCTAGCTGAGCAAACGTGCCAAAAGTAGTTTGCACGATTTAAAAGTAGTGATTTTGGCTTGGAAGACGATAAACGTCCTGGGCAGCCAAAAAAGTTTGAAGATGAAGAACTGGAAGCATTACTCTATGAAGAATCTTTGGGTGTCACTCAAACAGCCATTTCAAAACGTTTAAAAGCAGCTGGATATATTCAAAAGCAATGAAATTGGGTTTCACATGAACTCAAGCCGAGAGACGTCGAAAGGCGGTTTTGCATGTCCGAAATGCTGCTGGAACGCCATAAAGGGAAGTCATTTTTGCATCGGATTGTTACTGGTGATGAAAAATGGATCCATTACGACAACCCCAGCGCTAAAAATCATATGTGAAACCCGGTCAACCAGGCAAATCAACGGCAAAGCCGAGTATCCATGGCGCGAAGGTAATGCTCTGTATTTGGTGGGATCAGATGGGTGTGCTGTATTATGAGCTGCTAAAACCGGGTGAAACTATCAATGGACAACGCTACTGAACACAATTAATCCGTTTGAAGAGAGCAGTGGCCGAAAAACGCCCGGAATATGCGACCAGACACGAGGCAATAATTTTCCATCATGACAACGCTCGGCCCCACGTTGCTATTCCGGTTAAGAACTATTTGGAAAACAGTGGATGGGAAGTCTTACCCCACCCGCCTTATAGCCCAGACCTTGCCCCTTCTGACTACCATTTGTTCCGGTCGATGCAGAACGCCCTCACTGAAATACGGTTCACATCAGAGCAGAATATCAAAAATTGGCTTGATTCATTCTTGGCTGCCAAGCCGGCGCAGTTTTTTTGGGATTTGATCCACAAATTGCCAGAAAGATGGGGAAAAGTCATACGAGTAGCTTCAGATGGGTAATACTTTGAATAATACTATTGTACATGTTTTTCTTAAATAAACGTTTATTTTATATACCCAATACAATATGTTGGCATTACATATTTTAGGTAAACCGGATCATGTAATCACAGTGATTTCTTGCTTTTTGAATGTGAGCAGAAGTCGTTATCAAATTACTTCCTGTTGGTAAACTTTGAAGCGGCCGTAGCGTTTACCCTTAAAACTTTCTTATCATATTTTCTATAGACTTTCCGTTTGATTGTCCTTTGATAATCTTCTAGGAGATCGATCCCAGAAAGTTTATTTATTCCGAGAGAGCTGACTTAACGATATAAACCGATTAAAGAGAGTACTCTAATATATCATACAAAGAGGAAGCCTAAATTTGATTCGTAGGGTATTTACAAATAAAATTCATTTAACTAAGTAATAACCGAATTTGTGTTCACATTGGTCTTTGCATTAACCTATATTAAAAGTGGAGCAAGTATCTGGCGGCGGCGTGCAACAAATAACTCAATTTCAATATTTATTTCAATCGAAGATTGCTTAAGTTAATTTTTTCTCACTTCAAACTTCAAACGAAAAATATATTATAATTTTTCACAAAGCCAGAATTTTTTTCAAAAATTTACAAATTAGACTACAAAGAAATTATCTTCAATTGATTATCATGTTTACTTACTTGCGCGGTGATATTAAAGGTTTAAAGAAAATTCTTTGCCTTGCACATTATTAAGTAATCGTCGTTTGAATTCTAGCCCTCAATTGCGTAGAACCAGCTATTTTCGAATTTCCAGAAGATGGACTTACTCGAGAGGAAAGGGAGGAAGGTTATGTTTTGATACATCTCTTGTTAGCCATCTACATCTTTCTGATGTTGGCCATTGTTTGCGATGATTATTTTGTACCCGCTGTCGAGAGATTATGCATTGGTAAGTGCACGTACTCATATGTATATCAGGTGAAGGATATATAACAATTTCGAAATACTTTTCCTTTAGCGTTAGATATGTCAACTGATGTTGCAGGAGCTACATTTATGGCCGGAGCAACATCCGCTCCTGAATTGTTTGTTAACATCATTGGCACTTTTATCACTCAAGGAGATCTGGGTATTGGAACAATAGTGGGATCGGCTGTATTTAATACTCTAGGAGTTGCAGCAGTCTGCGGCGTCTTTTCTGGAGTGGTACGTTCATACGAATTTATGTAAAAAAAAAAAATCCACTGTGATTTTCTCTTTTTTTCTTTTAGAAAATCGAATTGGATTGGTGGCCTTTAACCAGAGACTGTGCAGCTTATTCGCTAACTGTCACTGCTCTTGTTGTTATACTATATGATTCCGTGGTGCAGTACTATGAAGCTCTAGTTTTAATAGGAATGTATGCATTATACCTGCTAATTATGTACTATAACAAAAGCTTGAATAGATGGATTAAAAGTGAGTATAGATAGCCGCTTTAATATGAATTATAAATCATTAGTTATTACTAAGATGAGCTCCCCATCTACTGCGTGCTTTTTTTACATATTTAATTTATATTATGCTCTTTGGAATAAGTCAATGTTCTTTCAGAACCCGAATCGTCGACCAGGTTCTCAATCACCGTAAATGGAGATACTCGTAGAATCGTTTGTCATAACCACGTATTTTGTTATTTATAGTCGACCAAGAGTATAGGGTTATGTATGGATTAGCATATCATAACCTTCGTTATGTTCGTTGATACAGCGCTCAATTTGCTCCTTCAAGGCATGGGTTTGTCGTTGGCATTGTTGATATAAACCTCAGACTTGAAAAAATCTCAAAGGGAAGAAGCCTAACGGCATTAAATCGCATCATCTGGGCGGCTGCTCCTGATCGGCAATACGGGAAATTACACGACCAGGATATAACTCATGCACTAATTGGATTGTTTCTTTGGCTGTATGACATGTGGCACCGTCTTGTTGAAACCACATGTCGTCCACATCCATATCTTTCAATTTAGGCACTAAAAACTGCTCGATGGCGAGCTCCATTTTCAAAGAAGAATGGTCCGATGATGCTTCCAGCCCAAAATTAGCACCAAACAATGACACGTTCTGGATGCATTTGTTTTTCAATAATCACTCATGGATTTTCTGAACCCCAAATTCGACAATTTTGACAATTGACAAAGCCACCAAAATTACATTTGATTCATTTAAAGTAGTGATCGTATTTAACCTGACCATCTGAATGTTTCCATCATAGTATTATTCAAAGTATTGCCCATCCGAAGCTATGACTTTTTCCCATCTTTCTGGAAATTTGTGGATCCCAGCCTAAAAGAACTGCGCCGGCTTGGCAGCCAAGAATGAATCAAGTCAATTTTTGATATTCTGCTCTGATGTGAACAGTATTTCAATGCGGGCGTTCTGCATCGACCGGAACAAATGGTAGTCAGAAGGGGCAAGGTCTGGGCTATAAGGCGGGTGGGGTAAGACTTCCCATCCACTGTTTTCCAAATAGTTCTTAACCGGAATAGCAACGTGGGGCCGAGCGTTGTCATGATGGAAAATTATTGAATCGTGTCTGGTCGCATATTCCGGGCGTTTTTCGGCCACTGCTCTCTTCAAACGGATTAATTGTGTTCAGTAGCGTTGTCCATTGATGGTTTTACCCGGTTTTAGGAGCTCATAATACAGCACACCCATCCGATCCCACCAAATACAGAGCATTACCTTCGCGCCATGGATATTCGGCTTTGCCGTTGATTTGGTTAGTTGGCTGGTTGGCCGGGTTTCACATATGATTTTTAGCGCTTGGGGTTGTAGTAATGGATCCATTTTTCATCACCAGTAACAATCCGATGCAAAAATGACTTCCTTTTGTGACGTTCCAGCAGCATTTCGGACATGCAAAACCGCCTTTCGACGTATCTCGGCTTGAGTTCATGTGGAACCCAATTTCCTTGCTTCTGAATATATCCAGCTGCTTTTAAACGTTTTGAAATGGCTGCTTGAGTGACACCCAAAGATTCTGCGAGCTCTTCTTGTGTTTGGCAACAATCTTCATAGAGTAATGCTTCCAGTTCTTCATCTTCAAACTTTTTTGGCTGCCCAGGACGTTCATCGTCTTCCAAGCCAAAATCACCACTTTTAAATCGTGCAAACCGCTTTTGGCACGTTCGCTCAGCTGGCGCATGTTCACCATAAACTTCCACCAAAATACGATGACTTTTGGCAGCAGTTTTCTTCATATTAAAGTAATGAAGAAGAACTCCCCGCAAAAACACTTTTTCAGGCACAAAATTCGACATATTGGAGCGAAAAAAAATTATTGTTGTTTACGCTTCAAATGAATGACATATACTGAAATGACAGTAGCTTTCCAACGCATGTTCCAATGGAATAATAACAATGGAGTAATACAAGTTACGCCATCTCTTAGCAAACCGCACGAATAGACCCAACACATTGTTGAACGCTTTGGATCAATAAGCGCCTTGTCAATTTAATTGGCCGTCTTTAGTTAGCTAAATTGCAAATTCATGGTTGAGTGCCTTTTATCACAGTTTAACGATTTATGAGCTACACTAAAGTTAGGACATGTTCAGTTACGAGTAGTTACTTAAGGTGGCACTACAGTCCGGGGTGAATCTGAGCCTCAATCAAGAAGCGTCTCCAGCCAGATCGATCTTTAGCCAGCTGCTTCCAGTTTCGCACTCTAAATTGACTAAGGTACCCTTCCCATTGCGTGCGCCACCTGAGTAGCGGTCCTCCTCTACTACGTTGTGCCCCAAATTCGGATTCGAAGATTTTTCGGACCCGAGCATTGGTATCCATCCGCTCTACATGACCTAGCCACTTCCATCATTAGACCTTCACTTTTCTGACTAAGTCGATGTCACTGTACAGTCCATACAGTTCGTCGTTGTTTCTTCTTTAATCACCCGACAAATTTTCCTCCCAAAGCAGCCAACAGCACCCTCATCGATTTTTGGTTCATGACTCTGCGCTGTAGAGCAGGGCACGAAAGGGCTTTGCTAGTCAATTGCCTTCTTAGCCCAAAGAAATAACGGTTGGTAAGAGTTATTCTTCGTTTGATTTCAGCCCTGGTGTCGTTGTCTGAATCCATAGTGGAGCCTAAGTAGACAAAGTCCTTAACTACCTCAAAGTTACATCTGTCGAGGGTGACGGTCTGCCCGAGACGTCAATGTTGGGTGTCCTTTCTGGTTGACAGCATATACTTGGTCTTACCCTCGTTGACCATTAAAATTTTACCATTTAACCATCTTCGCCGCTTCCGTCTCAATACTCGCAAAAACACCATTGACATCACGCTTCTTTCTTCCGATTATGTCAATATCATCGGCGTATAGGAGTAATTGGACAGACTTTTGCAAGATTTTACCTCTGGTGTTGGCGCGTGAGTTTTGCACTATTTTTTAAAGAATTGTTAAATAAATCGCACGGCAGCGCATCGCCTTGTCTAAATCGTTTTTTGACATCAAAAGTCTCGTGAGTTCTTTATGGACCTTGATAGAGCAGCGTGCATTCTCCACCGTCATCCTGCAGAAATGGGAGCTATGCCAAAACTAGACATTACTCTTTATAGCTCGCCTCTATAGCTACTGTCATACGCGGTGATCTGTATCAATTTGGAGCTCATGGGTTTTTTCCACGATCTACCGCAGTGTGAATATTTGGTCGGTTGTAGACTTTCCTACCTTGAAGCCATACTGATGTGAACCAATCACACAATACGGCAGAGAGGGTCTTGTAGGCGATGTTAAGAAGACTGATGCTTCTGTAGTTGACGCAGGTAGCGGGCATCCTTTCGTCCGATCACATTTTACAGATGAGTTGGTGTATGCTCTTACCAAGTCATCGCCTGCCGCTTTGAAGAGCTCAGAATTCAGGCCATCCCCTCCAGCAGCTTTGTTGGATTTAATCTTAGATATTACTATTGTTAGATATTGTTGGTCTACACCGTCCAGGTCAAAAGGCTGCTACTCTACTACAATGTTCCCTTCTTCGTCTCTACAAGCTTCGGTTCGTAGTTTGTATCCGTGGCATTCTCATGCTCCTTCTTTTTTCTCCTGAGAAGTCGGTGTTTGCCTCTTCTCTTCTGCTCTTAGAACTGGCGAGCTGCTCTAGTCCTCTTAACACTCAAGAGGGTATTGCTACTCTTAAAACTGCGGAGCACGTGTTAAGTTTTTCGGAAAATTGGATAGAGAGAGTAAGCTCAGTGGTTATATCGCTCCATGGGTGGCATCCAACAGTTAATGCAGAGACTATATTATTAGTGTAAATTGACTTGTTGTTATACGAGTATTCTAGGCAAACATTCATCTCACGAGATTTTCCCTGAAAAAAGTCTTTAGAGGTAGTGAACCCCGAGCCGTCCGATTGGGAAGCCAATACACTACCACTTGAGCCACGGCCACCCACTTCCTTCAGTATTAGCTTGCCATTGCGATGTTCGGGATATCCGCAACCGTACCTTGGCTACAACAAAGTAATGGCCCGAGTCGATGTTGGCCCGTCGGAACATTCGGACATTCATAATACTGCCTTGTGTCGATCGCAATGACGGTTGATTGATCAGGAGTTCTCCAAGTCCCCTTGTGAATACCGAGATGTGGGAACCGCGTACTAGCTACGACAATGTTTCGTCCCAACGCATAGCTCGTTAGCTTGAATCCGTTATCTGATGTGGCGTCGTGCAGCCTATAACTTCCGACTGTACTATCAAAGGTGCCCTTTTTCTCTTGCTATCTTTGCATTAAAATCGCCGAGGACAATTTTAATGCTATAGCTAGTGCCCTGCTCGTGGGTTTTGTCCTGGAGCTCGTAGAAAGCACCTTTGGTGTCTTCTTCTTTCTAATGAGGCTAATGTTGGCAAATTTAACCTTAATACGGATTGTTACGAGGCGCTCGTTCACATGCCGGAAACTCAGGACTAAGTCTACCTCTAACAACAAATCCGCATCCAAATTGGCGCTACTTTTGTGATCGATAACAATCGATGTAGCAGATGTCATCCTTTTTTTGTCAGGTCCATCTCATCACATTTCTTGGATGCCGGTAATATTTGCTTTGCCGCATGGCCTCCGCTAGTTATTCGGCCGCACATGGGCTATTAAGGAAATTCAAATTCCACGTGCAGATTCGAAGGTTGTCGTCCTCGTGTTGTTTGCAGGGGTTGCCGACAATAGATCCGTCCGTATCCGAGGCGTGTTGTTGATTCGTAACTTAACTTTCTTTTCCACGGCCTGGCAGTTACCCCGGCGGCACAATCACCAACCTGAAGGCTGGGTGTGATTCTGGACAAAAAACTGAACTGGAATCTTAACGTAGCGGAAAGAATTAAAAAGGCTCTTTTCAACCTCAAAAGAACAGTAGGAAAAATTTGGGGCTTAAAACCTGCTATGGTGGTGGTAAGACCCATACTTACATATGGCGCACTAGTATGGTGGAAAGCACCAAACAAGAAAATAATTTACGGAAAATTAGCCATTAGATCAAAGAACTTGCTGGCAACAGTGCGATACGACTCACTAATCTGCGTTACTTCAAGAGCAGTAGTTTCGGACATGGCACGGTCCTAACGGAGCTACTGTCAGGCAATCCAATTCTAACGGATGAAATTCCTTCCTTCCTCGACTGCGACATTCCGTATATATATCCGGAGAAGGAGAACTGGCAAAAAAATTCAATAATCAGGTCGAATGAAATTGCAATTTTCACAGATGGCTCAAAAACAGAGGAAGGAACAGGTTCTGGTATCTTCTCAGAATACCCAGAGTTAAGAGTATCTATAAGACTACCGGGCGCAACCAGTGTCTTGCAATCAGAGGTTGTGGCTGTCCTCAGGGCGGCTGAGCTAGTGCAGATGAGATTTATATCCGAAAGAGATATCGCTATCTACATCGACAGCCAGGCCGCAATCAAGGCAATGGAATCAACCAACGTCAACTCTGAAACAGTTAGAGGCTATCGCACAGTGCTCAATGCACTATGCAGTCAGAACCGGGGAAGACTGTGCTGGGTGCCATGGCACTGCTGTATTAAAGAAAATTAACAAGCGGACAAGCTTGTAAGAAAAGACGGGCTACTCGACAATAGCCAATATCAATCCACCCCTTTGCATAGTGAGAGGCACTATCGAGGATAAAATCATAAAGACTGCCAACCTAAGGTGGCCAAGTCTTGAAGGACACAGGGTATTCAAGTCTCTTTGGCCGCTTTTTAACGGCAAAAGATCTAGGAATTAGTAAAATTAAACAGGGATGAGCTTAGGACAGTAATAGGAATCCTTAGGACAGTAATAGGAATACTGAGGTAGCACGCAAAGAGACTCAAATTGTCAGGTGTGGATATCTGCAGATTCTGCGGTGATCTGCAAGCTGTTGAGGACATAACATATATACTGTGTGAATGCGAGGCAATATCGCGTAGTCGAAGAAAATTTTTAGGGAAATACTTTTTCGAAAACCTAGAGAAAACAGACGGCACGAACTTCAAAGTCCTTCTTGGCTTTTGCAAGAAATTGGGTGTTTCACCAGGGCGATTGTTTAGGTTTTTGCCATTTGAAGACAAATTCAGCGGGATCGCGGTGAGCCCGTTTTGGTGCCTAGTGTCTATGTAATGGCATATCCATCACACCCCTGTTTAACCTAACCTAACCTATTAACTGCAGTTGAAGACAAGGCACGCTGCAGGTCGGGGCTCTCGATGTGACCGTAGAGTTTTCGTGACCAGTGCCCAGATTGTTTAAGTCTTACTGCACAATACGAGGCGAAGAAATTCAAAGGTATCCGCATAACCAATTGCTACTGAATAACCATGATTTTTTGTCAGATAACGATCCATCTATTGAGAAATCTACACATATATTGCAGCGAGAAGATTGAATTTTTTTTTTAGAGAACACGTATCTGTGAATAAGGACACACATCTCACCTGATGTAAAATTATCTAAGACCACTTGTTGGTCCATTGTGATACCACTGGGAGAGTGTGGTAGGAGATTTCTTGACAAAACTATAATAAAGATGTCATTTAATTGTATAAAGCGGGAACAGCATATCGACTGCATTCTGATGGGTGCTAAAGCAGGACTGTTTTACTAGAAGTGTACAACAGGTTTCTTTCCCTATTCATCCTTGTTGTGCCGATGAGCCCATTTATTACTGGCCTTAGAGAGCGCTTGAGAATTTGTCAATTTTTTAACGGAGGACTTTGGCGAATTGACATTGTCAAGCTTCCTGCTATTTGTACCTATGGATCCGAGTCTGGTCAGCTTATCCGATGTGCAGTTCACATGGAATTCCGATTGTCCCTATACCCAATAGATATGTTATAGTGCTCGAAGTTAACATCCCTTATTTTTGTGTACATCACCACATCTTGTCAACATAGAAGAAATCAGATTTGAAATTGCTTTTGAATCCACGATTTCCCATTTTTCCTTCAGGGTTGACATGTGTTGTGTCTCTTATTTCGAAAGCGTTGCCCTCCAAAACGATTTGCTATAGGATTCAGATCTGGTGATTTTGGTCGCCAATCAAGAATTTGAATCCTGCTTTCCATAAGCCACTCTTTTACTACCTTCGATGTGTGTGTTTTGGGTTGTTGTCGTGTTAAAACACCCATCAAAGTGTATTGCAGGATATGGTTTTCTAAAATTTCCTTGCACTTAAGCGGTTGACCTTTTCTTCGTCGAACCGTTCTGAATTCATAATGTTAAATCTTGATTCATCGCTGAAAAGTACTGTTTTCGACATCTCAGCGGACTAACTTAAATATTTCTTCGCGAAATTTAACCTGTAAATTATAAATTGTATAGAAATAAAGAAATTTAGTTAATGTCAGGAGTGTAACCTTTCCGTAAGTGTGTTTGTTTCTTGCTTGGCCTGTAACTTTTTAACTAGTTTTATATTGCTCTCCTACGAACGGTACTAGAATCGATATTAAGATTAAGAGATTGTACAATCTCCGTTGAGTTTATAAACAGTTCTTTTTTTTTTATTAGAGAACAAATTTTTCTATTAGTTCGACCTGATGTTTTTCGACATCGTTCGCATAAATGTCGACTATCTATAATATGTAAAGGGTCATATCCTTAAATTTAAATAAAACAAAGTGTGTGTCAGATATCATCAAAATTTTTTATTCGTTTGAAAGGCCTATTGATATCGTTATGTATGGAATATAACATCATTCAAACGACCGCCGCGGATTCTCTGGGTGGCGCTCATCCTAAATGTCTTATTTTCCATGACTCTAGCTCATAAATTAGGCTGAATTTGACCGATGGTATGGGTTATGTTGGCTTTGAGGGCCGCTGTGGTTTATGGCTTATTTGCATAGACCTACGACTTTAGAAAACCCTACAAGAAGAAGGCTAACGGGGTCAAATCGCGTGATCTCGGTGGCCAGTTAACATCACCTCCACGTGGGATGACCATGCCCTCGAATCGCTCGTGCAGAATTTCCAATGTTGCGTGAGCTACGTGGCACATAGCGCCGTCCTGTTGAAACCTCCTGCAGTTGGTGTCTATATCATCCAATCCGAGCCAAAAGAAGTTGGTAATCATCGATCTATACCGATCGTCGTTGACGGTGATTGCCTTGCCAACGTCGTAATTCAAAGAAATTTGAACCAATGACGCCGCCAGCCCAAAATTCACACCAAACAGTGACTTTTTCGTGATGCGTTAGACGCTCTTGGATCTAATGTGAATTGGTATTGTCCCAAATTTGACAGTTTTGTTTGTTGACGTACCCATTCATCCAGAAATGGGCCTCATCGCTGAAGTTGATTTTTCGATAAAAATTAGAGTTAGTTTCCAAATGCTCCAGAGTCCATTCAGCGAACACACGTTGTTGTCTTTGGTCGTTTACCTTCAGCTACCGGGTTAGTTGAATTTTTTTTTGTGGTCTGCGAAAGGCCGAGTTCTTGTGAGCGCGATTCTCCAGCACACTCTCAGGGACAGCGGCGATGTTTTCGGCAGGTCTTGCGTTTCGTCGACGTACGGGTGTTGCTTTATCGTTTACTGAACCAGTGGACTCAAATTTATCCACCAAACTGCGAATAGTCCTCTCGGTAGTACGAAATCGGCGAAGCACGCGGAACGTTGCTCGAACAGAATACCGATTTTGATAAAACAATTTTATCACTTGCACGTGTTGTTGAACGCTATGTCCGACCATGATGATTTGCCAAAACAGACTGAATAAATGACAGCCAATTTGACAGATATAGCTTCAACAATATGTCCGCTATCAACTGATAAAGTTCGGAAGTCCCTATTGGAAGACCATGTACTATACCCGTCACTCGGTACTTTTTTATAAGATGTGAAATGATAGATTTATGAATTTAGTACCATTTCGATAAACAAATTTGCGATATTCTGCTATTAAAATCATCAACAATCTTCTGTTTTAAAGTTTGATGGTACTTTTCTCTAGGCATTGTGGCAAAGGAATTATCATGCGCTTGTATTCCAAAGAAAACTTAAAGGGTTAGGCCACTCTAGGATTTTCAAAAAATCGATTTTTTTTATTGCTTTCAATGATTCCTCAGGACCTAAAAATGATATCCCAAAGGATTATGGCCGGGAAATATTTCGAAGTACTTGTTTTTCAAAGTACAAGGCCGTCAGGTAGGCAGCGAGCCTCTTATGAATTTTAATCGCGTTTATTTCAAAACTGCATTTTTCAAGTTAGCCGCACCAATAACTTCAACAATTTTCAATCAAACCAATTCCAAGTTTAACTAGATCTTTAAAAATGTATTGTTTAAAGAAGTCCGTAGGATTTTTTTTAATATGGCTTAGTTCATTTGTTATTAAAAATTTTTGCAAGTTTGACTTTCGAAGCGGAACATTCGGGCAAGAGTCCATATATCAAAAAATCAAAGTACTTCTCTAGCTGTTGTTATGCATAATAATGAGTCATCATAATTCAAAATTTTCAACAGCTGTCGGTACGGCCGTAGACCCTTCCAAGAAAAGAGAGGTCATCTGAGAAACGCTACTCAGCCGCCATTTTTAAATAAATTATTCTACATATAAAAATTAGGTTTAACAGTCTATCAAATGTAAAATAAACTTCTACATTTGTAAACTCGATTTAATTTACATTTTTCGTGAAAAAAAAATCAGAAAAAATCACAAAAAAGCCTATTTTTACGACCTCTTGAATGGCCTAACCTCTTAAAAAAAAACTGTAGCAGTAACTTTTCTTTGTCAGCAGCTTTTGTTTTGCACTCGATCCTACTGGAAAAGTCCCGTTAACAAATTTTTTTCTTGAGTGATAAGAAGCTTCTTATATTCTTATATTTCCAAAAATCCTTAATTGTCTTTTTATATTTGCAAGCTTTTGAGAAAATATTTTTTTATAAAGCTCATATTGTACAATAAAAGTTTTGAAATGTTTGCTTTTTGTTGTATGATTAAAAACATTGGAAAAAATCATTGTTTATACTTTATATGAAACGGTTGGTTGCTTATATTTTGCACAATACTGTATACCATATATGTATATTGCCCTATCCTTCGAGGATATTGAATTCATAATGAGTCAAACAGAGTTTCAAAGAAGACTACAGAAGTTGAGGGTCGATCGATTAGGGAAGTGTCTCCCAGTCTAAAGGCATAGTTTTGGGCAAGCATGCCGAAAATGTGACAAGAGTACGATAACTTAATTTAAATTTAATTTAATTTAAATTTAGGATCAAAGAACAGGTTTCTGGCTTTCAAAACCGGTATAGCACTTCATTTTAAGTGCTGCCGTTGTTTTTTAATAACTTTTTTTCATTTCAAGTAATTTTTTTTTTAAAATTGCCCCTATCTCCTAAACGGGGCGTGACAGACCCCCCCCCCCTTCTATAGTAAAAAATGTTTGTATTGAACTGCTCTACAAAAAACCGTTATCAATTTTTGGCGCCTAAGTTATCGTACTCTCCCCGAAAATGTTAATGGTAGAAAATGAAGCAGAATATGGGGGGCCGCCGTCTATGTACATATGTTGACAGTTCGTTGGGTTTTTTTCTACGAAATACTGATGCTAGTCCTTTTTTAAGTGCAGACGGTCGAACGACTATGCCATGAGTGAGTGTGAGTGAGAGTGAAGTACTGGCAACCTTCGAAAAACTCATAGAGCTGGATTATAAATGCTATAGTGTTATTTAAAAACAGTTGGGCAATCTACTGCGCATGTCTCTTAAATTAGCTGTTACAAAAACTGAAATTCTTAAAAAGAATAGAATTTTACAACAACAAATATACGAAAATGATCGCTAAAAGAGAAAAAATAATGGAAGAGGACGTGCACTCCCATGCATTTTCATTCTCTTGCTCTCTTTGCGTATGTTTTGAATAGCACTATATCTTAATTCTTCTTGTAAAGAGCATCAGTTCCCGTTAGTCACAGCGGCGCGTCCGAGTGGAAAGAATGCCTAAGGCTTATTGGAGAATGTCAGAGAGCCTCTGTGGGCATTTTCTTGACATATCCAGCGTCTTCCAATTTGAAACTCCTTGTGGTACAGGAACAATGAATTTTCAATGGGTCGTGCGTGAGAGAATCTCAATCTGGCTTCCTTTTTGGTAATCGTGTTAAGAGTTGGATAACCATTTATGGACAACTGCATTTAATGTGAAGGTCAAGAACTCATTCCAAGATTTCTAAGAGGAAGGGTAATAGTAGTTTCAAGCAGTATGAAATCAATCGTTTTCGGAATATTTAATTTATTCTCACCTACATGAATATCTTTTCCGTGTCCTTATCAATTTCAGATAGTTCAACGTGCCAAAAAATGCCATGCTTGAACATGTCAATCGATAATGACGCAAAGCGTGACTCACAACAATCACAACCTGAGGAAGAGCCGGAACCCTTTCATATCTGTCAATTTCCAACTAATGAAAGCTGCATGGTGAAATTTTATTGGCTCATCAAATATCCGGCACACTTAATTTTTTTCATAACGGTTCCGGATTGCAGACATCCTCGTTTAAGAAATTACTACCCCGTGACTTTCATCATGTGCTGCGTTTGGATAGGCATTTTGTCATACTTAGTTGCATGGATGCTAACAGCTGTCGGTAATTATTGTTTTATTATAATTTTAACAAAACAACTTTAAAATTATAAACGAAAACTAAAAGAATTTTATCTCGTAGGTGACACTTTTCATATACCAGATTCTGTTATGGGCATCACGTTTTTAGCGGTCGGAACTAGTATACCTGAGGCTGTTTCGAGCATTATTGTTGCAAGGCATGGTAAGTTTTGTACTATTTTAAATACTAGTCAAATTGTATGACTGTCATAAATTTTTTTTCCCAGGTTATGGATCAATGGCTATTTGCAATTCAATTGGATCGAATACATTTGACATTCTAGTATGTCTCGGTTTTCCATGGCTTATAAAGACTACCCTCAATCCGGCAATACCCGGAATACATTCTTTAAACATAAATTCCAATGGACTCTTATATACGACTGTAACATTATTAACAACAGTTTTTATGCTCTACTGCTCATTTGTGGGTACTAAGTTTACGTTGGGAATTACCGTTGGAGTGGCGTGTCTCATTTTGTATTTAGTTGTTATGGTAATAGCAACTTTGGTTGAATTGAATGTTTTCTTCCCAGTAAATTTGCCAACATGCGGTCGTTGAACTTTTCGCAGCGGTACCTGTTTGTCTGTTTTTATTTAATATCTTTTATTTTGAAACTCTTGTGTTAACTTGTATGCTTGTATTTTAAATTCTCTGTTTCATGATGTTTTAAATAAATTGATTCTTAATTTCAAAATGACTCTGTTTGTACAGCTTGTAATGCAGTAAATATGGTAGTCTGCTGACGGAAAACAATAATGCTGCTGCCTTTACAGAGGCTTTCTTAAGTATTCGTTTGGTATGTCTGCATCCTGAACATGTCACCAACACATACACTTGCTCCCACAGGGAATTTGACTGCCAATAGAAATCTTAATCGAAGACGCAGGTGGTTTTTACGAGAAGATTTCTCATTTCCCGCAGTCTCATACTTACAGTGTTGTGCAAAACATAACGGATTTTTCGTGAACATTTTTCATTGAAGAATTCTACGGGACAGGAATACAGTAGGTACACTTATTTGATAATTTAAGAAAACCTTTTGAATAAGTTTACAAAGAGAAAAAAAAAACAAGGCATTACTATCATTATTTTTAGAGTTTTGCCAAAAGCTGTAGCTCAACTCAATGTCATGCCTTTGCAAAACATGCCGGATTTTCAAAAATACCATATTTTTTGCTCTTTAACTTGCTGATAATGATTTTGGCTGTCATTTGAAGTGCGTTATAGACTTAACAAAACTCAAAAGGTCAGGTGTCTCCAATTTGGTTACTAATAAAATGGCTAAAAATAAATACAGTGGTGTGGTTAAAAGTCAGGTGGTATCGGATTTCAGGGCAGGACTAAAACAAAAATCTATAGCCAAAAAGTATAAAATGCCATCATCGACAGTGTGTGACATTATAAAAAAATTTCGGAATGGAAAACCATTCACTGTGGTGGACGTCCCAGAAAAACTACACTCCGAACTGATCGGCAAATGAAGAAGATGATTCTTAACGATCCTTTCTTGCCTTCAAGAAAGATTGTTACTGAGCTAAATCTTTCAATTGAAGTAAGCACCGTACGCAGGCGTTTAAGAGAAGCTGGATTTTGTTCTTTTCGACCAGCGAAAAAGCCTCTACACTGCTAAGCATAGACAAAAAAGGTACCATTTTATTCCTCTAGTCAGTCGTTGATTACTTTGCTAACGCTAATCGTTTCCTATACTGGAACTTGCAAAAAGCCATTTGAATTGGTCAGCAACGAAGTGGAAAACTGTACTCTTTAGCGACGAGAGTAAGTTCAACTTGATTGCTTCCGATAGAAATATTCTTCAGCCACGACATTGTCGTCCATACGTGAAGCATGGAGGTGGCTCAATTATGGTGTGGGGATGTTTTTCTGGTGCAGGATGTGGACCAATACATGAGATTAGTAGTATTTTGGATCGTTTTCAATATAGCGATATGCTGGAATCCGTAATGCTACCATACGCTGAGGAGAAGATGCTACTGCGTTGGGTTTATCAACATGATAATGACCCAAAACAATCATCAAAGTTGGTTAAGGAGGGGTTTGCGCAGAAAAATGTTGATGTATTGGAATGGCCCTCTCAATTGCTCGATCTAAACCCTATCCAGAACTTGTGAGACATTGTAAAATGACGGGTAGGGTCAAAGACTCACACATCCAAAAACGCACTTATGACGTCACTAAAGAATGAACAGGAGAACATTCCAAAAGAAATCTTTGAGAATCTAGTGTCGTCCATGCCTAAAAGATGCGAGGAGGTCTTAGAAAACAACGGTTACTGGACGAAATATTAAGTATAACGAAAATCCGGTATGTTTTGCACAGGCCATTACCGAGTAAAGTTAATTTTTTTTTTGGTAAATTAAAACATATTGCAAAACCTTTTTTTTTCTTTTATTTGTAAACATATACAAGTTTTCTTAAATTGACAAAATTCACCAAAGAAAAATGTTCGATAAAAATCCGGTATGTTTTGCACAACACTGTACCTACGACTTAGAAAAAACTCTCGCTTCGTTGACATTCTCGAGTTAAAGAGTTTAGAAAGCTCTTTAGCTTGACTCCCGATACAGACGTAGATAATTCACCTATTCATTGCCCTAAAGTTTGCGTATACATACATATCTCTGCTTAAAAAAAAACATCAGAACAAGGAGTCAAAGCTATGGTTGAACAGACTTCTACGAACGAATGTATCATACCTATAACCTAGATTGATTTTGGGGTTATCAGTAAAAATTCGTCTACATTTTTTCCCGCTCAAAGCCAGTCATTACGAGAAGGGAAGGCGACTTCGCATTTTTCCAGAAACCGGAGTGCTGGTGTTAATTCGTTAGATGGCATATTCATAAGACTGTAGTCAAAAAAGCTCGATGAAGATTCTAGTGTCCTATTTAGGATTTTTTTTAGTTTCATTATCACTGAGAGCTTAAAGTTATGGTTCCAAAGGGTGATTTTAGGTATGGATATTTCTTCCCTTGCATTGATTCTTAGTAGCTCTGTTTGGGATCCCTCGTAAGCGAGAGGAGACATTTTAATTGTCCAGTTCTTTGTACTCGGCCCCTTCGAAAAAGGAACTTGAACGTTGATTTTTTTGAATGTGGGAAAACTTGCTGATTTGCTCAATCTGAAGTTTGTCCATTAACGGTTTTTTAGCGGACTTTCACGGATATGCGTGCTTCTGATTAGATCCAGTTTGCCACATCCGTTGGCATTCGTAGTATTTTCACGTCCATCGTTTGTAAATTTTTCTTCATATTTTCCATACATCGCCCAGAACTGCGTTGCGTACATTAAACCCGTACAGATGTCCGTACAAAATCTTTACAGCTTGATGCATATGTACGTCTACAGATACCTCAAACACCACAACAAAGAAGAAATACAGTGAGGAGAATAAACGTCAAAAACATTAGAAATTCTGCCTCATCCCACATCCCAACACTCATTCACAATGACATTCCAGCTGTCGGCTCTTGGGACAAGGCCAATCTGCTTGCTGCCCACTTTGCGGCTAGCTGAACACTCCCAGATTGTGCTTTGTCCGCGCCTACACTTGAGTGTGTCGAGTCTTCAATGGGATGAATCCACGTTCGCACTCGTGTAGTGGCAAGAGTACATGAAAATCTTAATATACATAAATTCGCTGGTCCAGTTGGTATATCTCTCCTTCTTCTGAAGAATTGTTCTTCCTCTTCCTCAATCCTACTCGTTAGGACTCTTTCCTAGCAGATAGAAAACAGCATTCCTTAAAAAAGGCGAATCTTCTTCCCTCACTTCCCACAGATCCCTTGCACTTACGTCCCTTCTTTCCAAGGTCACGGAAACGCTGATAAACCGTCAGCTCATTAAATACGAGGGCGGGTCAATAATTCTGTGCATTTTTGAATTTCTGACCTCTTTACTGAAACAGCAACACTGCTCCTGTCAACAGGCATTTGTCAGTTGACTCCTGTCAAAATTTAAACTTGCTGCGTCAGTTAGTTTGTGTTTGACAGCTATTTTTATCAGACTACTCACTAATTTGAGGAGAAAATGGAAAAAAGTGAATTTCGTGTGCTTATTAAGCATTATTTCTTGCGAAAAAAAACCATTACCGAGACCAAGGCTAAGCTTGATAAATACTGCACCATCGATTTCAATGGTAAAAAAGTGGTTTACTGAATTTCGTTGTGGCCGTACAAGCACTGAAGATGCCGAACGTCCTGGACGCCCAGTTGAGGTCTCTACACCCGAAACAATCGAAAAAATTCACGATATGGTGTTGGCCGACCGAAGATTGAAAGTGCGAGAGATTGTGGAAGCCGTAGGGATCTCGCATGGCTCAGTGGTTTCAATTTTGAATGATCACTTGGGCATGAGAAAGCTTTCCGCAAGATGGGTGCCGCGTTTGCTCACAGTCGACCACAAACGCAATCGTGTAACAACTTCACAGGAAGGTTTGGCGTTGTTTAATCGCAATATGGAGGAGTTTTTGCGCCGTTTTGTAACCGTGGACGAAACATGGATCCATCACAACACACCAGAGAACAAACAACAGTCAAAACAGTGGGTTTCTAAGGGTGAATCGGCGCCAAAGAAGGCCAAGGTGGGTTTGTCAGCCAATAAAGTTATGGCGACTGTTTTTTGGGATGCACGCGGGATAATCCACATTGACTACCTTCAAAAGGGAAGAACAATCAATGGGGAATATTATGCCAACTTATTGGACCGATTCAATGACGATTTGAAAAAAAATCGACCTCATTTGGCCAAGAAAAAAGTTCTTTTCCACCAAGACAATGCAAGGGTGCACACATGTGCAGTTGCCATGGCAAAAATCCATGAATTGGGCTATGAATTGCTCCCTCATCCACCCTATTCTCCAGATTTGGCTCCGAGCGACTACTTCTTGTTCCCAAACCTGAAGAAATGGCTTGGTGGAAAAAGATTTGACTCCAATGATGAAGTCATCTCGCAAACAAAGGCCTATTTTGAGGACCTCGACAAATCATTTTTTTTGGAAGGGATAAAAAAATTGGAGAAGCGTTGGACAAAGTGTATAGAGCTCAACTGAGACTACGTTGAAAAATAAAATTATTTTTTTATCAAAAAATCTGTTTTAATCCAAAAGTCACGTACTTATTGACCCGCCCTCGTATCTCGAAGCACGAAAACTTCTCAATGACCGACAGTATAGTTTTCATAGCAACAGGTCTACTGGTGATTTGATGGCTTTTCTCACCGAAAAGTGGAACCAAAGCTTATATCAATCCGACGAAAGAAAGATAGTTGCACTTGATATTTCTAAGGCATTTGACAGAGTTTTGCATCAGGCTCTTTTTTCGAAAATGCGTGCATTTGGGATCGACGACTCTCTTCTTCAATGAATTAGAAACTAAATTTCGGAGCGTTCAATTCAAGTTGTCTTGGATGGTTTCAAGTCTGATGTTCACAAAATAAATGCTGGTGTCTCCCAGGGCTCCGTTCTGTCTCTGACACTTTTTTTAATTTTCGTTAATGATCTCTTGTCTGCTACTTCTAATCCAATATATTCCTTTGCTGATGACAGTACTCTCTGCTTTTCATATTCGTTCCCGGAATTACGTCCCTGCTCTTGGGCTGTAGAACCGGAACACCAGCGTATGTTAAACTCATTAAATTCCGATATTAACAGCATCAACAGAGTGGAATTTAATTCTTCCAAAATTCAATGCTGTCTGCTGTCATTAAAGCGAAATTTAAATACCCAGCCATTTTCCATGAATGGCACTTATTGTAGATCGTCGAAACCAGAAAACTTTTCATTCTCGGTATGTGTGTCAGTGACAACTTACGCTGGAAGGACCACATATTCGATGTCGTCAAAAATGCTGCGAAATGTCTAGGTTTCCTCAAGCGATGTAAGAAATGTTTTACCCCCTCTGATCCGGCCTCAATATACATATAAGGCATTCATCCGCCCAAAATTGGAGTACAATGCCCACATCTGATCTGGTGCTCCTAAAACATCTCTGCAACTTAGATAAAACTCGCAGATGATACTAATATCAGTCAATCACTCGAACACCGGCGTGTGCTCCAGTGCTCCATTGAAATCGCCAGTAGCATTCCGCACATTCAAACTTTCAACCGTAACACCCGTCTATGAATGCTCATCACATGCCAACCTCTCGACATATTCTATGCAATTCAACGCCAAGTGCTGAAGAGTAGTGCCATCGTTGCCAAGGAGCCATCAGAAACATCGCAGCCGATATGCTGGTTTTACCCGGCCGCCACGAAACCCATGGTTTGATGTAGAATGCAGACGAATAAATGAGAACGTAAGCATGTAGCTCGCGATCGGGAAAATAGAGAGGTGCTACTGCAGGAACAACGTTTGGAAGTTTTACCAAAAGGAAAAAAGAGTTGCAACAAGACCCGAAAAGAAGCATGTACAGATGAACAAAGAAATGCAGTTGTAGAATTACACTCGGTACTGAGGGTATGGAAAAACTACTTCTGCAGGCTGTTAATGACAGAGCCTAAGTATCGCACTTCTTATAATATGTGTCAGGAATTACGCTTACATCTTCGGAAAACCGGGGTTTGCAGATATTGGATGCGGACGTTCTTTGTTTTGAACTTCCATAGTTGATCTCCACAGTATTTACACTCTGCATTATTTCCACTACAACCTTTACGATTCAGAGTATCAATGAGAAGATAGCCGATTTTGCCATTTTTTGATCCTTGGGATTGGACTTTCGCCAGAAATCCCTTGCTGATTACAGAACAAGTTTAGTTTGAAACTGGAGCGTGGGTAAACTTCCACTAGAGTTGCTTTATCCGATAGATTATGCCGTTTCTGCAGATTTTCTTGTACAAGAGCTATAACCTTTGTTGGTTATTACCGAGCTTTCATTCGGGCACAGGAAAACTACCTCTAATTGTTTATACCTTGTTATGTTTCACTCGTTCAACTTGTTTTTCAGAATCTTTGACTCAGCCTTTCTGCCAAAAAATGTAGCCAGAGGCGAAGAAAACTGACATGCAATACCTATTATACATTGTTGCTCAGTCCTTAAGGGGGTAGTCTCATGCAATGCATTATTTTTAAAAACACATTGTGAATGCATAAACTGCGGAAATAATATCAAACAGCGCATCGTGAATGAATATGATGCAAAATGACATTTCATCAGATTCCACCGAAAAAAATTCTATTTTTTTGTGCCGAATAAAATTTTCATAACAAATTCATCGTCTGATGATGACGTGGATGACGACGATGAGGATAATAACATATTTATTAATTCTGCTTCCATCTTCTTTTATTTTCCAATTAGATTTGCTTGCGAATTATTAATTTGAACACTTTTAATAATAATAAATTGACCAAACTCAGCCGATTACGAGAAAACAGAAATCTGGTTTATAAATACTATTTGACGTTTATAGATTTTGACATAAAATCGAGGAGAGGAATTCCGATTCTCAAATTAAAATGAAAAGCGAGATTTTGATTCTGAAAAAATGAAGGGAAATGGTGGAACGTCACTTTTCTTCTTCCGAACGCAAAGAAAAGTCCAATGGAAAACGACGTAAGACATTTTAAAGTTACAATAAATACTAGGGGAGAGCGTACCCTGCATTTTCTTTTTTTCTCCAAATTTTTAAACGCGTTTTTCTCGAAACTACTTTTTATCCGTCGGCTCAGATGATTAAGAAAAACTATTGGACCGATTTGGCTGAAATTGTAACATAATATTCTACACATGAATGGTTCTGTCCGGTACCAGAATTAGATTTTTTATACACTTTTTTTTTTATCTCGATTTTAAACCGAAAAAAACAGTCGATTATTGAAAAAATGTTTTACAAGGGCGCCATTTTGTTATCTTTTACTCAAATCTTTTAAATTTGCTACTGGACAAAATGACAACCCAACTGAATAATAATATTTTTGGAATTTTGATTTCAGATGATTACAAAAGACGCTATCAGGGGGTCCAGCCACCTACTTTTTTTTTTGAACAGACCTATATTACCTCACCAAAATGACGTTAAAATATTTTTTTTTATTTAACAAAAATTTGTTTGTATTATTCAATAGCTAAATAATAGCATATAATTATCACAAGAAGATTGTATTTTATTTTCCGCAAAAAAAAAAAAAAAATCAATAAAAACCTTCAAAAATTAACCTCGTGCATGAGACTATCCCCTTAAATTTGCTACTGCCGCTATCATGTTTCTAACAGGTGGTCCAAATACAAGTTGTTTTCTGAATCATATGTTATTTTGACAATGACAGCTCTTTCCCGCTCGACATCTTGACTTTTTTTTTGTGGGGTGCTCTTATGAACCGATATTATGCGGACAATCCAGAAGCGATTCAAGCCCTATGTCCGAGCCATTCGTGGAATAAAGCAATAAACAATAACAATAAACAGTCAACAGGTCTTGGAAAATTGGGCTGATAGGATGCGCTACTGCAAAGCCACATGAATGAAATCCTATTTAATAACTAACGCTCTTTCTAATAAAGCCATAACATGTCGGAAATAATAGAATTTTGTTCATTTTATTTTATTTTTAAAAAGAAACTTGTATTTTGACCACCTTTTATAGGACGAAATAAAAAGTTGCAATTATAACTCTACTGCAGCTTTACCACACTTTGAAAGTAATTTTTTAAAAAATGTAGAACCAGAAAACACTCATCTCTAAAAGCTTTTTTTGATATTCATTTACTGTCACCACTTCCAATGGGTACAAAGAAATATTCCATTTGTCAGAAGGAAACGTCATCAAATGACTACAGGAACCTCCCCTATGTTTGACTGCTCTTTTTTTTTTTTGCCATATCCGGATCACAGAACCGGAGGAATACATCGCTCTTCGGTCTTAATATCTTAGGTCATATGATTTTTGTTCGTTGAAGTTAATAGTGTTGATTCGCGTAGAGCTACAGGAGAAAAGAAAATATGTCAGCGGTCAAAGAAATCACGTTGGCAGAGGTAAAACAACATAACAAACCTGCGGATTTGTGGGTGGTTATTGAGGATAAAGTCTATGATTTGACTAAATTTCGCTCAGAGGTAATTCGAATGTGCATTGGCATTTATAAATTTGTTGACTGACTGTGATATATACACTCGTTACCTTCGCATAGCATCCTGGTGGTGAAGAAAGCCTGGACGATGTAGCTGGAAAAAATGCTACTAAGGAATTTATCGAGGTTGGGCACAGTAGTGATGCAAGGTTAAATGTTTCACTATTTGGTATATTACATAAAAATTAATATATTCTTGAAATTCTATAGAGAAATGATGGGAAAGTATCTTATTGGAGAGCTAGCTGCTGCTGATAGAAAGAACAAGTTACCAATCAGGTATGTTACGAGATTGAAAAAGTAAATTTGACGAATATTATTAACCTTCTATGGTTATTAGCTTCTATTGTCTTCAACTATTCTTTACACCAAATATTCTGTTGCGAATACTTTCGTGTTTATATACATCAACAACGAAATTACACTGGATTTCATCATCTATGCATGATATTCTGGTGGTTTTTCCTTTTCATTTGCGAGGGGAAGTTCTCAAATAGTTTTCTCATGCTTTCTAACTTTTGGAATGCTGATATTTTAGTCATCATGATTGTGCTCCATTTGTCACTAACAACAACATTTGGATTGGTTCCGAAAGATAGTTATATAATTAGTTCAACCTATAAATGTAGTGTGGTTGGGTACTTACAAACAATTACGAACATTAAGCAATATTGGATATGTGTCATAAGATTTTGTTTCTTGTAACCGCTGAGCATATTTAAAAACTAATGCATGTGCTTGTAGATTGGCACACATGTGCCACAGTTAATTATCAAAAGCAGTTGGAGCCTGGATTAAATTCTTGTATGTAAGTACCTGGTAGGGTTCTATAATATTGTATACCCGTTGCATTAAAAGAACAGATTGGAAAGGCTGTAATTTAATTTTTTCCTAACAAAACTTAGTGATTCGTTACGCTAACTTACAGACAACTTTATAAATACTTATTTCAGCTAGGGTATGAGGGTCATACCAATAGCTTTCTTTATTTAGCGCAATCTTGTTTTAGTCTAGTTCTTAAGGTATCTTTCAGCCTTTTGTCCCCAGTATGAGTTCGCATTCCCTTAGCATCCATCCATCTATCATAGCCGATGAGCCAGAAGCTTTCTGATGAGGCAAGTGTTGCTGAATAGATAGTCCACTTTATTGCATCTTACCTCTAATTTTCGAGTACCACAAAAAAACTTTTCTCGAAAATATTTTCATCTTTTTTTGATGAAATGCTTTTCAATGATTTCGCAGTATTAGTTGTACGCGAAAATTGCCTTCTTAGCGTCAAAAAAAACAGCAATTGGGAAGAGTTATGAATAGTTGCTATTGGGTATCACTTGTCGAAACAAATACCATTACACTCATCTTTGGCGTAGCTATCAGCAGCAATTATATAACGGTCAGAGTAGGCTCTGACTGTCGTACGTCTGGTTGTAACACATTCATTTTGCGGATTTTACCTCCACTTGATAGCCACCGAATACTGGTATTATCTAATCGGACTTGATTTGCGAAACTTATAAGTGAGAGTGTAAAGCTAGAAGAAAATAGCAAAAAAATAATCTTGTCGGGAATGCTCCATCCCCAGAAGGAAGGCATACGGTAAATGAATTCACGGGATCGAGTCAATTCATCGTGGTTGATGCTTATATGCGATACCTTAACATATTTTGGTCTGGAATTAGGAACCCTTAAAGTGATCAAAAAAGGGGTATTGGTGCATCAGGTTCATGTCGCAATTAGCGGAGGCTTTATCTAGACTTCTAATCACAGAAGATGAAGAGGATATGGACCATATCTGAAGACTGTATAACGGCGACGATGATCTTAATTACGTTGTCAGGCAGAATAAACCATTTAGCCTAGATGAAGATAATCAACAATTCCTTCCATTTGGGAGAAAAAAAAATAGCTTTATCTAAACATAGATCCAAGAAAGCTGGTGAAGCTGACAACATACCTGGTTGCCCGAAAGGCTACACACCTTTTTATCGACTTTAAGAGCGCATATGGTAACATTTATATCCATCAAAGCCTGTAAAGACATCGAAAACTTCAACTGGTATATAAAAAAAGGATTAAGGCAAGGCGACATTTATTAAACATTTTTTCTGTAAGAATTGTTCAAAACCCAAACGCCAACTAAAAACCAGAGGCACTGTCTTTCAAATGTCCGTTTAAGTATTCGCATATGTCGACGAAAGGCATAGTCAGAAGAACGCTGCGTGATGTCAGCTATTCAACACAGAATCTTGGACCGAAGGTCACTTCAGACGGCCAAAACTTTGAGGTAGTTACGTATTTTTCTACCTATGCTCCGCTATTAATTCTGAAAACGACACTAGCGCCAAGATCAAATGAAGAATAACTTTTGCCAATCTCTGCTTGTTTTGGCTTAGGATGTAATTGAGTAGCGAAGTCCTCTCTCGACTTAATATAGGACTCTGGTCATCTAAATCTTGCCCTGGTTGTTGTTATATGAGAGAAATTATCAAGTGATCTTATGTACATGGGTGCCGTTTTATTGACAGTAAATGGACATAGACACTTACCTCGAAGGGGTGCGAATACAACGATTTTAAGTTAATATAGTAAATCGGTATAGTGGTAGAAAAATTTGATAAGACGCCAACCATCCTTGTGGTGGTTTGCAACTACAGAGGGAACAGTGATCTTATAAGAGTTTGAAATCTGAAAATTAATAGGTGAGAACAAAGATAGAACAGCGTTGTTTTTATGTTGGGCCCTACTCGGTTATTGGTCAAGAGAAGTGACTTAAAATTTATTTTGTCAGTGAAAAATCTGATTTAACATGTTTTTGAACTGGTATCTGTGGTATATACTATATTACATCGCAGTAGGTTTCGTTTTTCACATAATGTCGATTCGTTATCGCTGAGCAGAAACACAATTTGATGCAGTTGCTAAGTGTTATTGTTTGTCAACAATTGATTAGTACATGATGAGTCTAAATTGTTGCCACTTTCATATGCTGGTTTCACGAATTTATAGTAGAAAACTGACTCAATACTATAGAATCGAGCTTCATTGTTTAACTCATCTTGGTTAGATGTGCAGTCGAAACCTTAATAGTGATGAATTGCCCATTATTAGGTTTAGATGGGACAGGAAACGACGAAGTGGAGCAGTAAATTATGCACCTAAAAACCATATAAGGCATACTGTTTTCTAAAGAGCATTAAGTTAAAGCGTAGTTTTAAGTTTAAGAAGTCTTGGACGAGTTTTTTTTTAGTCGAGTAACATACAATCTTTACAAATAGGCTTCTAACAAACCATACTCTTTCGTGCTTATGAAACTAATATCTACATACATATTAATTTGTTCTATCATATATTCCTAAGTCTTATCGATACGAGTACTTGCACTCCATTTAGGACATCGCGAAGAGACTAAATTCTAAATTATACTAATATAAATAAAAAAAAATTTTTTCTACTTAGCTCATGAGCACTCGTGTACTCGTATCTAAATATAATTTAAATCTTTACTGATTCTTCAGAAACGCCCATTCGTAAGTTAACATTGAGATTCATTAATTACACGTTTGCACATCATTTGCACTGTGGGTAATGCACAAGGATTTACCTTTAGCAGAAGCATACTAAAATCATTCTAATTCTAGTTTTTCTTTGATTTCAACTATTTCACAGATCAAAAAATCCGAAACAATGTTGTACGTTGTCGTGATATTGGAATTGTTTAAATATTTATTTTAAATACTATATAATATTTTTTACTTAATAATCAAAATTACATTTCATCAATTTCTATGCAAAGATACTTAACTAAAGCTTAAGATGGTCATTTAAAATAGATCTGTTGGTGTTTGGAGCTTGCTTTTCTTTTCCTGTTTGCTGTTTTTGTTTTTTGATAATCAAATAAGTTTTTGTTTTATCTGTCGTCATTAAAATAAATAAATACAAATGAAAAAGTATTTCAAAAATAAATTATTTTTATTTTAAAGGGAAATCGGTATTGCCGTTGGTGCCGTTGTTATTGGAATTGCAACTGTGTTCGTCATTAGGCAAGTGTTAGCGAGTAGAAATTAATACAGGGCTATACTCGTAGTGTTCAATATTTTGTAAAAGATGTAATGCATTCCGTGGTTAAATCATTTCATACAATAAATACGAATAAACTCAATCCATCAATAAAAAAAGTTTTCATGACTAGAACTGTAGGTAAGTATCAAATGGGTTTCATTTCCAATCCAATTTATAAGTAATTTGAAAGGTACACGCAACACAGCATTTAAATCGTGACAGCCCACCCCATGGGATTTGGTCTATTTTTAAAAAAATAAACAAGTAAAAAATTTGTAATATTTGTTTTCTTTAAAAAGTGAAATTCGAACGACGAAATTGCAAAACGTCTCTTTATTTGTGCTGTGCGTGCTTACGTTTTATAACAATTGTCGTTGTGTGATTGCCATTGATTACCACCGATGGCAAGGAATAGACTACGTTAGTGAAGATTTTATTTATTTCAGGAATAAACAGCCGAGACTGTACACTCTTAAGGCTAATCGAAAGAAAAAAGTTGAGAACAGCAAAAACAACTTCACTAACACGACGATATGATAATCGAAGATTTAAACACGTAGACAAGGAGAATACACTAGTAAGCGTATAGTTGGAATCCAGAATACTCTTTTTTCTGATAACAGACTCAACTGATTGGGTTAACAATGAATAAAATTGTTGCTCCTTTCCGCCAACCAAACTTTTCATGCTTCATGGCATTGCCTGTCTTGGTTATAAATAGTGCCGATTCTCAGAGAACCTTTGTTCCGAAAGTTCGAGTGAAAATTTTCCTGTCTGATCAGAGGAAGGTAGAGGAAACTGTTCAAAGCCTGAATAGTAGCCACATAAACTCATAAAACGCTAAAAAATCTTCTGGGTATTAGCTGATCCGTAATGAAACTCTGAACTGCAGCGACTTTATATGAGAAACGTATAAATGGTCACTTAAGCCTAATTTGAAATAAGGCTGTAATCTTCACAGATGAAGGCAAGAGATATATATAGGGTGTCCCAAAAATCAACGTCAAGCCGGAAACGGATGATAGGTCAAGTGGTGTCGGTTATCACAAAATTTAAAAAAAAAATCTAAGTCATGTACTTTTAAAATTATTGGAACTCAAAACAAAATCGAGAAATTGACACCCTATGACGATCTTTCAAGTACTGTGACCTCAAATCTTTACTTTTCTTCGATTTTTTTTTAGTTATGTAGCCCTGCATAACTCTTCTGTAAACTATGGCCCAAAATTGAAACATATTGGGTCTACAAATAAGTTTCCAGCGTTTGTCAGAGATGGCGCCACCAGTGGATCACGGGCAGAAATGTCAGACCCCATGTGTTTTATTTGTAGGTTTTGTATCTGTCAACAACTTTGCAGCGTTATATTTGAGCAGTTCTATCGGTGTCGTACATTTTATCGAGCAAAATCATGGCAAGTTTCCAGCCAAATAAACGTCATTTGCGGGAAGCGCTGCTTTTATTCTTTAATATGAAGAAAAGTGCAGCTGAGGCCTATCGTTTGCTTTCGGAAACTTATGGGGCGGAATGTATTGGTGAATTGAGGTGCCGCGAGTGGTTCAAACTGTTCAAAAGTGGTGATTTTGGAGTTGAAGACAAAGATCGCCCCGGAAAGCCGAAAAGTTTTGAAGACGATGAATTATACGCTTTACTGGATGAGGATCCGTGTCAGATTCAAGAAGAACTTTCTGCATCATTGGGCGTCACGCAACAAGCCGTTTACCTACGCCTAAAAACACTGGGATTCATTCTAAAGGTTGGAAACTGGGTGCCGTACGAATTGAAGCCAAGAGACGTCGAACGGCGATTTTGCATGTCCGAAATGTTACTGCAGCGGTATAAAAATAAATTATTTTTGCATCGTATTGTCACTGGTGGTGAGAAATGGATTTATTATGATAATCCTAAATGCAGAAAATCGTATACAAAGCCCGGCGAGCCCGCCCAATCGACGCCGAAACAAAATATTCACGTGAATAAGGTCATGCTCTGCATATGGTGGGATCAAAAGGGTGTCGTACTGCTTCCGAGTGGTGAAACCATCAAAGGACCATTATATCGAACCCAACTAATTCGTTTGAAGCGGGCATTAAAAGAAAAACGGCCAGAATACGAGACCAGGCATGAGTCCGTCATTTTTCATCACGACAACGCTCGGCCACATGTTGCGGTTTCGGTGAAAAACTATTTGGACAATAGTGGATGCGAAATTCTGCCTCACCTGCCTTACAGTCCAGACTTGGCACTTGTTTCGTTCGATGCAGAACGCTCTTACGGGAATACGCTTCAGCTCAGTAGAAGAAATCAAAAATTGGCTCGATACGTTTTTGGGCTCGAAAGACGAGAAATTTTTTTGGTCCGGAATTCATAAATTGCCAGAAAGATGGGGGAAAGTTGTAGCTTCCAATGGACGATACTTTGAATAAAGCATTGTAACTATGTTTTCATAATAAAACTTCAAATTTTGGAAAAAAAACGCTGGAAACTTACTTGTAGACCCAATAACTATATCGGTTTTGACTAAAATGTTGCTTTTTTGTCCATCCATATATCTGAAAATCAGTAATCACCTAACTTGAACTGACTGTACTGACAAAAAATGTACTGTGCCATTTTGGCAAGTAACTTTAAAACATGTCGTATTTAGTCGGGATTCCAAAATGGAATGACACTTGCTAGACTAACGCTTAATTGAGGACAAAAAAATATTTTGTTAAAGAAACCTGATTCATAGTTAATTCTTTTTAATAAGTTAAAATGAGTACCAACTGTGAGCGAGACAGACAGTGACGCCGTGATTGAGACGGATAAACACGCCATTTCGACAAGTGTGAGTGACACAGATAGAGATGCCACCCTTGTCAAGCAGTGACGCATAGGCAAATCACGCAATACTGCAGTACGTTACGCTCCTTCGCTTACACCGCATTATTCTGTATTCGCGTTGATTTCGTGCTTACAACTTTGGCTTTCTTTATTGGACTTCATTGCATTGCGACTTTGATTTGCTATCTGACCGTTTCTGTCGAACCTGGATTTCTTCTGGGCTATTATTGATCGTTGATCCCGTGATTGAATGCCATCATGCCATCTCGATAAACTCCTCAGGAATATGCTAACATGCATCTCATTTATGGGAGATGCAGGTGTAATGCTATATTAATTATATATATAATTAATTAAAACCGATATAATTATGTTTCAATTTTGGACTGTACTTTACAGAACAGTTACTCAGGGTTACGTGACAACAAAAAAATCGGAGAAAAGTAAAGATTTGCGGTCACAGTACTTGAAAGATCGTCACAGGGTGGCAGATTTCTCAATTTTTTTTGAGTACCAATAATTTTAAGAGTATAGTACATGACTTAGATTTTTTTTTATATTTTGTGATAACCGACACCACTTGACCTATCACCCGTTTCCGGCTTGACGTTGATTTTTGGGACACCCTGTATAAAAAAACCGCTTTCGTAAAAGACTATCGAAAAACTTAACGAAACTAGCAGAAAGAGATAAGCAGCCCTATCGAGGTATCCGTTCGGAAGCAATTCCGAAGCGCAAGTCAATTCTGCTCGGAACTCAAATTGCGTTTAAGATATCCGTTTCGTTACAAAATAAATGAAGCATATAAACGCGTCCATTTGACGTAAACAGCTGTTTTAGTTCAATAGCAGTGTGATATCAACTTTGGTTGATAGCATGTCAACTAATCGCTCCTGCTGGACCCACATCGTTGTTTTCTTTCTGAAATACAAAATCAACGGAATAAACAAAAACAAATTATTAATTTTTGAGTTTTATTACTCACAATTTTTAAGTCCTTTCCATTTTTGCTGAAATTTTCCGCAGCAATTCTTCGTCGGAGAACTTCGGAAAAAAATCGTCGTGTAGCTGTCAAAAATTGTTTACTTAACGCACCACATCGCACTGCAGTTATGTCCGTTAGATTTAATCGGAGGATGTGTCCGACGAATGTTTCGGAACGGATACCTCGAACGGAAATTTTCTTCCGAACGGCTACCTCGATAGGGCTGAAGGCCTTTCGGGACTGCGATTCAAAATCTAAAAAAAAACAAAATTAAGTGAAAAAGCAGCTTGAGAAAGCGCCTTGCAGGACTGCGATTCAAACTCTAATATTTAGATCTGAACGTACACTCGACAATAAAAAGAACACTTTGGACACTTTCATTGACATTGACATTATCTTTGACAACTCCTCCTTTGACGACATGACTGATTCAATCAGATAACACAGGGTAAACGAGCCGCGTGTTTTATAGACCCATGTTTGGAACATATTTGCAGAATTTTAATACGTTTTTAACTCACCTTACATCTTTAGATCACTTACCGGATCTCATCTTTCTTTCTTTCTGAAATATGGATCTTTGATGATGAAGTTTCAAACTATTTCATACCTAATTTTACATTCAAAGCAGCATGTAACATAATAACTCTTATTCTGTTGGTGGTGTCTCAGTGTTTTATAGAAGCGACTTGTCGCCGAACATTGTCGTTTAGCGTTTTAATCTAAATAGTGTGATCAGTATATGTCGCGATATTTCTGGTGCTCGATACTATTTTGTTGGTGTTTATAGATTCAACTATTGTTCAGTTAATGCCTTTCTGGTTAATTTTCTGACTTTCTCAGTAATCTTGTGCATAAAAATCGATCTTCTGACTAGTTCAGCCGAAGTTAATAATTTTTAGTCGGTTATGTCTTCTATTGGCGTCGACAGTTTGCTGACTCATCCTACGGGTGTGGCTCAAAATACAAGCTCCTGTTTGGACCATATGTTTATAAGGTTACATAGAAATAATTTTTCTAAATTTAGAACGACTATATTCGACCTCAAAATAAGTGACCACAGCCTAACAACCATTCAACTTGACTTCAGGATCTCAAGATTAAACCGGTATGAAAATCAAAAATTCACAAAAATGGATTTTACATCTCTCAAGTTAGCTTTAATCTTAGTGTTTTGGGATGAAGCTTACAGAGCACAGGATCCATCTACTGCCTTTGATTTGTTTCTCAATAAATTACAATTGGCCTTATTTCGCGCAAGTATACAAATTATAAAGAGCAACAAATTGAAACCCCTTAAGTAGTGGATGACTTGTACTCTGATTAAAGAAATCAGGCGGAAAAAACTTTTGTTTGAGCGTGTAAAAAAACATCCCTAGAACTCTAGACTGCAAAGGTATTATGATAAGGTTTACCAGGAGCTGAAAGCGGAAATAGTTAGCCCAAAATATTGGTAATTCCAAAAAAGAATGGCAGGCTGTCAACGAAATCCCGAAAAAAACCAGACCTACTAGATGGAGTGAAAAGTGACCTCCTTGACCGCCAGAATGCGCTGCTACTGCAAAAAAGGTTATGGTGCCTTGAAGTCCGTTCATATTTAGGCAGACATGCCAAATTTCAGTGCGATACTGTCTTTAGTTTTGTTTTGACAGCTGATTGTTGTTGACGTGTTTGGCATCATGTTGAGTATGGACAAAAACGATTTTCGTTCTCTCATAAAACTTGGTGGCCGCAACTCCACTACCGATCAAGTCCGCGGCCCTCCGATGAGGTTACAGAGGACAATGTCAAAAAAATACATAAAATGGTGTTGACTGGCCGGGAAGTGAGTGTGCGCGAGCTAGCAGATACTACAAAGATTAGTACTGAGCGTACACGCCATATTTTGGGCAATATTCTGCATATGAAAAAGTTATCCTGCCGCTGGGTGCCGCGAATGCTCACTCCTGACCAAAAATACGAACGCGAGAGCACTTCGAAAGAGTGTTTGGACTTGCTGATGCGGAATCGGGCGGACTTTTGACTTCGATTGGTAACTGGATTTGGATCCCTCGGACTATTATCTCTTCCCAAACCTCAAAAGATGGCTCATCAATAAAAAATTCAGCTCACGCGAGGAAATCATTGACGCCACGGAGGAGTATTTTGCGGACCTTCCGGAAAATTACTTTTCGGACGGGATCAAGAAGTTGGAAAAGCGCTGGAATAAGTGTATCAAACAAAAAGAGACTATATTGAACAATATAAAAAAAACATTTAAAAAAAGAAATTGTTTAATTCCCAAGGAGATCACTTTTCACTCCATCTATTTTAGTAATTGACTGTTTTTTCGGTTTAAAATCGATATAAAAAAAAAGTAGATAAAAAAATCTAATTCTGGTACCGGACAGAACCATTCATGTGTAGAATATTGTGTTACAATTTCAGCCAATAGTTTTTTTTTGATCATCTGCGCCGACAGATAAAAAGTGATTTCGAGAAAAACGCGTTTAAAGTTTGGAGAAGAAAAGAAAATGCTGGGTACGCTCTCCCCTATTATTTACTGTAACTTTAAAATGACTTAGTGTATCGGACTAAAATTTTCGCAATATATTCTCAACTTATTAAACTTTGAAAATATGCAAAAAAAAATCTATTTTTTTGAAAATCGAACATGAGACTACCCCCTGGGCCAACGCACACTGGATCAATTTTTCCACGGGGTGTCTAAATGTCAAACTCTACTAACACTTTTGCAAATCCTTAACCTTCGCACAGACACACTGTAAGTGAATTCCAACAACTTTGTCAAAATTTGCTAGAACGAGAGCAATTTACAAGTAAATTGCTAGAGTGAGAGCGATTTGCACGAGTGTGTGTAATGTGGATGACGTTTTTTGATTAAAATGGGCGTGGTTTGTATAAAATGCGAGAGAAATTGCCTTTAATGACAATTCACACGTATTTACAGACAGAGTCACACGGATAGGGGCAATCAGTAGAAGGCCGGTTTTGATTTTCCAATATCTGGAAAATGTATCTGTGCTCAAGAGTCACCGTGTAATAGCGGAATATTTACTGTTTACGGCGTTTTTCAGTGACTTTGAAAAAGTGAGAAGAGTGCCAGTGGAACAGTTTTATGTAATTTTGTTCTCTCCGGGGTGCAAAAAGAAGGATTCTGTCGGCCAATGGAAAACGTCATTACAAATTTTAAATGGTCCGATTCAAGTGTTCTCTCATCCCCTTGAAAATGTGAGCACCACGTTCATGGGAAGGACTTTCAAACCCCAGCCAATGTGAACAGAGTCTTAGAAGCAAACGGGTGAATCAATATTAGAAAAATTTCATGTTGAGTGCATTAACTGGTATCGCCATATTCAAAGAAAATCGTCAGAGAATTCGGTTCAAAAATCATTAAAACTCAAATTTCAGCACAGCTTCCTAAGAATTATCGAAAAAAAATAATTGTTGAATCATGCAAATGCAAAACCATCAACAGAGTTTTAGTTTCACTATGAAGGTGATTCAAAATGGACTGGCGTGACATGTGGGTGGGTGGCCGTGGCTCAAGTGGTAGTGGATTGGCTTCCAAATCGGAAGGTTCAGTGTTTGAATCCCTCGCCCGAAAAACATTCATTTTTTGAGTTAAAAAAAATCAAATAACATGAGTGGTTGACTAGAAATCAACAATAAGCCAACTTCCACTAAGAATTTAGTCTTCCCATTAAATATTGGATGCCACCCATGGAGTGAAATAACCGCTGAGCCCAAGCATCTTTCTTTCTCTCTCTATCCCATTTTCCAAAAAACTTAACACACGCTGCGGCATTATAAGTGTATTCATACCCACTTGAGTGTTAAGTTCTATAAAAAAAAAAAAAAAAAAGGATACATATATGGTATCCTGTGCGCCCTCAGAATCAATGATCTGGTTGTCAATTTTAAGATGCTTTACATAATCTGAATATCTGTATCCAGACCCCTTCTCGGTCACAATTTGCAAAGATGGTAGTTATAGTTCTAGATTTTCGTTTCTTCATCTCTCTGAGCTTGTTTCTACTTCGAGTATTTATGTTCTTGGTTTGTTCTTTAACTTTTCGTAAAAATATTATTAGTAACACTTCTCCATAGACTTCCTTTCCAACTCTATTATTCAGAGTGCAAAACGTGTAGGTACTACCTCTGATTATATCTCACCGAGCCGCCAAATCGGTTCGCCAGAGTTAGTTTTCTTCATAGCGTTTGTCCTTTTAAATATATTATATATGTAGGCTCAGCATTTGGTATGCCAGCCTTACATCGATCAGTACGTTAATAAATTTGTAGATATCCACGCTGATTTTTGGGCTCGTGCGTTCTGAAAACGAGTTTTACTTATTATCGCTCCTAGGTCGTTGATTCAGAGGCTATGGATGGTGGATGAGCTCGATTTTGTTAATTTAACATTCATACTAGTAAGACCAGCTCCAAATATTATGTCTTAGCCCGAGAACCACTTGAAGAATATGAGCACTACTCTGGACCTCTCTTTTAAATCTGATAAATTGTCTTTACGCTTCATATTAGTTTTGTGCCACTAGTTCTCCAGTTTTTAAACTCCATCCAAGTTAATCTTCCTCTGTGTCCCTAATATACACAATTGCGGTTTCGAAAGATATTGTATATTCGATGTTCTAACACCACTATTTAGAAATTATTAATTTAATCGGGTGTGTCTTTGGTTCGTCCATCAAATGAGTTATAAGAGTTATAAGAGTGAGAACTTCTATATACATACAAAAATTATTAAATAACGACAGCACGTAGTTTTCAATACCTTCTCTATAGTGGATTTGGCATCACTTTCCAAAAGCTTTCTTGAAAGTAGCTGTCATAAATCGGAAGACAGCCCGAGTTTTTGTCCGACTTTATTTGCCGATAATCGGAATAAGTGGCTGAGGGCGTGCGGTTTCTTAAAATTTCTCGATTTTCTTAAATCTTAACATTTATAATTAATTTAAGATCAAATCTATCAGCGACTATGTCTTTGGAAGAGGTAATATTATTTAATTACAATTGAATGTATGTCGATACTAAAATTCTACTTATACGCAGCTAAAACGTGATGTTGAAGAAATAACAACATTATTGGGTCAGTGTACCAGGCAAAGAATTAAAAACGTTCTCGTTGTAGAAAAACACAAAATTGAAACGGAAATTGTAAACATCGAAATTAAAGCAAAAGCTGAGGCGGAGAAAAATATTAAGTCCAACATTAGCAAGACATCATCCACGGATGGACCCTCAACAAAAAGGTAGCGAACATTCTAGAAAACTTGCGCGTTATTTATATCATTGCAATCGTATTTATTGTATTAATTTGTAGGTACCTGGTTGAATTGAATGAATATGCTTGGGATCAAAGTGAGAAATTCGTTAAAATGTTTATTACTTTGGATGGCGTCCAAAATCTAAGTGAACAAGATGTAAACGTAACATTCACTGAGAAAACAATGATATTCAATGTGAAGAATTTAAATAACAAGGACTATGGTTTAACAATCAGCAATCTGTTGTATCCAATCGATGTGGAGAACAGCTATCGAAAAATAAAGAACGGCATGGTTGCCATATATATGAAGAAGAGCCAAGAAGGCAAGACATGGTCTCATTTGACTGCAATCGAAAAACGTTTGAAGGATAAACAAGATGCTGACATGAAAGATGACATGAAGGGTGACGATGCTATTGTGAATCTTATGAAGCGAATGTTTAAGAATGGAGATGCGCAAACGAAACAATTGATTGCTAAGGCTTGGACCGAAAGCCAAGAGAAAATGATGAAAAATGAACTTAATTAAGCGAATGGAGTAAGATAAGTTTTGCATTAGATAGATATTAAACAAAAAAAATGTGACCTGTAAAAGGAAATAATGAAATTCCATATGATAATAAATTTAATTACGAATTGAATGCATGATTTCATTTGACAAATGTTATGGATTGGCAGTGTTAGTGTGGGGTTGATTTAGTTCAAATAATTTGTTATGCGCTCTATATTCTTATTCACACCTATTACGAATTTTTTTAAATTGTTCGACACGTGTCATTTTGAGTCAGTCGCTTAATTTTGCAGTCATTTTAGTTTCGGTATTGCGAAACTTAAACGACTCGTCTCGACTCTCCCCTCATCTATATTCCAGAACTACAGCTGACAGTCAGATTGAAACGTCTTTGTGCTATCGACCTTGGCCTCAATATCCAAAATCGCTCCGTATTTCGTTTAAACGAATCTATAAAAACTTTGAGGACCTAACTTTTTAATTTAATGTTTTATTAATAATTTCATATATGTATGATTCGGATCGAGAATATATGCTCATTTTGGAAACTCATCCATGCAGTCAGTATGCTCTGTGCTACCATGCAATCTCCTCGTCAAGACAGCTTCGTCGAACGCCGATGGCAATCGCACCATGTTATATCAGTTGGAACATATAGCTGAAACTTTGCTTCTGACCGTAAAATATCCACATATGTAAATTTAACACATTGAGGTTCTCAGAACTACTGCGTACCTTCTTCATCTTCCTGGTTTCCTTTGGTTCGATGCACATCGAAAGGTTTCTGTATAGACATCCGTAAACGTAACTTGGCAGTGGTCTGAGTCTACATTGGCCGCTTGGAAAGGTCTGACGTCCATATGAATATTGTGGTGAGATGTGTTATTATCAGACGTGGTCTAATTGTGCTAACATAGATGTCTTCTTTTTATAATGTGGAGTAGGGGTTGTGAGTCAAAAGCGTATTGTCTTGATCTAGCGTCTACAGTGAAATCGCAGCCAAATATACGTGTCTTTTGTCCTCTGCAACATCGCCATATATGTGTAGATGACAGCACTAGCAGTCAGTTTTTGTCTGAATCATCCCACCACACTTACTCGATGCTACTATGGGCAAAAGTGAGCGATTTTTCCATAACCAGTAACTCATGGATATTACAACTGCCGTTAACTCAGCGGGTATTCATCTGCCAGCATCTCCATTTCAGCACCATGACTTGTTCTAAATAATCCTTATTGACCTCAGCTCCATATACGTACCTAGTCCTGCCATAAGTTCTGTTACACAATTTCCAGCGCTTATCGTTCAAAACTTCTTGGGGGAATAGAACCGTTAACTTTTTTTTGCAGAAGACATGAACTAGCCAGTGAAGAATACTAGCTAGTTTGGTTTCAGTTTGCAAACTATTAACATGGAGTGGGGCGTTAAAGAGAATCGAGTCGCGGTAATAGCGTTGCATAAGTGCTGAAATAGTGCTAGCCAAATCTTCGAGTTGCTAAAACCACTCGGAATATCGAGACTATTCGTTTAGCGGGTTATTGCTTGCTTCGG
This sequence comes from Volucella zonaria, assembly GCA_963966105.1. Lineage (NCBI taxonomy): Eukaryota > Metazoa > Arthropoda > Insecta > Diptera > Syrphidae > Volucella > Volucella zonaria. The sequence continues at coordinate 117,674,198 of OZ014532.1, forward strand.
CGAATTGTCTGGAGTAGAGGACAGGTCAAGAAGTGGTGGCCGCGCGTCGTCCGTACGAATGCGGTAGTAAAGGCAGTACGTGAACGAATCGGGGAACCCCCTTAGGAAGCAGAAGATCATTTCCAAAGAATTGGATATATCAACCAGATCCATGTCTTGGTTGGTTCGGGATGATCTGCATATGAAAGCCTATCGTCGGTCCACGGGTCATCTTGTAACTCCTCAACCAAAAAAAATTAGGCTGGAAAGATGCAAGCGACTTTTGTAGTGACACGCAGACAATGGCCATGAAAACATTCTGTTTACGGATGAGAAAGTTTTTACCGTGGAAGAAGTTTTCAACAAACAAAATGGATAAATGTATGCCACTTCATCTAAGGAAGCGAAAAAAGTTGTTCCAAGAGTTCAACGTGGACATCATCCCGTTTCCGTAATGATTTGGTGGAGGGTCTCTGAGCATGTGTGAATACTGTGAAAGTAGGTACTTATTTTTGTTTCATAATATTTTTGTTTTGCATTCATTCATGACAAGCTAAATGTGCGCTATACAGTCCGGTCATTAGCGATGGCGCCAGAACTAATGTTTAGCTAACGGATAGTTGCGCATTTACAATGACAATCCTTTCCCCGTTTTAACAGGCACTCGACACCGCAAACAATAGTTCTCGTCTCAGTCGCGGACAGTGGATCTAAGAAGGTGGTTGTGAAGAGTTCATCTTGTGAAAAAAATAAAAGATACAAAATAAACAAAGTTTTGTTTGATAGAAATCCTTAATTTGAGGGTAAAATATTCGGGCACGTAAAAACAAAAAAGAATCAAATTAGATATATCCTAGTTTTTAGTATTTATATAATTTTCTTCATTTTAAAAAATGCCAAAAATTAAAGCAAAAACCATTGATCGGTTAAATAAAATCGTAGCCTAATATTCAAGCTTTAAAACAGATGGAACAACTCTGTTGTGCACAGTTTGCAATAAAACGGTTTGTGTTGAAAAAATATTCACCGTCAAACAACATTTGAAGACAACCAGGAGAAAAGACCGGAAAACGCAACAATTTCTCGGGCAATAATCATCGAAAAACCAAACTCAAAATGATGCATTTGCAGAGGATTTATGTCGTGCATTCATTGCAGCGGATATCCCATTGCATAGAATTCGCAATGAAAACTTGAAATCGTTTTTAGAAAATATACGAAACATAAAATGTATGAGGAAACCATGGCAAAAATAAAGGCAAAAGTGCAAAACCGGAATTTGTGGGTTGCTATAGACGAAACAACGGATGCAGCAAACAGCTGCCGCTCCATATATGGTTAAGGCAGCTGGAGCAATTCAAGTGTTTTACCCAAAAAATAACTCATGTAACGTGTCTAGCACTTAGACTTCATAGAGTTTGCGAAACCATAAGAAGAGATTTTTTTGAGGTCGATCTTCAAGAGTAAGAACTTTTAAGGAAGTTTAACCAGATCTATCACTTCCTGCGCAACCAGTTACAACTCGTTGGGGAACCTGGATAGCAGCAGTTTCATACTGTGCAGAAAATTATGAAAAAATTGTAAAAATTTTTCATTCATTCGCATTACTTGAACATTCCCTCGTTAATAAAAAGTGATTTGGGTTTTTGGCAACAAACTACGGCTTTTTTTCTAAATCAATTAAGAAATTGGAAACGAATAGTCTAGAATTTGCCGCATATATCGACTTAGTCAACGATGCAGAGATTAAAGTTAGCTCCATTGACTGCAAAATAGGGAGAAAAATTTGCAGTCATTATTAAATTCTTGTTTTTGAAAGGCAATACGCCTACGCAAATCAAAAATGAGTTTGACTCTGTGTATGGGGACTCTGCACCATCATTTACCACAGTGAAATTTTAGGCAGCTGAATTTAAACGTGGCCGTAAGAGCTTGGGAGATGATGAACGTTTGGGACGTCCAAAAACTGCAACCACTGACGATAACATTGTTAAAGTTCACCACATGGTGTTAGACGACCGCCGAATTAAAGTGAGAGAGATAGTAGAGGTTATGAAAATGTCCAAAGAACGTGTTTCTTACATATAAAATCAAGATTTAGGCATGAGAAAGCTGTCCGCGCGTTGGGTGCAGCGTGTGCTTACGTTAGACTAAAAACGTGTTCGAATGAACATTTCCAATGCTCTGTTGGCGCAGTTTAGCCGCAATAAATCCGAAACTTGGATACGCTCAAAACAAAAATTCAGTCAAAACAGTGGACTGCAAATGGCGAGCCGGCTCCAAAAAAAGCAAAAACTGTTTTTTCGGCTGGGAAGGTGATGGCGACTGTTTTTTTGGAATAGTAAAGGAGTTATCTTAATCGATTATCTTCAAAAAGGAAAAACCATTACAGGAGCATACTACGCATCATTGCTTGAGAAGCTGAAGGCAGAAATTGCGGAAAAACGGCCACATTTGCAGAAAAAGAAAATCCTGTTTCACCAAAACAACGCGGGTCTCACACCTCAGCGGTTGCCATGGCGAAAATCCATGAATTACGATTTGAACTGCTTGATCATCCGCCTTATTCACCAGATCTAGCCCCAGGCGACTTCTTTTTGTTCCCTCATATAAAAACTGAGCTCGGAGGACAGAGATTTTCGTCAAATGAGGAGGCAATCACCTTCGTGAACAATTATCTTGCAGTACTATTTGGACGGGTTAGAAAGATGGGAGCATCGCTGGGAGAAGTGTGTAGAGTTACAAGGAGACTATGTAGAAAAATAAAAAAAAAATTTTGAGAAAAAATTTCTTGTATCATTGTTCGGTCGGAAACTTTTCAGAGTTCGTAAGAGCGACAAAAGTCTACGTACGACCACCATTCTTGCAACCTAACGATACAATAGTTTTACCTAATGGATTAAAGATGTTTATGTTAGTTAATATGCCGTATGTAGACTTTTGGCATTATTTATTTTTCGTTTTTTTGTGAATCGCTTATTAAGTTTTTGTTAAATTGATTTATTTTATAGTGTATTATTAATAAAACGAGATTTGAAGCAAAACTGCATCATTAGATTTTTTCATAATGCTTTTGAACTCGTTAAGTTACAAGAATGGTGGTCGTACGTAGACTTTTGTCGCTCATTGTATAACGTCTTTTTTAGAGCATATTTAAAGCGCTATAAACTTTTTTATTAAGAGCATATTTCCGGTTGCCCTAGTAATAACCATTGCGTTGTATTTGTGCGATGTCAGCTGATTGTATGGCTATGTACTAAAAACAAAAACGTAGTCACCTCATACTTTATTCATACTATTCGGTATACAGTACCCAGTATCCACAAGGCATTCATTCAGGTAATCATGAGTAGAAAGTATTTTACTCGTGGTTCAAAGCAGGGAATATTTGAAATTGAAAAAAGCAGCCGTTACTTAAAAAGCGTTATGATTTGGTATAAACATGTTACCAAATTCTGAGAGGCCATGACGCCCCCTTTTATCAGTTTTAATTTGAACCATGACTTACGGGGCACCCTGTATACTCGGAATATAATCAAACGCAAAATAAATAGGTTTTGTAAAATTCTAAACAATTTATTTATTTTCTTTGTTTCGGTTCCTTTTTTTTTTTTTTTTGAATTTACATTCAATTTGCACTATAATAGCGAACATCCAAAAATTATCGCCAAATAGATTAACATAGAATTTCATTAAACATTAACATATATGTAGGTATATGCATATACTGAAAATAATTATCTAAAAAAAAAGACACTAACACAATACATAGAATGTCAGTATAATGGAAATGTTTCAAACATAAATATATAATTTAAAAACAATACAACTACGATATGAAATAAATGTCTTTATGTCTTTAGGTCTTTACGTTTTGTCAATTGTCCATGTGGTGTGTCATTTCTATCAGAAAAAAGTTCCAATGAATTTAATAGAAGTATACTTAAAATTAAACGAAAAAAAAAATAATAATAATTAAACTACATATAATTTTCAATGTCTTTATATTGTTGCTGTGATTGCAGTGGCTTAAAGCTACATAGATGTTTTGAATTTCTTTTATTTCCTTCAAAATAGAATGTCTGTGTTGTTATATTGAATATAATTTATATATAACTATTTACTTCATTTGTTTTACTTAATATTTTTGTTTAAATATTACTTCCTAGATATATGTATGTATCCGTATATGCATATCTCTTTCTTCTACAAAATGGAGTGTATTGCATGAGTGTGTTAGTAATTATAATTATCATATGTATACTATATATTTAGCCTTCATTTGTTCCATCTTTTGTTTTGTTTAAACAATTAAATTAATCAATTAAAAAATAACAAATATACGTATAATACGTGTGTTTAGTTTGTAATACATTTTGTGGTATACATAGTCGTAGTTCACCTCATTTTTGTTTTATAGTTCGGAATAGGAAAAAGAATTTAAGACTCAGAGAGAGTCTTTTTTTATGATTTGCGAATAGTAAAAGTTAATAAGCCTCTTTTGGATGCAGGGACATTGGATAAACAGTACCACTGATTCGGAAAAATCCTTTCGAAATGCCATCTTTTTCATTGAGACAAATAGAAGGCATTTCAAGAAATACTTGGATGTCTTATAAACAAAAAGAAACTAGAACACTTAATTATATCGTACTTATTTTCTTCTTGGATTCTTTGTTACACTAAATAATTTTCATTCATAAAAATGATTGATATTCATCCAAAACACTTGGTTGCTTAGGTCTAGACTAATGAAGCAAACAGAAAGGTTTGTATTAGGTATGCCAGAATTCATCGGTTGGGAAAGTTAGAACGCGCTACGACATGGGAAGTCTTCGAATCAATCCCGGAGGGACAATTCGACTCAACCAGCTTTGTGTGCGTAACTGGAGGCGGGCGATTAGAACATGATCGTTCCAAGTGTAGAAAGCTCTTTGTTGAGGGCTAGTTCCACTACGGACTGTAGTGCGGCCTAAAATAAGTAATTGTTGGTTTATAAATGAAATTGATTTTATTCGTAAGGTATTGGAAAAAAAGGTGAAGAAATGATATTGTAGAAGTGCCGCTATTTGACGTCAGATGACTTCTAAACATACCCTAATCACTGGTGCTATTAACAGTTCTTAGTGATGTGGTTCCGATTGCTCTGAATGAGAGAAATCGCGGCATTTATTGATTATGGGACTAACATTTCAGATAATGTTTGCTCTATTTCGCACAAAGCAGTGGATGTACTCGTACACATAATGATTCACGCATTAAACGCCGGAGAAATTAAGGTAGATGAAAAGCTTCAGGCGTTAGTCTCGTTGACATTCGCGCCGTCAACATTGAAAATATCATGTCTTTCAACATGAAACGTTGAAACGTCCGCTTTTGACATAGCTTGTGGTTGCGTGTAATTTATGTAATTTATCAGAATTTTGACGCCCGATTTTCACTCTATTTTTCTCCAAGCGATACACATATTCGAAGGCATTTTCTGGTGCTGTACTTGCTTCTATTTAAAAAGGGGACACGGAAGTTTGCAAAGAAAAAGCCTTGAAAATGAACAATGAACGACTTGCGATTTGAAGTACACCTATCTACAAGTATTCAGTGCTTCGCTACAATATTCGGAGTATCCATTGCTACCATCTGGAATCGCCTCCAACAAATCGGCAAAGTAAAAAAATTGGAAAGGAGGGTTCCTCATTGCTTAAGACACGCGAACAAGCTGCAACGACTTGGATCTTGGATCGTCTCCCCTCAATCGTCAACGATTGACACAATTTTTGCACCGAATAATTACTTGCGATGAAAAATGGGTTTTTTATGAGATTCCGAAATCGTGAGAATATCATGACAGCTTTCTTCAAAAATATCATATTTTTCTTACCAGAACGTTGGCAAAAGACCATATTTAGCTAAATCGGGAAATATCGATGTTCTGCTCTATTTGTCTTTAGTACATTACTTTCTATGTTACCATACCATCAGTATTCGTAAGCTGAAAATATCTATAAACAGTTTTTATGAATGATCTAATACAGTACGGGTCTAGAATTCATTGGGACCACTTTACCGAGCCCATTATAGCAGATATTGTTAAATACGTCATAAACCGGAGTTCGCCTAACCAGATAGGGAAAAAGACGCTCAGTCTAGCGATTTAATGAATTCTGAAATCACAAATTCAATAATGAAACATCCTTACATATTTATTAAAAATTTAGGATATTTGATTGCTTCCATACGATGCTTATGTTCAAAGGAATATTTAGTTGTTGACATAGAAAGATCACATGGAACGGTCTTTTACGTTATCATTTAGAACTAAAGTTAATTGCCAAGACCGAAAATTTCCAGACACAGATTTGTATTTGGTTTATTGGCCTGCATTGTCTGATTGAATATAGAATAGAATTACTTGCATTTAATAAATAAATAATTTAAAATATTTAATTTTCAAATCAACCTACAATTAAAAAAAAAAGGAAATTTACTGATTTGGAATTGAAGCACAGTATACATAAATTGTTGACAAACAAAGTCCAAATCGTATGCCCTTTCTGTTTTTGAACCTGAATTTCCTTTAATATAAATAGGTGTATGAAATTTTCTCAAAGTAATGATGTCTGTTGATGAATATCGACATGCTTTACTATCATCCATCGTGATACTCTTATAGTTCTGTAAGGACATACACTTCACGGACGATATACACTGGCCATAAAAAAGTAATACCAAGGCTTATTGTCCAGTTCCAAAAAAAAAAAAATCAATAACAACAACTCATTCAGCCGCATAGCGTAAACCTATTGCTTCATTCCATATCATATTTCCTATTTAAATATGCCCGAGTTTCCCATCCATGGAAAATCCCATAAAAAATTGGTCGATATACGGGCAAAGTGGAAAGTGACTGGTTTTCCTTCTATTTGTATGCACCACATACTTGAAGGTTTGTTCTAGACATTTTTCACTATGATATATCATTGAAAATAATTGTTTAGTGTTCCTTTTCACATAGAACATGTAATTTTTTGTGTTTTGTACTCTTTTTTTTTTACATACAGTGTGTGACAAAACTAAAGCAACTTTTAATATTCTACCCCCTGGCATTGCTTACTAAAAGAAATACATACGCTCAAAAGTTATTTCTATACACAACTTTTCGTCTTTATAACGCTCAAATATTACTTATTAAAAAAATATCAAATTTCTATTTATTTTAAAAGGCTTTACATATCAAAAATAATAAAAAAAAACAATGCATTCGTAAAATGCGACATTGACAAAACTAAAGCAACTCCCACTGAACCTGAGCACCTGGTCAAACAAATCAAAAGTCGTACATAAACATTTGGGTACCGTTAGGTCACATTCCGTTAAACAATACTTGCTGTTGTCTGTTTACATCTATTATTCATTGTATTCATTACCCATTGTTAAGTGTTAGGAAAAAGAAGTACATTTTATATTTAGATATTTTTCTTACGGATAATGGCCAGAAACAAATTTGGAACTGAACTTAAAAATAAGATTATTGAAGATTTCTTTAGTGGAACGAAACAAAAAGATATTTGTTCTAAATATTCAATGGAAAAATCAGTTGTTTGTCATTTAATTAAGCCAATTCAACAGAAAGGGACAATGCAAACAATTCATTTTGGCGGTAGACAGCGAAAAACAACTGCAAGGCAGGATCATCTCGTAATACGGGAGCTCGAAAAAGATCCTAGAACATCTTCACGGAAAGTTGTCAATGACTTGAGAGGTGGGTATTAAGTGTTATAGGCCTGCAAAGAAACCATTTGTGTCAAAGAACAAAAGGATAGCGCGCATAAAGTTTGCGAAAGAACATATTATCTGGACGAAACAGAAATGGAGAACAGTGCTATGGTCAGATGAATCCAAATAAAACATCAATGGATCAGATGGAAGTGCGCACGTTAGACGACCAAAAGGAAAACGCTTAGACCCAAAATATTGCCACGTCACAGTTAAATGCGGTGGGGGCTATGTCAAACACAATTCTAGGCTCGTGACTGAATGGTTAACTGTGGCCGGAGTGTGTGTTCTGGAATGGCAAGCGCAATCACCTGATCTCAATCCCTTAGAGAATCTATGGGAAATTGTAGATCGCAAAATTCAGACCCAAGATTACTCCTCCAAGGCCTGTCTTTTTGCTTTTTGCAGCTATAAAAGAAGAATGGTGGAAAATCCTCATGCGTACGATAAACATTTAATTGAATCCATGCCCCGTCGATCCCATGCAGTTCTTCAAAATAACGGATATCCAACGAAATATTAATTAACAGTCAATATTTATTCCGAATTAAGGTTAGTTGTTAAGTTGCTTTAGTTTTGTCAACGCCTTATGAAAATATGGTTTTGTTCTCCATCGAATTTCTTGTTATACATATGTTACTTTAAAATAAATAAAAAATAATGTTTTTGAAGAAAGAATATTTGAAGTATTAAAGATACTTTAAAATTTTAACTTACAGCGTTTTTACATATCCCTTTGTTCTCGTGCCAAGTAGAAAGACAGTTAGATTTTTAAAAGTTGCTTTAGTTTTGTCACACACTGTATATGCTTGGATTACTATCAACTTCTAAGACAAAATTAATACACCCAATGAATTTAAGGTCCCAAAGCCAAAGCCTATTCTCTAATCCGTGTATTGTGCTACGGACGATGAAAAAAACTAATCTAGTAACGAGAAGTAAATCTTTCTCGGTGACGGTTATTTTTTGGTTTAATTGCGGGGGCTAATAACACAAGGGAACAAAATTAGACTTTTTTTTTGTTGCATGGAATTTTATAACTGTTGTTTACTAATTCGAGGTTGCTAATTTCAAATATAACCTCAATTTTTCTCTAGCAGCTTCAGTTTTTGAGATACAGCTACCGGCCATCTTTCTTACTAGTTTCGCTTAACTTTTATAAAACCGATCTGCTTTTTTTTTTAAGTTTTTACACAATGCCCACGTCGAGAAATATCTGCAAAAACGATCCCAACTATTTTTGTAACATCTGCGGTGAATATACATTCAAAAATTGTAGACTTAGTGTGTCGGAGTTCGCAAAACAGGTGTATTTGGATTATTTTGGATATCTTTTGGACACCCGCGACAAGTACTGGGTGCCTAATATGTTGTGTAAGACATGCGTCGAGTCTTTGAGGTTATGGGCGAATAAGCGAATAAGAAAAGTATCAAACACCAATGATCTGGCCTTCGAAGCATCAGGATGATTGTTATTTTTGTGTGGCTGATATAAACGGGATTAATAAAAAAAAACCGGTGCAAATGGTTTTACCCTAACTTGATATCCGTTACTCGACCAGTGCTGCACTCTGGCGATGCGCCGCGGCCGGTACCACCAGCATCTTCATCTACACAAAATGATCACGACGATCACGAAGAAAAAACCCTTAAAGTGATGAAAGTGTGGCAATTGATTTTAAACCAAATATTTCTTCTGAGCCCCGGCCATTTAATCAGGAAGAGCTCAGCGCATTAGTCAGAGACCTTGGCCTTTCTAAAAAAGTATCGGAGATTCTAGCTTCTCGATTAAAGCAAAGAAATCTTTTAACCCGAGAAGCAAGAATTTCGTATTATCGTAAGAGAGAGACTGACTTGCTTTCATTCTTTTCTGAAGATGATGACTTTGTTTACTGTTCGGATATTCCTGGTTTATTGACAGCAATGGGAGTACAAAATTATGATCCAAATGAATGGCGTTTATTTATTGATTCCTCTAAACGTAGCCTGAAATGTGTACTCATGCATAACGGCAATAAGCTGGGTTCGTTACCGATTGCACATTCAACTAAAGTCAAAGAAGAGTATGCTACTGTAGCTTCTGTTATGGGTAGAATCAAGTACAACGAATACAAGTGGCTGTTATGTGTGGATCTGATCCTTGACCAACAAGGAGGCTATACAAAATATCCGTGTTTTATTTGTCTGTGGGATGGCAGAGCTAAGTCTGAGAACTGGATTAGAAAAGACTGGCCTTCCAGGCTAACTATGGTTCCTGGACAACTGAATGTGATAAATAAACCACTAGTGTCTAGGGATCGCATAACTGCCACTTTTGCATATCAAACTAGGGCTCATGAAACAGTTTATCAAAGCTCTAAACAAGAATGGTGATTGTTTTAAATACATCTCTAAAAAGTTCCATAACTTAAGTATAGAGAAACTGAAAGCCGGAATTTTCGATGGTCCATAAATAAGAAGGATAATAAAGGACGAAAACTTTAACAGTCATATGACTGATATCGAAAAAAAAAGCCTGGAATGAATTCGTTTGGATTGTAAAAAATTTTCTTGGAAACAAAAATGATGATAGATATGCGGAGCACGTAGAAGAGATGTTGTCGCACTTCAAGCAGCTTGGTTGTAATATGAGCATCAAAGTGCACTTTCTCCACAGTTATTTAGACCGTTTCCCTGAAAATCTTGGTGATCTGAGTGAAGAGCAAGGGGAACGGTTCCATCAAGACATTAGAACTATGGAGGAGCGGTACCAGGGTCACTGGAATGCCCACATGATGGCGGACTACTGCTGGAGCATTAAAAACAGCTGATATGTAGTAGTTGTTTTTTTAAATATTTTTTTAATTAAAATATTTTTTTCTTGAAAAAAAACACGTTTTTTTTATATCTCAAAAACTAAAGCTGATACAAAAAATCAGACTTTAGATCTAAAATTAGCACCCCGAAAATCTATAATATTAGTCATAATATTGCATGCAACAAAAATGCTGTTCCCTTGTGTAATCGGTAATGAAGGAAGGTAGATTGCTTTTAAGCATTTTCCGTATTCGACATTGTTAATTTATATTTTTTTATTTTTTGTTTGTATATAGGCGATGCCAGCGGCAGAATAACATGATTGGCCTGATACATACATACAAAATATGCATAGGCCTGCATGCACTTGGAAGACCTATAAAGTAGGGCCACGAAAACCCAATACCAAAGATAGGTTTTACAAACCACTCATTCTCATTACAGGTTATTTAAGAAAAACCTTCATTAGAAGCTGAATATTTTGATGATAACGAAGTAAATCTATTCTGCTAAACGTAAGTTAGTTCTAAATTATTGTTAACCCTTGATTAAAGCATGAAAAGCAGTACCTACATACTCGTATCTTCATACGAATATGGTGTGTTTGGGGTTTATGTAGCTCAAAGTTTCTGTTCAAGGTTATACCTCAATGCGCCCCTTTGGCAAGTTTTCTTTTTAATTACAGATAAATCAAAAATAATTTTAAATTATAAATAAACACCAAATAGACATTGGCGATAGACCGAAGATGTTAATGAATTAAAAAATTTGCTCTATGAACCCCTTCCACATCCCTTTAGAAAAATACGAGTGTGAAATAATAAATATACGCGTGCTCACTTCATATGAGACTTCCAAAATTCTTTATCCTATCCACACATTTTGTCAGTACTTAATTTTAAAATTAAATCCTATATCAGGACATACATACACGATGAAAAATAAAACAAATTTAAATAAAAAAATATGTATAAATGTAAATGTCCTAAAATACTTTTTAAGTTAACAAAAAAACTATAATATAGAAATTTTAATAAACTCTTAACTTGCCGGCATACCTTGTTTTGTCTACGGTTAACTGAAAATAGTCTGTTTGTTTAGGGTGGGGTTAGTGCGTAATTTCAACTTGAAATTGTTCTCTCTTTGTTGTCCTGCCACAAAGAAAACTTATGTTTTAAATTGAAAAATAGTCCATAATCGAAATATGCCCACTCATGCGAATTCTACAATAAAAAATAAAACAATATCGAACCTAAAAAAGAGCACAGAAAAAGAAAAACGCAAATAGACGAGATGATACGCAATCGTGCGTTCTTGTCTAATGCGTGAAGGCACTTAGAAAGTGTGCGCCACCCAATTCGAATTGTTGTTCATTGTTAAACTCGAAACTGTCCGATAAGGCTCCTCCACTTAATCCTCCTCCCCCTCCTCCGCCATTACTGCTATTTGATGTCTTAAGGTTATCCACATCGAAAGTAGGAGGTTTATCGCCAGGCTTCCAACGGCGGTGTATTCCCAATGCCTTTAGTTTTTGACACACCGATGACGGCGATATTGAGTAACCTTTTTCGGCTAATCGAGCCGATACTTTCCAATACTGTATGTTGCTATCTTCTTTGATCATTTCGAGTATTTCACGTGTAATTTCTTTGTCGCGTTGTTCACGTTCGGCAGCTTTAAGGCGTCGACGTGGTGTACCTTTCGGGGTACTTGTTGCCATCGGTGATTGTTGCTGATGCTGTTGTTGTTGTGGCTCAGGAGGTTTTGGTCGGGTTTCACGTTTACTCCGATATGAGAGTGGTATACCCTTTACAATCGCATCACGCAACTTCCAAGCAGTCATTTGCGATACGTTCAATTGTCTAGCGATTTCCATTGTGGAAGCATTTTGTGATACAAGAACTTTTGCTGTTGCATATTTTTCATCATCGATGAAGACGTTTGGTTTGCGAGGCTTCTTCGCAGGTCTATGAATATTGCAATATGTTGTTTGTCATTAAAAATATATATATATATCTCCAATTATTTAATTAACTTACGCTGGTTCGGCTTTAACTGGTTGAATAGGTTTAATAGATAAATTAACTGGTAATTGCAGGCCATGTCTGAAATAACAAAAGTAAATAAATAAATTAGAAATTATTTCTTTATATAAATAAGTCATGTAGAAAAATAAGTGCTACGAATGTTATGAGCATTTCACAAAATACGGTTTCGACGTCAGTTGAACATCATCTTTAATGATCTTCACAAAACACACTTGCGGCTTGCAATTTACAAAGCAATTAAAAGTTGGCTAAATGACTGTAGTGATGTAATCAAATGAAAAAGACATAAAAACTATAAAAAAGAAACTATCAAGTAGGTAAAGGCAGGTTATGTTAGTGAGCAAATTTTTGACACAATACATCTGTTCGTGTACTGTTAAAATCTTTAAAAAGAAAAGAAAAATATGAAAAAGAACAAGAACCTCCTCCAATTTTTTGCTATTTGTACGTGTAGCCAAACAATTAGCAAATGTCCTAGAATACTACAACGAGGGGACGGAGCGGTAGATCGAGTATGCAAAGCTGTGGCATATACTTCGCAAACGTTATCAACAACAAAAGGACCGCTTATTTAAAACGTGCATTTCGATATTCAAAAGATAAAATGAAAGAGTCCCGATTTATGAACTACATTGCGATCGCAGTAAGGCATTTCTTCACTATGACAATTATGACAGGGTATATTGAAGATCTCAAAGCCAAGAAAATACTGTGCAGACCCTTCACGTCTACAATGACAAGGAATCGCCAATCACGCTTAATCTCACAAGTCAAGGTCAATCTTTCGATCGATGAAAAATGTCAGTAAGCTGTCCAAGAGTTTTGCGGCCAGAAAAAAGGGATAAACATTGGCCTTTTAACGGGATTTTGAACAAGAGGTGTAAGATTTGAAAAACCTATTATTTTACAGTTGATGCACGAAGGGTTGACATATATGGTGACAGATGTCATCTATAAATTTGGAAAACTTACCAGTGAAAGAAAACATCCAAATCGTCGAATTTTATTTACGAGAATTCACGTTCGATCACGGAATGATGTGAAAAATTCGTGCCAATATTGGACGTAAAATCGAGTGCCTTCCGAGAAGGTGTCCGCAACTTAATCAAAAAATTCCAACGTTTTTAACCCGGACTTTCAATGCATAATTTCGCCGCAGTAAACAAAAGTGTCGAAAACGATCCAAACACCTCCATTCTTCATCGTTCTCAGTAGCTTGACCTGTCTACAGCCACACTGCATGGAATTTTGATGAAAGACTTGGCTCTCCATGCGTACAAGGTCCAATTAACGCAACAACTGAATAAGGCCAACCACCAGCAGCGCTGAACGTTCTCGGATTGGGTCCTATAAAACATGCATGCTAACATTAATTTTTGCTAGAAACTTGTGTTTTCGGATGAGGCAGATTTCAACATTGGCGGCTACGTTTTAAGCAAAATTGCCGTATACGAAGATTCAAAAGTGCTTCAGGAGATGCTAATGCACCCAGAACAAGTAACTGTTTGGCAAGGCTTATGGACCGGAGGTGTCATAGCGCCATACTTTTTGGAAAATTAGGCCGAAAAAGCCATTACGCTCAATGGAGCGCGCCACCGAGATATGATAAACAATTTTTTGTGGCCGGAGCTCTAGGATATGGACCCAAATGACTTCTACTTTCAACAAGATAATGCTACATGCCATACAAGTCACGAAACAATCGTACGCAATACGAAGGAAGTTCCCTGGCCGCGTTTCGGAGACACACATTGGCCGTCAAGATCGTGCGACCTAACACCGTTCGACTTCTTTTTTTGGGGCTATGTTAAAACCAAGCTCTACGCCTACCATTCGCAAACCATTCCAACTCTTAAAGCGAACACTGAAGCCGCCAAGGCCGAGAAAGAGCCCCAATTCTGTGAAAGAGTGATTGAAAATTTCGATTAAACTATGAGGATCTGCTTAGGCGATCATTTGAAAGATATTGTGTTCCATAAAAAATCCCTATGTCTACTTTATAAAGCAATAAATGTTTCAGAGATAACTCAACAATTGTTCATTTTATTAAAAAAAAAAACAAATCCTACACATCTTGTTGAAACACCCTATAGAGGAAAAATAAGAAACGCACGAAACGTTATCAGAGGATAAAAAGAAAATGTAAAGGGTGTAAAGTCCTGGCTGAAGTTGTAAAGACAAACGAGAGAGCGTAATAGTAGGAACTCAGTCCCTGCTGAGGATACCGAAGACCATTTTATAGACCGCCTTCTCGCTGGGCGGTTTAAAGTGGCAAGAGATAATTTAAGGAGTACGCACCAACTCATCTGTAATATGGTAGAATGAAAGTATGGTTGAAGATTCGAAGACATCGTCGCTATTGACATAGGCAATTCTTTTAGTTCAAACGGCGGTAGCACTGAAATCAACAGTCGTCAATTGTTGTTTCTTTGGGCTAAGAAGGCAGCGAAACCATCCTCCAATAACTTAATTGACTTTGTGCAACACCAAGTTCTGTTCGATGGTGCAGATGGATGGATTTGGCAGGTTTTTGGATGGCTCTAGGCTGTTTTCAGGGGAAAATCAATGTTAAGTCCGAATACAACTACTACGATGTCTGGAACTATAAGGCGGTGAGGGTAGCGGACACCTGGTGGCCCGTTGGAAAGCAAATGCAAAAAATACACCATTTCTGCTAGATTTTGTAGCGAATGTGGTTTTTTTATATTATTAAAGGAAGTAAATAGTAAACTTTCGTGGACACAAGACGCAGAAATTTCTTCTATCGCCCCAATTGATATTATATTGAGTAAGTCATAGATTGATTAGCCAATTTTAAAAGGGAGGCTACAATATTAGATATCAGACGTCTTTTTTAATAACATCTCTGGTTTTCCAGAGTGGGGTTAGGCATACATGCTTGTCTCCGTGTGCCTTAGCTTTTCCATATTGACCGAATGAAACTTGTTTGCACACTTCGTTAAGAAACGCTTTAATGTTGCAAAGTTTTGTTATTCTTACTCAACTGCTTAATTTCGACAATCGTCCATGTTTTTATTGTGGCTGCCTAGGCTACAGGAAAATCGGCACCTGATCTCTTAGAGGGGAGTTCCGTGGTCGAAAGTGTAACTGTCAGAGTTGCATAATATATGTGTGTTTATTGTTGCTCTATTACATATACAAATCATTCATTTTGCGTCGTACAACAAGAATTAGGAGGCTATTAACCAAAGAGTTAAAATTTTTCTAACATTCGATACTTACTGTGGAATCTGAAAAACGTTTGGTATTGTTTGCAGCCAATGTTGTTTAAGTCTTTGCATGGGATCATCGATTTTTTCAGCTTCGCCACCTTCTTCTTCATCTTCATCATCGTCGTCGTCATCGTCGTCATCATCGTCATCATCATCATCTTCATCGTCATCATCGTCCTCATCGTCCTCTGCCAATTGTTCTAGATTTTTGCTTTGTATATTCATTTGATTTGCTGCTGCAATCCTTTGGGCCATGTCAGATTGTTGCATATTATTAATGCTATTCTGGTAGTTTTCGATTTGTTGCATATGATTGCTTGCTATGTTTGCATAATCACTTTCATAGTTTATTTCACGCTTTATTGATTGAACATTGCATTGTAAATCAGTTTGATGTTTGCTATTTTTATTGGCGCTCTCTTCATCCTCATCATCATCATCGTCATCGTCATCATCATCATCGTCGTCACTATCATCATCGTCATCGTCATCGTCATCATCGCTGTCATCGTCATCATCATCATCGTCGTCATCGTCATCATCGTCATCGTCATCCTCATCATTGTCTTGTACTTCTTGCTTTATTTGATTGTTTTCTATGACATGGCTAGTTTCAATGGGTTTGTCCTCTTCAATTTGCTCGTGATTGATTTTCAACTGCGTTTGTTCGGGTGGTGCTTCTTTCACTTCTACTGCACTCGGGGCAGTTTGTTCAACAGCTCCTTGTTCTTGTTCTTGTTCTTGTTCTTGTTCCTCTTCACCGGGTTGATCGACAAAACGTTCATGTAAGCTAACTCCATTTACCAAATTTTTGCGAAGGCGCCAGGCAAAGGTACGTGAAATACTGAGTTCTTGAGCAATTTGAGTTGTTGTAGCCTCTCTAAGAATTAGTTGTTTAGCCAATGCGATCTTTGTCGCGTCTAATTTTATTCGAGTTCGTCCTTTTCGTTTAGAAGTGTTGGCGAGAATTCTACAAATCAAAGAAACCAAAAATAAAATCGATAAATATCAATAATGGATCTATCATATTTTATAGTAATGTATGTATGCACCTCCTGTTGTGGAAGTAAAAGGCATTATCTGGTTTTCGAGGTGGAATTACAGGTTTCGGGAAATTATTGTATTGGACAATGTTTTGTTGAAACAACTGCTGTAAGGGCCTAAGGATGAAAATGAAATTTTAATTACGAAAAGCTTAACTTTATTATGTTAGTGAAAATAAAACTTACACTTTTGCGGCACGAGATGGGCAGCCCGTTCTCTTGTGCCATCCAAGGTGATGTCCAGTGGGAAAAAGAACGTGACAGTCTGTACATTGCATTGGACGGCTGAAAATTAATAAAATAAAAAACGCTTAGTTACAAGAAGAAACAACGAAATAGGGACAACGATTTTAGGTTCTGTGCGAATTGCCAAACAACAGCAGAGGCTGCCGACGGCTATCAAGTGAATCTCACTTCTATTTAGGAAGTGGAAATGGCCAAAAAAAATAATGAATATTTGTGACAAGTTAAACGGTGATCGCTACAGAGAACAAAAGTAGCACACATTGATATGCGCATGTTTTCGGAATCAGACATAGTGAAGATCAGGCGATCATCTGATGCTGATTTGCATCAAGACAAGATTACACGCATATGCGTGCATAAATACGACGTTACGACTGTTTAAGCGATTTTAAATGCAAAAATAAAAAACAGAGGGTCTTCAGTAGCGTAGTAGAGAATTACATGCTATACCGCACGTCGTTTAAAAGAATTTGTCTTATCAACTGTTGAGGGAAGAAACGTTACCCAGTCATGTGGTGGGTTTCATTCCACGGATAAATTATTGGTTTAATGATGAATGTCTGCTAGCAAATGCAAGAAAGCAAGCTACAAGCATAGCGGCACTACACAGAGAAGAGAAGAATGCCGACTACTTCTGCATTTTTTTAATTATTTTATTTTATTAAAAATTAGATAAGGTTTAACGTAAAATGAATAATTGTAAATCAAAGAGTAATATTTTGTGAAAATGAAAATATAAAAGTTTTTGAAACTCTCATAAGCTTTTTTAATATTCTTTACTTTTTTCCTATATGACCATTTTTCGTGCTAAAGTTTTGGTTAACACTGTATAATTGGCGCGCGCACAAGGGATTTTCTATACCCTTAAGATGTTTGCACAAAGCGCGGGCGAGGGGAAGTTAGGGAAGGAAAAAAAGAGAGATACCGATGTGCGTTGGTTTTAAATGTTTGCAAATTATAACCACCAGGAAACACAGAGATCGGCAGGGCATTCCATAAGTGAGTTGTACGGCTTAGGAACGAATCACGATATTTCAGAGTACGTCCGAAGGTGGGCTTGAGGGTATACTGATGAGCATTCATAGCAAGACGGGTGTTACGGTTAAACGTTAGACAGAAGACATTACCTCGGGGTTCAAGGGTGTCAATTGACTGATTGATACCACCTATGAATTTTATCGCACGGTTTTGAATCCTATCTAGCAGGTGCAGAGGTGTTTTAGGAGCAACCTGACCAGATGTGAGCATTGTAATCCAATTTCGGGCGTATAAACACCTTATACATTGAGGCCAGATCAGAGGGTGTGAAGTATTTCTTACATCAAGAAATAAGAAAAAGAACGATCACGAAAAACGCTGAATCGGAATGAAGACTACAAATTTTATTAGAAGATTCAAATCAAATAGTAAACTGAAAACTTAGAATTTGAAAAAAAAAATTTTGCAGACTTCTTAATGGCGAAGAGTACCAGATTCTTGTTTTTCCACTGTCCACCCAACATAGGCAGTGACAGTGAATAATTGATTCCATCGCAATGAAGGAAATGAGGTGAGGAGAAACATTCCCAAAGTTTAGACCAACAAGTCTCCTGAAGCTGATATTTACCTGCTAAGCTCTTGAAAGCAACAGGTAAGATTTTAATATCGAGCCTATATTGACTGGTCTACGAAATTTGTTAAGATGGAACCGGTCTTGATAATGAAACTTAATACATATTGTTCGCATCGATCAACAAAAAATGAGACTGCTAACTATAGTAAAGCAAATAAAGCATTGAAAGTCATTCAACTAAAAAAAAAAAAACTTTCAGTTCCTATCTCTGGGGTTTCAGACCTGGAATTTCCTTTATCGAACAAATCAAGAGTTCTTTATCACTACCCATCAACTTTTTATCGATTTTAAGGCCGCTTATGAAATCGTGATTATAGATGAGCTAGTGGAGTTGCTAGCATATGCTGATGATGTCGACATCCCAGAAAGTGCAGAAGAACATTGGCAAACACAATAAAAGCAGCTTAATTTAGTTTAACAGCGAACGAAGTTGAAATTTATTTAAACAAAAAAAATGACATAAAACAATCTAAGTTTTGGACGAAATGTGACAATCGCCAGCTTCAACTTTGAAGTTGTAAATCTGTTTAGCTCCTTAGTAAAAATAACACTGATTCAGAAACCTAACAAAGAATTATTTTTGCCACTTGCTGGTTCTTTTGGTTAATGATTACATTGAGTATCAAAGCTCTAGCAAACGCGACTAAGGTGGCATTAATACCCCGTTTCACAATACAGAAGCATGTGCACGTACTAGGACTTTTATACTTGACTGTTTCATAAGAAATGTTTTTCGCGTCGCATTTGTAAATCAAATTTAATCAAGAACTATACGGTATATATGTATATGTACACTATCGAACATAAGTCTACATACACCCCTCAAATTCTTTGTAATTAATGAAATATTTATAAAACGAAATAAAAAGCATTATGAAAACTTTTATTAAGGCAAGACCTTACAATATATTATAAATTAATGTAATATTACTGTTTTATCTGAAAAAAAATAAACGAAGTATTTCAAATTTAGTGAAACAAAAGTCTACATACAGCTTAATACCACTATGCAAATTCATCTTTCTTATCTTTTGAGTTAACAGTTATATTTTTGTATGCCTGTTAGTCGCAGTCTTTCATTTGTCCTCGTCTCGTGCAAATCGTTTTTTTTAGCGAAAAAAATGGAAAGTCGTAAAGAAATTTCAATTTCGGTTAGACATTTAGTAATCCAGCATCGAAGAGATAAGAAATCATACAGTGAGATAGCAAAAATATTAAAATTAAGCCGAAGTACTGTCCAGACAATAATTAGAAATTATAATGAAAGTGGAACTATTCAAAGTAAGCGTCGGTCTGGGCTTCCAAAAGAGCTATCAAACAGAGACATTCGAGCAGTTTTGAAGGAAGTTGATAAAAATCCGAAAATAAGTTCTCCAATATTGGGCGATCAGCTCGCGGATTCATTTAAAAAAGTTGTTCACCCAATTACCATTCGCAGAGTCTTACATCGGGCAGGCTTTCGAAGCCGGGTATCAAGGAAAAAGCCTTTAATTTCTCCCAAAAACCAAAAACTGCGACTAGATTTTGCTAGAATGTATTTAAATGAGGGTATTGGACAAGAGTCTTATTTACAGATGAAAGCAAATACAATGTTTTCGGATCAGATGACTGGCAAAAGATATGGCGAAAAGAAAATACAGCGCTAGACAAAAAAATATTACTCCAACAGTTAAGCATTATGGGGGAAGTGTCATGGTTTGGGGGGCTATGGCAGCGTCCGGAGTGGGAAATTTGGCATTTATTGATGGGATAATGGATAGATTTAAATTTAGCGATATATTGAAAGATAATTTAATAAAATCTGTGGAGAATTTAGGCCTAGGGCAAAATTGGATCTTTCAACAAGACAACGATCCAAAACATACTGCTCTAGTATTTAAGGAATGGTTGCAACAAAATGTGCCACAGCAGCTGAATTTTCAACCACAATCGCCGGACTTGAACCCCATTGAGCATATATGGGATGAAGTTGAGCGAAAACTTCGAAAATATGCTATAACTGGACGTGAAACTCCAAAAGAGGCACTAAGAAAAGCTTGGTCAGAAATAAACGCAGAAATCACCCAAAACTTAGTAATGTCAATGCCTCGACGTCTTCAAGCAGTCATCGATGCCAATGGCGGTCCAACCAGATACTAAAAACTTTTTTACTGATTGTATCTTATTTTTTTAAATTGTATGTCCTGACTTCAGTTTCATCACATTTGAATTATTGGGTTTATAACTTAATTCGTGCGGTTTGCTAACTTGTATTATTCCATTAGGATATGCGTTGGAAAGCTACTGTTGGAAAGCGTAAACAACAATAATTTTTTTTCACTCAAATATGTCGAACTTTGTGCCTGAAAAAGTGTTTTTGCGGGGAGTTCTTCTTCATTACTTTAATATGAAGAAAACTGCTGCCGAAAGTCATCGTATTTTGGTGGAAGTTTATGGTGAACATGCGCTAGCTGAGCGAACATGCCAAAAGCGGTTTGCACGATTTAAAAGTGGTGATTTTGGCTTGGAAGACGATAAACGTCCTGGGCAGCCAAAAAATTTTGAAGATGAAGAACTGGATGCATTACTCTATGAAGATTGTTGCCAAACACAAGAAGAGCTCGCAAAATCTTTGGGTGTCACTCAAGCAGCCATTTTAAAACGTTTAAAAGCAGCTGGATATATTCAAAAGCAAGGAAATTGAATTCCACATGAACTCAAGCCGAGAGACGTCGAAAGGCGGTTTTGCATGTCCGAAATGCTGCTGGAACGCCACAAAAGGAAGTCATTTTTGCATCGGATTGTTACTGGTGATGAAAAATGAATCCATTACTACAACCCCAAGCGCAAAAAATCATATGTGAGACCCGGCCAACCAGCCAAATCAACGGCAAAGCCGAATATCCATGGCGCGAAGGTAATGCTCTGTATTTGGTAGGATCAGATGGGTGTGCTGTATTATGAGATGCTAAAACCGGGTGAAATCATCAATGGACAACTCTACCGAACACAATTAATCCGTTTGAAGTGAGCAGTGGCCGAAAAACACCCGGAATATGCGACCAGACCCGAGGCAATAATTTTCCATCATGACAACGCTCGGGACCACGTTGCTATTCCGGTTAAGAAATATTTGGAAAACAGTGGATTCGAAGTCTTACCCTACCCGCCTTATAGCCTAGACCTTGCCCCTTCCGACTACTATTTGTTCAGGTCGATGCAGAACGCCCTCACTGAAATACGGTTCACATCAGAACAGAATATCAAAAATTGGCTTGATTCATTCTTGGCTGCCAAGCCGGCGCAGTTCTTTTGGGATGGGATCCACAAATTGCCAGAAAGATGGAAAAAAGTCATAGCTTCAGATGGCAATACTTTAAATGATACGAGTACTATTGTACATTTTTCTCTTAAATAATCCTTCAAATTTTGAAAGTTATATACTCAATAATTTATTATTTTTTTTTATTTTATGCATACAAATTAAGTTAATGAAAGTGAATAATCTGTCTTTTGTTAAGTTTTATACAAATAAAAACTTTTATAAAAAAATTACTAGTTTTTCGTCATAAATTTTTTTAATTACCAAATATTTGGGGGTGTATGTAGACTTTTGTTCGTAAGTGTATAACCTGCCATGGTCTGAGATGGCTTAGACATGTGGAGCGCATGGAAATCGATGATAATGGCGGAAGAGTCTATGAATCCAATCTAGAGAAACGCAGCAGAGAAATATCACATCAGTGTACGGTTGTAAGCGAACTTCAGCAGATAGGCAAGAATTGAGGTTGCAGGCTTGAAGTTCTATTCCGCCTCGACATGTAGTGCCATCAAAGAGTTACAAAAATATTTTCGGAGATATTTTTTTCCATCGTCATCTTTCTGGTATTACACGGAAACCAAAATTGTCGAGAGAAAAATGTATATCAAGAATCTGAAGTTGTCAGTCTATAGAGGGAAACAGTTTGTCACCTAGACTGACTAGTTTGCAAGAATAAGTCTAAAAAAACATTTGATTATTGGCCCCCATATCCGGCGAGTGTATCCGGCAATGCAAAAGGAAATAAATTTGTTTAAAATTTGTTACATACAGATACGTGCAATAACCAAAACAATTAAATCCATTTGAGAAAAGATTTCAATTTTGTGTTGATTAAATGGGGGCGCGGCACACTGGTTGGGTTCATTGACTATTACCCAAGAAGGTCTTGGTTCAAATCTTTGTCGACATCGAAAAGCCTAAGAATAACAAATTTTCCAGACGCCACCGTCTTTTTGGCGGAGATGGCAAACCTCTGAGAACGAAATCTTCTGCATGTAAAATGTGTTTACTCTTCTACCGTCGAATATCACAGAGAACAGACTTTGGTTTGCCACGGAAATATAGTCCGAAAGCATGCAAAAAATTACTCAAGACCACATTGAGTGTCTTGCTACATAAAAAATCTATTTTTCATTCAAAAATTGACAAACGAATCTTAATTTTTTTGCGAACAATTCTTCAATTATTGAAAATTTGAATCTGCAAATTGGACTTTGTTTAAACAGTTTGATTAGCCCCTATAAGGAGAGAAATCGCTCTTTGTAGGTATGGTTCATTTACTTTACAGAGACTGAGTCAATACTGGTACTCAGACGCCCTGTGAGTGCTGATAAATTTTTAAGAGATATGTTATGTATGTAGAATACATTTTTAAGATCGACTGGGTTAATATAAGGTTGTAACATAAGTATTGCGCGATTTTTGCATGTCTATTTAATGTTAATTAATTTGCACTAAATGCAAAAATTTATTAGTCAATGTAATCTCCTTCATTAGACAAAACTTCTACCTTCCTCTCAGGCAATTTCTTAATGCCGACACTAAACAATTGTTTGGCTTTGACGAAAAAAATACTCGAAGAGCCTCTTTGACATCATTCCGAGATCTAAAATTTTTTTCATTAGGGAAGTTTTGCAGACCTCGGAACAAGTGAAAATCTGAAGGGGCTAAATCTGGAGAACCAGGCGGATGCTGGATGCACCATTTTTTCCAAACAGAGCTCCTGTAACTGTGGGCAGGTGGTCCTAGCTGTATGAGGACGAGCATTATTCTGATGGAAAAGAACACTCCTTCAATTAACCAGACCTGGCCGCATCTGCTCTAGTGGTGGCTTTAATCTGAGCAGCTGTTGATAGTAGACTTCTGCGATAAGCTGGTTACTCTGGCTACGAGGCAACAGCTCGAAATGGATTATTGCCCCAGCAACCCAACATACAGACAGTAACACCTTGAGCGGGTGAAGTCCATCTCTGGGATGTTATGCAGGTCTGTCTTCTGGACTAAGCCATTGGTGGTGACGTTTAATGTTATTGCAAAGAATCCATTTTTCGTATCCGGTAACGGTCCGGTTCAAAAACGGCTCTTGATTGTGTCGCGACAAAACCGCAGTGCAATTGAATATCTCACAATCTGATATACTCGTATAGGAATGGAAAAAGATCGGTAGTGACCGACTTCGCAAACTTCTGCTTATGCTTATTGCAAAGGTAAATCGGTAAATGGCTCTGCATACGCTTGTTTATACCAATGAGTAT
Organism: Volucella zonaria; assembly: GCA_963966105.1. Lineage (NCBI taxonomy): Eukaryota > Metazoa > Arthropoda > Insecta > Diptera > Syrphidae > Volucella > Volucella zonaria. The sequence continues at coordinate 117,698,484 of OZ014532.1, forward strand.
TCCTTTCATCGTAAGGAATACGAGTATACAATGGTTACACTTCTAGATATAGCATGCGATTTTAACAATGCCAACACTCTGCGATCACAAACGCACTGTCAACTTTGAAGGCAGATAGTTCACTCAGTAATTTAATTAATATACATACTTTTTACAAACCGGTGAATGGGTGAAGCATCTGCGGGAAAACATCTTGGTAGGGGGACGCCAGAAGATAGTGTCATATCCCCGCTTCTCTGGAAGTTGATAGTGAATGACATGCCTGGACGCGAAAGGTGGAGGGGCGATTGTTTATGCTTTTGTGGCCATGAAAAGGAAACTCCAACACCTGAAAGCTTTTATAATACGCTATCAATAAGCTAGCAAGATGGGCAGATCCATGTGAATAGGGCACAAGCCTAAGCAATTCTATTCTCTTGCAAAAAAGCCATTTGAAATAAATTAAATTTACAATCACGCATAACTCACTGGCTATACCTCAATCATAAGATTGATACTTCAGTCAGGGATCCACAAGACCTTGGATAAAGCAATAAATTGTAATAGCGATAATGATAGCGAAGCACTTCGAAATACTCTGTCAGCAGCAGTGGACATTCCTGATTCATCTGACGCTGCTCTAAATTAGTCCAATCCTATGGTGGACCAGAAGGCGACTATCGTGAATTAATACAGGACCGTTCTAAGAAACAAATACTACACCATAACCCGGTTTCAGATACAATTTCTCCAAGCCTTAAAAGGCAAGCCGATCGACTCCTTCACTGACAGTTGTTTTCTTAGACAGACTACTCGTAAGTTTAAGTTTTTCCCTTCCATCCTCCTGATCATTGTAACGGGTTATAGGTGAAAATAATGGCGATATATAACTTCTTAGATATACATATTTGCTACAGAAAAACATGTACCTGCAAAGGATATTCCTTTCTTTTAATAGCCAACCTGTGATCAAATTCTTGGCATCAGTTTCCATAAACTTCAAAGTATTCACAGATAAAAAGTGCATTAAATATATAAATCGCTACATGGAATCTCATGTTAAAGCTAGGTGTCAACGTGTATAGCGACTAAATAAATTATCCCAAAGCTGGATCCGAAACGATTTAAATTTGATTTCTGCCAACAGACGGCCTATTAGCGCTATAAAAGGTGTCATTACTGGACACTGTCTTATAGGAAAGTATCCATGCATATTCTAACGTTTTTGTAAAAGCTGCATGGTCAAGACGGAGGAGACCAGCTTCCATTTCCGTTATACATATTACATGCCCTACTCTCCTCCAGAAAAGAAAATCACATATGAAAACTTTCTGTTAGTACGATCTAACTAATTTGAATATTACAGGCATTACAAGTCTACCATGCTTCATCCATAGCTTTATGTGGTTCAACGAGTAAAGAAAACTTCTCCTAGATTCACGTGATACCACAATAGATCTGTACAGCTATCAGCGTGATTTGAATTCATAATGAAGAATCATGGTTTATTTGAACTTAAAATACATCCTTCTACGTCTACGGTTCTTACGTTACTTAGCTTTCATTTTCCATTCATGTGCCAGCATTTTACTTGAATGAATGAAAAGCGAAAGAAATATTGGCCTGAATGTACCGGCTTATATGCGGCAGCTTCAACCTAACCTTACCTCATGTATGCTTCGAGGATAACTTGCGTTTTCCGTAGTATGTAAAACCCGATAAATCCATGTGACGCGTTCTTCAAATTCAAATTCAGTGAATGGCCTTCTTCGGTTGGAACATGGAGTATAGTGAGCTAACGCGATAGGAGTTATAGCACTCAATAGCCAAAAAACATGGAACAGGAAGCGCTTTACACGAATCTTCATTAAGATATATTTATCGGCGCTCATTTGGAGAAAAATATTTGGTCGGCGATAAACGTCGAGAGACGGTAGTTGGCAGTAAGCATCTAGCCCCACTATAAAAAAACACTCACGTCTAGGTACATAAATCTAGAATAAGTGAAAATAGCAAAAAGAGAGAAAGACATTTAGATTCCAAAACACATCTCAGGCGAAAGAGATTATAATATCTGGATGCCAGAAAAGATCTAACATTTTCAGTACGAACTCTGATATTCGGGAAAATGTATGCATATATTCACGGGAAGCACGCCCTTGTGTATCATACCCTTCTTCTGATTATTCTTACTATACATCAACTTCAGCCCTACTTGCCAACATATCTAAAGCTGATTTCAGCACATATAATAAAGGTCGTTCAAACAAAACGCAAGCCAATTGTACCGGCTTGTAATTCTACCCGTCGCAGTCAGTATTTCGTAGAATCACATCATATAGTGGGCACACGGTAGGCAGGAATCAGGTTGTATTTCCAGTTTTTTTTTAGACGCCAGCTAAACTTTCAAAAATATCTGACAAGACTGATGGGATACGATATACGCTACTCCCATTCCAAAGAGTCAAAACTCAAAATTAAATACGTACCACCCCTGTCTTGCGTCAATCCCATGGGCTTTTTCCAGTTCTTTGAAATGTTTGCCACAGCGAAGGCGAAGGAAAATTTGGAAGAACAGAAAGATAGGTACTACCGATGTTGGTCAGTTTTGAATGTTTGCAGGTCATATAGGTCAGGAAAGAATCACGATATTTCAGAGTACGTCCGAAAGTGGGCTTGAGGATAAACTCATTACCAATCGCGGTTTTCAGTTGAAGGTTTGAAACGAAGAAACGCTACAATACTAGCAATACATCAAGGTGAAGTAAGAGACAATGTGCCAATGTTCAAGGGAGTCAATGTTGCAATGTTGACATTACTTGTAAAGTTTATCGCATGATTTTGAACCGCATTCAGCAAGTGAAGAGAGATCAAATCACATCAAACGGAATAGAGTACATTGAATTACAAATACATTGCTTGAGGAAACCTAGAACTTTCACAGCATTTTTGGCGAAAATTGTGCACTTTTATTTTGAAAATCTTAGTTCAGTTCACGAAATTCACGCATCCGCAGAGAAAGTACAGTGCGCCTTGAAGAAGTTGCAGATCCCGTAAAGCGTATTTTATTGAGAAATCGATTCGCCATCTTGTCCATCAACAATTACACAAAGATTCCGATTCTGTTCTAACTTATTCAAAAATTGAAGCCGCTTGACAATCGTGTGTGTTATGCGTTCGGTGAAAACGTGTGGACCAAATCTACGTACTGCTGCCGGGTCCAACGGGCTTCTAGTCGTTACGGGTACCAACATGACATCAGCAAAGTATTTGAAAGGTAATCAATAGAGTCCCCTGATTAAGTGGATCGAGGACAAAAATATAGTTTCTGATAACAAATTCGGTTTTAAAGCAGGACATGATATCACAAATGCGGCATCTAAACTGACGTCTAGTGGAATAAAAGCAAGAAATAAGAAAGCGTTCGATACCATATGGTTAGAGAGACTATTCTTCAACCTGAACAGGCTGGGCGTAAGTAAACCACTGCCGCACATTCTTCTTAATAAGATCACCAGACCTTCACATCGTGAAGAAAGGCGATGTGACTTCTGCTGGAATATTTGACATTAAAAACGGTCTGCAATAAGGTGCGGTAAATTCATCGATCCTATTCAACATATACACATGTGATCTTGTGAGTTCACTTTACCATGCCATAGCGTACGCAGACGACTTCATAGTATAGATCAGGCCCAAAGATCGAGATCATTAATATGTTCTTGGAACCTGAGTTCGATGAGATTAAACCATATTGCGATGACTGGAAATTGAAGATCAACTTTCAGAAATCAGAAACCATTTTTTTTAGAACGTCTTTGTCTGGGGCCTCTAGGGACACCAGAAAGAATTGGCGAAAGTTTTCAATTGCGGAGCAGCACGGGCACCCACTTGCTTGCTGAAATGTAGTCAGGTACCTTGGGATCTGCCTAGATCAATACATATATTTTAACAAACATATAGTTGATGCTCTGGCCAGAGCCAAATGTGCTTTTGCCCTTATCCTGCTTTATAGCAGCCACATCGATGCGGGGCGGAAGGTGATCTGCTACATGGCCCTTATCCGCCCTATGCTTGTATTTGGCTGTCCCGTGTGGTTCAACATGAGAGCGAGTTTGTTGGAAAAGATTCGAATGTTTGAGAGAGCTTGTCTTCGCGTATACAGAATACCGGAGTCTGAGTACCTACATAAAATTCTATCCTAATGAGGTTTTGTACAATAGGGCGAACTTAATAAGAGTAGAGTAGTAATAGCAATGACATCGACAAACAACCCGATACGGGAGCGTGTGCTTTAACGGCTTCATTCCGCCGGATAGGCGATTCAATTACGACAGAGACATCGCACACGGAAGTGCAGAGCGTCGTCGGTTCAGTAGAGCGATAGGGAGTCGCGACTTTAGTGATGTTGCTCGGCAGCACCATGAAGTTTGGTGGCTTAGTGCAGGAGAGGAAACTCCCTAGTTGTTTCCTTCTAATTCAGTGTGGGGCCATTAAAGGGCTTAATTTACATAGTTTAAGTAAGTTTACGGTAACATGAAATTAATAAAAATATAAAAACAAATAAAAAAAAAAACAAATTATAAGTTGTAAACTATACACAAAAAAAAAACATTTGTATTATACATACATATATATATGTATCTACAGTGCCGGAACAAAGTTAATAATGTTGATGAGATTTACTATTTTAGATCTATCATAAAATATAATAATTGTATAGCTTGAAAATGTTGTGTCTAAGTTCGATGTCATATTTTTTACTCAATTCCAAAAAAATTATTGTGATATGGCATCACTAAGAAAAGTTGTGGCAATTTTTTCAACTACACTAGCACTCGCTGAAAAAAGTTTGGAAACCTAACAGTATTTGCTGTCAATATACCGACTGGAATTGTTTTTGATAAAGACAAGATAATTGGCCATCATCTATTGCGCAAGAGGATCAATTTTAAGTTACATTAGAAACTTATTTAAAAAACAATGCCGAACTGGGTATATTCAATAATGGAGAAAAGCAAATTAAGATTTCTCGCGATCTGGATACAGGTACACAGGGGACGATTTCGAAAAACTTCCACCAGCTAGAAACAAGAAAACCACAGCCATCACCAACCGTATAGTTCAGAGGATGTCAAAACAAAACCCGATGACAACAGCAACAGAAATTAACGGCGCGTTAAAAAATATCCAAACTAAGTATGACAAAGAGGCGCCTTTTCTCCAAGGAACATCTTTTTTGGACTTCAAAGAAGTGAAATATGATATTGTGGAATGACGAATGTAAGTTTCAATTATTTAGAAGCGATAGACAACATTCCGTTAGATGGCCAAGGGGTGAAAGGCACAACATAATATATAACAAAGCTGTACAAAACAAGGCTCGCGGCCCGCGACATAAAATAGAAACTTCAATTACAAAATCTTATTTCGCAACAAAACAAAACCGCTTTACATACACGAATGAAAAAAAAACCATATGTAAACATTCAAGCTTATATACAATACATACACACATTCTTTCTTCTCGGTATGGATCGGTAACGCGAAATAACGGAGTTATTTTGAGCTGACGAAGAAAAACTGAAAAACTCACTTTGTCCGCTTTGCACTTCTATCGGCGAAAGGATCCGCGAGTTAATAAACTGTATTTTGTTTATGAATATTTTACGAAAATCATTCGTTTGTGTTTCATAATTCAATTCGTTAGTGTCCAATAAAAACGTATACTATGTCTGCAAAGAAGCTAAAAGTAAGCGATGAAATTCGTGCTTTTAATGAGATATTGGAACTGGACTATTTTATTTGCAACAATAATAATAAAATTCAGTGTATGATTTGTATGCAAGTCCTGTCTGTGGCTAAGGCATACAATGCTAAGCGGCATTACACAACTTTCCATGAAGAAAAGTATAAGGAACCTAAAGGTGAAGTTAGAAAAACTATTGTAGCCGAATATAAGAAAAAAAGCAGCAAACAAGCACTTTTTCAAAAATAAACACAGATAATGAACTGAGTTTAGCTGCCTCTTAGGAAGTTTCTTTACAATTAGCCAAAGCTAAAAAACCATTCAGTGATGGAGTTTTAATAAAAAAAAATGTGCAATTAAAATGGCTGAACAATTTATGCAGCCTAAGCTTGCAGAAAAATTTTAATCTGCAGCACTATACATCAAACAATGATGTGGGCGAGTATGTTTCTAAGAAATTGTGTGACTCCGTTACGGAATGTGAATATTTTTCAATATGTTTGGATGAAATTACGGACCAGACAGACGTCAGTCAGTTATTAATTTTTTTTCGCTGCATTTCAAAAGATTATGCAATTACGGAAGAAATGTTGAATTTGATGCCGTTACATGGAACAACAATTAAAGAAGTGATATCTATGAAGCTGCCTGTACCATTGTTATAGATTACGAAGGGTTTCAAAAATGTTCCTGTAGTGTGACTGATGGAGTTAAAGCAATGATAGGGACAGTGGCAGGATTTTCTGGACTGGAGAATGGTATTCATTGCCCTTTAATCCACTGCATCATACACCAAGAAGCTTTATATGGACAATCTTTGCGCCAGTTGGACGCAATGAAGGTGGATGTCAAAAAAACAAATCTGATCAGGGGCGGAAACAAAACTTTGACTCATCGTAAATTTCACGATTTTTTAACGGAAATCGATGCAGCGTACGGAGATTTACTTTTACACTCGGACATCAGGTGGTTAAGTGCTGGTAAGTGTTTGGAGCGTGTTTTTTACCCTGCGAAAGGAGATCCTGGTATTTCTGAAAGACGAAATAAAATCTGATACCACAAAAATAGAAAACAAACTGCAAGATTCCCAATTCCTCGCTGATCTTGCATTTTTGACGAATTAAATTTGCAGTTACAAGGCAAACACAATATTATTGCGAACTTAAAGGGACATGTAAATGGATTTAAAAGTAAACTTAAATTGTTCAAAATGTCTTCAGAAAAGAATGATCTTTCTTTTTCCCGAGTTACAAAGAATTCTCATCCCATATAGATGTGAAATTTCGAAAGATGCCACTTTTCCTAAGCACATAGAGTACATTGAGGAGGTAATTTGGGAGTTTGAAAATCGATTTATAGATTTTAAAAAATAGATAGCGATTTGTCACTTTTCACTAATCCATTAACACTAGCCATTGAAAGTGTGACTACCAATTGGAGTTATACGACCTACAATCCGACCCTTTCTACAAAAGCAGAGTGGAAATTGGAATAGATTTTTTTAAGCTCCTCGATGATCGCTTTCCGAAATTTTGGTTTGAAAATGGGTTCGATGATGGGGAGTACATATCTTTGTGAAAATGCTTATTCAACCATGAATTTCATTAAATCAAAATACAGGTCTTCATTGTCGGATAAGTCACTTATTGACGCAATGCGCTTGGCAATGACGAATATTGATGTTGACATTGATAACATTGTTAAAGAAAGAAAGAAATAAACAAAAGCTAAAATAATATGAATGATTTTTTTTTATTAAAAGCTATTAGTATTTTGTTTCGATGGCCCGCCAGTTCTTGTTGAATTTCATTTTGGCCCGCACACGATTCCAGCCCAGTCATGGTTTGGACATTCTTTTTACGTGTTGCAGTTGAATCGATTTTTCGAATACATGGAATAATAGGACGATTTCGTTACTTGGAAATCCTGAAAAACATTATGCTTCTATGAAGAAGAAATACCTCTTAGGTGGATTTCTCAGCAAGATAACGATACGAAACATTTTTCTCGGTTAGTATTAGGTGACCAACTAAGTTATTGCTGATTTTATTGATGAAAATGCAACTTTATTGTGAAAAAATGGTTACAAATGAATCATTCAAAGTATTGCCCATCGCTAGCTATAACTTTTTCCCATCTTTCTGGCAGAGCTCGAATGCCGTTTCGGTAAAAGTGTTCATCTTTTTAGGCTATCCACGAATCAAGGCATTTTTTTGATGTCTTCATATGAGCGGAACTGCTGATCAGCCAGACCATGTGCCATCGAACGGAACAAGTAATAATCGGACGGCACAATATTTGGAGAATATTGGGGGTGTAGGACTTCCCATTTGAGCGTTTCCAGGTAGGTTTTAACGTGGTTTGGCAAAACATTGTCATGCTCTAGAATCACTTTTTCGTGCCTTTACTCGTATTGGGGCCTGTATTCGTATGCAATCGCTTGGCGGGTAGCTCCTAATGCTGAGGCAAGCTGCTCTTGCGTTTGGCACGGATCCTCATCGAGCAATGCCTCCAATTCAGCGTCTTCGAAGGATTTTGACCTTCCTTCACGCGGACGGTCGTCAACATCGAAATCAAAGCGACGGAACCAATCACGGCACGTTGTTTCGCTTAGAGCAACATCTCCGTAAACTTTTTGGAACTCTCGATGCGCTTCAGCCGCCGTTTTCTTCGAATGAAAGAAAAAATAAATTAACACTCTCCGCAAATGCGGATTATTTGACACAAAATCAGACATTTTCACACAGAAAAAAATATATGCCGCCAAAACCATATGTCAAAGCTTGGTTCATGACGTTTTGGATATGTCAAAATCGACCAGCATTTACTGCTGGAGCCATCTATTGACTTAGTTGCCCACCTAATAAAAGATTGATTTCAACAGGAAAAAGTCAATGTATTGGAATGGCCATCGCAGTCCCTTGATCTTAATCCGACTGAGCACTTATGGGAGTACATAAAAAGAAAAATTCGAGCAATAAAATTTCTAAAAAGGACGCACTCTATGAAGAACTAATTAGTGAGTGGCAAGCCATTCCAGTGGCGTATTGGAAAAATTTTGTTCCATGATTAAATGGAAAAGAGATGCAGTGCAGTTCTTAAAGCAAAAGGAGGAGGCACAAAATATTAATTAATGCCAAGAATATACAAAGCCATATGTTTCCACATTTTTTCTGTGATTTTTAGGATGTATTATCTGAATTGTTACTGTCTTCGTAGACCAATAATCTTTAAGAGTTCAGAAGGAAGGAATTGCATCGTATCTTTGTGATAAGTTTCATAGATCTCAGTATAAGAAATTTTGTGTTAAAGTTGAAACTGTAAGCCTATCGATTATGTTTCCAAACTTTTATCCGACACTGTACATACATAAGTTAATTTAAGTAGCCTAAACAGGTTAATCTTTGCGAGTTTTATAATATACGACCATTTAAAAAATTTTTAATTAGTGGAAATTGTTTTCTTAGTTTTAATTGTAATAAATATTAAAACTTAAATAAATATGTAAAGTCGAAACACATAGCTTAAGCATTAGGTTTCAATTAGAGTAATTTTAAGTTAATTAAGCCAATTTTTAAGCATTTGTTTGTATGGCTTGTACGAGTTAATGAATGAATTTAAATAAAAATGCATTTCAAATGAAACGAAAGCGAACGTTCGGTGAAAGAGCCGAAAACCAGATTGCTCTAGATTCTCTTTTTCATCATAAAATTTTGTTCGGCGATGATGCTAATTTGGGAGAATGGCTTTGTCAACAAGTAAAATTACCAGATTCGGAGTAAAGAAATCCACAAGCCACCATTGAGACGCTGTTACATTCATAAAAAAGTTACTGTTTGGTGGAATCATCGTTACATACTTTTCTCAAAGATCATGCCGTTACAGTCAATGGACGGCTTTATGGATACGTCATTACATATTGACTTTTTCATTTTCCAATTGAATGGTAATAATGTGGACTCTTCTGTGGTTCCAACAAGGCGGTGAAGCATGCAATAGAGCGCGCGTCACAATCAGCATATTGAAGAAACATTCCATGAGTGCATAATTTCGCGTTATGGACCTGGGATGCAGTTTAAAGCCTTTAGAATATTTTCTGTGGTGATATGTGAAATCGCTAGCCTACACCGATGAGTCAGAGATGATGGAAGACTTGTAAGCCAACATTCGATGTGGCCTCAGTTGCTAGTAAAAGTGGTGGAAAATTTGACTGCCAGGTTGGGGTTTATACAGGCTAGACCCGACGCACTCATATGCCCGTTATCATATTTATGCACTAATGGCATATAATAACCTTTCTAGTAAAGCCAATACCATGGTCATTGCTACGGTTTTTATGTGTTTTTAAGGATATCTACATTAAGAATCAATGAGTTCAGTTCAAAAGAAACAATTCATCGAAACTATGATGCCCGGCAACCGTTGTGATGGCAAGGCAAACACTGACCACGGCCAAAAACAGCTCATTCAACCTGTATTTCTGGTTTAGATGATTTTCTAAAACGGCCATCACAACGTTGTCAGCGAGTAGAAATTTTTCGTGCCTATGGATCTAATATTTTCGAGTATAAAAATACTCGGCTTCAGAAGTTGTATTTGATTTCCGCATAACTGTATTGAATAATACGTTTAAGGATAAAAAAATAACTACTTGTACTTACGTTTGATTTCTTCTCTTTTTGACGCAACGTCCACGACGAATGTGCTTCTCCAGGAAACGCTTGTATAAGTAGGTCTTCTTGCAGTTCATACACTCATAAACGGGCGCCGATCGGCCGTGACAACTCTGCATATGCTCTTTGAGTAGTTGCTTCATGTCGAACAGTTGATAGCAAATATTACACTGAAAGCCTGTGCCTTGTTTGCCACCATTCTGTCGTTCCATAGCATCGTCGTGCGGTGTTAAAAGTTCAATCTCTGGAATCAATGGTAAGGGTTCATCCTCCATGGCCATGTCACAAGAGGGACCCAGCCCGGCACTATTCGCAATACCATTGATGGCTGCCATAGCGTCTGCCTCTTTTGCCTGTTGCTCCAACAAATAGTTATTCATCATCATACGCAGCGTGTTCAAGTCAAAGTTTTTATAGTCTATTTGCTCGAATGCCCCACTGCTGGATGTGTTGCCATTCATTTGCATTAGATTTGACATTTCTTCCGAATAATTGACACCACAATCAGCATTTCTGTTGCGGTCGTCATGAGGCTCATTGTCTGAGCTCTCCGATATTGTTATCACATCACGGTGTTCCATTTTGCGCATGGCATGCAAGTGATGTCGAAAGAAGTTGTCAGCATCCTCGCACTTCTTTTTAAACATACACGCACTGATCGCTGTTTTTGCGCACGACATACACACCTGTTGCGGCAGGGTATCGCCCTTCTCAATCTGAAAATTGACACAAACAGAAAGAAATTTCATTTTATTCACGAATAGTGTAGGCAAGGTAGGGGCAAGAGGTACAACAAGTATACATATGCGTCACATACATATTTGTAACTTTGTGTGTTTCATATCTAGAGACAAGTGGGTAATATATTTTAATTCTCATAACTGTAAACATAGAAAAAGAAAAAAATCCAACGAACCACCGAACAAACAACAAACAGTAAACAGTTAGTGGTACGAGTATGATGATGGTGATAGTGCCCGATGATGAGATAGTGGTGTGGTGACACGATGAATGAGATACAAAAAAATACCAAATATCAAATACCAGATACCAAATGGAAAATATGAAATGCGAAAGATAAGAAAGGAAAATCCCGAATAATGCATACAATCAACGACAAACTAAATAGTCATTTCGATTTAGGCTTAGGCCTAGACATCGACTCGAGCATACCTTAACATCGGCCAACGTTGTAATTTTCTTCCACAGCAGATCTTCGCCGAATATCGGAATCATGGTCGCACACTCCGAATTTGATATGCAAATTCGACACAATTGTATATTTTCATCCATTTTTCCTCATTTGCTTGGGAATCTGGTCGGTGCGGACGAGTAGGAACCAGCCAAAGAGGCCAAATACACCACCAGAGATCCGAAAAATAAAAAAAACTATGCTCTCCGGGTACTTGGCTTTTTAATAATCGTGTACGCGGCCAAACGAGTTATGTGTATTTTTTTTTTTTCCTCAATTCTTTTTTACTTTACTTTACTTCTCTACAATGTGAAATGAAATATACACACAATAAATGGAAAACACTAAATATCAAAGAAAAAATTGTAATTTTTCCTCCTTTCCTTGTCAATTAGCCAAAGAGAGCGGCGGTGTAGTGGTGTGTTGTGTGGTGGTTTGTCGACGACGACGACGACGACGACAACGACGACGGAGACCGATGTACTTGTACAACAATAGAATTTTTAATGATTATACTCTACATATCGTGGAACAAGAAAAATATGAAAGAAACGAACGAAATATCAAACGAACGGGGGGGAAGCAAACATAACTTGTGGAAAAAAGAAAAATGAACTTTTTTTTTTTTCTCCAATTATTATAATATGTTTCTTGTACTCGTATTTAAATTATCATTTGGTGGGTTTTCATTATTTTTTTTTTTGTTCTGTTTCTCTTCTTTTTTTTGGTTTTATTTAGTTATACAATCGATTCGTTTGTTTTCCGAATTTTAGAACTTATCAATTAAAAACACACTTCACTTTAGCACTTCGGTACAGAGTAGCGGCAATCATTTAAAATGGAATGAAAGATTACACATCTGGTGTGGGTTTTTCTTTTCCTGGACATGAAGAATACTTTTTTTTTATGGTCTTTTCCTTTTTTGAAGACGGATTATTAAAAGGGAACGAAATTACATGCAAATAGATGCATTTTGACATCCATTTCCATTCAAATGTCACACGAAAACTAGTTGTGAGCATTTTTTCCCAATTAGGGGATATCTGAGCAGATTCAGCTGGCTGAATAGACATTCAGTGTTCGGTGATGGTGTTGACTACTTTGACATAAGGTTGTGTGATAAGATTTTTATTCACTAACTTCAATATCTTATATACACAATTTATTTTGATTACATATTTTGAGCACTCTATTGTCGCCTGATCTAAATGCCTTAACTCTGCTTTTTGACGCTGGCAAAACCACTGCGTTAGTTTTCCCTCAGTTCTACTTCTACAAAAACAATAGGAACTGTTAAATCAACATTTGACAGCTCGTGTTAGAAATTGTATTCCAGTGAAATTTTTACCAAAGAAAGCTATTAGCCAAAAGAATGAGCTGAAATTAATAAGTATTAGTTCTTACTTCCTCCACTACTCTATTCCGCTCTTATGTGGAAGCAGATTTTAAAGGTTAAATTTCACAATGAGCATAACCAACGAAGATCATTTTACACCGTGTAAATGAGGATTGGTGTAAGCGTTGCGTTATTACGCAAAACGTTCGGTATTGGGGGACTCCGAATTCAGAATTAAGCTACCACTACGTAAGATTGTCATCAATCTTACTCTTTAGGACTCTTTCCGAGCAGGTAGAAAACAGCATTTGCCCAGCCCGTCCCTAAAAAAAAGCCGCAGACCCATTGCACTTACGTCCCTTCTCTCCAAGGTCATGGAAACGCTGATAAACCGTCAGCTCATGAAATATCTCGAAACACGAAGAGTTTTCAATGACCGGCAGTACGCTGTTCGCAGCAACAGGTCCACTGGTGATCTGATGGCGTGTCTCACCGAAAAGTGGAACCAAAGTCTATATCAATCTGGCGAAAGCAAGATAGTTGCACTTGATATTTTGAAGGCATTTGACAGAGTTTGATATCAGGCTCTTTTGTCGAAAATACATGCTTTTGGAATCGACGACTCTGTTCTTCAACGTATTGGAATTTACCTCTCGGAACGTTCTAATTCAAGTTGCCTTGAATGGTTTCAAGTCAGATTCCACAAAATAAATGCTGGTGTGCCCCAGGGCTCCGTTCTGTCTCCGACACTTTTTAATTTTCATCAACGATCTCTTGTCTGCTACTTCTAATCCAATATATTCCTTGTCTGGCCACAGTACTCTCTACTTTTCATATACGTTCCCGGACTCACGCCCCTGCTCTTCAGCTGTAGAACGGGAAAGCCAGCGTATTTTAAGCTCTTTAAATTTTGACATTAACAGCATAACTAATTGGGGAACCACTAACAGAGTAGAATTTAATGCTTCCAAAACTCAATGCTGTCTGCTGTCGTTAAAGCGAAATTTAAACACCCAGCCGTTATCCATGAATGGCACTTGCATTGTCGAAACCGATAAACTTTCCATTCTCGGTATGTGTGTCAATGACAACTTACGTTGGAATGACTACATATTCAGTGTCGTCAAAAATGCTGTGAAATGTCTAGGTTTCCTCAAGCGATGTAAGAAATACTTCACCTCCTCTGATCTGGGCTCAATATATAAGGCGATTATCCGCCCGAAATTGGATTGCAAATCCTTCATCTGGTCGGGTACGCCCTAAACATCTCTGCATCTACTAGATAGGATTCAAAACCGTGCGATAAACCTCATAGGTGATACTAATATCACTTAAACAATGGACACCCTCGCACACCGACGTAATGTCTCGCGTTTCACTCTGTTTTATCGCTATTTCCACAACCATTGCTCCATAGAAATCGCCAGTAGCATTCCGCCCCTTCAAACTTTTAACGGTAACACCCGCCTCGTTATGAATGCTCATCAGCATACCCTTAAGCCGTACAACTCGCTTATGGAATGCCCTGCTTAGCTTTTTATTTCCCAATCATTATAACCTTCAAACATTTAAAACCAACATTCACCCGTACCTCTCTTTCTATCCTCCCTAATTTTCCTTCGCCTGCACTGTCTACAAGCATTTTAAAGGTACTTACATCCCTTAAGCCCGCGGAAATTATGAAAAAAAAAATAGTCAGTGCATTACGATGAAGGGTAATGATATGCGACTTTTTGCCAACTGAACCGTACAAAAATGACATGGGGAATTACTATTATCAACAAGATGGAGCAAAATGCCATACTGGTCGTGAAACCATTGCTTGAAGACGTTGTTCACTAATCGATTGATTTAAAAAAAAATTTCCACAATCACCTGATTTGACTCCACGTGACTTGTTCTTTTGGGGATATTTGAAAAGTAAGGTTTATCCTAACAAACGAGAGTCCCTCGAACGTGCCATACGTGCTGAAATGGACAGAATTTTACCGGAAATTTTTCAAAAAGTTGTGTAAAATGAGGAAAAAAGTGCGTAAATGGTGCACACATGACAGCAACAGATGTCACCGGAAAGTGGAACCGAAGTCTACACCAATTATTTAGTTATTGTACTTATGTGGAGCTACAGTCCGCGATAAATTTGGGCCCCAAACAACAAGCGTCTCCAGCTATGAGTTTTCGTCAGCTGCCTCCAGATGTCACCGTACAGTCCGTACTGTGTGTTCTTGAATCTCCTCCTCCATTCTACATCAAAGATACTCTGTATCTTTGTGTCGAAATGGCCAAGTGATTCTTCATCCGCTTTCGGCAAGATCGAAACCTCTGCACCATAGAGCGGGACCGGGATGATAAAGCCAATTTAATCTTAACAGAGAGGGCTCGGTTACCCAATTGCCTCCTAAGCCCAAAGAAACAGCTATTGGCAAGAGTAAAGATTACTGATCTGCTGAGATCTTTCCAAGATCTGCCGTAGTATGAATATTTGATCGGTTTTCTTGGTCCAGCAAATTCGAGAATAGTTTCAAACGCTCACATAATACGTCAGAAAGATCGATCGACTTATTCCTCTGTAGTTAGCGCAGGCAAAACGGTCTCCTTCTTATGAATTGGACAAACAATGCTGAGGTTCCGCGCTTCGGGGATACTTTCCTTTCATCTCATCTCATAGAGGACACGCTTGCGTCAACAGCTTTATTAGACTTTTGCTTCGATATTGCTACCTTAAGTCCTTTTGATCAATGGGACAAAATTCTTTATCATCTTCGTTCAGGGTGAATGGTTCGTTCTACCTGATAATGGTATTTTGACCATCATCGCCGTTGTACAGTCTGCAGAAGTTGTCTTTCCATATTCTACTACTGCGCATACTTATTCATCTTTTCAGGTCCCCTTTTTGGCCTTGTTATACAATATTTCCTAATAAAACTCTCAAAGGTCATACCTGCAGTAACATATCTCCATTTTCTTGATAGCGCGCTTCTCGCGCTCTTTCTTTTTGCTTCCTTCTTTTCTGCTCACAGATCTCACGTGCAGCTTTTGCCATGCGACGCAGCGCACATTTATAGCCTTCCTTCCATCTTCAGAATGGAAGTTTCTTTGTGGCAGCGCTTTAAACCAAATACAGTAGAAGTACCTTTTTTGATGATATGCTAACAACATTCCCATCGGTGTATATAAGGGGCTAAGACTTTGAAGGAGCTTCAGAAAAACGCGATCGACAAAGGTTCTAACAGTCTCTTGCGATCTCAGCTTTTCAACGCTGAACTTTGGTCGTCTTACTTGACTTCGTTGAACATATTATATCCGCATTCGTACCCTGGCTGGAACGAGGTAATGCTTCGAGTCGATGTTGACCCCTCTAAAAGTTCGGACATTCAGATGCTGGCGTCGATCGCAATATGATCAGTCTCGTTGATGGTTGATTCATCAAGAGATAGGCAAGAATTACACTTGCCAATCGCCATATTTCTGATGTAAGAAGTGCAAAAAGGCTTGACAAGGAACTATAGGTAAACTCTACATAAGATCCACATTAGCCCGGTCCTGCTGTGGAAGTGAGTTTTGATGCAGTCTGTGCCAGCTTTGGAGATAAAGACATAATAGCGAGCTCTGCGATCTGTAAAGCTATGTCGGCCAGATCATAAAAGTGCCCATTAGTCGCATGAGTCGAGATAAGTACATGGACATCAAGTGCGATTGCATACTGAAGCTCCGCCCTGTAGACACTTGATTCCTCTCCGGACCGTAGATGCAGCGCATTGAAGGAAGACCTCGCCATGCAAGGTGGAAGGGACTTCAACCATATTGCAGTCCGCAACTTGAGGCAGTTGGCCAAGAGCCACTAACTGAAGACGATTCTTTGTTGATACCCAGCTTGACTTCGTGTCTCTGGATTCGGGGTTATTGAAGTAGCTTGTTATCGTGACTGCCATCACAATAAATGTATAAAATAAGTTTCAGATTCCTCGGCGAGGCTAGATAAAAGGCAACGACCATAAAATTAAATTTGAAAAAATAAAAGAATGTACTCGTAATTTCAATGTGGACTTTTAAAAGGACCCTTCCTTTTAACGGTGTAGAACATCCTTTTATGCTGGCACATACAAATTTAAAGAATGTTACCAACAAGGCAATTTATAAACAAAAACGTGAACATAAGGCCCAACGTTGGAGCTGAAATTTTGAACGAGTGGAAAAAGTTGTGTTTGGAGGTGGCTTAAGTATTTTCAGCTGATTTAAGTCTACCAATATGGCTTGGAGTACCACTTTGGCCTGTTCGAAACAAAAAAAAAAGAATCAAGAGTAAGCAACTATTATCAGATTGGTGACCTATTTCATATGATTGCGACAGCTCGATCTGAGGGAGTGTGCTGAGGAATTATGACTTGCGTTTTCGACTGCGCCATATACTTGCGACACGCCTTCTTTCTGTGGCTATTAAAAACAAATTCATATTGCTCTTGAGCTTGCAAACGAACATACAAAAGAACACCAGAATGGAGTTTTCATCATTTTGACAGCTGATTAATGGCCATAAAACTGATTAGCACGAAACTTGGAGTCACACTATTATCGCCTGTGCACATCAAGACCCCAAGTAGGCAGTGAAATATCAAAAAGGTAAACATTTTGGCGGGATCTTCATGAGCTTTGAAATTCAGGGTGGGCCATAATGTATGACCATATCCGAAAATGCAATAGATTTTACAAATGGTGTCGAATGTCAATTCGGTTTTAACATTTGTGAAGAAAACAGAATTCGAATTTATATGAATAAGTAAAGGAAAGGAATACTCCTGAAGAACGTCGAATAATCGTCACGAGGACCGATTAAAGCGGACGCGTCGCGGAATCGAACTACGAATACGAAGACTGTCATGTAGGAAACGGTTTCAGAACGAAGCCGACGTTTCTGTAACTACATAATGCAGCGATAGACATCAAACCCAGTTAGATCACCATCTATGCTACAATTTTTCCTGAAGAAACCAGAGAAAAACCAACGATTTAGCGCCTTCAATCAAAACACAAATAAACTCAGCCATATAAAACAAGAAAATGGGCCTCATCTAGGCGCTAAATTTACGGAAATGGCTCCAAAACGAAGCGCGCAAGGTGGGTGGCGGTGGCTCAAGTGGTAGTGAACTGGTTTCCAAATCTGAAGGTTCGGTGTTTGAATCAGGACTGCGCCCGAACACATTCAGTAAGGAACAAAGACAAACCTTTATTAAACAGTCCTGTTACTAAGTTTTTTTGTAAAAAATGTTTTCTTAGTTTTAATTATAATGAATATAAATATTGTAGTATAGTATAATTGTAAGATACGTCGAAAGACATAATTTAAGTGCTAGGATTAACTTAGAGTGCCCGCATGGGGCCAGTAAGTTAGAATAAGTTAATTTTAAGTTAATTAAGCTAATTTTTAAGCATTTTTTTGTCTAGCATGTAAGAGTAAATTAAGTACATAAATAAAAATGCATAAAAAACTGAAACTGAACTGAAAGACAAACCTTTCAAGCATACACTAAGTATAGCGGAAATAGCGTCTTCAGGTATTTCCGGACATTATAAGAAAAAGAGTCGGTAGCTAGAGTACGGGCGAAAGCAGTGGTGCCATTGTATCGAGTATTATTGTACAAGTGGGACCGTCATAACCTTTGCGCAGACCAGTGTAGTTGAGCCGAATAACTTATACTACGAAGTGTGGATCATCATTGGGAATCGTTTATTTAAATAGTTGGCGATTTAGTTCAAGAAAATGATGATAGTAGAGGTAGGGCTTTCTTGTTCCACTATATAAAGGCAAAGCGACACGACAAATTGTAACAAGCACCCATCGGTGAGACTAACGTCGAATACTACAAAAATATATTATACAAGGGAGTCCTAGACAATCAACAACGCAATATTATTAAATAGCAGTCAATACGGCTTTATGGAATGCGGTCGAGATATGACGCTACGCGAAATTTAGGGCTAATGATGGAGAAACATTGCGACACTTTGAAAGATCTGTAAATCGTCTTTATCTATTTGGAAAAAGCGTTCGAAAGAGCCTCAAGAGGTTATGGGCCCAGATCCGGCAAAATAAAATAAGTTTTGTCAAATAAAAATTAAGCTAATACAGTCAATGTGTTTTTCGGTTTCGGATGGGCGGTTTTTAATTGGATTTTCGGCAGATTATAAATCTAACCTACCATGCCTTCAAATATCGTGTGTGTGGAGAAGCTAAAAGGGAGAGAAAATTTAGACGTCTGGAAAATTGCGGCCAAATTCTGTTAGGTCATAAAGGGCCTGTGGAGCTGTTTCGAAGCTGCACCAGCAGCTACTGCAACGCCACCGCAATTAAGCAACGACCTGAAGACTAAGTCTGAACTGATTTTGCTGTTGGAAACGCAGAATTATTTGTACATAGCTGATGCAACAACTTCAAAAAGCGCGTGGGACAGTCTGACAAACGCTTACGCGGACACCGGTCTCTGTAAGAAGGAAGGTAGACTTGCCGAAGCAACTACATAGTTCAGTTGATACTGAACGAGTGTGAGCCTATAGAGGATTCTGTCCACAAGATGGTTATGACTGGTATAAATATAGATGATGAAATAGCTGCGTCGTTAATGCTGGCCGGTTTGCCAGAGAATTGCAAAGCCTTGGTAATAGAGATTCATTTAATAATCCTTCATCGGAAGTTGTTCTTACAGATATCAACGATACTGACGTAGCCGGCGGTGATTTCGAACCTGGAGAAGATGGCGCTGCTGTCCAAGAAGCTGGTGATTCATTACGACAATGGTGGTGATTCAAGCGACAATGAACTTGATACCGAAAAACGTCAACAAATCTCTTAGATACTGGGTTGGATGTGTTTCGGAACACGGATGCTAATCGGAACCCGAAAAATCATGTAAGTGTATGCTTTGAACAAAATGATCCCGTTACAGTTGAGACGGCTGTGTCCTGTTCAGATGCACATATCTGGCAAAACGCGATGCAAGACGAATTGGAATCCTTGAAGCAAAACAACACTTGAGATCAGGTTGAGCTACCCAAGGGCAAAACTCCTATCAAATAAGTGGATCTTCAAAACAAATCGCAATGCCTTGGGTGAAGTTTTGCGGTACAAGGCTCGTTTAGTGGTGAAAGGGTGCTCTCAAAAGGAAGGTATCGATTCCCAAGAAACTTTTTCTCCTGTAGTCAGGTACTCGTCAATTCATTTCTTGCTTGCACTAGTAGCTAAATTTAACCTAAACATTCGTCAAATTGATGCGGTCACGGAGTTTCTAAATGGAGAAATAAAGGAAGACATCTTTATGATGCAACCAGAATCTTTATTATAAATTGCGGAAGTGTTTGTAAGGTTCGAAGCAGTCGAGTCGTTTCTCGAATGAGAAGTTAAATAGCGTTCTATTGCAAGCTTGTCTTAAACGATCTGAAGCAGATCAGTGCACTTACTACAACACCGAGAAGAACAAGATGACATTCGTAGATGAAGTGCTGATATTTTCCAACGATGAATCCCAAGAAGCTCTTTTGGAAAATGTGCTGAGGAGAAACTTTCAAATTAAAGATTTAGGTGATGCTTCTTCAGTATACGGAGTATGCGTGACAAGTCAGCTGGTACTATCGCATTGGATCAGTCCCAGTACATCCTCGAAATTATAAACCGCTTTAGAATATCTGGCTATAATCCTTTAGCGACACCATTAGATCAGAAAATTTCTTTACAGATGTGTCCAACCTCAGTAGACGAGCGACAGAAGATGTCAACGGTGCCCTATATGGAAACTATTGGGAGTTTACTCTTCGCCGCGCAGACGACCAGACCAGACATTAGCTGCGTAGTCAACCTACTAAGCAGATACAGCACTGATCCAGGGAAAGGTCATTGGGCGGCTTTAAATCGAGTCTTCCGATACCTAAAATGTACAGTAGATGTAGAAGGGAGTCTACAAATATTCAAGGTTTTTGTGATGCCGACTGGGTAAGTGATGTCGACCAACGAAAGTCAACTACAGGATATGTATTTACGAGTGTCATGCGTGGCTTGGTCATCAAACCGACAGCCTACTGTTGCACTTTCAACTACGTAATCCGAGTTCATGGCAATGGTTACTGCGGCTCAAGAATCAATCTGGCTGAAACGACTTGAAGGCGAACTATTCTCTGATTGCTTTAAGGAGACAGATATTTTCTGTGACAACAAAAGCGCAATTCAACTTGCAAACAACAACGCTTATTCGGCACGAAGTAAGCATGTGGAAACGAAAACCAAATTCATTCGTGAAAAAATTCAACAACGAGTCATCAAGCTGAAATATATGGTATACCCACCGATGAAATGCTGGCTGATATTTTCACTAAAGGGTTGCCAAGCGTTAAGCATTCTGCAGATACAATTCGATTAGAATTAATTGACTAAAAGTTAAAGATAAATTTAATTTACGTTGAAATACTTTATACAATTTATTTTATCCTAGAATTTTTTCTTTTCATGGAACTCAATATTCATTCCGGGAAAGTGTTGATTTGTAAGAGTAAATCTTGCCTTTTGAACGCAATCATTTGTGAACTAACTATTCTGAATTAATCTTTAAACAATTAACAGTCAATACGGTTTTGTTGTCAACATGCCATCAAATAAACCAGAAATGTTAGACCTTCTGAAGTGGATCGAATGTTTTCATAGGCATATATATTAATCAAAAAAAATAAAAATTTTGGTAAGGAACATTATTTTTATTGTTGAAAAATCAAATAAACTCATCAAAGAGTACTTAAGAGAACTTTTGCATTGTACATATGTCATATAATACGCACTGAATTCATCGGGTAATGCTCAATATAACAATTATAAGTGCTCCTCACTTTCTTCAATACGTATACTATAATGTTCAAAACAGTTAATTATTGAAGATACACTAAAGCACCATCATCTTCATCATCTTCATTATCATCTGATTTATTTAAAAATGGAACTTTTAACATTAAGAATGCTTCTCTGGGAATATTTTTAACTTTATTTTTGACAGGCTTTTGCTTACTGGTGATAACTGGATCAGAGCTCAATAAAAAAAAAATTGAAAATATCCCTGATAGATTTTTCTCTGCTACATTTTCTGGAATTATGCTCTCCGTAGCGCTTAAAGTCTTTTCCTCCGTTAATTGTTCGATAGGAAGAAGTGCAAAGGCTATTATTTCTGGGCCGTGAATCAAATGCTTATGAAAAGTAGGTGGCATGATTTACCATGAGTATAAAGACACAAAATACCTAGCAGTATCATGTGCAAACAGCCTGTACTTTTCAGGATCTAAATAAAGTGATCAAAATAATGTGAAACTTTTTTATTAAGTTAATGTCTATATTTGTAATTTTTGCGGATAACTCAGGATTTTGGAAAAAACGTTGCTACTGCCAAAACCGGGTTTTGGTTTGTCTACAATAAGGCCAAACTTTTCTTTAAACTCTTTCTGTATCCGAACTTTATTTTCTGAAACGATTTGTTTGTCTTGGTCTCCACGAAATTCGCCATTTTGCTATAGGCAGCTTGTATGCCAAATGTAATAGACATTCGAAGAATCGAATCCAACCATGCAAAACAGAAAGCCCAAATCTCAAATTTTCTGTGTTCACTTCCCTTGAAACCATTTTATCTATTTTATTAAATTCTTTTGATGTTGAGGTAGTTTCTGTAAGGGCATTACACACCTTCCCGTCTACCATTGCTAAAATTAATTCATGACGAATTTTTAATGTGTTTGCACCCATATTAATAATGCTTTCTTGAAGATTTGATATCTGATTTTCTATTTTTCTGTTTTTCTGAATACACATATCAATACATTGCTTCCGAAATTCAATACTTATTGGCCTACAATACCTTGTAGATGCAGGACTTGGGTTTTGCCATAAAATTACATCTTTAGCCACTAATCGAAGCGGTGCATGACATATGATAAAAACAGCTGAATCACTAGCTTCAGAGTCTTGAAAGGCTTGTTTATAAGAGCTATGTCCCGACGACCCATCAAACCCCCATTTAGAGATAAGGCACATTTTCTCAAGTTGGTCACCTTTTAGGGTATTGAAAACAGGTATTGCAATCTGACGGAAGCACCCGATTCATTTGCAGTAATGTCTGCTGGGTAGCATAGCTTTTTAGCTTCCTGTATTCATTTGTAAGATGGAAATTTTTCTGGAGCACTTCTTCTTATCACATCATACTGTTCACGGGAAATTTTAGCATCTATCAGGACGGATAGTGCATCTTCAGCTGACAATAGATATTGTGGATTTAAGGTTTTTTGGTAAGCTTCTTGATAACACTTAGCATGTTCAGGATATTTAGAAATATCTTTTAAAAGTTTTTAAGCTTGTGTATGACCTTCAGCTTGCAAATTCATGCAAGTAGCGTAAGCTAATTCTGGGGTTGAAGTTACTTCACGCCGTTGCTTGGTTTTAGCACGTTTGCTATTTTCCGAGGAATTTTCAAATGAAATAACCGGTTGGCCGCGTTTAGCTTTGAACACAACGCATGGGAAAGAAAGTGATGTCACTCTTTATCACTCTTTATTATGTTTATTAAATTTTTCTTCTATTCTCGTCGCTTTTATCCATCTTGACCTATATTGAAACTTGAAACTACTCAATTTCTGTTTGAGATTCTTGGCCTGGCAATTTGTTCGTTTTTCTAGCTCTTTAATCAAATATAACATACTCGTATATATTGTTGCTCGAAACTACTCTCTCCAGAATTATGCATTATAATAAAAGTTCTTGTCTTGTAATAAATAATAGTGTATGAGAAGTTCCTGAAACGAAATAACTTATTTTGAATAATAATATATATTAATAATTTATCTGGGCTACATTGAATTATGATGATAATGAAAAAAAAAAACCCTTCTAAAATATAGTAACATACCTGAGGTTGAAGCCTCCATCGCTATATAACGCCAACAAAAAATGTATTTTATAGTAAAACTACTCTAAAAATGCACCCGAATCACTACTGCATAGGTCAACCACAAAACGCAAACTACGAACCAGTTTTGTAACAGGTCATTTAAGTATTGCAAAAAAGTGCAGTTACTAGTATCCTAATTAAGTCATGTAATAGAGTTTTCCCAGAATCACTTTTATTTTTTTTTATTTTTCGGCAGTTTTTATGGCTTTTTGCCCCAGTAATGATGGAGAAGCATTGCGACACTTCGAAAGATCTGTATATCGTCGCTTACCGATTTGGAAAAAGCGTTCGAAGGAGCTTCAAGAGGTAATATTTAGACAGAGTTGATATGTCAAAATATACCCGCGATGTATATAAAAATGGTCCGAGGTATGTAGAACGTAGATAAAATACACGGTGGGAATAACCCCAGAATTCGATGTTAAGGCTGGATTACACCAAGGCACAGTGTACAAAGACTGTTGTTTTTTTAATGTCGTGCAAGGTTTTCACGAATTCGAAACGACTTCTCTTTTTATCGCCATTGATAATGCTATTGACAATAGCTGGTTTTGCCATGTTCTAAAATCTAGTCCAAGAAGCATTAGAGACTCAAGTTCTGGCCGAGGTTAGAAGAAGAGGCCGAAAGAAAAACAATTGGATCTCTTAAATGGGAAAACATCAACAAACTGTCTACCATACTCGTACAAACGAGATGATCCAAAAAAGAGCGACTTGTAAATAGAATGGTTCTAAGCTTCGCAAGTTTAACCAACCCCACTAGCGGCTCAGTAGCAATCCAGACACGTGGAAGAAATATTTGAATATTTGTACACGCGTTACATACATACGAGTATTTCTACAGCTAATACATAAAAACGAATTTTTTATTTCAACATTTTCGCACATTTTTCGAAGCTATTATTCGATTCTTATGTTAATGTTTATTGCGTTTGCTAGGCAGTCAAGGGGGAATTTTATTATTGCGTCATTTTCTCAATTAAGAGGGTGTTTTTGTAATTGTGTTAAAGGCGTTGAAAATCGGACACATACCGGGACTTACTGTATGTGATGCATCCCAATATTCAATTATTATTTTTTCGCTGACAAACTGCTAACATTCTAGATAGTGATACAGATACAAATTTATTAGATTTAAGTAATCACCTGGTGTGGCATAAAAAATTGAATAAATATTTAAAATTCTAGTTAGGTACCTACATATTGTATAGATATGAAAGCATCGGAGCGCTGCAAAACAGTTTCGGCTCTGTGATTTTATTTTACATAACAAATAAATAGCTTATCTCTGACAAACAGTATAGAGTGTAGATACATACAAACATACTCGTATATATTCGGATATGAGTTGGAAACTGGTTCTACAATATGGTGCCTTATTATTCGTATAAAATTATTTTTCATCTGTTTCAGTACAAGTATGCAGAGAATATGTATTTTTATTTTCGCATTCCTTTTACTTTACGGTGCACTCAAACATATGTATCGTAGTTACTTTGCAGACTTTTTCAGCTTGCTTTCATTATAATTCTACAATATTGATTTTAATACAAATATTGAATGCCATACGGCATATGGTATAACGAATACTCGTATGAATGTCGATTCAATTCGAAATATGAATAAAACTGGTTACTGTAAGCGGATGTCACAATACTCGTACTCTCGGGCAAAAGTTACATGAAGGCATTTAAGATGTGAGAAAAATTCGGAGACATGCTACTTCATAATTTATACTTTGCCTACAGCTTTTTTCACATCCATGCATACAGTATGCAAAATTCATATTCGTACACTCTCGCCCTAAGCAGAAAACCGTTGTTTGATGCATACTTTAACAAAAAAAAACAATACTTCTCTTTATTAAACATGCAATGACTAACAGAATTAAATAAAATGATGCTTTTGTTTCATATTTTCATTTATTTTAGTTTTGTACCGAAAACAGTTTCTTCTCTGAAACTAGCGGTGTATGAATGTGAACTTTGCATACTGTATATACTTTTGTTTAAAAAATAACGACAGTTACGAAGAATGGTACATGACAGCATTTTTCTCGGCTGTTTTTGACGGAGCTTATCCTGTCGGCTCAATATCGGAGCAATCTTTCGAGCATATGGGTCTCTATCGTACCAATAACATGCGGAATATTGGCATACAGCTCCACAAAAAGAGGTCGACTGCCGGCAAATAGCACGATCTCAGTGGCCAATGGGTTTCATGGGCAATAATTCGCGCCAAAAACTCTGGACCACAAGTTTCAAAGTTAAAGTTCGAGTAATCCTAAAATATTCTTCTGAGGTGTCGCAAAAAAAAACTGTCTACGTTAGTTGCTATGACCCAACGAGTAAAAACGCGAGATGTATCCAAGAGCTCTTAGGCTTTACCATCTGCGGAAGATATTTGCAAAATGTAGGACCTGCTCGGAATACCCTAAAATGTTGGTAAGATATCCGCTGTTGTTAGAAGAAAAGTGAGGAATTCGTGACACATAACACTGTTTATACGGAGATACCACCTTGATTAAAAAGTTCCCGCACCACACCACCGTGTGGCGCTCCCATTGTTCCGATTTGAGTTCTGTTTCCTTTGTTAACTTGGTAAATCTGTTGTTGCCATTCCGTGTAAATCTTAGCGTCATAGCTTGACATTTGCAAAAGTTACGTAGCTAAGAGTACATCTATCGTTTTATGTGTTGGCGATTTTTTACAATTTTAGAAATGGATTTACTATTGGGTCTATAACGTATTCGTGCGGTTTGCTAAGAGATGGCGTAACTTGTATTATTGGAACATGGGTTAGAAAGCTACTGTCATTGTACGTCATTTCAGTATATGTCGTTCATTTGAAGCGTAAACAACAATAATTTTTTTTCACTCAAATATGTCGAACTTTGTGCCTGAAAAAGTGTTTTTGCGGGGAGTTCTTCTTCATTACTTTAATATGAAGAAAACTGCTGCCGAAAGTCATCGTATTTTGGTAGAAGTTTATGGTGAACATGCGCTAGCTGAGCGAACGTGCCAAAAGTGGTTTGCACGATTTAAAAGTGGTGATTTTGGCTTGGAAGACGTTGAACGTCCTGGGCAGCCAAAAAAGTTTGAAGGTGAAGAACTGGAAGCATTACTCTATGAAGATTGTTGCCAAACACAAGAAGAGCTCGCAGAATCTTTGGGTGTCACTCAAGCAGCCATTTCAAAACGTTTAAAAGCAGCTGGATATATTCAAAAGCAAGGAAATTGGGTTCCACATGAACTCAAGCCGAGAGACGTCGAAAGGCGGTTTTGCATGTCCGAAATGCTGCTGGAACGTCACAAAAGGAAGTCATTTTTGCATCGGATTGTTACTGGTGATGAAAAATGGATCCATTGCGATAACCCCAAGCGCAAAAAATCATATGTGAAACCAGGCCAACCAGCCAAATCAACGGCAAAGCCGAATATCCATGGCGCGAAGGTAATGCTCTGTATTTGGTGGGATCAGATGGGTGTGCTGTATTATGAGCTGCTAAAACCAGGTGAAACCATCAATGGACAACGCTACCGAACACAATTAATCCATTTGAAGAGAGCAGGGGCCGAAAAACGCCCGGAATATGCGACCAGACACGAGGCAATAATTTTCCATCATGACAACGCTCGGCCCCACGTTGCTATTCCGGTTAAGAACTATTTGGAAAACAGTGGATGAGAAGTCTTACCCCACCCGCCTTATAGCCCAGACCTTGCCCCTTCTGACTACCATTTGTTTCGGTCGATGCAGAACGCCCTCACTGAAATACGGTTCACATCAGAGCAGAATATCAAAAATTGGCTTGATTCATTCTTGGCTGCCAAGCCGGCGCAGTTCTTTTGGGATGGGATCCACAAATTGCCAGAAAGATGGGAAAAAGTCATAGCTTCAGATGGGTAATACTTTGAATAATACTATTGCACATGTTCTTCTTAAATAAAAGTTCAAATTTTGAAAAAAATACCGCACGAATTAAGTTATAATATTATTATTTTTTTTATTAAGTTTTTTAATACTCGTATATTATTCAATATAGTCCCCTTTTAGTTTGATACACTTATTCCAGCGATTTTCCAACTTCTTGATCCCGGCCGAAAAGTAATTTTCCGGAAGTCTGCAAAATACTCCTCCGTGGCCTCGATGATTTCCTCACGTGAGCTGAATTTTTTATTGATGAGCCATCTTTTGAGGTTTGAGTCCGAGGGATTCAAATCTGGTTACCAACCGACGCCAAAAGTCCGCCCGATTCCGCATCAGCAAGTCAAAACACTCTTTCGAAGTGCTCTCGCGTTCGTGTTTTTGGTCAGGAGTGAGCATTCGCGGCACCCAGTGGCAGGATAACTTTTTCATATGCAGAATATTGCCCAAAATATGGTGTGTGCGCTCAGTACTAATCTTTGTGGTATCTGCTAGCTGGCGCATCTTCACTTTCCGGTCAGCCAACACCATTTCATGTGTTTTTTTTGACATTGTCCTCTGTAACCGAATCGGAGGGCTTGCCGCTGCGGTCTTGATCGGTAGTGGAGTTCCGGCCACCACGAAACTCTCGAAACCAATGTTTATCCAACTTTTCTTTTGTTTCCTTCGCCATTTTGCCTCTCAAAAAGCAATGTTTTATGAGAGAACGAAAATCGTTTTTGTGCATACTCAACATAATGCCAAACACGTCAACAACAATCAGTTGTCAAAACAAAACTAAAGACAGTATCGCACTGAAATTTGGCATGTCTGTCTAAATATGAACGGACTTCAAGGTACCTTTTTTGCAGTAGCAGCGCATTCTGGCGATCAAGGATGTCACTTTTCATTCCATCCAGTAAATTTGCAACAACGAACTTGTATTAAATTTTGCTTAAAAAACGGATTTAATGATGCGCGAACGTTGGAAATGTTGGAAAAGTATTTCGGCAACGTTTCTCTAAAGAAAACAGTCGTTTACCAGTGGCACGATTGGTTCAAATTAACCATCAGAGAGATAGCGGAGGACTTGAACATTGCCTATGGATCCGTCCAAGACATTTTGGTTAATGATTTGGGTTTTCGTCGTGTAGCAGCAAAGTTGGTGCCAAAAGACCTCAATTTCCTGCAAAAAAAAGAGACCGTGTTGACGTCGCAAAAGAGATGATTTGCGAGGCTGAATCCGATCCCACATTCATCAAGAAAGGATCATTACCGGAGACAAGAGGTGGGTTTATGAGTACGACCCGCAATCCAGACACCAGGCAAGTGAATGGCGTTCCCTAAATGAGCCGAGACCAAAAAAACCACGTCGTTTTCAGTCAAAAAAGAAGGCAATGCTCACTGTTTTCATGGATTACAACGGTGTAGTGCATCATGAATTTTTGCGTTATGAGACGTTTGCGTGAAGCAATTCGCCGAAAGAGACCAGAATTGTGGGCAGAAAACTCGTCGATTTTGCACCATGATAACGCACCGTCGCGTCGCACAGTGCCATCATTGACGAAAAATGCAACAAAAAATGCAAATGAAGTCCCTGTGACTTCTTTCTGTTCAATCGAGTTAAAAAACCACTAGGGGGAACGCGTTTCAGCAGCCGAGAGGAAGTAATGGAAAAATCGCAGGAAGCACTGATGGACATACCGAGAACCGAATACAAAAAATGTTGCGAGGATTGGATCAAGCGCTGGCATAAGTGTGTTGCAGTCGATGGGAATTACTGTGAAGGCGGCAATATTGATTTAGATGAATAAACTTGTATTTTTAATTTTCTGAACAAATTCCGAAAAATTTTTGATCAAGGTGGTATACCTTAAAGACTCAAAAAGTATTTTGAAACTCATTCGAGAGAGTGATGAACCAGTTTTATTTGCGATTTGGAGGCATTGCTTTACGGCAAAAAAAACAAAAAACCTGAGCTGTTTCAGACATTTCGTCTGTCATTTTTTCTTTGACTACTACATGACATTTCATTCTGTGAGCGTAGGTTAGTTGAGTAGGTATGAACTATTTGCGTTCTGTGTTTTTGTTTTTTTTTTCCACACAAAGCAACTATGTATAGTAGAAAAATGGTGTTAAGGATAAGTAACAAAAAATTATGCCATATACGGAAGTTAACTTGCCCAATCTTTTTTTTTTTTAATCCAACATAGTCTTTTGTAATTCCAAAGACATACATTAAATTCGGAACTTCGTTCTGCGACATACCTAACCCACTCAGTCATCTTTGTTTATTTTTTTTTTTCACATTCCGAAGTTAAACTGACAATCGCTGTCAAAAAAATTTCAGGGTTGATGTCTACAGAGATGTCTTGAATAACAACCAGACATTTATTTCTTGCCTGCAAACTACCCGTCTCCACAGGAGAGTGAAAATTTTCTTAACACCCGCAATGTCTCGAGGAGACGCGGTGAGGTTGGGAACTAATTATACCGATGGTTGATAAAACCAAGAGCGAAGTTAGCTTTTTATGACACATCTACAGGTCGTTCCGGATGATGTGCCGAAGTCCTTCAAAGGAGATTCATTAACATATTTTAAGAAAAAAAATCGTAAAGGACAGAAATGCTTCCTCTCTGAAATAGGGAGATTTTAAGCACAGCCCTACGCTGCCCTCTTTTGACTTCTATTGAGAATAACACCTTTAAAATTTATGCGTATTTGGTAACAAATGCGGTATCGTTGAACTCATAATTATAAGTACTTTAATAATTTCTAAGTAAATAATGCCCTAAAATTAATGTGTCAAAAGATATTGAAGATCAAAAGTGATTTTTTTCGGAAAAATATTGTATAATGGTGTTTTTCGTTGGTTTCTCTCCTGAATTTAGTCGCTTCGGATTCAAATGGAGCATTAAAAACTTTTTGTGATTTTGCAGTGAAAACATTTACGTGTATTTTTATTTCGCATTTTCATTTTTTGGCAAAATGGCAGGAGATCGATTTATTGAGTTACAAAAAACTGTAAAATCGTGAAAGATTCCAACAAGGAACCCACAATAATATTTGATTTTTATATTTATATGTGACATGTGTAGTATATAAACCCACTTCTTGCAACTTTGAAACGTGTACCTAGTATTTACAAACAAAAAAAGGGGTTATTCCATCTGAAGTTAGTAATTGTCACGATACGACCCAACTTGTTCAAAGTATAAAACTCAAAATTGAAGTATTCTTTAACAACAGCCCTATAAAATTAACTAGCTGCCTTGGATTTTTTTCCGGTTAAATAAGTTTATTACTGCGCAATGTAAGTCCAATAAACATTTTTTTAAAAAAGTTCATTGTAAATGGTGACCAGATAGCTTTGATATAAGTTGTAAATACGCGACGCGAATTTCGTCGTGAGGTCGGTCGTCATCATGGCTTCAGTGCGCAGGCAATGCGTCGCGCCGTGGAAAAGTTTGAGCGTGAGTACACTCTCTTGGATCTTAAACCATCAACCAGACAGGGATTGATGCGAAATGAAGAAAACACAGCCGCCATAGCGGTCAGTATCCAAGAAGATTCTGAAATGTCGAATCGGCGCCGATCACCTGAATTGGGCATCGCCAGAACATCAACCCGGCTTATTCTGCGGTTGGGTTTGCGTCTACATCCGTATAAGATTGTGCTGACGCAAGAATTGAAGCCAAACAACCATAGACAAGGGCCTGAAATCCGAATTTTGACCAAAAAATCATCTTCTCGGACGGCGCCCATTTTTGGTTCAGGGCTATGTCAATAAGCAAAATTGCCATTATTGGAGCGAATACAATCTACAAGTGCAGCCACAAAGATTAACTGTTTGGTGCGGGATAGAGCATGGCGGCATCATCGGACCTTATTTCTTTCGGAATGAGGAAGGAGGACACGGTTACCGTCAATGGTCACAGGTATAGAGCGATGTTAACCGACTTTTTGTGATAAGAGCTTGACAACATCGATATATCCGAACTGATCTTGGTTCCAACAAGACGGTGCTATATCCCATACAAGCGACGCAATGCTCGTAGTTGTGAAAGAGAAATTTGGTGGCTGGATCATGTTACGGAGAGCGTTCATCAATTGGCCGCCGCGATCATGCGATTTGACACAATTCGATTATTTTCTCTGCAACATCCGACACACTATTGCCGGAATAACGCCGCACATATTGGACCGAATCATCGAAAATTGGACCGACCGCTTGTCAGCGAAGCCGAGGCGGCCATTTGAATGATATGCTATTCCACACATAATAGCATGAACGTAGCTTAAAAATAAAGCAGCCAGAATCAATTTTATATCTCCACCGTTATTGTTTTATTTCAATTTTTTTTTCCTATCGTTCTTATTTGGTCGCCCCATATAACCTCTAAAAGGGGGGAAGAAAACCACCTCAGGTTTGTAATGCCCATTTTTTCAGATCAAAAAAAAAAAAACAAATTTCTGGAAAAAAGTTAAACAAAATTACTTGCCTAACCACTTTGTAATTTTTAACCAAGATATTGACGTTTAATTCATAATATCCTCGATTCTGCAACGGTATCGATCAACGAGCGAGATTGGAATACCTGAGATGATACCCCAGCCTTAGGCAAGTAAATAGGCATTCTAATCCAAGCAGGGCTTACATCTGGAGGACTTCACATTAAGAAAGCATGCATGCATTCCATCATATACCACTGCAGAAGCTACAACCCGGGGACTGAGAGACGCTTTTGGAATTCAGCAATCACATTCTGGAAAGGCACTTTGCGGAAGATAACTTTATTGGGCGGATTCTATGTGGACGGTTGAGTCCGAATTCACCAGGAATGGAATCACTAATTTCCACAATTTACATACCTGGGCAGATACAATTTTTGCGAAACAAATTACCAGAACTATTCGATGATATACCACTTCAACAAGGAACAGCCACTGTGTACCAGCAGAATGGCGCTGGTTCGAAGTCATTGAACGATAACGGGCGCCGTTGACAGTAACGTTGTTCTCACGGTCATCCTTAGAAAAATACGGATCAATGATTCCGCCGGACCATAAACCCCACCAAACAGTGCATTTTCCGGGTGCATTCAACAAGAAATGGGCTTCGTCGCTGAAGACAATTTTTTGATAAAAAAGCAAATCTTCCTCCAGCTTTCCTAAGGCCCACTCACCGAAAATTCGACGCTGTAGTCGAGTGACACAATCCCAATTGCTGGACCAATCACGGTCTTCATTAACACTAGCGGATACAGCAGCAATATTTTCCTCTATACGAACTCTATGCATACATAGAGGTGGCTTGATGTCCAATGGCGTGAAATTTTTGCGAATTTTGGTCACTATGGCTTGAAATGCTTGCTCAGTAGGTCGATTATGACAACCGTAAAATGGCGATATGCGCGAAAAACATTTTTCATAGAGTACGAATTTTGATTATAAAATTGAATAATTTGTAAGCGTTGTTCGCATGTAAGTCTTTCCATGTTGAAATGGCAATGCCAACTGAGCATATTTGATATTGATACATGTCATGAATCACGCGTGGCCTGTCAAAAATACAACACTGAAAAACCAAACAGCAAAAAAATCACCCTTTACATATTTGGAGATACAGCAACTTTATCGTGCAATGAATGTTGGTAAAACTTTTCCAAAACTAAGAGAATATTTGTTAACAGTGTTTCAAAAAAAAAAAAGAAGTACGTATCCTTCATCACTGCATTGGCAGGACCACAGCAAACAAAGCATCTACAATATAATAAATGAATTTTAAAAAACCCTATATGTACATACATACAATAAACCGCGATAGGTCATAACCTACGTTCTGTTAAAATAAAAACATTTTGCTTGGATCCAACATCCTGGTCCATCTAGTTGCTTGAAAACAGGGATTATGGTAAATTACTTAACTCCAATTCGACGGTTGCTCCAAAGCAGCAGCTTGGAAAAATTTGATCCGAAAAAATTATGAAAAATAACCAGATAATCGGATTGAATATGCGTGTAAGGAAGAAAAACATTTTCAAGGAAATACAAACATTTGAACAATGTTCAGTTAAAACGTAAATATGTATACTGTTGATACGCATATTGTGCATAATTTATGACTTAACTCCTATATATGGTATCCGAGTACATACCATATATGCGATTTTCCTTTGTGGGATACCTCTGTGGTGCGTAAGCTGTGTACTCGTATCCGTACGCAATAAAAATGAAAATGACTTTTTAATTGAATGACATTTATTAATTTCTTAATAATCCTAGTAAGAGGTGCGTAGATTAAATCCTCTTTGCGAAGTGGATACGTTTGAAGAGGTCTCCAGTGATAACAGTCTTGGCCCTTTACGTAGACATTATTTTTTACGGCGGGTTAAAAGAATTTCCTGAAGCAAGAACTTTGAAGTCTGTTGTATTAAATAATTTGTTAATATTTTTTTTTTTTATTAAATTCATAAGAAATGAACACAGGGAAGTATTTAAGTATATCTGAAGATGGAATATTTGCAAAAATATTGACAGTAAATCAATGCAGTGAATAATGTCAGCTTGTGTATCCACGAAATATAACGACAATTCTGAGAAATCGAGCAGGATGTACGTAACTATGGGGCGGGGATAAAAAGGGTGGAAGTTCGGTGTATATTGATTCAAGGTCTTTGTCCGTGTTTGCAAATATTGGGCTATTTCTCTCAGAAGTTCCCCATTAGAATGACAAAGTTTTTTTAACCAGCGAAACACTCACTTTTCTCTTACGAATATTTGGTTTACGATATTTTTGTATATTAAGGACTGAAACGAATAAAATTTGGAAACTTTAAAGTAAAAAAAAAATATTTTCATAATTCATGTAATTTTTTTTTATCTGCTTTAAAACTCTGTTTTTATTAAATTCATTCACAATTACAAAAAATAAAAAAAATTATTTGGGTTCCCATTCTTTCCTCAACTTCTTTCGAATGTCCTTCATAAGGTTGGTGACAGTTACATCCGTGATCTTTTTGGACGCTCTTTTCCATTTAGCACTAAAATCTTTTATGTCCTTTGCACACTCCTCACTTTTCCTCAGCACTGTGGAACATTGGGTGGATTCATGTCTTTTGGGACAAAGTCGACATTTTTAGCAACAAGAAAGCTCAACGTCGCATGAGCATAGTGAGCTGAAGTTAAATCTGGCCAAAATAATGTTGAACCCTCGTTTTTGTTTAAGAAAGGAATCAACCGTTTTTTTAGGCACTCGTTAATGTACACTTCTCCGTTAGTTGTTCCCGTTGTAATAAACAATGAGCTTCTGTGTCCACATTGGTAAATGGCCTGCCAAACAAGATATTTTGACCCGAATTTTTCCATCCCAATCGATGTTGTTGATTGCAGAAGAATCTCAGCTTCAAACGAGTTGTAAAACTGCTCACCTGGAAGAGTAGTAAAGTCGGCTTTGACATAAGTTTCGTCATCTAAAACCAAGCATGCTTTCTTGTTGCCGATCAACTCGTATAGCTTTCGGGCTCGTGTTTTTATGACTTTTCTTTGCTTTTCAGTAACTTTCAGTAACTTTTGGTATTTTTTGTTTTTTTTCGTGTTTTTAGACCGTCACGTTTTTCAGATCTTTGTACCATTGTTTGGTTGGTATTACATTTCCGAGCAACATCTCTGGATGACATAGTCCGGTTTTTTACGATGGTACCCACTATTTTCCTGTCCAAATTTATATCATGTGCTCCACTTTTCTGTTTTCGCTTAACTGTCAACGTCTCCAAATATCGTTTAATAACAGAATCCACTGTACTGCGTGCAATGTTTAAATTTTTCGTGATAAACGGTTTGGGCGGGAAGTATTTTCGAGCCATTTGTCGATGATGTTTTTACGGCGTTCCTCTTGACTCATGTTTTACAAATATTTTAAACCGCACCGAACTAAAATCAATAACAAACTGAAACTAGAGAATATGCAGGCTAATTTGGGTACAAAATGGGATTGCAATTTTTATGGATTGAAAGTATAGCCCGTATTAAAATTTACAGATTTTATTCGTTTCAGTCCTTATGTTCTGTATTTCTTGAGTTTCGTGAAATTTTTGAAGCAGACCACATTTTTCTCTTAGGTTTGGTTGTATTATGGAAGGTATAGGAGAGATTCCGATAGACTAGAACTACTTAAAAGTGATGCATGTTAACAAAATGATGGTGTTTGATTGAGGGTCGATCTGGTATTTATGTAGCGACTATCAAGCCAAACTGGTGGTACATACTTGGTAGGAAGACCAAAGTTATGTACTTGTCCGACTTCTAGATTATTATTCGTTATAAGGCGGCTGATATTGAAATGAGACTATGTCTTCATAAAAACATTGCCAAAGAAATCCCAAACACTAGTGAATTTCTCTGGGAGAACGCAGCTGATGTATCGTAGATGTACCTACATATCAAAAAATGTAGGAACAAGGTTCATCACCTCGGAGGACCATGATTAAGCTATTGTATTTTACTTTGCTTTTCATGCACACAGTAATCCTAAGAATCTTCTACAGACGGTCTGTTTTCTATGGTACTGGAAGTCTGATAATATGATACGTTTTTTTCTGTTCCGTGTTTTTGTGTTCTGTATATTTTGGACAAATCATCTTGTACAGGCCAGGAAACAGGCCAGTATCATTCCATCTTAGATCCGGAATTTGGTTTTTGCCCATCCCTTCTGTTGAAAATTTTGCAAAAACTTCTGACTGCAACCCTATAAATGACTTGAACAATAAATAAAGCCATGAAACTTTTATTTTCATTAAAAATCGTGTACGGAGACGAAGCTCACTTTTTACTCAATGTGATGGTGAACAAGCAAATTGTCATTTCTGGATTCAAACTTCAAAAAGTTATACGAATAAGCATGTACAACTTTTATGAGAATTAACCTAATATCTCACCTGGGATCTTGCAACACTTCACATCTTTACCATCCTGATAAGGCAGCCAAAATGAGAAGAAATGTATGAAATGTCTTTGACTCATTTGTCGCTTAGTATTACATTGTTAATGAACTGAAATAAGAAGCGTGATAAGAAATGTGATTTTATTGTACAATACAAATATTTTGTTACAAAATTCACAAAATATTGGCATTGCCATCA
Organism: Volucella zonaria; assembly: GCA_963966105.1. Classification (NCBI taxonomy): domain Eukaryota; kingdom Metazoa; phylum Arthropoda; class Insecta; order Diptera; family Syrphidae; genus Volucella; species Volucella zonaria. The sequence goes on from OZ014532.1 coordinate 117,735,424, forward strand.
GCCGGATAAGAGAGATTTCCAATTTGTTTCAAAATATTATTAAAAATAATTTTGCTTTATTTTTTAATATATGCTACATACGAGTACATATGTAGTTTAAGTTCATCTACTACTTGCTGTCGATATTTTAGTGATTACTTTATGTGGTCGGATAGTGTACGAGTACACCAATTTTGGCGATTTAAGATTGAAATTACTTCATTTGTTGATAATGTGTGCTTTGCCCAATGTGCTCTTCGAATCGCCTTTGAAATTGGGCATATACCGATTAGGTCATGTACGTCTTCGATAGGTCGTAGATTGCACAAGAAACATTCTGCCTCCTCATTCCGGTTGGTTATAGGCGGCCTGTAGTTTGACTGCAAAAGTTCCTCTCTGCTCTTGAATATCATCGAGATTGTACTATTATTAGGTCTCTATTAGGTCATATTCCAGTATACAATACGGGTATCGGGTTAGGCTCTGCCGAGTGGATAGATCAACCTTGACCAACAGGTCCTGCAGTGCTGCTTTCCACGCTGTCGCATTGTACAAGTTTTCTGTTAGGCGGATGTCATGTTCGCTACATAATCTAGACCATTCATTGGAAAATTGTAGCTTACGGTGTATATGATGTTTTGCGACGATGTGTGGAAGGCGTTGGCTCGAAAGTGACATTACTTTTGAAATATAAAGGAAGTGCCATCTTAGTGTGTAAATATATAATGGTGGCCGGTTTCAAGTGGAAGATACGAGTATATGTAGTGTGGTGTATTTTCCGGCAATCTAAAAATTATTAATGAAGAATCTTAAACATTTTTCAACCTCTTCATATTGCTAGATACCACACACTTGAGCTGCATAGCACATAATCGATCTCACTACGACTTCATAAATGTTATATTTGGTGTTATGTTTTTTTTTCTACAAAATATTAGTTCTGCCTTTTTTGAGTAAGGTTTTTGAAAAAGTAATTTTAAAACAAATTCAAACGTATTTGACATCGAGAAAACTTCTTAGTAGTTGTCAGTCGGGATTTCGTCCTAAAAACAGCTGCAAAACTGCCTTGTTGTCCGTAGTTGACGACATAAGGAAGTCGCTGGATAAAAAATTTGTAGCGTTTTTGATACTTTTAGACTTCTGCAAAGCTTTCGATATGATGAATCACGTTCTACTATATCGAAAACTTCAGAGCATGTATAATTTTTCAAAAGAGTTAGCAAAGCTAATGAACTCTTACTTAGTAAAGAGATTGCAATGTGTAATGGTTAACGCAAAGTCTTCCAGCTTCCTTAAAGTTTCGTACGGTGTTCCACAAGGATTAATATTTGGGCATATTATGTTTTCAATGAATATCAACGATTTGTTTCTTATTTCTCGACGAGGATGTCCAATTTTCTTTGAGTGGTCCTGTTGATATTTTACAGGAAGTCGTTGCACAAATTAACGGAGAGTTGAATGACGTCTTGCTCTGGGCCTAACGTAACTTCCCTAGCTTGAACCCCACAAAACCTAAAGTCCTAGCCATAAATAGGAAGGCACTAGACGTTTCATCCTTGCTGCCGATCAAACTTGGTCAAGAAATCATCCCATATGTCAGAACTGCGAAAAACCTTGGACTTATCTTTAACGACACCCTTACCTGGGATGACCATATTAATGCTGTTATCGGAAAGGTTTATGGAGGAATTCGATTGCTCTGGTCAATAAAATTTTTTACACTAGCTACAATAAGGAAAATGCTGGCAAAAACGCTCTTACTGTCAATTTTACTATCTGGATGTGAGGTTTATGGTAAGGTTGATTGTGGAAGTAGAAGAAGACTTAATGTAATCTACAACAATATCACTCGCTATGGGTATGAACTTCGAAGATTTGATCACGTATCAGCTTATTCAAAAGTTCTCGTCGGCTGCTCATTCGACAACTTCTTGGTTTTCCGCTCTCTATCCTGTTTGCATGATATAATTCAGACACATCAACCTGAGTACCTATATTGTAGATTATCTTTTCCGCAATCGCAAAGCACTTTCGCTTTGATTCCCACAACATACTCGTGCCTAACCTTGGAATGCCAGTTCTTTGTTCATGCTGTCCGCCTGTGGAACTCCTTGCCTACTGAAGTGAGAGGAGTAAGAAACACGAAAAACTTTAAGTTTCTACTTTTGAGGGACTTAGCTAGTTTGTATAATTAGGAACCCTTTATCATTTAACTTTTGTAATTTTTTCATAACGTTCAATCTTGCTATTTAAAATTTGTTAACTTAATATTAAGGCTTTCACTAATTTATAAGATTCATCTTAATGTGAACAGCGATTTAAATATAAATATAAATATAAATATAAATATAAATATAAATATAAATATAAATATAAATATAAATATAAATATAAATATAAATATAAATATAAATATAAATATAAATATAAATATAAATATAAATATAAATATAAATATAAATATAAATATAAATATAAATATAATATGCCTCTCCCTCTACAATTTATTGTTCGTTTTGCCTCTTTTAATTTTTCTTGCACGTGCTTTTTAAAAGTCTGTGGAGGTGTTATAATGACTCCGAGATATTTGCACTTCTTTACTTTCTCTAATTCTGCACTTTCCGAAGTTCATCTTTCATTTCTTGTATATTGCCCAATACGGTTCCGCAAAACCATCATTTTGGATTTTTCGGTCTTCACTTATATGTTCCACAAGCTCTAGTATTGTTCTAGTTCCTTGGTCACGTTTTGCGTCATTGTCGGTGTTTCCGATAAAATGACTATGTCATCAGCGCTACATAAGTAGTTTTATTTTTACTCCATCGAAGTGAATTCCCCCTGGCAGAAAAGCAGCTAGGTCATCCAAGAAAAACGGAAATAGTAGTGGGCTCATGAGACATCCCTGTTTAACGCCTGTTTGCGAGTCAAACAAATTTGAAACGTTGGGTGCGTTACGTACTTTCTCATCGTAAAGACTTTGTATAACTCTAGTACCTTCATTGACACTCCCAGATTTTTAAGTCTGTAGAAAACTGATCTTCTGTCAATGGACAGCCGCATTGAAATCGACGAACAATGTGGGTTTTGTCCTGAACCCGGCTTGAAACTCACTGAGTAGTTCATTTGTTTATGCCCAGGGGGTTAGCCCCTCTAAGGTGATTCCTATGAAAATTTTCATTATTGAGTTGAGGAAGGTTGTTCGATCTCCTTTTTTGAAGAGTGGGAAGATTAAACTTCTCCTAAAGCTGGGAGGCACTTCCCCCACATTGAAATTGAAGTTATATATTGTACAACCGTAAATTTTTCCATAAACTCGTTTGAAGGTATGCAATCCACTCCTTGTAACAGAATTTTAGGATTCAGTATGTCTACTTTCTGCTAATCCAGCGCATAATGCATTTTTTTTCTTACGCAAGGCGGCTTAAGCAGCTGTTCGAAATGTACAGCTAGCAACTATGCTTCTAAAGGGTCTTTCATTAAGCGCTTTCTATCTTTAAATTTAAATAAAACAAAGTGTGTGTGCGATATCATCGAAATTTTTTATTCGTTTGACAGGCCTATCGCGCATCCGAAATGTCCAATTTTCCACGACTCTGGCGCATAAATCAGGCTGAATTTAACCGATGCCATGGGTTATGTTGGCTTTGAGGACCGCTGTGGTTTGCGGCTTATTCGCATAGACCTGTGACTTCAGAAAACCCTACAAGAAACAGTCCAACGGGGTCAAATCGCACGATCTCGGTGGCCAGTTCACATCACCTCCACGTGAGATTACCATGCCCTCGAATCGCTCGTGCAGAATTTCCAATGGCGTGAGCTGTGTGGCACGTAGCGGCGTCATGTTGAAACCACATGTCGTTGGTGTCCATATCATCCAATTCAGGCCAAAATAAGTTGGTGATCATCGACCTATAGCGCTCGCCGTTAACGGTGATGGCCTGGCCAACGTCGTTCACGAAGAAATATGAACCGATGATGCCGCTACCCCAAAATTCACACCAATCAGTGACTTTTTCGGGATGCACTGGACGCTCATGGATCTCATGTGCATTAATATCGTCCCAAATTTGACAATTTTGTTTACTGACGTACCCATTCATCCAGAAATGGGTCTCATCGCGGAAATTGATTTTTCGATAAAAATTAGAGTTAGTTTCCAACTGCTCCAGAGCCCATTCAGCTAACACATGCCGTTGTCTATGGTCGTTTACCTTCAGTTCCTGAGTAAGTTGAATTTTGTACGGGTGGTGCAGGCCCAAGTCACGACGCAAAATTCGCGAAGCTGTGGTCTACGAAAGGTCGAGTTCTTGTGAGCCACGCGAAATCGACTACCTCGGATTCTGCTGCACACTCTCACGGACAGCGGAGAGGTTTTCGGCAGATCTTACGTTTCGTCGACGTACGGATGTTGGCATATTGTTTACTGAACCAGTGGACTCGAATTTACCTACCACACCGCGAAGAGTCCTCTCAGTAGGACAATTATGGTGACCTTAAAATGGGCGAAGCGCGCGCCCACAATTTTATCATTTGCACGTCTTGTTAAACGCTATGTCCGTCCATGGTGATTTGGCAAAATAGACTGAACAAATGACAGCCAATTTGACAGATGTATCTTCAACCATATGGCCGCTATCAGCTGTCAAAGTTCGGAAGTCCCTATTGGGAGACCCTATACTTGTATGACTCTCGTGAAAGTTTGTCCGTTGAGTGTTCTTGTTAGCTTCCAGAGAGGCTGGCTGTCCTCAACTCTTACAATCTTCGTTGTCAGTTGCTGAGTATAACTTTTTTGTTTCTCCCTGCATAAGTTTTTGTATACTTTGTCGGATGGTTGATACACAGATTTTGCGGTGTTGTTACCTGATTTTCTAATTAAATGTAAATAGACGAAAGCTGTGCTGACTCACATTCCTAGTCGTATCATATTTATTTTCTTTGTAATCCTGCGACAGGCTGCGCAAATTTAGCTGCGTTTGTGATACAAGCGGTAAGTATGTCAGATCTGTGAATAGAATTGATCTCAAACTCACTTACAGGACTGAGTTTCTGGTTTAACCGGGATTTATACTTAGATGCAATCCATTGAACATTTTGTATTGTAGTATGCGCATTTGTGCGGTGGTTGGTTGCGAAAGGGTTTTACGACTTACTGTAACAGTTAAGGGTAGGTGATCCGATTAGTTTACCTCCTCTATTTGGAAGTCTGTTATACAATCAAGCTACGTAGCATCAACCCGAACGACCCATTCCTCAAGAAATATTCTTGAGTCAATTTTATTTTCTTTGTATGATACATTGTAGGTTAAATAAAATTTTAACGCACTTTTCCAGAGCGGTGTGTGCATACGTAAGACCAAGAAGTTATTTATTGTCAATCAATTGAATTTTTAACCGGCTTAGCAATTAAAAAGCCATTTCATTCAATAATTGCTTAGGAAGGAAATATTGCAATGTTCCAATGTGCGAATACTAATGCATCTATAAAATATTTACATAAATACATACCTTCATCAAACAGCAGCATCAAACTTTGCACTATATACTCGTACTAATCACATCGTTAGTATTTGTAAGTTAAACCTACCTACACCAAGGACGAAACTGCACGCAGATTGAGTACGAATCCTTTCGAAGCTCAAAAAAATTGTTAATGCTAATGTAGGCTGTTGCATTTCGTAGAGCATAGGGCGCTAAGAAGATTGAAGTGATATTGTTGTACCTTGTTGTACCTCAATAACATCCAATTCTTGCGACTTGTGAGCGAACGACTTCAATCCGCATCAGATCAAATTCACTTACATAAATTTGATGATGGAAGAAAATAAGGATTCTACTAATAATGTTTAAGTTTCCTCAAGTTGCCTCAACTATGAAACAAATACGTGAAGCCAATATTACATCTCAATATTCTGTGATTCTTTGCGAAGCCGTACAACTCCCTAATGAAATGCCCTGCTAAAGCTTTATTTTCTGGTCATGATAACGTTCAAATATTCAAAATTAATCACACTTTCTTTCCTCTTTCATTTTTTTTTATTTCCGCTTTGTACAAACAATTACGTGCCTGTTTATAAAAAAAAAATAAAGATAAAATACAGGCATACTCCATTTAAAGTCCTATACTTTTGCCCATGGTTGGAAATACTTCAATCATGCCTTAGGCTATCGTTGCGTACTACATTTCACAACATTAAAAATTAGAACTAACCCAAAGTATAAAATTACCGGTGTTCTATTAGATCTGAAAAATTCATCAGCTATACATTTTAAGCTTTCGGTTAATTTATTTATAGGAAAACAACAAATTAAGCCAGTACTTACAGATGGTAATGTCTTAATTTTAAGAAAACTGTTGACAACAGTAATTTTACTGACGTAATTGGTTAAGTAAAGTCGTTGCAAACCACGGAGGTATGGTCTAATTAAAAAGTCATTTGTCTAGTAATTACTTGAACGCCGAAGAATGAAACATTCTACTTTAGCGCATGCTATAACGCAGATGTATATTCAATTTTCAATCAAATTGTACCCTTAACTGTATAAATAATTGATTGGAACATATCCCTTAATCACAGTAGAATTCTTAAATACGGGGACACGTGAGTAGACGTGTCGGTACTGCGAAAATATAATCACTTTATTATTACATACGACTATAAATGTTAATAAAAATCTTATTTTTTTAGAAGATGGACCTGGGTCTCAAACGACAAATTTCTTCAGAGCTTAATTTTAAATTTCTGTTGTTTAAGAAATGTATCTACTGATCTACCATCTTCGTTTTCTGGCTCTCACTACTAAGTTAAGCTCTTTATTTCTTTTTATTATCAATTGGTTGATGGTTCTGGGGCTAAACAGGCTACGAAGTAAAACCTTTTAAGGAGAAAAAGTATGTTTTCGTTTTATATGCATTTTTATTAAATTCAATTCATTTACACTTACAGCTAAACAAAAAAAATGCTTAAGCACTAGCTTAATTAATTTATACTACCTTACAATAACGTATTGGACCCATGCGGGCGCTCTAAGCTAAATCTAACACTTATATTATGCCTTTCGACATTTCTTACAGCATAATTAACACATTTAAAGTAATGACTCAAAAATTCAAATTAAGAATATAACTTTTATTACAAAAAACAACAAAGAGTTGTTCTTTTAAACTTCTTTTTTTTATTTTTGTTTTCTTTTTTTTTGTAATATTTTTTCATTTTGCCTTAGAAACTACCCTGATTCTACCAATATTGTTGTATGTAAGCCGGCCATGGCTTAAATAGCAAGCAAACCGACCTCGCCCTCAAAGGGCTACATTGAACTTGAAGGAAACGAGGAAAGAGCCTCCTCTTCTTCACTAAGCCAGTAGCTCTTCGAGCTACGTGGAAGATTAGCGGCACCGATAATTTGTCCCGGATCAGCTTTTTTGTATCAAAATAGAGAAACGCCTCTGGAGGCACAAAGCCGTTAAAGCGCACGCTCTCGTGATATACATAATTGGGGCAATAAGCCCCGGAAATCCAGTTAATGACAAAATTGTCCACTCTAATTAGGTTCGCCTTATTGTATAAGACTTCATTTGGATAGAATTTTATGTACTCGGACGCTGGCGTTTTGTACAACCGAAGGCTAGCTCTCTCAAACACCCGAATCTTTTCCATTAAACTTGATCTCACGTTGAACCACACGGGACATCCAATTACAAGCATAGGCCGGATATGAGCCATGTAGCAGATTACCTTTACCCCCGCATCCTGTTAGATGCTATAGAACAGTCTCTTTGTAAGGGCAAAAGCACTTTTTGCTCTGGCCGGAGCAATAACTATATGTTTATTAAAATACAGATATTGATCTAACCAGATCCCAAGGTACCTGACTACATTTCGACAAGCAAGTGGTTGTCCGTGTTGTCCCACAATCGAGAACTTTCGCCAATTCTTTCTGGTATCCGTAGAAACCCCAGACAAAGGCCGCCTAAAAAGAATGGTTTCCGACTTCTGAAAGTTAATCTTCAACTTCCAGTCATCGCAATATCGCTTAATCTTATTGAAGTCAGGTTTCAAGAACGTATTTATGACCTCGATCGTTGGCTCTGCGTACGCTATGACATGGCTAAGCGAGCTCACAAGATTGCTTGTGCAGATGTTGAATAGGATCGGCGAGGATCGGCGAATTAACCGCACCTTGTTGCAGACCATTTTTAATATCAAATACTCTAGCAGAAGTCACATCGCCATTCTTCCCGATGAACTGTCTACTGCTGAGCATATCAAAAAGAATGTGCGGCAATGGTTTACTTACGACCAGCTTCTTCAGGTTTTAGAATACTCTCTCTAACCAAACGGTGTCGAACGCTTTCTTGTTTTTTGCTTTTATTCCACTAGACGTCTGATACCAGCTTAGATGCGGCATTTGGGATACCATGTCCTGGCTTAAAACCGAATTGATTATCCGAAACTATATTTTTGTCCTCGACCTACTTAGTCAGGACTCTATTGATCATCTTTCCGAATACCTTGCTGATATTGGGAAGGATTGGATTGGGCGTATCTTTATCCCTTTTGGGAATCGGATGTACCACCGCTGTTTTCCAATGCACTCGATAATGGGCATTATTCAAAGCATTATTAAACAAGGTATATGTGTATATGTATATGTCTACCGCTTCTACTAGGAGGTGTCGAAGCAGAACGTTCGGAATTCCGTCGGTTCCCACTGATTTCTTACTTCTCAGAGGTTCCAAGATCGCATGGAGCTCTTCCCTCGAAATAAAAGAGGGGAGCTTCGTTTCGATGGCTATGACATTATTTGTCATATTTTCGTCATTGAACTCGGTGAACCCTGAATTCTCGAATCGTCAATTCACCATTTCATTTCGAAGATAGGAACTGTGCAAAAGGACCTGATTTTCCAGGTCGTGACTCGGGTCAATGACTTCAACCGCCTTGTAGGCTTCCTGGAAAAACGCTGGTATGCCCTCTACCTTGTCTTGTGGATCTTCGACCACAAAGAAGTTGTCATCATCGACAGCTTCTTCTGGATCTATGCTCGCTGCTAACAGTACTATAATTGTTCGTTGTTTGTTATTCGGGCGATCTTTTCACATGGAAGGTCGTTTTAATCTCCCGAAATATTTTGTTTATTTGTGGAAACATAATCGGATTGCTGGTGTTTATAGCCCGAATTTTGTTGTTCCAATATAAACTTACAGAAGCCTTGTAATTTTCTTTTATTAATATTTGGAGGTTTTCGATCGACGACTTAAGTGTCATGATCGCCGGGTTATGTCTGTCAGTAAACTGTCTGTACAAGGTTTTTAGTCTCGACAACAATCTACTCTTATGTAGGTGAAGTGCGTCAATGGATGCGTTACGGAATAAGTCTTCGTTGTCAGTATGTGTATTGTGCTGTCCATCGTTCGTTTGATGGTTTCGTCCATTTATTTGAGGTGCCTGTCAATCTCTCCAATGGACGGATTCCTATTGGACGTAGGGTAGAGCGAGTTTGAGGAAAGTGCTCTCGTCAATGTTCTGGAGAAGTGTGTCCAACGTACCCTACTATAATTGTAGGAATACCTTTGAACAAACCCGTTCAATTCCACAATTTCGTTGGGAACCGTTATTTCAGTACTGAGACCGCAATGGTCATTGTCATACATGAAAGTGCGTAGAGAGTTTATAGTTTGTTGGTTCATGCCTGTCAGTTGTATCCGTCTGTCGAATAACAGGAGATCCAGATAGAAGCCGTGTCTGGAAAATGGTGGACTATCCGTCGCTTTAAGACCGAGTCGGTACATAACATTGTGCTGGCACCACCAATTGAGTAGCAGATTCCCTCTAGTGTATGGTATATTATTTCCCCAATCTCTGTGTTTGGCGTCAAAATCTCCTCCGATTCCAGCTTTAGGAATTGAAAAAGCGCCTCGAGTTCTGAGATAAATAAGGTGGATTAAGTAGCTTGTAGTACAACCACAACGGAGAGGGAAGTACACATACATCTGGAACCTACGCAGTACACGGCTGTACACTCTTGTAAGTAGCAAACCTTTTTTAATGAACATCGCAACGCCACCTCCTTGTACAATTTTATATTTTCTGTGCCTCAGTTTGTACTTTTTGTTTAGCTTTGTTTTGCTAACCAAAAGCACGTCGGGGGCTTGGTCTTTCAGCAACTTCAGAAGTATGGCTCTTCGTTCGATGCTTATCAGTGAATTTACATTCACATTTACATCCACTGTACCGAACCTTTAAGGTTCGCTGTATAGAGAGTATCTGCCCCTGGATAGAGGGCAAGATAGCCAGCATGTCAGGCAGAGCTTCTGGTGCTCGAGGCGCTGGGGCCTGACAAGCAACCTTCGCTTTCTGCACCGTGCTTCCCTAGGGCTAAACAGGCTACGAATTAAAACCTTTTAAACAGAAAAAGTTTGTTATTTATCACCGAGTTTCACCCTGCTTAAATTTCTGCCAACCGAACAAAAACATTTTTTTGTTTTTTCGCGGAAGCTGCGCTTCTTCACTTGTCCCCTAAAAATGTCTTCTTACCTATTTCAGCTTTGGACATCAACGCCAAGAAAGAAGACCCTAAAGTGTTGAATCTCACCCAACTACTCGTACGTGTGCCAAAACGGAGTTAATTAACGCAAAAATTTAACTACGATATGAGTATATGGAGAAAGTAATGTAAAGTAAAGTTTTTTTGCATATGTCCCGATTGCTACCATAAACCTCAGTTTCATTCATGACATATCTGTTTGTATCATCATCTAAAGCACCTTCCACAGAGTGCTCTTTTTCTGATGGCCTGAATTTGATATAGCCAGTAGAATGGTAATATTGCCAGGAAGATCAAGTGGTAGTGTATTGGCTTCCCAATCGGAGGGTTCAAGGTTCAATAGCAGCCGTGACCGAAAGACTTTTTTTCAGGCAACTAAAATCTCGCGAGATGAATGAATTTACACTAAGAATTTAGTCTCTCCATTAAATGTTGGATGCCACCTATGAAGCGAAATAGCCACTGAGTCCAAACACCTTTCTTTCTCTTTCTGCCCCATTTTCTGAAATACTTAACACATGGTTTGGCATAATAAGTGTAGTCATACCCACTTGAGTGTTAAGTTCTTTTTCAAAAAAATCGATTTCTTTATTGCTTTCAATGGTCCCGTAGGTCCTCAAAAGATTATGGCCGGGAAATATCTCGAAGTACTGGTTTTTAGTACAAGGCCGCCAGGTAGGCTTTCTATAACATGAAATTTTAAGTGCGTTTATCTCAAAACTGAATTTTTCAAGTTGGCCGCCCCCATAACTTGAATAATTTTCAACAATTCACCTCAAATTTTAACTAGATTTTTAAAAATATATTGTCTAAATAAGTACGAGTACGTAGGATTTTTTTTTATATGGCATAGTTCATTTGTTATTAATAATTTTCTGGCGATTTTTCTGCGAAGTTTGCAAGTTTGATTTTGGAAGTGCGGCATTCGGCCACAAATCAATGACTTATCGTAATTCAAAATTTACAGGAGCTGTTGGTACGGCCGCAGACCCTGCCAAAAAAGAGAAATAATCTGAGAAATGCTTCATAGCCGCTATTTTTAAATAAATAATTCTACATATAAAAATTAGGTTTTACGATCAATCATACCATATGTACAATAAACTTCTATCTTTTTAAACTCGATTTATTTTATATTTTTCCTGAAAAAAAAAAATCACAAAAAGCTTATTTTTACGGCCTCTAGAGGGGCCTAACCAATATTTCGATTTAAAAAATATCCGCCACATCAAACACCGCAGCTCGATATATGGTATTCAAACAGAAGCTCATCGTATACTAGCCACTAAAATACACATTATGATAGATTTACATCCTTGAGCGGACTCCATACCGCCTGTAGTAAGGAATGAAGTAGAAAAGGATACTGATTTCTATCTGTCTCAGTGATTAGACGCGTTTTCATTTGTTATTTTGCAAACTCTTGCAGTTCTTGCAGTTCTTATTCTTTGCGTTGGTTAGTTACTTTACAGTGCCCTAAACGTCGCCAAAGTCTGATTGACAGTGACTTTTTAGTGTCTAAAATTGAACAATTGTATAAAGAAGTTATTGATTTATTGTAGAAGAATTTGTCACTCGTTCTTCTATAGACACTAGTCCAAAATGTCAAGTGATGACTCGTTCGCAAGCAACCGGTAGGGTCAATGCACCCTCTTGCATCAAATTGTCTGATTTGCAACATAATACTTCTACAAGACAACTAAAGCCAAACAGTCCTTGCACTCCTCGATTTGCTGCGGCTGCTAAATCAAATAAAACCTCGTCAAATGTTGTCGATGCTGTGCCTATTGCTACAGTCTCTGAGTCTGCGTCGATTTCTTCTATTATCAATGACGTCGATGTTGTTGCTGCTCCATTTTTTCTTTTATAATGAGCACATGCTCAAGGGGTTTGTGTACCCTTAAAATGTTTGTATACAGTGCGGAGGAAGGAAATCTAGGGAGGAAGAAAATACGGGTACCGATGTACATTGTTTTTAAATGTTTGTAAGTTATAACGACCAGGAAATACAAAGATCGGCTTGGCATTCCATAAGCGAGTTGTACAGCTTATGGAGTAGGAACGAATCACCATATTTTAGAGTACGTCCGAAAATGATGCTTGAGGGTATACTGATGAGCATTCATAGCAAGACTGGTGTTACGCTTGAGAGTTTGAATGGGCGGAATGCTACTGGCAATTTCAATGGAGCACTGGTGGTGGAAATTGCGATAAAACAGAGTGATACACGAGAAATTACGTCGTTGTTCAAGGGTGTCTATCACCTATGAATTTTATCGCACGGTTTTGAGTCCTATCTAGCAGGTGCAGATATGTTTTAAGCGCACCCGACCAGATGTGGGCATTGTACTCCAATTTTGGGCGGATGAATGCCTTATATATTGAGGCCAGATCAGAAGGGGAAAAGTATTTCTTACATCGTTGCTGCTTACATTTCGCAGCATTTTTAACGACAACGAATGTGTGGTCATTCCAACGTAAGTTATCACTGACACGCATACCGAGAATGGATAATGGCTGGGTACTTGAATTTCGCTTTAATGACAGCAGACAGCATTTAGTTTTAGAAGCATTAAATTCCACTCTGTTGATAGTTCCCCAATTGGTTATGCTGTTAACATCGGAATTTAATGAGCTTAACATATTACGCTGCCGTTCCCGTTCTACAGCCGAAGAGCAGGGGCGTGAAAAGCAGAGAGTACTGTCATCAGCAAAGGAATATACTGGATTAGAAGTACCAGACAAGAAATCATTAATGAAAATTAAAAAGAGTGTCGGAGACAGAACGGAGCCCTGGGGCACACCAGCATTTATTTTGTGAACATCAGATTTGAAACCATCCAAGACAACTTGTTCAATTCAATTCAAGTTCCGAAAGGTAATTTCTAATCCATTGAAGAAGAGAGTCATCGATCCCAAAAGCAGGCATTTTCGACAAAAGAGCCTGATGCCAAACTCTGTCAAATGCCTTAGAAATATCAAGTGCAACTATCTTGTTTTCGCAAGATTGATGTACGCTTTGGTTCCACTTTTCGGTGAGACGTGCCACAAAATCACAAGTGGACCTGTTACTACAAAAACCATACTGCAGGTCATTGTGAAGTTTTCGTATTTCGAGATATTTCATGAGCTGACGGTTTATCAGTGTTTCCATGACCTTAGAAAAAAGGGACGTAATTCCAGTGGGTCTGTAGGACAAGAGAGGAAGATTCGCCTTAGGAACGGGCTGGAAAAATGCTGTTTTTCATCTGGTTGGAAAGAGTCCTGAAGAGTAGGATTGATGGAAAAGCTTACGCAGTGGTTTCGCCAGTGAGGAAGAATGGGAGATATATGAGGGTTTTCTGAAAAGTTTCCGACCGAACGATGATACAAGACATTTTTACTCAATTTTTTTTTTATTTTTCTACATAGTATCTACACACTTCTCCCAGCTATGCTCCCATCATGATGACAACCAGTGATTTTCAGTGGTCGCTACATCTGAAAGATTTCGTCTTTTTCGTAGTAGCATTTTTGCAGACCAATTACGACAATACGATTTTCGAGCGAGCCCCATTCAATGATTACAAACAACTCACGTTAAAAACTTTTTAAGCGGGAACTTTGCATAAATGTCACTTGTCAAATAACTTTAAGTTGGAGTGGATGCGTTCATTGGTTCTTGCGAATGAATGTGTTCATTTCGTGTGCCCATACATCTGATAGTACTAGGTTGTATAAGTTAACATGCATGCAATCAAATAAGTGCAGCGCTGTGTGAACATGTTGGCCCCTTTCTAACCATGTGGGATAATTTTTACCCAAGTCGCAGAGTTAGTTTTAGTAGCTACAGCTGCACCTCAGTTTTCGGGACCAACACTAGGATGTAGATCTAGCATTTTTCCAAACTAAGTTTTAGGCAGTCAATAATTTCCGATCCATCGCAATGTAGATTTTAGTATTTGACTCAGTACTTATGGAATAACAGCAACGAGAAACGCAATAAGAAACCGCAAGGCTTACTAAGACTAAAGTAAAAGACAAAACCTTTACAAGATAATTTTATTTTAACATGCCTTAATTAAAGAAACATCTATGTAAATCTCTATGGGGCTGTCCCAAATAATCTTCTTAATAATATTTTTTTAAGCTTTATTTCAAAAATTAGAATTTAACATTGACGAGAAATAATATTACACACTATACGTTAAATTTTTACATTATTCTACTTGCAAGACCACGGCAAATAAAGAATATGAACTCTTAATAGCTCTGAAGAATGTATCCACATGAATCTTGAAAAGTCCCATACAATAAAACGAAGGTATTTTCAAGCCACGTTCTGAGAAAATTAGCAAATTTTGTTTGAACTCTTTGTCCTGGTCCATCCAGTTGCATGAGAATAAAGCATATGGCAAATTGTAGCACTCCATTTCAAACATGGTTCCAAAATAGCAGCTGGGAAAAATTTGGGCAGGCAATACCAATAGGAAAATACTATAATAAAAAATAGCCAAAAAGTTCTTGGCGCAGAATATTAAATAAAATATTGTAAAACACATATTCAAACCAGTTCCTAGAATTTGGAAAAACATTCCCTTTGATAAAACTATCTTTAGGGTGTCATACAGTCTACAAGTAAATAAAAAATATTTAAAAGCTTTTGATTATGAGTTCAGAATTTAAAGATCATTTACAAATCTTGGAAAATGTTCCATCAAAACTATGACTTATTTACTCACTTATTTAAAATGTATGGAGTTTTTTCGTTAAAGTGATTATTTGCAGTTTTGGTTTACCTTTACAAGTATTTCATCAACCAATTAATAATAATAATGAATTCAATATACAAAACCTTTCCAGGTCATGGACGATGCAGACGTTTTGGGGAAAGAGGCCGCAAGATGGAGACAACGCCAGTGCGACGCTGAGGGTAGATCGAGCGATGCATCATAAACTAGTACACGTTTCTCACACCAATCAAAACACGTCAACTAGATTAATCAAATTGACATCGACACTAATCAAGGCGCTAGTATGGTATCCTGGGTGGCCGAACATTTCGAGCAGCCAACATCGACTAGGACTACTAGTATGCAGAAGCCGAGATGCAAATGCGAATAAGATGACAGAACTTAGGCTACAATCGAAACATACAGCTAGAGCCTTTTCTATTCGAGTCTTTTAAAGCCTTTCGAGAAGACATTATCCCACATCTGATACTCGAGGTTTACCCGACCACCATAACGAAAACCCGGTTTTACGGATGCCATGTACACAAGAGATAAGGATGGGAACGTAATTGTTGAATCACAGTCGGTGATGAAATTTGAAAGGATTGCATACCAACATTTGTCGGTAAAGAGCATATACCAACTCTTTTCTAAAATTTGGTCGGATAAAAGTGTTTCTGTTTACTAGGCTAGAGAATCAAAAATGCATCAACATGTGAACGCTTGAAACCCTTTATCAACAATAACATATGAAAAGTTCAGTTTAGTTTTAGGCCTGCAGAAGATCTTGGAATAAACCCCGGAACATTAAATCCACCTGTTCATTATTTTTAAAGTTACACATGACGGAATTTATGGAAACAAGTTATATGGAAAGGAAACGCTATTTCGCTTCCTCTGTAATTACCCGACACTAGCTCGAACTAGGCATCGCACACTTGGCAAATTTCAAGGAATTGTCAGAGATTTCTGGCATAAAATTCTGCACCATTATTACAATAATTTTATCAACTCCACAGGATGGATCTGAAAACTTCGCTCTAAGCAACACCCTTCAACATCCAGATCACATGAGTTTGTGTCTCTGGTAGTACCTTTGCAGACAACCACCTCTACCTACCTACATAAAGAGTCTTATTGCGAAGACCAACTATCAACCAATAATTGACATTTTTCAATCAATTTTATTAATCGGTATTGTGAACAACAATTTTCATGGACCTTCTTGTCATTTATCAATTTTTCTATCTATTGTATTTTTGCGCCCGATGAGTTGGTGTTTCCTACAAAAATTCCAAAAAATGTGAGTTTTAAAGTACATATATACTCGTGAATGGTAAAATTAGAATTTTTATTTTTCTAAGGTCTAGTTTTAAAATGTTCAGCACAGTTCGAATGCTTTTGCAGACCTTCAATTTGTCCTCTATTTCTTGCAAAAGATTAAAAAATGCATCCTTCGATAACCGGAAGTACAAATTACTTATTTGGTATCTAAAAATAAAACCCTTTGTACTTACATTGGACTTTCCAATTCCAAAGGATTAGATTTCGTATTTTAGCTATCGCAACGAAATCAAGATCATTTAACTCCTCATCTTCATCAAAAAAAAGTTCAATTAAAGTCATATTTTGTCTTTTGTTTACAATTTAATTATAATTTTCTTTGCACTTTCTTCAAAAAAGAAAAAACAAAATTCTGTCAAACGCACAAACCCATTCACAATAATGGAAATATTTTGGAGGCATTCACGATAGCACAATACTTTATCAACTCATTTTCACAACTCCAAATTCGATTTCAATTGACAAATTCTATCAATCGTCAATCGGTTGATAGTTGATCTTCGCAATAAGTTTCGGAATCCCTGTTAAACTCGTCCATCTTTGTAAGATGACAATGGAGAATGTTTGCTGCTCCGTAAAAGTCGGTTTTAACATCAAAGAGGCATTTGATGTCAAAAAGGATTACGACAAAGTGACTCGCTGTGATGTGATTTCTTCAATAGCATAAATGAAAGAATTGGGAGAATCTCACAGGCAATGTTGTAAACACAATAATTCAAATGTATATACAACGGCTGGCATACGCTAACGACAATGGCATAATGCGAAGACATCAACGAGTTGTCACTGCAGAGTTTGTGGCCATTGAAGCAGAAACGTCGAAGATGGGTTTAATGATTAATCTGGATAAAACAAAGTACGAGTATACGAGTATGTTGCCGACAAGAAAGAAACTCAACTCCCACGGCTTGGACAGTACGCGAATACCATAAACTATAGCTCTGAGTTGGTAAAAGGCTTTCTACCTGAGCTTCGCTGCAAATTCAAATAATGACACAACAGTAGAGATCAAGTGCAGAATCATTCTTCCCAATCGTTGTTTCTTTATCTATGGAGACAAGTTCCTATCACGAATAACGAAGAAAACACTAAACAAGAACCTTACCGCCTAGTCCTACTCTACATGCCTTTGGCTACTGCAAGAGTGATTTTTGGTTCTGTTCGCATAAACAGAATTTAAAGAAGATAATAACGAACTGTATGGGCTATTCAGTTAGATTGACCTGGTCAGATGGGGTAGAATTTATCGGCTCCGATGACTAGGACATATTGAGGAAATGAACATCACCACTCTGGCTTGCGTTGTCATTGAATCAATTCCAAAGCTATAGTGCAAAGGAACAGCTTTGTTCAGCTCAATATTTACCATTCCCTCGGCTGTCAGGAAACCGGCACATATCACAGAACCCGAAGTGATCCGTGCACAATATCGAACAATATTCTGCGAAGAATGAATGACAATCAGAAATCTTAGATTTAAATTGTGCTCCGTAAAATGATAAGGAACGATCGGATGCCTAGCCAGTGTAAGGAGAGCTTTCTTGTTCCACTGTATACAGTCAAAGGCCCTACGAAAAGTCGCAAAATCAGCGATTGGTGAAACAATTGCCACATATTATTAAATTTACGAAACAGTTCGAAGCAGTCGACAACGCATCATGATTCAACTCCATGGCAGTCCATGCGGCTGTGTGTGGGCAGACGATGACGCGGTTCATCTATAATAAAAAACACGAAAGTCGAAATGAAAATGAAATATCTCGACTAAGATGATCCTATATGTTGATTCGCAGAAGTCTTCATATCAATATATATGTAGATAGTGGAAAGACACAAGCCTGAGCAAATCAGTTTGTTTTGGTATGCTCAACGAAGGTCGTCGTTGCTAAAGATCTCAAGAAAAGGCCTAAGGCAAATAATATTGTATCACTTAAATGCAAAAATATCAGCAAACTCTTCGCCTCTCCACCGAGATACATAAGAGAAATGAAGAATTAAATCTTATTCTACAAGTTACCTATGGTGTACGAGGGGCGTTCAAGATATTCTTGGTATCGGGGTGAAGCTGTGATTGCATATATAAATTGACTTATTTATCAAGTAACACTATTATTTCAGTGCATTCATGTAAAATTTCATATAAATGTGATTATTAATTCGCGTTTTATCTCTAGTTAAACAGAATCATAATGGCAACTGAGGCAATGATGGTGAAAATTGAGCATCGCGCTGTAATTAAATTTCTCACTAAGCAAGGAAAAAGTCAAAAAACTATTCATGAAGAGATGGTGGCTGTTTACCAGGGTTCCGCACCTTCATTATCAACTGTGCAAAAGTGGTCAAGTGAGTTCAAGAGAGGCAGAGAGAGCATTGAGGACGACCCCCGCTCCGGCGCCCCGGCTACTGCTTGTACGGGAGAAAGCATCAAAGAAGTCGAAAAACTTGTTCTTGAGGATGCCCGAATAAAGGTGAAAATGATGGCAGAGATCACCAAGCTTTCAATTGGTACCATTCACACCATTCTTCATGACCATCTTAACCTTTCAAAAGTCAGTGCAAGGTGGGTGCCACGAATGCTCACAGCGCCTCCGATAAAAAGTGAGAATCGCATGCTGTAGAGAGCTTTTGGAGATGTGTAGTGAGAACGCGGACGGTGTTATGGATCGAATTGTTACTGGGGACGAAACATGGGTCCACCACTATGACCCTGAAAGCAAACAAGAGTCCATGCAGTGGCATAAAAAAGGAACAGACCCCCTGAAGAAGTTCAAAGTCACTCCGTCTGCCGGGAAGCTCATGGCCACAGTTTTTTGGGACTCAAAGGGAATCTTGCTCATTGAGTACAAAAAAAAAAAAGATGAAACCATCAACGCCACATCCTACGCTTCCACTTTGCATAATTTGCGGGAGGAAATTATAAAGAAAAGACGGGGTAAACTCGCAGCGGGTGTGTTGCTTCTTCATGACAACGCTCCTGTTCACACGGCGCGAGTTTCCAAGGCTGCTGCGCGAGATTGTGGTTTCGAAGAAATATAACACCCACCCTATAGTCCAGACCTTGCCCCTAGTGATTATTTCCTGTTTCCGGATTTGAAAAAATGTCTTCGTGGAAAAAGATTTTCGGATGATGAAGAACTCAAGTCGGTATTTTGCAGAGAAAGAGGAAATTTATTATTTTGAGGGTTTAAAAAAGTTTATCTCAAGATGTAACAAATGCATTGGTGTTATGGGAGATCATATTGAAAAATAAAAACAATTTAAATTGAATTCGCATTTTCCTTCATATCGATACCGAGAATATATTGAACGCCCCTCGTATGTTTTTTCGCCCACTTCAAATGGCGAAAGGATTACCAGCTTCTTCATAAAAATAACTTTCCAGTTTTGATGGATTGCCATTGGACCCCGATTTTTACTATATGTACCTCTGAAACTTATGTAGTATTAGCTATAGGCTTGATTGTTCCCGGATTCATTCAATCCCAGGAAAATAAAATCCGATGGATGTGACATTGTTTATTTTATGATCGACAGAAAAGATTACATCCGGATTGTCAAGCAATCAACAAAGAATCATGAAAAAAAATTTGTAAATGTCATGATATTTTTCCAAAATTATTTTAAAATGTAATCGTTGATGAAACATTTCCCAACATTTTAGAAATTTAAAAATTCTTTTTTATACGTACTTAATTAATTTAACATGATCTTGAAAACAATCTTTCAGCTCCTTATTGTTTCGCTCCTGACTCTTTCTTGGATCAGTTCCCAATGCCGATAGCCTCATCGAAAGCAATCTTATATGTCCACTTAGAATTGCCAAAATTACTGGCGGATACGTATCACTAGCATAACTGCTAACAATTTGTGTAGAGATTCCAATAAACTGATACATATTAACAATCCAATATTTTGTTGCAGATGACCTCCAATCAATTGGAAACCATGCCGGATAGAGTAAATGTCTTTCATCACTGAAAATTGTCGTGAGTTCTGAAGTAAATCCAGCAGCAAAGTAAAGAATTGCAATTGAATAAATAACACATTTGGAATTTCGAACAATTTGGCGAAAATACACTTTTTCCTTGCTAGTAAGGATACGCTTATCCAATTCGGTTAATATATCCTCAATATGACGGATGTTTTTCAAATTATACCAAACCAAGATGAATTTGAAGGAGCAAATTGCGTCCGTTAAATTGATTGAAAGATTCTTGAAAATCTCACTTTTATCGCGAATTTTTAGCAATCCCACAATTAAGTGCAATGGATAAAAAAATGTTACAGCGAAATGGTAAAAAACCAACCAAATAAAATAGATAATTCGATGTTTTTTCGGATGAATAACACCATAGGCCTTCCAGATAATCCAATGTGACTTGAACAAGTCTTTGCTGTGTTTAACTTCCATTTTTTAACTTTAGATGTTGTTCGACTCACGAGCTGGAGAGTAACTAAAAATGGTGAGTAAAATCAAGATCCATCGACAGATAGTGCAATGTGCTTGGAATCGATGAAAAAGTAATTAGGGGAGTAGGCGTGCGATGTTTACTGAATTAATACTGTGAAGTTGCAATTAAAATGAAATTCTCTATTTATTCTAGGTATTTAGCTAAATAATAAAATTAATTGGCCACAAAGGGTCCTCGTTAGGAACTAATCATCAGCCTTAAATGGAGATTCATTATTAATTTGCATAAGAAGGAATATTATTAACTACTCTTGGACATCTTGGTTCAGCTCTTCTACCTTTGGTTGATTTGTCATGGCAGACAGGCTTGAGAGTCGAAGATCCGAAGTTTTTTTAAAGGGAGGTTTGAGGCCTCGAACTACAATAAATGCCCAGCTGCAAAAAATAATATTAAAGTGGCCCAAATATATTTCAGGTGCCACTGCTAGTCAAAATCTCATCATGAGCTCCTGGCAGTGCCTACCTATGTATGTAGATGGCTAATAACGACGAACGTGTATTAAACTTGGGTAGCTCTCTACAAGTGAACAATCGGAACTGCTCTTCCTGATCTTGGTGAACCTCAACATCGGGGTGACAAAATAAGTGAAATGCTCGTATTATAATGAAAACTAATGAAAAACCACTGATCAGCTTTTTAGCGTTTTAGAAATTATTACAAGAAGCCCTTCAGGAAAAGTAGTAGGTCGCACCGTGAAGAATAAATGAGGAAGAACAACACGTTGTCTAAAGTCTCACAAGCCACAAAAGAGCGAAACCAAATTATGACGAAGACAACAATAGGATAAGACTGACTAAACCGTAGACGGCCAATTCAAACGGGAAAGTGACAATAACATTCATATATGTACCTGTAGCGTGAGGCTCCGAAATAGATCTGGTGCTTCCAAATACCTAGTGAAGGCACTGGAAGCCTATGAGGTTCATATAACCTACATCCAAGAAATTGTAATAACACAGTGCAAATTTGGATATGGACCTGTCATTGGAAGCAGACTCAAAGATAAAACCATTTGCATTTGATCGAGCAACTGGTGGTAATCCATATCAGGACGAAGTTTACTAACATCAGTCTTATGTGAACGCATGCCGCAACAGATGAGAAGACGGGGCTACTAAGAGAGAACCTGCGAGAAGTGTCTCAAATATAAAGTACAAATCCTACTCGGCGACCTTAATATCAGAAAAGTCAAGAAAGGCATTTTTGGAGTATTGTTAGCATTTAGAGCCTGTACGATATCATATCCGGAAACGATCACTGTCTGATTAATTTGGTAAATCGATGAAATATCGCCGAAACAAATGTATGTGTCGTCTTAGAATCCACAGGGGTATATTGGACGAAAAGCCAGATTTTAGATTATCGAGGAGTACCTAGTAGTACCGAAGGTGCAAAAACTGATATCAAAGGAAGTATGGCGATGGGAAAATACTGTGATTGGTAATCGGACGACTACAATCGCAAAAGAGCAGATCTAAACTCGTTTTCGATGAAGAACTCCCACTGTTCTAACTATTAAAGCCGGAAGAAAGGGTCTTGCACAGAGTTACACGCGCTATTTTTTGTGGAATGTCAATGGGGTATTTGTGAGGCAGTAGCAGCTAAAATGGTGTTTACGATCAAAGGAAGCAAAAACAAAAAAACTACTCGTATATGTTATGTTGGCATCAAAACAAAACCAATGTTGTGTGCAAAAACTACCATGGAATGACTATACTTTTGAAGTGGCAAAAGAATTAATCTACTTAGGCCCGCATTGAACTCCAGTATCTCGAACTACGAAGAAGACGCTATGAAAACCCTTATCATTCCTGTTCTCTTATATGGCACAGATGCATGGATATTCTTAAGAGCAGATGAAAGCTCTCTAAGCTGATTTGAGCGAAAGATTCTCCATATGTTCATCGGTTACCTCTACTTTGACGGTGTAGAGAGGCTCTACAGCGACATGGATTTTTTTAGAAGACTTCGCCTACAACGATTTGGATAACTTGATCGTTTAGAACGCAATGCCTGTCTTAAAGCAGTACTTGAAGCAAAAATTGCAATTCCGCCAGATGAAAATCGAACCCATCCACTCCATTGACTAGCTAAACAAAACACAAAACTAGATGTTTTAAGGCTGCCCTCAAAGAGCAAGAATCTGATTGTGGCTTTAGGCACAGTGTTTTTTCCGAAACAATTAGTTTGCAACATGCAACGGTTTGCGAAGGTTGTCTGAAAAGTTTCCGACCGCAACATAGAGATAGCGGCACTGGTCAATAAAAGCTAGTGAATGCTAGTTGTGCATCTTTTGACAGTTACTCCCCGAAGTTTCAGTCATTTTTGACGCGCAGTTTTTAGTTGACAGTCGTTTGCGTGAGTCGATGTGAGTGTTTTTTGTGAAAATGCAAAAAATGGAGTACCGAGCTGTAATTAAATTCTTGTTTTTGAAAGTCAATACGCCTACGCAAATCAAAAATGAGTTGCACTCTGTGTATGGGGATTCTGCACCATTATTTACCACAGTGAAATTTTGGGCAGCTGAATTTAAACGTGGCCGTAAGAGCTTGGGAGATGATGAACGTTAACTGACGATAACATTGCTAAAGTTCACCAAATGGTGTTAGACGACCGCCGAATTAAAGTGAGAGAGATAGCAGAGGTTATGAAAATGTCCAAAGAATGTGTTTGTTATATATTAAATCAAGATTTAGGTATGAGAAATCTGTCCGCGCGTTGGATGCCGCGTTTGCTTACGTTAGACCAAAAACGTGTTCGAATGAACATTTCCAACGCTCTGTTGGCGCACTTTAGGCGCAATAAATCGGAGTTTTGGCGCCGATTAATTACTGTAGATGAAACTTGGATACACTATTATACGCCCGTAACAAAAATTCAAAACAGTGGACTGCGAGCCGGCTCCAAAAAAGCAAAAACTGTTTTTTCGGCTGGCAAAGTGATGGCGACTGTTTTTTGGGACAGTAAAGGAGTTATCTTAATCGATTATCTTCAAAAAGGAAAAACCATTACAGGAGCATACTACGCATCATTACTTGCCAAGCTGAAGGCAGAAATTGCGGGAAAACGGCCACATTTGCAAGAAGAAGAAAATCCTGTTTCACCAAGATAACGCGCCGTCTCACACTTCAGCGGTTGCCATGGCAAAATCCTTGAATTACGGTTTGAACTGGTTGACCATCCGCCTTATTCACCAGATCTAGCCCCAAGCGACTTCGTTTTGTTCCCTCATCTAAAAACTGCACTCGGAGGACAGATATTTTCGTCAAATAAGGGGGCAATCACCTTCGTGAACAATTATTTTGCAGAGAAAAACGCCAAGTACTATTTGGACGAGTTAGAGAGATGGGATTGTGTAGAGTCACAAGGAGACTATGTTGTACTTTTCAGACAACCCTCGTATTTCCTCTTGATTTCCAAATAAGTGTAAACAAGCGACGATTCTCTCAGTATTTATTTATGATTTTTACACGGTTTAATCAATATTCTAAGGTCTTAAATTTTTGCCGATTTAAGTCTCAACATTCAAACCAGAGCAAATCTAGCTACTGCGATGGTAATGCAAGAAAGACAGATAGATTACTAACTGGAAAATTCCATCGGAGATTTAATTATCACACCTACGAGGTGTGTTCAAAAAGTAAGGTAACTTTATATTTTTTAAAAAAAATATTTATTTATTCATCAATATTAATGTTGTCCCATTCAAAGTAATCCCCTCAGATATAATACACTTGTGCCAACGCTTTTTCCAATCCTCGAAACACTTCTCATAAGCACTTTTTGGTATAGCTTTGAACTCTTCCAGCGATGCCGTTTTTATTTCCTCAATCTCCGTCCTTGCGGTCGCTTCGCAGTCGCATTGGGCCAAATCCGGTGAATATGGTGGCTAAGACATGATTGTCGTGTTGTTCTTGATCATTCAAGAACTCATGCGACGGTTCTTCTGATCAAAATTAAGAAGTTTCGGAACAAACTTCGCCGACACACGTCTCCTGCCCAAAACATCCGAAAAAAATTGAATAATACGAGCCGATCGATATGTCAACATCCCCAGCAACTTCTTTTATGGTAATTCGACGATTTTACAAGACAATTTTCTTTACAGCATCGACGTTATCATCTTTTGTTTATGTGCTGGGGCGTCCAGAGCGAGGTTCGTCATTGGCATCTTCTCGGCCATCTTGGAAGAGCTTGTACCGCTTGTAAACGTTTTTTTTACTTAGAGCAGACTCAGCGTATGCCACTTTCAACATTTAAAGTGTTTGATTTCATTTTTTACACAAAATTTGAGGCAAGTTCTTTGCTCCATTTTTTATGATAATTGAAAATCTCCGAGCACACCAAAATACGTCCAAACTCTCTATCTGTCAAAAACAAACTAAGCGTGCTATATATTTGAAACTGTGAACATATGTTCGCGACATGTCTTACTTTTTGAACAGACCTCGTAAATTGAGCCCCAAACCTAACGCAAGTCCCGACCTAGCTAAACTGGAGGAACGCGAAAAACCAGCAACAATTGAGGAACTGAGGAGGAGCTTAGCTAATTCTACCTCTACCTAAGCTAGAAAAAGTCAGAAGATCGACTCAAAACCTAAAGCTGGTATTGTAACATATACATGTACAGTATGTATTGTACTTTAATGAGTAACAACATGTTGCTTCTTCAATTAATGTACATAAGCGCCATACACATGATCAATGTTACTTAACAAGTATTATTGACGTGTTTTTTTGGCAAGTAACATTGATGAACAATCGCCACCACACGTACGAGTATCAATGAACATTGTGAATATTTTTGCGTAAATTCTGTTTAGTCGTTTCATATTTGTCAACGAGAATGGACAATAATTTGTATCTCCTTGCAGCCGGTGCTGCAGCAAGTGCAATAATAATAAATGAAAAAAAAATCTAAAGCGTGGATAAGAAGTGGTTGCTGAAAAGGAAATTTCATGGAGATTGTTCGTTGTTGATAGAACTTTCTAATTTTAATGAAGACTATAGAAATTTTCTTAGAATGGATGAAAATGTATTCATTGAATTGCTGGGGCTGGTTACACCCCTGATTAAAAAAAAAAGATTCAGTGATGAGGGAGTGTATTAAACCATCTGAGCGATTGTCATCGACTCTACGTTTTTTAGCTACAGGCAGGAGTTTTGAAGACATCAAATTTTCAACAAGAATCTCCGCTCAATCGTTATCCTCTATAATTCCAGAGACCTGCCGTGCAATATATAATGTTTTAAAAGACGATTACCTAAAGTGAGCTAAAAGTACTGCATATATTGGGTATATAAATATATTCGTGCGGTTTTTTGTTCAAAATTTGAACGTTTATTTAAGAAAAACATGTACAATAGTATTATTCAAAATATTGCCCATCTGAAGCTATGACTTTTTCCCATCTTTCTGGCAATTTGTGGATCCCATCCCAAAAGAACTGCGCCAGCTTGGCAGCCAAGAATGAATCAAGCCAATTTTTGATATTCTGCTCTGATGTGAACCGTATTTCAGTGAGGGCGTTCTGCATCGACCGAAACAAATGGTAGTCAGAAGGGGCAAGGTCTGGGCTATAAGGCGGGTGGGGTAAGACTTCCCATCCACTGTTTTCCAAATAGTTCTTAACCGGAATAGCAACGTGGGGCCGAGCGTTGTAATGATGGAAAATTATTGCCTCGTGTCTGATCGCACATTCCGGGCGTTTTTCGGCCACTGTTCTTCAAACGGATTAATTGTGTTCGGTAGCGTTGTCCATTGATGGTTTCATCAGGTTTTAGCAGCTCATAATACAGCACACCCATCTGATCCCACCAAAAACAGAGCATTACCTTCGCGCCATGAATATTCGGCTTTGCCGTTGATTTGGCAGGTTGGCCGGGTTTCACATATGATTTTTTGCGCTTGGGGTTGTCGTAATGGATCCATTTTTCATCACCAGTAACAATCCGATGCAAAAATGACTTCCTTTTGTGACGTTCCAGCAGCATTTCGGACATGCAAAACCGCCTTTCGACGTCTCTCGGCTTGAGTTCATGTGGAACTCAATTTCCTTGCTTTTGAATATATCCAGCTGCTTTTAAACGTTTTGAAATGGCTACTTGAGTGACACCCAAAGATTCTGCGAGCTCTTCTTGTCTTTGGCAACAATCTTCATTGAGTAATGCTTCCAGTTCTTGATCTTCAAACTTTTTTGGCTGCCCAGGACGTTCATCGCCTTCCAAGCCAAAATCACCACTTTTAAATCGTTCGCTCAGCTAGCGCATGTTCACCATAAACTTCCGCCAAAATACGATGACTTTCGGTAGCAGTTTTCTTCATATTAAAGTAATGAAGAAGAACTCCCCGCAAAAACACTTTTTCAGGCACAAAGTTCGACATATTTGAGTGAAAAAAAATTATTGTTGTTTACGCTTCAAATGAATGACATATACTGAAATGACGTACAATGACAGTAGCTTTCCAACGCATGTTCCAATGGAATAATACATGTTACGCCATCTGTTAGCAAACCGCATGAATTAATTATAGACCCAATACATAAAATAAAAGTAAAATAAACAACATGGATCACAGTTTCCAAGATCTGAAGAAGAGTGGGAGCGTTTTAGCAAGCTGTGCATTGCACAATTACCTCAGGAGGCGAAACCCGAACTACATTGACAGATCTGAAATAAAACTTCCAAACGAACGCACAGATCGACTGAGTAGTACACATAACCGACTGGTTGGCTTGGAAGGAAAAACTGTTCGTGACCAATTTTTACAGTATTTTATTCAAACAAGAAATAATTAACTCAACTAAAATAAAATTCAATTCATATTATAATAAAAAAAATACTTAATCTTCTTTTATTGCCATTTAGAAAGAAATTGTTGTATCTGGATGTCCGGATTCATGTCTTGCTTTTCTTACTGAATGTTTCTCTCTTGTTCAACTTCCAATATAAGACGAATTTGTTTTGCTCTCCCAACTTTAGCTTCAAAAATTGCGTCGTTTATTATTTTTTTAACATAAATTTTGGCTTCTTCCGGCAAGGACCTTAATTCACAAGCAACATCTTTACCATTGTAAATTTGAGACAACGGAAACAAGTTACGCAGAGCCAGCATGCAGAGTCAGCATTTTGAGTCAACATTGCAAAAAAAAATGGGAATTGTTGCTGATACCATTTCCCACGGGCAAAAAACTGCAATTTGCTAAGATCGCAGCTCTAAAAACTTACAGTAGAATGACTCTGTGAGTTCATTCGATAGCAACCTTACATGAGATAAAAATAAAACCTTGAATACACCTAAAATTTGTTGTGGTTTCGCTTTTGAGCTTTCTTTCGTTGTTTGTGATAGTGCTCAACTGCACTATCATTTTTCCAATACCAAATGCTGATGGAAAAAACCCATCCCATGCAATCAGCCCGCGTGTGAGTTAAGGTACAATTTTAAAAGAACTATGCCAGATCAGGCATAACAATATACCTGTTCACAGGTAGTAAAAGTTTGCGGCTACAAAATTTCAATCAGGTATAAAGAGTGAAAATCGATTGCAAAACGTATGGCCTCATCACAGTGATCGCCAGTATATGTAGCGTTTCCATTTTGCTATTTGAAAGCCTAGCACCAAATTCGGCGCACCACTTGAGCGCTTTTGAGACAGTTAAATTTAAGACATCTTTTACTTCGTCCGGTTTACCCGATGCCAAAACGAAAATATTATCTGCATTAGTAAGTACTATCTTAGTTGCTGATGCTTCCGTTTGTATTTTTAAAAGGAGCGCGTTTGCATATGCGTTATATAGCATCGTGGAGATTGGTGAGCCTTGTGGAATTACATTCTCGATGGGAGTGGTTTTAGAAAAATATCCATTGACTTTAACGATGGATTGTTCTATTTGACATAAAGGAGTATATGACCTGCTTTTATTTTTTATACGAAATAAAATGTCTGAAAAATATGGTTGTGGGTAAAAAAGTGTTTTTGTAACGAATAGGGATCATCCTAAATCCAGAATTGATGATTAATAAATAAATTGAGGAGTACACTCGTTTTTTCACCATCTTCAGTCATAAACTATGACGATTTGTCAATATTTAATAAGAAGAGAATTTCTATTTCCAACTGTGATATATTATTGCTATCAAATAGATACTCGTACATTTTGAATGAATTAATTGCAAAATTATTTACTTAATTCTTTGATTACACACTAGATAAAACATAATAAAATGTGTTCATTCCCGCATTATCTCTTATCAGCACTTTAGGTTTCCTTACTGAACTCGCAAGACTACAGCAAGCAAAGAATATGCGCTCTTGATGGTGTTAAAAAAAGTATCCAAATGTATAATGAAAAATCCTAAGCACTTAAATGAGACCTTTTGCAAGCTACGTTCTGAAAAAATAAGAATACTTTGCTTGAACTCCTTATCCTGATCCACCCAGTTGCACGAGAACAGCGCATATGACAAATTATTGAATTCAATTCCAAACATTGTTCCAAAGTAACAGCTTGGGAAAATTTGGGCTGGCAATGCCATTAAAAATATGCAGTAATGTGAAATGGCAAATATATTCGTAGAATAAATAAGTAAGTAGACAATGGTGAAGCACATATTGAAGTCGGTTCCCAAAATCTGAAGGAACATTCCCTTTGATAGGACTTTTTGGAGTAACTCGTACAATCTGCAATTAAAAAAAAAAAACACACGAAAATAATATAAATATCATACTACACAATTTTTTTTTTTTTTTTGTTCAATTTATAGTAGAAAGATTTTTTTTTTCAAATAATTTTCCATTTAAATACACACTCGATAAGCCACTTATGATCCTGTATACACGCCCTCAATTCTTGGTTATTTTTGTCTCTACTCTTTCCTGGATCCATGCCCAAAGCAGATAACCTCATGGCAAGCAATCTAGTATGTCCACTTAACAAAGCCAAACATACTGGCGGATAGGTATCACTCCCAAAATTTGTAAGGATCTGCAGGGTGACTCCAATAAACTGATACATATTGGCAATCCAGTAATTTGTTGCAGATTTTGACCAATCAAATGGTAGCCATCCTGGGTAAAGCAGACGCTTTTCCTCTCCGAATAGAGTTGTCAATTCCGAAGAAATACTTGCACCAAAATATATAATTCCAACGACACAAAATATGTATTTGCAATTTTTAACGGATTTTTGAAAGAACACCTTTTCGGCGCTTGTTTCTATTCTATCATCCAAAACGGATAGAATGTCCCAGATGCGACAAATGTTTTCTAAGTTGTACCAAATCAAAATGAATTTTAGGGAACATATTAAGTCGGTCAAATTGATGGCGAGATTTTTGAAAATTTCACTCTGATCACGGACTTCTAACAGACCTAAAATTAGGTGCAGCGGATAAAAGAATGTTACTGAGGAGTGATAAAGGAAACACCAGATGAAGTAGGGAATTCTATGTTTTTGAGGATGAGTAAGTCCAAATAGCTTCCAAATCATCCAATGCGGCTTGAATAGATCTTTACTGCGTTCAATTGACATTTTTAGGATTTTTTATTAAGTTGACAATCTGAACAGGGCAAACATAAGTCAATAACTAAATGAAAATGGACTTTCTGTTGAGAAGAACAAAAATGTAACTCTCCTAGATAGACCTATTAATTGCGAACAGCAATTAAATAGAGATTCATGCAATGTTTATTAAAATATTGTTGCGTATCCATTACAACAATATATTCCATTGCGTGTCAAGGTCAAACCTTCTCACATTGATGCGTGTGGCGCATTTTACAAGAACAAATGCATTAGATTTCAACCCCTGTTTTCAAGGAGTGTTATTTGAACCACTGCATGCTGCCCACTATTCGGTTCAATTTTTCAATTTATTGTATTTAAGCAGTGATTAAGTAAAGGGTGCTTTTTTAGAGGTATACAAATTCAATATGAAATAAACCACTTTAAGGTGATGTTAATGCCTATGATATTAGCTTGATTTAATAGATAATTTTATGTCATTAGTGTTTAAATATGATATCGGGCATATGCGCGCTACGGCTAGTTCAAATGAAGCGCAATCGTGAAGTCCAATTTTCGCCAACTTTATCGAGCAACTGGGGCCGTATATCAGCAATAACACGGCGAATGTTGACTTCCAAATCTTCCAACGTCTATTGGCATAGACTAGTGACTTTACGTACCCCCAACGAAAGTAATCTAAACCTGTGAGACCACAGGATCGTGGAGGCCAGTTCACAAGTCCATTACGCGAAATTATGCGCTCAGCGAATTTTTCCGCCAATAAATTTTTGAAATCAAAGCTCTGTCACGTCAATGCCATTCAACTGAGGAACGAAGAAGTCAGAAATCATATTTATATAGCGCTCTCCATTGACGGTAACATTCTGGCCGGCATCGTTCTTAAAGAAATATGGGCCGATGATTACACCAGCCCATAAAGCACACCAAATGGTTGTAAGGGCGTCTCGACAAAGGCTTCTATGTTTTCTCCACCCAAATTCGGCAATTTTGCTTGTTTACATATCCATTTAACCAAAAATGGGCCACATCGGAGAGCAAAATTTTGCGTTGAAAATGAGGATCAAGCTGAATCATGTTTTCGGCCCATTAACCGAACCAAGATCTTTCCGTAAAATCTTCCACAAAGTGGATGGGTATAGCTGAAATTGCTGTGCACGATGGCGAATCGACTCATTCGGATTCTCCTCAACACTGCGCTCCACAAAGGCAATAACTTCTTCTGTTCGCACTGTTTGTCGTCTTTGATGATGCGTATTATCGACTAGAGTGTACGTGGTGCGAAAACGGTTCATCGTGTTCCGAATAACTTACTCAGATGGGCGATTATGTAGACCGTAAAATGGACGTAGCGCACAATAAGTTTGGCAAACCCCATGGTTTTCAAAATGAGTTTGCATAATTTGCACTCGTTCTCGCGTTAATCTATTCATCGTAAAATGGCAAATCGTACTAACTACTGATGTGCAAAAAATAATTATCCGGTATTTACTATTGGATACTTGAAATGAGCATCGATACCGAATACTACTCAAAATAAGTATTCGATACCGATACTTATTTGCTGATAAAGAAGCAATATCAAAACACACATACTATGTAAATGCAAATACACAGCAACCCAACAGCAGAGCACGTCTCGTTTCCCTACTTCATTATGTTCTACCTTGCAGATACATGTGTACACTGTACCATAGATAAACTAACTAGATGTCAAACTCTACTTATTCTTTTGCAAACCCTTAACTTTTGCACAGACACACTGTAAGTGAATTCCAACACTTCTGCATCTCAAATAACTTTGTCAAAATTTGCTAGAAGGAGAGCAATTTACAAGTAAAATTGCCAGAATGAGAGCGATTTGCATGAATGTGTGTAATGGAGACGACATTTTTTTGCTTGAAATGGGCGTGGTTTGTATAAAAGGAGAGGGAAATTGCCATTGATGACAATTTACACGTATTCACAGACAGGATCACACGGATAGGGGCGATCAGTAGAAAACCGGTTTTGATTTTCCAATATCTGGAAAATTTGCCATCTAGGTTAGTTTATCTATGCACTGTACACTGTTCCATTTTTCTCTTCTCCAAGTCCTGCACTCTCTTTTCTCCCTGTATCAAACGTCACACAAGTCACAGTCGCACGATGTTCCATATATCGTAAAGTTCCAATTTGATTACTTTGATTACTTTTCTCCACTCATACTTTTAAACCGGCAATATCGAATACCAGGGCTCATTGGGTTGATACTTGATATTCTGGTTCCAGAAAATGAATTCTGACTGGAAGACCAAGTACAAGGTATCGAATACCAAATACCGAATACTGAATTTGAAGTAATCAGTAATCATTCGTTACTCAAAAGTAATCAAATTGCACACCACTAGTACTAACCACAAATCAACTGTCAAATTGGCAATCTGTATAAACAGTGTTGCCAAATCTCTAAAAAAAAACACGCTTTACGAGTATAAGTAAGACTTAATCATTTTAGAGTATTAACAAAAATAATTTTACGTTAATAATTCACATAGATATACAGTCGAACTTCTGTAAGTCGAACTTCTATAAGTCGAATTTTCTTTAACTCGAACCAATCTGAGTGGCAATAACGTTTATAGAGAAAATATCACACGTTCTTACTTCTATAGCTCGATCTTCCACAACTCGAAGTTCTCCATAACTCGAGCAAAAAAGAGTGGCACAAACATCCTATAAGTCGAAGTTTTCTTTTGAACGGGGAATCACCTACGTTTACATATATTGTACATACATACATACATATGTATGTATTGCAATTGCAACGCATTGTGAAATGCTTTGTTACATTTGTTTGCCAGTTTGTAATCGTTAGCAATGGCATCAAAACATATTCTTAAAACTTTAAAAGTAGAACAAAAAGTTCAACTTATCGGAGAAATAGAGAATGGGGCAATGAAAAAAGATATGGCATAACATATATAGTAAATATGGTATTCCAGCAAGTACGGTTTCCACAATTTTAAAAAATAAAATAGCAATAATTTCTTCATTCGAGTCCGGTTCTGCTGGATGCATCAAAAGATTAAAAAAGCAAACATTTGAAAATGTAAACAAAGCACTATAGATTGGTTTCGAGCAGCTAGAAGTCAAAGCATGTCAATAACCGGACAACTTTTTAGATAAACAGTTTCTAAAAGCAGGTAGAAAAATTTTGTTATTAATTGATAATTGTCCAGCACATCCAACGCATTTGGTAAACAAATTAAAATCCATTGAGTTGGTATTTTTTCCACCAAATACGACTTTTAAACTGCAACCACTTGATCAAGGGGTATTTCAAAGCTTGAAATGTCATTACCGTAGCAGAATCCTTAAAGAATCTGTAACTCGTCTGGAGGCTAATCCTAAGTCTGATATAACGCTAATGGATTGCGTTAATTATATTACAATATGATTATATAACTTAATTCGTGCGGTTTTTTTTTCAAAATTTGAACGTTTATTTAAAAAAAACATGTACAATAGTATTATTTAAAGTATTGCCCATCTGAAGCTATGACTTTTTCCCATCTTTCTGGCAATTTGTGGATCCCATCCCAAAAGAACTGCGCCGGCTTGGCAGCCAAGAATGAATCAAGCCAATTTTTGATATTCTGCTCTGATGTGAACGTATTTTAGTGAGGCCGTTCTGCATCGACCGGAACAAATGGTGGTCAGAAGGGGCAAGGTCTGGGCTATAAGGCGGGTGGGGTAAGACTTCCCATCCACTGTTTTCCAAATAGTTCTTAACCGGAATAGCAACGTGGGGCCGAGCGTTGTCATGATGGTAAATTATTGCCTCGTGTCTGGTCGCATATTCCGGGCGTTTATCGGCCACTGCTCTCTTCAAAGGGATTAATTGTGTACGGTAGGGTTGTCCATTGATGGTTTCATCAGGTTTTAACAGCTCATAATACAGCACACCCATCTGATCCCACCAAATACAGAGCATTACCTTCGCACCATGGATATTCGGCTTTGTCGTTGATTTGGCTAGTTGGCCGATGATTTTTTGCGCTTGGGGTTGTCGCAATGGATCCATTTTTCATCACCAGTAACAATCCGATGCAAAAATGACTTCCTTTTGTGACGTTCCAGCAGCATTTCGGACATGCAAAACCGCCTTTCGACGTCTCTCGGCTTGAGTTCATATGGAACCCAATTTCCTTGCTTTTGAATATATCCAGCTGCTTTTAAACGTTTTGAAATGGCTGCTTGAGTGACACCCAAAGATTCTGCGAGCTCTTCTTGTGTTTGGCAACAATCTTCATAGAGTAATGCTTCCAGTTCTTCATCTTCAAACTTTTTTGGCTGCCCAGGACGTTCATCGTCTTCCAAGTCAAAATCACCACTTTTAAATCGTGCAAACCACTTTTGGTACGTCCGCTCAGCTAGCGCATGTTCGCCATAAACTTCCACCAAAATACGATGACTTTCGGCAGCAGTTTTCTTCATGAAGAAGAACTCCCCGCAAAAACACTTTTTCAGACACAAAGTTCGATATATTTGAGTGAAAAAAAATTATTGTGCTTCAAATGAATGAAATATACTGAAATGACGTACAATGACATCAGTATTTAGTCGATTGACTGCAATCCAAATTCGATTGCTTCTAGAATTGCTTGCGCAATGGAGCAAGCAGTCATCAGGCATATGGTATACCGACAGACAATACAGCCACATTATCTATATATTCCTGAAGGAAGACGTTAGGAGTGTTAACTACATTAATCAGAGAGTCGGCCAGCATGCACCATAGCAGTGGCGGCAGGATGCCGGGAGGTTCACCAGAATTGCTTTTATTCATAAAACTAGTGATTTATCTGGCCGAGTAACACATACCGGCAAAGGTTGCGTTGTCGAAAGCGTCCTCAATATTAATGAAATCTATATTTTGAAACGTAGTATCACAAGATCTTCTGCGATTGTATGTATTGTATGTTGCATTTCAGACAGTTGCATTTGCAAAACAGTTTTGCCCTTTATCAGGAAAGAAGTCAGACTGATAAGTCTGAAACTCATCTCTTACGACTTCGGTATAAAAGCTACTCCCGGTGTTCGCGAAGAGTTCGGTATGTGGGCTAGGGCTGTGAGGATTCTTTTCAGAGCTGAATGCAGCTAATCCATACCCTTTTGTAACATAACTTGTTTTTTATTCTCTTTTTTGTTGGGAGGAGAGGAGAATCCTACTTACGAACACCGGAGTGACTTCCGGAAGTGTGAGACTCGTGCAACGGTTCAGTTTGAACCAACCTGATATTCAGTAAAACCTCACTCATGACGCTTAGCTTTGATCCACCATTCGGGTTCTTAGAACCCCTCGACAGTAACGAGCAAGTTCATTTCTTGCCCAGTCTAAAAGACACCCACCGTACATAACAGGATACAATTATCTGGATACAGGATACAATTATCTGCGCCAAAGGACTTGAAGCCATCAGTGGACAGTGACCCTAATTGTGTATTTAATGGCGTCATCCGTTATTGTTTATTACTTTCCTTTGTCCATCTAATATTTATCATTAACGTCCACTTCTTCGTTAAGTATTTAAGTTTATCGTTTTCTTTTTATTTTATTTTATTTAGAAAATAAGTTCAACAACGCGAGACCCTAACATTAAATGTTTCTCTTATACAATTCAATCAGATTAACCGTGCCGTGTTGTGTCATAACTCTGGGAGGGGGGTTCCGAAATACGAATAATATGAATACGATTAATTTAGCATTTGCGTAGCCATTGGAGGGATATGTGACGGTTTGCAGTTTTTAAATTAGATTCTTAAGCACACCTAACTATACATCAATCATTTGTTTAACGAAAAATGAGCAGGGACTTACGAAAGAGAGTCTACAAGCGCACACATACACGGTGGAAAGATAGGCGAGAAGAAGGAATTTTTTGTAAGATAAATGCCGAGACACAGAAGAGAACCAAAATCAAATTGCACATGGAAAATAAACACACGACTGACTTGTGGGAAGAAGATAAAAATCACAATTTTCAACGGTGATACCCTAAAGGGGGACATGGGTTTCAGTTGCAGCTGGTACAGGTGGCGGAGGTTGTGGTGGTGGGTGGTGATGGTGGTTTTTGTGATATTGGTGGAGTTGGAGTTGGAGTTGGGACTGCATTCAACATTTTGTGAGATAGGAAAGAAATGTAAGAGTTATAGATGAGGATGGGTTGG
This sequence comes from Volucella zonaria, assembly GCA_963966105.1. Lineage (NCBI taxonomy): Eukaryota > Metazoa > Arthropoda > Insecta > Diptera > Syrphidae > Volucella > Volucella zonaria. The sequence continues at coordinate 117,772,217 of OZ014532.1, forward strand.
TGGATGGTAGTATTTGATTTTTATTGCCAAACATTACCAATGTTAAGATTACCGAATTGTTGACTCAGGTTGGAGGTAGCTGCCGCTGCTGTTGACTGCACCATTGGCATTGGTCCATTCATTTGCATGCCCATAAGTCCTTGATTAAGAGCGGAATTAATTTGCATTAGACCCTGTCCGGTTGCCATAATACCACCACCACTACCACCGGCACTTGGTGCTGCACCAAAAGCTGTGATCATTCCCGGAGCACCGCCACTGCCCATTGCTGCGGGATAGGTCGACTGCATTGGCGGGAACTGAGCAAAACCAGTCGATTGAACGCCCATCATTTGCGGATGATAAGACATTCCGCCGCCAGCAGGTGAGGTAAACGCTGCTGGCGCGTCATAACAGGGGCATTGTACATACTTGCCGAGTTCGGTGGTGTCATGAATTGAGTTTGTGGCTGTGGCGGACCCATCAGACCGGGGGGCATTCCCATGCCACCGGTATTTGAATTTGGATTGACAAGTAACGCTGGGAATGGTTTATTGCTAAAGGCACCGCCCAGTGGATTGCTGTTGAATTGTCCGAGATTTGATTGAGGATTATTTGATGGAGCCGTCCCGTATAGTGCAAGTATGCTGTCCTTGGTCAATTTGCCGGCTTTATCCTTTTCACCGCCGATTCCTAATGAGGTGGTTTGATTGAAAAAGTCCTCTTCTTCCTTGGCTAAGGAATTTGTTGCTCCACCACTAACACCACCAGCACCAGCATTAGCACCAGTCGCAGACGATTCATTATTGCCCAACGAGGAATTATGTGTACTACCAGCTGCAATTGGTGCAGCACTGAGGAAACCACTGAATGTGTCGCTATGCGCATCATTATTTAAGCTCACTAGCCCCGTTGACACTGGTTTTGTGGGCGATGCCAATCCTAAGAGATCAGAACTCAACGCACCAAGGGAATTATTGTGATTCGAGTTGATTGCAGAAGATTCACTTATTCGATGCGATTTAGGGCTATTCGAAGGTTTCGGCTTTGGCAATGGGGCAGGTAATGGTGTTTTAACTGTCGAAGAATTTGACTTCCTATCACTGATACTACTACTGCTGCTACCACCGACAATTCCAATGCCCAAAGCTGAACCCGCTTGAGCTGCTTTCTTCTTACGTTTTTGCCTCTCCAGTTCTTCGTCGATTTCTTTGGCCCAATCAACCTTGGGTGGCGATGGGGGTACCCATTCGCATGCTAAGTACTTTTTGTGCTCATATTTGGCACGAATAAAACTCTCCAGGGCATTGTCGATTTGTGGACGACGAAAATCATGTGGCAATTGGGCTTCGTATACAGCACGAGCACGTGAATTACCCATTTGTTGAAGTGAGATCACTTGTTCCGGTGTCCATGTGTCAAGATTGACAGATTTAACTCGAGATATATGTACACCGAGGTTGCGATGAATTCCAGCACAGCGAATACAAAGGAAAACGCCGAGATTCCACGATGCCCAGCGGGGATCTTTTGCATCACAATCCACGCAATATTTGTTGTCCTCATCGCGAAGCATCTGAGTGAGCAGTATTTGACATTTTTCCTGAATCAGCTTAGTTCGTTCGTTTTCTTTTCTGCTGCTGCCGCTGTTGTTCGAACTCATTTTCTTGTTCTCGGCTTTTTTTTCGTGTCTTCTTCTTTTGTGGAGCTTTTTGCCGTGGATGCTTCTTTCTGCTTTTCGACGAATTGTAACACTTATTTATTCGAATTTAGTGCGATGGTGTCTCCAATTTTAAAGAGGAATTCAATTAGAATTTGCTCACACTTGGAAATTGAATTTGTTTTAATAAAAAGCAAATGATGACTGGTGACTAATCACAGATTCCAGCTACGGCGAGTCGAGCGTAAATTTGGCACAAAAAGACAAGCTTTCGGTATTTTAGAGCGCTTGTGGTAAAGTGGTGTAAAATCCGGAAAAGGCATATTTTACCACAGCCATGGTCCTTGTGGATATTTTGTTTGCAACAAGTAAAGTCTCCTGCGTAGGGAAGCAGCAACAGAATTGGAATATTGAAGCTTGATCTAAATAACAATCCGAAACTTCTCTTATTACAATATTTACTCGTATACTCAATATAAACTTCATTGCGCTTTTTCGTTATTCAAAGTCGCCAAAAGTAAATCTGTGTTTATCCAACGCTACTAATTGGTCCGCAACAGTAGTGTTTTTACGTGGCCTTATAGTTAATCACATGCACAACATGTGCAAGGCCCTGTCCAGGACGTCGCGGGAAGAAGGGGCCCGGAAACAGCAACCCACTTCGGAAATATGAGATCTGCAGTTGACCCATTGAAGGTTCATTCTCCACCATTTTTATTTCAAAAACCTTACAAATTCTGAAAAATGCGTTCTGTTTGAAGGAGCCTCCAGTGGGATGATTTTGAAATCCATTCACAGAAAGATGATGATTAGACAACTTGGGGCAATCAGAGGAAAGCCTACAGATTGCAAAAGTGGTTTTTATATTCAATCGCAACTATAAAATCTCTGGCAATTCTCTCTTTCTTTGCATTTTACTTAATCTATATTTTAAAAATACTCCTATAATATGATGCCCCACTGGTGAACGTATTCGTATATCCAACTTACATACGAGTACTTATATCAACCACTAGAGAAATGTGAAAGAAGGCGGTTTCGGCCAGGGGAATTCTTAGGCATATTCTTCTTCTTCGTATTCTTTAGATGTTTTTTCCTTAGGTTATAGATGCTATAGCCTTTAGCTGCCTTTGGAGTCAGGATTTCTCCCTGATGGTGACTTTTACGTAACACTGACTACTTCCACCAGAAGACTTAAATTGCTCCCTCCTTGCAAGCGAGACGTGGACGATGTTTGTTGATTTCAGCAACCTGTTTATCCCCAGCCAAGTTGCGCAGGACCTTGAACATCTTTTGCATGTGGGTTCCGCTAAATAATTTCTTATGCAACCATGTAGTCTTGCTTTTTCTCCACATCGATTATTCGTAGTGGTTCTGCAGCATATTCATTTACTCGTATTAATTCTTGTATGGTGACCGTGTTGTCGACGAGGGAGGTTTTACCTCCTTTTTTTCTATGGCTATTGATATAATATTCTCGAATCTTCTGCTTCCACACAGTATTGAGATCCTTCGCCAGTTGCTCGACTTCAGCAATATTCGCAAATAGCTTAATTTTACTCCCCATTTCTTCGATTTTCTATCACCTTCATTGATACTGTTGTTTAAATTTACCTCATTAGAGTGGGTTTTCTATTGGAAACTATGAAATGGATTGAAATAAACCATTGCACTGCCGAAGATAAAGTAAATTGTTGCCACGATAGTCCAGGGCGGACCAAGCTCGAGACCTCCCAATTACTGTGTTGTTTGTCTTGTAATTTTGTTTACCATAAGAAAGAACCTATCCTTTTTTGCCGACTCCAAACGGTTGCGGTGGAGTGAAAGATTTTTCTATACACAGAAAATTCCACTTTCGTAAATTTTTGATAACCCGTAAGAAAACTAAATTCACTTTTTTCCAGTTTTTCGGCATTGCCCGAGATTTGAACCCAGTCCGTCATGTGTAGTACTCAATGGTCAAGGTCTTAACGTGGAAATAGCAAACAAATCTACGGAAACGGTGGCCCCGTGGCTTAAATTACGGAAGAGGCATAGCAAGAGCTATGATAATGTCCACAAAGATTGAAAGAATATTTGGACCCTTACGCCAATCAAAGTTTCCCCATGGATGGTTGAAGTTTCAACAAATTTTTATTGGCCAGTTGGATGTCAAAACTTATGCAATTATTACGCTAGCTTTCTGATATACAATACATCGTTGCAAAAGCTTACGGAAACGTATGATTTTACTTTCAGTACTGGCGAGGTACCACCACATTTTAAGAAAAATATAATATTCCCGATATTCAAGAAAGGAGACTCAAATGAACCAAGCAACTATAGAGGCATATCTTTCTTGAATGCGACCACCAACATTTTTACAGAAATTATCTTGAAACGCCTAAAAAATTGGATACGTGAAACTGACCTACTTAGTGAGTTTCCAGCTGGTTTCCGCAGCAAAGATTAGTCCACGGTCGACAACATCTTTTCTCTAACAAGCATCGCCCAAACGTTCTTGCATAAGGGTAAAAAACTGTCTGCCTTTTTCGTGAATTTTAAGGTGGCGATTGCATCGATAGAAGAGCTCTGTTCTTTCACCTCAGTAACCTGGGAGTTTCGACAAAAGTACTAAGAGTGAAAAATGGTTTCAATCTATTGTAAATCTGAAGTGAAGCAAGGATGTCCGCTTCAATCAATCAATCTTCTTGGTCGCCCTCATTGCAGGCAGGAAATTTCTCGATGGATTACGTATAAATCTCTTGCTCTACGCTGACGAGATAGTAATACTCGCGGAAATACCAAACATGCTTAAAATCATGATAAATAAGCTGCAACAATATTGCGAAATATGGAACTTACAAGAAATCAAAAGTCATGATTTTTCGGAGCGGATGGGGGCGCTACGCTATGGATGCAAAATAGATCTGGCAAAATGAAGAACTAGAGAAAGTCAAGGTATACAAATACCTCGGAGTACTGATTACCCCGCAATTATCTTTTAGAAAGCGCCTTCAAGAGAAGTTATTCGTAAAAGAATCAAAAAAGGCAATTAATTGTAACTGGAAACGGATCTTAGGAAAAAAGAAAACCACGCCGAGTGTTAAGTATAAAGTATTTGAAGCAGTCATAAGGTCAATTACAAGTATGTGCTATGCGAGACAGGTTGGGAGGATCTGGCAGTTTGAAGAGGTTGACAAACTCTTCAGACAGTTCCTAAAGAAAATGTTCCCACTGCCAGAAACTACATGTACCTGGAAACTGAGTTGCTACCGCTCCATGTGTTTACGCCTTTTTTTTTTGTAAATTGGAACATTGGACAGAGTTGGATGAGTGCCATCCAACATTTAATGGGGAGACTAAATTGTTGTGGAATTTGGCTTGTTGTTGTTTTCTAGTCAACTACTCATCTTACTTGATTTTAGTTGACTGAAAAAAATTATCGTCTTTCGGGCGCGGTTGGTATTCGAACACCGAACCTTCCGATTTGGAAGTCAGTTCACTAGTACTTGAACCGCGGCCACCCACACTTCTTACATATCTTGAAAATTTTATCACAATGAAGTCATCGTCTGCACCTGAAAAATTGGAACCTCCATTTCTTTACCAAAGGAACTAGGCAAGGCCGTGAGCATAATATACCCCTACACGAAATACACGTAACCAAAACAGACTTAGAAAATGCACTGCAGGAACTTTCAATCAAGATCGAAGGAGTTATTTCAAAAGCAAAATGAACAAACCCGCCTAAGAATCATTTATAAAGTTTTAAACCAAAACCTTGGGGATCAGACCTATTTTCATGATCTGATCGGAATAGCTCAAGCCAGAGTTGAAATACTGCAATTAAATATCATGCCACATCCAACTGATGAAGGACATGAGTGTACACTGTGCAACTATAGAACAAGAGAAGACGGGATTTATTTCATTGGAACCTGTCCAATGCTGAGCTCAATTAGAACGTCATTTTTGGGAAAAAACAATCTCTCGTCGGATGAAATATTTCGCTTTCTACGATCCAATAAATATAGAAATCTGGACTATATTGTTTAAATTTATAAAATCTGCTCTAAAATTATAAACCAACCTTCTTACAAAAATATTGATTAAAATGAATTATTTCGATAATTTCAAAACTGTCTTGTCTTGACTGATGGCAAAAGCCAAAGCTTATCATTGTGAGTCCCAGTAGTACCCGACCTAACAAAGAAAACACAAAAAAACTGGGAAAAAATATGTTTCTCTACGTATCTCCTTTTAGTTCAATACACTTTTCCTAGCGATATTCAATAGCATTGATACCGTGTTCATAGTGATAATCATCGAGCTCCTTAAAATAGCCATCAACCGCAGACTCCACCTCTTTACTGTTGGCAAATCTTTTACCACCGAGCCATTTTTTCAAATTCGGAAATTGAAAATAATCCGAGGGGGCTAAATATGACGAATAGGGCACATGAGGAAACAATTTGAACTTTAAGTCATTGATTTTGGCCATCGCGATGACGGATGGGGGAACTGGTGCATTGTCTTGATGAAACAAAACGTTTCCCTTTGCCAAATGCGGCCGTTTTTTTTTTGATTTCATCTTTCAAACGCTGCAATCAGTTCGCATAATACACGTCGTTAATTGTTTACCCTTTCTGAAGATAATTAATGAAAATTACCCCACGCACATCCCAAAAGACTGACGCCATGACGTTGCCTGCAGATGGAACTGTCTTTGCCTTCTTTGGAGCCGATTCTCCCCTTTGAGTCCATTGTTTTGGCTGTTCCTTCGTCTCGGGTGTGATGTGATGGACCCATGTTTCCTCCATGGTTATGAGCAAAAATCCGGCTTTATTGCTGTGAAACTTCGCCAAATACTCGATTGAAACATCCTCACGACGCTGTTTTTGTTCCATTAATCGCGGCACCTATTTTGCGCACAGCTTTCTCATTTCCAATTTTTCAGTCAACATGCGATGTACACCGCTCTTTGAAATGCCTGTCATATCTGCTAGTTCACGCATCCAATACCATTTTATGAATTATTTTTCAACATTTCTGGTGAACTCACCTTATTTGGTCGATCACTGCGATGTTCGTCTTGGCAACTCGTACGGCCTCGCTTAAACTCTGGCACTCAATATTTTATTGTTGTAAACGAAGGAGCAGACTCCTTCAGAGTAGAATCCAGTTCCGTTTTGATGTTGGTTGGATTCAGGCCTTTCAAATGAAAGTGTTGTACCACATAATGATAGCCAATTTTTCCCATATGGTATTTAAAAATTCATTGAGAGCGTTCACTACTTATGGCTGCCAAACAAATACTAAACAACATAGCGTCGTCAAACTTCAAATTTAAACTTTATAATGTTGGTAGTTTCTACAATTGTCATTATTTTTAAACAACAACCGCCATCTATGCGTCAGGTCGGGTACTTCGGGGACTACCCTCGTATACATCGTTGCCAATGAAAGGAGATTTTGTCTTCACATAAATCATTTGGCTCACATTATTTGAGCACAAATTGTATTCATGTTCAGGTGAGCCAATTTTCAATTGTTTTTAAAGCTTGTAACTTTTGCTAGATTTTAATTATTAATGGAATATTGTAATGGGTTATAATTAATCACCAATTTTGTCAAGCGGGTTGCAGTATTAGATCTGCCGTGACCAAGCGCTCATCTGCCTGTTTGCTCCGGATGTTGTACGACATGGTGAATTGTAGAGTTTCAACGAATTATCTCCACGACATCTCCCGAACATCGCAAAGATTGATTTCAAAACTTTGCCTGAGATTATTTCCATACAAAATGCAATTGGTTCAAGAATTATTACCATGGAATGCAGAACAACGCCTCGATATGCCAATAGATTTATACAGCTAGCCACAGATGCTTTCAACTTTTTAAACAATCTAATTATGATTGAAGCAAATTTCCATTTAAATGGGTATGTACTCGTAAATAAACAGAACTGCCGAATTCAGAGTACGGAGCATACGAGAGCATTGCATCAGCATAAATTTTAGCCTCTTACGTGCACTGTTTGGTGTGGAAGTCATAGGTCCATATTTTAGAAGATGATGATACACATCTACAGTGGATTGTTTACGCGGAGCAGTTCAACAGAACAGAGCCACAGTCACAGCCGCAGCACTTACGGCAGTGGCAACAATGGAGATTCTTCGATAACTTTTAGGTGACCGGCCAATTTCAAAATTCAAACTTCCCTTGGCCTTCCCTACATAAACAATCCTAAAGCAAGATATTCGTGCGGAAATAACAAATTTAAAATCAGAAACATTGCGTGCTCTAATCCAAAACGCATTGGAAAGAGTCTTTCATTCTTAGCAAGCAAATTTAGGTTATTTAAATGGTGTTATTTTTAGCTCCCTGATAGGGAAGTTCTTGCATTCACCTCGAAAATCGAAAATGGAAATTTTGTGATATCGTTACGTTTTAAGGTGTCTATAATGTTTCTAGACAGTTTTTTTAACAAAATGTGTACATGAGTAGTGCTATCGATGCGTCTTCATGCCAAATCACGGCTATTCAATTTTGACCAAAATCCGCTGATGACTTTTTAAATTTTTTCCTTATAAAATAAGTAAAACAAAAATGTTTAAGTTAAACGGTTTTATGAAAATAAAGATAAAAATGATGTAGATAATGTACTAAAAACTAAAAAATAATTCAGTAGGTCCTAGGTACCAGTCATCACACCACTCCCCTCATAGTCAGAGGTGCTATTAGGTCACTGAGAGCACTACGCCAATAAGCAGCGGAACCTCTAAGATTTTTCAAATATAGTACAAGTGTAGGTCCTCTACTCGATTGCCATGTTCACCTTCCACTCTTCTAGCACATGCTGCAATGGTTGACTTGACACGATAGTACTTAAATATTGGAAGAACGTAGAACAGGTAATCGTTGCGCTGAAACCTAGTATCAACACTTAGAATACGAAATTGATAGTAATCCAAAGGACTAATATTTACTAGTCCTTGTTGTTTCAAGCCATTTTTGCCATATGGGAATAATTAATACCAAGCTAATTCTTCTGCCTTTATCTCAAGACCTTCATTGGCAATATTATCATTCGTCTTTCTTCTAATCTCGTTTACATTTTCAGACACCTCAAGCTCATCGTCGACATCGGGTTGGGTTCTATCAATAGGCAACATTACAGGTGTTTGCATGGGAACAGTTGTAGATGTCGGGTTCGAGAGCTGTTGATGTACTTGTACAGCTTGATGAGTAATGACGTCTTCCTCGATATTACGCGACCCAAGGCATCTCTTACAGATACGGCAAAGTTCTTGCAGGTTGTCGCATTCTATAACGCCGGCTCTGCCGTTGGTTTGCTTTTAAGGCCACAAGAATGGGAAATAGTATTTATCCTCTCAGCGAAATACGCTGACAAATTTATTCGAAGACGTCAATATTCCCGAAGGATGGCCATCAAATAATTGAGTTAACGCTGTGAGTAATGGAATGCCAATATTGTTGGTATTGACAGCGTCTTGAAGACTTCCAAAAAGAAGAGTGTCTTCATCGTATTCTATAGAAAATTGCTTGTCATACAATTTTTCTTTGACGACATGTAAATTTCACATCTCATCCAGTTCATTTAGCGGTAGTAGAGCACGAATTTGGCAATAGAAGGAGTCACCCTCTAACATGTTAGCGTTCAGAATATTGACGTCCCATCCATTAGGGTTGAGAATTGCGGCTTGCACGATATTTGTTAACGACATAGCACTACACCTTGATGCCATGAAGCCCGAATAAATCTAGCAATGTCATTAATTGGAATGAACGCATTTGGAATTTCAATTCTTTCAGGTTCTCCGTCTTCAGATAAATCTGGCACATTAAGTCACATCAAGTCTTAGTGGACATTTTCTTCAATACGTACACCTCTGTACGTATACGGTTATTTCTAATTAACCATCTTAAAGCACTATAGACTTTTTCGCGGGATATTGTGAATTCTCTTGTGATATTTAAATTTTCCAATCGTTCTGTTACTACAACAATACCTACCTGACTTTTCAGCCTTTCACTGACCTCAAAGATATCTTGGGCAAACAAAACAGCTTGTCCGCGGAAACCGTACTGCCCATATAGCCCTTTAATAAACGGGATGATTCTGCACAGTAAACGTTGCTCTGCCTGCGTCAGCGCTTGAATCATGTCTGGTATAGAACCTGGATTCAGATTATTGCAGAAAGCTTTTGGTGGTGCTATTGATTTATTGCTGGTGACATGTGTTTGGCAGCAGGAACATAAAAGTAACGTTGTTTTCGAAGACAAATCTACAGGTATATATCTTAATGCAACAGTGTTGTAACGTCCTGTATGAACTTGATTAGGATAGCAACGTTTGGTGCAAATTTCACAAACATGTATGCAAAATGTGTTAATAGCATTTTCGAACGCTTGTAGATGATTTTCAGCTCTGTGTTGCTGGGTACGCTCACGTTTCCCTATTAACCTGGCCTTATGTTGCTCAAGTGTTTCTGAAGTTACCAACTCCCTTTGCCTATCACGTTGCCCTGTTGACCTGGCCTCATGTGGCTCAGGTGTTTCCGATGCTAACCGTTCTCTTCGTTTCTGTAGTCGACTATGGGTTTCATTTTCACTCTCTTTTGCACGTTCTGCTTTATACTTTTCTTTCGCCTTTTCAAGCCTTTTTTTCGTTGTGTTGCAGTTTCTGTTTTATTATTATTTGCTTCCATGTTGTTCGCACGAGCAATGGACATTAAAAATATTTAATCCTCCATTTTTTAGAGGCAATCTTTGATTAGAAATTTGTCATAGTGTACATTAGTCTCTGGTTTTTTAACGTAAACCACCTGTCACGTAGACTTATGTTTACGGGATGCCCATACATCCATGTTAGCAAGGATACGCTTTGCCATAGCTCTCCGTCAATCCTTTGATACCAATTTGGAACTGTGTTGGAGGCGCAAGTTCCACCCATGGTATGAGTCGAGGCCGACCTAAAACGTCTTGCTGCCCTTAGGGTCACAGCACCCAGTACTTATTTGCAACTCTACAATGGGTCAAACCAACAGGAAGACCTCAACAAGTCAGGCCCGGACCGAAATCCCATGGTACCGTGATTTAAGTCAAGGCCAACAAAACCTATGACCGGCAACTTGTAATTGGTCAAATCGTAGCAACTTTCAGAGGCGTCATCTGAAGATGTTTACGATAAGACCGGTAATATGCTCTGCCCCCGCTTTTTATTAGACAACGTCATTGATGGGAGAAGCCTTGATAATTGGGGGGGAGGTGGGGCCGTCATAGTGTACAGTATTCTACCAGTCAAGTCCTTTCATTTGATAACCATATTGAGGGGGATATGAGAAAATATGTAATCCGCCATTTTGTATAGGCGGCCATCTTGGATTTACAATGATACTAATTATATTAAATTGTATTGTCATCAGCACTAAAGGTGTGTACCAAATTTCAGATGAATCTGTCAACAGGAAGGGGGTTAACTTCCAACTACTAAATTTGACCCAAACAAACAAACAGGGCAAGGTAAATAAAACCGTTTAAAAATAGAGGACTTTTTCGAAATTTGTGTAGTACTAGCCGAAATCTATAACCGAAAATTTAAAAAAAATCGGACCAGAATTATCTGTGTTATTCAAGGAATAGAAAAAATTTAAAAACCGTCAATGCAGTACTAAATACGATTTCGTTAATAAAAGGAGTCCTACATCTGACCGCTCGAATTTTTATGGGTATAGGATATAAAATATCAAAAACCATTGGAGACAACGACAAGTTCTCTTTATCAGAAAGTTCTTGGCGTAACCAAGTTGGTAGTTCCAAAATATATCAACAAAATTTTATCAAAGAACACTTTTACGTTACCAACCCAAAGTGGCTGATAGCTGATTATAGGACTCAGACAATTTTTTCTTATTGAGTTCTTCCCATTCTGTTTGTGTTTGATTCATATATTAGGGATAACTATAAGGCGATTGTTAAGTAAAGAGCATTACTGTGTTTTATATGCAAAAATAAAAGTTTCTAAGGTTATCTACTGTAATTGAATTTTATTTTTTTTTTTTTAATTAAAAATACAAACAATACATAAAATATTATTTTCCCACATTTTATATGCGAAATTGTTAACGAGTTGAGTCCGTCCACTCACTACTTCGCTTGTAAAATAACTGCAAAAAGCGAATATGCGCTTTTTATCGTGATGTAAAATGTATCCAAGTGCAACTTGAAAAAACCCATGCAACGAAACGAAGTTTCTTGAAAGCCTCGCTGTGAAAAAATAATAATGTTCTGCTTAAATTCTTTATCCTGGTCCACCCAGTTAGAACAGAACACAGCGTATGGCAAATTATTGAATTCCGTTTCGAAAACACTTCCATAATAACAACAGGGAAATATTTCAAAGAGCATTATGCCAAAAAATATACTATAATGAGCTACTGCAAACAAATTATCAGAATAAAAGACCAAATAAATAATGACGCAGCACAGGTTAAATCCAGTGGCTAGTATTTGAAAGAACATTCCTTTAGATAGTACGGCACTTAGTAGGCGATAAATTCTGCAAAGAAAAATGAATTAAATATATTTAGTTAGTCAATTAAAAATTCTAGTTGTTTTCTCGGTAATTGATTTAAACTGTGCTAAGATACGAGTATTTATTACAATTCCAAGGGCGAATCATAGTCGCTAAATAAGTAAAAAGTGCCTAGCAAAGATTTTCACGTTTAAATTTAAATAAAAAGAATAAATGCACTTTGTTCCTCAAGGTTTATTTCAATAAAATAAATTAAATTTTAAGAATGCAAAGTGTTTGCCGTTAGGACAATTAGCAAAAAATTGAAAAAAAGGGGACACGAATTGTATCCTCCGCAGTCAAAAGTTGTGGAGTCAAATTACAGATTTTGCCGGAGAATGCAAAGAAACCAAAAAGAATTCATCGGACAACAACTAAATTATTTAAATATCGCTTCAATCGTGTAAAATAAAAACTATGTACTCCTTTTCTTCAAATTTAATTATTTTATTTATCAATTACATGGCTATCGGATTGGGAAAGATCTGCCAGCATCGTCATCGTCTCCAAGAAATCTCTGTGTCAGCTGATTGCTCCGATGGTCCAGCTATAGGTCAAAAAACATCGCATTGTGGGAGGGGCCAAAAGTTTTCAGAGTTACCTCCCACAAATTGACAATGGGAATTTTGTCATCATTCATGCTCTCCCAACGATTGGTAAGCCTATTGATCCATAAGATGACAAAAAAAAAAGAGGACAATCCTAATAAGCCGTCGGCTTTTGTGCTATGTCGTCGGCGTTTCATGTGTGTGGATCTAGCTCACGAATGATGCATGTTGCGTTGCAACACAAAGCGTAAATACAATATGCAAAACTTAGAGGCTGTATATTTTCCTATAGGGTCTGAATCAAGCAAGGATTGTTATTGTAATGCTTAGACTTGGGGTAACCCTACAAAAAAACGTCGCATATTAATTAATAATTTTAATTATTTAATAAATTCAGATAGAACTTCCCTCAACTTCTCCATCAAGGCTCTAGCTGTTCTGTTGATATGCCCGGAAAATAGCTATACTTGCGGCAACAGAAACTCGCTGATCATACGGCGACACACGTCATCGCATCTACCTGACTAAAAAAATTGCTTTCTAGGTTTTTGAACAATGAAACTTTTTTGGGGGTTGTTGAGATACCGGTAATGCATGTTCCGTTTATTCACACTCCCATCGGTATGAAAATGTACTTTGTCACTGAACACTATATTTTCCAGCGTTCTTGCTGTTCGAAAATGCTCCAGCAGTGTTCCTATGTAAGTTACCCAGAAAAGACAATCAATTTGTCAAAAACATCAGAAATTCTGCCTCATAATGCATCCCAACGATCATTCACAATGACATTCCAGGTGTCAGCTCTTTAGACAAGGCCAATCTGCTTGCTGTACACTTTGCGGCCAGTTCAACACTTCCAGATTGTGCTTTGTCCCCGCCAACACTTTAGTGGGTCGAATCTTCAATGGGACGAATCTACTTCCGCACTCGTGTAGTAGCAAAAGCACTTAATGATCGCAATATATATAAACCCACTGGTTCAGATGGTATATCTGCTCTTCTTCTGAAGAGGTGTTCTTCCACGATGGTAAAACCACTGCGTAAGCTTTTTCATCAATCCTACTCTTTAGGATTTTTCCTGAGCAGATGTAAAACAATATTTGTCCAGGCCGTCCTCCTTCTACAGACCCATTGCACTTACGTCCTTTCTTTCCAAGGTCATGAAAACGCTGATAAATCTTCAGCTCATGAAAATCTCGAAACACGAAAACTTCTCAATGACCGGCAATATGATTCTCGTAGTAACAGGTCCACTGTTGATTTGATGGCATGTCTCACCGAAAAGTGGAACCAAAGCATATATCAATCTCGTGAAAGCAAGATAGTTGCACTTGATATTTCTAAGGCATTTGACAGAGTTTGGCATCAGGCTCTTTGGAATCGATGACTCTCTTCTTCAATGGATTAGAAATTACCTTTCGGAACGTTCAATTCAAGTTGTCTTGGACGGTTTCAAGTCTGATAATCACAAAATAAATACTGGTGTGCCCCAGGGCTCCGTTCTGTCTCCGACACTTTTTTTAATTTGCATCAACGATCTTCAGCGATCTCTTGTCTGCTATTTCTAATCCAATAAATTCCTTTGCTGACGATAGTACTCTCTGCTTTTCATATTCGTTCGCGCCCCTGCTCTTCGGCTGTAGAATGGGAACGCCAGCTTATGTTAAGCTCATTAAATTCCGATGTTAACAGCATAACCAATTGGGGAACTATCAACAAGGTGACATTTAATGCTTCCAAAACTCAATGCTGTCTGCTGTCATTAAAGCGAAATTCAAATACCCAGCCATTATCCATGAATGGCACTTGCATCGTCGAAACCGATAAACTTTCCATTCCCGGTATGTGTGCCAATTACAACTTACATTGGAACGACCACATTTTCGGTGTCGTCAAAAATGCAGCGAAATGTCTAGGTTTCCTCAAACGATGTAAGAAATAATTTTCCCCTTCTGAGCTGGCCTCAATACATATATGCATAAGGGATTCATCCGAACAAGATTGGCGTACAATGGACACAACTGGTCAGGTGCCCCTCAAACATCTCTGCACCTATAAGATAGAATTCAAAAACGTGCGATAAAACTCATAGGTGATACTAATATCGGTCAATCAATTGACACCCTCAAACACCGACGTAATGTCTCCTATCTCACCAACTTTGTTTTATCGCTATTTCCACCATCAGTGTTCCATAGAAATCGCCAGTAGCATTCCGCCCCTTTAAACCTTCAACCGTAACACCCGTTTCGCTATGAGTGCTCAAGCCCACTGGTATATCGTGATTCATTTCTAAGCCGAACAACTCGCTTGTGGAATGCCCTGCCGAGCTCTCTATTTCCTAGTCATAATATCATTCAGACATTTAAAACCAACGTACATCGGTACCTATCTTTCTTCCCTCCCCAATTTTCCTTCGCCCGCGTTACGTGCAAACATTTTAAGGGTACCTTAACCCCTTGAGCGCGCGCTACTTAATCAAAAAAAAAACATTGTATGTTATTTTCCAAATAACATGCAATGTCGGTCTTTAAATTCCAGTAGAGGCGGCAATTGTCCTTATCGATTAACGCGAATTCCGCATAATTCGTCTTGAACTTAATTCAGATGTAAAGGCGTCGCTGCTGTGGTTGATAGTCTTGAAGGAGTTCTGAAACTTTTTACCGAATCAATCCTATGCTCGAACTATCATTTAATTGTCGAATAATGAAGTGAGTGTAAACAGCGACATATACGTACAACTGATTCACGGCTCTTGACTGGGAACGCGAGGTGACTTCTTCCCCATCAGTGACTCATGGTGCCTGTTTATTTCCCAAAATATAAACAATACCTTCCTCGCTAACCTCGCTAACACTGGGTGTTGTTTAGCAGTTATTATTTTAGTGGAAAATTGTTGGATGTACAAGATGGCGCAAACGTTGTCACCCGATGTTCTTTGGCTGTTTCGATTATGTTTACTTGATGTCTTGAATTTTTTTACATTAAGTCGAGAAAATGATATCGGCTAAGTGGCCGCCGCCAGAATTGGTGCCCATTCGGGCCCTATTTTTAGGATTTTCCATCACTCTTGCCCGAACTTCCGGCGATAGGCCCGCGCAGTCTTGAGGGCTTTAATAGCCATAGACATAGACTCGTGACTTTAAAAATCCCCGCATAAAGGACGGTTAAATCAGACGATTTTGCCTCCCAGTGCAAATCGCCAAAACGAGAGATTAGGCGACCCGGAAATGCAGCCCTCAGAATTTAGGATGTGGCTCGTGCAGTATGTGCCGTTGTCCCATCCTATTGGGGCCACATGTTCTCCAGCCCATATTCATCCAATTGAGGAAGGAGAAAGTCATAGAGCATGGCTCTGTAGTGCTCGGGTCCACAGTAGTCATTTAGCCTGCGGCGTTTTCGAAAGAATAAGGCCAGATGATGCATGTAAACAGCACAGCATGCAGTAACTTTGAGCTGGTGTAATGGCTCTTCGTGGGTTATACGCGGATTTTCGGTGCCGCAAAATCGATAATTTTACTTATTCACATATCCACAGAGATGGAAATGGGTCTCGTCACTCATGATGATTTTCGGTGAAAAGTTGTCTCCCTCGTGGTCGAGATTCAGGATGGCTTGATCGTAGATTTCACGCGTTTGGTGGTCTACAGTTGTCTACACTTTATAAGGGAACATTTTACAGTATGACACCAAAATTCTCTGTAAGGACCGCCGATTGATGCGCAATTGCGTGGCACGTCGTCATCTGGTCGATACTCCGGGGTCCTCTACGACATGTTCAACCACAGCTGCGATATTCTCAGGAGAACGGCTGCTCCGGGGCCGACCATACGTGGTAGCATCTCATGTTTTCCCATACTCCTCTAGGCGAGCGTTGGTGTCAGGCGAGCGTTGGTGTCAGGCGACTGGGAAATCTGCGCCAAAATTCACGCTGCGCCAACACCACCGGCGAATTATTCCGCAAAAAAATCGTGACAGTTATTCCGCGTTCTTTAGCGATTCATATCTTATTGACGAGTATTTTGTATCTGTTTACTTCACAAATGTCAAAGTAGAATTGACATTGCCGCCATTTGCAAAAATTATAGCATCTTCCCATATGATGATACCTTTTGCGCCACCTAGTATATGGTATGTAGTTAGGTAGGTAAAAGTGGCTGTTGGAAAGACCAACCCAATTAGGCCTATTGGCCTATTGGCCTAATTGGTGATGCCACGTGGATCCTGTTACTCATTGAACCAAATTGAGCTTATGATGAAGCGTACGGACGTTAACGTCTGTATTCTTTAGATCGTTTAAATCATTGTAGAAGAAAGCTCCTAAGTGGAGCTGGGAGAGAGCTGGACATGTACAAAGTAGGTGGAGGATTGTCTCCTCTTCCTCCTCATCCATACATGTTCTACAGAAATCGTTTGTAAAAATGCCAAGCCTTCTTGCATGTTTGCTTATAAGGCAGTGTCCAGTAATGACATCTATGATGACGATGAGTGGTTTCCTATTTAGAAGGATCAGACTCTTAGAGCGATCCAGATCCAGCTTTGGCCAGATCTATTTATTAGCACGTAGCGATAGTTATACCTATGCTACCCTTTTCCAGTAGAATAGGAAGAGTGGTTCCAATTGTGCTCGTCGGCCCTACAATTCCCTGGAATGTATTTGTGGGCCGGCGCCAAACGAAAGTGAAGGTTGAACTGCTCTGCAATCTCCGTAAGAGATCGGCATTCAAGGCAGTTTTAGAATTTAATGAGACTGAGTCCAGGGACTTGATAGCGCCCTGACTATATCCTTTGCAGATATCACGTTTTTCTTCAGACAGAACGCAGCTCTTTTAATCACCAAAATTTCCCCCTGGAATACGCTACAGTGATTTGGAAGGCGAAAAAACAGAAGATATCGGGGGGTGTCAAGTGAAGCAGAATAACTACTGTCGCGGAGGGAGTACATAGATCATAGAGCTTCGCTTATGCATAGACATGCTATTCTTTGGACTCTGCTTAGTATAAGCAAATGTCTTTTAAATACTTGGTCTCTTGCTCTATTTGCTCTATTCGATACCCTGATCTAATGCCCCTTCTGAGTTTCTTATAGGGCTAGTGAAATTTTGAGATTCAAGGGGTCATATTATACATTTAGCGCGAACTCAAGGATGTTGACAATCTCTCAATCCCCTAAAATATTTTCACACAGCGCGGCCGAAAGAAAGTTACGGAGGAAAGAAAAAGACATTCTAATGTACATTGGTTTTGAATGTTCGCAGATTACAATGTCTAGTAAATAGAGAGTTCGATAGTAGATTCCATAAGCGAGCTTATCCGTAGCAGAGAATCACGATATTCCACTGTACGCTTGAGAATAAACTGATAAGCACTAGTATCATGATGGGTGTTACGGTTGAAGTTCCGAAGTGGCAGAATACTATTGTCAGTTTTAGAGAAGCACTGATGGTGAAAAAGCGATAGAACAAGATAAGGTAAGCGGCATTACGCCAGTGGTGGAAGGTGTCAATTGACTGAGCAATGTTTGCATAACCTATGAGTCTTGTCGAACGGATTTGAATTCTATCTGGCAAGAATTTTTTGGTGCACCTGTCCAGATGGGAGCATTGTACTACAATTAAGATTCGTAGACAAAAGAATCTAAAGCAAACTCTGTTAAATGCTTTTGGAATGTCAAGTCCATACACCAAAGATGTTACATAGCACCACACAAAATTATTGAGTGATGTTAAATCGCATATGTAGCTCAGTTGTTCGATTATGTTTATATTTTTTTTTTTTATATAATGAGCGCGCACTCAAGGGGTTTATGTGCCCTTAAAATGTTCGTACACAGTGCGGGCGAAAGAAATTTAGGGAGGAAGAAAAGACAGGTACCGATGTACATTGTTTTTAAATGTTTGTAAGCTATAACGACCAGGAAACACAGAGATCGACAGGGCATTCTATAAGCGCATTGTACGGCTTAGAAAAGAATCACGATATTTTAGAGTACGTCCGAAAGTGGGCTTGAGTGTATATTGATGAGCATTCATAGGGAGACGGGCGTTACGGTTGAAAATTTGAATGGGCGGAATGCTACTCGCGATTTCAATGGAACACTGGTGGTGGAAATAGCGATAAAACAAAGTGAGACAGGAGACATTACGTCGATGTCCGAGGGTGTCAATTGATTGACTGATGTTAGTATCACCAAAGAGTTTTATCGCACAGTTTTGAATTCTATCTAGCAGGTGCAGAGATGTTTTAGGAGCACCTGACCAAATGTGGGCATTGTACGAGGGCGGGTCAATAAGTCAATAAGTTTTTGAATTTCTGACCTCTTTACTGAAACAGCAACACTGCTCCTGTCAACAGGCATCTGTCAGTTGAATCCTGTCAAAATTTAAACTTGCTGCGTCAGTTAGTTTGTGTTTGACAGCTATTTTTATCAGACTACTCACTAATTTGAGGAGAAAATGGAAAAAAGTGAATTTCGTGTGCTTATTAAGCATTATTTCTTGCGAAAAAAAACCATTACCGAGACCAAGGCTAAGCTTGATAAATACTATGGGGACTCTGCACCATCGATTTCAATGGTAAAAAAGTGGTTTACTGAATTTCGTTGTGGCCGTACAAGCACTGAAGATGCCGAACGTCCTTTACGCCCAGTTGAGGTCTCTACACCCGAAACAATCGAAAAAATTCACGATATGGTGTTGGCCGACCGAAGATTGAAAGTGCGAGAGATTGTGGAAGCCGTAGGGATCTCGCATGGCTCAGTGGTTTCAATTTTGAATGATCACTTGGGCATGAGAAAGCTTTCCGCAAGATGGGTGCCGCGTTTGCTCACAGTCGACCACAAACGCAATCGTGTAACAACTTCACAGGAAGGTTTGGCGTTGTTTAATCGCAATATGGAGGAGTTTTTGCGCCGTTTTGTAACCGTGGACGAAACATCGATCCATCACAACACACCAGAGAACAAACAACAGTCAAAACAGTGGGTTTCTAAGGGTGAATCGGCGCCAAAGAAGGCCAAGGTGGGTTTGTCGGCCAATAAAGTTATGGCGACTGTTTTTTGGGATGCACGCGGGATAATCCACATTGACTACCTTCAAAAGGGAAGAACAATCAATGGGGAATATTATGCCAACTTATTGGACCGATTCAATGACGATTTGAAAAAAAAACCACCTCATTTGGCCAAGAAAAAAGTTCTTTTCCACCAAGACAATGCAAGGGTGCACACATGTGCAGTTGCCATGGCAAAAATCCATGAATTTGGCTATGAATTGCTCCCTCATCCACCCTATTCTCCAGATTTGGCTCCGAGCGACTACTTCTTGTTCCCAAACCTGAAGAAATGGCTTGGTGGAAAAAGATTTGACTCCAATGATGAATATTATATTAATATTATATTAATATTTTTAAAATCTAACCTTCTAATGGAGGATCATCTACCAATTTTGGTCAAAAGTAAAAATTCTATCAAAAAAAATCTATAAAAATACTTGTATCTCCAAAATACCTACTTAATCAATTTCGCGTGATCCTGTATGCATAGTCGTAGTTCCCAATTATTTTCACGTTGGCTTTTCTTTGGATCTGTACCCAATTTGATCAATCTTATTGCCAGTAATCTTAAATGTCCACTCAAGACCGATAGACATACTGGTGCATACATATCATTTGCAAAACTTGCAACAGCTTGCAGACAAATTCCAATAAATTGGTATATGTGAGCTATCCAGTAATTCGTACTAGACATTTTCCAATCAAATGGCAACCATCCAGGATAAAGAAGACGTCTTTCGTGAGCAATTAAAGTTGACAGTTCCAATGAAATACAACCATTCATAAATAGCGCTCCATTTATGAAAAATATTAATTTGCAATTTCCAATAACTTTTTTAAAATAGTTCGTTTCCTCTTTCGTTTGAATACGCTTATCTAGAACCGCAAAAATACGCTCAATTCGCCGTATTTTACTTAAATTCCACCAAATAACGATGTACTTGATGGAACACAAAACGTCCGAACAATTTATAGTTAGGTTTTGAAAGATTTCACTTTTATAATTAAGCTGAAATAGGCCCAAAATCAAATGAAGTGGATATAATAAAATAACGAAAATATTGAATACTGCGATCCAAATGCGATACGGAACTCGGTATTTTTTCGGTCTACCAAGGCCGAGAAATGCCCAAATTGCATTGCCGATTCGAAACAAGTCTGTACTGTTTTTATATTTCATTTTATAAAAGGATTTTACAGTCAAATTGTGAAATTAGCACTCGTAACGCGGACTAGTGAAATTAAACTGAATAAGGAATCGACATTTGTTCAGCAATTTATATTGCAGTGATAAATCAAATTAAAAAAAATAAAATTTTAAAATTATTTATTTAAAAATGGTGCCCCCATAACTAGGACATAGGCTTTACAATAATCGCTTGAACAAGACTTTGGAAAACTTTTCGGCTCAAATGAAATGAGAGGTGTTTATAGGCACTTCAAAATTTATACTCGTACGTAAGCACTTTCCCACCGCTACACCATTTGACAGCTCCTTGCTGAGTTGCTTCTTGTGGAAAGAAAATATTTCACACAGTATAATTTCTTGCATGCCTAGATATGCATCTAGCATTTACTATATTTGCAAATACGGCCAGTTGACCTGGATAATGACATACTACTTAACAACCTAAGCACATTCGCTTTCCACCTATATTACCAATTATCCGGAAAAATTTCACAGTACCTACTTTCACAGTGTAGGGTTTTATCGCGTAATAACATAGAAACTTTTACAGCATGAAGGTCATACTTGAAGAGCTAATATCATACTTTGCGAATAATGGAGTAAGTATTTAAAACACTTCAGGGTAGCATTTTCGCAAAGTCAAGAGTAGCATATTTGAGCTATCGGACAAGATAGGTTAACAGTGATAATTATAACAGAAATTCCGGGCGGGCATTCTTCTCCTCCTTGGGTCCTGTCCCCCGTCGGGGCAAACAGGCCATCAAAAAAGCCAGCGCATTGCAATGCATTTCACTTTCTTTCCAACGCATCTCACTTTCCGATGTTTTGATTGCCTTGTCGTATCGGGATGGTTTCGAAGTCAATTATCCTAATGTTCTGAAAAGGACTCAGTTGATATATATACAATAACTAAACGCCAAAGACGTTCTGATTAGAAGTTGAGCAGTTAAACAGTGTGGAGGTGACTCCAGATGACTATACTAGTACTACAATATACAGTGTTGGCCAAAACTACAATAATAATATTCATTTCAGAATTTTAAATGTGCAATTCAAATTGAAATCCAAAATAGCATGACGAGATTGGTAAATAATAGGATTCATTTTTGAAATCCATTGAAAGAGATAAGCAATTTGCTTTGATAAAATTTGTATAAATGTCTTTTAGTTTGTTGCATATTTCCTTGTGGATTAAATTATTTGTACTATTTCACCCTGAAATTGTTCATTAATTTTTTTTAATAAGTAGGATAAGAAAAATAAATAAAGTCTATTTTCTTCCTCATTAAAAAAAATCATAAACTATCTTACTATTAGCCACATGTCCCTCTTCAAAAGAAGTAAGTGTAAAATAGTGGATAAGAGGACTCCATTGTTCCAACAGTGGGCTATAGGGCTATGCAAACAGTGGGCATATGTAGCTTTAATAGAACTTGGTATACTTAATGGCAAGAGTTTGCATGTAGCCGATGAACATAACTGTAGGTTGTGGCTACTGCATCCTATTGAAAATAGATTTCTGCAAACATTGGATAGTTTTTCACTCACTCCGTTAAGACGTCCCCGCATTACTGAGGTATTATCAGAGCAAAAGCCAATTGCATTTAAAATGTCAATATCATTGTCCTTGCATTCACGCAGGATTGACCGAAAAATTTCTTGGGAATTGCTTTCCTTGAGCTGGTGAAATCCAATGTATCTATCTTTTATAGTATATTCATCAAAGTATCTAGCTATTATCACTAGACAGCTTTCGGTTGACACATCAGTAGTCTCATCAAGAAAAGTTTTTCGTAAAAAAGTAAAATGGTTAGACGGAGCTTAAGAAATGTAGTACTTTAGAGTAACGATGTAGTATGTAGTACGGCGTTCAAAAATAAAGGAAATATGTAGCACAGTACTACATATGTAGTACAAGTGGTAACGCTGACAGGGGAACATCCGACAAAAGTGCATGTTTATGGCTGTTTCTGTGCGGCGGGTTTCCGAAAATTGGTTACCATTACCGAGTATCTCGATGCTCAAAAAGAATGATCCAACTGTTCAAGAAGGAATTGCTGTGATTCGCTGAAATGCTGTTTGGACGTGGATAGGCCCCTACAAGAGGATAACAATCGTAGTCGTATCTGTCAGAGCTTCAAAGAGAGAAATGACGTAATGTGTTGTATTGGCCATCTCCGTCTCCAGATGCCAATCCGATTGAAAACGTCTGGAGACTCATGAAGCAAAGGATTAAAGGAAAGAATGTAAGGGCAATAAAACACCTTAAACTGCTTTTAAAAAGAATTTGGTGACAATTACCGTAGGATTACGCAGAAAAATTAGTTCTAAGTTGCCGATAAAGGTGCGAGGCGATAATTGGGAATGGAGCATACTGGACAACATATTAAGTACATTTCGCATTAAGGGAAATCTTAAAAGCTTTAAAATACGTAATTTTGTTTCCCTAAGTCAAACGGTTGAGTTCTTTTAAACCACACGCTTTTGTCAAACACACTGTATATTCGCTAATATTTTTTTTCTTTAATCTCATTGGAGTATTTATTTCTGGCCACTTTAGATAAAATATAGGGAACAAGATCTTTAGATCTTACTGCAGCAGACTAATACACGCGAGTGAGTCAATTATCCTTTTTTTTAATATTGACAATTCAGATATGAGTAGTTTGGTCAAAGTAACGATTTTCTGGAATGGAGAACTTTAAGGAAAAAATTAGGGAGCAAATTAAGTTGCTTTTGTTTTGGCCAGCTGAAAAGTAAAGTGAATTCAATTGTATTTTTTTTTATTGCCGTAAAATTGCTGCTCGTTGATTTTATAAATTAATCAACAATACTCCAAGCTATTGGGTAACATTTTTTTTTAACTAAATTTATATGAAATGTATCGCAAAACACGGACTAGCAATTTTAGTTGTTTTATTGGGTCTATAACTTAATTGCCAAGTGCGGTTTGCTAAGAAATGGCGTAACTTGTATTATTCCATTGGAACATGCGTTGGAAAACTACTGTCATTGTACGTCATTTCAGTATATGTCATTCATTTAAAGCGTAAACAACAATAATTTTTTTTCACTCAAATATGTCGAACTTTGTGCCTGAAAAAGTGTTTTTGCGGGGAGTTCTTCTTCATTACTTTAATATGAAGAAAACCGCTGCCGAAAGTCATCGTATTTTGGTGGAAGTTTATGGTGAACATGCGCTAGCTGAGCGAACTTGCCAAAAGTGGTTTGCACGATTTAAAAGTGGTGATTTTGGCTTGGAAGGCGGTGAACGTCCTGGGCAGCCAAAAAAGTTTGAAGATGAAGAACTGGAAGCATTACTCTATGAAGATTGTTGCCAAACACAAGAAGAGCTCACAGAATCTTTGGGTGTCACTCAAGCCGCCATTTCAAAACGTTTAAAAGCAGCTGGATATATTCAAAAGGAAGGAAATTGGGTTCACATTTTTGCATCGGATTGTTACTGGTGATGAAAAATGGATCCACTACGACAACTCTAAGCGCAAAAAATCATATGTAAAACCCTGCCAACCAGCCAAATCAACGGCAAAGCCGAATATCCATGGCCCGAATGTAATGCTCTGTATTTGGTGGGATCAGATGAGTGTGCTGTATTATGAGCTCCTAAAACCGGGTGAAACCATCAATGGACAACGCTACAACGCAATTAATCCGTTTGAAGAGTGCAGTGGCCGAAGAACGCCCGGAATATGCGACCAGACACGAGGCAATAATTTTCCATCATGACAACGCTCGGCCCCACGTTGCATTAAGAACTATTTGGAAAACAGTGGATGGAAAGTCTTACCCCACCCGGCTTATAGCCCAGACCTTGCCCTTCTGACTACCATTTGTTCCGGTCGATGCAGAACGCCCTCACTGAAATACGGTTCACATCAGAGCAGAATATCAAAAATTGGCTTGTTTCATTCTTGGCTGCCAAGCCGGCGCAGTTTTTTTGGGATGGGATCCACAAATTGCCAGAAAGATGGGAAAAAGTCATAACTTCAGATGGGCAATACTTTGAGCAATACTATTGTACATGGTTTTCTTAAATAAACGTTCAAATTTTGAAAAAAAAAAACTATTGGCTCCGACAACGGTATTCCTGGTGGACCTCCTGTCGCACCCTGGGGTTCCTGATTCATCGTGAGTCACCCTACTGTCCTTAGGGCTTCACCGACCGAACCTCCTCGTTCTCCTCTGCGGGGAAACCCGCCCGTGAACCTATGTGGGTTGTTTTCCGAGGTCTGGGGTTGGTGGGCCACGGGCTGATGGGACCATGGCTGCCCTCCACCTCCGCCAGAGCTCGGTGTTCCCACTCAAAGAAAAGAGGGACCGAAGGGACTTACAGGGAAAAAGAGAACCAAACTTGTTGCGGGAAAATTTACCGCAACACCAATGCTGAGAGAGTTAGAGCCTAAGATGCTGTTACTATTTCATTTGAGTCCACAGTCATAGAGGCAATACACAGCTTTGTGAAATCTTCTGATTTCTATTCGGATCTGGCAAAAAGAAAATTCCTAACGACAATTATTTCGGCTGTTAGAAACTTGCAGGCCTCTTTAGCAGTTGCTGGTACCGGAGAACCATCACTTTCACTCATAGTATACTCGTATTTGTTGCATGGAATAAAAACTATGTCAAACGAATAATGGGGAAACTAGCAATAATCGCAGTAGAGCCCGGAATGTTGAATTTGAATCGAAAGTTATATCAATCGGTGTATGCTTTTCCACCTTGTAGTAAGCTTTTTGGTTTCCCAAAGGAACAGGTCTTTAGAATCACAAAACTCGCCTCAACTCTACAAGCAATCATAGTGGCAGTTAAATGAATCTTAACTAATTTAAAAGATTGTGCATTCAAATATTGTTCACCTGTTCATCATCCTAAATTTCAAACAACATGTGCCAATTTACAATTATTAAAATTAATACTTGTACATATCGCACACATAAACATTTATCCGAAAATTCGGCAATTGAGCGGACTAATACTGTTGAGAGTGATTAATCAGAGATAATTGAAATTTAAATCATTTAGTTTGTAATATAACAGCTAACAACGAATAAGCACTTTTAATTGTTACAAAAAACAAGTTCAAGTTAATTCGAAACCATCCTAAACAAATGAGTCTTCTCGGCCGCAAGCAGCATTCGGAGAACATAATTAAATTCTTCTTAAATTCTCCATCTTGGTCAATCCAGTTGCTGGAGAAAATCGCATAAGCTAAATCCTGTGATTCCGTTTCAATTAAACTTCCATAGTAGCAGCATGGGAATATCTCTAAGGTAGGCGCAAATAAATAGAGAGCATAGTAAATCCCGGAGAACCAGTTATCGATGAAGAAAACCAAGCAAATAATAGTGAAACAAATATTGAGGCCAGTAATTAACATCTGAAAAAATAGTGCAATGGCCAACACAGTCTGCATACAATGATGGAGTCTGAAAAGATATAGATATCATATCTGCCTAAGCTAATAGCTGTCAATTTAGTTCAAAACATACTCCACCAGATTCTGGTGATCCTTGATACAGAGTTTGACTTTGTTATTATTGTTCTCCAAGCCACTCGTACCATTCCGTCCGATTCCCAACTTTGAAACTCTCAGTGAAAGGAGTCTTATATGTCCGGTAAGAAGAGCTAAGCATACCGGAGGATAAGTGTCGTTTGCAAAATTACAGGCAATAATGAAAGCAATTCCAACAACTTGATATTGGCACCCAAGCAGGATACATCAATCGCCTTTGACTGTTAATCAATACTGAGGTCTCCGGAATAATTAAAGACGAAATATATGTGATTACAAAGGCGACTGAAATATTATTGCAACTACCCAGTAATTTTCGAAAAATCACCCTTTCATCCACTGTCTGAATTCGGTTGTCTAAAATTTTCAGCACAACCGTTATGTGTTCAACCGTTGTTTAGTTTTAAATAGTTTTAAATGCATTTTATTATATTAATCATTAACTCTTACATACTAACAAAAAAATGCTAGCTTAAAATTGCTTAACAATCTTATATTAACTTACTGGCCCCATACAGGCACTCTAAGCTACTCTAAATTCTTATATCTATGTCTTTCGACTTTATTTACATTTTATTGAAATATATATTTTGTATACTTAAGGCTAAAAAAAACATTGTTAACAAAAACTTAGCATATGGACTTAATTTGTTATAAAAACTTAAAATAAACCTTAGTCTACCTAACCTACATACACAATATTAGTATGTATATACCTTTGTACATATATACTAATAACACATGAACTGAAAAGTCCGTTTTATAGTAAAACACAAAATTTTTGCAAAATTCAACTTTATTTATCAAAATAGTTGCCTTCGAGGGTGATACACTGATTGAAACGATTTTTCAATCTTTCGATACCAGTTTTGTAGTACGATTTCGGTTTAGCTTCAAAATAGGTCTCTGTTTCGGCGATTCGGTCTTAAATCTCTTTCCGGCGAGCATTCTTTTGAGGTCTGCGAATAGGAAATAGTCGCTGGGGACCAAATCTGGAGAATACGGTGGATGGGGAAGCAATTCGTATCCGAATTCATTCAATTTTGCCATCGTTTTCATTGACTTGTGACACGGTGCATTGTCTTGATGAAACAGCACTTTCTTTTTCTTCAAATGCGGCCGTTTTTCTGCGATTTCGTCCTTCGAACGCTCCAACAACGCAATGTAATAGTCGCTGTTGATAGTCTGCCCCTTTTGGAGATAGTCGATGAAAATTATTCCATGTGCATCCCAAGCAAGCAAGATGCTATAACCTTGCCAGCCGACTGTTGAGTTTTTGGTCGTTTTGGACAAGGTTCGTCGCCTGCTCGCCACTCAGCTGACTGCCGACTTGACTCTGGTGTGAAGTGATGGAGCCAAGTTTCATCCATTGTCACATACCGACGCAAAAATTCGGCTTTATTGCGGTTGAACAGCTTTAAACACTCCACTGCGTGCATCATCTTCGGTGCTTGTATGATCACTTTTAAATTTTTCAATCCACTTGCGAATGGTTCGTTCGGCTGGTGCAGAGTCCGGGTAGCACTTATCAAGCCATTTCTTTGCATCGGCTGCATTTTTTCCCATCAACGCACGAAATTGTTTTGAATCCATTTTTTTTTTTCACAATAACAAAAGTTGCTTCACTCACAACGCTATATCTCGAGAACTAATCGTCCGACAGCTGTCAAATTTATACACGTATCTTTTGAAGGTTGGTACTAACTGAAAATGGTATGGATTTAATTCAAGTGGTGCCCTTTCTTAGAAACGGACTTTTCAGCCCATGCGTTATATGTATATATTTCTTAAATGCTAACCTAAAGCTATGTAAGTTGGCCATCGCTATTCACAGAGCAAATAGATTTTTCAGCTCTGCCTCATTAGTGAGGCCGTCCGTAACGACGAAGACGAAACATCTTCTCCATGATTCAACCACCAGAAATGCTGGTGCTGCCGAACGACATCCCTCTTATCGCAATTCCTCACCGCCCTACTGAACCTGAGACGATCCACACTGCCGTGTGCGACGTCTCTGCCGTAGTTGAGTCGCTTGTCCCCAGCTGTCCGAGCGACTTGGAAGATTAACGGGACCGCTGATCTACCTTGATCTATCTGATCTAGGTAGAGGAATGCTTCCGGTGGAACGAAGCCGTCAGAGCGCACACTCTCGTGGTAAAGGTAATTGGAGTAGTAAGCCCCAGATATGAGGTTATTCGTCGAGGCCATTGCTCTTGCAATGTGCCTTCGAGTTAGCTTAATTACGAAGTTGTCCACTCGTATTAGGTTCGCTCTGTTGTAAAGAACCTCATTAGGATAAAATTTTTTGTACTCCGACTCTGGTGTTCTGTACAAGCGAAGGCAAGCCCTCTCAAACACCCGAATCTTTTCCATTAAGCTTGTTCCAAATACCAGCATGGGCCTGATAAGGGCCATGTAGCAGATTACCTTTACCCTCGCATCGAGTTAGCTGCTATAAAACAGTCTTTTTGCAGGGGCAAAAGCGCCTTTAGCTCTGGTCAGAGCACCATCTACATTTTTGTCAAAATACAGAAACTGATCTAGATGAACTGTCTGTTAGATTAGCATATTATAAATAATGTACAAGAGTGCCTAGTCAGCCTAAAGAAAAGACCCTTTAACCAAACGGTGTCGCAGGCCTTCATCAAGTCAACAAGGCAGACACCAGTACATTGGTTTTTGCCCAGTTTAGACGCGGCATGTGAGATATCGCCTTAAAACCGAATTGATTATCCGAAACTATATGTTTGTCCTCAACCCACCTAGACAGAGCTCTATTGATTACTTTTTATCGACCGGAGATTCGCCGGATTGGATATATACTTTCCCTTTTGCGTCCAACCGTTCTCAAGCGAAATGTTATCACAATGAACTTTAAAACGAACAGAATAATTGACAGCGTTATAGAAAAATCTTTGAAAATTTCTCCGTTTGTTTTGATTTTGAAAAGGTCAACTACCAAGTGGAATGGATAGAAAAACGTTACAGAAAAGTTTACTGTCAATGACCAGAAAAGATACGGAATCAAAAGATTTTTAGGAAAAATTATCCCAAATATCCGCCAGATTATGATGTGACTTTTAGAAAAGTCTTGGCTTTGTTTGGTTGACATGTATTCATATTGAGCTGACATACTCGTACAAGTTATTTCGGTATGTGAAAAGTGGATAATGTCCTGCAGAATGCACGTGTGTTGCTTAGTTAATTATGAACATCACATTAGCACATACTTTGTATGAGCCAATTTTAAGTGCAGGTGTTAATTTCCTCATGTTTGCCTATAGTGAAGTTTCCCTTGCTCGTCCTGCTTTACTGACGGTCTTTGATTTTATAAGCAAACCAGAGTAATTAGTGGTTGAGTGGATCTCATATGTGGTAATAGGCGGAGAAATTGAGGCTTCATAACGTCTTATTGGGGAATACGAAGATTATTTAAATTAAAGAAAATGGAGAAGTTAAATTAAAAATGACTTTATTGGTTGGTGGTACACACAAGAATGAACGCAAAGGATATGTATTAAAATGAAGTAAGTTTACCAAGTGCGTGGTTGTAAACACTATTCAAAACAAGTTAGGAGAAATATTTTAACGTAAATGTTAACACTCCCACTTATTCAAATATTAACGATTCTATAATTTAAAATTCGTTAACAATACACAATTTGAGAACTTTTTTCACAACAGGAAATGGATTAATTAATTCATTCAAAAAAGTAGTATCAAAGTTGGAACTCAAGGAACTTATGAAAACTTTAAAATTAGTATCAAAAGTTATTCTCGTCAGACGAATATTTAGTTTGAACTGTTGGGTGTGTGACTGTAGGGAAACAAATGAAAACTAATTGATTCAAAACTTCAAATGCACTTAACATGATAACTTTTTTTTATTAATGAATTAATTACTGTCCTACTGTCCACTGCTTTGAATTAAAAAGGCTCGGTGGTTGTCAAATAATCAAGTTAGAACCCTTGTGCATTATTTTAAAATGCTGACCTTCGAAAAACCGACGGTAAATCTCGCCAATTTTTAGATTTCACGGCTGGTGCAGGGCTATCGATTGTTATCATCAAGCCTACTTGATGTCATCATGGTTTCAAATCGTTCTAATGTCTTACGAGGACTGTCTGAAAAGTTTCCGAACTATGATACAAGACATTTTTTCTCAAATTTTTTTTTTATTTTTCTACATAGTCTCCTTGTAACTCTACACACTTCTCCCAGCGATGCTCCCATCTCTCTAACCCGTCCAAATAGTACTTGGCGTTTTTCTCTTCAAAATAATTGTTCACGAAGGTGATTGCCTCATCAATTGACGAAAATTTCTGTCCTCCGAGCGCAGTTTTTAGATGAGGGAACAAAAAGAGGTCGCTTGAGGCTAGATCTGATGAATAAGGCGGATGTCAGCAGTTCAAACCGTAATTCATGGATTTTCACCATGGCAACCGCTGAGGTGTGAGACGGCGCGTTGTCTTGGTGAAACAGGATTTTCTTTTTCTGCAAATGTGGCCGTTTTTCCCGCAATTTCTGGCTTCATCTTGGCAAGTAATGATGCGTAGTATGCTCCTGTAATGGTTTTTCCTTTTTGAAGATAATCGAGATAATCGATTAAGATAACTCCTTTACTATCCCAAAAAACAGTCGCCATCACTTTCCCAGCCGAAAAAACCGTTTTTGCTTTTTTTGTAGCCGGCTCGCCCTTTGCAATCCACTGCTTTGACTGAATTTTTGTTACGGGCGTATAATGGTGTATCCAAGTTTCATCTACAACAATTAATCGGCGCCAAAACTCGGATTTATCGTGCCTAAACTGTGCCAATAGAGCGTTAGAAATGTTCATTCGGACACGTTTTTGGTCTAACGTAAGCAAATGCGGCACCCAACGCGCGGACAGCTTTCTCATACCTAAATCTCGATTTAATATGTAACAAACATGTTCTTTGGACATTTTCATAACCTCTATTATCTCTCTCACTTTAATTTGGCGGTCGTCTAACACCATTTGGTGAACTTTAGCAATATTATCGTCAGTGGTTGCAGTTTTTAGACGTCCTGAACGCTCATCATCTCCCAAGCTCTTACGGCCACGTTTAAATTTAGCTGCCCAAAATTTCACTGTGGTAAATGATGGTGCAGAGTCCCCATTCACGGAGTCCAACTCATTTTTGATTTGCGTAGGCGTATTGCCTTTCAAAACCAAGAATTGAATAACAGCTCGATACTTAATTTTTTGCATTTTCACAAAAAACACTCACATCGACGCACTAAAACGACTGTCAACTAAAAACTGCGCATCCAAAATCACTGAAACTTCGATAAGTAACTGTCAAAAGATGCACAACTAGCATTTACTAGCTTTTATTGACAAGGACCGCTATCTTTACGTTGCGTCCGGAAACCTTTCAACCAACCCTCGTATGAAAGGCAAATCTGTAGAAACCGCCCTACACGAGGTAGTGGGGAAAATAGAGAAGAGTCTACACTTTGGAGAGTTTGCGATGGCGGCCTTCCTCGATATTGAAGGAGTGAAGGAGCCTTCAATAGTGCACCGTCATTAAAAATGATCTAATAGACGCTAACATTAAACATTGCATTACAAACTGGGTTTGCAACATGCTTGCAAGCAGGAAAGTAAACATCCATTGAGCAATGCTCGGTCAGAATGTCCGTAACCAGGAATACCCTTCAGGGTGGAGTCATATCCATACTCCTGTGGGTGCTGGTTATCAATGGCATACTCAAAAAGCTTAGTACAATGGGTATAAGTGACACGGCATACGCAGATGACGTGGTTATAACAGCGCAGGGAAAATACTTAAGTATTTTAAACGAAATTATGGAGGTGGCTCTGAAGACGATCAACACTTAGGTAAAAAGCTGTGGTCTCAATGCCAACCCTTCTAAAACGGAACTAGTTCTTTTTATCAGAAAGTTCAAGATACCGCAATTCAAACTCCCAAAACTCAATAGAGCGGAACTGTCTCTATCGGATCCTTATATTGGTGTAATTCTGGACAAAAAACTGAATTAGAATCTTAATGTAGCGAAAAGAACCAAAAAGGCATACTATATAATGCTCTTTTTATCTGCAAAAGAACAGTAAGAAAAATTTGGGGCTTAAAACCTGCTATGGTGTACTGGCTGTATACGGTGGTGGCAAGACCGATACTTATAGGCGGCGCACTAGTGTGCTGAAAAGCAACAAACAAGAAAACGATTTACGGAAGAGAACGGCTTCCATAGCCATTACAGGTGCGCTCCGTACCACCCCTACGACAGCATTACATAGACACCTTTCTGCACCTAACGCCGCTTGATTTGCAAACCAAAAGACTTGCTGGCAACAGTGCGATACGACTCATTAGCTTGTTTTACTTCAAGAACAGTAGTTTCGGACATGGCACGGTCCTAACGGAGCTACTGCCAGGCAATCAAATTCTAACGGATGAAATTCCTTCCTTCCTCGACTTTGACATTCTGTATGATATAATATATCCGGAGAGGAGGACTGACAAAATAATGTAATAACCAGGTCGAATGAAATTGCAATTTTCACAGAGGAAGGAACAGGTTCTGTTATCTTCTCAGAAGATGCAGAGCTAAGAGCGTCTATAAGACTACCGGACGCAAGCAGTGTCTTCCAATCAGAGATTCTTGGCTTGGCTGAGCTAATGCAGATGAGATCGGTATCGGTATGATATCGCTATTCACCGCACAGTGCACTCAAGGCAATGAAATCAAGTAACATCAACTCTGATATATGTAGTCAGTGGCTGTCGCACTATACAGTCAGAACCGGGTAAGACTGTGCTGGGTGCCAGGACACTGCGGTATTAAAGGAAATTAACAAGCGGACGAGCTTGCAAGCAAGGAGGACTACTCGACAATAATGAAGTTGCCAATATCAAACCACCCCTTTGCATAGTGACTGGCACTATCGAGGAAAAAATCACAAAGACTGCCAACCTAAGGTGGTGAAGTCTTGAAGGACACAGTGTATCCAAGGCTTTTTAGCTGCTTTTTGACGGCAAAAGATCTAGGAAGTTAATAACATCAAACAGGGATAAGCTTAGGACAGTAATAGACAGGACAGGACGTCTCAATCATGGCGGCACTGTCTGCCTCGCTCACACTTGATACTCATTTTAACTTATTAAAAAGAATTGACTATGTATCGGGTTTGTTTAGCAAAATATTTTGTTTGTCCTCAATTAAGCGTTAGTCTAGCAAGTGTCATACCATTTTGGAATCCAGACTAAATACGTCGTCCTCTAAAGTTACTTGCCAAAATGGCATAGTACATGTTTTTGTCAGTACAGTCAGTTCAAGTTGGGTGATTAATAATTTTCAGATACTATATATGGATGGACAAGAAAGCAATATTTTAGTTAAAACCGATAAAGTTATTTCAATTTTTGACCGTAATTTACAGATGAGTTACTCAGGGTTACATGACCAAAAAAAACGAAGAAAAGCAAAGATTTGTGGTCACAGTACATGAAAGATCGTCACAGGGTGTCAGATTTCTCGATTTTTTTTTGAGTGCCAATAATTTTAAAAATACATTACTTAGATTTTTTTTTGTGATTTTGTGATAACCGACACCACTTGACCTATCACCCGTTTCCGGCTTGTCGTTGATTTTTGGGACACTCTGTATAAGAATGGTACACTATGTGTACGATGACGTTAAAACAAAAGCACAGCATCAATAGCCGGAAAATTCGAAGTTAGATTTACAATGTACCAAGCCAGCGTTAAGTTAAACTTGGAGTAACCAAGGCAGCGTTCAAATCCCATTTTTAACGTCGTGCATAACCTTCTATTGAAGAAGCACATTAACGAGTCTGGAGCGAGTTACCGATCCGAACTGTTTCTCCGAACCCACAAACCTTGAAATCTATTTAGAAGGATTCAACATCCCGAAGTGGTTAGAGACTAATATGTAGCATTAGATGAATTCTAACGTATTCATATTTTAATACATATTTAACGTGTATTAATCAAATTATCCATATTTGGCGACTCCGTTTGGAAGATGCCGCCGAGTGAAATGAGAATAACTTTGAAAACGAAATTTTAATTTCTTTAATTAATTTAATTTTGTTTTAAAACAAGTGCGATTTGATAGGACAACCTTTAGTTTAACGACTGAGTATATTATAATAAGAAGGTGACATTATTTTTGCGGCAATAGAAAATGTTATAATATTTTTGGGAAACCGGTGTCTTTATAAAAAGATAAGATAAACGAAAAATACCCTTATTTGTACTATAATATATTAATTTATTTTGAGAAGAAATATTTTATGTATAAAAAAAAATACGTTAAATGTATATTTATATGTACATGAATAGAAAACAGAAAAAAAAATCAACAAAAGCACAATTTTGACTTCAAATTTATGATAATTATTACATAGTTTTTTTTTTTTAAGGTTAAGCCTTAGTTTTTGGTTTAGTTACTCATAGTATAAAGTTGGGGTGTATATAAATTCACTTTTACGATACTTTTTATTGTAAATGCAAAATCTACTCGTAAAAAAAGTTTATAAGAAATATGCTACGATAGGTTTTTGTTAATTCGTTTACACGTTTGTGGGGGCGTCCATGCCACAGATAATTGATTTCATCACAGAAGCGGCAGCCAAAGAGGCATAGTTTTGCCATTTACGTGTCGACATACCATCTTTGTAATCGGAGATGCCTTAAAACAAAGTAAGATACATTAAGTATACCAACGATAAGCGTAGATATTCGTTATACCTTTAACTAAAATGAAACTATCGCGGCAATTACCGATAATACTGTCCAGCACCGAGCTCATTTCTACATCTGTCGCTAACAGGCCATGACTTTTTACGAAATCTGTCCGCAAACCATCATTACGCACGAGATCACGTCCAGAACCGATGGGTCCCAGGTGAAGTCGCGGCAATGGTACTCCATCGACAACATCACCACCGGCTATAGGATGTGCCACCTCGATAACTTCATTATTGCCAATATTCATGAAAAGTTTATCAGTATTGGGCGCTGGTCGATTGAAATCACTATCAGTCTTAATGGACAGATTTTTGTGACCATCTTTCAAATACTCCTCCCAAGGACGTTTCCCATCAATATTAGCCTGTAGTCCTTCAGCAATTTGTTGCAAGCAATCGTTTACTGGGAAATAGGTCTTGACATCTTCTCCGCTGCTGTAGACGTAAACGTATGGCTTCTCCGGCTTATTATTTGCACTTCTATCAAGTAAATCAAAGTAAGTGATTAAATGATGAGCTAGCATAAATTGTATAGAAAATCTTACCTTCCTAAGAGAGCCCTATTTTTGTCGACATAGGAAATAACTACATCACCTAAGCGAACATGCTTTCGGTAGTCAGTGTAATGTGGAACTCCACCAGCCACACCAATGATGAAAACATAATCAACTTTTTGAAATGTTCCCAATAGACGAGTTGTGGTATTTCCTGTGGCAGTCATGGCTTCGCGAGTACTACCAACAGATGGTAGTTTCGTACTTACAATACGATGTGCTCCAATGTTGCCCAAGGTATAAACGTTCGACTCACCTAAGGAAATGTAAAGTAAATTTAAGAGATTACTTTAAAAATAGAAAACAAAAACAATAGAAATGGTTCTGTTCGTGCTGTGTTTGTGGTAGAAATATCAAAAATGGATTTTGAAATGAAACCAGTTATAAACGTAACGAAAAAATTGTGAATGATGTGCCCAAAGGCGGATAGATATCTACTATTTATATGTATATGTACCAAGGAGTGAAAAATCAGGTGGAAATTAAATGAAAATGTATTTTGTATTTATTTACAGTTACAGTTACAAACGAGAAATGATAAGTGCTAAGCTATCGCTTTTTAATAGACAGTGTACATAGGTTTTGCCGTGTAATTATTGGTAGTCGGTAACAGGAATCAGTAGATTCCCCCCAAAGTTAAAAGTTTATTCAACACAGCCTCATCATTAAATAAGATGATGCGATAAGACAACGGTGCAAGCTGCAACAGATCTAGAGCCCAATCGACCTCAACGCTGATAGGACATTACAAAAAGTGAAACCAAAAGAGGTTATTAATTTTGCAGGCAGCTGAAACTTACGAACCGAAATCTCAGCACACAATTAGTGGATACACAGATTTTCAATCGCTGCAACCATCGACGAATCAGTAAATTTGGTTATTTTTCGTTTCGTTTATAGCAGCACAATTCGTTTCATATTGATATCATTTTATCTTAACTCTATGTATAGGTACGAGTACCTTGACCATTGGTGTTAGTTTGGTAAGGAGGTAAGGCTGAAGTGGTAAAAGTTTTATAAATCACCATGATTTATCCCATCACTGGGAGTTGAGTTCAAATATTCGCTAG
Organism: Volucella zonaria; assembly: GCA_963966105.1. Taxonomy (NCBI): domain Eukaryota; kingdom Metazoa; phylum Arthropoda; class Insecta; order Diptera; family Syrphidae; genus Volucella; species Volucella zonaria. Next base: position 117,809,145 of record OZ014532.1, read on the forward strand.
ACACGGAATTCAAGAAAATATGAGCTGATATAAATGTCAGGATTCAATTCATTTGTTTTAAAAGGAATGGGTGCTTAGCATCACTGTCTACTAGACCCTACTTATGCCCCCAAATGCTGGTTCCACAAAACACGAACATTTTTGGGATATGAACTCGATTGCAACAGCGGATAAAAAGTCCATTTCATTTTTATGACCACATATTCGACAGAAAGGAAGTCCTACTTAACTCGTACAAATCGCACGGTTTAAACTTTCAAAATAAATTGTTTGATAACTAAAAAGATAACATAAAGGATAAGTGGCATATACACCAGATAGGTTGTCATATACGAGTATGTATCTATCTATGGTTAAATAAATGCGAAATAGGGAATAAAGTACGAGTGTTATAAACCATTTTTGGTGAACAAGCAAGATAAGACAGCTACTACAGCTGACAGAGTTCTGAAAAAGCAAGAGAAAAGGAACTGAAACCGGATATACGTAGGTATACAAAAGTGTGATAATTGACAAGGTAAACTGACACAACTTGAAAGGAAATTATACGAACATCGCCAAGAATGGATTAAGGATGCGAAAAGCGGTATCTCATCGCAGATAGATTTATACACGACAGGTAGATAGATTATTTGTCCTCAAAACGAAGAATGCCTGTGCAGTAACATTTGCTCTGCTGTCGCGCATAGGGAGGAAAAAGCTGATACAGAAGAGAAAGTAAATAAAGCAGACAAAAAAAGAATGAACCACGGTGCAGTTTAATCTTATCACATACCTTCTGAAAATTTTGCATTTAAATGTCTTTAAAGAAAAGCTTTCTTGTTGCTTGCATAAAAGCAAAGACGACACGAAAAGTGTAACACTTATCTATCGGTGAAGTGAATGTAGCAAAAGGTATGCATTTAGAAACAGGCCGAAGGGGCAACAAGACAACGATAAATGGCAGTATTTGTGGGGGCTAAGTCTTAAATCGCTATATGACGCGGCAGGTGATGAAGAAACATTACGACGCCAGAAGACGTATACACCTTCAATCTGAAGAAAGTCTTTAACAGACTTTTAAACCGATATTTTTCTTATAAAATACTGGAGATGTATCTAAAAATAGCAAGCGATATGTATGATACGAAATTAAGACGCAGAAATTACCAAAAAACAAAAATCAACGTTTCAGTCAAGCATATACATATGTACATACATGGTATATACATTTGTGTACATATTTGTGTGCTGGGTGAAATGATCATTTTTTAAAGGCGGACTTAGGATTAGAATGGCTTGCCGTACGCAAGATTAAGAAAGTACTCGTACAATTCAGTGTATTAAGTCAATAAAGTTAACTTGTTACATCTTCTGAGACACTTAGTAGCGGACAATAAGACGGTAATTCGGGGCACGAAGGAAAATTATCAGTCTTTCAAGTCAGAGAACATAGCAAACGATGCATCAGGATAGAATATACATTATCAAGCTAATCTGACACATTCGAAGCTTATGTTGATAAAGTTTTTCAAGAACTTTAAGTTTCAGAATAGAGATGGCAACTGAACTTCCACTTCACCTCAAAGAAAGCCTTAATGGGGCTACTGACACTGGTCTATCCTATATGAGTCATATGGACTCAAAAAGAACTAAGCCCTTCAAGTTGGGGGTTAATAGCTAATACGAGTAACACAAACTTGAAATACCGATCCGCATTAATTAAGACTATGATGCCGAACGAAAATGGAAATGAGTTACGCTGAATAGAAGCTGGTAGTTTAAGGGAAAAAAATGCGACATCTTACATAGCTGCCATAAAATACCCCATCTATTGTATGCGCATTCGTCAAGCGAAGTCAGATCAACACAGGATCTCTATAAAACAGATCTTTTCTGGACTAGTTGGAAAGTACAGCCTCCAAAGAATGTCAACAGATAACGGTTTGCGACCAGCAGATAAAGCAAATACAGTGGAACCTCACACATGGTTTTCCAATGTAATAGCAGTAACCACCAGATGGTCGAATCGTCTATCTGCACCTCTGACCGCTTAGGCGAGAGTTGACTTATGGAGAAGCAAATGTCATCCTCTATAACTTTCTGGACGTCGCCCCATTCTGAGCACAACCACTCTATTAAAAAACTTTGCAAAATGCATAAAATATCGTATGTAATACCGAAAGCATACTGTGATCGCCTAGGCATGAAATTCTCTGGTATGCCACCGTCTTCCACTTACGCCAAAAAATAGCGAATCATTGCGTCATAATCATCGAGAAGAAAGTTCTTCAGCGGAAGAATAGAGCAACCAGGGTAGAATCTCCAGTTAAAAGAAGGAGAGAAAAGGAAAAAAGAGCAACCACAGCGGCCCAGATCAAGAAAATCTAAGAGAACAGCGATACGAATGGAAAGAATATTTAGAAAAAAAAAAGAAGTATACCTTATGTGGTCCTGGAAGGACCTTTTTGGAACAGTTTATGGAATGTTTATAGCAAATGTTTGAAATGCCTTCCTTCCATTTGAATACACTTTCGGGCGCGTTTAACCATTTCGGATGGCAGATTAATGGTCATCAAAATTATTTTCATCTCTTCTGAAGCGACACTAATATTTTCTTGGAGCTCTACCAGTCTCGACATTTCTCTAAAATAAGCCTTTTCTTTCATAGCACCCCAGAAGAAAAAATCCATGGGTATTAGGTCAGGAGACCTGGGTGGCCAAGGGTTGGGGCGGAATCGACCAATCCATCGTTCGTTAAAAGTATGGTTGAGGAACGAATTACCCCGCTGATACTGTGCAAGGTGCTCTATCTTGTTGACAGAAATCGCCCTTCTCTGAACAAGAGGAACATCTTCAAGGAGCTCCGCAATTGTTCTCTAAGAAATTCCAGGTAGTAATGGGAATTAACTATTTATGGAACAACGTGCGGGCCTACTAAAGTGTTTCCTATTTATCCAGCCCAAACAATTACGCTAAACCTCCTTTAAAATAAACAACACATTTTGAAGAAGTTGTTTACAATAATTAAATTCTTAACTTTGAAAGGCGGTTGTGCGTATTGAATGGGGATTGGAGTCTGACCAATGGTGCAAATTATGGTGATTTGTAACCTCATCTCTTGTGATCTGCGCTTCGTCAGTCCAAAGAATGTTCTTGAGGAATTGCCATGTTTGCGCAGTAGCCATTGGCAAAATTCCACTCTTCTTTGCGCATCACCTGGTAGTAAATCCTGTACCGGTGGCAAATAGAAAAGGTGTAATCTATTTCTCTGTAGAGTCCTGTGAATTCTGGTTCTGGGAAGTTCCAACTGCACAGCTAGTCTACAGAAACTGACTGAAGGCTTAACTTCCTCAGCACGCAAAATCCCATCCTCAACTGCTGCCACCGCTGCGTCTGAACGTCCTTCTCTTTCTTTTTGTTTCAGTTGACCCGGTATCAACGAGGCGCTGATACCTATCAGCTAATAGCCGGATGCACGATGTTCTACGATTTTAGTATATTCGTTGGTACTCCAATCTTACCACCGAAGCGTTCCCATTGCAGAACCCGTATACAAACACTATTGCCGCGAATTCACGTTTTGAATACATTTTGTGGAGATTAATTTATCAATCGGCTGTTCACTTACAGAGCAAAATATCGATTATAGATCAGTTGAAACAATGTCAAATTGAAAAAAAAAGATTAACAAAGAATTATTCCTTTTTACGATTTTTTCTTCCTATTCGACAATTAACTGTTAACTGCATTGCTCCTAGGTGTGTTAGTTTGTTATTCTCTCTTAATTTTGTTTGACCATTTTTCTTTGACGAAAAATGGCTTTTATTACAAAGTCTGTTGATCGTACGTAAAAAAGTTTCTAAACATAATTTTTAGGAAATTTTGCAAGGATAAAAATTTCAGAAAATTTATGAAGTAAAAATTTTAAGAAAAATGCATTTTAAGTAAAAAAAAATGGGACAGCAAATTTATTTTGAGTTTAACAAGCTATAACTTTTTTGTTGATGTACAGATGTGCCCAAAGCATTTGAGACTTGTATGCACTACTAAATTACTTTCCAAAATGTCCAAAACTATTTTTGCACTTGTACTAGTTTAGAAATTATAGCGTTTAACACCTCCAAATTAGAGTTCACCAATTTTGATGGACGTCCGTAAAAATTTACTCTTTCAGTTAAATATCATTTTGATTTGACGTCGAATGACTTCAATACTTCTAACTTGAAAGGTCAAGATTGTTATCTAAAAGCTGCGCTGCTTATTGGACGACAAACAAAAAACCAAAGCTGATTTAGAATCCTTCAAAAGGATAATATTATATTTTTTCAGAGACAACTCCACAACTGCGAAATTTCTGCGCCGTACTAAAATGGAAAATAATGCTTCGAAAAATTCATTATGAGAATGAGCGAATAGACAAAATGTTAGCTGTTCACCAAGCCCAGCACGCAAAAATTTAGGAGTCCTGGCTTAGACACCACACCTTCCGTTTTTTTAAAACAGATTCAGAATTCTTCGATAAAGAGGAAATAAATAAACACTGTGATTTGGAAAAAATAATAAAAACAACATATACTCGTATGTTACATATATGTATATATGAAGGAGGACTGTACAAAAATAAAATAAAAACACACAAAGGAAAACCTATTATATAAACAAAAGGAAACCACGTATCAGAGGTTGAAACAAAAAGAAAGGTCAGTGCTTTACATACTATTACAGTGTCAATATTTCAGAGGACAACTATAATAAATGAAACAACAAAAATGATGAAAATAATCTTAAAAAAAAAGTACATATATTCCAAATCCAAACACACATCCACCACCACACACAAACATACAAGATTTTGAACAAATGTCTGCCACCCAGAGCACATTTAAGTGTTAAATATTTTTTTAATTTGTTCTTGTGTTCATTTTGCGTATCTTTTGTGTGTTTTGTTTTTTTTTTTTTTTTATTTGCAATTACTTCTTACCAAATCTTCGTTTCTTTTTATTTTTCTTAAGTGAATTCACTGAGTTGGGATCTAAATCTAGGACCGTGAGTTAATTTATCAATGAAGGGGCGATTAAAGAGAGAGAGAGAAATTTGTTTCATTAGATTAGTAAATCACGAAACCGAATTTTGTTCATTTTTTTAGTACAATATATGTAGAACTTGCTTATATCTATCAATTTTGGATGGAGGATAACTGAACTCACCGACTGTTGTGTAACGAACAAATGTCTCCTTGTTCTCCAACATGGAATCAACGGCCAATTTCTCGCAATACTGTGCAGTGATGATGGCAATTGTGGGCTGCTTGTTAGATGCAATTGTTGGCATTTGCTTAACAACCTAAAAAGAGATTTTTGAAATTCTTTAAAACGGTCTTTTTCAATAAATTTTCAATTAAATCTAAAATGTAAATGAATCATCTTCACTTCGTTTTTGAACAAAATCATTTGGAATGAACGGAATGTATGTTATATCTACACTGCACAACACTAACCTGGATTTACATGAACCAAGAAAGTGGGCTTAAATGGATTCTCAGTTGAATTGCACCAAGGGCGAACCCTGGACATTTATTTTATTACCAGTGCCATTGAACTTCAGCTAAGAATCGGTGGATCTTGTTAGAAATACCTTTTAGAAATCATAAGAGGTAGGCAAATCTCAGTGCTCCTTCTCAAACGGTTTCTTTATATTCGTGACTGACTAGTGGAGACGGTTTCATGTCATGTTCTTCAGAACTTGTCTCTCAGACGATTGATTTGAGAAGGCCGTGGCTATTTTTATTTTGACACTTTACAGGGAAAAAGGAGGACTACACGACTGTTAGTATACGGCAAATTATGTGCCTGTAGCGAAGAAATATTTCCAAGAAAATCTATTTAGTTGCTTGCTTTTTACTCAGTATTGAACAAAAAGTCTTGAGTAGATATTCAATATTTGAGCGAACTTAGCTCAAATTCAGTATGACCACTGATGGAGCTGACTTGACTGAGGGAATAGACGTAAGATTTCGTGAAATAAGTATGGATGAATACCCCAAATACAGAAGCAATAATCTCCTAGCTATGCATACATATTCTACATATTTCTATCTTAAATACAAAGTTCACCCATAAAAAATGTCGGCAACTGGTTGTCATATCGGCTGAATTCCAAAACGCAGTGATGCCGCATTACTGCTTAATCAAGCATACCAAAACTCAAACAGATTATTGTGATGCAATACATACTTTTTTTAAAACGCATTGTGAATGCATCAACTGCGCAAATAATTTCAAACAGCGCATCGTGAATGAATATGCTGCAAAATGATCAGATTCCACCGAAAAGATTTCTATTTTTGAGTACGTTTCCTCTTTACATTTAAAACTTGATTAAATATGCTAGGACTGTATGACCAAAATTATTGAGTAAGTTGTTTAAAATTATTGTTGTTACTAATTTGCTGGGCATTATTGTGGTGGAAGACAAGAAATATTGTAAATTGAATGAATGCATTTAGAATTGCATTCCTAAACGTCAAAAACTGCAAAGCATTATAGTTCATACGGTATATGCAAAGCAATATTAAAGCATCACAATCTTGCATCACAAAAGCAGTGTGCATTTACAATGCGAATTTTTTTGACGTTTTAGAATTCAGCCATCACTTCCCCCAAAACATGTCATAGCCAAAGGGTCCAAAATTCAATCGTTAATAACGACAAAAAAAATCTTCATTCGCCTTCGTTAACGTCTAAACGCTTTTAGGGCAAGGAAATTGCCCATTTACATATTCGATTAACACCTTTCGACAAATCCTAGAAATTCAAATCGCTATCTTCCTTTTTAATTGTTTTTAAGTTTAAGACTTTTTCGGATTATTGGAGAATAGAAAATCGAAATTCATCGGATTTTTCAGCACATTAATGGGCCGGATGCTGACATCGGCAGTCATTGTTAGCCAGCACTTCCAAATACGGAAGTCATATATCACTTCTTCAATATAGTACGTGATGTAATCCATATAAAGTCTGTATGTCTCCTGCCACATTCGCAAAATTCAGCGAACTCTCTCTAGCACGTTCGCTAAGATCGAAGCAGAAGTTGAGAAAATTGATACATTCAAAAAACCGACCGACGATTTAAGACGTTGTCTACTTCAGTTCCGCTATAACGTCTAAAAATATAATCTCGTCATAAATTTACCCTAGAATTAATACTTAAAAATACGGATTCTTTCGCATTAGAATGCAACTGAGTACTAAGCTCGTGTCCCAAAAGATTAAGAGACAATGAACAAGATCTCTTAGGATCTAATCCTACTAAACTAAACTAGTACACATTTCCAAGTATCATCCAAGGCTTGACACCGTATCGCTGGTTATAAAGAGCTTAAACTTCATTTTCCAGATTTCGAGTTTTGAAAGCACTTGTATGTTTTGCCGAAACCTATCAAGCAATGTTTTCCTAAGCCAAGTTTTCGTCGAGTGATAATATATCAGTCGTGGAATTGATCTTCACTCCGAGATAGACGAATTTTATTGTATAACAATGCCATTTTGTTCTAGGCGGCAGACAAATTCGTTCTTAGAAGCCATTATGATGAAAAGCTGGCTTGAATGGCACCGATGTCGTCAGTTTATATGTATATTAAGCTGTTAGACGAGGACGATTAAGCAGATTGTGTCTCTTACGATAGCATTAGTACTTGGTACAACACAGTAATTACATGTCGCTGCATTACAATACCAAAACTCGGCATATGTTAAAGATGAGCTACACATATTGCTGGGGTTCAGAATTCAACATCGAGCTCCAGATTGTTTCTTGTATGTGCACCACTGACATGAAGGAACCCCTGCACGACATAAGGTTTATTCGTCAATGGGGCATTATAGACCAATAGTCCACCCTGTGGGAATGACTTTCTACGTCAAATATATGAATCAATTATCTCCCTACTGAACATCAGTCTATTGCCTAGACGTTTGTTCTGTTTTTGCCCAAACACCCTCTTAAACTGATGTCAATCCAGAAATATAGCCTAAGATCTATGCTAACCAAAAGAGGTTTTCTACTAGGTGGAGTGAAAAGTAACCTCCTTGACCACCAGCATGCGCTGCTACTGCGAAAAAGGTTATGGTGCCTTGAAGTCCGTTCATGTTTAGGCAGACATGCCAAATTTCAGTGCGATACTGTCTTTAGTTTTGTTTTGACAGCTAATTATTGTTGACGTGTTTGGCATCATGTTGAGTGTGGACAAAAACGATTTTCGTTCTCTCATAAAACATTGTTTTTTGAGAGGCAAAACGGCGAAGGAAACAAAAGAAAAGTTGGATAAATGTTATGGGGCTAATGCTCCATCAGATTACATCGTCAAATATTGGTTTCGAGAGTTTCGTGGTGGCCTCAACTCCACTACCGATCAAGTCCCCAGCGGCAGGCCCTCCGATGCGGTTACAGAGGGCAATGTCAAAAAAATATATGAAATGGTGTTGGCTGACCGGAAAGTGAAGGTGTGCCAGCTAGCAGATACCACAAAGATTAGTACTAAACACACACGCCATATTTTGAGCAATGTTCTGCATATGAAAAAGTTATCCTGCCGCTGGGTGTCGCTCATGCTCACTCCTGACCAAAAACACGAACGCGAGAGCACTTCGAAAGAGTGTTTGGACTTGCTGATGCGGAATCGGGCGGACTTTTGGCGTCGATTGGTAACTGTATTTGGATCCCTCCTACTATTATCTCTTCCCAAACCTCAAAAGATGGCTCATCAATAAAAAATTCAGCTCACGCGAGGAAATCAACGACGCCACGGAGGAGTATTTTGCAGACCTTCCGGAAAATTACTTTTCGGACGGGATCAAGAAGTTAGAAAATCGCTGGAATAAGTGTATCAAACTAAAAGGGGACTATATTGAATAATATAAAAAACATTTAAAAAAATAAAAAATTAAATTCCCAAGGAGGTTGCTTTTCACCCCATCTAGTATGTCTATATATGTACATCTACGTAATTGGTTATATGATTTAGCAAAGATGATATTCATATACTTAAAACGAGTACAATACCTTAATTTCCTTATCCTCGTGATGGATCCTGGTATACGAATTGTATTCCATCGCCTTGATGAGACCACGGTTTGTAAGAGAGATGAAAACTTTAATAACCTCCTGTTCATCCCATCCGTAATCCCTAAAAAAACAATGGTTTAAATAAATTCTTGAAAATAATTTCCAACCCGTCAAAATTACTTTGCCAGATCCCCAGGGGTAATGGGATTCGGATAAGCCTGCTCAATTAGTTCAAGCACTTTTTCCTGTGTCAATGGTGGCGATTCAAACTGTGACTCTTCCATGGACGCTATAGGGATAAAAGAGAAAAAAATTTTTTTTTTTTACAAAATGTTGGTCATCTCGTTATTACAACATAAAGAGTTATCCAAAATCAAATAAAAGAAAAGGAAAGGAAAACATTGAAGTAGGAGTAATAAAACAAGACAATGAAGTATTATTGTGGCTGCGTCTGAATCATGAAAGGGGAGCAATTTAAATTAGTTTGTGATGGCGCAGCGATGACGATGATGATGACTATAGGAGGAGCACAAGCTCATGAGGTTAGTTAACTCGGTTGCATCAAACCAAAAAAATAAAAACAAAAACGAAAACGAAGACAATGGAGCAAGTCGAATTAAATTTTGCAACTTAAACAATTGCTACCAACGGAAGATGGCTGGGAATTACATACGAATATGTACAATACATACGTTACGTGTGGTGAAAATTTCATAGACACATCACATAAATTATCATACTTTCATTATACATGACGAAACAACATCATCCTCGCTCCCAACCCATTGCGGATGCTTGCCTAGGTACATACATATTTGAAGGGAAAATCAGACATAGTGTCTGTCTCAAGGAGTACCTGAGGGAAATATGCACGTTACATTTCAATGCCTACCATCTAGCAATTAAATACTTAAGTGCCCTTTAACCAGATTGAAAAAGAGATGTATCTTAAGCACTTAGAGATGCATGACACTTTACGTGTTGAGCCAGGTACATGAGCAGGAAATATGTATTCTATTTATGAATTCCAAATGTGTTAGTATTTCCTGAAGTTTATATGAAGAAAGTGTAGAGGATTTCAATGCAAACATGCACGAGTAATCAAATGTTTGGGGTTTTATGTTAACAATTTTATATATACGCCTACATATTTACACATGTGAGACCAAAACAGAAACTCATCCCCGAAGATGAACCGTACTCATATGGGCCTTCTAAGTAGGTTTCCTTTTCAGCGTTCATACGGTGCATCATACTTGAAAACATCAAGTCAAGTCTCGTAGTTGTTGGGTTGAAAACTGCTCTTACTAACCCCTAAAGCAAGTGATAGCCTTATGTCATATTCAACTCCTGGTGAGAAAATATCGACCAAGCCCAGACGTCAATTCAACGGCAAACGGATATTTCGTCATCGTGATTGGAAAGTTTAACGCAAGGACAAGGACAAGGACGGTTTAGCCAAGGACAACAACACGTTCAAATATGTGATGGGACCACACCGCCTCGGGTCCACGGGAAAAAGATTTGTTGATTTTCACAACGTCACCCGTCTGGTCATTGGGGCACACTATTTGGCACTGGATCTCGACTGATCGACAACGTACATTGAACCAGATCGATCACTTTACCATGATCCGATGCTTAAGAACTTGTATCCAAGAACTTGTCCGTAACAAACGTGGAGCTGACATCAAAGTAGGAGGAACCACCATCTAATGGCTACTATACGTCTTCGTTCTATATCTGTTAACACCAAACGATCTAACTCGCTAAGGATACCCATGTACAACATCGAGAAGTTGCGCCAGCAGATAAAGGATCAACTCCCTACAAAAACAAACACAATCAACGTTGACGATCACTGGCACACTGTGAAACAACATCGACGGTAAAGGTGAACAAAAAAAAACATGGCTGACAGCGGGCAGACTTGGAGAAATATCGACTTTCGTATGAAAGTGCAATAGGTGCAGCGGCCTTAGCAGTAAATCGCCCTGAACTAGAATTTCGGTTACGAATGAAGAGAAAAGATAGGCAGCGTAGTATGTACAAGACAAAACAAATGTATATACATGAACGCGTAACACACCTTAGCGTAACGCGTAAGCACTAAGAAAATGAAAATGAAATGACCTTCATCACTAAAGATGATTTTACATGAAAAACCAACATCATGTTCTAACAACCAATTGACGACAGTTCTGCGTTTAATGTTTTGTTATAGCGTATAACTATCATAACATAAAAATGAATTCGTTGGTGGTCAAATGTCTAAACTGCATCCAGTAAAATGCCTAAAAAGAAATCTGCCGATTTCGGATGAGCGACAGCTTCCTAGATAGCACGAACGTTTTGCAACAATGCTTATCCACTTAAGCAATACGCAACAACAACAAAAAAGTGAGCAGAAAATACCGATATACGCACCAAGGTATTTGGCATAGGTGGCATCTCAGCGGAACTCTTACAACAGCGGATATTCCACACACACTAATTAGGAAAGCATGACAAACAGTGGTCTTCCCCGTAGATTGTAAGAGGTAAATCAATGTTAAGCTGCCCAAGAAGAGAAACCTGACGGAATATGGCAACTGAAGATGCGTTCATTCAGCTGTGACTAAACTATGTAATAGTGAGGATCGAATGAATATCTTGATGGAACGCACAACGTTAAACAGGGAAATCGGTGCGGATAATGATAAAACAATACATCGGATTTACATAGATCTCAGAATATGTTATTCATCGATATCAGGAAAGTTTTCGATAGCTTGAATCGGGATGCTACAATATATGGCGAGCCATGCGGATGGGAGGTATACCACAAAGACTATGGCTATTTTAAAGCTAGCTATAATGGCGATAAATGTCTTACACAACAATGAAGTGTTGCATCCCTTCGTCACTTATTTTGTAGTAATCAGTTGACGCGATCCGGGCAATTCTGTCTGAAGGAAAAATGGGGCTGAGGTGGGCTATAACATCATATTTTTATCATCATTGCCGCACTGATGACATTTGCCTGCCCTCACACAGGATATTGCAACTAGAGAGGCGTCAAAGGAAAATAAAGTAGGAAAAAAAATAATAAAAATCGCTAAAACAGAAGCCTTAAGTTTTTCAATCTCTTAGCATAACACCAGCGTTTCTCGATTCTTGATGTTGTAAGCCCGAATCCGGAAAGCAAAAGCTGCTTTCAGTATGTTATCAAGAATTTGGAGAAGCAATGTTTTCAGCTAAAAATCAGCGAATACCGTTCCGATCAAATGAGGAAACAAACAAACTTTATGGGTTTAGTACCCACGAGAGATACATAGGAGCACTTAACGAACGAATTACGTAGTTTTTTGAGACAGGTAAAGATTTTCTGCGCTCTCATTGAATTATATGTTCGAGTATGTGATGTCAGAATAACTAGTGGCATTCAATTATTATCAGCCTCTTCTCCTTCTGAATTTTTGTATAAGGGAAATTAATAGCCCGGCATAAAGTTTCATATTCGTATTATTTGGTCTATAAGCGAACCCTTATATATCACGGTATAACCGAAGACAAATAGAGTGAGAGTGAGGTAAGGGTTAGAAATCTGAAGGTGCAAATTAAATAATGAGAATGGAAAAGAGACAGAACCAATTCCTGAAGGGCACCAGCGTTTATATTATGAAAACCAAATTTTGAACTATCTAAAACGTCTTGAATCTTGAAGGTAAATTCTAATCAAGTGAACAGGAGATTCAGTAATCCAAAGACTTTAATGGCATGTCGGATTTCTTTCAAATACCAAATGCAACTACGTTGTTCTCACTACAATGCTATAAACATTCGTTCTGCTTATAGGTAGTGATACCATGAAACTACTCGTACTAGTAGACTTGTTTATACGAAAACCATCCTGTCGATCTCGAAATATTTTACAAGCTGATGAGCTCTCTTTATCTTGGACGGAACTTCAATATATGAGTGAGGAGGTCTCTCAAAACTAAATATTAATCAAGGTACATATATTAACCGGTGCTAGTAATTTGTCTACATGTTCGTACCCTTGAGCAACATCCAAAAAAGGAAGTGGTAAGTGGTCTATTCTCCCAGCATAAAATTTAATCATAGCCACTGCATGTTACTGAACAGCAATGATTCCAAACACATACTCAGCGATAGAAGTTTTTAAGTCATGGCCATCCAGGACAAACTTGTACAAGCAAAGCTCAGCAAAAGAGAATTATTTAACCACTCATTGGTATCACGTTACGACGAATGTTTAACATCAATGGTTTCCTATTAAACTCAGAAGAATCTTTGCAGAAGGGTAGAGAAATTCGTACTCTTAAGAAAATTAGTTGTTCGTTTTTACATTATGAGGCCATTATACGATATTACTGGAGGTAATAACGCAATTCGGAACGGAGATTGGAAAGCAGGTCACAATGTAGTAATGAATGTATTTTCCCATAATCCAAAACTTGCGGATAAAGCAGACCAGTTTTGCTTCAAAAGTATATCTCGGCCTACATCATAGTCCTACAACCTTAAACAGTGCTCAACAGCAAGCATTTACGATGTCATTAATCCTTTTTAAGTTAGTTTTTCCAAACATACAAATACAAATTGATATTCCAAAAAACATACAAACAACACGCAAACAAAAAATTTAATAATTAAGACTCTGATTAGTGTGTTACACGTTTATATTTTCATTTTACTTTTCTAATATTTTATCGATAATAATAATTTACAAATGGAAACAAGACAAAAATAAATCCCATATCTGATGTTGGATTCTTTTGGGGAATATACCTGATCCTTGGCATGCAAAGTTTTTCCAATGCGAGATTAGAAACAAAAAAAAACAAAAGAAAACAAAACAAAGCACAACATTTGTCAATTTGCCAAAAATTAAATCAAAATAATGAAAACATAAAATTATTTTCTTGTTAGTGTGCTTTCGTTATAGATATCCAACCAAATGGCTTTCATAAGGTCGTCACCATCACCTGTTTGCTTTTGTGCCAGAAGGGCTTCCTCGAACTTTTGATCACAGTCACCATAACAATAGATAATGTAGCCATCTCTAGCTAAAAAACCCAATAGACGTTTCAAAGGATAACGAAAGTAAGATAAATTGAACACGGAACAGAACAAAACAAAAATATGAAACCATGTAGCAAAATAGACTTGAACCAAATTCAAATTGATCTCTACTTACGTGGTCGCGATGGAGGAGCTGATGTTTCCTCGAGTATTCTCAGTTCAATCTCAAGTGACTGTATCTCATCATAGCCACGTTGAAGGAGCTTCATGATTTTCTTTATGAATCCCACATAATCTGTAAAAAAAAAATTCAACGATTAGTTAATTTAGGGAATGTAGTTAACAATTTCTTACCTCTTGGGAACTCCTTGGGACTCACAAGCTCTCTGAAGAAATCTTGAGCTATGTGTGCTTGTTTCTCTTCATCCCTCAACCAATCGCGGAACCAAAAACGCAACGTTCTCGATTCCTGTGAATGTTTACCACTGTTCGCACTGACCAAGAACACACGGAATTCCAACGACAACTGAGCTGGAACACTAGCACTTTTTTGTGCTGTCACTGTGTCTTTATTGATTATGATTCCAGTGTGATCTCCTCCAGCAACATGGACCCGGTCATTGATCTCGTCAACTAGTTTCCTCTCGATGAGGATCACTGTACTGTTGGCTGTCTTACCTTTTGGTGTCATCACAACCTGTTCTCTGTCTGTTTGTGGTGGCGTGTGGCAAGGACTACGACCATTGCCGTTCTGAATTTCACAGAGACTGTTGGTGCTGCCACTCACCGACCGATTACCGTTGCCATTGCCGTACATTTTATTCGGTTTCGGGGGTGGCGGTGGGGGCATATTCATAAAGGACATGACTGCTTATCTGTACTATGTACTGCTGTTGTTTTGTAGTAGTGTATCCGTACCGTAGTGTGTTGCTTTGGCCTGGTTTCCTAGGAATGCGGCCTTGAAAGCGTCAACAGAATGGGAATGCGAATACTCGAATACAACTGCGATTGATAACCTGAAAATAAGAAAAAGTAAAAAAAAGAAAAACAGAATTAGTATATTATGAGGGGTTAGCTAAAAATATCAGTAGGACGGGAAAGTTGTCCTACTCTTGTTGCAAGTCGTGTAAATTATTTGAATACAATTTGATGAGACTTTTATAGTAATACATGACAAAAAGCATGGCGCACGAAACTATTTTCTTTCTAAAGGAGTGACAGTGCCTGGCACTACATACATATGATACGTAAAGGTATTTATTTTATTTTTTTAGAATTTCTTCGAGCAGTGACTTTGTTTTAGCAATGAGACTGCGATTTGAGCGGCTTCCAATGGGAGGGCGATAAATTTAAAAAAAAATTCCTGCAGGAAAGCTCGTAAACACAGGTTGTAATTTATGCGCAAATTTGTTTGATGTGAATGGTAACGACTTGTCTTTGATTTACATCTTTCAAAGCAATTTATTGTAGATTATGTATGATAGAATTTTCCTAGGAAGAGGCAAAGGACAAACAAACTTCTCCAGCTGAATTGAATAGGGCAAGGTTCGATGAGCTTTGCTATTTAATTAATCACACTTATTTTTATGGTACCCAAGGAAGTAAGTGGTTGCAAAGTGAAACGGAGATATGTTAGCGCAGTTTTTAAATAGATCGCCTTCTTCTGCGGGAATGAAGCCTGCAGTTCCATGAAAGGATTTATGATCTACTGGCTAAAAAAACTTTTTGCATTTTTGCAGATTGCCTTTTCCATAGTGTTAGTAAGTAAATACTCAGGAAACCTGACGGTGCCTATAACTAATCGAAAGCCGGTCTTTCAGTCTTATAGTAGAAACTAATTTACCTGGCAAATAGATCAACCAGTGGAACCAATCGTCTCAGCTGATATCTGTGACTGGTTGAGATTAATGCCTTTTGATACGATTTTTCGTTTTTGGAACTTCAAGTCAACTTACTACCGCCTTGCGAATGAAACATATATCGACGTAAAAGAATTTTCAAAGATGAGGTTCAAAATCTAGCAAAAGGATATGTATATACGAGCATATGCACTTTGGCGAGTAGTACAAAGTACGCGTTACACATTTGATCCAATATTGAGAGTGTAAAGCGCAAGCAACTCTTGACGTAAACTATAAACCTTCATGCCGCCTTGTTGATTTTCAGCTTGGATATTGCATTTCTCACCTATTGGTCGGGCGGATGATTGACTTGATTATCAAAGAAGAATAGTTTATAGGCAACAGCGAATAAGACACTACTAAGACGTTTTCGTGTTCATCTTTGCAGGCTTCTGTTTGTAGCCTTGGCATGCTGTTTTTACGTTCTCAATGGATTTCATCGAGGATTTTTCATGCTTGCTTGTCCCTTCTTTGGAGATTGCACTTTTCATGAGTGACTCTTATGTTCTTATATTCGTTTGTTAAACTATAAGTTATCAAGTGGTCACCGGTGTTGTACTGCAGTGGTCTTCGTACGCATATTTTGATTACCCTGCGTCTGACGAGGAGTTGTTGGTTACAGTTTTTAGGTGCCAAACCTTGTCATTGCATCAACTCTAACGCACCTGGAATTCACTAACAATAAGTATTTACTAAACCGTTTTGGGTTCTGAAGGGTAGATAGTATTCTATTGTAGTTATAACTGTTTTTTACACATTTTGATAAATTTCGAACATGTTTAAAGAAGATTTTGTGGGTTCAAGTCAAACTTCAAAGTGCCTAATGAAAAGCGGAATGATACAGGATTTTCATGCAAGATGTTGTTGTTAATGAAATGGATGGAGTCGCTGATGGGGGAATTATACTTAAATCCTAAAGCACTATTTCGTCGAATATACGGGGCCAAATGTATACACTCGGATTATCAGGAAGCGTATTAGCTAAACACATAAAAAAAGTTGCATCAAAATATCTTCTCACTGGCTATTTGCGGTGCATAGGCGATAATAATATGCCTTCTATCATCAGTCGGTCGCTAAATTTTGACTCTATCTAGAAGTTCAACTGTCAAGATGCAAGATGATGGCAACCATATTCTTATTTTGTTACGTTCCGAAATAAAACGTTTGGTACGCTTTCATTTAAAAGTTCAAGCAGCGAGCCCTGTTTTCGACATCTCTGATTTCTTGGGCGCATAGTATCAAGACTTTACATTACATTGTCGTAATAGGTTTTCTAGTTTAAATTATTTGCCGACGTTTCAGCTTGCGATACATAATTTTCATCTTGAGCGAATCATATTCCTCGTCCTTGGAAACCGACGAGCTCCGACACGAATCTTTCTATTTACGTTTGAATCACTTCTCATATATTTACTATATATACATTCATATATTTACCTACGTTTACTGCTATGATATCGTCATTTCACGGTAGTCTCCCTTCACTCCTGTGCAAGGTTGTTAAGTAGTTCCATTTATTGTAATAGAGGCAGATACTTATTTTAAACTTGGAAGTTGCAATTATGCATTTTTATTTTGTTTTGATATGATGATGTGTTTTTTTAAAATGTTATTATTAATAACATCAGGAGCAGGGGCAGACACTCGAATAAATATGGCACGGTTCTTGTGCGGAAGCATAGAACGTCTTGTCCATCGCACTCTTGCACGTCTATATTTTACTTTATTTTTTTTTATAGCAGACCAATTTGTTTTTAAGTTGAAGTTTTTAAGACACGTCTTTGATTTGCAGGTTCAATTCACTGAATCTATAAATATCAGGTTCGGCTGCTCTTATTTCAATACTTTTTTAAATATTGAAGCCGATGGGTTCGACAATAGGTGTAGGCTTTCCACTTAAGCACTGCACTTAACCACTCTAATTTGCATTTCACCAATATGCAGTTCATACTCATGCTCGTGATGTAATAATTTGGCCGTTAGTCAAAGTTCAACGATAGTACCTTGCCCTAGAACTATTGTACATAGTAAAAATTGTAGTACTTAAGGAGTTAGGCCACTCTAGAGGCCGTAAAAATATGCTGGAGTTTACAAAATAAATCGGGTTTACAAAGGTAGAAGTTTTTGTACATATGATTGACTGTAAAACGTAATTTTTATAGAATAATTTATTTAAAAATGGCGGCTGTGTAGCGTTTCTCAGATGACCTCTCTTTTTTGGAAGGGTCTTTTTTTTTTTTTATAATGAGCGCGCGCTCAAGGGGTTTTTATGCCCTTAAAATGTTTGTACACAGCGCGGGCGATGGAAATTTAGGGAGAAGAAAATACAGGTACCGATGTACATTGGTAAATTGTATAGGAAATACCGAGATCGGTAGGGCATTCCATAAGCGAGTTGTACGGCTTCGAATCACGAATCACGATATTTTAGAGTACGTCCGAAAATGGGCTTAAGGGTATACGAGACTGGTGTTACGGTTGAAAGTTTGAATGGGCGGAATGCTTCTGGGGATTTCAATGGAGCACTGGTGGTGGAAATAGCAAAGTGAGATAGGACACATTACGTCGGTGTTCGAGGGCGTCAATTGATTGACGGATGTAGGTATCACCTATGAGTTTTATCGCATGGTTTTGAATCCTGTCTAGCAGGTGCAAAGATGTTTTACGAGCACCTAATCAGATGTGGGCATTGGAGTACAATTTTTAGCGGATGAATGCCTTATATATTGAGGCCGGGTCAGATGGGGTAAAATATTTCTTACTTCGCTTGAGGAAACCTAGACATTTCGCAGCATTTTTAACGACATCGAATATGTAAGTGTGTAAATTGTCACTGACACACATACCAAGAATGGAAAGTTTTTCCCTTTCGACGATGTAAGTGGATGGATAATGACTGGTTATTTAAATTTCGCTTTAATGATAGCAGACAGCATTGAGTTTTGGAAGCATTACATGTCACCTTGTTGATACGAGTAGTTCCCGAATTGGTTATGAAGTTACGAGTAACATCGAATTTTAATGAGCTTAACATACGCTGCGGTTCTCATTCTACAGCCGAATAGCAGGAGCGTGAGTCCGGGAACGAATATGAAAAGCAGAGAGTACTGTCGTATATTGGAATATATTGGTTTAAAAGTAGCAGAGGAGATCATTAATGAAGATTAAAAAGAGTGTCGGAGACAGAACGGAGCCCTGGGCATACCAGCATTTGTGAATATCAGTCTTGAAACTGTACAAGATGACTTGAATTGAACTTTCCGAAAGGTAATTTCTAATCCATTGAAGAAGAGAGTCATCGATCCCAAAAGCACGCATTTCAACAAAAGAGCCTGATGCCAAACTCTGTCAAATGCCTTAGTAATATCAAGTGCAACTATCTTGCTTTCGATAGATTGATGTACGCTTTGGTTCCAATTTTCGGTGAGACTTCCCATCAAATCACCAGTGGACCTGTTGCTACAAAAACCATACTGCCGGTCATTAAGAAGTTTTCGTGTTTCGAGATATTTCATTAGCCGACGGTTTATCAGTGGTTCCATGACATTGAATAGAAGGAACGTAAGGACAATGGGTCTCTAGGAGGAGAGGAAAGTAGATTCGCTTTTTTTAGGGACGGGCTGGACAAATGCTGTTTTCCATCTGCTCGGAAAGAGTCGTAAAGAGTAGGATAGGTGAAAAAGTTTACGCAGTGGTTTTGCTATCTCTTCAGAAGAAGGGGAGATATACCATCTGGACCAGCGGATTTATATACATATATTAAGATCTTTAAGAACTCTTGCTACAAAGTGGATTGGTCCCATTGAAGATTCGACGCACTTAAGTGTAGGCGGAGATAAAGCACAATCTGGGAGTGATGAGCTAGCGCAAAGTGAGTAGCAAACAGATTGGCCTTGTCCAAAGAGCCGATAGCTGGAATGTCATTGCAGCGTTGAGATGGAGGATGAGGCAGAATTTCTTTTTTTGACGAACGACCAAAAATTTGTACTGCCTTTGGGACATTGCAGTATTTTTTGGCTCAGTTTTTGGTCGTTTTGGAATTTCACACGCGGTCATTTCTGGCTCGTTTGAACTTTTTTCGATTTTCCTCTGTCGACGGTCGTACCAACACCTCCTGTAAATTTTGAATTATGATGAGTCACTAAATTTTTTTTATTGTACCTAACAAAAGCTAGCGAAGCACGTAGGATTTTTTCCCTATTTTTTGACTTTTGGCCGAATGGCGCACTTCCAAAATCAAACTTGCAAAATTCGCAGAAAAATCGCCAGAAAATTGTTAATAACAAAAGAACTATGCCATATAAAACAAAAAAAAACACAGGGCCAATAGTCTCCGCAGCTAGGCTCTTTAATTTTTATATTATCTTGTAATTTTAAATACTTGTTAATAAACGATAATAATAATAATAATAATAAAAAACAAACTCTACGTACTTATTTAGACTAGTTAAAATTTGAAGTGAATTGGTTGAAAATTGTTCAAGTTATGAGTGCGGCCAACATAAGAAATGCAGTTTTGTGATAAACCCGCTTAAAATTTCGTTTCGGTCATAAGATGCTCGCTGCCTACCTGGCGGCCTTGTGCTATACTTTGAAAAACAAGTACCCCGAGATACAGTGTTGTGCAAAACATAGGGGATTTTTCCTGAACAGTTTTCATTGAAGAATTCTAGGGGACAGGAACACAGTAGGCACATGTGTTTGGCAATTTAAGAAAACCTATTGCATAAGTTTACAAATAAAAAAAAAAAGGCATAGCTATCAATATTTTTAGAGTTTTGCCAAAAACTGTAGCTCAACTCAATGCCATGCCTGTGCAAAACATACCGTATTTTCTTGCTCTTTAACTTGCTGATAATGGTTTTGGCTGTCATTTGAAGTGACTTATAGACTTAACAAAACTTAAAAGGTCAGGTGTCACCAATTTGTTTACTAATAAAATGGCTAAAAATAAATATAATGGTGTGATTAAAACTCAGGTGGTAGCGGATTTCATCGTCGACAGTGTGTGACATTATAAAAAGTTTCGGAATGGAAAACCGGTCGAAACCATTCACTGTGGAGGGCGTCCCAGAAAAACTACACTCCGAACCGATCGGTAAATTAAGAAAATGATTCTTAACGATCCTTTCTTGCCTTCAAGAAAGATTGTTAGTGAGCTCAATTTTTCAATTGAAGCAAGCACCGTACGCAGGCGTCGAAGAGAAGCTGGTTTTTGTTCTTTTCGACCAGCGAAAAAGCCTCTACTTACTGCTAAGCATAGACAAAAAAGATACCATTTTATTCCTATAGTAAGTCGTTGATTACTTTGCTAACGCTAATCGTCTCTTAGATTCACAGGAAACCATTTGAATTGGTCAGCAACAAAGTGGGACTCTTTAGCGACGAGAGTAAGTTCAACTTGATTGCTTCCGATGGAAGTATTTATGTTAGACGAAAAAATGGGACACGTCTTCAACCACGACACTGTAGTCCATCCGTGAAGCATGGATGAGGTCCAATTATGGTGTGGGGATGTTTTTCTGGTGCGCGATGCGGACCAATATATGAGATTAGTGTTATTATGGATCGTTTTCAGTAAAGGAATATACTGGAATCCATAATGCTACCATACGCTGAGGAGCAGATGCCACTGCTGATAATGATAATGATAATGATAATGACCCAAAACATTCATCAAAGTTGGCTAAGGAGTGGTTTGCGCAGAAAAATGTTGATGTATTGGGTCTATAACTTAATTCGCGCGGTTTGCTAAGAGATGGCGTAACTTGTGTTATTCCATTGTTATTATTCCATTGGAACATGCGTTGGAAAGCTACTGTCATTGTACGTCATTTCAGTATATGTCATTCATTTGAAGAGTAAACAACAATAATTTTTTTTCACTCAAATATGTCGAACTTTGTGCCTGAAAAAGTGTTTTTGCGGGGAGTTCTTCTTCATGAAGGAAACTGCTGCCGAAAGTCATCGTATTTTGGTGGAAGTTTATGGTGAACATGCGCTAGCCGAGCGAACGTGCCAAAAGTGGTTTGCACGATTTAAAAGTGGTGATTTTGGCTTGGAAGACGATGAACGTCCTGGGCAGCCAAAAAAGTTTGAAGATGAAGACTGGAAGCATTACTCTATGAAGATTGTTGCCAAACACAAGAAGAGCTCGCAGAATCTTTGGGTGTCACTCAAGCAGCCATTTCAAAACGTTTAAAAGCAGCTGGATATATTCAAAAGCAAGGAGATTGAGTTCCACATGAACTCAAGCCGAGAGACGTCGAAAGGCGGTTTTGTATGTCCGAAATGCTGCTGGAACGCCACAAAAGGAAGTCATTTTTGCATCGGATTGTTACTGGTGATGAAAAATGGATCCATTACGAGGATCCATTACTCCAAGCGCAAAAAATCATATGTGAAACCCGGCCAACCAGCCAAATCAACGGCAAAGCCGAATATCCATGGCGCGAAGGTAATGCTCTGTATTTGGTGGGATCAGATGGGTGTGCTGTATTATGAGCTGCTAAAACCGGGTGAAATCATCAATGGACAACGCTACCGAACACAATTAATCCGTTTGAAGAGAGCAGTGGCCGAAAAATGCCCGGAATATGCGACCAGACACGAGGCAATAATTTTCCATCATGACAACACTCGGCCCCACGTTGCTATTCCGGCTAAGAACTATTTGGAAAACAGTGGATGGGAAGTCTTACCCCACCGCCTTATAGCCCAGACCTTGCCCCTTCTGACCACCATTTGTTCCGGTCGATGCAGAACGCCCTCACTGAAATACGGTTCACATCAGAGCAAAATATCAAAAATTGGCTTGATTCATTCTTGGCTGCCAAGCCGGCGCAGTTCTTTTGGGATGGGATCCACAAATTGCCAGAAAGATGGGAAAAAGTCATAACTTCAGATGGGCAATACTTTGAATAATACTATTGCACATGTTTTTCTTAAATAAACGTTCAAATTTTGAAAAAAAAAAACCGCACGAATTAGGTTACATACCCAATAATAGAATGGCCCTCTCAATCGCCCGATCTAAACCCTATCGAAAACTTGTGGGCCATTTTAAAAAGACGGGTAGGGTCAAAGACGCACGCATTCAAACCCGCGTTTATGACGTCACTAAAGAATGAATGGGAGAAGATTCCAAAAGAAACTTTTGAGAATCTAGTGTCGTTCACGCCTACAAGATGCGAAATGGTCTTAAAAAACAACGGTTACTGTACACAATATTAACATAAGTATAACGAAAATCCATTATATTTTGCACAGGCCGTTACCGAGTTAAGTTGAGTTTTTTTTTTGTATAATAAAACATATTATCGCAAAACCTTTTTTTGTCCTTTATTTGTAAACTTTACATATAAATTGACAACAGATTCTACTTAGGTTCTTTCTGTTCCCTAAAATTCACCAAAAATTGAGAAATGTGAAATTAATACATTCTGCTGCATTTCAGCTGTCTCGTACAAATTACAGACGGAGGAAAGATTGAAGGTCAAACCGACCATAAGGCTGGTTTATCACGGTCATTTAAATATACAAAACATTCCAACATACTCGTAAATACTGACCCTCTTCCAAAATCTGCAAAGTACAAAGTACAAAAATCCACAAAATTTACCACTCTTATTGCACCTACCACACTAAAAGATAAATTTCAGTCAAGAAACACACCTTACTCAGCCCAAATTCGGGTTGGTCGTTAAAAAGAAATAAAAATATGCCCAAAATGATATCAAGGGTTTTGTCCTCTAATTGACATTTAGTCACACTATCAAAAGTCCACCATACAATATAAAACAACAAACGAATCCTTTTTACTATTTACCAAAGTCCTACCCCTGATGTGTAGCTCTTAATGACTAAAAAATTTATTCAACCGAAATAAATGCATACACCTTCTCATTCATATCTATAGTATATGTACATAACGTGCCAAGCTAGGCATTTATCATCAGAGTTATACGAGTGTGTACATATTCACTTTCATCGTTGACCCCTGTGAATATAGTCACTTGTCAGGAAACTCCTTTCTATGCCACATGTCCTAGGTGTGCGCGCATTTACACTGCCGACTCTGTGACATAACATTTGATATTCGAAGCCCATAGCAGTTATTCATCGCCTGGCTAATTGGATTAGTCTACTCCGACTGTATGCTCGGGGTGATGAAGACAAATTCATGTGCATAGTACCAGGGTTAGTGGACTTTAAAACATTGAAATCCAAACCAGAACGGTTAGGGGGAGGAGTCTGAGACCAAAGACCCCTAAGCAATCAACAGTTGCGACATTACGACAAAGTGAAAATAACCGGTCGCAATTATGAAGTCAGTGCCGATGATCGGTAATTTAATTTCGTCAATCGATGCAAATATGCGAAGGCCAGTCATGCAGGGCTGGACTGAACGGTTGGCCAGTTTTTATTAGAACTCCTCGCTTATAATTGTTTTAATTCAATTAACCTTCTCGAATGATGAAATCACGATGAGAGCATCGCCATCTCATTTGACGAGGAAAATCAAAAAGTGATTTCAATCAAAGCTGCAGAGTATTTTCAAATTGGTAATCAGGGATCAGAGATAGTGATGTAATTTCGAGGCGTGCTAATAGTATCATTCGGAATGCCAGCTAATTCCCTCCTATCTCTTCAAAATAACAATCAATTGGGTTGACAGGTTAAGTGTTAATTATGGAAGTTACACCTCTACTACGCACATCTGTTAGACGTGCTAAAGTATGAGTGCCTTGTTAACACACATTTTATGGATGACGTCATTAAAAATACTTTGTTATGTGTTCTGGATGGTACATACCTTTGTGGTCAATGTCCCATACAGAATGTGAAAATGTGAGGATATGTACGAGTATACAGGTATACAAGAATTTTTGGGTGGGCAAGCTATAGCAATCATCAACTTTTCGCGAAATTTGACAACCCCAAATTGATACAAAGCAACACCTTTGTTCGACCTGATGGGGGGACATATTAGGTCCCTCCCTCTGTTTATAAAAAAGACAAGACGAACAACACAAGCAGGATGGGATAGGCCGTGGACATAAATTTGAACGTAACGAAATAATGGTTAAGCTGAGACTCAGAAAACGAAATGAATGAAACTATAATCAACTTAAGAGGCCTCTAAACGACGAACTCTGATTCAAACAAGAACGGACTACATTTCTACAGTATGTATATTCATAGTTCCTAAAAATATCTACTTAAACTGTATAAATAATGAGCAAGTAAACTCCCACTCCCATGAGCCCCCGATCTGTAATTACGATGAGTTTGGTAGTACACTAGAAACATGCGCTAAACGACCGGAATACAGGGTGTCCCAGTTTAGCTGTATAATCCTTCAAGGGCATATTCCCGAAGTTCCGCCGAACAAGAAATTGAATTATTCTCACTCCATTTCAAATTACAGTCCATCAAAGTGGGTGAACTCTAATTTGGAGGTGTAACCACTTTAAACGCTATAATTTCTAAACTAGTACAAGTACAAAAATAGTTTTAGACATTTTGGAAAGTAATTTATTAGTGCATACAAGTCTTAAATGCTTTGGGTACATCTGTGCAGCATCAAAAAAGTTATGGCTGTTCCATTTTTTTACTTAATGCATTTTTCTTATAATTTTTACTTAATAAATTTTCTGAAATTTTATGAAATTTTTATCCTTGCAAAATTTCCTAAAAATTAAGTTTAGAAACTTTTTTACGTACAATCAACAGATTTTGTAGTAAAAGCCATGGCCAAGATCTGGCAAAACTCTAGTCTTCTTTGCGCATCACCTGGTAGTAAATCCTGTAACGGTCTCAAATGGAAGGGGTGTAATCTATTTCTCTGTAGAGTCCTATGAATTCTGGTTCTGGGAAGTTCCAACTGCACAGCTAGTCTGCGGACACTGCCACCGCTCCGTCTGAACGTCCTTCTCTTTTTTTTTTTGGTTCAGTTGATCCGGTATCAACGAGGCGCTGATACCTATCAGCGAATAGCCGGATGCACGATGTTCTACGATTTGGGTATAGTCGTTAGTACTCCAATCTTGCCAACGAAGCGTTTCCATTGCAGAACCCGTATACAAACACTATTGTCGCGAATTCACGTTTTGAATACATTTTGTGGAGATCAATTTATCAATCGGCTGTTCACTTACAGAGCAAAATGTCGATTATAGATCAGTTGAAACAATGTCAAATTGAAAAAAAAAGATTAACAAAGAATTATCCCTTTTTACAATTTTTTCTTCCTATTCGACAATTAACTGTTAACTGCATTGCTCATAGGTGTGTTAGTTTGTTATTCTTACTTAATTGTGTTTGACCATTTTTCTTTGACGAAAAATGGCTTTTACTACAAAGTCTGTTGATCGTACGTAAAAAAGTTTCTAAACTTAATTTTTAGGAAATTTTGCAAGCATAAAAATTTCAGAAAATTTTAAGAAAAATGCATTTTAACTTAATTCGTGCGGTTTGCTAAAAGATGGCGTAACTGGTATTATTCCATTGTTATTATTCCATTGGAACATGCGTTGGAAAGCTACTGTCATTGTACGTCATTTCAGTATATGTCATTCATTTGAAGCGTAAACAACAATAATTTTTTTTCACTCAAATATGTCGAACTTTGTGCCTGAAAAAGTGTTTTTGCGGGGAGTTCTTCTTCATGAAGGAAACTGCTGCCGAAAGTCATCGTATTTTGGTGGAAGTTTATGGTGAACATGCGCTAGCTGAGCGAACGTGCCAAAAGGGGTTTGCACGATTTAAAAGTGGTGATTTTGGCTTGGAAGACGATGAACGTCCTGGGCAGCCAAAAAAGTTTGAAGATGAAGAACTGGAAGCATTACTCTATGAAGATTGTTGCCAAACACAAGAAGAGCTCGCCGAATCTTTGGGTGTCACTCAAGCAGCCATTTCAAAACGTTTAAAAGCAGCTGGATATATTCAAAAGCAAGGAAATTGGGTTCCACATGAACTCAAGCCGAGAGACGTCGAAAGACGGTTTTGCATGTCCGAAATGCTGCTGGAACGCCACAAAAGGAAGTCATTTTTGCATCGGATTGTTACTGGTGATGAAAAATGGATCCATTACGACAACCCCAAGCGCAAAAAATCATATGTGAAACCCGGCCAACCAGCCAAATCAACGGCAAAGCCGAATATCCATGGCGCGTAGGTAATGCTCTGTATTTGGTGGGATCAGATGGGTGTGCTGTATTATGAGCTGCTAAAACCGGGTGAAACCATCAATGGACAACGCGACCGAACACAATTAATCCGTTTGAAAAGAGCAGTGGCCGAAAAACGCCCGGAATATGCGACCAGACACGAGGCAATAATTTTCCATTATGACAACGCTCGGCCCCACGTTGCTATTCCGGTTAAGAACTATTTAGAAAACAGTAGATGGGAAGTCTTACCCCACCCGGCTTATAGCCCAGAACTTGCCCCTTCTGACTACCATTTGTTCCGGTCGATGCAGAACGCTCTCACTGAAATACGGTTCACATCAGAGCAGAATATCAAAAATTGGCTTGATTCATTCTTGGCTGCCAAGCCGGCGCAGTTCTTTTGGGATGGGATCCACAAATTGCCAGAAAGATGGGCAATACTTTGAATAATACTATTGTACATGTTTTTCTTAAATAAACGTTCAAATTTTGAACAAAAAGCCGCACGAATTAAGTTATATACCCAATAAAAAAGAATGGGACAGCAAATTTGTTTTGAGTTTAACAAGATTTTTTTATTGCTGCACAGATGTACCAAAAGCATTTGAGACTTGTATGCACTACTAAATTACTTTCCAAAATGTCCAAAACTATTTTTATACTTGTACTAGTTTAGAAATTATAGCGTTTAAAGTGGTTACATCTCCAAATTAGAGGTCACCCACTTTGATGGGCTGTAACTTGAAATGGAGTGAGAATAGACCCCCCTCCCCCTGGCCTTACAATTTCTTGTTCGGCGGAACTTCGGGAATATGCCCTTGAAGGATTATACTGCTAAACTGGGACACCCTGTATGTTTTTTTTCCATTCATTTATTTATTTATTTTTTTCTATTGGAACAAAGCATTCCGAACTACAAAAGTCGATTGCACTTTGTGTATGTGTCTTTTAATGAAATTTCTCAGTGTTTCATAGAAACACAATCATTAACTTCAGAGATAAAGTGCATATAACTACTCGTACATTACCCGCGCAAAGAATTCAAAGTGGAAGTGTTTCGCAGTGTCGTCATTACTGTCGCAGCGAGCGCGCAGAAGATGGTATATGCTTACTAAAAGTGTAGTGACCCATTACGACGCCAGTTAGCAGTCTCCGGTCGTTTACATAGCAGGAATGTCGTTGCCTTTCTAAGACGTCAGGGAGAATTCGTTTGGTCTCCTTTTAACTAGGAGAGTAACGTTAGCTAGAGATATTGTAAGAAATTCAATGAGGCAGGATGTCTTTACGCGGGTTCAGGTCCCTAGTGGTCTTATTTGGATCCCCATTATGGCTTAAGGCTCGAGAAAACTCAACGAATTCAACTTTCCGACTGTATTTAGAGAAACAGTGTCATCTTTGAACTAGTGGTGAGAGCGTTCAGCAAAGTTGTGGAAACTCCATATAGATTTGTACCAAAGGCCGCCTTTTTTAAAATATAAGTTAGACTTTGAGAATGTAGGGTATGATATAAAAATATATAAAAATACACCACCAAAAGCCCAAAGAAGTTTACTACTCAGGATGGAACCGAATAAAAAGCTTCGTTCAATAAACCAATGTTGATACCTTTTAGCACCAGTCATCTTTCGCCTTCTCATGAAGAGAACAATATCGGTTTTTGATCTCAAAAATCGACTGGAAGCCCATTTTCAGTTAACCAACCGTCCATTGCGCATAGACCATATGCATCAGCAAAGATTTCTGTCTTCTTTCAAGTGGACTGTTGAGAAATCTTCTATTTTTCTTACGTAGTCCCTGCAAAGCTGCGTTCGACTATAAAACGGCCTATCTGCAGCAGTCGATTGTCCGCCGATCTAAAAAAAACACTAACATCGGCCTATAGAAAATTGTTCCAGGAGTACATGAAATCTTGCTCACTCTTATCCCTCCAGTTGTCCCACACACATTGAATCTTGTTTGTAATATAAGTGCGAAGTATAAACTGGAGCACCACTTACATATATTCAGTCACTTGCTTTCTATTTCGTCATTAATTAAATAATGGATTGAAAAATGACTTGCATTTTTCCAGAGTGAGAATAAGTGAAAACCAGCGAACCACCTTTAGGCATGAAATTTTATGAATTACAATTTTCCAAATCTAACAAGTCGACTCTGAAACTGCAACTAATTCCCAAGGTGCTTAACGTGTCCATAAAAACAAAAAACAACAGTCACCCAATCCTATATACTCATACCAATCCCAGGAAAACCATTAAAAATAAATGTTTCCTCAAGAAGTAATCAACTCTATTAGAGGCTTATGGGTTTCGAAACTATCCAAATGCAGTGAACCATGCCACCACTCGAATCATTCAAACTCAGTTTGTCTTCATTCGAAGTTTATAGCTGTTGTCAAGTATATACATACATATATATGTACCCGTACATACTGTACTGTCCCAGTGAATGTAGTCGGTGTAAAAATGTACTTTTCTCGTCTCAATAGAGCTTTATCAGCGTGTATCCGTAACTTGATCGATAGAAAGTTAAAGTTAAAACAATGACAATGACGCGGAACACGTTAAATTGTATTCACCTGACTGCATTTCATTTTCATGACTTCTCATGTGCATACACTTGTGGTTGCCACCGCAGCAGAGGAGGGATTCGAGCTTAATGGAATAGGAAAGTGACATGATGGCCAAACCTGGAAAACGATAACACGGTTCCCTAAATTAGACGTCTGCTGAAAACTGATAGTCCAAGAGTACATATATGTATACGACCATACCCCTGCCCTCAATGTATCGAATGGGTTTCGACTGCACTTTGGCATTGCTCTAAAAGCGGATGGGCAATTCTTGTTGGAAGCGAGTGCCACCGGAAATACGATTTTAATTGCGGACCTATGAGTAAAATCGTGCAGCTAAGAATGGACACTGCTAGCATTCGATGGGGTACGACATGAAAACCATTTAATACACTCACGGATATAGGTATAATTGATTAATTAGGAACGCTTTGCTTGAAAGACTATTAGAGTTTCAATGCTTAGTACGAGGGGAGGGTTAACTCGTATATATGTCACGGAATCACTAATGAGTCACAAACAATTCTTACATAGAAAATGGAAATGGAATTACATAGTTTGGAAATAACGTGCTCCCCATGAGTCATCCCCCGTAATCGTAGACAAAGTTAGAAATTGTTCGCATATTTTACTTATCAAACTACAACAACAAATTACACTCATACATACTTATAAATAGAAGAACATGATATGGTTTTTGTACTCTGATTAGCGCGTGCTTACGATACTCAAACAATTAAGTTCATTGTACACATTATGAAACGAATAGGGTAATGTTGTTTGGAAACCTAAGTATCATACATGCACCACAGTAATGGCAGGTTAGAATAGGTTGGACAAGTTGGCAGATGTATACTCGTATCTCTACAATATGTCTGTCAACCAGGAAAATCGACAACGCATGCTCTTCAGGAACTCACCACAAAGATTGCAACATCCCTCAAAGCAAAGAAATTCCGAGACAGCTAAAGAGCTTTCGACAACACCGAACACGCTCGGATATACAGATGCATCTGCATCCAAAATCTAGTAGTACATGGTTGGTAAGAGTGGCTGTTGGAAACGCTAACCCACTTAGATCTATTGGCCCATTGTGGTGTCATGTGGATCTATGATCCTCTTACTAATGGAACCAGTTTGAGCTGACGATGAAGCGTAGGAGACTGTTTTCGTCTATACTTTTTTTAGATCGTTTAGGTCATTGTGGAAGAAAGCTCCTAAGTGAAGGGAGAGAGCTGGACATGTATAGAGAAGGTGGAGGATTGTCTCCTCTTCCTCCTCGTCCATGCAGCTTCTACAGAAATCGTTTGTAAAAGCGCCAAGCCTTCTTGCATGCTTGCCTATGAGGCAGTGTCCAGTGACGACACCTATGATGGCACTGAGATGCTTCCTATTTAGAAGGATCAGATCTGTTTAGTCGCTAGACATGTTGGTCCAACAGTCCACCTAAGGTCTGTTCTTTTATTGGCATTGGTATACCTAAGCTACCCTTTTCCGCTAGAATAGATAGAGTGGTTCCAATTTTGACGAGTTCATCGGCCGTACAGTTCCCTAGAATGTCTTTGTGGCCCGCCAAGGTGAAGGTTGAACTGCTCTGCCATGT
The DNA here is from genome assembly GCA_963966105.1 of Volucella zonaria. Classification (NCBI taxonomy): domain Eukaryota; kingdom Metazoa; phylum Arthropoda; class Insecta; order Diptera; family Syrphidae; genus Volucella; species Volucella zonaria. Next base: position 117,840,471 of record OZ014532.1, read on the forward strand.
CCATAAGAGATGATCGGCATTCAAGGGCGGTTTTCGATATTAATGAGACTGACTCCAGGGACTTGATAGCTGCCTGACTTCTTTTTTAATCGCCAAAATTTAAGCCTGGAGCATGCTACAGTGATTTGGAAGACAGAAAGAGAGGCTTAGATTTATCTTATCCGAGAAAACACTGCCACCAACCCCACTATCTGTTTTAGATCCATCTGTGTAGAAATGGATTGACGTGTCCTCCGTGAAAGCATCTTCCTCCCAGAAGGATCTAGAGGTGCTTACATGGAAATCTTTGTCAAACCAAAGTTCAGGTATGTGTAATCGATGTTCTCTGTACGCATTCCTAATATACTAAGAATATTAGCGTGGCCAAATTTATTATTTGTCCACTGTGTATTCACTTTAAGGCGGAGCTACTTGCCTGCTGAAGAGATCGAGGGGTGTCAAGTGAAACAGAATATCCAGCGCCGCGGAGGGAGTAGAGCGCAGGGCTCCGCTTATGCATGGACATGCTGTTTTTTGAAATCTGCTTAGTTTGCTGCAGTTGACTGCATTGTCTAAGGCCGTCCACCAGACAACAATCCCGTACGTGAGTATCGGTCTTATGACCATGTATAAGCGTGTGGGTGAATGTGCCTTGAATGTTTGGTTTCCAGTTTAATTTCCTGTCAAAAATGAGACCCAGATATTTTGCTGTACCGGAAAAGACTAAACTGGTACCGTTTATTGAGGGAGGGTCTATAATTGGAATTTTGTATTTCATGGAAAAGAGGACAAGATCAGTTTTATGGGGGTTTACTCCCAATCCACAGCGATCGGCCCAACGGGTTAATCTGTTGAAATTTAGTTGAAGGAGTTCTTTAATGGTATTAAGATGCGGCAATAGCAACGTCATCCGCCTACGCGGATGCCTGCTACCCTGCTACCAACCGTTTCCAGGTATAACAACAGTTCATTAACCGGTTCCAGAGAAGGGGAGAGATAACACCGCCTTGCGGCATACCTCTGCTAGCACATCTTTTAGCAGAAGCCTCTCCCAGTTTAGAGCTGAATATCCTGCTGTTTAGCCTAAGACTGATCAACTCCCCAAATGAGTCGTCTGCCTGCAGAGTTGAAAACGCAGTCGTGATTGCGGATGTGTTGACGTTGTTAAAGACACCCTTCTATGTCCAAGAGAAGCAACCATTGTGTACTTTCTATATTATCGGGATCGTTCGATGTGGCTAGTCAGTGCTAGAAGTCAGAGCCGTTTCCACAGACTTTCCTTTACAGTAGGCATTGACAGAAGTCTTAGATCAATTTTAGCTCGTAAACGGATATCAATCAGTCGTTCTATAGTTTTCAGAAGGAAAGATGATAGACTTATAGGTCTTAAGTCCTTTGGGACAACATGAGAATATTTTCCGGCTACATGTAACGGTAGAATTATTATCAACGCTATATTAGGCAGTGACAGAATCAGCGTTTTGTTTGGGAAAGGTTGCCCCTCCAGGGTGGAGATCTTTCCCCCCTGCTACGGTCCATCGTAGTCAATGAACTGCTAAATATACTCAGCAATAACGGTTTATATGTCCAAGGATACGCTGATGACAACGGGATTCTTATCATATTCAAATGCGAAGAAATTATATCGGAACTCTTCCAGAGGGCACTCAACATTGTTACTAACTGGTACAAGAAAGTTGACCTAAAAGTCAACCCTAAAAAGAGCACCATAATTGCCTTAACCAAGAGAAGAAAATTAGACAAACTTAAAGATCCAATACTTTTTGGTGAAACCATACAATTTTCAAGTGAAGTGAAATTCCTACGGATTACTCTGAACCCATAAACTCACTTGGAATGCACGTATCAAAAAAAAACCGTAGAAAAAGCCAGGATCTCACTATGGACCATCAAAAATCTACTGGGCCTTAACCCAAAAATTACGCTGTGGATCTACACAGCAATTGCTTGACCCATAGTCACCTATGCGTCTCCAATATGGTGGCATAAAACTTAACAAAATTCTACACAGGCTTTAAAGAAATTTTAAAGACTTGCCTGTGTGTAGGTTAAAGGTGCAATGAGAACAGCGGCCGCCGCTGAATCAGAGGTTCCGTTGAATCTCCCACATAGAGAGAAGGAGAAATTAACTATTAGGAATTACTCTTACAGACATGCCCGGAAAAGTACAACTTAAACCATAACTTCAAGGTTGCATTCTCTGATCGACAGATCTGGGAACAGAGTAAACCCCTGTTTAAATGAGATTCGCTGGTGTGGCACACCGACGGATCCAAAATACACGAAGGAATTGGAGCAGACATATACGGAGAAACTACCAATACCTCACGATTCGCAAGTATGGACAGTGTCATCTCTGTATTTCAAGCTAAGACCTCTGCATTACCAATAAGAACACTCCCAAAAGCGGCCATATTTATTATCAACGCTTTTGAGATACTCTCAAAAATTGTCTGAGACTGCATTATACTTACACTAATAGAGTCCATTTAATCTGGGTGCCAGGTCACGAATTGGCCAGAAAACGTTCGGCCTCAATATTCATATAGCCACAACCATTTTGCAGGTTACTAATTAGTTCCATAAAAAAGCTATATACATAGATAACTGGCCAAAAAGACCATTACTGAACGGAAACTGAAGGTAACAGGAAGTCAAACACTGTTTGCCAACCTTTTCCCTCAAAAGAACAAAGCAACTCCTACAACTTTCTAGGGATCAGATACACGCACTAACCGCATTCCTAACGGGTCACTATCATCTGGCACTGTAAATGGTCGACCACGTCCCAATAATAGAGCAAATCGAGGACGAAGAAACAACAGAGTAGGGTAGACTGGGTACGGTTGAAACATTTTAGCGTTTATCGTCCATTGCCTCGGGATTAGTTGAGCGAGCGGTGACGGAAATATATTAAATAAAAGACCATATATCTGTCTACTAATGGGCAATGTTATTTCAGATTACTGTATTTTATTTTATGTGCAAAATCAAATTAAAAAAAAAAGTAATCTGTTTCAACCGTCCCAATGCCAGGGTCGGTTGAAACAGTGCCAGTGGTCAATTGAAACACATGCAATTGACCCCAGATTTTGGCCTATCTGTCACAAAAGCAGCTGCAAAATCGAGTTCAGTAAACAAATGCCGATAAGATTCCGTAAATGGAATAATCCCAGTTGTACGAAAGCCAGCTTGAGTGTTGGATTGCGAAAGAGCAATGGGCATAGCAGTAGCTATAATCTCTGGGATGTCGTATATTGTCATTGGCTTGCCGGGGTGGCTTCGCATCCATCCATCACAGGTCGAATTTCCAACTTTCTTCAACGGACCGAATACAGACCGATCAAGTGGTTGGAATTTATGTGAGCAGTGGGGAGGGAAAGATAGCATCACAATGCCATTCGTCTTGCAAAAGTCTAGTGCGTTTATGTGGATGTGTGAAGAGTAGTTATCAGGCACAAGTAAGATTTATGTGAAGGAAAAGCGTTTGTAAGTTTGTTGAAGTGATCCAGGAAATGAATAAATGTTTCATCCTTCATCCAGCTAGAAGGATTTAAGCTTCCAGCAGATTCTATTGGCCCATCTCTGATAAAGTGATCTTGGTATCGCACTCGCGGAAAGACGAAGAATGGAGGCATAGCGTTTCCGATGGCATTGACCGCAAAGGCTATTGTGACTAAAGTACCCCTCTCGGCTGAAGTCACAGAACCTACTAGACGAGCACCACGTCTATCTATAACGCTTCGCTAAGTGGGCCTGCGATCGACTTAGAGAAGATGCCGATTTTGCCAAAAAAATCATCTTTTCAGATGAAGCTCATTTTGATCTTGGCGGGTGTGTAAACAAGCAAAATTGTCGCATTTGGGGCACAGAAAACCCGCACGCATACATTGAAAAGCCGATACACCCAAAACGAGTCACTGTTTGGTGCGGATTTTGGTCCAAATGCATAATTGGGCCATTTCTCTTCGAAAATGAGCAAGGAATGGCCGTTACAGTCAATGGCGATCGTTATCGGGCCATGTTGAACGAATTTTTGTTCACAAAAATTGAAGAGGAGGATATTGGCAACATTTGGTCTCAACAGGACGGCGCTACGTGCCACACAGCCGAAGCTACACTCGATGTTTTGCGTCCTGTTTTTGAAGATCGCATTATCAGCCGCAGAGCTGATGTCGTTTGGCCACCCCGGAGCTGCGATTTGACACCGTTGGACTATTATTTGTGGGGTGCCGTAAAAGATAAGTGTTACGCCGACAAGCCAGAGACAATTGACGCTTTAAAGGACAATATTCGTGAAGCCATTGGTGAAATACAGTTGCACACAATCGATAATGTGCTTAAAAATTGGACCGATCGTGTAGGCTACTGCATGGCCAGCCGAGGCAGCCATTTGAATGAAATTATTTTCCATTATTAACCGGAAGGATTGTACTTTCAAATAAAAAAAGAAATTTGAGAAAATATTCAGTAGTTTTTTTTTATAGCATTTTCAAAAAAAAAAAAAACATTTTTGGCGGACCCTATATTATTCTGTCGGGTTTTTGCACAGTAGTTATGCCGGTCTCATTAGCATTGTATACGAGTATTGTATATTTTTTGGTTAAAATTTATAGCGGTCCATGACAGTAACCAAATTGTCGTAGAAAGCATCTACGTTATTTCTATTAAAGCTTGTCGCCCTAGAAAGACTTTTAGCCTGTGCTGCACGTACTGAGAGTTCAGAGTTTCTTCTTATGAACATGCGGAACCATTCTTCGCCAGCCATTTCGTTGGCATCGCAAGTCCGAAGTTGTTGTGAGTCGTACTTGGCGGTTAGTTCGTATGCCAATTTCATAACATCCTTTTTAGTTAAGCCAAAATATACATCTAATTAAATATTTAGATAGCTCACGCTATTGTTCCTAGTTAAACACTCGATTATGAGCCTTATATCCCATTTTTTGGTTTTCATCGCCACCATTCCCATCTCGTTTACGTACAAATCTCAACAGAGAACAGTGATTCAGTCCATTCTTTTCTGCCGCTGTTCTTAATGAAGATCCGGCTTTTACATCTTCATAGGCTTGTTTGTACGTTGATAAGTCGGCCTGACCTCTCGTAGTCTTCCTTTGGCGTAACCTTGTCATCTAAGAAACAAGAAAATTAAATAAATAAACTGTTTCAACCGTACCCACAAAAAATCTTTCAACTGTCCTCAACCCCCGTTTCAGGTATAAAACGGTTCACAGTACGAATGATAATAAGTTTGAATAAAAACAAATCATACAGCCATATTCGACAAACTTCAATTAAAACGATACAAAACTCTCAATACTCCAACTTCAATAAAACCATGATAATTGCAAAAATGTTCGAACAAAAAATATTTACTTTTCCGTCAAAAAACACAATGAGGCCTCCTGGACACAACCAGAGCGCTCGAAGAGGGACACAACATTAAGATTCGTGTTTCGACTTATCGCTCACTTCGTTCTCCCCTTTCAACTGTCCACCGTTTCAATCGTACCCAGTCTACCCTATATCCTTTGCCACTGTAACCGCTTACGCAGAACATGTCTACATCTTCTAGGTAAGCCCTACTTTGAGGCAGAAGATATCACTGCCAGCTCGCTCAAAGAATTTATTTCAATTTCAGGCATCACGGGTGAGCTCTAACTTGAAAAAATGACAATAGACCTAACCTGACCGCAGTGGTAAGGGTACATATTCCCACTTCCCCGCTTAATATAATCTAGTCTAATCTGTAATGTATTAGATATTTTGTCAGCTGTTCCGCATGAATCCTTAAGACGTGTGGTTCTTAAATTACTATTTCAAATTCAATGAAAAGTACACGCAGTACACCCAATCATGCTATTATTTTCGCTGGGGATGAACAAATTGCCCTACCTTGGGGGCTTTCTTCATATTCGTCCGGAAACCGTTCTGACGCAACATTTGTGGTTAAGCAAAGTTATTATATGAACTAGATCACTTAGTGTGATAAATTCAAACGGTTCGCCGTTAGCATTCCAACTTCTCAGGTTCTAATTTTCCAGCTCACGTTTATTGGCATTGAAAACGCACATTATAATTTTACCACAAAGCCTACACCAGATTCGCACGTGGTTCCAGTTCTTGTTTCAGAGTTGAACGTGACAGTATTTTTCGTAAGCGAGGAAATTGTATGAGCTCCAAGCCAAGTTATACAGGGTTTCATGACAAGTAAAAGCTATGAACTTAATAAAAATGACAATAGACGCTTCAATGATGAAGGGAATGGTATCAGCATTCGCATCCCCCTGAATCGCCGATGTCATGATAGCTGGCTTTATAAACTGACAGCAGTCTGCACTGTATTGGACGAAAATGAAAGGCGCTAATCCCTCAATCCATCAAAAATGAAGAGACGCTGGAAATAAAAGTTCTTACTTGCACAGGCAAGTGCATATCAGTCCACTTGGCAGAAGTTAAGCCCTGGAATTCATATATTTTGGATAGTGTAAGCATATGTAGGTGTGATAAAAAATTCTGTAATTTGTAACGCCCAAAGGACTGGATTAAAAATGGCAAGGGTGCCTGTGATAGAATAGAGCCCTGGGACACACCAGCGTTTATTTTGCATATATCAGTCTTGAAATCGTTCAAGACAACTTGAGTTGAACGTCACGGTAGGTAGTTTCTAATTCCTTGAAGAAGAGATTCATCGATTTCAAGTGCACTCATTTTCGACAAAAGGTGCTTACTTCGCTTGATTGGTGTAGACTTTAGTTACACTTTTCGGTGAGATACACGTTGGCACGGTTCTCGAGTTGCTTCATTAGATAATCTTGGAAAGAAGGGAGAAATGGTCGGTAGGAGGAGTGAAGGTTTGCCTTTCTTAGGGGCGGTTGGGACCGTTTGGACAAACGTGTTTTTTATAATTACTCAAAAACAGGAAAATTGATGGAAAAGCTTACTTTTGTCAGCGTGTTCTTCCATGACTTCACAAGAAGGGAGGTATACTCGTACATATAATTGGGTCCAGAAGATTTGTATTTATCGAGATCTTTAAGAGTGCGAAAGTGAATTCTTCTCATAGAATGTTCGATACACTCAGTTGTAGGTTGGGACGTGACACAATATAGAAACACTGGGCTGCGAAGTAAGCAGATTGGCCTTGTCCAAAATGGGGACTTCTGGAATGATATTATAAATGAGTGTTGGGTTGTATGATGACGCAAAGTTTCTAATGTTTTTAATGAACGACAAACAACCTTTATGACCTTTAGGACACTGCAGTATTTTGTACCTCACTTTTTAGTCGTATTCACACGTATAAGAAAGGCGTTCCAGCTATTTCTCTTTTATATAATTTGCGCGCACTCAAGGGGTTTAAGTACCCTTAAAATGCTGCATACAGAGTGGGCGAAGGAAAATCAGGAAGGATAGAAAGAGAGGTACCGGAGAACATTGGTTTTAAATGTTTGAAGGTTATAATGACTAGGAAATAAAGAGCTAGACAGGGCATTCCATAAGGGAGTTGTACGGCTTAGGAACGAATCACGATATTTTAGCGTACGTCCGAAAGTGGGCTTGAGGGTATACTAATGAGCATTCATAGCGAGGCTGGTATTACGGTTGAAAGTTTGAATAGGCGGAATGCTACTGGCGATTTCAATGGAGCACTGGTGGTGGAAATCGCGATAAAAAAAGAAATTACGTCGTTGTTCCAGGGTGTCTATCACCTGAGTTTTATCGCACGGTTTTGAGTCCTATCTAGCAGGTACAAAGATGTTTTAAGCGCACCCGACCAGGTGTGGGCATTGTACTCCAATTTTGAGCGGATGAATCCCTTATATATTGAGGCCAGATCAGGGGGGTAAAATATTTCTTACATCGCTTGAGGAAACCTAGACATTTCGCAGCATTTTTGACGACATCGAATATGTGGTCGTTCCAACGTAAGTTGTCACTGACACACATACCGAGAATGGAAAGTTTATCGGTTTCCACGATGCAAGTGCCATTCATGGATAATGGCTGGGTATTTGAATTTCGCTTTAATGACAGCGGACATCATTGAGTTTTGGAAGCATTAAATTCCACTCTGTCCCCAATTGGTTATGCTATTAATATCGGAATTTAATGAGCTTAACATACGCTGCCGTTCCCGTTCTACAGCCGAAGAGCAGGGGCGTGAGTCCGGGAACGAGTATGAACAGCAGAGAGTACTGTCATCAGCAAAGGAATATACTGGATTAGAAGTAGCAGACAAGAGATCGTTGATGAAAATTAAAAAGAGTGTCGGAGACAGAACAGAGCCCTGGGACACACCAGTATTTATTTTGTGAATATCAGACTTGAAACCGTCCAAGATGACTTGAATTGAACGTTCCGAAAGGTAATTTCTAATCCATTGTAGAAGAGAATCATCGATCCCAAAAGCAGGTATTTTCTACCAAAAGAGCCTGATGTCAGACTCCGTCCAATGCCTTAGAAATATCAAGTGTAACTATCTTGCTTTCGCCAGATTGATGTACGCTTTGGTTCCACTTCCACCAGTGGATTTGTTGCTACGAAAACCATACTGCCGGTTATTGAGAAGTTTTCGTATTTCGATATATTTTATTAGCTGGCGGTTTATCAGCGTTCCCATGACCTTAGAAAGAAGGGACGTAAGGGCAATGGGTCTGTAGGAAGTGAGGGAAGAAGATTCGCCTTTTTTAGGGACGGGCTGGACAAATCCTGTTTTCCATCTGCTCGGAAAGAGTCCTAAAGAATAGGATTGATGAAGAAGCTTACGCAATGGTTTTGCCAACGAGGAAGAACACCTTTTCGGAAGAAGGGGAGATATACCATCTTAACCAATGGATTTATGTATATTAAAATCTTTAAGTATTCTTGCTACTACACGAGTGAGAATGTGGATTCGTCCCAATTGAAGATTCGACGCACTCAAGTGTAGGCAGGGACAAAGAACAATCTGGGAGTACTGAGCTAGCCGCAAAGTGTGCAGCAAGCAGATTGGCCTTGTCCAAAGAGCTGACAGCTGGAATGTCATTGTAAATTAACGTTGGGATGGAGGATGAGGCAGAATTTCTAATGTTTTTGGCAAAGGACCAAATATTTTTACTATCTCTGGGACATTGTAGTATTTTTTGCCTCAGTTTTTGGTCGCACTGGAATTTCACACGCTCGAGAAAGGCGTTGCAGTCATTTCTGGCTCGTTTGAAATTTTTTTTTGGTTTTCCTTTGTCCGGTTGGTCTTGTAGGACCGAAAAAACATTTCTCTAACCCTTACAGTTCGAGTCGTAGAAGCATAACGACCAGTTAAAGTTCCTAAAGAAACTGTTAAGTTCCAGTTGGCTTTCTCGTATTGCCATACGGTTCTTTTGGGAATCTTTTCTCTAACTGTGTGGTCGGTGTACGAGAAATTAGCTGATATAACACAATGGCCCGACGAGCCTAGAGGGGAGAGCACATCAACAATTTACCTATGGAGGGTGAGAAATTAAAAACAAGTTCAGATGTTGGCAGTATGACTATCAACGTCTGGTATTCGCGTGGGCTCAGTTACAAGCAAGCAGCGAAAATCCCAACACACTGTCGTTTGGGTGTTGTTGGTCCATATTGTCGAAGACGCCTACAACTGTGTTCGCCCGTAATAAGCTGTATCTAGTACGCGGATACAAATTATTTTTTGTATGGAATCAGACTGGGCAACGAACTAGTTAAAAGTTGAATTGCTCTGTAGTTCGAGGCTTCCGTAAATCAAGCAATCGCGAATAATTTGCGTACGGAAATGCAATTGTTACCACACGAAGTTAAATTTCGGTTTGTACATTGGTAATCTACATCATTACGCACATAAATTGCGAGAGCACGATAGGAAGAGAAGAATGGCAGTAGTTCGTATCCATGCACCCTCATGTCAAATAGATCCAATAAGATTTTGCAAGGATCTACCTATGTTCAGCAATCTAATAAGCCTGTGGTCAGCTTATCATAAAATTATTTTTGATCTTTCCTTCGGCTAAAAAAAGTATAAAAAATAAAATGATGTTCCCGTCCCGCAATCGAAGATATTAAATGATGCCAACCTCGGAGAAGCTCGGATAATTCGGCTTAGAAGGCTATCACCCCTACTGTGAGAGTCAAAAAATAAACGATAAACGATAAATATCAAAAAATTTGAGTACTTGGTATTGCGACTGTCAATTATCAAAGAGTGATTGACTATCGCTAATTTGTGACAAATTTCCATTTTGAATCGGGCCAAAGTGAAACAACAAACAAATGGAATTTTCCGATGTTAGTTTGTCAACAAATGTCATGTCTCATTCACAATAGTCAATTTATTCACAATAGCCACAAATTTTATCAAATGAGTAACACAATACCGAAAATTGTTTTCATTGGTAAAATTGTCAATCGTCAATTGGTTGATAATTGACACTCGCAGTAGGGGTGATAGTCTCCTTGAAAGTATGGACGCCAGTGCCCCGGCCTGAGAAGTTTTCCACTCCAACCCAAAGGGACAACTCAGTAAAGGACGATCTCATTAGGTGGCGCACACAAGTGGAACAGAAGCATGTTACCTAAGGTCCTGCTCCACTCCAGGCTTAAATAGATAAAACGGAGCGACTACATTCATTTAACATTCCTCTCACCTGTATACCCGTTTCTTTTAGTATTCGGACGTCGTGAAGTAAGTCATTACCAATACTTTTGGATCAAGGCAGTCCCAGAAGTTAACGACCTGACATATAGATACCGTTTGTTGTTTAAAAAGAATGACAATTGTAGAACGTACCAACCTTATAAAGCTTAAATTTGAAGCTATGTTGTTTAATATTTGTTCGGCAGCCATCATTAGTGAACGCTCTCAATGAATTTTTAAATATGGAAAAAATTTCTCATCGTTATGTGATACAATACTTTCGGTTGAAAGGCCTCAATCCAATCAACAGGTACAAAGAACGTGTCAAAGCAAGAAGACCCGTACAGAAGCCTGTAGAGATGAAGAAGAAGACCTTGTAGTAAAGTCATAGTCGGAAAAGAGAATATGGAAAAAGCTCAACATTCCGCCATCAGACATAAAGACGACTCAATTCAGACGATGTTAAGTAAAACTTCCGGTTTACTGGCCAAGGTATTCAAAGCAGCTGGTAATGACCAACTCATTTCTCAGATCTTGTCAGAAGAGTGTATGTCTGATGAATTGAATCGTAGCACCGTATGACCGATCCACAAGGAGACACCCTCAACTGCGCCAACTGTAGAGGCATAAGTATCCTCAATATCGGATACAAGGTCTTATCTGCCATATTGTCTGAAACCCTTCGTCAATAACCTGATTAAACCATATCAATAGAGTTTCAAACTAGGAAAGTCTATAATCGACCAAATCTTCACATTCCGGCGGGTCCTGGAAAAAACTCAAGAAGTCCAAATCGACACCCACCATCTTATCACCGACATATCAAAAGTTTGTCCGGATGTATCCAAATACTGGTGGCCGTGGTTCAATTCGCGGCCGGGCACAAAAGGAATTAATTTTTGTTTCAGTCAACTAAAATTATGTTTCAATTTTCAAAATAAATATTTAAAGCAATGGTAGCCAGTTCATCACCTCTCCAAATAATACGTTCCAGCACCTCTCCTCTTTTACTTAGGCTAAATAATCAGCCTGTATGTCAAGAGTTCTTTCTGGATTTGCCTCACTCCCTAAACGGCAATTTTGTTTGTACACAAACCCACTAAGCCAAAACGCGCTACGTCACTAAACACGACAAAAATAAAGCTCAACTTCAAGCTGCTTACGAGACTAATCCGCGAACTCCCGTCGCAAACTATTGAACCGTGCCTTCGCAATACTTTCTAAATAGTAGACGGATAAAGGCCACACTGTTGCGATCGACGCCGAATTAATAGTTCCGGAAGTTGATGCACATGTTTAGCCATGTTAAACCTGATCCACCTTGAGTGCTTTCATCGACTACCTCAACTTAATCTGATCCTTATCCATATGATGAACATCCGTCGCTTTATAAATACGAGTATCTCCAATTCGTTAGACTACTTTTGAGGTAGCTGGGTATGGAAACTGATGTAAGATATTACAATGCTAATCTACGCGTATCCTAATCCTAATTTAGGAAGAAGCCCTTATACAACCTAATCCAAGATTTTCTTTGAAAACTTTAAGACGGTTGAATGCATAATAACATCTACTCATCGCAGATCCGTCAAACTGTCAGTTAAAACCCACTTGCCTGCATTTGTCAGACTGATTCAAAACCCAGACATAAATTATTCCAATCAAATGAACTGGCATCTGTCAAAATTTTATCAAAAAATATATTCTAGAACCTCCTAGTCGGCTAAAAGAAGGAGGCAAACATGACCTAGTATGTAAATATTGTTATAGCACAATATTTCAAATAGATTAGATTAGATTCCACTTACGATACCGGAAATCAATACTCATATCTTCCGCCATTTAACCATTCCCAATGCGACGTGTTCCCCGCCTACAGAGCCGCCTCACTAACGGCCGTATTAAATTGAAAGCGAAAACGTATAAATTGTATCTATACGAGTGCGAATATGTACATGCGAATATAAGACATATGAGCACTTATACGATGAACCGCAGAGACCTCTAGCCCCCAGCTCAACGCATTTCCACCCAAGTAAGTGCTTACCAAATGCAAATTTATTGCGGTCGGGGATTTAAGTTTCCCCCTAACAATATAGCGGTCTATCACAACACATGACGAGGTAGATTATGGCTGTTCTCATACGTATACATGTATCCTCAACACGGATAACGTGCTGGTCGTTGGAATTGTTTTCCATCGTTTAAAAGGGACAACACGCAGAAATTGCAAAAAATTGAACAAGGGGGCGTCTAGATTGGATTCCCGCCTATGATGGTTGTGGTAGTGGTTTGGTGGAACTGGAGTAACGCAAAAATTCAGCTTGCAAGAAGAGTCAAAGTCGGTTCTACATATGCATCGTCATGGTTTGTGGATTCGTTTTTTAGATGTTACAAATGCGATCTGTCTGCCGCAGAATATGTAGATGAACAAAACGGGAATAAAAAGCGTTTTCGAGGTAACCTTCTTTTATTCTGGTTATAATCAGATCCAGACAAAGGTTTTTTGGGGACATATATGCTATGTAGTCTTCTCACATAAATCTGAAACACCTGTGTGGCATGGAATCAAATATCATCACTGGTTTACAGGTGCACCCGGAAATATTTCAGTTCTTCCTTGTAGCACTCTTCAGACAAATTATTCTCTGTCTTAGGTCAACAGCACCATTGAGGAAGGTAACCATACTCGTGTTCTATGCCATGCCATTCTCTATGAAGTATCTAACACAACGTAGTTTGTGAATAGTGCTTCAGGGTTGAAGGTGGTGATTCTAACGATAGAAGAGTTCCGTATTTGGTTTCATTTTCTAACTGGCTGCATGTTGCATGTGAATTTCCCAACAAACTGGATGACGTTCACTTAACTTACTCGTACATGTGAAATGTGGGACACATTAAGTGGTTAGCCAGAAATATTCCTTTGAAATAGAGTCAGGTGAGTAGGCGAAAAACACACTTTAATTACGGGAACTTCTCCCAACAATGCAATGCTTTCGAATAGAAATAGAGAAAATTACCTTCTAGTGTCCATTAAACCCACTTGGAGTCATCTATTCAGGCCAGCGACGTCTATTCTCCACACCTACATTTCCAACGCGTGGGAGAGCGAACTTCCTTTTCAGAGGATAAGTCAAAATCATTTAACGTTCGAGCAATTAACCGATCTCTTACACAATGATCCAGCTGAATCAGCATACAATTAAGAATTCGAAATTGCATTATAAATTAGGTCTCTCCCTCCTTAGATACAGATACTCGTAAAGCCTCTATAAATACCCTATGCGCCGTCAAGCGAAGTGGAGAAAATCTATTTTTAATCAAATAGCTGGCTGGAACTTGGAAGTTGCATTCGAAATTATCGCAGATAAAATGACTGACAGACAATCATTCAGTTAGTGAGCCAACAAGCCAGTCAGCACTGGGTCAGTGGGCACACTGACAGCAGAAAGAGGAAGTTGTGGGTGTGTTGCAGGCAAAATGAGGTTAAGTGATGCATTGCACGCAATTTTTATTTAGTTGAAGTTACACGAACTTGTATGTGTAGTTATTTCGTCAATAATTTTATATTCTGTATAAAGAAGCGATTAAGGAAGAATGCGATAACAACATGAACTTGCATAATTTAGAATTTAAATAGCTATAGTTCCAGGGATACGCAGAATGAGTAAGAATTTGTGACTATGACTCACTACGTACTCGTATATGAGTTCATTCAGGTTGGGCGATATCATTAAGATTTCTATTGTATTTCTGAGGAAGTGAACGTTGATGTCGATGACCCGTGACCATACTCTGTCGGTATCTATAGACCCGTGACCATACTCTGATCAGCTGAAGCCACTTTCCTAAGACACGAAATCTAGTTTTTTGTAAAATTGTAATCGTACATTTTCATTGTACAGAACAGATAGCATCGCTTGTCACTATCTACGCTAGACAACAAATAAACCGGGCCATCCGCTACGTTCGAACTCTGATTCGATTTTCTTTAAAAGTATAAAACATACAACTAAAAAAGTGGTACCTACAGAAAGTGCGTTTGATGTTGATTAAATGGAATGGAAACTCATTGGGATTATTAAATTTATTTAGTGTTTATTTAAGATTATGTAAAAAAGAGTCGTTTTCCAGATGTGTTAATTTAAGTAATCATAAAATGAAAAAAAAAAGAAATTAAATCCAATAACAAAGAAAAAAATATAAAAGAATTGTTGGTCAGTATTTTGTATTGCCTCCCCTTACTCGGATAACTGCCAGCATCTTTGTATTCATCGATCTCACGAGCCTGGAATCTTACTGAATTGCATTCCACTCCTCTTCAACTGCGATTTACAGCTCTGGAAGTCTTGTTGGAGCAGGTACCCAGGGTCGAACCCGACTTTTCAGTTCATCCAATAAGTGTTCTATCGGATTCAAGTCCGGGCTTCGAGCTGGTCAGTCCATCGTACGAATGCCGACGTCGCGTAGATACTGGGTCACCTCATGAGCAACATGAGGCCTTGCACTATCATCCATTAACTGTATATCCTCCACGATATATCCTGCGTAAGGTAACACATGGTCTGCGAGGATTTCAGTCAATCCACGTGCGTCGCACAGTGGGGCAAAGTGGCCTAAAAGCTGGCATTAATTCAAATTACTAAATTGAGAATATCTACACCCTGAATGACTCGAACTGCAACCAACTTCAGACTGCTATAATTTCCAAACCCTTCATGACAGTGAGCTCAAATTTTGAGACATAACAGATAATTTTATTGGGTCTATAACTTAATTCGTGCGGTTTGCGAAGAGATGGCGTAACTTGTATTATTCCATTGTTATTATTCCATTGGAACATGCGTTGGAAAGCTACTGTCATTGTACGTCATTTCAGTATATGTCATTCATTTGAAGCGTAAACAACAATAATTTTTTTTCACTCAAATATGTCGAACTTTGTGCCTGAAAAAGTGTTTTTGCGGGGAGTTCTTCTTCATTACTTTAATATGAAGAAAACTGCTGCCGAAAGTCATCGTATTTTGGTGGAAGTTTATGGTGAACATGCGCTAGCTGAGCGAACGTGCCAAAAGGGGTTTGCACGATTTAAAAGTGGTGATTTTGGCTTGGAAGACGATGAACGTCCTGGGCAGCCAAAAAAGTTTGAAGATGGAGAACTGGAAGCATTACTCAATGAAGATTGTTGCCAAACACAAGAAGAGCTCGCAGAATCTTTGGGTTTCACTCAAGCAGCCATTTCAAAACGTTTAAAAGCAGCTGGATGTATTCAAAAGCAAGGAAATTGGGTTCCACATGAACTCAAGCCGAGAGACGTCGAAAGGCGGTTTTGCATGTCCAAAATGCTGCTGGAAAGCCACAAAAGGAAGTCATTTTTGCATCGGATTGTTACTGGTGATGAAAAATGGATCCATTACGACAACCTCAAGCACAAAAAATCAAATGTGAAACCCGGCCAACCAGCCAAATCAAGGGCAAAGCCGAATATCCATGGCGCGAAGGTAATGCTCTGTATTTGGTGGGATCAGATGGGTGTGCTGTATTATGAACTGCTAAAACCGGGTGAAACCATCAATGGACAACTCTACCGAACACAATTAATCCGCTTGAATAGAGCAGTGACCGAAAAACGCCCGGAATATGCGACCAGACACGAGGCAATAATTTTCCATCATGACAACGCTCGGCCCCACGTTGCTATTCCGGTTAAGAACTATTTGGAAAACAGTGGATGGAAAGTCTTACCCCACCCGGCTTATAGCCCAGACCTTGCCCTTCTGACTACCATTTGTTCCGGTCGATGCAGAACGCCCTCACTGAAATACGGTTCACATCAGAGCAGAATATCAAAAATTGGCTTGATTCATTCTTGGCTGCCAATCCGGCGCAGTTCTTTTAGAATGGGATCCACAAATTGCCAGAAAGATGGGAAAAAGTCATAGCTTCAGATGGGCAATACTTTGAGTAATACTATTGTACACGTTTTTCTTAAATAAACATTCAAATATTGGAAAAAAAACCGCACGAATTAAGTTATATACCCAATATTATTTACAAGCCTTTTAAACGATTTACGTCTCAATTGTGTTGAAAATTGTTGAAATCAAACGTGATAGTGTGATTGCTTTATATTTGGCTGGAAAACCATAAGTAGCTATCGTTAGAGCCCTCCAGCACCTCAACGTGAATAAATCATTTGTGTCTCGAACCATAGCTCGTTACCGTGATACTGGCAGCGTTGCAAAACGCCATGGAGGTGTTGTTTTTCATAAAAAAACAACAACATCGGCAGAAATGGTTCGGAAAGTAAAGGCTCGAACTGAGCGAAATCCGCGTCGAAGTGGAAGAAAAATGGCTCGTGAGCTCAACATATCGTTGGAACGGATGCAATACATACTGAAAAATGAGCTTGGGCTCAAGACATTGAAGTTCCAAAAAGCACACGATCTTACACCGCAACAGAAAAAAGTTTGAGTCGAAATAGCAAGTGGTGAGTTACCGAATTTGGTTTTTTCCGATGAGTCGGCATTTGTTATCGAGTAATATGTCAACAAACAAAATGACCAAGTTTACTTGCCAGAGAGGTCCTTCGAAAATTTACACCTTTGGACGGCCACCAGAAAGCAGGCAGCACCGATGGTGATGGTTTGGGCGGCCATAACCGCCGATGGTCGCTCTCCGCTCGTATTTTTGGACCGTGGCTTCAAAATTAATGCGATCGTATACCGTGAAACTGTCTTAGAGGCAGTATTGAAGCCTTGGGCAAACAATCATTTCGGTCAGAGACCGTGGACATTTCAACAAGACTCGTTACCGTCTCACAAAGCGCGCGTCAACCAAGATTGGTTAAAAAACAATGGATTGCAAATTCTCCGGATGCAAATCCGTTGGATTTCTCTGTCTGGGGTATTTTGAAGGCGAAGGTTTGCACTAAAAAATACCAAAGTTGGGACCACCTCAAATAAGCACTTCGCTGGGAAAAATCCAAAATACCGCAGAGCCACTTGCGTGCAGCGTGCGATGCTTTCTGCGATCGTCTCAAGGCCATTATTCGCGCCAAAGGTGGACATATTGAAAACTACTGATACAATTTGAAAATTGATGTATTTTCCAACATTTTTTGCTTTGGCACAATAAAATTTATCAAAAAATAAAAAAATTATAGCATTTTAAAAAGTTGCAGTTAGAGTCATCCACCCTGTAGATGTCCCAGTTTTTCATCCTCTTTTTGTCCGCCCTATCCCATCACATTTCTTGGATGGCGGTAACATCTGCTTTCTAGCAGTCCAGAGCCTCCCATAGTTGTTCGGCTGCGCATGGCCTATTAAGGGACGTAACATTGTACATGCAGATCTGAAGCTCGCTGTACTTGTTTCGTTTGCAGAGGTTATCAACAGTAGAATTGTACGCATCCGAGGCTTATTGCTGCTCCGTAACTTACGTTTTTTTTCCATGGCGGCACAACCCCCAACCTGGAGGGCCGCTTTTAAACCAGAAATCCATTCTTATTCACCTTGTTATCTCAACAAATACTTGTAACTCCAGCACATAGTAAGTTGCTAATTTGTGAGTTTTATTGTTGTATAAAGCAAATGATTTGGAAACACTATCTGCAAAACATAAATTCTCTATTATTTGACAATTACTTCGCTAGAACTACATTCCACTCCTCTGAAAACAAACCCAAACCTCCGCCGTATCAAACTAAAATTCGTCGTCTTATCGCAAATGTCAGTTATGTGGACTGGGCAGCCCCTAAATTGTAAAAATGGTTCTAAACACTTCAATTTACGGTGGAAACAAAAAATAAAAGAAAAAAAACATCTCCACGATTAGATAAAACGAAAACAATTTGCAGAACATCCTGCTAGTTCACACGAATTCAGTAAAACGACAAAACAGTTCAACAGTCGTCGCGTCGATGCGACATTATCGACACTTTATTTTTTTTTTCTTTTTGGTTTTTCTTATCCGCATACCCAAGTATGATATTATAGTTAGACGGACCTTGAAGACATTTTAGCGTACTTCCTCTTATCGAACTCGTCACGAAAAATTATACAAAATACGGGTACTTGGAGGCCGCTTAATGAAGAAATAACGACACACAAATTTAAAAGTGAGAAGTATCCAAGCAAAGCTCTGACATCAGCGGAGGCACTTCGGATTACGGCCACTTATATGCGCCAAATTAGATTTAATAGCCTGATTTGGGGAGTGTATCTGTTCAAAGAAATGTACTCCAGCCAGGCTTTAGGTTCAACTAGTTGACATTGAAGAAATTTTCTCAAAAATTTTAATGATTTTGTATTTACATATATAACATACAGTAGTGTGCAAAACCTAAGCAACCATCTGGAGTCAGCACTTCATAGTAAATGTTTTCAACTTTCTACCCCACCAAATAAAAAGAAATGGATATGTAATTGATATGTAATAGAGTGTATTTTGAAATTCACAACTTTTTATAAAAGTAATAGTATTTCAGATTTAAAAAAAACTCAAAAACCAACAAAGTAGCCAAATTGAGCTGTGCAAAACATAAGCAACTTTTTTAATATGTTGTGTAATATCCTTTATTTTAAATAACAGAGACGCAACGACGAGGCATAGAAGTAATTAACTTTGAAAGTGTATCCTGGGATATATTTTCCCACTCAGATTTCAAAGCATTGAATAGGTGAGACCTGTTGGAAAAGTGTTGTCCAGAGACACGGCTTTTAAGGATACCAAACCGATTTTCGATGGGATTCAAGTCGGCTGATTGGGTCGGCTATTCAAGGACTTGTATCCCACTATCCGCTAAGCACTCTTTTACCAACTTCGATGTGTGTTTCGGATCGTTATCCTGTTGAAACACCCAACGAAGTGACATTTCCCACTCCGCATGTGGTAGCATTACCGATTCTAGAATGGATTTATATTTGAATCGGTCCATGATTCCGTCTATTTCGTCAAATGGACCTACACTTCCTGCCGAAAAACAGGTCCACACCTCCACCATGCTTTACAGTGGGTGTGCAGAATCTAGGATTGAGTCGCTGCCCTTTACGACGTCTCACATAACATATCTCGTCAGAATTAATTAAATTAAATTTTGACTCGTCGCTGAAAAGAACTGTTTTCCATTTTTTAGGAGATCAGTGTGGGTATTTTCTTGCAAAATTTAGCCTAATATGAAAAAAGATTTTAGTTTGAATTATGTTTAAAGAATTTAATTGCACTACTTGTTCCTTAAATGTCTTTTTGTTTTTTGCACGGCCTGTAACTTCGAAGATTATTCTCAATTGCACGTCTTCCCACCGTGCTAGCATCAATGTTTAAATCAAGTAATTTTACGGCTTCATTCGAACTTATGAATGGTTGTTTTTATTTACACCACAAATGTTTCTATCCGTTCGATAAGTTGTCTTATGCGGCCTACTACTGGCATTTTGACTTTCAACGACTCCTGTTGCATTATAATTTTTTATTAAACGTGAAATAATCGATTTATTAATATTATAACGTTTAGCTAATGTTGCCTAAGTAACTCCAGACTTAAGTTCATCAATAATCTTTAGTTTAAGAGAAGACGAGTAACTTTGTCGCGACATTATTAAAAAATATCAATTATGCGATTACGAACTAAGATTTCTGCTTTATATCTTAATTCGCAGATTCTGCCCTACGACATTTTTGCACTCACAGAAACCAATCTCACCCCTAATATTAAGAATAATGAATTATTTTCCCAAGACTTTGATTTACACCGTGACGACGGTCTAGATAAAGAGGAAAATTTATATGGCCGTGGGGTACTTCTAGCTATACACTCGCGTCTCGAGTCTAAACCCTTTAAAAAATTGTCCACTGTATTCTTTGAATTTTTTTGCGCTAGAATTCCTATTTGCAAGCGCAACCTGTATATTTGCTGCTGCTATATTCGCCCCTCTCAACCAATTCAAGGTTACCAGCTAGCTGTTGATGCAATCGACAGCATTTTTAATGCTGCTGATCCCAACGACGTAGTTATTTTTGTAGGTGATTTTAATCTACCTAAGCTTGTATGGGCTCAGACTGACCAGTCCTACTGCAACAAATCCCACCTCTGATAAAGAAAACCTTTTCATCAACTGCCTTACTGACTCTGGTCTGTATCAATTAAGTGGTGTCACCAATAACATTGGCAGACAACTCGACCTAGTCTTCGCCGCTGATACAGATAACTGCATCGTTTTAGAAAGCAGACATCTTCTTTCTAAGTTGGATAGTTACCACCCTCCCCTTTCTCTTACGTTGGCGTATGACAATGGTCTTAATCGCGTATCCTATGAGTATTCTTACAGTTTTAATTTTCATAGGGCTAACTACGCCAAACTGAATAACCTCCTCAGTATGGCCAATTTTGAATTTCTTTACGATAATCCCAACCTCACGGTTAACGATGCTCTCGCATCCTTTTATACCGAAATTTTCAAATGTCTCTCCCAATCTGTACCTTTTTTACCCAAAAAGAATCCCTCATCAGCACCACCCTGGTATAATAAAGAGCTGCGATCTCTTCGTAATAAGAGAAATAAGCTCTGGCGCACTTGCTTAATATCGCGTTCCGACATCGATTTCTTTTACTACCAGTCTGCCCAAATAAATTTCTCTGTACTTTGTCAAACTCTATATGACAACTATTTAAACCAAATGGACCGCACACTCATTTCCGACCCCAAGCGATTCTTTCAGTTCATCAAAACTAAAAGTAAACCGGATAACTATCCATCATCTCTGAATTTTCTAGATAAGTCCTCGGGCGATCCCCAAATTATAGCAAATCTCCACTCTTACTTTTCCTACTTAAATAGCTGCCCACAAACAACTTTGGAATCTGTGTCTATAACTTTGGAGCAGGTTAAAGATAAAATATTAAATCTCAAAGATGATTATTCTGCCGGCCCTGATGATCTTCCTCCTATATTTTTAAAGAAATGTGAAATGCACCTAGCCCAACCTCTTACAGGTCTCTTTCAGCTTTCTATTACACAGGGATTAAGCTTTTCGAGAGCATTATTTATGACATAATGCTTTTCCATTGTAAACCTATTGTTTCCCAAAACCAGCACGGATTTCTCAAAGGTAGATCTACGACCACCAACTTAACCGAATTCGTATCAAGCACTTTATGTGCACCGTAATCTGGAAATGAAGTTGATGTGATTGCCACCGATTTCAGCAAAGCCTTTGATATAATCTATATATAATCCTTCTGAAATTAAAAGCTCTTGGTTTCCAAACAAACTTTATAACATGGGTTCAATCATATTTAAATGAAAGACAGTACTAAGTTTTATTTAAGTCCATGATTTCTGACCCAATTAAAGCCTGGTGTCCCTCAAGGCAGCCACCTTGGCCTCTTACTATTTATCCTGGCCATTAATGATGTTGATTGCATCATTAAAAATTCATACATATCTGTTTACGCAGACGATATGTAAATCTTTAGATATATATCGTCTTCCTCAGATAGCCTACCACTGCAGGAAGATCTTAATAGATTTTGTACTTGGTGTCAGAAGAATTTTCTTGAGCTTAACGTCAATAAGTGTCAGGCTATAACGTATACCCGTAAGCGGTCCCCTACTTCACCTCGCTGCTATCTAATCTTTAATCTGCCTGTTCCCTTAGTGAATGAGTTGCGTGATTTAGGTGTTATCTGTGATAAGGAACTCAATTTCCGTCCTCACATTGATAATATAATAAAGAAAGCCAACTCTGCCCTTGGCTTCATCAAGCGCTGGTCTAAGGAGTTTTCCAATCCTTATGTTACCAAATCTCTTTGTTAGGCATCTTCTTGAATATGCAAGCCAAGTTTGGTCATCCTACTACAGAACACACATCTAAAGCTGTTCAACGCAGGTTTTTACGATTCGCCTTACGTGGTCTTCCCTGGGATGATAGCCAAAACTTACCACCTTATACTGACCGGCTGAAACTTATAAATTTACAACCCCTTTCTATACGTCGAAAAGTTGCCGACATTCTCTTTATTCATCAAATTTTAGTTGGTAATATGGATTGTCCTTCTTTACTTCGGCTTATTTCTTTTAATACCAATCCACGCAATCTTAGGTCTGTGCCACTTTTCCGGCTCAATCTTCACCGAACGAATTACGGATACTTGGAGCCAATGTTTAGAATGCTTCGTGAAGTTAACGATATTCTGCCTCTCTTCGACTACCATCTCACCAAATTCTCTCTTAAAAACACTCTTATTTCCACCTATGCCTCACATCCTAATTTTTTTTAACCGCTCCCACCCTTTAGTTTTTAAGTGAAAATTGTTAGTTTTAAGAATAAGCTTGTAATAAGCATTAATAAATCTGTCCGGGGTTGACCCGGGCCGCAAATCAAATGAAATCAAATCAAAACTTAAAAGAAAACTGTTCAAAGATAATCAACAAAGAACTCACAATATTTCATGTGTAACCCGACTGGAAAAGTACTGTTTTTTATTTTTTTTATTACAGTGGGTTACAAAGTTGCTTAGGTTTTGCACAGCTCAATTTGGCTACTTTGTTGGTTTTTGCGTTTTTTTTAAATCTGAAATATTATTACTTTTATAAAAAGTTGTGAATTTCAAAATACACTCTATTACATATCAATTACATATCCATTTCTTTTTATTTGGTGGGTAGAAAGTTGAAAAGATTTACTATGAAGTGCTGACTCCAGATGGTTGCTTAGGTTTTGCACAGTACTGTACATACATGGAGACGACTGGTGAGGATGATTTCAGAAGTAGGTTTTGGTTACGCGTTTCGAACGTCAGTTGAATTGAAGCGAATATATAGCGCTTGACCAAATTCCCGTTTGAATTTGAAATTCCAGCAAAAGTTGGTAATATTGTTTATATGTAACACAACAAGTTTTAACTCTAATTACGAGTATCTTAAATATTAGTCGTGTAATTGGCACGACAGGCGCTTATTGGCACTATAGCCATAGTAGTAGTGCCTAACAAGCCGCATATACGCTGACATATATCCTTGCCAATGAAAAAACGAATGAATGCGCCTGGATCAATTATTCTAGTTTAGAATTAACCAAGTCATACTCAGATATTGACAATTTTGAAATCTCAAACATCAGGAGCTATTCAATGTTGAAGACTCCTAAGGGTCCTGCTATGATATGTCCGGTAGAGAAGTGGCAAAGAAACTGATTTTGGCACCCGTTATTTATATTTAAATGGAAAGATTGGCTTCCTTTCCTGAGCTCTTGACACCCCTTATGATGAAAGTGAATGTGGTTAAACTTTGCGTCTGACTACAAAGCCCTTCCTAAAATCCAATATTCAGAACCGTGAATGTGTAAAAGACCCATCGTTTTGGGTATTTGGACTGATTCGTGACAACTCTAAACTTTTTAAAGTGCACTTCTCACAAATCGCAAGAATGAGGAAGGTGAAAGGTCAGAACGAAATAGTGCTGATAAGCGTAGCTCCTAAAACGAAACAACAAAGAGCAAAGCTTCTTTGGGCAAAGCAAGTCAATTTGGTTCACTAGCAGTATAATAAAGTTTATATTGAAATGTATGACTTGTCATCAAGAAGCGACCAATTAGTGTGCATATGTCTAACCGCTGCACTGGGTTCTTGATGAAATAAGATTTCAAGCAAGTGTTTTGCAGCTGCTTTCAATAGATCACACAAAATGGTTCGTTGGTTCGTTTCGGTAACATGGGACTTTTTGTTTCACTCGTAAACCTTTGTCCACTTTTAATTCATTTCATGAGGTCATGTCATTTTCCCATTAAAAAGTAAGTTGTACAGGGTATTTTTTTAGAGGTATACACATTCAGTATAAAATAGAACACTTGAGGCTAATGTTAATGTCTATGATATTAGCTTTATGCCATTAGTGCTAAATATGATATTGGTCATATGCGCGTCACGGATAGCTCAAATGAAACGAAATCCTGAAGTCCAATTTTCGACAACTTTATCGAGCAACTGGGGCCGTATATCAGCAATAACACAGCGAATGTAGACTTTCAAATCGCCCAACGTCTCTAGTTTATTGGCATAGACTAGTGACTTCACATACCCCAAAAGAAAGTAATCTAAAGGTGTGAGATCACATGACCGTGGAGGGCAGTTCATAGGTCCATTACGCGAAAATTTGCGCTCAGCAAATGTTTCCCACAATAAATTGATGGTGTCGCGCGCCGTGTGGCATGTTGCGACATCTTGTTGAAACCAAAGCTCTGTCACGTCAATGCCATTCAACTGAGGAACGGTAACATTCTGGCCGATACCGTCCTTAAAGAAATATGTGCCGATGATTACACCAGCACATAAAGTACACCAAACAGTGAGTTTTAACGGCTGTAAGGGCGTCTTGACAAAGGCTTCTGGGTTTTCTCTACTCCAAATTCGGCAATTTTGCTTGTTTACATATCCATTTAACCAAAAATGGGCCTCATCGGAGAACAAAATTTTGCGTTGTAAATGAGGATCATGTTTCTGGCTCATTTACCGAACCTATGACGCGTATAATGGTCACGCGGTTTTAACTCTTGCACAAGCTGGATCGTATAAGCTTCTAACCCTCCTCATCGGTTCCTCCAAAACTTTGTCGGATTGGCTTTTGCGTATACGATCATATGCACAACGATTTTTTCCCTGTATAAAATATGGCGAAGTGAAAACAAATAGATATTTTATGTTTTTTTTATCTTATCGAAAATGTTTGTTTTTATTATAAATCAAACTCATGAGTATACTAGATGGAGTGAAAAGTGACCTCCTTGGGAATTAAAAAAAAAATTTTTTTAAATATTTTTTTATATTATTCAATATAGCCCCCTTTTAGTTTGATACAATTATTCTAGCGATTTTCCAACTTCTTGATCCCGTCCGAAAAGTAATTTTCCGGAAGGACTGCAAAATACTTCTCCGTGGCGTCGATGAGTTCCTCGCGTGAGTTGAATTTTTATTGATGAGCCATCTTTTGAGGTTTGGGAAGAGATAATAGTCCGAGGGATCCAAATCCAGTTACCAATCGATTCTGCATCAGCATGTCCAAACACTCTTTCGAAGTGCTCGCGCCTTCGTGTTTTTAGTCAGGAGCGGCACCCAGCGGTAGGATAACTTTTCCATATGCAGAATATTGCCCAAAATATGGCGTGTGCGCTCAGTACTAATCACGCATCTTCACTTTCCGGTCAGCCAACACCATTTCATGTATTTTTTTGACATTGTCCTCTGTAACCGCATCGGAGGGCCTGTCGCTGCGGACTTGATCGGTAGTGGAGTTGCGGCCACCACGGAACTCTCGAAACCAATATTTGACTGTGTAATCTGACAGAGCATTAGCCCCATAATATTAATCCAACCTCGTTTTTGTTTCCTTCGCCGTTTTGCCTCTCAAAAAATAATGTTTTATGAGAGAACGAAAATCGTTTTTGTCCATACTCAACATGTGGCCAAACACGTCAACAACAATCAGCTGTCAAAACAAAACTAAAGACAGTATCGCACTGAAATTTGGCATGTCTGCCTAAATATATACGGACTTCAAGGCACCATAACCTTTTTTGCAGTAGCAGCGCATTCTGGCGGTCAAGGAGGTCACTTTTCACTCCATCTAATACATATAAAAAAATTAAAAAAAGTCTACTAAACAAGATATGCATTTCATTGAACTTCACCATTGCGCTTCATTTGAGCTAGGCGTGCCGCGCATATGCCCAATATCATATTTAAACACTAATGGCATAAAATAGACATTAATATTTTATTTCATATTAAATTTGGTATACTTCTAAAAAAAACAATCTTTACTATCATTTAAAAGGCCTCATTCCAACCAACATCAAAACGGAACTAGATTCTACTCTGTGAGAGTCTGCTCCTTCGTTTACAACAATAAAATATTGGGTGGCCGAGTTTAAGCGAGGCCGTACGAGTTGCCAAGACGAACATCGCAGTGGTCGACCAAATGAGGTGAGTTCACCAAAAATATTGAAAAAAATCTACAAACCCAGGGATGACCGTCGATTGAAAGTGCGTGAACTAGCAGATATGGTAGGCATTTCAAAAAGCGCTGTACATCGCATGTTGACTAAAAATTGGAAATGAGAAAGCTATGCGCAAGATGTTTGCCGCGATAACTCACAATGGAACAAAAACAGCCTCGTGAGGATGTTTCAATCGAGTATTTGGCGAAGTTTCACAGCAATACAGCCAAGTTTTTCCGTCGATTCATAACCATGGATGAAACATGGGTCCATCACTTCATATCCGAGACGAAGAAACAGTCAAAACAATAGACTCAAAGGAGAGAATCGGCTTCAAAAAAGGCGAAGACAGTTCCATCTGCAGGTAACATCATAGCGTCAGTTTTTTGGGATGCGCGTGGGATAATTTTCATTGATTACTCGTATCTTCACGGAGTGTATTATGCGAAAGATGAAATCAGGAAAAAACGGCCGCATTTGGCGAGAGAAAAAGTTTTGTTTCATCAAGATGACACACATCCGTCATAGTGATGGCCAAAATCAATGAGGTAAAGTTCGAATTGCTCATGCATTCTATTCGCCAGATTTAGCCCCCTCGGATTATTTTCTATTTTCGATCTTGTAAAAATGATTCGATGGTAAAAGATAACTATTTTTTTTTTTATAATTTGCGCGAGCTCAAGGGATTTAAGTACCCTTAAAATGTTTGCACACAGCGCGGGCAAGGGAAAATCAGGGAGGATGGAAAGAGAGGTATCGATTAACGTTGGTTTTAAATGTTTGAAAGTTATAATGACTAGAAAATAAACAGCTAGGCATGGCATTCCATAAGCGAGTTGTACGGATTAGGAACGAATCACCATATTTTAGAGCACGTCCGAAAGTGGGCTTGAGGGTATACTGATGAGCATTCATAGGGTGTTACGGTTAAAAGTTTGAAGGGGCGGAATGTTACTGGCGATTTCTATGGAGCACTGGTGGTAGAAATAGCGATAAAACAAAGTGAGACAGTAGACATTACGTCGGTGTTCGAGGGTGTCAATTGATTGACTGATATTAGTACGAGTATCACCTATGAGTTTTATCGCACGGTTTTGAATCCTATCTAGCAGGTGCAGAGATGTTTTGGGCGCACCCGACCAGATGTGGGTATTGTACTCCAATTTCGGGCGGATGAATGCCTTATACATTGAGGCCAGATCAGAGGGGGTAAAATATTTCTTACATCGCTTGAGGAAACCTAGACATTTTGCAGCATTTTTGACGACACCGAAAATGTGGTCATTCCAACGTAAGTTGTCATTGACACACATACCGAGAATGGAAAGTTTATCGGTTTCGACGATGCAAGTGCCATTCATGGATAATGGCTGGGTGTTTAAATTTCGCTTTAATGACAGCAGACAGCATTGTGTTTTGGAAACATTAAATTCTACTCTGTTAGTGGTTCCCCAATTAGTTGTGCTGTTAATATCAGAATTTAATGAGCTTAACATATGGTGCCGTTTCCCTTCTACAGCCGAAGAGCGGGGATGTGAGTCCGGGAACGAATATGAAAAGCAGAGAGTACTGTCGTCAGCAAATGAATATATTAGATTAGAAGTAGCAGACAAGAGATCGTTGATGAAAATTAAAAAGAGTGTCGAAGACAGGACGGAGTCCTAGGGCACACCATATTCATAGATTTATTTTGTGAATATCAGACTTGAAAACATCCAAGACAACTTGGAAGGAGCTCGACCATTCTCACTATAATCAGGATATCGAAGCTGTTGAAAATCGCTAAGAAAAGTATATTGAACTAAAAGGAGACTACGTAGAGAAATAAAAATATTTTTCCCAATTTTTTTTTGTGTTCTTTGTTAGGTCGGGTACCTCAAATTTAAGTCGATAAGCACTTTTCACCAGGGGCGTTATTGCATTCCGTTGAGATTTTGTAGTTACGAGTAATTCACCACAAATTTGACAAAACAAGTCTGCAGAATTTTGAAAGTTCTTGGCATTTTGTGCAAAACTTACCAAAATATCGGGTATAACACAGAAACAAACCCTATACAACTGGAAAGCAGATATATACACGTGCATATATGATAGATTCAGCACATTAAAACCTTCATATTCATGATATTTTTATTTGAAGGAAGATTTCGTTGAAGACCAGTATAATAGAAATTCGAAGGAAACTAGAACATTAATTCCGGCTAATTCTCATTAGTGACACTGGCTGCTGGTATCCCATTTTATTTAAGACGTAGTAGTAAAGCGTCTTGATTTAGGCTTCAATTCTTCGAAAAGTGCCATTGAAACCTTGACCTGCATACTAATGTAAAATAAATGTACAAAAAGGCGGATGATTCAATTCAAATAATTGTTTGAGTCATTAGTCTAACAGAAAAACTACAACAGAAAGCTACTGTTTAGCTAAGTACACCACATGGGACATGGTCTATTATCAGTTGTTAAAGAACATCAGAGATATACATACTAAGGGCGCAGTATGGAAGAAAGTAAAGGTGAACTCTAATTACATATTTCGTCTAATAGGTAATGAGCACATACTCATTTGTCATTAAATTCAAATTAAGGCGGGTCCTACTATACAGATGACCCAATAACTCAATTTTACCCTTTTTTAAATATTTTCTTTAAAAACATTTACTACATAAGTAGTTTTCCGGCGCGATAAATCACTTGAGAATCAATAAAAGCCCAAAGCCAACAAATTATGCCAGTAATCCGTTCATCTTCATCTCCTACTCCTACTCCTACGTTTTCAAGCACTTGAAAGATACACCAATAGAAACGTCATTGGAATACGGAAACAAATTTTTGATTTCCAAATCAAACCGCAACATAAAAAGAAAAATTAAAAAAAAAATTAGATCAAGTCTAAAATTATCACTCAGATACTCTGTTGTCTATATGACGAAAGAAATTTATGAGATAAAATATGAAATCGACGTTTAAGATATTCTCAATGTACGAGTATTTCCAACATCCGAGGATACGAATACCACATCTCTATGTACGTCATGTCCTAGCCTTATAATCACTTGAGTTTTTTTGTTTTTAGTTCAACACGATGCTGGAGTGTAGTCTCTTGGAGAATCCCGATAATATAAATATTTTCCATCTGGAAAAATTCCTTAGAGAAAGAATTCTATTAGATACACAATGTGAATTTGTTTATAATTATTTTTTTTTGTGTTGTTTTTTTTTTTTAAAAAAAAGCCAATTACTTAATCTCAAGTGAGAATTACATACTCGTGAACTCGGGCTAGGGGCATATGTAATGCATTCGTGAGTGATCATGCTTATTTTAACACTTTTCGCAATGTGCAAACGATTATTGCGTTCATGGATGATGTGTCAGTTCCGGCACTTAAAATGAAGACCAAGAAACTCGAAATCATGTCACGGGATTTTTAACATTTATTTACACTTCGGCCTATTAGGTCATTACCAGATTAAGTAGTACTTTAAGCAAACAATTTTAAATGACTCAAAGGGAAAGGCATCAAAAAAGGTATAAAAAGTAGTATGTCTTTACAGAATTACCGTAAATAATATATTGCAAGCACTGGTCCCTACAGTACCAGGGCGCAGTTGTTGCAGTTTATTGGGAGTGTAAGCCGGACATTTGCAGAAAAAGTGCTCCGAAATGTCGTTATCACTATTACATCAAGCGTCGCAGAAGGTGATGTCACTTACGTCAATTATGGTGATTAACAAAAGCGTAGTGTCCCATTAATACGCCAGTAGGCAGTCGAAAAGTTTCTTGATAAGTCCAAGTAGAAATGCCACAGGCTTTTTAGACACATCAGACAGTGTTTGCCTATTCTGTTTTCAACCTAAAGCAGTATACTCAACCTGCAATTGTGCACATAAGAAGCTTAGCTTTTAATTAAAGCCTGTTCCCAGTTCCCTGAGCTTTGCCTATTAAGACCTTCATTGTAAAATAAAAATGTCCTTGAAAGTGCTCAGGGACTGCAATTACTTCTAAAACTGCTTGTGCTTAGAGAAAACAGTCCCTAGGCATGGTCCGAATCATAGTACGGCTCCATCATCTGCAAATGCCAAAGCGTCGTGGTTAAAACTGGATAGATCATGATAAACCAACACTCATCATAGTAATGGAGACAGCAAGTTCAAGAATATTTTCATTACATTGCATTGCATTACAGCATTGTTTTAATCCACAAAACCAGTGAGAATCTACACCGTGTTGTCTGATCGAGTTCCACGTGCCGTCAGAAATTGCATTCTCAAAGGAAACTTCACTGTCGACAAAAACGTCAAACGCACTTCTTGTCAAGTGCATATTCGTAACCGAGGATAGATACCAACTACGGCGGATGGTATAACTCAGCTAATGCAGTTTGATGGATAGGAGCTGATTGCAAGCCAGTCATGATCTGGTAGCTTGATTTTGGATCATAATACTAAGGGTCCATACTTTCGGCTCGGTGTTGTTGCCATCGAATTTTATGATTATTCCAATCTAGCCAGTCTCCTGGTTTCACTTAAGGTTTCGAGCTTTAACCAAAATTGCTAATAGGAAATACACTCAGATCCCTAACCAGTCAAGTGAAAGCTTTCTTGCTCCACTGTATAAAGGCAAAAGTGAAACGAGATATTGAAACAACTGCCGATCTAGAGTTCTAGACACTTATTATTGAACTCTAAGAATATTGAGAATGGAGAAGCATAGCAACGCTTCGAAAAAAGTACAACAAGGCAGTTGCTTTGTACTGTCGTGTAAGATTTCTATTCAAGCAGCCCATTGACGATTCCGAAATGACTTCTCTTTTTGATTTTTTTGAAGTTTACTGGTTTACTTGGAAAATCGCTGGAAGCAAACATTATGTTGTGTTTTTTTGCACTCTTGTTAGCGATTGTCACAAAAAAAAACGACGCAACTCCGCTTAAGAGTTCATCATAAAAACTTGGTAGCACAGATATACGAGGGTAGTCCCAGAAGTACCCGACCTAACAAAGAAAACACAAAAAAATTGTGGAAAAATATGTTTATATCTCTACGTAGTCTCCCTATAGTTCAATACACTTTTCGTGGCGATGCTCAATAGCATCAATACCTTGTTTATAGTGACAATCGTCGAACTCCTTAAAGTAGCCATCAACCGCAGACTCCACCTCTTTCCTGTTGGCACATCTTTTACCATTGAGCCATTTTTTCAAATTCGGAAATAGAAAATAATCCGAGGGGGCTAAAACTGGCGAATAGGGCGCATGAGGAGACAATTCGAACTTTAACTCATTGATTTTGGCCATCACTATGGCGGATGTGTGTCATCTTGATGAAACAAAACTTTTTCTCTCGCCAAATGCGGCCGTTTTTTCCTGATTTCATCTTTCGCATAATACACTCCGTGAAGATAATCAATGAAAATTATCCCACGCGCATCCCATAAAACTGACGCCATGACCTTGCCTGCAGATGGAACTGTCTTCGCCTTCTTTGGAGCCGATTCTCCCCTTTGAGTCCATTGTTTCGATTGTTCCTTCGTCTCGGGTGTGAAGTGATGGACCCATGTTTCATCCATGATTATGAATCGATGAGAAAACTCGGCTTTATTGCTGTGAATCTTCGGCAAATACTCGATTGAAACATCCTCACGACACTGTTTTTGTTCCATTGTGAGTAATCGCGGCATACATCTTGCGCACAGCTTTCTCATGTCCAATTTTTCAGTCAACATGCGATGTATACCGCTCTTTGAAATGCCTACCATATCTGCTAGTTCACGCACTTTCAATCGACGGTCACCCAATACGATTTTGTGCCAATTTTTCAACATTTCTGGTGAAATCACCTCATTTGGTCGACCATTGCGATGTTCGTCTTGGCAACTCGTACGGCTTCGGTTAAACTCTGCCACCCAATATTTTATTGTTGTAAACGCAGGAGCGGACTCCCCCAGAGTAGAATGGCGACATAGCGTCGCCAAACTTCAAATTTAAGCTTTATAAGGCTGGTACTTTCTACAATTGTCATGCTTTTTAAATAACAACCGCCATCTAAACGTCAGATCGGGTACTTCTGGAACTACTCTCGTATCTATGACGGTCAAGGGCAGTTCATCTGTCGGCTGATTGGTGAACAAATTGGATTTGTTTTGAAAAAATGCTGTGGGCAAATGTTTGACATTTCTGCAAATTCATTGGAAAGTTTATCGCAAACGAAGAAAATAGCACTTGGAAGCACTGTTTTATATCCGCTAAGTATTGTATTTAGGGTATATAAATTAAATTATCGTACATCGTCATGTTTTGTTGTATTTGACACGCAAATTATTATTTTAGCGGTCAGCAGATGTGCAAAAAAAAAACACGGCTATTGTTGATAGACAGTAATTTGAAATCCAGGAGATACGAGGGGCGTTCAATATATTCTCGGTATCGATATGAAAGAAAATGCTAATTCAATTTAAATTGTTTTTATTTTTTAATATGATCTCCCCTTACATCAATGCATTTGTTACATCTTGAGATAAGCTTTTTTAAACCCTCAAAAAAATAAATTTCCTCTTTCTCTGCAAAATACCGACTTGAGTTCTTCATCATCCGAAAATCTTTTTCCACGAAGACATTTTTTCAAATCCGGAAACAGGAAATAATCACTAGGGACAAGGTCTGGACTATAGGGTGGGTGTTGGATTTCTTCGAAACCACAATCTCGCGCAGCAGCCTTGGAAACTCGCGCCGTGTGAACAGGAGCGTTGTCATGAAGAAGCAACACACCCGCTGCGAGTTTACCCCGTCTTTTCTTTTTAATTTCCTCCTGCAAATTATGCAAAGTGGAAGCGTAGGATGTGGCGTTGATGGTTTCACCTTTTTTTTTGTACTCAATGAGCAAGATTCCCTTTGAGTCCCAAAAAACTGTGGCCATGAGCTTTCGGGCAGACGAAGTGACTTTGAACTTCTTCGGGGGGTCTGTTCCTTTTTTATGCCACTGCATGGACTCTTGTTTGCTTTCAGGGTCATAGTGGTGGACCCATGTTTCGTCCCCAGTAACAATTCGATCCATAACACCGACGGCGTTCTCACTACACATCTCCAAAAGCTCTCTACAGCATACGATTCTCACTTTTTATCTGAGGCGCTGTGAGCATTCGTGGCACCCACCTTGCACTGACCTTTGAAAGGTTAAGATGGTCATGAAGAATGGTGTGAATGGTACCAATTGAAAGCTTGGTGATCTCTGCCATCATTTTCACCTTTATTCGGGCATCCTCAAGAACAAGTTTTTCGACTTCTTTGATGCTTTCTCCCGTACAAGCAGTAGCCGGGGCGCTGGAGCGGGGGGTCGTCCTCAATGCTCTCTCTGCCTCTCTTGAACTCACTTGACCACTTTTGCACAGTTGATAATGAAGGTGCGGAACCCTGGTAAACAGCCACCATCTCTTCATGAATAGTTTTTTGACTTTTTCCTTGCTTAGTGAGAAATTTAATTACAGCGCGATGCTCAATTTTCACCATCATCACCTCAGTTGCCACTATGATTCTGTTTAACTAGAGATAAAACGCGAATTAATAATCACATTTATATGAAATTTTACATGAATGCACTAAAATAATAGTATTACTTGATAAATACGTCAATTTATATATGCAACCACAGCTTCACCCCGATACCGAGAATATCTTGATCGCCCCTCGTAATTGTTTTGTAAATTGGACTGCTACTGTATCAGAACGTGTTATAAGCGTTGACATTGCAATCCACGATAAGTCGCTGAAAACGCAGTATGTATTCTGTGAATTTGGTGGTGACGGTGGTACCGAGTCAAAGGAAAAATGTTCTGACGCAATGACGAATCTATTTTATACTCCGTTCGTTTTAGAGCTTAACCATTCCACATTTCATTTAAATGGTTGTCTCGGCAGAAAAAACCTAATGGCGAAATTTAGGAGCAGCTCCTAGAATCTGTGCCAGAAGAAACGCTTCCATATGTTTTGTTTTCATCTAGTGTACAAGTCTGGCTTATCAACAAATAAAGCAGAATCAGTCCAATATCTTGAATCAAGTGCCACTATTTAGAGCAGCAGCTTAATATTAGCCAACGAACTCATCTTCTTTGGAATAAATGTCAATGCGACGAATGACGCTATAATACCGACATTCTAGGAAGGCAAAAGAGGACGAATGGAAAATAATCTGTCTTGCAATTGTATACAGCTAGGAACTCTAACCAATTTGTTATCTAAAACTATAGACAACCGATTGAGCCGGCCTAAATCTATCACGTTCATCCCATTCAGCACCATCCAGGTACAGATGAAACTGCACGTGAATTGATTCTATTCCTTGGAAATCGGTCATATGTGAGAATAAGGAACAACAAAACAAAACCATTTTTCAACAGAATTCTAAGGTTTGAAAAATATAGGATATACATAATGTTTGGGGATTTTAAATATTTTTTCTTGAAAAAAAAAATACTTAGGGGGGCCTACGGACAGAAAGTACAGATTTTACCGATTTCTTTCAGCACGACAATGGAATTTTAATTTAATTTTGGTGGCCCCCATTTATTCGGCTTAATACAAGCTATAACTTAAAATTAAACTTAAACTTAAAACTAAGGTTGGTTGGAGTGGTGGAGGAGAACGGATTTGAGGTAGGGAGTGGTGCGGTGGAATTCGAAGACGGTAGGGTTTGAATTGATTTTTCGTAGCATACAGGAGATTGGTTCGTTCGCGCCATAGGCGGTGTGGTGGGTTGGTACAATAGATAGATACGAGGGTACGTGGTTTAAGTTGATAAGGTTGAGACAGTTTTGATAAGAGGGCAGAATAAAAGAATCGTTCCAGTGCATACCTCGTAGAGCAAATCGAAGAAAACGGCGCTGGATGCTTTCGATTGTCGAGATATGAACATGATTATATGGGGACCACACTTGACTAACGTACTCTAGGAGGGGCGAACAAAGGTAATATGGAGGGACATGGTCACGTATGGGTTGGTAGATTGTTTGGATCACCGTTTTACCAAAGTGCAGAGTTTGCTTTAAGGATTATCCCATCCAAATGTGAACCGAAGTTAAGCTCCCTATCACACAAAGTGCCGAGGTCGCGAAGAGATTGAACGGAGGAGCTAGGTTGGTTGTGGAGAAGGTAGAGTGGGGAGGAGCGGCACCAACGCTTACATGAAAAGGTGATGGATTGGCATTTGGGTATATTAAGCTCCAAACAATTTTTGAGGGACCAGATCGAAAAACTCTTAAGGTCTTGTTGACGGCGGAAGGATCCTATCGAGATCATTTATGGATAATATAAAAAGAAGGGGATCGAGATGGCTGCCGTGTGGGACTCCAGAAGTGGATAAAAAAGGAGCCGAGTTGGCTGACCTAAAGCGAACACTATAAAAACGGTTTTCGAGGTAAGAGGATATCCATTTTAGCTGTATGGGTTCAAAGCCGAGGGCAGACAATTTGAAGAGTATTAATTGATAACAGATTTTATCGAAGGCCTTGCTAAAATCGGTTGCAACTACATCGACTTCGTTGCCATACTCTAGGGCAGAGAGGGCAAAGGATACGAATTCAACGAGATTTGTAGAGGTTGACCTACCCTTCAAGAAGCCATATTGTCTAGGCGAAATAACTGATTTGCATTGGAAGCTTAGAGCTTCATACAAAATACTTTCGAAGAGTTTGGGTATATGGGAGAGCTTAGCGATTGGGCGATAGTTTGTTATTTCGTTTTTTGATCCTTTTTTGTTGATCGGGGTTATGAAGGAGGTTTTCCAAGCCTGGGGAAATTCTCTTTGTGAAAGGGATAGACGAAAAAGATTAGAAAGGGCAGGGGAAGAACATTTTTTTTTTAGAAATTTGGCAGGGAGGCCATCTTATATCTTATATCTTATATTCGATATAAGACGGGTCCAGGGTGCCAGAGACTAGTGGGCCATTGGAGAAATTCAGTAGGTAATTAAAATAGGATGGATCTGGTACAAAGGAACGATTGGTGGACGATTGTTTGAAAAAGGTGGCAAATAGGTTGGCAATGGTGAGTAGATCGGTTGATGATTTGTTGTTGAAAGACAGGGAAGGAGGGTAGCCATCGTACTTTCTTTTGTAGTTAACAAATTGGAAAAAGGACTTAGGGTCGTTTATAAGGTTGACCTGCGCATTGAATATCGCATGAGAGACTATAAAGTATGTAGATAAATAACTCATGGTTTTGGAAGATAGTGGATAGATCCTTTTATTTATTCTGGCAATTTTTCAAGAGTCCCTTGAGGAAAATAAAACTCCATTCAAAGTTAAAATAATCTTTTCTTCTTTTTAATGTCTGCCTGTAGTATTTTTTTTTTTTGATGAATGTCTGTAGTATTCCGAAATTTTCAATTTTAATTTCTATTCATTTCTCGTACCTTCTAACTGTCTATACTACGTTTCTAAACAATATTAGATATATGCGCTTACATATGGCAACACTTTGCATAATAACATTAAGAGTTTCCATTTAATGACTCATAAAACAACAAACTTGAACGCGTAGTCACTCACAAGTGAGAACAAAAATTGCGAAATCAGTTCAGTTCTAAATTTAAATAAAAAAGAATCCAACAATTTATCGCGGACTCATTTAGTAGATTAATTTCAGAAGTTTCTGGCTTTCTTGTATCAGAAAACAGTTTAGAGTTGCATGATACTTACTAGCGCACATTTTTCGTTTCCATTTACAAAATAAACACACACGCGTAGATGGATTACGCTTTTTGCTGACTCCCGCTCTTATATTGGAGCATTTCCAGCTTCGATAAATTATGATGTCGAGGTCAAATTTTGATAAGCAAATGCGTTAATGACGAGCAAACGGTAACCGAAATTACGTTCAGTTCGTCCACTGGCCTGGTAATTAACATTAACCATTCGAGTATCTAAAATTGTTTTTCTTTGTTGCCTCCATGAAGGCTAAGTAAGCGTTTAATTTTGTTATGTACTCAACAACTCAGACAGTGCAACATCATGGCAACATCAAACAGGTGATGCTGCCACCCCATGAAGGCATGACAAATAAGACAACTAAGCAGATACATAATACTTTGTAAACATGGGAGCATGCTTAAGAGTCTGCATCCCAAGTTTCTGGACTAGTTATAAAAACGTCTACTCCTGAATGGAGTGTAATATTTCATAATCTCGTCTTACCTTATGGTCAAAAATATTTTCTGATTGATGATGTATGTCCAATAACTAGTTTAGGTCCATCATTGGTTGCAATATATCATTTCGGGTCACTGAAT
This sequence comes from Volucella zonaria, assembly GCA_963966105.1. Lineage (NCBI taxonomy): Eukaryota > Metazoa > Arthropoda > Insecta > Diptera > Syrphidae > Volucella > Volucella zonaria. Next base: position 117,878,363 of record OZ014532.1, read on the forward strand.
ACGACAAGAAAAAAAACTTGAACACCATATCCCATTACCCCTACAGAGTTGTGAAATAGGTCCTCATCTTTACCAGTTAAAGAAAATGGGTGGAAATCTAACGCATACTGTACCTTTACTGAGCTAGATGCGCATCTTTAAAATTTCTCCCTGGGGTCTAATTTCTCGCGAATTGCTCATTACAGCAATACCTGCCTTAGTAGAGTCGCATAAGCGCGAAAGCTGTTTTTCTTTGTGAGATACAACCTGCTTACTCGTATAAGCGCAATCAGAAACAATGTACACAAGACAAAGAGTATACGTTGCATATTTTCAAGGATACTGAGGCTCCTTTATTAATAACGAAACTTTTAACAATATCTAGATAATAGTGAATGTGAAGGAATTATTGATCTTGCGGATAAGAGCAATGCTCATGTACTGCAAAGATCAATACTGATTGAGTCAATATACACCTGACTTTGCTCTAAACAAATTTGTGAGGAGGTTTCAACCTTTGATATTTATATGATGGGTGATATGGTTAAGGCCACTTTCCGGTTTGAAAATGGTGGCAAAGGTTACTATTTTCTTCGTACTTTGACGTCTTTTTGGAACGCACAGAACTTCCATTGCAATCATTTAAAATGAAATCACCGAGCAAGACTTTTATGACACCCAATTAATATGAACCCAATTAACTCTCTTCTACTAAAAAATGGTATGCATCTTGCGATTAAAAGTCGAAATAGCTTAAGGCGCCCAAAATTCACATCACGCCCCTCAGTAAAAACGAAACCATTACTGGAATTAGAACACTCAAACCAAATAAGACGCAATTCTTAATGATATTTTCTAGGACCTCCATGAGGCTTCGTACGCACACCACAGCTTTAGTGGAGAGGTTTAGAAAAACGAATCCATTTCTATGGAAAAAGGAATACTTGTCCAGCTCTCAAACAAGGCAACTATACGAGAAAGAGTGGGAGAACTGGAGAGCCATCTGCGTGCCTCCTGATCTAAATAATACTCAGCAGCGCAAGAAACAACATCTGGAAAGTATTCTCAAAAATAAAGGAGCAGATTTTCGTTCAAAGTCCAGCTGTGTGTACCACCTACTGGATCATCGCTGAACAATGAGTTGAGTATACACCCTGAATGAGTCGAACTGCAACCAACTTCAGACTGCTATAATTTCCAAACCGTTCATGACAGTGAGCTCAAATTTTGACACATGACAGCTAATTTTATTATTTACAAGCCTTTTAAACGATTTGCGTCTCAATTGTGTTGAAAAATTTTTATCCGCGATGGAATTCAAACGTGATAGTGTGATTGCTTTATATTTGGCTGGAAAACCACAAGTACCTATCGTTAGAGCCCTCCAGCACCTCAACGTGAATAAATCATTTGTGTCTCGAACCATAGCTCGTTATCGTGATACTGGCAGCGTTGCAAAACGCCATGGAGGTGGTCATAAAAAGACAGCAACATCGGCAGAAATGGTTCGGAAAGTGAAAGCTCGAATTGAGCGAAATCCGCGTCGAAGTGGAAGAAAAATGGCTCGTGAGCTCAACATATCGTTGGAACGGATGCAACACATACTGAAAAATGAACTTGGACTCAAGCCATTGAAGTTTCAAAAACACACGATCTTACACCGTAACAGAAAAAAGTTTGAGTCGAAAGAGCGTAGGAGTTGCTACGCTTGCACGAAAGTGGTGAGTTGTCGAATTTGGTTTTTTCCGATGAGTCGCCATTTGTTATCGAGCAATATGTCAACAAACAAAATGACCGAGTTTACTTGCCAGAGAGGTCCTTCGAAAATTTACACCTTCTGACGGCCACCAGAAAGCAGGCAGCACCGATGGTGATGGTTTGGACCGCCATAACCGCCGATAGTCGCTCTCCGCTCGTATTTTTGAACCGTGGCTTCAAAATTAATGCGATCGTATACCGTGAAACTGTCTTAGAGGCAGTATTGGGCAAAGAATCATTTCGGTCGGAGAACGTGGACATTTCAACAAAACTCGGTATCGTCTCACAAAGCGCGTGTTAACCAAGATTGGTTAAAAAACAATGTTCCACACTTCATTTCTTCGACACAATGGATTGCAAATTCTCCGGATGCAAATCCGTTGGATTTCTCTGTCTGGGGTATTTTGAAGGCCAAGGTTGGCACTATAAAATACTAAAATTTGGATCACCTCAAACAAGCATTTCGCCGGGAATGGGCCAAAATACCGCAGAGCCACTTGCGTGCAGCGTGCGATGCTTTCTTCGGCCGTCTCAAGGCCATTATTCGCGACAAAAGTGGACATATTGAAAACTACTGATACAATTTGAAAATTGATGTATTTTCCATAATTTTAAAAAGTTATAGTTCGAGTAAGTCACCCTGTAGATCTTCGCTACACCCGTTGTTCATTGATCTCAAAAAAGCGTTGACGTGTCTAACGTAGGAGAGGCATTCCAAATAAATTTGTGGTTATTATCAAAACGAGTTATAAAGATGTGATGTGTCACGTAATGGATATGAAATCATGCGATGGAGGCTTACAAACTATGGCAAACAGCTTGACTTCGCTAAAGATACTTGCCTGATATCGCACATAACAATGAATGTACACCACCGGTTCGCTGTCAGTGGGATCATGGACTGACTCCACCAAAACCAAAATCCTTAAACTAATTTCCAACTTTTGAAGAATTTATGTCGGCATTGCATTGTTTATTCAAGGAAGTCGAAAACTTTCGTTACACGTACAAATGCACACGTAAAAACTGATAAAAATACACATGCACATTAGGAGACTTATATCGAAAGCTATGGCTCCATTCGACATGTTGCTAAAATGCTGCGATTGCGCTCAAACATAGAATCAGTCCTTATATGCTTGTAAGTCCCTGTCAAAGAAATAACCTGAGAGTGTTCCGGCCTTCTCTCGGAGGCGAGATTATCCAAAGGCGAATATGGCAAATGAATCCATTGACTATACAAAGCCGAAAGGTCTAGGTACATATGAGTAGAAGATAGACAGTTTAATTAGTTACAAAATTTATCTTACTTGATGCTGGCTTCGGTAAGCGCTTAGGATAATTAGCCTAAAAAGTTGGTAGAGTTATATGGTTACATCTTTAACCCTATTCTTATTTATTTAAGAACTATCCACCCAGTAACTTGGCGAATTATCAAGCGCATAAATCAAATCCACAACAGAATAGTCTACTCCCAAAAGGATGCTGGTAGAAACTATGGAAATCGGAAAGCAAGTTGATGGTTCGAATTGTAAGGGCTAAAGAAGTAAAATAATAATAATAATTCACCACTCAATTAAAATGAGCTTTGTAAAACAAAAACCCCTTCTCCAAAAGTTAATGACCCAAGTATTGCCGTTCCAATGAACCCACTTCAGAGTTCAATAAACATAATATTTACTTTACCTGCATCTTTTGAGCCTTCTTTTGTGTGAAAACCCGCATTAATTACCACTTGAACCCATCGAAGCGCAAGACAAACTACAAATCTAAAGTTCAAAAGCTATATTTTCAAAACTATTGAATTTCATTCCTGCGCACCTGTTCTTCCGTATCCTGAATACATTATCTGCAAAAAAGGCATTTCAATCCAGCAACAACTTGATCCCGAGCAAAATCAACAACCTCCCTTGCATCTGTACCTCACCACTAGAAACTTTGCGTAAGGTAATGGCAGCGAACCCTTCAACTTTACCCTCATATTCGTATTTGCAATTTTCGTCTTCCGAATGTGATACAAAACACCGTCTGCAATTTCACCTCCAGTACTGCTGTACCGGCTGTCCCGGTTAAACCCATCTAATCTGTCGTTGTCGTTGTCGTTGTCGTCGTCGTCGTCGCTTCTCCTAACCAACATCCGAACACATATTGAATTTCAAAAGAAGATTTACCATCGTCCATTCGCATTGGGATTCACAGAATTAAATGAGTTTCTACAGATACGAATATATGTTGGTATCTACAGTGAAAGTCGTCGTTGTCGTCTTCACTATACAGTACCGTCCGTAAGTGAGTTTTTGTATTCCCATACCTTCTTTCATCACTGACATTCGTGACGGTGAAAGACCGTAATATAAAAGCCAATGTAATTACAAAATATTCTACAAAAGTCGTTGACGTTTCCTTAGCCTCTTACTCTCTCCTTTTCATCAACAAATTCATCCGAGATTTTAGTTACATCTAGTATTATTAAGGGCTTACGAGTATGTGCCCGAAGAGCAGTTAAATCTCAGTGTTGAATGTAATTCCGCTTAACAGTAAAATAACCGTCTATTCTATAAGATTTTTTTTTTAGTTTTAATGAGCACCACTTTTCAATTAAAGAAGGCACGAGATTAAAAGCAACAACCGCTTTATTGCAAAAGAAATTTAAAGAACAAATTTGAAAAAGAAAAATCCGCATCTGCTTTGAATACGAGTAACAAAACACCTCAACACAGATAGAAACACAAACAAATATTTCAAAAATTTATTACAAAATCGCGCCCACTTGCGACGAGAATCCATCCTCGTGGATGCCAGCGCCTTGGAAATAGCATCATAATTTTTCCCAGACTAAATAATCGTGCCTCGACGAGATGTTGGATGTTTGTTTGATTGATGATGTCAAGATTTAAGTTATCAATTCGGTGGCGCTGGTGGCCAAATTTTACGTAATTTTTAAAACACTTTGTCAGCTGTAGTTCTTCAATCGTGAAATTGTCATATATTGTACATAGTTGCAGATCGTGTGCGGAAATAAATCAGCCCGAACCATAGGGATTATCAGTAAAATACATAAATCACTATTCGAAGAAATGCTTCGCCTTCAGTTACACCTACATCAGTTACATATGGCTGGCACTGCTATATAGGCTTACGACAACATATTTTTACTATTGAGTTAATATGACGCTCCTCCCCTGTATCCAGCACTACATATACGGGTATTTCTGGACCGATTTCAAGTCAGGAAAGTAAATCAATTGGTACAAATAGACCAATTGGGAACTGCTATGAGTTTTCCTACAGTAGTACCAGAAAGCATCCGTTAAGGCTGCTAAATCCATTGCTTTAACAACTTGAAAAAATCGCCGATCAATTTGCTTGGGGATAGTTTGTAGAGAATTTTTCAGTTCCTGAACCTGCGTTAACAATTCGGAAGGGACATGGACTATAGCCATAACCAACAATACGCCACTACTTACCGGATACGTCACAATTACAGGAAACGATAATAGTTTTCTTATCCCGATATTCACAAGAGGGGCCTTACAGCACACACCTTATAATACTTCTACACCATATTCAGAGCTCTAGTCTTAGAGAATGGTACGAGGGCTTTTGATGAGTACCCGGGTTGGAAGATAAACGGCGCCATTGAGCCAAGATGAGTGTACCATCATCTACTATAACCTCTTTTAGCCCGCCTGTCAAAATTTGGTGACAATCCGACGCTTAGACGCCTTTCCGGCCGAAAGCACGGTCTTCGACTCGTTCAGTGGGTAAAACCCAAGGTTTCGATTATTTTTTGGTCTCTGGTGTGTACCAATGAATATATGTCTCATCGACGGTCACGAAACGACGCAAACACTCCTCCGGATTTCGATTAAACAGGGCCAAGCATGTCTTTGAAGTGGTCTCATGATTACGCTTCTTCTCCGATGTGAACAAACGCGGCACCCATCGCGCGGACAGCTTTCTCATGACCAAAATCTCGTGCAGAATATGGCTAACGCATTCAGTTAAGATGCCTGCTATCTCAGCCAACTCCCAAATTTTCACTCAGCGGTCCGCCAATATGAGATCACGGATTTGGTTCACGGTTTCCTCTCTCGTAACCGTTTTTGGGCCACCTGGGCGCGGTTCATTAAAAACCGACGTGCGGCCACGGCGAAACTTTGCGAACCAATGATAAACGGTTGTACGGGAAGGTGAATGGGTCCTGCATACACCATCGAGAATGCGCTCGATTTCCTCGCAGGTTTTGCCACTCAAAAACAAGAGCGATACTGCTCTTTTTCCATGGTCGCAAAACACACTAATACGATGTTTTGAAATGGATGTCAAACCAAAACTAAGTGTCAGATCGTCACCATATTTTGATAGGCGGGCTAAAGGAGGTTATACTAAATGATGGTACACTCGTTTTGGCTCATTAGCGCCATCTATCTTCCAATCTGTGTACTCATCAAACATCCCTCGTATATGCTTAGTAGGGATTATTAAAAAGTGATACTGGCAGATGAGTGATCACTGGCTGTTATCATCTCTGTGATATAGACAAATATGTATACCTAGAAATTTCCGAAGTAATCCCCGTAACCACTCCTTCTCCTTCTAATTTGTTAATGTCAGAATCTTGTGTAGAGGAAGCATCGACTCTAAGATACGGATGCGGATATCTGAAGTATAACCAAATCTCGTGTGAGATCGCAATGGTTTTTGACAAGAGTATTCCTACGAAACCAATAACTTGACGATAAGTATTAGGGCGCAACGAAGAGCCATTCAAGATGTTGTTGTTTAAAAAAAATCAGGGTCTGATCCAAAAGCATACGACCAAAGCAGAAAGAAAGAACAACGGTCTCTCTAAAAAGGTAAAAATAAAAAAATCTAGAAATGAGGTTACGGTAGTTACACAATTGGTCGAACTCGAGGGGGTGCACATAAAAGTACTGCTGGGAACATAGATAAAACCATGGCGTTAACCATGTACATAATGCTAACGAGAAGGCTCTCCCGATATCGACTAATTGAGCAGAATATCTTAACAGATCGCAGCAGTTTTAAATAAACGACTTTAACAAAATTCATTTCGATTTTAAAGAGTCCTTTCTATTTTTGCTAATAAAGGATGTCCCAACAAGAGCGAAGAGTTAAACAAAACTGTGTTTTGGCAAATATGTATGGACGAACACATCTGATAAATGCGCTTATCGGCTTTTTGGCACATTTGCGTTCTTTTGGCGTAAATGTTGCTGGAAATCAGTTCAGGGTTTATTCATATAAACCTAAAAAAAAACACCAGGGAATGCAGCCCCAATGCGTTAAATCTCACGATATAGACTGCAAATTTTGGTCGCCCAAATGAGATATTTCATGACCAGAAAATATCTCGTGCGATAATGTCATTGTTTCACGTGATGTATGACCAGTGGCACCATCCAGTGGGAACCACTTGCCTTCGAGAGTCTTGCCATTTATTTGAGGAGCTCAAAACTAGATTATCACTCCCCGATTTTGTTCCCCATTGACTGATTGTACATTATAGAGTCTTCAAATAAAAATAGTCCAATGATCCCTCCAGCCAAAAATCTACACCAAATAGTGACGCGTTTAAGATTAAACACATGTTTCCTTGTTTACGAAACCATTAACATAAAGCTCACTGTTCACTTTTTAGTGTTCAATGAATCAATTGATATTTTTGGAAATTTATTGCCAGCAATATTGGTATATTTTCTTAAATTATCAAAAAGTGAGCGCTTTAAATTTATTTATTTATACAAGGAAAATGAGTGGCTTTGAAATACATCTGGTTAAATTATACGGATAGCACTTAAATACAGATATGATCCTAATGCAAGGGTATATAAAGTCCTTTCCAAAGTAAATGGGACTTTTTAAAAATACGTATTTCTAGTGAGGCCATCTATTGGCAATTGCATGAGTAATTAAAGGCAGATGCTTCACTGATGTACTGTCAAAATTTCATGACATTTGGACGAATAGAAGCGTAGTTATTGCATCTGAACTGACAGTATGCTAGTGTCATCGATACACATTTTCTGACGAACAGAAATTGGTCAGAATTCAACATTCGAAGGACATCATCAAGGAGGCCAAAAAGAACAACAACTTTCTTTACAACATTGTGACTGGAGATGAAACGTGGTGTTTTCAATATGACCCAGACGAGCCAAAAACCCAAAAAATCTCATTTGAAGAGGTCAAAAGTGAAGATAATGCTGATTTGCTATTACGATTCCAAGGACATTGTCGACAATGGGCCAGAATGCACAATTCTATCTTGGTGTTTTGAAGCGTTTGGAGCATCGCATTCGACCAGAAGGAAATTGGCGTTTGTTGGACGATAATGTGTCGTGTCATCGATCGACACTTGTGACCGCATTTTAACTGTCAACCACTTTCCGTATTCGCCTGATTTCGCACCAAGCGACTTTTACCTTTTCGGAAAAATGCATTTGCCGATAACAGGATAGCGTTTTGTGGACGTAGAAGCCATCCAAAAGGCCTGTATCGACATTCTGAAGGATATCCAGACCGACGACTTAAAATACTCATTCGACATGCTTTTAGACCGTGCAAATCGCTGTACTGAGTCAGAAAGGGACTATTTTTAATAAAATAAATGGATTTTGCCAAAAAAAACTTTTTGTTGTTCGTATTTTTAAAAGGTCTATGGTAAGGCTTTGCGTTAATTAGACATCACTACAGGACCGTGATCAATAAACATTTGTTTGAAAATGTTAACAACTTTGATCCGGACGAGGTGCGACTTCAACAAGCGGTCGGTAGTTAAAAAAATTGATTTCGGCAGGAACATCCAAAAATGCCTAGTTTGACGTATTTCGATAATTTCCTTCGCGAATGTGACAGCAACAATTTACACTCCATAACTAACCCAAAACCTAAGTAATGAAGACAAGTCGGACAAGTTCGACTAAAAATTGTATTATACTTGTTAACTTTAATGTCAGAATAGGAATGGAAGCCACATTTAGTAGCACCGTAGACATGCACGACATAATATAGTATTCGGAAAAGTTTGTACAACTTCCAGAAAATGTAGATGACAATGAGACAAGAAATCAGTCGGCTGTCAGTAGGACATTTAAGGTAGAAGTCGGTAAAATGAAGCATGTATTCAGACAAAATATATGATATAATCAAAAGATGTTAAATCATGACACCAGCTCGAAGATCAACCAAAAAATATCCTTGCCAACCGCTGTATCTATCGTCTTGGAAGGCAATTGAATAGCAAATCCCTATCTCGAGCAACGTAGAAGACGCTACAAAATCCTTATCCTCGGTGTTCAATTTTACAATGCAGAGGTGCATGGATACTCTCCAGAGCACCACCTTGTAAAGGGTGCTTTTAAGAGCTATATGTAGAATAGAAATTGAGTTTTAACCAAAAACCTTTATTCATTATGGAGAATGTTTCAAAACATTTTGTACGGAGCACGACTTCAGGCATATAGATTTCTCGGCAGTTTTTGGCGAATGCCATTGCTTTATCACACCAATAACACGGCTAATATTGGCCCCCAAGGGCTGAATAGTTTGTAGTTTATCAGCATATACTAAAGACCCTACAGAATCCGACAAGGAGTATACAATTCACTCATCCTTTTCGCGATATAATATTGTCGTTAAGTCGTAGCGCCATCCTACTGTTTATGCGAATCAATATTGTCTATATTTTCGAAGAAATAATGTCTGGTAACGTTGCCCCTTGACTATAACTCAAACTGCGGATACACCACCAGAGTGTTAATTGAGTCTTAATTTGTCTCACTCTAGATACGGAAATTTTGCTGCTAACCAGCCAATTGAGCTACAAGTAAGCTTCGTCATTAAACGCGATCAAACATGATCAAACAAATAAAAAATAAGAACCAAATTCAAGCTGCCCAAGAGCCCAATCCTCGAACTCCCTTTGCAAGGCATGATCTCGTGGCTTAAATTTATCCACAGCGCGGCGAATGGTGAGCTCAATTGGCAGATTACGAGAATCAAAAAAACCACGCAATCTTCTATAGGTTTGGCGAATTGAAATTGATTTGAAATGATTTCTCATTATAACCAGGAACTATAGCAGTTATAAATTATCATGGAACTGGTAAGAAAACTGCGTTTGCGGCGATTCAGAGGACTAGGTCATATAGAGAGCATGGATGTATTTCTAACTCGAAATAAACATTTTCGAATCTACCTATCTTAATAATGAAATGCAGAGAAGAAAACCCGAACCTAAGGTGATGCGCAACGAGCTAGAGCCCCAGTTGGTTTAGGATTGAGGTCCTGGATCGCCCAAATCTGCAAGTAAAGTAGGGGCATGAGATATGGGATTTCGAGTAACTTACAATACGGTTTGTTGATTGAGGATCTATTTCACCTCCCACTGTAACACCACGAGTATTTTTAACGAGTACGAATTATAGGAATACAACTTGCTAGGTGGCTGCTAGGTAACCACTATCTCTATTTTCCAGTTAAAATCGCCAGCAACTTTCCAACCAGTTCTTATCCAATTATCCCTCTACACACCACTAGTTGGAGTGTGTCAACAAATTGCAAAAAAAGTAACGTCGGAAATTAATCTCATTAACAACTTGAATCCATTCAATTTCCGTTTTAGAAAGTTTTCCAACCAAAAACCGCACAAAATAGAATAAACCAAACATCAACATCAGCAAAACAAAAGACTCACATATAGTAAAGACGGAAATCAATCTAATCAAACGCATACACATGCAAATAAAGAAGTGCTGGCAATGTATCTAACCTAAATCACTTCAATGCACTTGCCGCTTACACAAGGAGAAAGCGTTGACTTGCTGATTTTAGAAAAAGAAAAAACCGCCTGCAACTCCCCTTAGTTCCAAGTGATCCGTTCAAATGGCAGAGTCTACTGAGTCACCCTGCCAAAAATATCCAAACGACACATGATCGCACTAAATTTCCATTGAAGCAAAGCAGCACGATCAGAGCAACTCCCAATTCAATGCCACTACGGTCGCTATTCACTGCCCGCCTCCCTCGGAATCGATCGTTTTATTTGAAAAATCGAAATTCAAGTTCTGTTCGTTTTCTGTTCGTGCAGGTTTGCAATAGCGACATTCGATGACAAATGAATGTCGCGTATATGTTCGGCTGACTACTATAGTTCTATTGTATTTCAATAGAGATATATTCGCACTAACTATTCCTCTATTTGCCGTTTTTTTATCAGTGTATCCGATGGATATTCGCTGTAATTCTCAACTATTGTGTGAGCTAATGCTAATAGCGAGTATTCATGAAAATGACGGCATGTCTCAGTCATCAGCCACCGACGAAGGTCGGTTACTTTGACTTTCGTATCTAATCAGAGTTACCCACAATGACAATCGCCCTCACTCACCTGTTTCTGTACAAGCAAAAAGTTACGGATACTCGAATGAAGTGTGTAGATTGTAGATTTTATTTTTAATGTTTCTCCAATGAAGTTCACTTTATTCCTTGTTATTCGTGTACCACACACGATCACTTTTTTGATGAAATGATTCACTGAAAATAAACAATTGACACATCAATGAAATTGATCTTGTGATCAATTAAGAACTTTAAGGCAATAGCACATATGTATTTCGCGGATATTTAACGCAATCAACGGCGAACTTCTACAAATTTCGGACACGTTTCAGGCGTTATCGGTTTCACGACACCTGATAACACTTTCCGTGTGAGATACAGTGCAATTCCAAATTTAGACGCGCAATACTACGATATTTTAACTTGTTTTTCTTTAGTCACTACTGCCCTTTGTTCACTATATGTATTTCGTGGAATTAGATCACATGACGTCACAAACCGAACATGACATCATCTGAAATCAGTGATTCGATTTAGCCAATGTTGATCTTTTTCGTTTTCGTTTTCGTTTTCGTTTTCGTGTTGTAGCCAAAAACAGAGGAAACCACACAAATTGACCGTGAAACGAAAAATAATACAAAGTAGATCCGTACAACAAAACAAAGTGGGGGCTATATAACAAAAAAAAACAAAAGCAAAAAACACGGACTCCAGAAAACTTGTTTACCTTTCAATGCAAAAAATATAATAAAATAAAACCGACAAGAAATTCAAAACAAAAACAAAAACAAAAAGGACAAAAAAGTAACCACCGTTTTCTTTTTAAATATCCACGAGATACAAAGCGCAATAAAAACACTCCGGCATACACGTACGACACAAATACAATTCGCTGAAAGACTGTGTGCAGGGTTTTGATTGAAAACGATGGCAAGGCAACCAACGACGCTGAAAACAAAACCCACCGACCAACCGACAGAAACACAAGCAACAAATCACTCGCAAGCACACGGCGGCAGCGGCCGCTGTGTAAATTGAGTGGGATTTCTTGGAAAAGCACTCGAAGCTGTTGCTTTGCTTTTGGTTGAATATCTCGCCGCGCCGGTAAGAATTTCGTCATGAATGAGAATGACGCAATGTTTTTTTTTCTTGGTTTGACAAACGCGGAAAATAGGGTACAACACTTTTTGTTTCACATACGGGTTGTTTTTTTTTTTTCAAAATCAAGAACAACTTGATATTTTGAAGTAAGAACTTTGGTTTGGAGCAATTCAAGATTAAACATTTCATGCTGGCTCTTAACCTTACCACTTTGCTTTTTCCAACACCAAAAGTCGCTGATACACCTATTTATTTTATTTTTCTCTCTCTTTTTTTCAGATACTTGGATATTTGGAAGCACCAAATCCACTGGATTTTATTTTGCAAATTCATGTGCAAAATCCACATTCTATGAATATGATTCTGCCGCTGGTGGCACGATTACATCAACAGGAGGCTGAAACCGATTTTTCCCCAGCTAGAATAATTTGCACTGCCCGAACTGAAGCGAATGTTATAAAGAGAGTCCATAAACATCTGCATGATGCGCTCTTTTGGACTTGATGTGTCCCGCAGTTCGTTGCAACGACTATCAAGAACCGAATTGCAGATGTTTCCATACGAAATCCAATATTCACTAGAGCTGAAGTTACGGGTTATGCAGTTCGTATCGATAAATGACAAATGAAATGACTGATGAATTTTATTTCCACCTAAATTACCACTCACTACCCTAGACCACTACAAATTGAACTGCAAGGAGTGCGATGGAAGTGGGCAGAACAAAAGAAAGATGAATGTATGAAATTTACTATGGAGTAAATATCTTGGAATGCAATACAAGGAAGAAGTGCTGTAGGAATGCTCACATTGAACAGCTCTAGTGATCTGAAGATAATACCAAAACCTTTTTGCGTTAGTTTCCAAAAATTTTAAAGGAGTCAATGCCAGTGGTACAATGCAAACAAGTCATGACATGAAGTAAAAATTGAAGAATGAGGATAATCGCATGCAGCAAGGCATAAGGCGTACTAGGTAGCACTGCAGAAAAAGCTGCTGCATGCACATACCATTAGTGACTAATTTAAAGGGTGTTTTTTTTTTTTAGAGGTTTGGTTTTTAAACTAGCAACACTCTTTCTACAGATTGTCATTTTGACAGTTGAAAGTTAGTACGTGTCGCCAGTTTACGATGAATAGATTAATGCCAGAATAATGCGTGCAAATTGTGCAAACTTATTTTGAAAACCATGGTTCGGCTCGTCAAACTTATCGTGCGCTTTGTCTATTTTACGGTCGACATAATCGTCCATCTGAGCAAGAAGAGGTTCTACGAATTGGTTTTACCGTGGCCGAGGGTAAGAATAACTTCAAGAAATCACTGCTACTTCTATTTGGAAAAATATTTCGAAAGACAAAGCTGTCCTTGCAAAGCTATTATCCTGCCATTTGTGCTGCATGGTGCCGAGCGTTTGACGGTTGATACTGATTACTTTCGAGGATTTTGGTTTTATGTGCGAGGAGGGTGCAGAGAGAAAATTATATCTCCGCGAACTGGGTTTTTTTTTTAAAGAAGTTAACACTCAAGTGGTTATGAATGCACTCAGCATGTGTTAAGTTTTTTGGAAAATGGGATAGAGAGAGAAAGAAAGATGTTTGGGCTCAGTGGTTATTTTGCTCCATGGGTGGCATCCAACATTTAATGGGGAGACTAAATTCTTAGTGGAAGTTGACTTGATGTTGATTTCTAGTTAACTACTCGTTTTACTTGATTTTCGTTAACTAAAAAAATGGATAATATGTCTTTCGGGCGAGGCTGGGCTTCGAACACCGAAACTTCCGATTTGGAAGCCAGTCCGCTACTATTTGAGCCACGGCCACCCACAAGAGATGGGAGATGAGATGTCCCAAGTTGTAGGGATAATCCAAAAAGTCAAAACACGACGGCATGACGACGACACGGTTTTGGCTTGACCATATCGAGTAAATAAAGTACATTGTTGCAGGGAAGAGGCACTCAGAATCTTAGTTCCACGTACACTCTAGTGGATTATACGCATCCCCAAAGACTACAAAGAGTGCGAATAGAAGAAGTTATTGCCGTTGTGGTGCGCAGTGTTGAGATGAATCCGAATGAGTCTATTCGCCATCGTGCACAGCAATTGGAGCTATGCCCATCCACTTCGTGAAAAATTTTACGGAAAGATCTTGGCTTAAAAGTTTACGAGTATATTGAGTATATAATTTAATTCGTGCTGTTTTTTTTTCAAAATTTGAACGTTTATTTAAGAAAAACATGTACAATAGTATTATTCAAAGTATTGCTTATCTGAAGCTATGACTTTTTCCCATCTTTCTGGCAATTTGTGGATCCCATCCCAAAAGAACTGCGCCGGCTTGGCAGCCAAGAATGAATCAAGCCAATTTTTGATATTCTGCTCTGATGTGAACCGTATTTCAGTGAGGGCGTTCTGCATCGACCGGAACAAATGGTAGTCAGAAGGGGCAAGACTTCCCATCCACTGTTTTCTAAATAGTTCTTAACCGGAACTACCAGCCTCGTGTCTGGTCGCATATTCCGGGCGTTTTTCGGCCACTGGAAAATGGATCCATTTTTCATCACCCGTAACAATCCGATGCAAAAATGACTTCCTTTTGTGGCGTTCCAGCAGCACTTCGGACATGCAAAACCGCCTTTCGACGTCTCTCGGCTTGAGTTTATGTGGAACCCAATTTCCTTGCTTTTGAATATATCCAACTGCTTTTAAACGTTTTGAAATGGCTGCTTGAGTGACACCCAAAGATTCTGCGAGCTCTTCTTGTGTTTGGCAACAATCTTCAGGGCGTTCATCGTCTTCCAAGCCAAAATCACCACTTTTAAATCGTGCAAACATCTTTTGGCATGTTCGCTTAGCTAGCGCATGCTCACCATAAACTTCCACCAAAATACGACGACTTTCGGCAGCAGTTTTTTGCTAGAATAATACAAGTTACGCCATCTCTTAGCAAACCGCACGAATTAAGTTATATACCTTATAAGATCCAGCTTGTGCAAGACTTCGAACCGCGTCACCATTATACGCGTCGTAGGTTCGGTGAATGGGCCGAAACCATGATTCAGCTTGATCCTCATCTTCAACGCAAAATTTTGTTTTCCGATGAGGCCCATTTTTGGCAAAATTGCCGAATTTGGAGTGGAGAAAACCCAGAAGCCTTTGTCGAGAAGCCCTTATAACCATTAAAATTCACAGTTTGGTGTGCTTTATGGGCTGATGGAATCATCATCAATTTTAGGACGATGCCGGTCAGAATGTTACCGTCAATGGAGAGCGCTATAGAAACATGATTTCTGACTTTTTCGTTCCTCAGTTGAATGCCATTGACGTGACAGAGCTGTGATTTCAACAAGATGGCGCAACATGCCACATGGCGCGCGACACCATCAATTTGTTGCGAGAAACATTTGCTTTCGCGTAATGGACCTGTGGACTGGCCTTCACGATCCTATGATCTCACACCAGAGATGTTGGACGAATTGGAAGTCAACATTCGCCGTGTTATTGCTGATATACGGCCCCAGTTGCTCGATAAATTGTACTTCACGATTGCCCTTCATTCGAGATAGCCATGGCGCATGTGACCGATGTCATATTTAAACACTAATCGCATAAAATTATCTATTAAAGCTAATATCATAGGCATTAACATTAGCTTCAAGTGTTTTATTTTATATTGAATTTGTATAACTATAAAAAAAAAAAACATTCTTTCAAAAGAAAATTAATCTTTTCGAAAAAAAAATAATAATAACAGAAGAACTAAATCAGTAAGGACTACGATAGCAATAGCGGTCAAAAGTTTTATCAAAGGCAAAATGAACAAGAAAGGCCGAACAAATCCCTCTGGAGATAAAAGATTGTGATCTTGACGCTGAAAATCAGAGATTACTTCTGCAGACTGGTTAATGGCGATGATAAATACAATTCTCCAGTCAGTCATTTAAGTCTCGCCATTGAGTCGCTTCGAATTTTGCGGAATTTTTAATCGAAGTGGGGGCTTCATTGTGTTTATCATCAATAACAGAGGTGGTATTTCTGGTGACCGCATTGCAAATCTGTCATCCGGTTTTTGCAACGACAGCTGGTTTCCTAAAATATCTGGTAAAGTTAAGGGAGACCCGGCCGTAAAAGTCTCTGAAGTTTTACTGGAAATGCAGTGGCCTAGTGACAAATATCACTCCGGTATATGAGTTTTGTAACAGCGACGTGATGTACACACTAATCAATCGATTCGGACTCAGAAGAATATCAAATCTTGCTAATTTTGCTTTTGATGCAAATTAAGTCTAGATATCGAAAATGTTTTTAGCTGTTAAGGTCGATAACGATAACGTCGAGAAATGTTTGGTGCATATTAGAACTCAGCTACACATGTACTCGTATGTACCACTATCCCAATATTTTTTTAACTCTCACAAGAGTTTATTAAAACAATTATTAAGTAGCTGGAATCCGACATATGAAATCTTCTGCCATATATTTCTCCATCGTACTATAGGTGTATTAGAAAAGACGTATCATTTTAGTAACTTTTTTAATAAATTTTACCTGAAACAAAATCTACGAATTGTTCAAGTGGGGCTGAGCACTAAATACGAGATGCATCAAGCACCTTCTTGTATTCAACTATGTAGTTTGATGTTTTTGTTATTCCATATAGGATAAACCTGCAATCTTCGTAGACCAAAGAGTGCCTCCATAACAGCTAACCATCGCAATTCAACACCTCCTTTGATTCTACGAATACTATTACGTTACCGTCCTTTTGCCTGTACGCTTCTGTTGCTCCTCTGCAATAGTACCTCTCCATGGCCTCGATCAATAGCTTCTCTTTCGAAGAATCTGATTTTTACGACGTCTGCTTTGTTAAAAGGGATCGCGAGCTATCGTCGTCCTCATTTGCACCTAGAGATGTACCTCTTGTTAATCGCAGTTAGATCAATTTAGTTGAACAAAATCAGGGAACAGCCAGGTGGTGATAGCTACGATGACATTTCGCCGTAATAATCATTAGGGAAATATCACTACTCCTATGTGGAGACGTAAGCGCATATAAACTAATCCTGTCTTTAATACGGATTTTAATCAGACGGTGTGTCATGTTTTTTTTTCGTTTTTATAACTTTTATAATAAAATAAAATCATTATTACTACTACTACTACTACGGTTGCTCATATGCTCGAGGCTCAACACTTTTTCCTATAGTCTTCCTCTGATGACGCATTCACCTAGGCGCTGTTAATGCTCTGTAGAACAACCACCATACCAGATGTCAAAATATTTTATTATTATTTTGTAGTGACATGCGCTTTGTAGCAGCCTTGATGTGTCTAAACATTGTTCGGCTCCATATAGGCTGTTACGAGTACGTGTCCTCAACTACAACATAAATGCATATCTAAAAGACTCCGTAATCTATGGTGTGAATTGAAATAACGTAGAGTTGCATACTGTTATTATTACATACATAATTATTATTACACTCCTCGACAACTGGTTGAGACACCCCCTGATTTCGGTGTTTCTCTATAATTTTGTTCCGTATGTGCTGCAAATATTACTTTTCAGTAATCATTTACAATTTCTAAGAAAATCCTAATCAACACAAATCCTTTTATTCCCTTAATTTTCTTGGAATTAGCAATTTGTCCCTAATTAACCGCGGCAAGTGGTTGACACAGGATTGGGGTTTTTGAAATAAAAACAAAATTTAGAGTTTTATTTTTTTAGTAATTAAATTAATTAAATCTAAATACATTAATTAATACAATTAATTTTGTTTATAATTGGAATTTACCTCCAGAAGGACATACACGAAGTGCAAAACGAAAACCGCTACAAAAATTATAAAAATTAAAACTAAAATAACAAAAAACGTTTGACGCGTCTGACGCGTCTGACTTGGCTCCGTGAAATTTTTGTTTATCCATATGCAATGATAATAAGTTGTATTAAATGCTTGACGCTAAATTTATAACTACTATTAAGGGTTATTATCTTTTTGAAACTTAATAACTTAGAAATCTAAAGTATAAAAAAAGGAGTTAAATTGGACGAAAAATGAAGGTTATTGTGATAAGAACTTTGTTCCTATTACTCTCTAGTTTACTATTATTATTTATTCTTTTTTTTTATTTACTTGCTTTCTTAGCTAAATATTATTTGTTTTTGTTTTTATTATTATTTTGAAAAATTCCCTCGTTTTTTATGCTAAATGAAATATAAGTGGTAGAAGGGAAGGTTTAAGGAAGTGTAAGAAATGATTGTGAGATACCCTGTGTACTAAACATTCTAGACGACATCGGGCGATGTCCTAGTAATCCCTTTACAAGCCTTTCATTTGTCAGAAGAACTTTTTTGAGATTCATACCAACCGCAATTACTCGTACAGTGGCGGAAACATAAATGTGGTAGAAACGACTTCTGACTGGCGCTTTGAGTAGTCTCAGACTGACTGGATATGCCCACTTTTATGTTATATCAAAAGTACGCTACAGAACTTTAGAATACACTTAAAGTTTAGTGGTCGTACCGCCAACCAAATCGACCACATGCAAATAGGTGCGAGACACGCGTTCACCATTCTGATTTGGAAAACTCTGAGGAGTAGTCCCTACGCTAACCACTTTCTTTTCGCAACTAAACTAAGAGCTCGACTATCTTTTCTTTATGCGCAGGCTCTTCGAAACAGTATACGAAACCCAGTCCCCGAAACTGCACAGTAGATATGTTTAAGCTGCACTTCTAGCAACTACTCCATACGCATCAGTTATTGAGGAAGCAATCCCCACTTACAGTGTAGAAACTTTCGAAAAGCTGAAGCACAACAAGGATGTTGGCTCCAACGGTCTACCAGCGGATCTTTTCAAACATGGGGGTCACGTTTTGGTAGGGTATGCCCTATCTTCAAGAAAGACGACCATATTGAAGCGTAATGTTGCATAAAAGGATCGTATTCAATGTAAACGTCTCAAGGCCTTCTGCAACACACTATTTGCAACGTATCAATGCAGCCTCCGGCTTAGCAAATCAGATTGACCAAATTTTCACACTAAAACAAATTCTAAAAAAGGCCACGAATTTCAAGTCGAGACTCACCATCCTTTTATCGACTCTAAGGCCACAAATGATGGAATTCATCTTTTTGAGATGCACAAGGCGACGTCCGCATTCGAGACCCCGGCAAAATTGATCCATCTGTGCCGCGTTATTCTGGAAAACACGTCGAACAGTGTGATTAAACTACTACAAATATGTGCACTTTCATGGGATTTCTTCAATCTAGTGCTGATGTTAACACGAAAGGAATTATCGTCAACAAATCTCTCCAGCTGCTGGGATACGTAGACGACATCAACAGCCTTGGTCGCCAACATCACGCCTTCATAGAGGCTTTTACGGCAATCGAAGAACAGGTGAAATAAGTTGACCTTAAAAAAATGAGGGCAAAACCTGGGACAATAGTAGCTCCAAAATGGTTAAGGAGTTTTCATACCTCCTCGGTGTAATCAACTCCATGAATGACGCTCTAATGGAGATTCGATGTAGCTAACCCTAGCCATTACTTCAGTTTGACCAGAAAAATGGGTTCAAAACTCGGAGGATAAATGCATGGCCTACAAAATATTGATGCTACCAATTCTGCTATATAAAGCCGAGTGCTAGATGATAAGCAGGAAGCGGATACTTCAGAAAAAAATGTTTGCATCGCATATTCAGTCCCATGTGCGAGAAGGGCGAATATATACAACCGCAAGTTCTATGAACGCGTTGACTACACCAGTTCGTCAACACCGAACGAATGGACAATAATGTCCCAGCAAAGATCTTCAACTCAAAGCCAAACGTCGAGGAAAACCGAACCACCATGTTATAGATCAAACGGATGCCGGAGTGCTTAGCCGGACAACTGGAAACTATGTGTCTGGGATCAAAGAGAATGGATGGCTGCCGTGTCTCGGGCGGAGAATCTTAACAGATCGGGAGTTCATTTAGTAAATAAGTAAAGTCTGCCTTTAACCTCGATAGTGTGAGTTCTGAATGCTTAAGATCTTAATATCTGTCGATTGCCATTGGCATTAGGGTTCGCGATAAACCAAGAAGAACTCTGGGCGCGAGGTATGTGGAACAGCTTTGAAGAAAATTTTAAGAGAAGTGCAAAAAGAAAGATGTGAAAAGGGTCGCTGCAACAAAATAAACTAGTAAGCGTTTTCTTTATGACAATGTTGATTCTGACTTCAGAACATAATTCCTTGCGCTGTGTAGTAACCTTGTTGAACTTGTCTCGGTGCTAGCTAATTTTTTTTTTTTTTTTGCATAAATATCGGAACTAATTGTACAATTGATCAGCGAACAAAGATTTTAGTGCCACCATTGTAAAGTGGCTATTCGAAATGTGGAAGACATGATGTGGCAAACTCACCTATCCCTAGCTGATGTACACTCTATTTTTCTCTGTAATTACTAACCTCCTTGACCGCCAGAATGCGCTGCTACTGCAAAAAAGTTATGGTGCCTTGAAGTCCGTTCATATTTAGGCAGACATGCCAAAATTTAGTGCGATACTGTCTTTAGTTTTGTTTTGGCAGCTGATTGTTGTTGACGTGTTTGGCATCATGTTTAATATGGACAAAAACGATTTTCGTTCTCTCATAAAACATTATTTTTTGAGAGGCAAAGCGGCGAAGGAAACAAAAGAAAAGTTGGATAAATATTATGGGGCTAATGCTCAGTCAAATATTGGTTTCGAGAGTTTCGTGGTGGCCGCAACTCCACTACCGATCAAGTCCGCAGTGGCAGGCCCTCCGATGCGGTTACAGAGGACAATGTCAAAAAAATACATGAAATGGTGTTGGCTGACCGGAAAGTGAAGATGCGCAAGGTAGCAGATATCACAAAGATTAGTACTGAGCGCACACGCCATATTTTGGGCAATATTCTGCATATGGAAAAGTTATCCTACCGTTGGGTGCCGCTCCTGACTAAAAAAACAAGAGCACTTCGAAAGAGTGTTTGGACTTGCTGATGCGGAATCGGGCGGACTTTTGGCGTCGATTGGTAACTGGATTTGGATCCCTCGGACTATTATCTCTTCCCAAACCCCAAAAGATGGCTCATCAATAAAAAATTCAGCTCACGCGAGGAAATCATCGACGCCGCGGAGGAATATTTCGCAGGAGTTCCGGAAAATTACTTTTGGAACGGGATCAAGAAGTTGGAAAATCGCTGGAATAAGTGTATCAAACTAAAAGGGGACTATATTGAATAATATTGTATAAAAAAAACATTTAAAAAAAGGAATTTTTTAATTTCACTCCATCTAGTATATGAAAGCAAATGCCGAACGTTGTTGACTAAATATTTGGTAAAACGGATGCACATAAGGAAGATCAACATGCGCACCCTTAATTTTAATTTGAAATGCAACTAACTTGTCTGAGAGACGAAAAATATTCATGACATTCTTGATGGAAGAGATTTAGGTAAACAGATTTTCAGTTTCAATGGCGTCGTAAGGTCTGCTACGTTATGGAATTGTCGTCCGCCTTGGTAGACAGCTCTGGAGAGATATTCCCATACATTCTCAATTATGCTGAGATCTGGAGACAATGCTGGCCAGTCAAGAACACAAACGTTGTTATGCTCGAAGTACTCTTTCACCTTCCGAGCTATGTTGATTGCTGCATTATCTTATTGCAGGATGAAATTTTCGCCGAATTTTTCTGGGTTATGATGAACGATCTCTTCGTTAATATCTGAAGGTAGTCGTCACTTTTCATCCTGCCGTTTACGAAGCTTATTTTGTATGATATTCCTCTCCAAATCATGACTCCACTTCCGCCTTGTTGACGTCGTCTTAAAAACAGCTCGTTTTTAAGCAAAAGCATTTCTCATCGAGATGACAGTTCTCCAACGCTTCTTCCATCTTCAACGATTTCTGACATAAGTCAAACGGGCGTTTCGATGACGCTGTCGTAAAGCGGGTTTTGTTTTCAAATGCTTTCTTTGAAGATGCTCCGCTTCAGCTAACGCATGTTAGTTTTCTGCCCACATTCGAAGTCCCTGCTGATATCGCTATTTTTCTTGTTGTTGTTGTAAAATTTGACGCTTCTCTTAGTAGGGATCGTCGATCTGCTGGTGTCGAGCTATATTTTCGTCTAGATACGAATCTTTTCCCGTAGTTTTCTAGATCTATTAAATAGTTTGGAACAAATGTACGACTGCGCTTCAAAAGTTTTGCAAATTTTATTGACAGAACATCATTTTTGACGCATGCTTTTAATGTTCTGGATCTCCGTTTAATACATCTTTCCAGATACCATTTTTAACTTTTTTACTTCGAAGACCTGTTTAAATACCTTGTTTTAAATCAAATCACTAAAACTGACTAACAAGCCACATTGCGAATGGAATCCCCAACTATACTTCCAAAGTATTGTATTTATACCCTGTCTCAACCACTTGTCGCGCGTAATTAGGGACAAATTGCAAAATTTAAAGAAAATTAAAAAAAGGATTTACGGTGATTAGAATTGTCTTAGAAATTGGAAATGATTAACAACATTAATATCTGCAGCACATACGGAACAAAATTATCGAGAAACAACGAAATCAGGGGGAGGGGGGGGGGGGTGTCTCAACCAGTTGTCGAGGAGTGTATGTATTATACAGGGTGAGTTCTTTAACTTGAGACATCCAAATTACTCGAAAAATACGCGATATCGCGAAAAATGTTTCAGACAAAAGTCACAAGGTTCTGAAGGGGACATAAGATGGTGACCACGAGTTTGACCTTGAGACCCATTTTCAAGGTCAAACGATGGTCACTTTTGATTTTTCAAATGATAATTCCTGATTTTCATTGCTCAGTCGTATTCCTCAATGGGGCACACGACTTTGTCTCAAAGGTCTTATTCATTCAGTGCTAGATACCACTGCACTGGCACGCCTAAATCATTAATCGGTTTCCAACGTTGTTAGGGTTTTAGAAGGTCCAGATTTGTTTTGAGGAAGTCATTATTGCCTCGAGTGACGTTAAAACTCAAAGGAATTTCAGATAGAGATAAATTGTCCTAAACTTATCTGAGAGTGTATGATGTGCACTCTGCCCTTTTTTCTACTTGAACGGAACTGTACTTCATTTAGAAGTTCGATATTTGTTTTGAGGAACTGATTATTTCAATTCAAGAGAAAATTGAAATGATATTGATTTATGGAGAAAGTGCAAGGAACTCTTTACGCCCAACGTTTCCCAGACCAGATACGATCGCGTGCTTCCTTTTATCGGGTCATCCAACAATTCACTGGTGAAGGAAGTGTGCAACCAAAGAAAAGGAATCGCTCAGAAAGTGTGGCTGTTGAGGACAATGAAATAGCAGTGTCAGCTGCCTTTGCACACGATCCTCACATTAGCACTCGCCAAATAAGTCGTGAATCAGGAATTTCTCAAACGACTGTCTGTAAGATATTACATCGGCATAAATACCATCCTTATCATGTTTCAATGCATCAAGAACTTTCTAGTGAGGATTTTCTTAACCGGGTTTCCTTTTGTCAATAGGCAACTTGAATGACGAAAAGTATGCAAACTTCTTGCGGGACCATCTTTCAGTATTACAAGAAGAACTGCCATTGGAGTTGCGACAAACAATGTGGTTTCAACATGATGGTTGTCCAGCCCATTATTCCCAAGTAGCCCGGGGCGTATTAAACAATGTTTACCATCAACGATGGATCGGACGAGGGGGTCCGAGGCAATGGCCTGCTAGATCACCTGATCTTACGTCACTTGATTTCTTCTTGTAGGGCTACTTAAAAAGTGAGGTTTACAGAAAAAGGTCAACAACACGTGAGGTCATGAAATGACGAATAACTGAAGCTTGCCGGAAGATTACGCCAGAGATACTTCTCAGTGTATTGAAGTGAATGGTCACATTTTCGAGCATTTGTTGAAATAGTATCGGGAAATAAACGTCGAAATGGGAAGAATTCAATGATTCAACAGGCAAGGGGACCCACTCTAATTAATCATCCCGAAGGAAACAAAATACAGCTACGTCCACGTCGTTGTTTCTGGGTTATGCTAAACGCAGTATGTAAAAACAAATGACAAGCCTACGAGCACTACGACTGAGCAATGAAAATCAGGAATTATCATTTGGAAAATCAAAAATTACCTTCGTTTGACCTTGAAAATGGGGCTCAAGGTCAAACTCGTGGTCACGATCTTAAGTCCTCTTCAGAACCTTGTGACTTTTGTTTGAAACATTTTTCGCGATATCGCGTATTTTTCGAGTAATTTGGATGTCTCAAGTTAAAAAACTCACCCTGTATACATTATTATTTTATACATAAATTTCTCTATTAAATTTAAGCTTTTCCCATAAATTTTCTTTTTGGAATTTTCTATCCACTGAAGCGCTGCTGAATGGCCTCCGAATAAAATAAGTTTTCCATTATGGTTTATTTCACGAATTAGGTTTCTCTTTCTACATCATATTTCCTTACGCTTTACCGACACCGAATTTGTTACCTCTTGGATAAAATAAAAGTATCCCAATCCAATTCAACAGCTGTTGTTTTTTATGCTATGGATATTATGGGAATGCAAGATTTATCTACAATATATCTGTGTATCTTTTAGATTAGCAAATATTTTCCAAAGTGCAGAAGTAAACAAAAGAGATAAATTATTATCAGAGTTGAATGATGTCATTGTTTCGAAGCTTAAATTGAGTGTGGTACGCATTTAGATACATGAAAGATACATATTTTAGTTTATTTTATTTTGTTGTTGTCTTAAAATAAACAATTAGTCGAGCTACTGACTCTATTTAATATCTTAATGTGAAAACTGAACTCGCGTTTAAGATAAGCACTATATTATATTTCATTTACTCAAGTCAACTCAAACAAAACACTCATGTACAGATGAGTGCATACCTACTTGCCGCCAAAAAAAAAAAAACCTATTTTCTCCCTTATAATGGGGGTGACTTTTTTTTGAGGGTTGAAAGAGTTTTGCCTATAGGTATGTACAATATAAAACCGTCACGACGCACAACTATTAAATATTATTGCATGCAGACTGTTTTTTTTTTTTTTATTCGTTTTCTCTTGCTATTGTAAAGCAATTTCTGATATTACAATAAGGGTGAATTTGGGTCGCGTTAGAGTGTAATTTTTTTCTAGCACTATCACGCACTTCAAAAATTATAACCTCTATTTGAATAAATCTAACGACAGCGGTCTGTAGCAGCATATTAGCACTCGTACATTCGTGACATTTTGTACAGAAATAGCTATAGCATCTACATGTGGAATAAACCCCCTGAAATAGATTATAACGTTTAGAGTGGAAATGTTTGCATGAATCCTAAGTGTCCTTTATAGATATATACACTTGCGGTCATAAAAACCGCACCACCTAATGAGTTCTCAAAAAATGCCTAATTACATCAGATCGTAAGGGTTTTTCCCATACTAATGAACGGTATTCCCCATAACGGAATTTGACCTCGTATTCAGTGCAAAAAAAATCAGTTTGAATTGAGTTGTGACGGTGACAAGTAAAAAAAAAGTGAAATGTCTGGTAAATATCATCAACTGACTCGGGACGAAAAAGTTCAAATATTGACTTTAGTCGAAGAAGGGCTTGGCTATCGTGAGATTGCGGTTAAAATAGGATGCTGTCATTCAACTATCGTACGACTGATGAAGAAAAAAGAAAATTTGGATCCACTGGAAAGGAAAAAAGGCTCTGGACGAAAACGTAAAACAACTCAGAAGATGGACAATGTATTACAACGAATTAGCATGAAAGATCGCTTTAAAAGTGCTGTCCGTATATGAGCAAAGCTGAGTGAATTTCATCAAGTTGATCTAAGCGCCGAAACCATACGCCGACGGCTACGGGAGATAGGTTTATACGGAAGACGACCAGCGAAAAAACCTCTCCTAACCACAAAAATGAAAAAAGCTCGCTTGACGTGGGCAAAAAAATACGAAGATTGGACGCAGGATGATTGGCGATATGTGGTATAGTCCGATGAAAGTAAATTTAATTTGTTGTGTGCCGACAATTTGCCATACGTACGAAGGTCGGCAGGTGAAAGGTTCAAGGACAAGTGCATAGTCAAAACAGTGAAGTTTCCTCAAAGCCAGATGGTTTGGGGATGTTTTTCTTTTTACATTTTGGGCCCTTTGCACTTTGTTAATGGAACTATGAACGCTCAAAAGTATGGAGAAGTAGTAAGGGAGTTTTTGGTACCAGCAATTGAACAGCATCATTCATACACTGACAAGTGCATTTTTTAAGATGATTCTGTACCTTGCCACCGCGCCAAATCCGTAAGTAAAGTGTTATAAATCAACTTCTAGATGTCTACTTTATAAATAATAAACAGACAAGTAACTAGAGTCTTTCAATAATTTTCAGCTCAAGACAACGTTTGATGACCTCGGAATTACCAGACTAGACTGGCCAGCTAATTCGCCCGATTTGAACCCAATCGAACACTTGTGGCATGTAATGAAACGTAAGGCGGCTGAACATAAACCAGAGAGTAAAAAAAAGCTAAATGAAGTTCTGTAACATGTATGGAATACTGAAATTTCAAGGGATATTACTGAACTTCTAGTAAACTCGATGCCTTCTAGAATAAAAGCGGTTATAACCGCCAAAGGAGGAGCAACTCGGTATTGATAATTTTTTGGTAAAAGTGACATATCTAAACATCTTATATACACATACATAAAAAATGTATCGTTTGATTTTGTTAGCCAATGACTGTATTAAAATATTTTAAAAAAATAAGAAAATTAACTGGTTTTTCTTTCTTTGTTAATATCTTTTTTCAAACATTCAATAAACAGATGGAAATTAGATAGAAATACTTATAAACTACTGCGGAGTACTCAACAAAAATTTTATTTCATTATAAAAATTATTATCGTAGTTATTAACAATTTTTCAATCATTTTGATATGGTGCGATTTTTATGACCGCAAGTGTAGCTATATACATACGAGTATGTATAGGTTTGTCTTATACGTTCCCCTTTGCACGTTCATATGTAACTCTGCAAACATTTTTGTTTGGGTGGAATGTCCTGCTGTATGTAATATGTACTCATGTACCATGTTGATATACTATTACTTCAGGTCCTAAAAAATGTGAATATGTACATACATGTGTTTGCAATTTTTATCATCTTCTATTGTATGAAGCAGGTTAACCACTGGACTGTTTACAACGAGGTTCCTGTGTAGCGTTTGCCACGTTTAAATACATAACCCTTTCTGAGCAATTATTCATAGGTTAAATTACAGTTCTGAATGCAAGATAGCTTTTGCTTCTCCTAATAGTCCGATCCTGGCTATCTGCCTCCAGTTACCCACTCAAAGTTGGTTAACGTTTGTGATCAGCAACGTTGAAGTCCACTCTACATATCCTTGCCAACTTCAACTTCAGCATTTCCATTATTTCGAACCTCATTACAATATGATTCGCGGTTGAAGGTCTTTTTCCAAAAGCGGGACCAAATATATTCCGCCTTTTCCTTCCTGTAGGAAACTTTAAGAGGAGAATATGTTAATATTATAAATATAGGTATCAAAGGTAAGACATTTAACTAA
The DNA here is from genome assembly GCA_963966105.1 of Volucella zonaria. Taxonomy (NCBI): domain Eukaryota; kingdom Metazoa; phylum Arthropoda; class Insecta; order Diptera; family Syrphidae; genus Volucella; species Volucella zonaria. The sequence continues at coordinate 117,906,202 of OZ014532.1, forward strand.
ATGCTAAAGTCTTGGCTCGATGTTAATTAAGTGTCGCAGGTGTACGTCGCAAAAAGAACGTATATAGGTGCAGTCGAAGGCACAAGTAGTGAAAACCACATACCCTCGGCGACGACCTTACAAAACAAACCGATCAATCGTTTGTTGCCGTGGTTACTTCTTTTTTCACAGTGTTAAACAGAACTGAGAGGAAAAGGTGCAAAAAGTTCTCCGCTTATATACCTATAAAGGAGCTCCTATCTCTTTTTCATGCTCGGAATGGCATAGATCTGGGTGGCAATGATAACAGTCTGAACAATGAAAGACACAAACGCTTCATACGAGGAGTGTTCAGAATATAACGGGAATTTTAAATTTCGTGAGTTTGGAGAGTCCGATTGTCAATTTTTTTTTTTATTATGTTGGTATATATGCCCCTGAAGTATGATAAAATTTTCAGCTGTATTCATTGTGGCAACCGCTAAGGTTAGACGTGTATGAGCTCGGCGATTTTCGTTCGTTAAAAGAAATGGATCAAAGAATTTGTATCAAATTTTGCGTAATAAGTTCAATAAATTCTAACAAAGTGTGTGAAATGTTAACAAAGGCCTAGGGTGAGTCTGCTATGAGTAAAACAAGAGTTTACGAGTGGTATAAAAGTTTCCAAGATAGCCCTGAAGACGTTGAAGATGACGAACGCTCCAGACGCCCCAGCACATCAACAACTGATGAAAACGTGGAAAAAGTGAAAGAAATGGTTATGAACGATCGCCGAATCACAATCCGAGAAGTCGCTGATGATGTTGGCATATCGATCGGCTCATGCCATGAAATTATTTCCCCCCTCTTCTTCTCTCATTTTTCCATAACTCTCCACCCCAGCCCACTCCTTCTCCTACTATCTCTTCTTACAACTTCCATATGGAATAATTTCCGCAAAATCAATATCTATCTTAGCAAATCTTCTTTTGATTCTACCAACCTATCCTTATCTGATGCTGTCTCCACTCTTTACAGTGAAATATTTGCATTTCTCTTTACGTCCCCTTTTCTCGGCATAAGACTTCGCTCTTTGCGAAACAATAAAAATAAATTATGGGCATTTTTTCTTCACACCAATTCTTATTATGACTACTCTAACTATCTTGGAACCTACTTCAAATTCACCCAGCTCTATAACTGCCGCTATCAGCGCTTTCTCGACACCTTATTAACGATCCTAAGCTATTTTATCAATTCGCGAACTACAAAAGAAAATCAGACGGTTATCCCTTCTCTCTCTCCCTCGATAATATATCGTCGACCGACCCACATACTATTGCCAACAACTTTGCAACTTTTTTTAAGCAATCATTTGCTGGCAACTTTTTTGTACCCGACCCCATATACTTCAAGTACCTTCCAAATTTCTCCATTGGCCCCTCTCTCTTTCAATCGTTTGATCCCACCCTTATCGAAGAAAAGTTACAAAATCTCAATGATGCATTTTTACCCGGCCCAGACGGGCTCCCAGTAATATTCCTCCAATCTTTCGCAACCACTTTCCTCCCTATTTCACCTGACCCCGATTCACAAAAAGGGATCAAAGAATGAAGTAAACAACTACCGTCCCATTGCTAAGCTTTCTCACATACCTAAAATGTTCAAAAGTTTTTTATATGAACTTCTAAGCTTTCAGTGCAAGTCACTTATATCACCCAGTCAGCATGGATTTCTGAAAGGTAGATCAACTACTACAAATTTAGTTGAATTCGTATCCTTTGCGCTTTCAGCCCTAGAAAATGGCAACGAAATCGATGCTATTGGTACAAATTTCGCTAAGGCCTTCGATAAATTATCATATCAAGTGGTCCTTTTCAAATTGTCTTCCCTCGGTCTTGACCCCATATTTTTAAAATCGATATCTTCTGATCTGGAGAACCGTTATTATACCGTTCGCTTTACATCAGTCTTCTCAACCCCGTTTTTAGCGACTTCTGGTGTCCCACAAGGCAGCCATCTAGGTCCCGTTTTTCATTAAACACTGCTCCCAATCCATTTACGCCGACGACGTTAAGTTCTCCAAGACTATTTCTTCAGCCCAAGACTCTATCCTCCTTCAAGAAGACCTCGATAGGTTTTCCGCTCGATAGAGAGTTAAACTTCCTTTCGCATAGAGACGAGATATTATTTAAACCCAACTCATCGCTAGGTTTTATCAAACGATGGTCTAAAGAATTTTGCAACCTTTATGTGACAAGATTACTTTACATTACACTTGTCCGGCCCCTTCTCGAATATGCCAGCCAAGTTTGGTCTCCCTTTCAGCGAGTTCATATATCCCGAATCGAGAACATTCAACGTCGCTTTCTTCGTTTTGCCCTTCGTGGACTGCCCTGGGATGATTCCTTTATTTTACCTCTCTACCGTGACCGCCTCAAGCTCCTTAAACTGAATACCCTCGAAAAACGCAGAGACGTAGCTGACATTCTCTTCATTCATCGACTGCTCTCTGGTTCTGTGGACTGCGCTGCCCTTTACAATTCCATTTCCTTCAACACAAACCCTCGTGATTTGCGCTGTCCTCGTCTTTTCTATATTCCAACCCACCGCACCTCTTATGCTTCCACCGAACCAATCTCCCGCATGCTGCGTAAGATCAACTCAGACCGCCCCCTTTTTTATTTTAACCTGAGCACTTCTCGTCTTAAACTTGATATCCTCCACCATTCCCTTACTTCCTAACATTTAACTGTTGTTAGTTTTTAAGTTAGTCTAAGCTTGTATTAAGCGAAATAAATTGGAAGCGTCAGCCCCACCAAATTTAAATTTATGAAACGCGTAGCAGCAAAATTTGTTCCAAAATTGTTGAACTTTGAACAAAAGCAGGGGCGAATAGAAGTTGCTCAGGAATCACTAAATGAAGTCAACGACGATGCAGAATTACTGAAACGTCAGACATGGCTCCGTGTGACTTTTTCCTATTTCCAAAAATAAATAGAACCTTAAAGGGCCGTCGTTTTACAACCATAGATGACGCGCTTTTACGTTGCTGAAAAATCTAATGGCTATCCCAAAGATCGAGTTTAAGAAGTGTTTCTAGGATTGAAAGAAGCGCTGGCAGAAGTGCATAATATCTAATGGGGACTATTTTGAAGGCGACAACATTAATGTAGACGAATAAATAAATATTTTTTTTCAAAAAACTAAGATTTCTGTTATTTTCTGAGCACACCTCGGATATCAACTTTTGGAGCTAACCAATGCAAAGAAAGCTTGCATTCAAGTTGAACACTGTGTTCTACAAATAGGAACCTTCAAGCTAACGCAGCAAATCAATGCCATTAAATGTAACAAACATTCACTCCTGTAAAATATAATTTTTAAAGTACAAAATACCAAGACCTGGGAAATCAAAACCCTCTCTTTGAGGTTAGATAACCACACCACTTCTGATAACGAAAAACATGCAATCGAGAAAATGGAGAGATGTGACTGCAGGAATGATGTTCGAAAGTCACAGTCGGTGCTGAGAATATGGAAAGACGACTCTGGACAATACATAAAATCGATCATGGTCAAAATCCCACTGTCAGGCAGAATGAACCATTTACAATTGAAGAATAAGTATGCGCATCCTGTCCCTCTGACCTAAATCTAGACGACGAACTAGGAAACAATATCGAAATTTAGGTCTAACAAAGCTGCTTGCGCAGATGGACTGCTAACTGAAATATTTGGGAACATGGACCAGCTCGTTTGTAAGATATGGTCGAGGTAATTCAGGACTTCGTCTATCAGGGCTCCGCAGCTACAATACAAGCCTCAACGACATCGACGCAGTAATTAGACGTAGGATTCTTGTCAATAGCTGTTTCTTTAGGCTCAGGAGGCCTTCTCTCGTAAGAACAAAACATACCGGTCCTACTTTATGGTGCAGGCGCTTGTACGTTGGCGAAAGAGGATCGAGAGAGAGAGATTTAATTTTTAGTCCCGTTCGTTTTGACGGCGAATGGAGGAGGAGGTTAAACCACGAACTATGCGGGCTGTAAAGCGACGTCGGTTTAGTTAGGCGTCTACGAATCCAAAGTCTGAGATGGCTGGGCAATGCTGAGCGAGTGGACGACACAGTTACAGCCTAAAAAAGTCTTCGCAGAGGATGAACGCATCTAAAGTGGCGCACTATAGTAAAAGGGGACCTTAACTAGTACATAACTTGGAATGCTGCACTGAGAGCAGCTGGTGAGAGTTTATTCTATCTTCAAGCCCACGTTCACCCTGGATTGTAGAGCCATATAATTAAGTAATACAAACTTACAGAAACCCTGTTATTCCCTTTTATTATTATTTTGAGGTTTTGATCAACGATGCCTGTCAGTAAATTGCCTATACAAGGTTTTTGCTCTTGACAGTACTCTACTTTTGTGATTGTGTAGTACGTCAATAGTTCCATTGCGGAATGTGTTTCGGTGTCATTGCGTTGAAACCGAGATATCATACTCCCCCTCGTTCATCTTTTAGTCTCGCCCATCTGTTTAAGCTACTTGTCAATCCCATTGTTTGACAGATTCCTGCTGGACAGTGGGTAGACCGAGTTGGACGAGAGTGTCCTCCCCAATGTGCTGGAGAAGAATGTTCAGCGTACCCTACTATAATTGCAAAATTAGCTTCGAAAAAAATCTTTCAGTTCAGCAATTTCGTTTAGAATGGTTATTTCCATTCTGAGACTGTGAGACTGCAATGATAACTGTCATACCTGAACGTGCGTAGACAGTTTATATAAAAATGTGGTGGCTCCTTCCTGTTAGCTGTATCCCCGTGTCGTAAAGCAGGAGATCCAAATAGGAACCGTGCCTGGGAAACCTCCATATCGGTCGCTTTTAAACCGAATCTGTACATATGTAACACTATGCTGACCCTACCATTTAAATAATAGGTTTATTTCTAGTGTTCAAAGTATTATTTCTCCAATCTATGTGTTTGGAGTTGAAATCTCCACCGTGTTGAGCACACCAGCCTTGAATCAAACCTTGAAGTTGGAGATGATAGTGTAATCCTCTGCAATTAAACATCGAAATATACTATTTTGAGAAAGATGTGAGATTTTATTAATAGTAAACTAAATGAGCAATGAATCGATTTCGTGGCAAATTAATTTTAGTCGGAATCTTCGAAATTTAAATCAACTCGTCTGCGAATAATCCTTCGTTTAGCAATGAGATCACAGGTTTCTTGGGTGTTTTCCTTGTGCAAATTTGTCGCTTCTTGTTGGTTTTCTTCTTGAGGATTTTCTTGTTTTTCAACTGTTTTTGATGGTGAGTTTCTATTATTTGGTCTAAAATGAGAATTCCTTCATTCATGTTTCTTAGCTTTATTTGTGTTAAAATTCTTACCGTACAAACAACTGTGTTGTAGCCTGTGAGCTTCTAGAAAGGGATTAGAATTTTTAACCTTACCTTATCTGTACTTTTAAGCAACTTACTCAATTTGATTTGGATCCACATTTAAAGAACTGCAAGCTGAATCTAAACTTCTTGCTGAGTCCATATCGAGGCTCGATTCGATCGAATCAACTTCGAGCTCACTTGATTCAAATTCATCGTCTATTTCGTTTTCTTTTGCAATAATCCATTGCAGAGAACTAAGAATAACTATATTACCTTCTAAAGAAGAGTGTCTGATGGGAATGATGTTTCTCGGTTTAATCATGTCCAAGAGTGCTTGTAGATCCATAAGTGATGGAAGAGGTGACCATTGTCGCACATACATTTCACAAATACCTGTTATTTCGGAAGACTTTCCTTCTGTAATGTACACTGGAATCCGTTTTTGTCTAAAGTAATGAATTCAAATTAGAATATCTCCAACTAGGTGGTCAAATAAATTTACACGATTCAATAAATTCAGAAGTAAGACCTGGTAGGTATATCACTATCCGTGAGTCATTTGTCTTTGACGCAAGATCCTCGTAGCCCAGCTTGGAGAGAATTCGTCTTTGATTTACGGTGGGATATACATTCTGTGGAAATTCCTTGGCTAAATGAACTAAAAGCTTTTCATACCCAAAACTGGGCATTATCACAGCTAAATTAAAATCCGGGTGAGACCTACATTTTCGATTCACATAAGCGTATTTTAACATTTTTAGTATGGATGTACCTACGAAGCAATTTGTTTCACTTCCGCAATTGTATCCTCTGTGAAAATATATGATTTGCCTTGACATCGAGTTGTATCTATAGAGACGAAATCAATGCCTTTTTCAACGTTGAGCATAAAGTGTTCATTGCTATAAAGACCTCCAATTTCAGTAAACACTCCGGTATACAAATATGTTGCTTGACTATCTAAGGATTTAGACAATTACTTGAGTATTAATGGTACTAAGAGTTTAGTAACTTACCATCAAAATAAAACATTACATTCTGAGTAATTTCTCCAGTTTCGAACATGGTGACCATAATTGTTTTGTCCTTAGACTTCATTTTAATTGGAACATTTGGTTGAAGAATTTTAAAGAATTTCTTACTCACTTTCTACCGATAAGCAAGATTTAAAAAATATTATACTTTCAATCAACAACCAAGGCACAGAATGCATGCTTTCGCATTTATATTAACTTTAAGTTGCTATTACTTACTGGTTTCTTTTTGATTAAGACATCAAAGATAAACTCGGATGTGTAGATCCTTGCTGGCCAATCTTCTGGCAGGCACAACATTTCATTGCCCAGTAGATGACTTAAAAAATACACCTCTGCTGGCTATGAACAAATGTTTCAGATAAATTCAGTTCTGTGAAAAGGTGGTTAATCTTACGCTAGCATTTATTCGTATATCGTCCAAAATAATGTGTTTACTCAATTCTTTGATAATCATATTTAAAAACAAAATCGTTAGATTTTAGAAAATTATATCAACAATCCGAACGATTTTGACAGCTGACATTTGATGTCGCAAGCGTTCAGGGGGGAAGAATGCAAAGGGTGCTTCTTAAGAGCTATCGAATTTTTTTTTTTAACAGTCAACGGCGGCAATTGAATTTGGATTAACAATCTCTCTGTATTATGTAGAGTGATTCATGACATGCTTTGAACAAAACTTCAGGCACCCTTGGGTATTGGACCGATTTCTGGGCACTATTTCGAGCATTTTTGTTTCTAGCTTACCAAAAATACTCTGAATATTGGCTTCCAAGGCTTTAGTAGTTTTCGGTTAGTGAGTATACAGATATCTATTGTATTTTACGTAGGTACCTGCCGTGAAGGCTTAAGCCTACGGTGCGTCTTCGCACGAGATATCAAAACAATGCGTTAATAAGCTTCAAACATTCGAAGTCGTCTGTAAGGCACGAACTTCCCCCTTGGTGAAGGGTCGAGGCATATCTAATACCTCAGCCATTCTGTGGGGCTGCAATGCAACTCCACATCGAGCAGACTAGTTGATTCCATAGCAATCCCACGGTTGAGCACACGTCGTAGTACACTACAACATATGCTAAACCATGATATTTCCAAGCTCCATTATTCGGTCTACTCTCCCCGTGATTTTGGGTACAAACCTCCACCACTATACTCCCACAAAGGGGGCAACTCCTAGGTCAGGCCGAAACCATAGTTCCGGGGGCTCCTGAATATAGGTTCCGGTCGAGCTTCGCAACCTTGCGGTCACTTCCAGTAAGGCACCTTACATCCCAGGACCGGCTATCTGCCTACTGCGTCTTCTATTAAACACTTGTTTTGCAAAACTACGGGTTTTTTCGAACCGTACGGTATCAGTGATAACTCCACTGACATCGTAGGCCTCACCAACAAAGATGATGCCCATAGCCTGCAAGTCCCTAATGTCTGAGTAATTGGGACGCTCACATAGGACATGAAGCCAGTCCTCATGGGTGGCTCCACATGACCAGCTCGCAACCCCGCAAAGCCCTCTTTTATGCAAAAATGCATTAAGAGAGCCATGCCCGAAACGAAAAGTGCAGGCTGAGGGTAAAGTTCTGTTCAGGAAATACTCTCATGGTCAGCTCATCCCTTAGGAAGCCGTAAGTAACCCTGCGCTTTTCGCTATCATCACATCTTGATTGTCATCTAGATAGAACACATGCGTGTAGCAAGGTTTTACGCTGCATCAGCGGTAGGCTATCCAATTCTGCCGGGAAAACCCAATCTCGCTCATTATAGGGTGAACTTTTCTGATCTTGAAAGCAATACAACGACTTCCAGATCCAGAGGTGGCACTCTCAACAACACCTGCATTGCCTCTTTGGCAAGCCAAGATCCGACTACGGCCCTCTACAGTCATAGCCCTGTCGTACCATATGTTGCACAAGCAACAAGGTGAGTATACACCAAAAACTGGGCAATTCGCCGGTTAGTTCCGCCATGTAAGGTTGTCGTTGAGCCGAGTCCCCATAGCGCCATCCTGGTGGAACAACGTACCATCCGGATCATGCCGTCCACTAAATAAATAAATAAAAAAAAATAGGGCAAACGATGCCACCAGCGTGAACATTACACCAAAAGTGTACTGTTGAGTCTCTTCAGGATTTGCCTCACAACAAAAAAGGACAATTTTGCTTGGTCACCAAACTAGTGAGTCAAAAGTGAGCCTAGTCACAAACCTTTTCGGTTAAAAATAAAGGTTGAACCCCCCGTCGCAAGCCTCCATTCCACGGCTTTAGATCCTTCACCTGGATCTTATATGGATATAAACCGAGATCTTTTCGCAATTGTCCACACAATGGATGAATAAAGGCCAAAATATTGCGATCGAAGCCATACAAAAAATTATAGATATTCCGCCACACTTTTAAATCACATCAGCTACAGTTTCTTTTGCACGAATGAATACGTTAAGCTAACTTTGCATCACCTAGACTGTATGTATGTGGTGCGAAATTTTTCAACAACACGAGGAATAGCAACTGAGTTGGTCTATTGTGAGAATAAAATATAACGTAGTCTTCTTTACGTCGTATCGTGAATTTAAAAAAAGGGTGTTGGGAACGGATAGACCAAAACAACAAAGTTAAACAAATGTCGGATAATCGCAAAGCAACGATCTTCTTTTTGGTCACTGATCGAACTCATTTTGGTAATTGCAATGGTAGCATTCGACTAAATAAAGCTTTCTTTTTGTGTTCCGAAGCAAAATCACTCAAGTTTAATGGTGAGGCTAGGAAACCGTGTGCTAGACACTGTGATATTCCGCTTTGGTGTAGGCTCTGAGCTAAGATTGTGCTTCCAAAGATATTCTCTTTTGATATATTATACGTTACAATCACCTTAAACAAGGAACTCTCAGAAACATCCTTTGGTAGTATCGTCCATTTCTTCTATGTTCGCTCATGCGCCGATCAAGACTTCGTGCCTTAGTCTGCTGCTTGCAACAAATCCACACGCATATAGACCCAGATATTGTTCTCTGTAGCAGGCTTTTAACCAACTTTCATATTGACCTCTGCTCTAAATATGAAATACTTAATACGCGTGCTACGTCTGTCACGCTAACTGTTGGCAAAACCGTTGATTCAGTCACTCAAATTCATCGGCCGTATGTCCCGACTTTGAGGTTCACTCATTTCTGACACTATAGTATTGTTGTTTGGTCATGCTCAACACTCACTCTTATAAAATCGGCAAATGAAGCCCGGTTGCACCAGTGCACACTTGCTATCTCGAGTAGATAAAATAAGTACAATTCATATGTAATCATAGTAATAGTACTGCGTATCGCCAGGTTGACGGCTTCTAGTTCCTTCCCTAACCACACCATACACAGCCACCGTTTGGAAGTAATGGACGATATTAGTACTGCATCCGTTATGCAAGCTAAGAGCTGAAAAACTGCTATACGCTATACTGATGTGATACCAAAGCGAAATAAAAAATTGTAATTTCTAAGCTGAACGGATTTCCCATCAAAGCTGCTGGACCCGACGGCTTACCGGCCGAGGTATTCAAAGCTGCTGAAAGTGACTTTGTGGTGAGTATACACCAAGCCATTTCTTAGATCTGGTCAGAAGAGCATATGCCTGGTGAATTGAACCTCAGCATCGTCTGCCCGATCCACAAAAGAGGACAATCCTCAACCCCGCCAACTATAGAAGCACAAGTCTCCCCAATATTGCATACCATAACAGCCTGATTGCTCCCTATCAGTGTGGTTTCAGACCAAGAATGCCCTCAATTGGCCAAATTTTCACTCTTCGGGAGATCGTGGAAAAAAACTCAAGAAGTCCAAAACGATGCCCACCGTTTTCTTATCGGTATTAAGGCCGCATATGACAGCATTTATAGAGACGAGCTATGCATATACATACATATGTAGAGCCATGTCTAGTTTTGGCATCGCTGCCAAACTCGTTTGTCTGTGCAGAATGACGATGCAGAACGTTCGCTATTCCGTCAAGGTCGGTAACAACTTAACCGAGACCTTTGATGTCAAAAAAGGTTTTAGACAAGGTGACACGCGTAGGCTTCTTAAACGTTGGTAATTGCCTCTTGATAAACACTTCGTTAGTACGTCAGCCAGCTGGTTTTGCGACGTACCTACTGCAAAACATATTTTTCTCGAACAAAAATGGAAACGAGAATCAATGCGCTTTGACCTTTTTTGAAATTCTGCCTTATTAATTAGACGAATAGCATTTTAGCTGTCGACAAAAAGACTGATAACTTCCATTGCTGACGAAACATCCTTTCGCAACCTGTTTAACTAAATCAGGTCTCGTGCTGCTTCACTTGCCGCAACAAACTCCGTCTTTGTTGTTGATTAGGCAACACCTCGTTGTTTTTGAGATCTACAAGACATTGGTCCTAACAACAAAAGTAAAACCGAATCAGGCGTTCGACAATTTGAACGGTATAACCCTCTTGTTCCATTCAGTTATTTAAATATGAACTTTACTGCTAAACAATGAATAGCATTTGGCTTTCCTAAATAGCGACTTACCACTCTAACAGCAAATGACACGAGTATATCTGGACGCATTCCAACTGAGAGATATATTAATGATCCACAGTTTCTCGATACGGGAACTGAACTGCATTTCATCTTCACCATGGTCGGCAACATCTAATCAGCAATTTGTGTCAAAAGGAACACAGGATTACCTTCATTCACGTGAAATCTTACTAAATCTTTTCCATGCAACACTACTGATGTACAAAATGAAAGCTGTGAAATATGTCCGCTTCACTTTATTTGACATGGAAATTCTTTTTCAAATATCATATCATTAACATCTGATTATTTGGAAGATATTGAGTTCCATACATAATCTCAATGTCTCCTTCATAAAGGTTTCAGAGATATCTCAACAATTGTTCGTTATACTAAAAAAAAAAAACAATCGGATGCATTCCTCTTCATTTTATAAAATTTCTGCTCTCACTAATGTAAACTCGTCTCGAATCCTTGTTGGAAAATGCTACAAAGCTTTGTCCACATTCTAGCTATGGTTTTGCAACCCATTATACAAATATACCATATGCTGATATTTTTGTCGATGAACGCGACAATTATCTGTTGAGCCTTATTGTCTGTTTTTCCCAAGCTTTTAGTTGAGAATCAAATGCTTGCTTCTTGTCGATATCTTCGGCAACTCCATCGGCTAACTGCTTTCTTTCCGCTGCAGTTGCAAAATCGCAGAGTTCAGATGACAGTAAATTAATATTACTACGATTTTGAATTTTCAAATATTCCAACCGCTGTCATCAACTAGCTTTTCGATTTTCAGTTTCCTCCACTTAAAAAAATAAAATTAATAGTTTGTTACGTAAATTAATTTGTTTATACCGCAGTAGAAAAGTTCTTGGACCTTAATCTGTAGATATTAGTTGTATTCAATTGTTTATTTTAACGGATTTGGTAGTAGGATGTTTTTATCGATGGTCAACTTCGTTACAGAACGGCCTATGAACCTTTAGACGACCATATACAAAGGCAGCTTGTCTGAAGGTGCCTCTATTGCAAAATTCGCCATACACTGGAATCCATATACTCAATCGGCATCCTATGAAGACTCTGGCGCAAGCATATAATAGAGAATTAAGACGGCTTGTAGAAATCTGAGCACCGTGGCGTGTAAGTGTCGTTGCTCGAACATCGAGCGCGCATAGCAGCTTTAAAGCACCTGCTTGTGAAATGTAAATTCAAGATTTCATTTTATTTATGAAAACAACAACAAATGTTATAGGAGTATTAGAATTTTTGTTTTATTTTTTATCACTCATTAGGGTTTAAACAAAAAGAATAATGAAAACCTTTTTCTTCGTAATCTTCTTTTGTTAAAATATAATCACTAAAGTTGGACGAGCTAGAGAAGTGTTTTCCCCCAGTCCACGCATAAGTTGTGGGCTCTTTAGGAATTGTTACTCGAATGTCAAAGTGATCTGCAGCTAGTTTTTCCAGCTCCATTTTTAGACGAGGTGAGAAACCAGGAAACAGCGAACTTGCGCCTATTAGTACAATGTTTCCCAGAAGCGAGCTATGTGTATATTCGGGACAAGAGCTCAATGAACTCATCACTGACTCTGGAATGCCCATCTGAAATATTCCAATATCCGATGGATTGAACAGTAGTTCAGGAACACTGAACCGTTCATTACATAGGCCAATGGCCTGCTGCGTAATTTGATTTTCCGTAGAATTATTAATGAAACCTCTTTTGAATGTTGTGAAATCAGGTAGAACGTATTCGATTCGGTTCTTATTTCTACGTCCGTGTGTTTCGGATGCGTCTTTCATTTCTTCAACAAAATTCTGTGTTATGAAGCAAACATCTTCTTTAATTTGATTAACTACGAACGTTTCATCCATCATGTTTAGATACCTGTAAGAAATTATTTCTTTTAGGTAATTTGTTAATACTTTTCCGCCAATTTCTATCCTACGGATAGCACTTTTTACTTGTTTGCCCTTAATAAATGGTACAACGTGAGTAAAGCTATATCCAACATCAATAACAACACAATTTGGTTGACTGTGTTGTAAACAGTAGTTATATGCTGCTAGATCCGCTGATGAGGTTCGAAATAAGCCACCACATTCGTAATCCTCGAACAATATTTCCGTCATTGCTTCCTGAATACTGTACGGGTTCAGTAAAGGCTCCGTAATTATTAAAGTATTTCGAAATACTGTTATGTTGGAACAATCCTCACTGAATATGTAATCCCAAACGGTTTTCTGTGCTTCCCAATTTACGAGGAGACCCTTTTGAAAGCAAAGCATGTAAAAGAGACCAGAGGTGTCCAAGCAGCTATCAATTTGACGCCCAATGAAGGCTCTTCTTCGTTCCGATTTAACTTTCATTATACAATTTGGGACAATAAGTGGACCGGTATCAGATGCTAAGCCAACTTTTGCCGTATAACTACCATTATCTAGGACGATAATTGACATTTTAACTTAAAAAACAGGAAATCTCAACGATAGCCAAAAATATGCCCACCAAATTAGAAGGATAGTAAAAAACGAAAACAAAAAAATAGCAGTGGTGACATTCTAAATGACAGCCGGTAAACATGAGTGCTGCCAAATCCTGCCTGCATGAATTTTTCTTAAGCAGTGTGACCATAAAGAGAATAAGTAGACTTTAAATTTTGACCCAAAGTCTTTATTATTTAAGAAATGTATGGAGATATTGGATCCGTTCGCGTACTTTTTGGACTAAATATGTAAAAACTGTCAAATAAATGTGAATAAAATTCAGTCTCACAGAGAATATTTATTAAAAAGTAAGCGAACGGGTTCGAGATTGTTTTGTACGGATAAATGTCAACAGACTTTATTTTGATTTTTTTGTTTGTTTTTTCCTCCAGAAGACTTCTTTTTTGATTCCAATGGAATACTAAAAAACTTTTTCGGACTTTTATTTTTTTTAAATATATTTGCTTGCGAATCAACTTAAACACCCAGAATAATAAATTGGCCAAACACAGCCGATTGCACGAAACAGAAATCTATTTTGAAACACAATACTATTTGACGTTTATACATATTTATATGTGTTAGTACATTTTGACATAAAATCGAGGAAATAAATTTTAATTCTGAAAAAAAATGAATCGAAAAAGTTTTATGTCACAAAAAAGGCTTCTGTCCGCCCAATAGAAAACGCCATGACAGTTTTTTATTTAAAATCCTGCACTTCAGGACGAAGATTATTTAAGCCTACACCGGTCTGAATGAGTTAAAATGAGTTCTTCCGATAATTTCTCCTTGTATTGTCCATCTACAATATATGCCATTTATTGATGCCTGAAGGTGTTTGAGGAGCACTTCCATTTTCATGCTTTTCAACATATTTTGTCTGTGAACACTTTCTAAAAACATTTTTCCATTTGAAAATTTGATTATTAATTAATCTTCTATTGAAATCTCACTTTTTTTGCAAAATAAAGTAAAAGAAAAAGTTCCATTTCGAAATAAAAACGAATCCAATGACACTTTCAAATAGAAAAAAAATAGTTTGTGCCTGTTCACATTGGTATGGGCAGGAAAATTGCTCGAAAGCGAGGGAACGCTTTTTATTTAGGAAGAAGGGTTACTTCCACCGAAAATCCACTTCTGAACTGGATAATCGGGGGAAGCATGACGTTTTTCCCATATCGTTCCATTTTTGACATATTTTTTCATTTTAATTTTGATCGTTGATGGGCAAGAAAGTGTAAAGAAGAGGAAAAAAGGTGTATTTCAAGCCAACTGCTCAAATTTAAAAATTATCCGATTCAAGTGTTCCACTTGTCAAAAAGTCTTTCATCCTTATGAAAATGTGGAAACGACGTTTATGGGCAAGGCTTTCATGCCCACGGTAATGTGAACAGACACAAACACAATATATGGCACTATTCGGAATTGGCTATTGTAATCGAAACGAGAAAAGGTGGAAAACCAGAAATACTTCCTGCACCATTTGCCTGCTGCGTTGAGACCTAGTGATGAGTTTCTGGATTTTTCTTATCACTGGGCTGTTGAAGTTTTTTTTCTTAATTTAAGTAGTCATTGTGAGTTTACTATTACTTGATTACCTCGGTAACGTATGGATTTTTGCAAGCGTTGTGGTTTAACCCACTTCCAACAATCAACTATTATTAGAAGTAACAAAATCCAGTCCAGGATACTACTAAAACTCAATCCAAGTCTAGATTCGAATGCAAAAACATCAAAAAATTCTTTTTTTTCTCTGATAATGTGGATTGCCTTTGTAATGAACTTAGTCAACTTCACAAGCGGTGCATATATGCAACAAAAAATGTTTATGTAAATATTCATTTCGACGGTTAATAAATTGAGGCAATGGAGTGTACTACGAAAACAAAGTTGCTCAATTAGCTACACTCCCGCATGAAGAACCGTAATCCATTCCATGGCCTCTGATCCAAACATGGCCAGTAATCGTGTGACAGCTAAATTTATTTTACATTACACCCCATATCGTAACTTTTCCCCAAAAGCTTAAAAAAAGCTCTTACGATAGAGCATACACCATGCGAACACACTTGGAAAAAATCGCTCGCGTGACAGTGCGCGTGACTTTTGCAAGTTTTCACAGTTAATTCGTGTGAAAATTTTGACATTTTTTAGTTCATTGGGTGGTGATTTGTGGATTGGTAGTTTCGTCGATCATTCCACTTTTTCATTTTATCTATTTGTAAAAATTTACATAAAACCTTAACGGTATCACCAATAGGGGAATACAAAAATCCTTTGAAAAAATGACTAGCCAAACTCAAGGAATTCAACAATTGCTGGCAGCTGAGAAGAAAGCTGCAGAAAAAGTCTCCGAAGCAAGAAAACGTAAATAAGACTCCATTTTCTGTGGCCCTGATAGAAGTCACATGACGTGAAAAAATATGTATTCGCTCATCTTCATAATTTTTCTTTTCTTTTTTTTTTGTAAACTAAACAGGCAAAGCAAGAAGATTGAAGCAGGCTAAGGATGAAGCTACTGAGGAAATCGAGAAGTACCGCCAAGAAAGGGAGAGACAGTTCAAGGAATTCGAGGCCAAGGTAAAAACTTCCATGTTTTCTCATGTCCTATATTTACAGGTGTGTTTTTTTTTTCTTTTTCAGCATATGGGCTCAAGGGAAGGTGTCGCTGCGAAAATCGATGGGGACACTAGAGTGAAACTGGACGAAATGAATCGCGCAATCCAGTCACGTAAGGAGCCAGTCATCAAGGAAATCCTAGAGTTTGTCTACTCCATTGAACCCGAAATGCACAAGAACTACCGCAAGACATAAGCGTCGAGAACATCTATCAAAGTATTAATTACGTAGTTACTGTTTGCTGTTAATTAAATATTTTTTTTTTTTGCGTATTGAAACATACAATTTCCTTTTATTCTTTTATGCTCATTGCAATCTATCTGTCGACATTAAATTGTAAAATGTAAAATAGCAATTTTGTTGTAAATTCGAACGCTTTGGCATTGGGGGTGGGAGGCCGTTATGACAGGTGAATTTGTTTTCAGGTCATCGTTTAGTCTTCTATTGTTGGACGTGTGATTTCTATGTAGAAATGCTAATCCTCCCGTCATAAAGTGCAATTTTATTACGTACCTATATACTTTACTGTTCCTGGACTGTTAAATGTAAGAAAAATATCTTAAGCAAATGTCTCCTCCAAAGTGGTTTCGTTCGGCAGGTATACACTTGAAAGCTTTGATTTTTGAGGGTCCTTCACGCACTCTTTTCGGTCTTGCCTCGCCTTTGAGCCCAAATTCATTAAGGTTCTGCATTATTTCGGTGTCGTATACATAGATCCAATTCTTATGATCAAAGAATTATTTTAGTCTTCACTCAACATCTTCCCAAAAAACATTACGCGCGATGCTGTCATTCAATAAAATTCAGACGTACGCTACTCGTTGGTTAACAGTAGTTTTTTGATTTCGTCAATGTTCTGTTGACCGTACAGTCATCTGCCTTCCTTAAATCGCTTGTTCCATTCGAAAGTCATTGAGCGCGATAAAAAATTACATCATTTTGAAGGCTTGCGTTACGTTTATTTCATTCGAAACACAAAAAATGGCTGCTATTCGAAAAGCAACAAGGCAATTGTCTATATTTTAAACAGGAATGAATCAATTGTTATGGAAACGGAAGAAATGTCGAAAATGGATGTGAAAATAATAATGATTTGTGGCAAAGATATGCAGTACCTCTGCAAAATTTTTGAGTGCATAAAGTTTAAAGTACAACGACTTGTTAGTGTAACTGAGTTGGTTTGGGAGATTTAGCTCTATCAATTGCTCAGAATTGAAATAAATGTTCAACCTCAAGCCGCTTTTAGCTCGATCGGATATCAGCTACGGTTCTGACGGTAGACGTTTCACTATATTGGCTTCATACGTGTGACAAGAAAAAAGAGGAAAGCGGCGAGAGCAAGAAGGAGACCGGGATCTGAGGAGAGAAGTACAATGTAGGCAGTCGTGCGTAGACTTGGAAGGTGGATAGACGTAATTAGATATCATTTAAAATATAAATATTAAAAACTATTAAGTATTCATTCTTGAATAAATTTTTGATCATTAAAGAATCAGAAGTGGGATAGCGGATCCAAAACACGTCAAGACAAGATAAGTAATAATATTTCGTAAGAAGATACCCCCTGCATTAATTGCTAAAAATATTATTTAGTGAGTTTTACTGCGTTACGATTTTGGTTTACAGCATCGTCAATGCATTAGAGATAACAAAAAAAAAAAGAAAAAACATAATAGAAAAGTCTATATGCCTATGTCTATATGATATGCAATTAGTTTGTGTGGATATGTTTTTGTGTAAGGGTTGGAGTGGACATGGTTGTGTGTAAGGGTTACATTGTGTACGATAAGCGGAGTATGCTTGGAGATTAAATACGTAAACTTACATTCACCAATGGAGCTTGGGTCTGTCAAAGGTATTTAACATAGAAAATTAATATAATAGAAGTCGGTGGACACAGCATCCTTAATACGACGATATCTAGTTTACGAATGTAAATATACATATACCACGGATTATTTCTACCCACGAAGTAACCTCACTAACACTTGCATTAATGACTGTTTGTTAGAGAAGGGTTCTGGCGATACAAATTACATTTCAGGCGAAGTGAATTATATATATATTTTAAAGATGAATTGCGGAACGAGTACTATCTTCTATTGCACATCGGTCTTCGAGACATAAATTTAATCTACCCTGTCTAAAAAAGATGATCGTACTTACTCTACGAACTTGAACGCCTTGAAAATCTCAAGATACATCTTCAAGTCATCTAAAATTTAGGAACGTAGCTTCCAATTCAAACGGCAAATAGCACTTGCTAATCGGTGTTTTTTGGGTTAATAAGGCAGTTGAATATCAATTACACGAGTGTAAGACCCTAATTATCCCAATATTGTTCTATGGTGTAGAAGCATGAACTTTTTCTAGAACATAAGGCCGCTGTATTTTGTTATAAGAATAAAATTCTTCGCATGATCTTTTGCTTTGTGTTGAATGAAGTAGAAGATATATCGGCGACTTGTACGAGCTGTGCAGTGATATCGACCTAACCAGAAGAGTTCGAATAGAACGACTACGATGGTAAGTACATGTGAAACAGGTGAATACCAGCACTCGGATAATCTTCGGAACTAACCTGGAGGAACAGGAATTCAAGAACATATATCTTGGTATAGCCCGCAGATTTCACTGTTCACCCTCTTTGGTCACATGATCTAGAATTTGACTCGATCTATTTTTTTCGGAGTACTACAATTTCAGGTGTACTTCTTGAATAATGGCCATCTTCGCCATTCCAGTTTGACCGTTCGAATTATGAGCTTTTAAGTAGCAATGGTTTGCCATGGTAAGGCAAAACAATTTTTTTTTTCAAAAGCAGATAATTTGAACTACTCAACTTAAGTAAGACTTTTTATTTTGCCAATGCCACAGCGTCTATCTGTTAAACAGTAACAGTCGGGCTCCGCATAAGATAACGAACAATTAAACATCGGCATTTTCATTTGCAATTTTGAAAATGTGAAGACCTAGTATACTCATAGCAAGTCTTACATGTTCCATGTTGTCGATTTGATCATCAGATAGCCAGGACGCTGCATCGATCCATTTGTGGTCAAAGCTAAAAACAATTTTCACTACCGATTCATGCTTGAGTCTTCCAATCATTCTAAACCAAGGCTTCCCTGTGCCTTCACATGTAATGAAAAGTGAGCCTGAAATGATATAACGTTCACAGGGAAAAGTGCTAATGTGTAGCAATTCACTCCATAGTTTCCTTCAGGACAGAACATCCAAACCCAGTTAAACATGTTTAACCGAGAGGACGCATCCTCAAATTCCATTAATACGAGAGATGGTTCGACGTTCTATCCAGATCAAGGGCTCGAACATATTTTCCATTCATCCGATGTGGGCTAGCGAATACAGCCTTCACAATATAGTTTTTGTGATTATATCTAAACGCCGCTGATTTCATATGCCGTGGTCTTTACGAGAATGTTTTGCTAAAACCAATTGGATCGGTGAAAGTACTATGTCTGTTTTCGTGCTGCCAGAATACTGAATTTTCCACACTGGAAGTAGATGTTGCAGGTCTGGATATTAAACATATACAGTCCAACTCAGCATATATTTATCGTTATTACATAATAAGGTAGAGGTGAAGATTCGATCTTACTCTGGATTCGAACTGGTTGATTTTGAATATTACGATTCGCAAGCCCTTCAACTTTATTTACAATTTATAAATATGTACATCAATTAAGTTCTCTAAAAATACATCCATTGAGAAGTAAAAATACGGTGAGTATATCTCAAGCTGTTCTCGGGACTAGTTTCTTAAGTGGACCCAGATCACGATAGGGTTCCACCTAATATTTGTATTCATATTCTTTCCGCCTTATTGTAAAGTTTTAACTTCTTTTCATTCCAACCGCTACATAAAATTTGGGAATTTGACATCCTTTTTAAAAGTGCTCTGAATGCTTTTATCAAACAATTGGTAGCCTTTACATATAACCCATTTTACAGTTGTCATCAACCTGGAATCATTGGGTTCTTGACTTCCTGCTTGGCATGTTGACTTTGATTTTAAGGAGTGGGACAAATTTATTATCAAGCTTAATTCGTCTTTCTTGGGGGAAACCTTCTAGAATAATTGCCTACGTGTGGGCAATTTGTCAGTCATTCTGCTTGCGAGCGCACATGAGGTACTGTTACTTTTCCGTTCTGCATAGTACGGGGTTGACACTTGTAGAATATACTCTGTCTTGCTGACTATTAACATAGATTTAACCAGTCGTCGTTCATTATGCATGGAGTGTGCTCTTCGTTGAAATCTCTAGTTTGAGATCTTTTCTACCAGTAAGTTCCATCTTAAACTGCGATGTTTTCATTTTGTGTAAAAAGAGTTTTTGCTAAAGGCCTGGTATTTAATGTGATCTAACCCGAGATATATGGGCACAAGCTCGGTCATCAAAGCTTTACGAACAGTTTGAACGCATTTTGTAATCACATTTTTTGAAATAGGAATGTGCTATATTTCTCTAAACTTTTAAGGAGTTATCATTGTTTGTTAAAAATTCTAAAGCATCGAAATTTACAATATACAGTACCGCATCGCTGATCTTGATGTCTTGTCTTGATTATAGAGAGGGATAATACGAATAAAACGCATATTTAATGGATCTTTATACATAAGATTAATTTCTAAAACAAATGAATTATTAAAACAAAAAATAAAATAAAGTGACACCAAGTTTAAAAGGTCTAGATCTTAAAGTAGAAAAATATGAATCCTTATTGGCTGTACTGTCTTGTCATTATAAATCATATTTCCAATTGTGTGCTTTAAACTTCCTTAAAAGGAGAGTATCCCGTTGAAAAGCTTGTTTTGCCGGTTCAGTTGAGACCTTCTCACCGTTGCCGTCAACGTCATCATCTGTTACGATATCGTCTTCTTCATCTAATTTATGATTTCTAAACGTTGATTACATAATATCCTTATCAAAACAGTAGTTTGAGAACTCACTTTAATTATTTTAAGCTTCGGATTGTCACCAAATTTTGACAGGCGGGGTAAAAGAGTTTATACCATATGATTGTATACTCATTTTGGTTCAGTAGCGCAGCCTATCTTCCAATCCGGGTACTCATCAAACAACCCTCGTATGACGTTTTTGAAAACACCAGTACTCAAAAGTTTGCATGATGCACAGAGGCTATGCACTCTCTGTTTAGGTATTTAAAAATACATTTAAAGTCACAGACAACAAGAATAAGCATTTTTGTTGTCGTTAGAACAATGTTGTCTTTGAAGTTAGAAAAATGAGCGCGTTTAGAATTCTAGGGAGGAGTTAGTCAAACGATTCTGATTGGCTGGGAGCTCCTGAATTGCCTATAAAACTAGGTGACATTTCGTGAGGTAGTAGACTGGATTTTCGATTGATTTCTCTCAGAAGTTGCGAAATTTGGACTCCAATGGAAAACTAAAAGCTTCTTTTGACTTTGAAGTCAAACATAGTCGATTGCTCGAAAACGAAAATCTGGTTTGACATACAATACTATTTGACGTTTATATTTATATGTATTAATACATTCTGGCATAAAATCCGAAAGATAAATTCTGCTTCTCAAATGTATTTCTGGTAGACAGAAAAAGTGAGAGGAGTGCCAATGGATCAGTTTTTTCCCTCCGGAGGCAGTGGAATATGAATTAGAAAATTTATAGGAAGATACGTTATGATACGTTTTTTTCTGTTCTTATCAGTTTTCTTATTCATTTGCGTTTCAACCTGATTTCAAGTTCATTAGAACTCCGGCCGTAAGAGGATTAACTGTTGGGACGACTTTTTCGACGAGAAACTGCGAAAAATGTTTCCTCAAGACGATCGTTCTGGTCGCCTGTTTTGTGGATGTAGCTCTGGGCGATAGCGCACCAGCTTTTGTCTGGGGATCGAAAAGCGCTTTAAGGCCATATCTGCAAACGTTGTCACAAGATGAATTCGCTGGTCTGTTGGAGCCCATTTCGAAAGATACCATGATTGTGGCTTTCCCTGAGCCCGAGTAGAGCAACTCGGATTTTGCATGTAAAGTCGAATCAGCGCCAATGGGGAATTTGCTACTATCAATGATCTCGGCGATTTGGAGAACGAAAACCAGTACGAAACCAACAAGGTTGTCTTCTGTAGCTTCGAAGCTCCAACAGAGGCTGTTGCACGCGACGAACTCTTTGAATTCCATGATGCTGCTATTACCAAAGTATATAACAAATTTGCTAAAGAGGGTCCAATCAGACACGCACTCAGTCTACAGCTGTTAACTGGAGTAGCCGTTGCCGCCGTGAGACCGCCGTGAATTCCTACTCTACTACACCACCCTGACATTGCAAACACCCCCAACAACGGCCAATGGAGTTCCAACCGTAACTCCAATCACTATCACATCGATGACCCTAAGCGAGAGGAACGACACTTTTTTTTTTAAAGAACTTACCACTCAAGTGGGAATAGAGAGAGAGAAAGAAAGATGTTTGGGCTCAGTGATTATTTCGCTCCATGGGTGGCATCCAACATTTAATGGGGAGACTAAATTCTTAGTGGAAGTTGGCTTGATGTTGATTTCTAGTCGTCTACTCGTCTTACGATTTTCGTTAACTGAAAAAATGGATGATATGTCTTTCGGGCGAGGCTGAAATTCGAACACCGAACCTTCCGATTTGGAAGCCAGTCCACTACCACTTGAGCCACTTCCACCCTGGCTTCAAAGTCAATCTAGACGGCGGTAGCAACAAGATCACCTTCAATATTAATCTAGTCGCTGGTTACTTTGAATTGTTCAATCTGATGTTGAACAGCGATGCCTACTATGTCCTGCCGGCTATTAACGACCCAACGGACTTCTCCTACTGCAGCGGCAATCAGACTTTCTCCGCAGTGGACAGTAATAATGTGATTTTGTGGAATTCCTTCCAAATCCAGGCGCCTTCAATTCTGCAACTGCTAACACTTGCTTTTGGTGATGCATGGTATCAGGTTGGTTTCGTGACATCCGCCATCCTGGCCGGTCTCTTTGTGATCGGTATTTTTCCGGGTGTCCTAGGACTCGGCATTTGTTGGATGATGGACATGAACACCATGGACCACTTTGATGATCCCAAGGGCAAGACAATCACCATCAATGTCACCGACTAACAAACGGTGCATTATTATTTTGCGTTTCGTCAAGCGCAACGCACAAATTTCGCCCAAAATTCCCTGTCATTCCTTTGTATTCGTCTATTTACATTTTTATTGTGGTGCAGGTCTCTGGAAACCCAAACTTTGGGTACACCTTAACAGCATCTTTGGTCGCCTTGCGGTCAAGTAAGGCGTGTTCGGAATGAAAGCGACCGGTGATCTCTGCTAACATTGTTGCCTTGATTATAATTATATTTTTTTCGTTGAATTTTCCATTCTTTGTTTCTCGCGCTCTCTCTTTCTCCTTCCTTCCGGCCAACAGTGAACCGAGAGCAGAACACAAGTTATCGTCATTCAGTATTTGGAGGTTTTTCTTATTTTCATTAATTTTCTTGTTTCGTTTCGTTTCGATTTATTGTTTCCTTATTCTCTGGTTTGTATATAATGTTAAACTATTAAACACATGTACATATATACTTTAGAAAACGTTACATTACGTAGTGTGGATAGAAAAGTTTACTTTTTTTCGTTTTACGTGAATAAAAAAAGGAAACTTTTGTTACCTAGATGAACCGGAGGAAATGCAGTGAATGTTGAATAGTAAGAAATTTATAGAATTTCCTTATTTTCACCAAATTGCAGATCACAATTTCGCTTTCGAAGGCATGGAGCAATACCTTGTAAATGTAAAGGACGGGGAAAGACATAGACAGATCAACGAAGTGCCACTGGATGTAGCACAACTTTAAACGAAGGAATTGGCAGTGAAAATGATGACGGGATCGGTGTTTTTTTTTTTAATAATCAAGAATATAATGATCTTGTATAGAATCATAAAACTGTAGTTCTCTTCCTGGAGGACGAATATTGGACAATAAGAAAAAAAACCCTACTGGAAGGGTCAACTGACTTGAGCAGACTTTGCGGAAATATAAAACTTATCTCAACCATCAACCCCTCCATCTCAACCATCAAACGGTAGAGGTAAAGAAAATAAAATGGAGAAAACCAAAAGAGAAGTTATCCAATTGAAAGAAAGAGTTAAAGTGGCGGAAGCTCTGTTGGAGTTATTTGCAATTCAGCAACAAGTTTTAAGTTAGAATTGAAAGGAAATCTTCAATTCAACTTTGCCGTTGAGTGTGTTAGGTTTGACTGAAATTTCAATTCCTAGAATTCTGAGTCCTCTCAATGAAACACCTTAAACTTCTTTTTAAAAAGAATTAGCTGTTAGTTGCGGATAATTGGGAATGGAGGAGATTGGATAACATATTCAGCACTTTGCACATTTGCTGAAGTCTTTAAAATAAATAATTTTGTTTCCCTAGGTTGAGGTTTTTTGTTTTTAAACCACATACTTTTGTTAAACACACCATATATTTGGTTTAATTCTGATTTTTAATGCATAACACATATTATACATACATACGAGTAAACTTGATACTTGACTGCGCTGTTAGAAAAATATGCATGAAATTGTAAGAAAACATTTGCTTTAGAGAATTTAATACAGGTATTTTATTTTGAAAAGATATAAAAATGAATGCCAATACTGGTGTTGAGCAGAATCCTACCTTCTTCTTCCGTTCATATTTCCTTCGTTTTCGTGGTTTTTATTTTATTTTTTTTTGTATGAATAACCGAACATACCGACTTTTTTATATTTTTATTTAATTTATCTTATATGATAGTTGTGTGTATAATATACTCTTGTTAACATTAAATGAAAAAAGCTTTTTTGCAAAACAAATTCAATTATGGGGAACTTAGATTTCCCTTCGATCCCATTAGCTTTAGAGCGGTAGAGACCAATGTGAGTTTAAGGATAATTCTTCGTTAATCGTTGGTGAATAAGTTTTTTGAGGCATTGAGCCCACACAAAGGTTTGCTGTCGCTCCCGGTTTCAATCGTATTTTGTATGTAATGGGTTATGTAATCAGCTGACGATTTAACTACAGCAGGTAGCTGGAGTGGGATCCACACCAGAGCGCTTAGTGATATTCAAACGTGTAAACTCCTCAGCGGTTGTGGGATGTATTCCGACAGTATTCATAAGAATCTTCATTGTGAGCCCAGATCTATTGAAACAAAGAAAATTTAAATCAGTAAAAGATATCAAAGAAATAAATATGAAATAACTTACTTAAGAGCAGCAGCAAATCCTTGCATAACTTCACCAGCAACCGGTCCGATATAGTGAAGTCCCAATACTTTCTGATCTCCAGAACGTTCAGCTACAGCTTTTAAGTAACAATACCTCACACTCTTTTGTGGAACAAAGAACTCTGTAGGTTTATAATATCCGTGATATACTTCAACATTATCTTCGCCTAGTTTGGCAACTGCATCTTCTTCACTAAGACCAACTGAGCTGTACTCCAATGGCGAGAAAACGGTAGTAGCTACATTCTGGTAATCCATAACTTGTGTGGAGCCAGCAAAAATACGGCGAGCTAACAGACGGCCAGCATGAATAGCTACTGGGGTAAGTTCGGGTTTACCATGAATAATATC
The DNA here is from genome assembly GCA_963966105.1 of Volucella zonaria. Taxonomy (NCBI): domain Eukaryota; kingdom Metazoa; phylum Arthropoda; class Insecta; order Diptera; family Syrphidae; genus Volucella; species Volucella zonaria. Next base: position 117,931,850 of record OZ014532.1, read on the forward strand.
ACCAACAGCATAGATATGTGGGACACTGGTCTCTTCCTTTTCGTTGACGGGAATTTTATCACCTTTAATTACAACGCCAGCGTTATCTAATTTCAAATCTTCGACAAGTCCCCTACGGCCAATTGCCCATAGAACAGTATCGAAAACATCACTGCCTTCTTCGTTGGTTTCTGTATTAAGGTACTTAACTAATAGACGACCATCAGCTGTTTTTTCAACAGACTTAGGGATGGTGGTGCGTAGGAATGGAATGTTCCTCTCAACCATTGCATCAGCGACAATATTAGCCATTTGCTGATCAAAGCCACGTAGCACAATCGAACGCACCATTACAGTGGCATCATAGCCGAGACCCTTAAGAAAGCCAGCACACTCAAGACCGATGTCTAAAAAAAAAAAAAAAAAATATGAAAAGATAATCAAATTAATCGTTTTCTTTGCTAAAAAATACAATAAAACAGTTCAACTTACATCCAGCACCAACCACTAATGTTTTTCCTGGTTCTTTTCCTAAGCTGAAAATATCATCGCTTGTAATGCCGAGTTCAACTGCCCCTGGGATGTTTGGATATCTTGGACGTCCACCAACGGCAATGACTATATTCTTAGCTGTCAGCTCTTTTTCAGTGCCATTCTTTAGGCGAGCAACAACTGTGTGTTGATCTTTGAATGATCCTAGCGCGTTAATGTATTCCACTTTCCTATAAAATTAAAGAAAACAATTATCAGTAAAATATGTTATGAATGTGAACAGGTCCTAAAGAACAATTTAGGAAGAGTGATATGTTCAATTATTTGTTGCTTAAGGCGAAAAACAAAATAATTTCGAAAAGCTATTGTTCACATATAGAGTGTTGGCCAAAACTAAAGCATCTAAAATCACAAGTCTGTGTTTTGCGATACATTTCATATCAATTAACCCTAACGTTAAAAAAAAAAATCTTTAAACTAGCTTAAAATATTATTGATTAGTTTATAAAATCAACGAACAGTAATTTTACATTATTAAAAAAAAAATACAAACATCCAATTGAATTCACTTTAGTTTTCAGCTGGCCAAAACAAAAGCAACTCAATTTGCTTCGTAATTTTTTGTTACGGGAGAAATAGAAAAATCGTTACTTTGACTACAACTACTGATATCTGATTTGTCAATATTAAAAAAAAGATTAAGACTCATTTGCGTGTATCAGTCTGCTGAAGCAAGATCTTTAGAAGTGTCCCTTAAATTGTATCTAAAATCGCCAGAAATAAGCATTCCGATGAGATTAAAGAACAAATTATTGGCGATTATAAAAGTGGTATTTCACAATCTGAGCTATGCAAAAAATATTCGATCCCGAAATCGGTGATAAGCCGTTCTATAAAATTTTACAACTCCGTCAAAACGATTCACCGACGTGGCTGGCCAAGAGTTACCCCACACCCGGAAGACAAAGTGATCATTAGAACGATAAAGAGTAATGCCTTTATGTTATTTAGGGAACTACTAAACGAGGTTAGTATAGAAACTGGCACCAGGACATTTCGTCAAGGAGCTGTTAAGGAAGGTTTTTCATCATTCAGGATCGCAAAGAAACTATTTATTCAAGCTAAAGACAGAAGAGCAAGACTGGAAGTAGCAAGTGACCATATTAAATATTTCGAAGTGGAAAATGGTACTATTTTCCAACGAATCCAAGTTCAATTTGAACGGAATCCTCGATACTTAAAGGGCGCTGTGAAGCATGGAGGAGGAAACATGGTTTGGAGGTGTTTCTCTGGACATGGAATTGTTCCCATATATAAAATAGATGTAATTATGGGCCGATTTATTTACAAAAGTATACTTAATAACACATGCTGAGGAGGAAGTGCCTCTGAAATAGATATTTCAGCAGAATAATGATCAGAAGCATGCTTCAGAAATAGTACAAGAGTGGTTTCGGGATCAGAAAATCAATGTTATTAAATGGCCAGCCGAGTCCTCCGATCTCAACCCGATAGAAGATCTATGGGAGATTGTAGATCGGCGAATAGTTCGGGAGCAGCGCAAGAATAGGGATGGGCTTTATATTCAAGTCCAGGGGGCTTTAAAAAACACCCCAAGCTCTATAATTTCCAATCTGATCGGGAGTATGCAAAGAAGATGTAGTGCAGTAATCAAAAACAAATGTTCAGCCACAAAATATTGAGATTAAGTCGCGGTGATTATTATTAAATGCGAATTTACTATCAAGTTGCTTTAGTTTTGGCCTGTTTAAAATCGATATGGAAAAATTATTTTTGTTTGTTTTAATTTATTTTCGAATAACACAGAATAAAATATATTGAAATTTAATTAGTTTTACCGCAGAGCCTGGTGTTTAAGTAAAAGGTGCTTTAATTTTGGCCCACACTGTAGGTTTAATATTAATAATAAAAAAAAGTCATACTTCAGGGTGCCGACAGGCATTGGCAGATTTTTCGTTCGCCAGTATACAATTATTTACGAGATGTTACCAATACGGGATATTGCAAACAACATAGTTACTTTGTGCTTTACCAACAAAGGCTATGGGCACAGGGCGTGTTATAGACCGAAAAGAACTTAAAAGTGTCGAGTTTCTTTTTCTCTCCTTATCAAATTAGATTGTGTGACTGAATGAAAATCGAGTGAGTTTTATGAGTTCTAGCCTTTACTTAATTATAAAATGTGGGAAATGCTCATGAAGTTTGTGCTAATTCATAGTGAATTGTGGGTATGTGTTTTCAGCGCTGCAGTATTGTAAATACAGTTACGCTTAGCCTAGTGTCGCTGGCAATGTACCCAATTGAAAAAAGAATGACGAAAAAGCGCTAGCCACAATCTAACTTTGTTGTAAATCTTTACAAGATGCTTCAAGGTTTCCATCGATGCTTGGAAAAGACTCGAAGAAGTCCACTGTGCAAGTGGCCCAGCTCGCAAAGGACAGCTTTGCGGGATCTATGTATGTACCATATATCAGAGCAACTTCATAGACTTCTTGACTTATCGTTGAAATTGACTGAACTGGACGTCATCAAACAGCAAGATGAGTTTCTCGTCATATTGGTGCTTTCGAGTTTGCCAAATAGTACTGAAGGTGAAACTCCTGTAAGATTTCCCCTCTTAAAAGGGAAAAGACAAATCAATAAGAGAATAACACCAGTCAGGGTTTTTCAAAATCTGCGAAAGAAGTTTGCAGTACATAAGCAGAATAGAAAATGTTACAAATGTAACAAAAAGGCTCAGCTTGTAGCCTCTTGAATGTTTTGTGTTGTGGATGGTGCTGTAAAAGACGGATTTGTTTCTAGTAAAGGAGGAACTGGCATTGAAAAAAGGTGAGTATGATGAAGAACGTGTTGGTGTTTAAAATGTTAACCAAGAATGAGGGCCTTATGTGAGCAACCTTTAGCAACGATCATCAGAAGAAACTTGTTCAATAAAGATTTTGCGTCTGCGTAAGTCATAAAACTCTAATTTTTTCCTTTGTAATAGAGAATGGAAAATATTTAATAAAAAACTAAATACAAACATGTGATATGTTGCCTCTTCTTGAAGTTTAGTTACCTCCCTTCACATTCTCCTGATAGAAGCTATACAACATTAGTTTCTCTGATTATTTTTACGAAAATTCCTCTTGACTCTTACTCTAAATTTATCATCATATATACACTGACTGAAAATTATTAGCTTACAACTGCTTTCTATACGCCCTTATCAGCTTAAGCCTTTTTAAATTATCTCTCTTAATATTTCAAATTATGTGAGCCACTTTCAACTCAACCTCTATTCCACTACGAATCTAGCAAACTGCAACTCAAATTGCAAACTAGAGTTAGGTTAACAGAGATCGTTGTTGGGGAGGCTACTGATCCTGATCCCCCATACTTTAACCACATGAAAAGAAGACTAAAGTCAACATCTTACTATAAATAGACATATCGGTTGCCTTGTATGCAAAATGCTATACAATTATCTTTTTTGTTACATTGTTGAACTCAGTAATTATTCAAAGCTCAACGAGTACAAACTGTTCGCTTATACAAGACTTAATTCTAATACCATTCAAATCTTCTACTTACTTGTCTCTCAAATCGACCCTAGTAACCCAGTTCACTGATTTGATATGATTTTGGACAGCTTGAACAAGATTTTCCCAAACAGGCTTCACATTTTCAACATTATCAATTTGCCAACCATAAGCAGAGGCTTCCTAAAAATCAAAAAGAGAAACAAATTTAAATTAAAACAATCGATAAAGAAGCACATCAATGTTGAATGCTTTATTTTTATTAACTTACATGAACACCTTCACCTAAGAGTGCTGCTTGATGCATCAATTTTTTAGGTATACATCCAACATTCACGCAAGTACCACCAATACCCCATTTAGTACCCAACGTGGGTGTGGGTGTAACATAATCCAAAACAGCTACTTTAGCACCATTAGCTACGGCATCTTTGGCACATGCCAAGCCACCAGATCCGCCACCAATTACCACAAGGTCATAATCGTATTCGTCTGCAAAAAAAAAAAAAAAAAAAATGGAACGCATTTTAAGTAACTGGACAAATGTGAAATACTTTTAATTAAAAATAAATTTCCTTAATGTCCCATTTAGTTTCTTTTTTTATCTTTGATAAATAAATTCAAACGTATTCCCTCTACGCACACATTATTAACTAAATTGAACTCACGCGTTTCTTCTTCCATCACTCATAAATTAGTCGCAGAAACTAATGACTTTTTTACACTGCAACTAATTATTTGGCCGTTTAGTTTATTATGAATACGTGAAATATATACTCCCATTAAATTCCTTATATATAGTATATGTTTTAATTTTTTGTTAAAAAGTATTTATTAAGAATGCTCGAAAATTCTTTTAAGAAGCACAAACGGTTAGAATGTACATATGAATGTCTTTTGCTAAGTGAAGTGGCCAAACGCATTATTATGGTAGAAATTTACAATGGATTGCCAAGGTAACCAATTGTGGCCAATAAGTCTAATGAAAAGACAACACATACTAGCCGTGGTGGTGAGGTTTCAGTATAAAAAAAAAAAAAAAAAAACTTGTGAATGACCTTTTATACATATACTATATATGCACACATTAAAAGCAATTTTAACGTAAATTTTTAACTGAAGCCAACCCCTTGCAAAATAATACATGAAAAAAAAAAAAAACAAAAGAAAATGCAATGATGCAATTAAATGAAAACCTTGTTTTCGTATTTAATGGGAAAGCATGGGAATAAACAGTTACATTATTTGCCTTCATTAAGAGTTGAATAAAGATTATAAAATTCGAAGTAAAAACCTATTGTTGATTCATCTATCTGGTATATGTACAGTGTTGTGCAAAACAAAAGCAACAAATTTAGTTCGAACATATAGATATAAATAGTGTTTGAACTTTCTTAAAAAAATTAAAATGTAGGTTTATGTAATGATGAAAGAGAAGCATGGTAGTGTATTTTCCAAAAGAATAACAACTCGTATATAAGAAAATCGTAACAATTCATGAAATGTTCTCCAGCAACCCGTCGTTGAAGTATCCCGAAGAGATTTTCAGTGGGATTTAAGTCCAATGATTGTGCCGGCCAATCAAGAACCTGCACACTATAGTCTTTTAACAAATGCTGTACCACCTTCGAAGTATGCTTCAGGTCGTTATCGTGCTGAAACACGCATTGAATTTTTATACTTAAAACAAACAATCCATTATCGCTTCAATATGGTGAAAGGGACCAACACCATTGGTTGAGAAGCATGTCCACACCATCACACTACCACCTCCACGTTTTGACGTAATTTTGCAGTTCCAAGGATTGAATTTCCTCGTCTTACTGTTGACATAGCATCCGAATTGGCCAGATTGAGCTTAGATTCGTCGCTAAAAAGGACAGTTCTTCATTTGTCTGTGGACCAATTCAAATGCACTCTGGCGAAATTTAACCCAATAATTAAAACCAAGCTGTTTGGTTTACGTCTTTTAAAAGGAGATTTTTTGAAGAGTACCTTTTCTGCAAATGCATTTTTTTAAGCGTAGGCTTTTTTGTAGGCCTGTATCTTTTCAAGTTGTTTTTGACTGCTTATCTTCAAACCGTAGCTGGATGGATGGTTAAATTTAGTGATTGACAATCCTTTGGGAAATCAAACGGGTCTTTTTTAATTAGGCCACAAATTCTTTTATCCATCTTCTCCGAAGTTTTTCGTGGTCGACCAAATGTACTTCAGTAATATATCCCGTTGTTTTATGTTTTTTAATTAGACGGGAAGCAAAGGATCGGTTTATATTATATTTCTTGACTATGGAAATTTGAGTCCATTTTCCATTTAAAAAAAATGTTTAATTATTTGAGATTTAATTTCATCAGCAAATTTATTTTGAGCCATAGTTGCAGGCTCCACCGACAAGATATCCGTTTGACTGATCAACGACTCACTTCCTTTTATTGTACGTTGTTTTTGGGAAATCAAAAAATTGTTGCTTTAGTTTTGTACACTCCCATATATTACATATACTTGTTGTTGTTGTGATTTTCTTATAAACAAGTTGTTTATGCTTTGGAAAAGACGCTATCATGTTTCTGTTAAATCATTACAGAAATCTACATTTAAATTTTCGTAGAAAGATCATTATTTCTACTTATTGATCAAAGTATCCGGAATAACCACCGTGTAGCGCTCCCATTGTTCCGATTTGAGTTCTGTTTTTTTTTTTTTTGTTAAGTTGGTAAATCTGTTGTTAACATTCTCTCTAAATCTTAGCGTCATAGCTTGACATTTGCAAAAGTTACGTAGGCAAGAGTACATCTATCTCTGTGTGTGTTGGCGATTTAAATTTGCAACAACGAACTTGTACTCGTATTAAATTTTGCGTAAAAAACGGATTTAATAGTGCGCTAATGTTGGAAATGTTGGAAAAGTGTTTCGGCAACGATTCTCTAAAGAAAACGGTTGTTTACCAGTGGCACGAGCGGTTCAAAAGTGGTCGCGAGTCAATCGAAGATGATGAATGCAGTGGCCATCAACATCGAAAACCGACGAAAACATTGCTGAAGTAAAAGAAATGTTGGTCAATAACCGCAAATTAACCATCAGAGAGATAGCGGAGGACTTGAACATTGCCTATGGATCCGTCCAAGACATTTTGGTTAATGATTTGGGTTTCCGTCGTGTAGCAGCAAATTTGGTGCCAAAAGATCTCAATTTCATGCAAAAAAGAGACCGTGTTGACATCGCAAAAGAGATGATTTGCGAGGCTGAATCCGATCCCACATTCATCAAAAGGATCAATACTGGAGATGAGACGTGGGTTTATGAGTACGACACGCAATCCAAACATCAGCCAAAAATAAATAAAAAATTATTTTTCGTGTAAATGTATTTACAACTGTATTTTGATTTTACTGTGATACACAAAATGAGCACTCCCGTGTGGATGTTGTCCGACTTTAGCTGCTAAGATGATAGAAACTACGTTTTTATATCCTCGTGCTCTGTAATAATATTGTATGTTTTTAATTGCTTTCTTTTGCAAGCTTAAGTAGGTCTTTTTAAATGCGTTTTAATACATTCTCGATGTCGAATCATTTACTCGCATTTAGTATGTGATTTTTCAGCTCCCTGAAATGAAGATATTTTAATATTGCAAAAGCAAAGCCTCGTCTAGTAACTTATTCGAATTCATAAGGAAAGCTAATCAGGTTTCTGGTACAAAATATACTAGAGATCGGAACGCTATATAAAAATATAAATATCTGAATTACAAGAGCATTGCTTTGCTACACACTGACTACTTGTATCACCATCAAGAAGTTTTACTGAAGGAACGAACAATTTTAATGGCATCATAAAATAAATTTCGTACAAGCTATTGCGCAAATAGCTTTAAATCCAAACGGTAGGCATAGTATTAGCAATTTAAAGGCGATATATCCGGTAATGTGAAAATTGCTTAAACTCTGACCTCTGTCAGTCATTTATTGTTGTTAATTTATTTGACTGAAAGGATCTATTGTGTGTAAGGGACATCTACTGCTTTTCAACCCGTGCTGTCTAATAGGCTATCTTTTAAAGCGTTGTCATGCATAATATAATATGTAGCAAACTTGTCTAATAATGGCTAGTTTGTCAAATTCAAATATTGTACGTTACAATGATACAAAATACTTGAATGCTAATTATTTAAAAATGAAAAAAAATAGAAACACCTACACGCCATGTTTTGACATTTTCTACAAATCTATCAACTCATAGATATCAAAGAAATCAAATCTTTCAATCTTAATTCTTATTTTGACAACGTTATCTTCAAGTTCTAATTTACAACAATGTTTGATAAGAAATTGTTAGACCTATCAATAAAACGTATCTCCAAGTAAAAACTAGAAGCTATTTATAGCAAAGTCGCGCAAAGCAAGTCGTGCTTTTTACCAACACATTTGTAAACATAGATCGTTTACTTATATATATGTAAGCCAACTTGGAATATGCACGAGTATAAATTATTAACAAATTTACGTCAACTTACGGATACCTAAACATTTAACAATAAATAAATTTATTTTGGACAAACATGCATCACATATGTAACTGTTTTTTTTTTGTTGTTACTAAAAATAGCATCTACAATAGGAAAGAGCAATTTATTCGGCTTCATAAATGGATTACAGCATGGTGTTGATGATACTCGTATTTAGCGTAAATCTGATGTCATCAAACTATGAACCGTGACAAATTGTACTGATTTCGAATATGAATGGGAATGTGTGGAAGTCGTGGCAAAACGTGAAAATAAAAGTATAAAGTACAACGCAAACAGATGATATGGTTTTAAATAAATACATATCTTCAACTGACATGTGGTTAATAAGCTTTCAACATGCTTACAACGACAAAGAGTTTGTTAAAAATTAATCTGCAACCATCGGTTGTAAGTGAAAATATTCATTTGAAGCAGTCGTTCTAGAAAGCAAATTGAAAATTATCTGCTCAATGGACTCAATTAAATTGACTACAAAACTGTAGATGCTATCCCTATCTGTATAAACAATGTCGGACAAAACTTAAATTAAAGTTGCGTAAATATTTTACAAAAAAAATCACATTCAAGCAAAAATCGTTAAAATCATTTCACAAATTAATTGAAAAGCCCGACATGAGTTTCCGAAAGCCCATGTTAACTGACTATTGCCAAAAGGAAAATAGTGTTTTTTTTTTTTTTTAAGATGAATCCAATTCCCATATGGAATGAAGTGTTCCGATGTGTTGAGTTCGTTTTTGAAGACCAAAAGTTACAATGAAACATGAAGGAGGAAGACCATCGGATCTGGGAATGTTTTCCCGCTTCAACGATCTGGCCAATTCTCAAAATTAATGAGATAATGGACCATTTTATTAATAAGGACATATTCCGGAATACGATGATCTGTCGCATGAAGATATAGCGCTTAAGTGTTCAGTTAGACAGAATCTATGAAAGACTATGGTAGATCTTCGTATGATACCCATATGGTATCAATTGTATTGAAGGGAAATGGATAAGAACGTTTGCAACAGAAGATATACATAAATATGATTTACGAAACGAAAATGTAGTGAAAATGAAAACCTAAGATCGTGTGCACATTTTTGTAACCTCAACTAACTCAGGGTACGAAATTAGTTTCAGATAGTTACGTCGCGAGATATATAGAGAGTTTGCTTGCGTTTCTGATTCACCCCGGAATAAAACGCCAACGCAAAAGTAATAAAGCTCTCAAAATAGTTAAAAGAGATCTTAAACTGCGCGCTATTTAAGAACCAACACAAAATAAACAACGACTATAACCGAGCTATTCAAACTTGACGTAGGAATACAGTCGAAGGCGAATAAGAGTAGAATAAATGCGTCAAACCTCGTTACATTTTGGAAAATAATTCATCAAACAAGATTTAAAATTTAAAATCAATATAGTAAATAAAGAAGTCATTTTTTCGGCAGATGTATTACATATTTACTGGTGGAAAAGAATAATTTTGGTCTGGTTTAACTATTTGTATAATATAACATACACTAGCATTCTTAAATATTAAACCGACTATGATTCAGAAACATGAAAAGCATTTTAGGAAATTGTTCAAGGCCAGTAAGTAATAGAAATGAATTCTAAAGCCTAATCATGTTTTGATGGCATCCTTTGATTATTATTGATGAACTTATAATGGTCTGAAAAACAGCTTGCCACATTTGCTACGCTAAAAGCAATAGGGAGAAAGTTTATCTCGTTCCTTGTTACAATACGAAAGATAAGAGCAGAATAGGTGAGGATTAATTATAACTCATTCAACAGTTCTTGTAGAAATAACTGGTGTGGAAACCACAGAAAACTCGTGTCATAATAACACCCCCAATGCAGCCTTATCATATTTAATGTATTGTACAGACATAGAATTAGTTTGGCACTCGCTAACACTTATTTTAGATTATACGGTTGCATCTAATGTAATAAATAGTTTAATTATATCATAGGTATAAGAGCCTTTAGGTAGTGGTGTGTCTGGTGATTTTAATTGCGATAACTTGGAAATTTGTTTATGGTTTGCCATGATTTTATGATACCACATTAGTATGTGTTTCATACATTTTGTACCTTTTATCTATGACATTACTCGTATTGTAGAAGAATTTATTGCCCACAAACATTTATAATTTGAAAAATATTCTGAGAACATTGCACATACAATTGTGCATCTTCACGGCGACGCACTGGTTCACACAGCACGTGATTCCAACGCTGCTGTGAGAGAATGTGGCTTCGAAAAAATTCATCACAACCACTCTTTAGCTAAGAGCTGATACCAAGTGACTAGTTTCTAATTTAAAAAAAAAAAAACTAGTGTGTATTTTCGACGATGAAGAGACCAATGCGGCGATAAATGTATGTTAGGAGAAAGGTTCACAACGCCGATAGCAAGTACACGCCGTGTGGTACTGGTGAAGTCTGGAAATATGCCAGAGTCGGTGAATTCTCTTAAGAATATTTTCAAGTCCACGAGTAACGATAAAGAAAATGGCCAGGTAATCAAGTCAAATGAAAATGTTATAATTATCTTTTGAGAATATTAGTAAGAGATGAACAAGTATTACCGGTTTTCGCTTGCCCTAAAAAGCGTAACATTTCCAATATCATGATTTTCACACGTCAATCGTAAATTAAGTAAAGGAGAGATAGTAAGTAAATATGCAATCCTATTTTTCTTTGATGAATACCTACTTTGACTTGCGATATTTTGTTTAATTTGTTTCTAATTATTGGCAAATCTACAACAACTATAGTATTCTAGAGGTTTCCTCCACTTAAATGCATTATTCACGATCAGATTACTGTCGTTGGTTGACTCATGTAATTAGCTTTTACATTCTTTGCAACCATGAGGTAAACTAAACTCGACATGAGCACGAGATAGAACTTACAGATTTTTGCAACAGGATTTACCAAAAAAAAAAAAAAAAAAAAAAAAAAAAAAAAAAAAAAAAAAAACACCGAACTGTAAGAGTGATAATAAAACCGCGGTGTACTAACTCTGTAAGTTTGCTGCCTACGTTTGCATCTGGCGTATGTGGCGGATACTAGTACCATAGAGATTTTTTCTTTGTCCAAGTATTCTGTTCGAACAGAAAAAATCTGCGGAAATATAATTTTAACACATTACTAAACGAAAAGATCCCGCTAAGTTGCATCCCTGTGCACGAAGAAGACAGCAGATTTAATAGCGAACCAATAAAAAGTATGAGCCGAGGATGTACAACAGTGAACATTAAAATATCACTATCTCATTTCGTACTGTTACTGTATCAGCTGCTGCTGATAAGCTGTAAAAATCAACTCGTACATGTACGAGTAATTCTGATCAAATGCTAACTGTTAAGAAGAAATTCCATGTTCAAATTCGTCAGCTCATGCTAAAGGTAAGTTTAATCATTTGTCTAGTGACTTTGAGTGTAGTGAGTGAACACTAAAAAAGCAGTGCGCTAGTTATCCATTTGCGTGAAGAATAGGTTCAACATAGGTATAGATTAGAAAGGAGATGAACTTGCCTGTGAGTGATATGACGGTTTGGTGGATGTTGTTGGAAAACCATATAGCCATATAAAACCAACCAGCGCGTAGAGCCAGGAAATAGCCACTCTTACAAAACAGCATAAGTGAAGACGCATCCCCTTTGCAAAAAATTTCGTTGAGAATATTTTGTAGACTGATGAGCCAAAAATTGTGTTATATGGCGGTTAATGGTTGATTGTTAAAATTCCCATTGTTCACCGAATATGGAATACTGGCCGTAGTATACGTCAAATACCTTTAAATGTGGTGGTTCGAAAGTTATGACAAAAGGGGCTGCATTTCCTGCGTCGTAGGATCAACATAGTCCGGAAAATATAATGACCATATTAGAGAGCATATTCGACATATTTTATTGTTTTTGTTCCGGGAAAAATTAGAATTGAAGCGAAGCCACTAGAGAAATTCAAGATGCGTATGGAGAGGGTGGTCTTAGCGAGTCCAAGTGTCGGCGTTGGTTTACCAACTTTAGAAATGTCAATTTTGACCTAAAGGATGAATCTCGTTCGGGTATGCCCGAAGAGCTAGACCATGAGCTCCTGAAATCCACCGTCGAAGGAAATTCCACTGTTACGGTAAGGGAACTCAACGTAAGCTATATGACCTTAGATCGACACCTATCAAATATAGGAAAAGTCATAAAGTTGGGAAAAATGGGTACCACACCACCGAAGATGAAAAATGGGTTCTTTACAATAACATTAAACGTCGCTACCAATAACTTAGTCCAAAAGACAGATTACCACAACAATCCAGAAATGGACTACACCCGCTCAAGGTGTTACTGTCTGTATGAATAATCCATTTTCAGCTGTAAACAGCTGTAATCAATAATAAGGCATCCGCCTTATTTTCCAGATTTCCACTTGTTCCAAAGTTTGCAAAACTTCTTTAATGGAAAACATTTTAGATCTCGGGATGATGTCCAAGCCAAAAATTTTTTTTTTTAGTAACTATGTGACTAGTGACAAGTAACTATGATGTATGATAAACTGTAAATTATTCAGACTTTAAAGTATATATAGCTCTGGGAATAACATTTGAAGTCAAAATACCTTCTAAATGCCTAAAATTTAACGTTATTGGGCGTCTTTCTATCAAATTTACCCATGAAATACAGTGGCGAGCAAAACTGGATACTTAAAATGCACAAACGTATTTATCCTTTTCTGGAATTTTCATTATTGTCCATAAATACAAAAATATGTTTTTTTTTTTAAATCCAGTGGGATGTTGCCGACACAAGACTAACATATCACCAAAAAATGGTTATTGGTTTCCATAGAGTAAGAATAAATGTCTCTTCTGCTCCATTTGTACCGTTTTGCACGTTTTCCCATCTGTTGTTTCAATGTAACGGTAGTTTCCGCAAGACTTGAAATTTATGTAAATCATATAGTGACTCCAAAATCGCTCACACAAGAATGTGAAGGAATAAATTGTTGTAGAAAAACAATTTGTTCAGGATAAAGAACCCTTTTATTCTTTATCCTGAAATAGCGCGATTTTTTACAGAAAAAAAATAGCAAGAAATGCTTTCAATTTTTTTGTGGTTGCAGTAAATATAAACGATCAGCTTATTTAGTTGCAATATTTCCGTCGGTATCGATTTTGATTAAAAATGCTTCGAAAACCAAAAGAAACATCAGTGGAAGTTCGAGAAAACATACTAGGTATTCGTGGATCCGGCAAATCGATCAGATCTATCGGAAAAGCTGGTAAACGGTCATATTCAACGATGAAAAGCATTATAGATAGGTTCTCCGGTGTAAACAACTTGTCCAGTGCTCCGCGATCAGATCGCCCATGTATCTTAGCGGACAGAGAAAAGCGTGCTATTGTTAGAAAGGTAAAGCAGAACCCAAAAATAAGTGCCACCCAAATTCACACTGAAATTCAAAATGAATTTGGAGTTCAATTGTGCGTTAACACCGTTCGGAATGTGCTGTAAAATGCTGGGTATCATGGTAGAGTTGCAAGGAAGAAACCCTACATTAGCAACACCAACAAGAAAAAGAGGCTTTTACTTACAAAACAGCACAAAAATGAATCTAAAGAATTTTGGAACAAGTTTATATTTACAGATGAAAGTAAATACAATATTTGTGGTTCAGATGGTCGGTGTATGATATGGAGAAAAAAAAATACCGAAATGGACGAAAAGTACCTTAAACCGACTTTTAAGCATGGCGGGGGCTCTGTGTTAGTTTGGGATTGTATGCGTGCCAAGGGTGTTAACTTGCACTTTATCGATGATATAATGGACCATAAGCAATATATTGCTCAAGACACATCTCCAATCTACTGCAAACAAAATAGGTTTTAATACCGACTATATTTTTAGCCAGGATAATGATCCCAATCATACAGCTTGGAACACTAAAATCAACATGGATTGAAACACCACGCCAATTGCCAGATATCAATCCGATTGAAAATATATGAAATATTTTGGAACAAAATATAAAAGAACATGAGATTCGCCGCTTTAACAACAGAATGGGACCTAATAACACCTGCCGTTACTCAAAATCTAGTCGAACAAGACACCGAAGGAGGCTGCAAAGGCTATTAACAAGGATGTAAGCGAATGGACCGCTAGAAGAGCCTTAAACAAAATCGGACTTGTATCCGCAATCAAACAAAAAAAGCCGGCTTTATCCGAGAAAAATATCAAAGCACAGCCGAAATTCTGCAAGCTGCACAAAAACTGGAGGAAGAAGATTGGAAGAGAGTAATTTGGTCTGACGAGACTAAAATTAATCGCTACCAGACGGATAGAAGAGTATTTTTGGCATCGACTTCAGGAACGAATTTTAAAGTCCCAGGTAAAACAAACAATGAAACACGGTGGTGGAATCTTGATGGTGTGCGGGTGTTTCACGTGGTGGCACGTTGGCCTACTTATTAAAATTAACGGAATCATGAAGAAGGAAGATTACCTACAAATCCTTCAGTCAAATTTGCCTGATTTCGTTGAAGAGTGTGCATGTTCATCTGATGAGATCGTCTTTCAACATGAAGGGGATCCAAAGCATACAGCGAAAGTAGTTAAAGAATGGCTGTCGGACAAAATTTTACAACATTATAATGGCCAGTACATAGATCAGATTTCAATGTAAAACGACAACTTCTTCATTACGAAACCCTCCCAAACAATTTAAATGAACTGTGGTCAAGAGTTCAAGTTGAATGGCAAAAAATTCCACACGAAAAAATTGCTGGAGTCTATGCCCAGACGTGTTCAAAGTATTATTGCCAACAAGGGACTTTGGACAAAATATTAAACATGGCAAAATGGACCAAGAACTAATAACGTGCAAAACTGGATAAATGGAAGCAGACTGAATATTTTTTTTTTCTTTAAAAAAAGTGTAATTACGTTTATTTTATTTTTTATAGTTAGTTATAGACAATCTCATGCTAAATGTTTTTTTTTTTTATTAAAAATAGTTCTTTGTTTCTTAAGAATACGTCTATGATCAATTATTCCCATCTTCGTATCCAGTTTTGCTCGCCAGAGTATGTACATCCGGGTAGGGCCGAATTGATGTACCTAATTCTGGTATCAAGTGCAGCTCGTAAAATCCACATAGAAGTCATACATAGTTAAGCTTATTACATAGATACGTAAAATTAATAAAATCCAATAGTCCTCTGCCCCCGAATATTATTCCACAATCAAATAAAATGCAAATCCAAGTTGAAATAATTACATTTTCTTATGTAAACACTGTCCAAAGTCGGTTTATGGCAAACAAACAAATTTGCTGAACAGCTGCCAAAGACCTGTAAAGCTATCATGAACCAATACCCCTTTCTTCTCATCACTTGTCCAGCTTCTACTTGACGTGACGTTGACAACGAAAACCACAAAGCAAATTACAAACATAGAGAAAGAAAAATTAATAAAGGAAAAGTCATTTCTTTTTGTGTTTTTTTCAAATCTGATGACGTTCTACAAATACGATTTTCACTTGCGCAAGAAATACCAAAATGAACTAACCGGCCCCAGCCGATTTCCAGTTGTCAAAACGTATTCGTATACCGGATCGCACCGTTTATCGAGCAACAAGCCGCGAATGAACGGTACTTATCTCGATTTCATTTTCGTTCTAATCACCAAATGAACAGGAAAAAATAACCTCAAATTGGATTCATTTTTTACGAAAAAAAAAATCCAATCAGAATTTGGAATATTTAAGTAGAAATACAACACTTATTCGGCGAAATATTATTTCATTCTACTTCGTAAGTTACGTAAGTCTCTCTAGTCGACACCTTCAGCCGTCTGATTAGGTCATAAAGTATTCACAAGAGCAAAAACAAAAAGTTGATTAGACCGTCCGTGGCGTTGTGAAATAGAAAATCGTTCCGTGACGCAGCAATTTCGAATAGCACCCTGAGAGTAAACAGCAAGCAAGCAAACAGCGCTTTGTGCACTTGAACGTTATTATTTGTCTCAATCTCACTGGGGGTTACTGGGTACTTACTGCTTGAGGCAAAGCATCTCCGGGTATAGCTGCCGGCAGCACTGCGTACCAAGGTCAACGTGGACCTCCTGCTCCAGATTGTTAATATCGACATCGCCAGAGAAATTCTGAGATCTTCCACGTAATTTGAATCACAGGCCCCAAAAGAGCAAATAATAAACAATCGCGTCAGTTAAGCGATAGTAGCACTCGCGATAATACTATTTGCTAAACTAAACAACGTTCTCTAATCGTCAGATTCTTCTAGAAACTTGAGATCAATCGTTCCATTCACATTTACGGTTCCACAAAGCAATAATTAACGAGGATGAAATCGATTTTGATCACAGGCTGCAATCGAGGTCTTGGACTTGGTCTTGTGAAAACCTTTATCAGTTTACCAAAGCCGCCAAAGTATCTTTTTGCGACATGCCGTAACGTCGAACAGGCTGTGGTGAGTACTTTTTTGTTTCTACTTTTCTGTGCTGCCTCTTGTTCCTTTTCGTTTTTTTTTTTTTCCTAATATTTTTTTTTATTTATTTATTTTTTTCCTTGTGTGCGCAAAGAGGAATGAAAGAAATTCGACGGCGTGTTTCCGACGTCGGTTTTAGAAAGAAAATTTTCTAATTTATTGAACTTACTGTTTCCAATTGGAGCCATGTTGAGGTATATTTAGTTGGGAAGATGTAAAAATTCACGGAAAATCAGTAAATATCACGATAAATTTTGTGTAAATTCGCAGCAGCAACGGAAGAGTAAATAAAAAATAACGACGCCGAACTTTTTCGCTGAACTTCAGTAGTTGACTGGAATCTAGTGAATGGATGTGAAGGAATTTATCCGCTCTTCATATATTCCAAATATTTAAGTGCTTAGGAGTGGGGTGAATTTCCCTAAGCTATTGGAAGCTGATGGTTTTGTGTTCATTTTAAGGTGGAAATAGTTTATTACGAGTGACGTAGCTGTTTTTTTTCCGCCGTTGTTGTTGGCGTGTGGTGCTTTGGAAACGCATGCATTGGACAGATTAACATGGTGATGTCGTCATCATTTGTTTAGACGGATTTGAGTTTATGAGTAATCGATTGTTATTGGTTTCGATAACGAGTTATTCTAGAAGTTTTTTCATTCCGAAAGTAGCATTTACCTATTTTTTTGTAAAACCTTACAGCTTCACTTACAGCTTTCTGCAAAATCTCAACATGTTTGAATATATGTACATAGGATTGAGACGGGAAATTTAGAATTATATGCATAAATTGAGTCTCACGACGCAGTTTTCCTCATTCGTGGCTATAAGCTGATATCTTTAAACTGAAGTTTAAAGTGGCTCTTGACGTGATGTTCCCTCCAGTATTTATTAGGTTCCATAATTTAATCCAATGGGGCGTAGCCAGGACAGCGAAGAGTAGGCTAGATTTTACAGGTTTTAAGACGTTTACGCAGTGCGTTGGGTAGGACGTTATAAGCATATGGAGCAGAGTTACATATGTATGTATAGGCCTATAAATGTCGGTCCAATGGCAGCTTTTTATACAAAACCTTGTTTCAATCCCATACTGAGTTCACTGGGTATTAAAGTGCCTCTCTAAATGCGCCATCGGCTACTTTAAAGCCGTCTGTGATCGGGCTCTGATGCCTTTTATGATTCGAAGCTGTAAGCTGAACATTTCAGCTTTTTCACACATGATTTCTGGGTTGATCTGCAGGTGGGTAGGTTTTCTCCAAGTAGTTTTCAGATGGATTGGTGACCGAGGATTCTGCCTCGCAGGCAACTTTTCACTTCTCGTCTGTGGAACCTTAAGGATGTCTATCAGGTTTCCAAGTCACGTTCTGTTCCAGATAGTTTGGCACAGTTCAAGTTCTTCCTATTCTTGCAGGGCACATTCATAAAGATTCGTGGTCCTGGAAAGGGTACACTTTCTTGCTTCCTCATGGCAGAAATTGCGCCTCAGATGTTCATCATTGAAAAATCGGTATATGTGAGTAAAGAAAACAAAAGCTCGATATTATCCGCTGTTTCTTCTGTTCTTTATGGGTATTACCCTTCAAAGGAGAAGGATGATGTTTTTCCATGTCGTGTTCGATGCGATGTCGTTATCATTCTCAAAGCAAGAGTCGCAAAAAAGGACGTAACTTATACTTTACATAGGATAGGTAGTCTTATCATAGCTGTGTAGATCCAGATGACTCTCGTTAGTGACAAGCTCCATCATGGTCCAAAGACTTCTAGCACTAGCAGAAAGCCGATACTAAACCAAAGCTCTTGTGAAACGAACAACCTTAGGATAATTGACTGAAAGGTCATTTCTCGTACAACAGTCGTCGTTTATCCCTAAGGCCGACTTCCCTTTTCGTTACATGGAACGTGACACTGCACAGCTGCACGGTGTGATAAAATGTGTGAATATATTTGCTTGTCGATCTTGCTTTCGCCGATCTCTCTTTATCGTCGCTGCGCCAGGAGTGTGGCTTTCAGCAGTTGGACCCTCGCATTAAACTGCGCGCCGTGGGCTTGCTTCATACTGTTTTTTTTTCAGTTCATCTGCCTCTTAGAAGACTCAGCACAACCATTCTTTTTCGATTGAGCTTAATAGGAATCGAAAGTTCTAGCATCAACTCCTGGATCAACGTCAGCTGGGGAGTTTGTACTTTACCTTTATCGGTTGGGTCTCTTCTGAATTCGTGTACCAACTTACAGATTTCGTGAGGAGTTATAGTTTTTGGGATAGGCTATGACAATCTATTGGGTGGTATTTGCCTAGTGTTACATTTTCTTGCCTTTGCAGCGCTTGCGATAGGCATTCACGTGTTAACCTAAGAAGCGGCGGTACTTTTCTGCGCAAGCGTCTTGCGCATATTAAGCAAAGTCTGTCGCTTACGATTAATTAAGGTAATATGCATCCGCATTTAACGACGCGGGAGCTATTGAAGGAGTTGGTAGGGCCCTGCTAATTTCAGATGTTAGAAGATTTTATCGACATGTCTGATCAGCAAGCTTTATTGAAACTATTCTTATTTTTTAGGAGCTCAAGGAACTCGCAGCTAACAATTCTAACCTCCACATTTTAGAAATAGGTAAGTGTATGTTTTGTAACCTTAACCTCGATGTCTCATAAACTTTTTTTATTTCGAAAGATCTGAACAACTTTGATTCGTATGACAAGCTGGTGGACGACATTAGTGGTGTTGTAAAGGATGACGGTCTTAATGTTCTTCTTAACAACGCTGGTATATCACCAAAGTCAACACGCCTTAACTTTGTCAAAGCTGATTCAATGATTGATACACTCGTTACGAACTCCGTTGTGCCTGTTATGTTGACGAAGGTGAGTTAAGGTCGTAGCTAAAAAAAAAACAACAAAACATATGGTATGTTTGTTTCTTGCAAATAGGCTTGTGTGCCGCTACTTAAGAAAGCCGCAGAAAAGAATCAATCTGCCCCATTAGGATTGAATAAAGCTGCTGTCATCAATATGAGCTCTATTCTAGGATCGATTGCGGCTAACGACACTGGCGGTATGTACGCCTACCGTGCTTCAAAAGTTAGTTCACATTGTTCTCGAATGACCATTGAATTTAACTGTTTTTCTCTTCTTACAGAGTGCATTGAATGCTGTTACCAGGTCAATGAGTATCGACTTGAAGGAGGACCAAGTTTTATGCGTAAGCCTTCATCCAGGATGGGTGCGCACCGATATGGGTGGCTCCAAAGCGCCACTTGACGTCGCAACCAGCACCAAAAGCATCGTTAAAACTCTGTTAGAAATGAACGCAAGCCACAATGGTGGTTTCTACCAATACGACGGCAAGGCCCTATCTTGGTAAAGCTATACCAAAGTTCGTCCTACATCAGAGACAATTGTTGTTGCGGTTTTTTTTTTTAATAAAAATATAATTAATTTGTTTTTTTATTTAAAATAAATATAACAGTAGTTGAATGCATGCATTTCCTTTCACAAATTTTTGCTTTCCCGTTAAAGAATTAAAAAAAAAGGCGAAAAAAAAAATCAAATCTAAGAACGTAACTCTGCCATGCGGAGAGACAATGAAGACGAGACATCAAATGGCCGTTTGCAAAGTTCAAGAACTGAAGAGTTAAATGCCCACTGCGTATTGGAATATTAGGTCGATCAAATGTGTTGTACGGGATTCACTCTGTTTGGGTTGGCATCGTTTGGATTTGTTATTCGTGGCATTGCTGGAACGAAGACACAATTTGCTTGAGGATTGCTGCTGGCCGTCGACGTTGGTTGATCATCGGCAGTCGGCTGCTGGGGGCGTGCGTTGTTTGGTTGTAAAGTCAAGATGATGTGTCGTAAGGCTACCGCCCAGGTGGAGCACTCATTGGAATGGCTTAGAACCAGAGATGTGTAGGTTTCCATTGCCTCTGCTAAGCTATTTGTTTCAACGGCTTCAAGAAAGTGAGTTAAAAAAAAAAAAAGAACAACAGAAAAAGTAGATTTAAGTGGAATGGGTATTAGTATTTATAAACGTCTAACAGACCATTAGCAATCTTGTAAACTTTCCCTTGAACAGGTGTTGTCAAATTTCCCGATTGCCAGAGCTGTTCCATCACACCGATGCGTCGTTGGATTTCATCTAAGCGTACATTGGGTGATTCCTGAACTTTAACCAATTGTAAACGAAGTATGCCCAAGGAATATTGTTGTGCATCGTCGGGTAGAGGTTCCTCAGGCGGTGGCGGAAGTTGCTGAGGTAATTGTGTGACAGATGCTGTTGGAATAGGTGGTTGAGTCGGAAGAGGTGCATTTACATTGGGCATTGGATGTACGACAGCCACAGGGTGTTGACTATTTGCCGCGCCAACTAGTGGTGGCATCGTCAAGGGTAATGATGCACCCGATTGATTAGGTTGAACTATTGCAGTGGGCTTTGAAGTTGCAGGTCCACCCTGCATTGGGAATGCAATACGTTTGTTAAGATTTAATTTAGTTTTGCCCGCTTGAAGTGGATTGTATTGAAGATTTGGTGGATCATTCCAGCCCGGAGTATGTGTACCTGGTAGATGACGAATTAAGAATTATTTGATTTTCTTTATTTCAATTAGAAGATGGAATATACCGGATGGTGGTAGAGGTGCTTTATCTGCCATTATTTTAATTAAAAGCTGAAGAATATCGCGAAGAAATATATTCGAAAGAAGAAATTTTGTTTCGCAAAATAAATCAATTGCGATTGACGTTTTCACTAAATGTCACATACAGGCATTTTGTTATTAGTGTACCATTGGTATAACTGGCAATTGATATGCAACAAAAATTAAAAGTCACACAACTTTTTATTTCAAAAAAGTAGATTCAGATCAAAGAATGGCAAAAATAGGAGTCTTGAGCGATATTGCCAAATATATTAACAGAAGTATATATAGGTATGATTTTTTTTATTGAATCCTTAAGGGCAAAATTGTGAACACGAATTTTAAAAATTCCATCGAAAATAGAAGAATTGTAACAACATTATTAAGAAATACTTGACGGATCTTACAATATGTTGGTTCGCATACAGTAAAAATCTACGGAAGAAGTTACAGAGCTTTCAAAAGTTCATCTGGTTGTTGTTCTTTTCGTAAATTCAAATGTTGTTTCTATATCCTTTGCTCGCACCATAGATTTGCGTAATTTACATCTGATGTCATCCTGCCCCAAAGAAAAAAGAACAACGGCGTTATATCGCATAATCTGGGTGGCCAATTCTGACCACAAAAACAGGAAATTCCACGACCAAGAAATGGCTCATGAAGTATTTGATTTGTTTCTTAGTTTGTATTGCATGTGGCGCCGTCTTGTTGAAACCACATGTCGGCCACATCCATGTATTGCAATTTAGGCACAAAAAACTGGATTATCATGTCGTGATAGTGAACACCATTAACTGTTATTGCCAAATTTTCAAAGAAAAGTGATTCAATGGATGCCTCCAGCCCAAAATCCGCACCACGCAGCGACACATTGTGGATGCATTTGTTTCGCTAACCCTATTCTCTTTGGTATCCTCCCTTTTTCGCCGAATTAGGAGTACTTAAGTACAGCGAGTTCGACAGATGGCACAATTATCACGCGCAGTATATTCCGAATTGAAATTGGTTTTAACAAAACGAAAGGTCCGACAAATGCGATAGTTACGGAAGCATTGTATCGTCACTTATAACCGATAGACATGCAACAAGAATTAGAAGAAGTATAACGCCGAAACACAAGCACAATAAAGAAAAAACTTGTAGGAGATTCAATTCCTGAAATTGATTGAAGATCGCTTGCTAACGCGGAGCAACAAAGTTTGCAAAAGATGGAAAGATTATTCTTACGTGTTACTTAACAAAGAATTCCCTTAGATGTCGCCCATGAAGAGTAAACGGCAGATTTTACGGAAGCCAAAGTCACCAAAACAGTAAATGTATTAACTGGTACTTGCAGTAGAAGTGGATCACATAACCCTATAGGAATGGGAGAATTTGATTTTTAAATTTATGAGATGCTTTTTTGTTCCGCTACATGAAGGCATAGACGCCACAAGAAATTCCAAGTACACGCGGATTCTATTGGCAATGAAGTAATATTGTAAGGAGTACGAAGCGGGGTAAAGTATCAGCATCTAAAGAATTAGCCTTTCAATGTTTTTCAAATTATAATTCGGGGATCCTAGGTTTCAAGTCAAAAACTCAACTGTATACGAGTACATATATCACTATCCATGATGGAGGCAACCATAACCAAGCTTTCCGACGTCTCTTTAAAGCAGGGAGTACCCTCGCCGCCTCCGACCAGAACAGATTTTAGGGTGTTTTATGGGGTCGTAATTGATCACTGTACTTTATTAATAATTCCAATATTCCGAGCCACATTAAAGAGTTTCCTAAGGCAGCCTTTCTCTCTGAAGATATTTTGTAGAGGCTGTTGTAGAAGTATCTATCTAAGAACGTGTCTTTCTGCTTCCTGGAACTGAATATGACGACAAGAAACACAACTATAGTTGCAATATCTTCAGGGTTCCACTCAGGCCAATATGTGCGGCGTTATTCCGGCAATAGCGTGTCGAATGTTGATCGCGAGCTCGTCCAAAGTGGTTGGCTTGTTACCGTAGACTAAGGACTTGACGTAGCTCCAGAGAAAATAATCGAGTGGTGTCAAATCGCATGATCGCGGTGGCGATTGATGAACGCTCGATATGAGATAGCCCTGTTGCCAAATTTCTCCTTCACAACTTCGAGCGGTGCGTCGCTTGAATAGTATAGTAACGCCATACAAGCGACGCAATACAATATCTTCCTACAGGCTGGATCACAAATTCTTTGGAGTGTGGACATAGGTTGTACTTTCAAAAAATCGGATAGGTCTGACTTTGATCCATACCATTTTTTACAAGGTGTGACTCCACCAATTGCCTCTGATGGGGTTCGATTTCTCAGACACGCGGCTGTAGTCGTCGCTTCAGCCCATAGGTAGAGTGGTAGTTGTCTCCCATGTATAATATGTATGTTATAATAAAATGGCCTTAGTGCAATCAGCTTTTGTCCTATACTGTCTCTTGATCAATTCATTTTGTCAGGGGCCTTCAGGGTCGAAATTTCGCACTTAATCTTTTTCTTCAACAGGAAGTTCCTTACAGACTCGTTGCAAAACTCCACACCGCCATACTTGTAAGATCTCCATATTTTCTGGCTGTCAGCTTCAACCTCATCGTACAATTTCGTGAGGTTATCCAAGACATCTGTTTTATTCTGTAGGCAGTATGTCTTGCAGCGATTCTGCTATTTTTGGTCTTGATATCGCTAGGTCTTCTATTTGAATTAGGAATTCACCTTGGTCAGTGTGTCCCAACGCATGATCCAATAGTGTTCGATCAATTGCAGGATCTTTAATGGCACTATCATATGCCAAAAAAAGATCTGTCATCCATAAAATGTTCTTAGCATATAACAAGTACTTTAGTCGAGCGCACGCCTGGGCCCATAACGTGTTGAGAAAATAAATATAAAATTTCAGCATCAATGAGGTGCTGGATAATTGTAAGAGGAAGTTTAGAAGAAACAAAAGATACATTTTCAGATTTATTTTAATTCAAAAATTAAAGGAATTTGACCAAAAAACTAGAATTACAAATCGAATGTAGCCGATTAAGTACCTGCGCTTAAGAGCAAACGGCTCCATGGAGTGATTCGATAGAAGCACAGCTTCATAATCTACATATGTAAACCGAAGACGTTTGGGTTGTTAGTAGCGTTAAGTAGGGTTGTTAGTAGCATTAAGTAGAATCGACTAAGATGCAGCATAATTGAGGCAAACTCCACTTATTAGGTGCGATCAACATCCGCAAAAAAAGGTCTGCTCACTGTCATTGCTTTAATCCACAAAACTAATGTTTCGCTAACAGCTTCTTGTTGGGACGAATTTCACATACCATCAAATGTTGCGTTGTCGAAAGCGTCCTCAATGTTGATAAAAGTGCTTTACGCGTATTTCTTTTCGTTGAGTCTGCCTTCAATTTTTCCCACGAGATTTTGAAACGCAGTCTAACAGGATCGTCCGCGTTGTTAAACATTGCATCCTTCTGCATGATTTTCAGCATGAAGGTAGTCAGACTGATTGGGTCTATCCTCCAAACGAGCGTAATTTTTGGCATAAAACATATTATTGTTCACCAGGGGTTCGGTACGTATGCCAGTGTCAGGCTAGTAGTGAAGATATTCTCCAGAATCACCAGCAGCTGGCTTTTCATTTTTCGAAGCATAAAATGGATACATGAGGTCTGACGATTAGAAGCTGTCATAGCACACAACAGCGTATTTAATGGGCTCATCCGTCACTACAACCGATGATAGATACCACATTAGGTGGTTTTAATCACTCAGTTTAATTGCATTCATAATAATGAGCTGATTGTTAGCCGGTTCTGATCAGGTAACCTAGAAAGTGAATATTCAACACAAGACAAAGAGTACATACATATCTGCTTTCATATCAGTGTTTGTACTTAGTTACTTCTTTAGATATCCTCTTCTATTGCCCGTGAACACAAACGGGGCCGATAATCACACACAGTATCTTTTTCTCCAAACGGTGAAGTGCTTCTTCAATCGATTCCGACAAGGCTTAATTCTCTGCGCTATGGAGCAAGGGCGCGATGATAAGGGTCTTGCATAAAGCCAGTTTGGTTTTACGAGAGATGGCTCAATTGCTTCCAGAACCCAAAAAAACAGCGACTGGCAAGAGAAATTCTACGTCGATTTCTGGGCTGATGTCATTGATGTTTGTACTGCGGAGCCAAGGTAGTTGAAGTCCTTAACTACCTCGAAGTTTTAACCGACAATGCTAATGTTCTGGCCAAGTCGTCGATGGTGTGTGTCCTTCTTTGATGACTGTACTTTCTTTTGCTCATGTTTACCCCCAAACTTATTTAAGTTGAATTCGGCTCGATAGTAACGAAAGCTTCACTGACAGCTCGCTATGATCGTCCAATCAGACCAATGCAATCCGCGTACGCAAGTATATTAATGGTACCACTTTTATTGGCCAGTAAGTTTTGCACGATTAAATCAAGATTTAGGCATGAGAAAGCTGTCCGCGCGTTGGGTGCCGCGTTTGCTTACGTTAGACCAAAAACGTGTTCGAATAAACATTTCCAACGCTCTGTTGGCGCAGTTTAGGCGGAATAAATCCGAGTTTTGGCGCCGATTAATTACCGTAGATGAAACTTGGATACACCATTATACGCCCGAAACAAAAATTCAGTCAAAACAGTGGACTGCAAAGGGCGAGCCGGCTCCAAAAAAAGCAAAAACTGTTTTTCCGGCTGGGAAAGTGATGGCGACTGTTTTTTGGGATGCTAAAGGAGTTATCTTAATCGATTATCTTCAAAAAGGAAAAACCATTACAGGAGCATACTACGCATCATTACTTGCCAAGCTGAAGGTAAAAATTGCGGAAAAACGGCCACATTTGCAGAAAAAGAAAATCCTGTTTCACCAAGACAACGCGCCGTTTCACATGATTTACGGTTTGAACTGTTTGACCATCCACCTTATTCACCAGATCTAGCCCCAAGCGACTTCTTTTTGTTCCCTCATCTAAAAACTGCTCTCGGAGGACAGAGATTTTCATCAAATGAGGAGGCAATCACCTTCGTGAACAATTATTTTGCAAAGAAAAACGCCAAGTACTATTTGGACGGGTTAGAGAGATGGGAGCATCGCTGGGAGAAGTGTGTAGAGTTACAAGGAGACTATGTAGAAAAATAAAAAGAAAATTTTGAGAAAAAATGTCCCGTATCATTGTTCGGTCGGAAACAGACAACCCTCGTGTTTGGCGAATGTCGATCTGAAACTCCCGGGTCTTTTCCAAAATCTGCCCTGGTGTGAATATTTGATCGATGGTGGACTTTCCTGCTTGACACCGCACTGGTATCAGATCTCTTATTAATGCTCAGATAATACAGCAGGAAAGATTTTATAGATGTTTAAGGGATACTTTTTCTTAAGTAAAGGGTGACCAGATGAGAACGATAGAAAAAAAATTAAATAAAACAACAACGGTGTGAGATATAAAATTCTGGCTTTATTTTGAAGCTACGTTCATGTTATTATGCGTGGAATAGCACATCATTCCGGCTCGGGCTCGCTGGCAGCGCTTCATGCGGTCGAAACAATTTTTGATGACTCGATCCAATACGTGCGGCGTTATTCCGGCAATAGCGTGTCGAATGTTGGCCTCGAGCTCATCAAAAGTGGTTGGCTTGTTAGCGTAGACTAAAGACTTGACGTAGCTCCAGAGAAAATAATGGAGTGGTGTCAAATCGCATGATCGCGGGGCGGCCAATTGATGAACGCTCGCCGTGAGATGACCTAGTCGCCAAATTTCTCCTTCACAACTTCGAGCATTACGCCGCTTGTATGGCATGTATCGACGTCTTGTTGGAACCACAGCTCGGATATATCGATGTTGTCGAGCTCTGACCACAGAAAGTCGGTTAACATCGCTCTATACCTGAGACCATTGACGGTAACGGTGTCCCCTTCCTCATTTCGAAAGAAATAAGGTCCGATGACGCCGCCATGCCATAAACCACGCCATACACTCAATCTTTGTAGATGCATTGATGCGTGGCCGAACACTTGTGGATTGTGTTCGCTCCAATAACGGCAATTGTGCTTGTCCGAGAAGATGATTTTTTGCCCAAAATCCGAATCTCCAGCCAACATTTCCAGCGCCCAATTAGCGAACTCACAGCGTTGTCTATGGTCGCCCGGCTTCAAATCCAAGTCTTAAGTGACTTGTTTCAAAGTTGTTGGGTTTCTTTACGTAGTTGATCCCAATCTGCGTTTCTCCATGGAATGGGCGATCTTTCATGGCTGAACATGTAAATTCCAATTCTAGACAACTACTACCACATCCTATCTATTTCTTGTTATACATTGAAGATATTGAGGCTAGATATTATTTTGAGTATAGATGTCTAAATCAAAATAATGTTCACCTCTTTGGTTGATATCACTATTTTCTGATTTATTCTGTGCCACTTAGTCATTCAATCAGTGATGGCATGCATATCAGACAAATGGGTATAGTTTTCTCTCTCTTGGATATGATAGCTTTTAGGTCCGCACTGCGGAAATTCTCCAAAAGAATTGTCTTCATGATTGATGACGTACGAGTAGCGTATTGTGATACAGCCCTAGTCAAAATCCACCCAATGCGGTATCGCATTCATTTCCAAGAATGAAGCCGACTTTTTGTTGAGTAGCAATATGAAAAGTTGCTCCCCTTCCTTAACTCGGTTTCTATGACCCTCCATGTATTGGCTATTGGCTAGTGTCTCCTTAATCTGTATGTATATTTGAAATCCATACTCATGGCTTAGTAGGATTGAATTTTGCAAGTTGCATCTAATAGACTCACTCCAGACACTTCCTACTTGAAACGTATCATTAATCATTAATAACTCACTAAGGATCCACAGTCAGTCTTTCAGAGGGCACTGGCAAAAAAAATTCTTTACCCTATCCTCTCTTGATTCCTGATTCCTGATTCCCTCATTCTCCGGCATCACAATGGGTCTACATACTTCCAGATGAGTAGTTATCTGGAATACAAGAACTAGTCAAATTATGCTTACAATTACTCGTAAGTCTCCCCATTAAATTTTGTGTGCCATCCTTGCAGAGAGATGTGCAACCACCATCTCCAAACATCTTCCTTTCTCTGCCACAATTTTTGCAAAAACTTAAAGCATGCTCAGCCATTTTAAGCATATTCATACCCTCTTGAGTGTTAAGCTTATTTATTTTGTTTCCGGTTTTTTTTTTTTTTTGTAAAATGTGTTTCAGATTTTTTGAAAGTCACTGTTGCAGTTACATATCTATTTTACTTGCATTGTCAGCTACGAACTTCCAATTGACTGGTAATAATACTTAGTACGCGATTAGTACGCGAATCAGGGCAGCACATATGACAACAAAATATTGCTTCCCACTTGTGCGTTATGGGAAACCATTATATCGGATATACGAATATCGTGGCATTTCTATTGCTTTTGTACAGAAGCTGATCCCATTCAGTGATTGTCAATCCGATGACACAATTGGCATTTTACGAGCTCTTCTCGTGTATAACATACTCATATTTACCCCATCCACATGACCAGATTCAGATCAAACATCTCTCAACTGAAAACTTCCAAACCGGCAGATACTCAAAATATGTTGTTTCCTCCCCGCAAAACATCAACTTTATGCATCTCCGGCCAACCAAACCCTCCCAGCGGAACTAAAGCTTAGATATGCAAAAAATTTAATATCTCTGCCAAGGGGTGGTTTCCTAATATAGGGGTATTGCTATGCGGTGGTGGTTAGGTATAATCAAAACACCGCAAAAACCATATGAATGGGCCGTCGCTTTATAAAGACATTCCATGATACGAAAACTATGCCGTGTTTAGGTGGCATCAATCCTTTGCACTTGAACGACTTGCTACCACCAAAAAAAATAAACCCACTGAAAGGTGTACTCGTAGTGTATCTATCATAACATACTCGTATAACATTTGATAAGGCACTTCCTTAATGCAATATTTTTTTTTTTTTATTTTACATATATTGTATGGTAAGCAGACTATGACGTACTCGTATAACACGTCCTGTAGGGGAATTATCGAATATTCTATTACAGTCTTACAAAGCAGTCAAGTCAAATCAGTCAGTCTTGGTCTTGGTCTCGTTCCGAGTCTAAGCAAATGACCTCATTTGAACCGAATCACACTGAATCTATCCATATCTAGGAATACCATGAAAAATCGGATATGACATGCTCTTTGGAGTGAGCAAAGCATCCTTATTTTTCCGTAAATCCTTTGCTTGTGTCTGTGATGAAATGACACACTTTTGAGGAAGATTAAGGATGGAAATCATTACAAAGGAAGGCATACAAAAAGAAGCCAACAATTCATTCGTATTGAAATAGTATACCATGGAATGGAAAATAATTAAAGGCACTGGATACAGTACTTTCCCTCCGCGCTTCATCTTTAGTTATCCTAGTTTTTCATTTTTGAAAAAAAAAAAAAAAGAAGGGATGATCCCCCCAGCTTTATGAGTAGACTCATTGTTGTTTGAATTATGACTTTAAAATGGAACTTAAACCTTTTATACAAAGAATACGTTCATGTGGAAGCGGATTCGCTCCAAGCACAGTGTAATGTATCCGCAATGTGCATCCAATTACAAAATTTTCCATCATATCCGTACTCCAGTCGAGCTGTTTTAGATACTCTCCCGACTCAAATCCATGGTGTGTGCACACATTAAGCGACGAATCCTATGCATGAATGTTTGTTCTCCTGTTGAAGAGAATTTTCCGGTTTGTTGTGGAGGAGTCATATTCTTGGAATTTCACTCGAATTTAGACGTACACGTGTGCTCTGGCTCTGATGAAGCCTGCTTTGTAAAGGGACCTAAAACGAAGCGAATTGTAAGATGAAAACGTACTAATATGGCAGGAACCTTGAGCGCAAATTGTTTTGTCAAAAAGGATCCGTCGTTCTGAGGGTTACAAATTCTGAAAGTTCAAGACGTTGATGTCACACAGGCGTGTTCACAAATAGAATGACAGATTTCGTAATTCGTCAACAAGAAGAAAAACTTTTGTCGCATCTCATTAACCCCTTCGAAACCAGAGAAGATGCGGCTATACGGATATGGATATATCTGTTTCTAAATCAAAACCTTCTTCTCTTCCTGGGTAAGGCATTTGGTATGAAAACTCGTTATTTATGGTATGTCCACGAGTATATTTTCGTCTATATGTGACGTCCTTACGGGACAATTCTGAATGGGAGTGATTAATATTTAATTTTCAAATTCGGAACAACCAAATGGTTTTGTGGGATGACTTCGGGTATGAATTCGAAAGGCAGGCATATGTTTATATGGCTACTATACGACAGGAAAATGGGAAATAAATTATTAAAAAAAAGTGAATTGAAAAGCTGTTAGCCTTTAATTAAACAAAGTAAAGTGAAAATTTTGTCACGATTATTGTTTTTTCTCAATGAAGGGCTTGGTCAAGGGCCAAGAACTAGACAACTGATGCAGTGTTTGATCCTAAAAGTTTCTTATTTGGAGTATTTGGACGCATTCACTTTTCCACTTATTTAGTTTAGTTTAGTTTTAAATGCATTTTATTATATTAATCATTAATTCTTACATACTAACAAAAAATGCTTAAATGCTAGCTTAAAATTACTTAACAAACTTATATTAACTTACTGGCCCCACACAGGCACTCTAAGCTACTCTAAACTCTTATATCTATGTCTTTCGACTTTATTTACATTTTATTGAAATTCGTATATATTTTGTATACTTAAGGCTAAGAAAATTCCACTTATTTAGAAGGCGCAATGAATGGATCCATAGGATAGTCCACTAGCCCACTAAACAGTGCTCCTAGGTCATGCATTGTATCAGAAGAAATATGCTACAGATACATTTAAGTATTTAAGTCGATAAGTGCTCCCCACAGGTTGTGATTCGTCCGTAACAAAAAAAAAAATCTAAGATATATCAAAAAGATCTCAGTCTCTGAAAACTATCACCTTTAAACTGGTGTTGGCTACGAAATGGCCTCTAAATGTAAGACATCCTGCGTTCTCTGCTGGTAAGATTCTGTGGAAATGGAAAATATAACGACAGAATCTTTGCGCATCGTGCATATCTTTGGATTATTCAGTTGTTTGTAGGAAGGTTCTCTTGTTAGAGCAGAGAGTTGCTCTTCCTAGGCAACTGTTATCTGGTAAACAAAAAAAGTGAATCGTTCTTAGATCAGCACAAGGAACATTAGCAAGTTACAGTGAGTCCACGAACTGACGGATAACCCCGAATGTACTCGTATATATTACGTGCACTTGAGCTCGAGTCTTTTCCAAATGGCGTAAGTTTGTTAGTTCTAAATTTAACTTCCCCTATGATACGGTACTGCGGTTACCATCAAAGGCAATAGCCAAATACATTGAACATTGTGATTCCTGGAGGATGGAATTTATCATACGTTGCTATGAACTATCATGCCTGTACTCAGAATAAGACAAAAGATAGAGGAAGCTATTCAGAATCTGAACCGTAACCTCACAAAATGTTTTGAACAGCAGTGATTTGCCGGTAAAGATGATCTGCGGTGATTACATCTGGAAACCAGAAAGCTTCTGATCGATGAGTGTCTTAGGATTAATTTGTTGGAAGACAAAAACAAAATATATTATAAGAAGCTAATTCGGATTTCGAAGAATGCCTGGTATAAAGGCTTTAGTGAAAAAACACCAGTAGACTGGTCGAAGTCCTCAAAAGGGTTAAATCAGCCAGGCGGGAAGCACTTAGAAAATCTGATAGCACCTTCACTGAACTTAAAGTTCAGACTCTTAGTCTCATGCCCGAAATTAACGTTCCTTACAAATGGCTGACAACCAGCTCCTATTACTGCAAGTACCGCTGAGTTGAGTAACATGTAGGAGTACAACCCGCCTCCGTTGGTATCTGTCTTCGGTTGTGGTAACAGATAAAGCCATGAAATATGCTGTTACGCATTTAGATGGTTTCAAGTTGGCTGACACAGATGTCTTACGGGCAAAATTAATGTCTACACTAGCTGCTACTAACTTTCAAGAGAGTTTTCATCACTGGCCAACATCCCTAAACTCTGGCTAACAGATACGAGTATGTCGTAAAAGATTACCACTTATCCACTAAGAGCTTCAGGAAAATCAGTCCGACTCCTACTGAAGAACATGTTAAAATGGTTTGAGTTTCATACGCGAAAACTGCTTTATAAATGCATGCAACATGCACACAAGCACCATCGTGAGCGTGCGTTTTAAAATTGAAGAGGTAGAACTAAATGTGCACTCGAAAGGATGAGTACGCATTTAGAATTGTAAGCGACATTAAGAATTGTAAGCGACATTTAGTGGTGCCTCGAAAACTCGGCCAAGCGACACGGTGTAGATGAATCAGATAGTTTTGTGGATTAAAACAATGCTGGTGAACATAAACGCATTTGCGGAAGCTGATTCAGGTCGCCATATTGGCCGACTCTCTGCTTCACGCGCTTAACAGCTCTTAATTCATTTGCAGGTGTCTGTAATGTTGGCCTCACGGTCGGATCACGCCCAATGATTCTTACACGTAAGAAGGCGTTGTCGATATGTGACTTGTCACCGAGGAGACCCCTCTGGACTTACACGGCAGTGACAAGACCATCCCTATCTTACGCGTTAGTTGTTTGGTTGAAAAAGCTTTTACCAGATTCCCAAAAAGGGTTCCTTTTTGTTGCATAACTCTGCGTTAGATACAAATTCCTGTAATCTGAGTAGTTACTGAGAACACAAGAAATCAAATTACAATTAGTCCACCCATTAAATATTGGACGCCACCCATGGTGTCAGTAGCCATTTTCTTTCCTTCAGTCCCTATCCTTTCCAAAAATCTAACACATGCTCAAGCATTTTAAGAGTAATCACATCGTTCTCTTGAGTTTATAAAAAAAAAAAAAAAACAATATCGATGTCTGTAGAGCTCTGGCATGTAAAGTTTTCCAGGATTTGGATTAGAGAAGGCAGTGCTCATATAACGTAATGGGGGCAAAATTTCACTTTAACGACAGCAGACAGCATTGTAGTTTGGAAACATTAAATTACACTCTGTTTGTGGTTCCCTATTTATTGATGCTTTTTATATCGGAATTTAATGAGTTTAGCATACGGTGCCGTTCCCGTTCTACAGCCGAAGAGCAGATAGTAATGTTGTCAACAACTATTGGATTGGAAGTAGCAGACATAAGATTATTGATGGCGGTTAAAAAAAGTGTCGAAGCCAGAACGGAGCCCTAGGGCACACCAGCATTTATTTTGGTATTATCGGACTTGAAACCATATAAGACAACTTGAATTGAACGTTCTAAAGAAGAGATTCGTCGATCCCAAATCGCATGTTCGACAAAAGAGCCTCATGACACACTCTGTCAAACGCCTTATAAATATCATCTGTAACTATCTTGCTTTCGTTAGACTGATGAACGCTTTGGTTCCACTTTTCGGTGACATATGCTATCAAATCACCAGTGGACCTATTGCTACGAAAACCGTATTGTCGGTCATTAAGAAGTTTTCGTGTTTCGAGATATTTCATGAGCTGACGGTTTATTAGCGTTTCCATGATCTTGGAAGGAAGGAACGTAAGTGCAATGGGTCTGTAGGAGGATAGAGAAGAAGATTCGCCTTTTTTAGAGACGGGCTGGACAAATGCTGTTTTCCATCTGCTCGGAAAGAGTCCTAAAGAGTAGGATTGATGAAAAAGCTTAAAGCGTGGAAGAACACCTCTTCAGAAGAAGGAGAGATATACCATCTGGACCAGCGGATTTATGCATGTTGAGATCTTTAAGTACTCTTGCTACTACACGAGTGCGAAAGTGGATTCGTCCCATTGTAGATTCGACACACTCAAGTGTAGGCGGGGACAAAGCACAAGCTGGGAGTGTTGAGATAGGTGCAAAGTGTGCAGCAAGCAGATTGGCCTTGTCCAAAGAGCTGACAGCTGGAATGTCATTGTAAATGAGCGTTGGGATGGAAGATGAGGCAGAATTTCAAATGTTTTTGACGAATGACCAAAAAATTTTACTGCCTTTGGGACATAGCAGTATTTTTTGCCTCAGGTTTTGGTCGTATTGGAATTTCACACGCTTGAGAAAGACGTTGCAGTCATTCCTGGCTCGTTTAAACTTTTTTCGGTTTTCCTCTGTCGGGTTGGTTTTGTAGGACCGAAAAAACAATTCTCTAACCCTGACAGCCTCTTTACAGCTCGAGTCGTACCATGCCATTTCTTTTGGTCTGATACTGTTCATCCGATGAGGGATAAAGCATCTCATTCCAAAGAGAATAGTTTCCGTGGCAGCAGCGGCATCCACGTCGTTATCGAGGAAACATGTCGACCAGTTAAAATTCCTAAAGAAGTTGTTAAGTCCGCTCCAATTGGCTTTCTCGTATTGCCATACGGTTCTTTTAGCAATCTTTTCTCTAACTGTGTTTTAGGTGTACGAGAATTTAGCTGATGTGGCACAATGGTCCGACGAGCCTAGGGGGGAGAGCCCATCAACGCAGTACTTGTCAGGGTGAGAAGTTAAAAACCAGTCCAAGTACGACTATCAACGTCTGGTATTCGTGTGGGCTCATTTACAAGCTGGGTTAAGTTATTTTCCGCAGCGAAGATCTCAACACACCGTCCTTCGGGTGTTGTCTGTCCAGAATGTCGAAGCCAACCAGAATTGCGTATATTGAAACCGCCCGTAATCACGATTTCAGTATGAGGATACAGGGATACAATTCTTTGAATGGAGTCAGGCAGCGCATCAAACTCGTGGAAGGTCGAGCTGCTGTCCAGTTTGGGGCTTCTGTAAATAAAGCAGTAGTGGATAATGTGCTTACGGCGATGGAACGGGAGAGGTGTAGGATTCCCACACTATGTGATAATTTGTTTTTTTTTTTCTCAATGGCACTGTTCACTGTTTTAGTTGAGAGCCGCCAAATTTAGTCCAGTTTTTGGAAACTCCACCTTAAAACTTTTCCAGACACGCACTAGGTGTTGGCATAGAAATATGCTGTTGTAGGATTTGATATATTTTGTTCTGGAAAAGTTAGTGCATACAAAGAATGTTAGATGCCCGTACTATATATTGGATGCGAGACACACTCACCATTGATATTTACCCACTATTTAATTCCTTTAAGTACCTACTTTAGCAAAGTGAACAACCAAATGTAATCAGAGATATCTACCTTTAAAAAAAAAATCCTTCTTATTATCATATTTCACAACTGTTTTTGGCTCCAACAATTTTTGACATTCACTTAGCTAACAGAATATACCGTTCTATAATAACCATTTAACATGACACTATTTTGTATCCACAACATGTTGCGGAGGAATATTTCTTGCTTGGAAACTGAAAATTTCCCATTAAAAAGATACTAGGTACAATATTATTATCTTTTCTTGACAATAACTCGTAAATACTATTCGTATACAACTTCAGACAGGAAGGACGATTCACAGGTAGAGACATCTTGAATATTGAATACAAATTCGAAAATTAAAAACTTTAAGTCGTAAGCAATGGTTTTTTTATGTCAATTACAGTGGGTGGCCAAATTATTGCGGCCAAATTACAAAATAAATTAATTTTCAAATTATAATGCAAACAAATACATAGTGTGCCCCAAGCAGTCGCAGTAGAAGCACTGAATAATTTTTAATTTGGTAGCAGCCGTTTCGCACTAATGGACATTTCATTTCGTTTATGGTCAGTCCATCATTTTGATCGTCTTATTTTAAAGTTTCGCATTCCGAATCGGTGCTAACGAAAGCAACGTGTCCTGTGTTTTACTTTTTCAATAAATTTGTGTTCATTGAGTTCAGGTTTACCTAATTTTATTGGGTCACTTTGGCCAAGAGTCCATTGTCACAGTGGGTAGTAGAAGACAGTAGAAGACACCTTTCGCCATCAGAAATGTCGGAAATCAACAGTTTCAGAGGAAGACATCTTCTATAGAAGAAATGGCAAAGACATCTGTAGACAAAATTAAGCAGAAACTTGAGCAAAATCCCGACTTTTCACCGAAGAGAATTGAAAAGTGTGGACGAAAAAAAATTACATCACCACGAGATGAGCGCACGATAAGCAAAATTTGTGCTCGAAACCGAGAACAACCACGATGGGTGCCCACAAAAATGATCTTGGAGTCAGAAGGAAAGATTTCTGAAAGGACAACTGGATGTCGCACAAATAATTTGGGCTTTTCCTTTTTGCCCACCAGCAAAAAAAAAAAAAAAAAACACTTCTAACGAAGACAATGATGGAAAAAACGTCTAAAATAGGCGAAAGCTCATGAAAACTGGATTTCCAAAGATTGGCTTAAGGTCAGAACATATTTAATCAACTAATTGATAGTATGTCATTATCATTTGGAAGCAACTTTTTTTTTATTTGCCCAACACATGCTCTTTTTGCAAGTTTGCCTTTCCGAGGAATCAACAGTTCAAATGTTATGTGAAAAGTTCCAACGCGAGATGTAACACATGGGCTGAAAAGTCCGTTTCTAAGAGAGGGCGCCACTTGAATTAAATTCATACCATTTTCAGTTAGTACCAACCTTTAAAAGATACGTGTATAAATTTGAAAAAAATGAATTCAAAGCAATTTCGTGTGTTGATTTATCATTGCTTTTTGATGGGAAAAAATGCAGCCGATGCAAAGAAATGGCTTGAAAAGTGTTACCCGGACTCTGCACCAGCCGAACGAACCATTCGCAAGAGGATTGAAAAATTTAAAAGTGGTGATACAAGCACCGAAGATGGTGCACGCAGTGGACGTCCAAAAGAGGCTGTTTCAGATGAAACCATCAAAAAAGTCCACAAAATGATTACGAATGACCGTAAAGTGAAGTTGATCGAGATAGCTGAGGCTCTGAAGATATCAAAAGAGCGTGTTGGATATATCATACACGAATATTTGGACATGCGAAAGCTCTGTTCAAAGTGGGTGTCGCGTTTGCTCACAGTCGACCAAAAACAACAACGTGTTGATGATTCAGAGGAGTGTTTAAAGCTGTTCAACCGCAATAAAGCCCAATTTTTGCGTCGGTATGGGACAATGGATGAAACTTGGCTCCAACACTTCACACCAGAGTCAAGTTGGCGTTCAGCTGAGTGGCGAGCAGGCGACGAACCTTGTCCAAAACGACCAGAAACTCAACAGTCGGCTGGCAAGTTTATGGCATCCGTATTTGGGATTCATCGACTATCTCCAAAAGGGGCAGACTATCAACAGCGGCTATTACATTGCGTTGTTGGAGCGTTTGAAGGACGAAATCACAGAAAAACGGCCGCATTTGAAGAAAAAGAAAGTGCATCAAGACAATGCACCGTGTCACAAGTCGATGAAAACGATGGCAAAATTGAATGAATTCGGCTACGAATTGCTTCCCCACCCACCGTATTCTCCAGGTTTGGTCCCCAGCGACTATTTCCTATTCGCAGACCTCAAAAGAATGCTCGCCGGAAAGGGATTTAAGACCAATGAAGAAGTAATCGCCGAAACAGAGGCCTATTTTGAATCTAAACCGAAATCGTACTACAAAACTGGTATCGAAAGATTGAAAAGTCGTTTCAATCAGTGTATCGCCCTCGAAGGCAACTATATTGATAAATAAAGTTGAATTTTGTAAAAATTTTGTGTTTTCCTATAAAACGGCACGGACTTTTCAGCCCATATAACCAAGTTGCGTCGTTGAAAGAGTGGAAGATCCTGCGAGCATCATGTCACAAGCAGACAAGGAACTGCACGTGTTTACATTGTCAATGCGCTAAGATCAGTATATCGCAGTCCTTAG
Organism: Volucella zonaria; assembly: GCA_963966105.1. Classification (NCBI taxonomy): domain Eukaryota; kingdom Metazoa; phylum Arthropoda; class Insecta; order Diptera; family Syrphidae; genus Volucella; species Volucella zonaria. The sequence goes on from OZ014532.1 coordinate 117,970,364, forward strand.
ATCAAAAATGCTGCCGAAGGTACAGAAATTGTTTCCATGTGGGAATTTTGTCCTTTTGCATGATTGCGCCTTGTCACAAGGTGAAAAAAGTAACTGCCTTTTTGGCATGAAAAAGCATCGAGGCTATGGAATGGCCCGGAAACTCTCTAGACCATAACCCGATTGAAAGGGAAAATACGAGTTGTGTTCAGAAAATAACGGTTTGCAGGTTTGGAGGGTCGGATTGTCAAATTTTTTTTATTAGGTTGGTATACATGCTCCTCAAGTATGATAATATTTTCAGCTGTATTCATTATTTACTTTGTCTGTGGCAGCTGCTAAATGTGTTTTTATGAGCTCGGCGATTTTTGTTTGTTAAAAGAAATGGATCAAAGAATTTGTATCAAATTTTGCGTAAAAAAAATGAATAAAGTGTAACAAAGTGTGTGAAATGTTAACAAAGGCCTATGGTGAGCCTGATATGAGTATAAGAGTTTACGAGTGGTATAAGCGTTTCCAAGATAGCCCTGAAGACGTTGAAGATGACGAACGCTCCAGACGCCCCAGCACATCAACAACTGATGAAAACGTGGAAAAAGTGAAAGAAGTGGTTATGAACGATCGCCGAATCACAATCAGAGAAGGCACTGATGATGTTGGCATATCGACTGGCTCACGCCATGAAATTTTTTCGAATGTTTTGTGTATGAAACGCGTGGCAGCTAAATTTGTTCCAAAATTGTTGAACTTTGAACAAAAACACAAATTGCTTGTTCGTGAGTTTTTGGCCAAAACCAATATTGTAACGATGCGCCAGCGTCCATATTCGTCAGACATGACACCGTGTGAGTATTTCCTATTTCCAAAAATAAAGAGAACCTTACAGTGCCGTCGTTTTATAAGCATAGATGACACCAAAAGCAGATAGCTAATGGCTATCCCAAATATTGCGTTTGAGAAGTCTTTCGAGAATTGGAAGAAGCGCTGGCACAAGTGCATAATATCTAATGGGGACTATTTTGAATGCGACAACATTAATGTAGACGAATAAGTAAATATTTTTTCCAAAAAAACTAAAATTCCTGTTATTTTCTGAACACCTCGTATGCAGGGATAATATTACAAATGAGCATCAATTAATCGAACGTCTAGTTGAAGTTGGGCATAGGAGGGAAGAATTTGAAAAAAAATGGTTTAAAAAATAATCGGTTTCAGTGATGACGCCCATTTTGCGTTCAATGGGTTTGGGAACAAGCAAAATCGCCGTTTCTGGAGTGAAACTAATCCCGAATAGCCTCATGAGACTCAATAATACCAATGTACAAATGTTCACACTTTGTTGTAGCCTTTAACATACGTGGCAACGTCGGCCATAATTTTTTTTCCTTAAAATGGGGCCTGAGCTCGCATTATAGTTAATGGCCAAGGATCGGACAATGATCAGCCATGGCATTACGTTGCTATGGTTTATGAAATGGTAGTAGAGTAGAGCAGTGGGTTCGCCGATTTTCTTCCCGCCTATCCAGAGGAGATTGAATATCACTCAGCGCAACCAATAGTACTTTCGTCTGCTTTATCTGGTACGATAAGAGTCATATACAAAGTTTTGTGTCTTTGTCATTGTTGGATTTATTTTTTAGTTGCCTTCTTAGTCCGCGAAAACAGAGATTGGCAGGATTGCTTACTGGCTTGATCGCTATGGTGGTGTCATTGTTCGAACTTACAGGTAGCCTAGGTTGACAAAATATAAAATCTTCTACCAAATCAAAGTTATAATTTGACGTAGTAGCGTGCTGTCCGAGCCGTTGGTTATGGGCGTCACTTCTGGTCAACCATATATATATGGATGCTGCGCTTTATCACCGACCATTAATTAAAAAGAAAAAGAATACCACGAATTCCAGAGGGCTTAGTGTGAGAAATACTGTAATTTGGGTACAAGTGATAGAACTTATTCCTTGCAATACCACCTTGATCAAAAATTTTCCTGAATTTATTCAGAAAATTAAAAATGCAAGTTTATTCATCTAAATCTATTTTTGCGATTTTTCCATTACTTCCTCTCGGCTACCGAAACGCGTTCCCCGTAGTGGTTTTTTAGCTCGATTGAACAGAAAGAAGTCACAGGGAGCCAAATCAAGTGAATTCGGTGGCTGTTGGATGGTATTTGTTGCATTTTTCGTCAAAAAATTACGAATAATGATGGCACTGTGCGTTATCATGGTGCAAAATCCACGAGTTTTCTGCCCACAATTCTGGTCTCTTTCGGCGAATTGCTTCACGCAAACGTCTCATAACGCCCAAATAATACTCTTTGTTTACTGTCAGGCCTTCTGGCAAAAATTCATGATGCACTACACCGTTGTAATCCATGAAAACCGTGAGCATTGCCTTCTTTTTTGACTGAAAACGACGTTGTTTTTTGGTCTCGGCTCATTTGGTGAACGCCATTCACTTGCCTGATGCCTGGATTGCGTGTCGTACTCATAAACCCACGTCTCGTCTCCAGTAATGATCCTTTTGATGAATGTGGGATCGGATTCAGCCTCGCAAATCATCTCTCTTGCGACGTCAACACGGTCTCTTTTTTGCATGAAATTGAGGTGTTTTGGCACCAACTTTGCTGCTACACGATGGAAACCCAAATCATTAACCAAAATGTCTTGGACGGATCCATAGGCAATGTTCATTCCCTTCGCTATCTCTCTGATGGTTAATTTACGGTTATTGACCAACATTTCTTTTACTCGCACTTCACCAATGTTTTCGTCGGTTTTCGATGTCGATGGTCTGCCACTGCGTTCATCATCTTCGATTGACTCACGATCACTTTTGACCCGCACGTGCCACTGGTAAACGACCGTTTTCTTTAGAGAATCGTTGCCGAAACACTTTTCCAACATTTCCAATGTTCGCACACCATCAAATCCGTTTTTTACGCAAAATTGAATACAAGTTCGTTGTTGTAAATTTAAATCCATTTCTAAAATTGTAAAAAATCGCCAACACACACAGAGATGATGTAACTTTTGCAAATGTCAAGCTATGACGCTAAGATTTAGAGGGAATGTCAACAACAGATTTACCAACTTAAAAAAAAGAAAAAACAGAACTCAAACCGGAATAATGGGAGCGCCACACGGTGGTGTCCCCCGGGAACTTTTTGATCAAGGTGGTGTAATCGCTTTACTCAGTACAATTGCAATTCAAATGCTTTTCCCAACCACTTTTATTTTACTTTACCTTTTACTTAAACCACTTGATCACTCTCTTAATTCGCTCTTCAAATTCCTTTTTAGAGCTGACTTCCATATCTTGGGGGATGCTGATATTTATACTCCCCTGGCCAGTGCCTGTCCAACCGCACATAGCGCCCCGGTGCAAGTAGTACACAAGCGCCCCTCAAATTTGTAAGCCTAAAAATTTTCTCAACATACTCGTAAGCAACTTGAAATTTGATGTGTGGTTTTTTGAAGAGAAATTTATATTTTTTGATGATTGTTTACATTTGTTTTGCAAATTTCTGGCTTTCGAAGCGGCAAATTGTGCGATGATATCCTCAAATAATTTTTGGTCATCTTTAGCTTTGAAAATTATCTTTCAGATGTTGCGACCGATACAGAACGTGTTAAAAAAATTCTGTACGCGATGACGGCGTTCGGAATTAGATTTTCCAGGTCGTTGCTCTTAATTCCGTTTACTATGTCGATGACTCAAACAAAATTTAGATTTTTCACAAATTCTGCAACCACTGTCATCTCTGAAAACAGTTCATCGCAATCAATATCAGATTCGTTACCCTTTGAGAGCGTAGTTTGGAGCTGTTTACACGACTTGAGCAAATTTCCATTTTGTTTATTCTGATCGAAATCGGTAAAATTGTAGAGAAAGGAGAAAGTTGCACTGTGCTTTTCTAATGCATCAAATCGCTCCTCGACTGCATCAGTTGCAACTTTCAAGACAATATCAATAAAATTGTTCTTGAAACTTTCTTCCGAATTTATTTCGCGTCCAGCAGCTACACGTTTGCGACAGTTCGGAAAAACTATCTCGATTCCCATTTTCTTACAGATTTCTTTTGCATTACTAAAAACCTTTTCAGGTCCAGTTGAAAATGTTTTAGTACTTCCCAAACACAGTACAGCGGCCTGTAAGTCCGATTCAATTAATTGCAACGCTTTCGCAGCAATGTTAACTTGACTTAAAACGTCGTCAGATATGCACACTGAACTCACGAAATGATAATAGATTTTGTCGATAATTACTCCAGCTTCAGGACTAACTGTATTCTTGAAAGCGGTTGAATTCTTGATTTCGTCCAACGCAACGATTATATTGTCAAGATTCAGTCGAAGTGGTTTTATTGCAGCGATTCGACTCGACCACCGAGTTGGGCAAAGGTTTTTCGGGGCTAATATGGAAGCTGTTGTGATGTGGCTTTTGATAACATCCCACCGGTTCGAAGAACTCGAAAGAAATATTGGGTCTATAACTTCGAGCGGTTTGCTAAGAGATGGCGTAACTTGTATTATTCCATTGGAACATGCGTTGGAAAGCTACTGTCATTGTACGTCATTTCAGTATATGTCATTCATTTGAAGCGTAAACAACAATAATTTCTTTTCACTCAAATATGTCGAACTTTGTGCTTGAAAAAGTGTTTTTGCGGGGAGTTCTTCTTCATTACTTTAATATGAAGAAAACTGCTGCCGAAAGTCATCGTATTTTGGTGGAAGTTTATGGTGAACATGCACTAGCTGAGCGAACGTGCCAAAAGTGGTTTGCACGATTTAAAAGTGGTGATTTTGGCTTGGAAGACGATGAACGTCCTGGGCAGCCAAAAAAGTTTGAAGATGAAGAACTGGAAGCATTACTCTATGAAGATTGTTGCCAAACACAAGAAGAGCTCGCAGAATCTTTGGGTGTCACTCAAGCAGCCATTTCAAAACGTTTAAAAGCAGCTGGATATATTCAAAAGCAAGGAAATTGGGTTCCACATGAACTCAAGCCGAGAGACGTCGAAAGGCGGTTTTGCATGTCCGAAATTCTGCTGGAACGCCACAAAAGGGAATCATTTTTGCATCGGATTGTTACTGGTGATGAAAAATGGATCCATTACGACAACCCCAAGCGCGAAAAACCATATGTGAAACCCGGCCAACCAGCCAAATCAACGGCAAAGCCGAATATCCAATGCGCGAAGGTAATGCTCTGTACTTGGTGGGATCAGATGGGTGTGCTCTATTATGAGCTGCTAAAACCGGGTGAAACCATCAATGGACAACGCTACCGAACACAATTAATCTGTTTGAAGAGAGCAGTGGCCGAAAAACGCCCGGAATATGCGACCAGACACGAGGCAATAATTTTCCTTCATGACAACGCTCGGCCCCACGTTGCTATCCCGGTTAAGAACTATTTGGAAAACAGTGGATGGGAAGTCTTACCCCATACGCCTTATAGCCCAGACCTTGCCCCTTCTGACTACCATTTGTTCCGGTCGATGCAGAACACCCTCACTGAAATACGGTTCACATCAGAGCAGAATATCAAAAAATGGATTGATTCGTTCTTGGCTGCCAAGCTGGCGCAGTTCTTCTGGGATGGGATCCACAAATTGCCAGAAAGATGGGAAAAAAATGGCCAATACTTTGAATAATACTATTGTACAAGTTTTTCTTCAATAAACGTTCAAATTTTGAAAAAAACAACCACACGAATTAAGTTATAGACCCAATATATAAATTTCTTTGGCGAAAAAAACAACATTTGCACCTGATGCAGCAGCAGGTTCATTTACAACGAGATTTAGTGAGTGGTTTGACCATGGCACAAAAAATGCTCTTGGACATTTTTTTAAAATAAGGTTCTGTACGCCGATGTTTCAGCGCTCATTCAAATGATTACAAAATATATTTAAACATTTGCAGCGCCCTTTTATATACTGAAGTCTCGCGCCGTGTTTTGATGTAATTTGTAGTAAAAATGTGTATTTACTCGTTTTGTTTTTTGTGAGTAGACACAAAATTTTGAGCTCGAGTCCCCTTGGTTTGCTCACGCCCCGGTGCAGCGCCCCGGCTGAACCGGCGCTGCCCCTGACATCTTTCGAGAATATTCTGTACCTCCCAGCGTTCCATACAAATTTCCATTTTCCCAGAAAATTCGATAAAAATCTGTATTCTCTAATAGTTGAGTGTTCTGCTATTTAAATAGCAGTAATGTCTTCTGTCTCACTCTGTTTTATCGCTATTTCCACCACCAGTGCTCCATTGAAATCGTCAGTAGCATTCCGCCTATTCAAATTTTCAACCGTAACACCCGTCTCGCTATGAATGCTCATCAGTATAACCTCAAGCCAACATTCGGACGTACTCTAAAATATCGTGATTCGTTCCTAAGCCGTACAACTCGCTTATGGAATGCCCTGTCGATCTCTGTGCTTCCTGGTCGTTATAGCTTACAAACATTTAAAAACAATGTACATCGGTACCTGTCGTTTCTTCCTCCCTAAATTTCTTTCGCCCGCGCTGTGTACAAACATTTTAAGGGTACACAAACCCTTTGAGCGCGCGCTCATTATAAAAAAAAAAAATTCCAAATCTTCTGCTATTCAAATATAGATGATGCTGTTCACATTCAAATGGATATCACAATACTATACTCAAGAACATGGAATTTCCCTTCACTCCAAATCAATCGAACCTAATCAAACGCAGTCCATTTCCCCGCTAAAATATCCTGAAATTCGAAACTTTATTTGCAAGACCCCTCTCTTATCACCGCTAAATTGCTAACATGTCAAAGCAAACCCTTGACACTCTAAATAAAGCGTGTCAATATGTCAACTCTCACTCTTATCTGAATTTGTTTTTTGCCGTCCTAATCCGAGGATTATCCTCTGACACACTGTTTTCTTATCAAAATTAATCAGTAGAATGATGTAGTAGAAATAAAGTTTGTCAAAATCAATTTCTTACCCTTCACATTACACAGTCACTTTATGTCGAAAGACAGATTTTTGTCTGCTCTGTAATCTTGCCCTGCTCCGTCAGAACTTAATACATCAATCAGTATTCATCGCTTTTTCCTTCCAAATGTATCGCCATGACTACAATAATCTTCAAAGTCCTACTATGGGGTAAAACAATTTTCGCGCCCAAAAAGAAAACAACCATCTCCAGCTCTTTTCTGCTGTCGAATTACGTTCGACGACGCTTTGGATTGTTTTCAAGGTTTCCCTTTCATAGCCGAATTGGAACTTGTTAGCACATCCAAATACATACTCCAGCTCTCTCACCCGTTTCATTATTCAATCATTTAATCTCTTAAGGTGGTTCTCGAGCCTTAAGGATGTCTTCCTACAGCAAACACCTTAGCGTACGAGTACTTCACCAGACAGCATAACGATGCCCTAAAACATGAATATCCTCATAACCCCCCATCAAAGGCAAATAATCGCATGCCTCACCGATTCATAACTCATCGGCATTGACAAAGCGTAAGAGGCAAGAAACGCTCTCAGGTGCTGCATCAGTGGTTGGCCTTAAACATATGAGGCGCAACAAAGATGCAAAGACGGTCTCAAGAGATAAAGTTTTTGTGTATTCAACACCCCCAAGTGAGGAATATTGCTCAAGTCTGAAGAATTCCAAGTGTTCTGCATGCGGCGCAAGCGATAAGAATTCATACGAGTAGATATACTCGTATCCTTGCACCACCCCCACCAGATACGAATATGATGCATGCTCGTATTAAGTCTATGTCATTACCTTCACTAGATATGAATACCTGCTGGCATGCCAGTAACCCAACTGCAACGAACCCACTCGAAAGGGAATTCGAACGGTTGAATTAAGCTCTTATGCAAATGTTGCATAAGTTAAAATAATCACGACAGGGTGAGTTGTATCTTTAGCACCCACGAGAGCAACCTAAATTGGGGGTCACCCAAAGCTAAATAAATACGTGAGTGGGTATCGTCATTGCCAACAATGGGTACATAAATGTATGTATGTACATGCTCGTACATACCTCTGTATATGTACCTACCTACTCGTATGCATGGAATTTATTTCACTCTAATTCGGCGAACTCATTATCGTTCTTAGATTTGAATTTGTATCTAGATACGGACACCATGAGTGCTTCTGCATTTTTGTGCGCTTTTTTACGGAACTCATTTGTCTTTTCATATTCAGCGGGAAATGAAGGTAACTGACAAAAAAAATCCATCATCAGCGCGTCGTACCCCACCTGGTACAGGCATTCGATTTTTTGCAGACTATGCATTCAAATTCAAATTTCTCAATTTCGTCCTGTGGTGGTAGATTGGATTGCGAAGCCAAGAAACAAAAACATCACATCACATGCGTCCTCTAAATAGTCGTTGTACGAGTATGAGTATGTAGCCTTCACGTTATCTGCTGGTTGTATGATTGTTGGTGGATTTTGATGCTGGCTCTGCTGTTGCAGGGTTGACCATGCACAAAGAGTCCTCGCACTCGTACAACATTATGAACGTCGCGGTCGTCCTCGTTGTCATCGTTTTCGTCGTTTTCGTCGGCGTGGTCGTAAGTGGGAACATTTCAAGGCCAGCAGCGCATAACAATTTTTAACTCTCTGCTTCTCTTTATCCTGCAGCCTTTATTAAATTATCTCATTACGAGTCCGAGTACAAGTACGAATAAGAGAGCAACTTCAGTCAGATGAAATGTAATGAGATGAGATTCTTGGGTTGAAGTTGCACGACTCTGTTTCCATTTCAGGGTTCTTTCGGAATAATTGTGCAGCAGCTGCAAAATATGCGCATCATTCTTCGGGAAGAGAAACCATTTGGTTGTCGTGCAGATGAAAGATTCGCATTTCCCCTTTTAAGGGATGATTCCGAAAAATTTACTACCCCGTCATTGGTGAAACTACCCTGTGTGGAATCTGTTTGCAGAAGGGGAAATCGCAATCAAAACAGGGGGTTGTTAAAAGGGCAATACTCTCAGAGCCCAAGCCTATACAAGAGGGAGACTGCTAGAAATTATCATTTATGCTGAACCTGACTAAAGCCACAACAATGGAAATTGAAAATGCACCGGCAATGTTAAAGATTTACGGACAACGTGTAGGCAGGCATGATTTGGAGTAGACAATTATAGACAAAAGGAGACAGACAACATGGCATGTCCATTGAAGTTGAAGACAAGGAATTAGTAATCTTAATGCGATTACACATAAATCTGATAGACTTGGTTGTCTGCCAGGAATTTCTGGAATCTCGTTTATCACATGGAACACACTCATAGCCCTGAAAACAAATGAAGAAACGAGGAAAACAAAGTGCAACACCACACAAATATTGTTTCCATTTTCCAGGGATGGTTTCGCTGGTTGTAACTATCTCTTTGGGGCATGGCATTAAATCTCAAAGAGCTTACCCACGCCCATTCATTGATTATGCAATTCTAGCCAAAGTTTCAGCAGTTTTTTTTTTTTTTTTCCCAAGACATTCGTTCGGATACACCAGAAACAGAAAATCAGGACTTTGGGTGATGGTCATGTTCCTAAGCATTCCAAATGGGCAATAGTTGGATAGGGGGGGGAAAAAGTGTAAAAATCGGTTACTTTTGGCAGTTTTACCGTTTTACCCGGTATCCGTTTTTTTTTTTGGTTTTATGAGATGTTTTTTCGTAACTACAGTTAAGCCATTGATTTGTAATAACTCTTTGGTGGAAGGATAGAATAGAATAGGATAGGATAGGAAAGGAATCCTCGTGCACGGTGTACTTGTATAATCACTGGCTTAGCTAGGAAAAAGTAAACGACAATAAAAAAAAAGAAATTGAGGGAATGGAGAAGAAATCGATTAACTGAGCTGCGCCATAGACAAATGTGATGCCAAAAGTACGAGAGGATAGGCCGCATTGTAACCGAAAATGAAAACTGTACGTTGGGGGATTAAAAATAAATTCATTCGGATTGATAAGCGCTTCGAATTGTTACTTTTTATTGGCAAATTGAGCGCCGAACACGATGTTGTGTATGTTCCCATAATCTGTGACAACGACAATTCCAATTCCAACAACAAAAAAATAGAAGATACTTTTCACTCAATTTGATGTGAACTCTGGATGTGAAGGTGGAGAAAGCTTTAATGAATAACTTGGGGCCAATTGTTGCAGATTAAACTATTTAATTGAGAATTATTTTCCTTTTCATTTTTTGCTAGTTTCCGGTTAAATCCCTGGGCAACACTATTTTTTAAATTGCCTGATTTCCATTTTAAATGAAAATCGTTCATTTCATATCCATGTATGTAATCTTTTCTGGAAATGGCCTTACAAACATCACTACAAAAACGTATGTTTCCACCCTGATGTACATAATGAAAAAGGGATCATCATTTACAGAATAATATGTAGTAAATTCGATGCAGTCAGCCCAAGGTTGGAAGGGCGAGTGCTGGATCAGTCTATCAGTTAGTACATCGGGTTTTTGAATTTAAATCGAAATCAAAACCACGTCTCAGTTTCGACGAATTTAATTATGACAAGTGTTGTTTCGGAAGAGTCAAATGATGAACCGGGAGTTGGAATAAAACTTTGCCTATTCTTAAGGGTGCAGAATCCACGTCTTTAGTTAGTTTCCCTTTAGAGCTACTTCAACGTATTCGGAGGTCCAAACTGTCGGGACCCTACACAAGATATAGCGCCACAGGAAATCGGAATGGACTAACTACGGCTTTCATAACCTAAGCGATGCAACTGGCACCGAACCATTTGGCGGGACCATCTGTCCAGGAGTTTCATTTAACAGACCACGTACAGCCAAAATACTTTCGGAAGCTCTAGACTGCTATAAAGCACATATTACCTCAACTCAAGAAGTGCGATGGGATGGGACGGGCAAAAAGCGGATGCAAAACTACGACATCTTAGACTTAAAGACTTAAAAACGTAAGCATGTAAACGAATGCCTCATAGCAATCCGCGTCATGACCAAATTCTGAAGTGTAAACCTGACTTTCGTTCATGCCCCTATAGAGAACAATGATAACAGCATCAAACATGTATTCTACGACCTTCTAGACCTTAACACTCAAGTGGGTATGACTACATTTAAAGTGCCTGAGCACGTGTTAAGTTTTTAGGAAAATGGGACAGAGAGAGAAAGAAAGATTTTTGGGCTCAGTGGTTATTTCACTCCATGACTGGTATTCAATATTTAATTGGGCTTGTTGTTGTATTCTAGGCAACCCAAACATTACGTGATTTTAGTTGCATGAAAAAAATAATATTATTCCGGCGCGGCTGGTATTAAACCCCAAACCGTCCGATTTGGAAGACAGTACATTACCAATATATTTCTTTGCTGACGACAGTACTCTCTGCTTTTCATATTCATTCCCGGACTCACGTCCCTGCTCTTCTGCTGTAAAACGGGAACGGCAGCGTATGTTAAGCCCATTCAATTCTGATATTAACAGCATAACTAATTGGGGAAACACTAACAGAGTAGAATTCAATGCTTCCAAAACACAATACTGTCTGATGTCGTATCACACCATGTATCAGTATACCCTCAAGCCCACTTTCGGACGTACTCTAAAATATCGTGATTCGTTCTTAAGCCGTACAACTCGCTTATGGAATGACCTGTCTAGCTCCTTATTTCCTAGTCATTATAACCTTCAAACATTTAAAACCAACGTTCACCGGTACCTCTCTTTCCATCCTCCCTAATTTTCCTTCGCCCGCGCTGTGTGCAAACGTTTTAAGGGTACTTAAATCCCTTGAGCGAGCGCAAATTATATAAAAAAAAAGAAGAGTGGGCTATCCTCCGATCAATCAACCGTAATTTAGATTGATAACGCTGTGATCGACGCCAAACACTCGTCTAGCATTCTGAAGGATTGAATTTCAAAGGAGACAACATCGACTAGAACCAGTAAGTTATTGCAGCCACGGTACGGATGCGGATATCACATGCACAATGAAGTCGAGTAAGACCATCAAAGTTCGACGTCGAAAAGCTACAACCGCAAGAGATCGCTAATTTTTTTGGTAATAGCGTTTCCGTCACGCTCTGTCAAAATCCTACTTCCAATACAAGAAAAATAGAACACCAATCCGTCAATGAGTGAACGGAGGAGTTGCTTCTGATGTGATCAATTTTAAAGTACCGCCACGAAGAAACCATTGATGATGAATGCAGGCAGGTGCTCGTACATGCAGTCAAACAAGAAGCATACGTCATATGCATGTATAAAATATATTTAAAGCAGCTGGATATGACCTGGTTGGGAACATGCACTACTTCATCTGGGTGATCAGGTCAGAAGAAAGCAGGTCAGAAGAAAGCAGGCCAGAAGCATGTAATCTCACCATCGTTTCTCCGATCCAAAAGAAAGGAGACCCGTTTGGCTGCATCAATTATAGAGCAATAAGTCTCCGAAACATCGCCTATAAAACTATTGAAATCTTTCATGAAAATTCTGGTGTGTCCATACTAGGGAAGTCCATATTCACACTACGGCAGATGTTGGAAGAGACCCGTGAATTTTAGATCGATACTTGCCGTCGATTTGTCGACTGAAAAGCCGCATATGACAGTGTGCATAGACACGAGCTATACGAAGTAACGTCTAATTTTGACAACCCTGCCTAACACAGGGTAAGTTAGGCAAGATTATGCTACTCCGTTAAGGTCGGTTATGTGTATGAACCGAGACCTTCAATGTCAAGAAAGGTCTCAGACAAGGCAATGGTCTGCCATGTGACTTTTTAACATCGCCCTAGAAAGAAAAATCGTGTAAAACTAACTGGCCAACAAAAGAGGCACGTTTTTCTTAGATTCGCTCAATGACTTCAACAGGCGGATGACATGTTTGTGATTGGGCGAACACAGTGAGTTGTCAATGAAGCGTTTGTGAGTATTGGGGCGGAGGCGGCCAAAAGGGGTTTAACAAAAAACGAGGCAAAAACATGCTGTCTTCAGAAAAGAACGTAATTACACCGCCGTGGGATTGGCAAGAATATTCTATTGACAGTTATAACTTGGAGGTACGAGTAATTAAGGATTTGGTCTACTTTGGTTCGACAATCGCTGTTTCCTTGGGTTCAGGAGGCACTGAGTAACACAGCCCTCTCTAGTAAGGCCAAACTGACTTCATATAAGGATTGGCTTGGAGGATTAGACCTTGTCGAAAGCAGATGAAGAAGCACTGAAGTTTCGAGGGAAAGATACCGCGCGTGATTTTCGCTCCCGTTTGTATTGACTGGGAATGAGGGAGGAGTTTCAATTAGGAACTGTATGCGCTGAAAAGCAATCAGTCTAGGCCGAATGGACGGCACAGCTCCAACCCAAAGAATCTTCGAGTCTAACCCCAAGAGATGGAACTGCAGAGGAAGACCGAATCGAAGCTGGCCCACGCAAGTGGAGTGTGGCATTGGAGATGGCTGGCGAGAATCGTGCTAGCTGTAGAAATTTGTTCGTTGGGGCCCAGGTTCATACCGGACGGAAGTCTAAGTACTCATAATCAAGTATTATTTTCAAACCCTGCTATCCTTTTTGATAGTTTCTTAACATTTATATTTTGTACTGTTTTGTACAAATCCTCATGACTAGAACACTTATTTGAAAATCGGCCTACAATTCGCGATGAAACTTCCATAACTTTTTTGGCCCTCATAACCGGCCAACTCAGTTCGCTATTCTTCGTTTTGTGGATGAGTTTCGTACCGTACGAGTATATTCTACGTGATGCACAACCAACAGCACGTCAACATAATATGCGCGCAGAAAAAATTTCAGTCGCCGTGATTGAAAGTGTGGCGGAAAAGACGGAATTGTCAATTATATTCTAAGCGTTGACATCACAGTATATGCAAAGTGCCATCTTCCTTAAGTCACATCATTTAAGAAGTTCGGCTACTCCCTTTTTTGGTGCTACTAATACCAAGGTATAGAGAAAATAAAACGTGTGCTATTTTATGCCTTTATCTCTTTTACAGAATTGCCTAAGGCAAAATGATGAAGGTGAATGTGGGACAAAATGGCAGGTGTGAAACATCTTAAACATTCGAAGCCACAGATATGTAGGTTTTTTCCACACCCATCATTCCTGTACGGATATTATGCGAGATTTTGTATTCAAAACGAAAAACCTCATACGAGTATTTATGGATGCAGTAGCAGATTTGGAATATTGAAGGTTAATCTGATAAAATAAAATAGATAGGTATTGAGAATGTTGTTTCCTCCCTGCCCTCATTTGAAAAATGAGGTGCAGACAGGGTCACACCTATTTAATGGTATCGAAAGAAGTTTTGTCTAAGCCCACAATTAGAGGAGAATGTTTCTTGTTTTCTCGATTCTTCTCCCATTTTCGAGTTCAAGGATCTGGGTCTCAAGATGCGTCAACACATCTTGTGTTTTCTTGAGTTTACCCGGTATCAAGAAGATGGAGTCCATCAGCTCGGTGACCTTTTCAGACTGTTGTTATTGCCTGCTGGTATAGCCACCGCTGGTTTTGTTTTTGTTAATTGTTTTGACCGCTTTGTCCGATTTCCGCTGATTTCATTTTAGGCATCATGAGCGTGAGAGGGCATTAATAGAAAGAGGGTGAGAAGCTTTCTTCCTCTTCGGGCTGTTCGAGATGGAAGAAAAAGATGCGGTCTCATTTCCGGCGACAGTTTTGTTTTCCTACCGCCGCTGGGAGAGTGATGCAGCGACTGTCGTCTATTTACGCCGCTACTTTATCATTCGTCTTCTTCTCCTCTTCAGCTGCATTTTACATGGTAGTTCTCCAAAGGATGCGTCTTCTCGAGCCCTCGTTATAAGTAAAGCTAGTCGTCTGCCCAAATACCATATTTCAAAGCGAACAGTATCTTTTATCTGTAATGCTCAAAACTCGGAAGAATCCTGCATCTCTTTATTAATATTAAGGAGCTGGTAACTAGCCTCCTACTATTCAAGTAGTGGACTTAGCTGCAAGTGCGAAACTACCACTAATACTTCATTCCTTGCTGATTTTAAGGTCTGCTCAGGTACATGGGTACCCGATCCCAGCTCCTCTAAGCACATTTCATATTTCTCCTTAATCCTTACATTTCAGTTGGTCAACTACAAATGATTCCAAGGAATCAATAAGTGCCAAATTGTAGGTCAAGTCGAAGGTCTGCTATATATCAAAAGTTCGCACACGGATTACCCCCAAATTATTTGTTTTGGCAAAAGTTACTCGTAAATACATGCCAAGGCTTAACCGTACAAATAACATCTATTCGAATACTGCCATCTAATCCCTTAGTTTGTCCTCTGAAAAGATTCTCCAAAGAAGATCAACATAACATATCTATGTGGTTCACATTGACACTGACCCGTATCTGGTGAGCTTACCTGGAAAATGTATAAATTATGTTATGCCGGTAGTCAGAGCAAATTTCCTGGCGTGATAATATGTCTCGGATACAATACATTCGTACTGTAAATTAGGTAATGTGCCATAAAGAGAGTCACATAAATTGTAGTGACCACGAGTTGCCATAAATTCCGACCAAGCTGGCAACCAAATAACCAGCAGAGGACCCAAAATAAAGTTGAAAACATTTCATATCCGCGTATACAACATCTTTGCATATGTACAAATGTAAGTGTGTACACTAAGATGCAAAAAATCAACCGCACTCAAGTAAAACAGAAAATTTTCACTTTCACTTGCTCTGTTTACTGTGGTGTTGAAAGGGTGGAGATACGAGTATATCCTTTTTATGCGTAACAGGTACATAGGTCAATTTTAAGTGGTGTCACCAACGCGAGGGTCGTGTTAATCCAGGAAAAAAAAACCCTTAATAATCATAATCCTTTAAAAATGTGTTTCTAGGCTCTGTGATTTATTGTTTTATATATTAGAAAATATATTTAACATTACTTATGAGTGTATTTTAGTTGTTACCCACAAAATTACAAAACAAGGATGTTTTCCTTTTTCAATATGGCGTGTGGCCACTCTTGACTTTTATTAGGGACTCAACTCTGCTTGGCATTGAATCGTAAATTTTTTAGATGTGACTTCTTAATTCCTGTAAATTTCTGGGCTTTTCATTTCTGAGACTTACACCCATTCAATGCCAAACGTGCTCAATAGGATTCATGTAAGGACTGTTCCCAGGCCAATGGAGTTGATTTATCCTCAGTTGTTTTTGGTAACTTTGAACCTGGTAAAAGAATTGGTTAAACTCGATTAAAAACACAAAAAGATTAATAAAATTACCAAAATAACAGTGGACAATTCATTGTTTACTTACGGTCTTAGCACGATGGCGAGGTGAATAATAGTCCTGAAGCAGGACACCCGTGTGGTACTGGCTCACTTCCTCTATAGTGGGAACCACTTCATTTTCCATAACCTCTTTGTACAGTTCAGTTTTTTTTTTCGGTTTTTATGCATTTTTATTTATATACTTAATTTACTCTTATAGTATTTGTTAGACAAAAAATTAGCTTAAATAACTTACAAATAATCTTATACTAACTTACTGGCCCCAAGCGGGCACTCTATGTTAAACATAATACTTAAAAATGATGTCTTTCGACGTTTAGGACAGTTCTTATTCTTATTCTTATAGTTACGACAATACAACTTAAACTAAGAAAACATTTTTAAGCAAAAAACTTAGTGCATGGACTCTTTTAATTTTAATTTTATTATAAAACTTAAAACTAAAAGCCTACAGATTACCTAGAAATAAATCTTAATCTACTTAATCTACTTACATTTAATACATTATATGTACATGCATAATATATACAATACATATGTACCTAATATATAGATATGTGTATGTATATGTATGTATTTTTTTTTTTGGTTTTTATTTTTATTTTTTTCTTAAATCTAACTTACTCCTACCTAAAACTACGTAAGCCGGCCATGGCTAAGAAAAATTAGACGACCAACTTTACTTCACATGAAGCTACCAAGTATTGGAGTAATTCGACGACGACGCATCCTCTCATTCAAAAAGCCACCAAAAATTGTTGGTGCTGTTGAGCAATATCCCTCATGTCGCGACTCCCTACCGCTCCACTGAACCGGAGACGCTCCGCACTGCCGTGTGCGAAATCTCTGTCGTAGTTGAGTCGCCTGTCCGCAGCTGTTCGAGCGACGTGGAAGATTAGCGGCACCGAAAATCTGTCCTGGATCAGACCTTTACAATCTAGGTAGAGGAACGCTTCTGGAGGAATAAAGCCATTAAAACGAACTCTCTCGTGATATATATAATTAGGGTAGTAAGTAGAGGTCTGCAATGAATGCATTACTGTCGTTACAGCTTGAAAAGTAGAATGAATGAATCACCTGATTTGTGATTACTATATGAATTTTGCACCCATGCTAAACCAAACATTAGTGCAGTGTACCCATAGAGAACGGGTATTAACAAATAGGTATTCATAAAAAAAGTATACACTACACTGAGTACACTGAGTACACTGAGTACACTGAGTACACTGAGTACACTGAGTACACTGAGTACACTGAGTACACCAAATATTCGTTTACTTACTTTTGCTTCAAGTGAAAGTCAAGTTTCTTAAATAATAGATTTGTGAGAAATGACTGTTAAGAAAGGCAACTGATTAAGACAGAATGTATAATATTAGCAATTTATGAATGAAACAAAAAAAAAATAAACTTAATTTTTTATTCAATTTCTTGAAAAAGATCTTTGAGGTCGTCATTACACATTTCAATTTTATTTATGTTACAATGTAAAAACATTATTTGGTTAACTAAAATTGGGTCGGATCCAATTTGACAACGTTTTTCTGAAATTAACATTCTAGCTGAAGAAAATATTCGTTCAGAGGCAGCACTACTTGCCGGTGTAGCTAATATTTTGCAGCTGACTTTAAACAAAAGTGGAAATTCAATTTTCTGCAGTGCCACCACTGCAAAACATCAAATACTTCGTGAAAAATTACGTTGACATTTTCATATGCCAGTAGTTCATTGTTAATTTTATCATTAGAATTGACAGTTTCTACTGGTTGAATAAAGTCTGTAAACAATTCATTACCATCTGATAGACAATTCAACTCTTAATTTAACAATCGTTCAAAGATTTGAGGATCCGGTTCAGAAATTTCACTTGCATAATCTTGCATACAATTTTTGCATTCATCCTTTATAATCCTTTTTTCGGCTTCATCAAATTGGATTAACTTGTTAGTGGGAGGGAAAAGAAAAAGAGCAATTTTATGATTTTTTGTCAAATTTTGTAAAACAATGGTATCCAAAAAGGTGTTTAATTTTGATTTGAAATTTTTTATTACATCTAAATCTTCAGAATTAACGGCACATATTTTTTTTAAACGATGGATATGAACGATTGTTAGATGAAGAGTCGAATAGTTTTCACCTTCCAACACTTTTGGCGTTTCCTCAACGGACCTTAAAATTTTAACTAAGCCACTTATGTGACTTAAATTAATATTACTAATTTTTTATAATTCATTTTTTTCCCGCAAAATATTTGTGATTTCGACCCAATTTTTTTCTATGGAAACCAATAAATAATAAATTGTATTAAATCTAGTACAAACATAACTTTTTAAGGATGTTTGAAGAGACCAACACCCGATTTTTTAAAATATTTTACAAGTTTAGTGCAAATATTACATATCTCAGCTATTTTAGGGATTTCTTTTATACTTTTTTCTATAATATTGTGTAGTAAATGATTAATGCAAAAATTATGATGAAATGAGCGGAATGCAGCAATCATACTGTTCAGTCACCAGTATGGCCTTGTGGTTTAAATCACATTCAAATTCACTTAAAAGTGTTGTGATTTTCGAATAAATGTTTTGACCTGAAATTTCAATGGAATGTTCGGTTGCACTTTAGACAGTTTTAGAAATAATCACTTGTACATGATACGCCCTTCATAGATTTTAAACCCAACAGTCTGGAAATCAATTTCCCTGCATTGACGTAATGAATTGTCAATGATACGAGGGGTGTTCAATATATTCTCGGTATCGATATGAAGGATAATGCAAATTCAATTTAAATTGTTTTTATTTTTCAATATGATCTCCCCTAACATCAATGCATTTGTTACATCTTGAGATAAGCTTTTTTAAACCCTCAAAAAAATAAATTTCCTTCCTCCTCCTCCATTTATTACCGACTTGAGTTCTTCATCATCCGAAAATCTTTTTCCACGAAGACATTTTTTCAAATCCGGAAACAGGAAATAATCACTACGGGCAAGGTCTGGACTATAGGGTGGGTGTTGGATTTCTTCGAAACCACAATCTCGCGCAGCAGCCTTGGAAGCTCACGCCGTGTGAACAGGAGCGTTGTCATGAAGAAGCAACACACCCGCTGCGAGTTTACCCCGTCTTTTCTTTTTAATTTCCTCCCGCAAATTATGCAAAGTGGAAGCGTAGGATGTGGCGTTGATGGTTTCATCTTTTTTTTTGTACTCAATGAGCAAGATTCCCTTTGAGTCCCAAAAAACTGTGGCCATGAGCTTTCGGACAGACGGAGTGACTTTGAACTTCTTCGGGGGGTCTGTTCCTTTTTTATGCCACTGCATGGACTCTTGTTTGCTTTCAGGGTCATAGTGGTGGACCCATGTTTCGTCCCCAGTAACAATTCGATCCATAACACCGTCCGCGTTCTCACTACACATCTCCAAAAGCTCTTTACAGCATGCGATTCTCACTTTTTTCTGAGGCGCTGTGAGCATTCGTGACACCCACCTTGCACTGACCTTTGAAAGGTTAAGATGGTCATGAAGAATGGTGTGAATGGTACCAATTGAAAGCTTGGTGATCTCTGCCATCATTTTCACCTTTATTCGGGCATCCTCAAGGACAAGTTTTTCGACTTCTTTGATGCTTTCTCCCGTACAAGCAGTAGCCGGGGCGCCGGAGCGGGGGTCATCTTCAATGCTCTCTCTGCCTCTCTTGAACTCACTTAACCACTTTTGCACAGTTGATAATGAAGGTGCGGAACCCTGGTAAACAGCCACCATCTCTTCATGAATAGTTTTTTGACTTTTTCCTTGCTTAGTGAGAAATTTAATTACAGCGCGATGCTCAATTTTCACCATCATCGTCTCAGTTGCCATTATGATTCTGTTTAACTAGAGATAAAACGCGAATGAATAATCACATTTATATGAAATTTTACATGAATGCACTAAAATAATAGTATTACTTGATAAATAAGTCAATTTATATATACAACCACAGCTTCACCCCGATAACGAGAATATGTTGAACGCCTCTCGTAAGTATGCAGTTCTTAAGTAATTATCTATCCAAACGTCTGACGTAAGTCCATATCCAATATTTTTAACACTCATTATATCAGACCTTACAACTTTTAAGTATTTATTGTATACATTTTGAATATTACGTGAAACTGTTGTAGGGTGTGGTAATAATTTGCCGATGTCAACATTTTGTCCATATTTTGCACCAATGGAAATTAAAAACTCTGCGTAATTTCTTAAACCATAATCCGTTACAATATTAAACGGTCGGTAGTTTTCTATTGTCCATTCCGTTATCAACAATACACTTTTTTCTTATCTTCAAAGTCTACTTGTGTTTTTTCTGTTTTGTTATCAGTTTTTAGTTTTTTCCAAAATGTAACATTTGTGTTTTACTAAGTTGGATGTACTTTTAGAATTAAATTTGTGTACCGAAAAACAATTTTTACACGCCACTAGGTTTTCAATGTCAACGCCGTTTTCATTTTTTATTGTTCCGAATATATCCCATACCTTACTGCGGCCTCTTTTATTATTGATATCAAATTCGCCATTGATAATTTTTGACTTGATAACGGAATTGCTCAACAAACCACTAACACTGGCCATTGAGACATCGGAGTCGTTTGTTAAATCCTAGTTAAATATCAAACTTTAATACAAACAAAACCTTTTTATAAAAGACAAACATTAACTTACTAGTACATCAGTAGTTTCCATTTTATTATTTTTCTGTAACCTTACCTACATAACCAAACTAAAGCTAGAAACCAACTAAACTTCGTAATCGTATTATTTGGTCCACTCAGTATACGCAGTGTACTCAGTGTATTTTCAACAGTTAACATTGCACACGATTTGCTCACATCAAGCCATTTCAAGCACCCAAGCGTGGGAGAGAAAGAAAACAGTGCACTCATTTTGCCATCACGTGATCGAGCATTGTACAGTAACTGTCTGTGATGTGGTATTCTATTTCACTGAACACTTTATTGATAATTGCAATGAATATGAATACACTGAAGCACTGCACAAGTTTAGAGAGAGCAAATGAATGCATTCATGCAGGTCTCAAGTAGTAAGCCCCGGAGATCAGGTTGTTCGATGAGGTCATTGCTCTTGCAATGTGCCTTCGAGTCAACTTAATGACGAAATTGTCCACTCTTATTAGGTTCGCCCTATTGGACAAGACTTCATTACGATAGAATTTTATGTACTGGCGTTCTGTATAAGCGAAGACAAGTCCTAAGACAAGCCCTCTCAAACACCCGAATCTTTTCCAATAAACTTGCTCTCACGTTGGTCCACACGGGACATCTAAATACTTCACGGGTGGCCGTGGTGTAGTGGTACTAGCTATCGCTTCTCACTCGGAAGGTCAAGGTTCGAATCCTAGCCACAGCAAGTTTTCATTTGTGTAATTGGAACTCAGTCAGAAAAATCTGCGTGTGAAGGCAGACATGTAGATTTGGCTGTTGTAGGGTTTTTCAAGCACAAAACAACCGTTAAAATTCACAACCTCACCATTCCGAGTGAAGAAAATCTCTCCGTCCTATTCGGACTCCCACCCCTGGAGAGTCAATATCGAAACCAAACACACCTGAGTTTCAAACCACTACATCACAGACTTTCCTTTCTCCTCCTTCTACCTTTCCGCCCGCGCTCTAGCAATAGTATAAGGGTATACATAACCCCTTAGGCGCGCGTAAATTATAAAAAAAAAAAAAAAAAGCATGGGCCGGATAATGGCCATGTAGCAGATCACCTTCACCCTCGCATCGAGTTGGCTGTTGTAAAACAGTCTCCTTGTAAGGGCAAAAGCACCTCTGGCTCTGGCCAGAGCAACATCTATATGTTTGTTAAAATGCAGATATTGATCTAGCCAGATCCCAAGGTATCTGACTACATTTCGACAAGCAAGTGGCTGTCCATGTTGTCCGACGATAGAGAACTTTCGCCAATTCTTTCTGGTATCCTTAGAGGCCCCAGATAAAGGCGTCCTAAACAGAATGGTTTCCGACTTCTGAAAGTTGATTTTCAGCTTCCAGTCGTCGCAATATCGCTTGATTTTGTCGAAGTCACGTTGCAAAAGTATGTTAATGACCTCAATCTTTGGACCTGATCTGTACGCGATTAAGTCGTCTGCGTGCGCTATGGCATGGTGAAGTGAATCTATCAAATTACTTGTGTAAATGCTGAATAGGATCGGCGAATTTACCGCACCTTGTTGCAGACCGTTTTTAATGTTAAATGTTCCAGCAGAAGTCACATCGCCATTCTTCACTATGAACTGTCAACTGGAGAGCATATCAAAAAGAATATACAGCAGTGGTTTACTAATGCCCAACCTGTTCAGCTTGAAGAAGAGCCCCTTTAACCAAACGGTATCGAAGGCCTTTTCCAAGTCAATCAGGCAGGCACCAGTGCACTGTTTCTTGCCTTTGTTCCATTGGATATCAGAAACCAGTTTAGACGCAGCATGAATGATATCATGCCCCGCCTTGAAACCGAATTGATTATCCGGAACTATATGTTTGTCCTCAACCCACTTAGTCAGGACTCTATTGATTACCTTCTCGAAAACCTTACTGATGTTTGGAAGAAGACTAATCGAGCGGAGGTTCGCCGGATTGGATGTGCCTTTATCCCTTTTGGGGATGGGATATACCACCGCAGTTCTCCAATGCGCTCGATAATGGCCATTATTCATTGCATTATTAAACAGGTTGGTACAAATGTTTACCGCTTCTAGCGGGAGATGTCGAAGCACAATGTTCGTTATTTTATCGGTTCCCACTGATTTCTTACTTCTACGCGATTCGAAGATCGTTTGGAGCTCTTCCTTCGAAATGAACGGTGGTAATACCCTTTCGTTGGTGATGACATTATTTGCCATATTCTCGTCACTGAACTGGATGAAACCCGAGTTCTCTAATCGTCAATTCACAATTTCATTTCGAGTGCACAAGGACTCGACTCTTCAGGTCGTGGTTCGGGCCAATGATGTCATTCGACTTGTACACTTCCTGGAAAGTCGCTCCTATAGCCTCTACCTTCTCGTGCGGATCCTCGATCACAAAAAAGTTGTCATCATCAACTGCCTCATTTGGATCTATACCTGTTGCAACAAGTATTTGTTCGTTGTTCGTCGTTCGTTTGAGACATGGAAGGTTGTTTTTTTTGTATTGTATTTTTTTGCGGGAACATATTCGGGTTGCTGGTGTTTACAGCCCGAATTTTATTGTTCCAATACAAGCTTATAGAATTTCTGTAATTTTCTTTTATTAATATCTGGAGGTTTTTAATCGACGACTTCAATGTCATGATCTCTGAGTTATGTCTGTCAGTAGACTGTCTGTACAAGGTTTTTAATCGTGACAGCAGTCTACTTTTATGTCGGTGGAGTGCATCAATAGTCGTGTCGTCGTCAGTGTGTTGATACCGAGGTATCGTTTTGTACATTGTTCGTTTGATTGTATCGTCCATTAGTCTTAGATACCTGTCAATCTCCTCGTTTGACAGATTTCTGTTGGACGGTGGGTAGAGCGGATTCGAGGAGAGTGCTCTAGTCAGTGTTCTGGTGAAGAGTGTCCAACGAACCCTACTATAATTGTAGGAATGCCTTTGAACAAACTCATCCAATTCCGCAATTTCGTTGGGAACAGTTATTTCGGTGCTGAGACCGCAATGGTCACTGTCATACACGAAAGTGCGTACACAGTTTGTACTTTGTTGGTTAGTGCACGTCAGTTGTATTCGTGAGTCGAACATCAGGAGATCCAAATAGGACTCGTGTCTGGGAAACGACGGACTATCCGTCGCTTTGAGGCCGAGTCGATACATCACATTGTGCTGACCCCACCAATTGAATAGTAGGTTCCCTCTAGTATTTGGTGTATTATTTCCCCAATCACTATGTTTGGCGTTGAAATCTCCTTCGATAATAAAATATTTGTCTTCCAATTGCAGCCTCAGGAATCCAAAAAGTGTTTCGAGCTCTGAGATGAATTAGGTGGATTGAGTAGCCTTAGGAGCATAGACAGACACCATGTACAACCGCTTTCCACTACGGAGAGGGATATACACAATGCATGCTTCCAGCACCTGGAACGTACGTACTACACGAGTGTATACTCTTTTAAAACGTATTCTATTTCTTACAAAGATTGCAACCCCTCCTCCCATAATGGAGTTGGGTCGGTTTCTCCATACTATTTTGTATCTTTTGTGCCTCATTTTGTGTCTTTTGGTAAGCTTAGTTTTGCTAACCAAAAGCACATCAGGGGCTTGGTCTTTAAGCAACTTAAACAGTGCGGCTCTTCGTTCGAACCTAATCAGTGAATTAATATTCACAACTCCGCCATGCACGCACCCATTACAACTGGAGGTACGTTAGGCCCGTCATCAGCGCGTATATTTGATCTACCCGCATAACCTGTTCCTGTATTTGACGCTGAAGCTGAGCCATCTGCCCCTGAATAAAGAGCAAGATAGCCAGCATGTCAGGTACAGGTTATAACCTCTTTGTACTTGATGCATCCATTCACTATCAAAAGAGTTCCAATTGCACCAAACTTATGATCCTCAAACCATGACATCTTCGGACGAGCTGTAACACATTCTTCCTTCAACCGTTCTCCAGGTCGACATCGTACCGTGGTCTTTCCATCTGAATATTCCAGGTTGAATCTGAGAAGATGAGTTTTTGCCAGTTATCATGGGTCCAATTCTGCTTTTCTATTGCCCAGGCGGGCTTTCTTAATTCTCGGCGTAAGAAGCGACTTTTTCGCCATCAGGTAGCAAAGAATTGAACTGTTGTCACAGAGATGTCTATGCCGGTGGTCTCCACAATAATTACTTACTTGTGATGCACAGTAACGAAATGGTTCCTCAATGTTATCCTCTTTATGTATATGGCGGTCGATTCTTAGAGTAGAGCATCTTTTTCGAACGCGCCTCCACTTTTCCGCCCTAAAACACCACTTTATTGGTACTTTTTTAAAAATCTTCTTATCCCCGACTTGACTTAAAATTTCTCTCAACGATTCACCTTCCTCCCTCTTCAAAAGCAAGGATTTGACCCTTTTCAAATTTGGTTAACTGCCTTCTGCTCATCGCGCACTTTTCACTTCACAGTTAAAAAACGATTAAAAAATCAGGGCGCCTTCGAAAACAAGGAAACCTCGGACCAAAATAACTACTAAGAATACTAATTACCCAGTGATGAAAGGGTTTTTCCCGTTCAATACAAAAAAAAAAAAGGAAACAGAGCAGGTCAAAGTGAAAATTTTCTCTTTTATTCGAGTGCTGCTTTTTTTTGCATCTTAGTGTACCCGTATGTTGGATTTTTTAAAATTTTCAAAATATTGTACAATATGAATATTCAATTTATGCAAATGGGTTTAATGTACTTTTTATGTTTTGTAATTGTTGCCACAAATTAGTTGTATATTCGTCTCGGTAGGGAGTCTCCCGCTTCAAGGGCTGTACACAATAAGGAATGATATGATATTCGGATCCTTAATGCGTGTCTACACTTGTATGAGTATAAACAGAGGAATTTTAATGGCGCATACAAGTAGTTCCTTAGTAGTACGAGTATTATAGTTGGTGGCAACAAGATGTTTGCACGAGTATATCAACAGAATGTACATATTTTCTTTTCTTCCTGAATCTGTTTGGGTTTATTTCCTTACAAGTCACCCTGGGGTTCCTGTACATAAGGCACACTGGACATGTCAATTGTAGACGAGTAGCTTCTGGGTTGTTGACTTGTGGAGCATCCTTTCGCCCTTAAAGTTGGAAGTTTTCCACTCATTGTCAGAAGTGGTGTTCTATGAATTAGCAGCACAAGGATTGAGATTGAAACTTGAAACTTTATAGTAACTGTTTGAGTTGCGGCTTGGGTAAACTCAAAGGAATTTATCACACAATTTACGTAGAATCATGCAGCTGCATAAAGTGGCGCTTATCACTTGTTTAGGTTGCCGAGTCATGATTTCAACCATCTGCCATAGTTAAGCTAGTGAAATGAATTTGAAATTTAGGGTTGTCGTGAGAGATCTCATCTGTTGACTGGAATGTCTTTACTGAGTGGTCTTTATTTTTGCGCCATAAACAACATTTTGCTTTATTCACTCGTTCGTTTTATGGCCTTCTTCTCGAATGACCATCCTCTTCTGCGTGTGTGTTATTTCTGTGGAACGAATCCTTAATCTATTTTTATTTATCCTAATAAAAAAAAATAGACACCTTCTAATGGTGGTTACTAATGTAGAGGAAATC
Source organism: Volucella zonaria (assembly GCA_963966105.1). Taxonomy (NCBI): domain Eukaryota; kingdom Metazoa; phylum Arthropoda; class Insecta; order Diptera; family Syrphidae; genus Volucella; species Volucella zonaria. The sequence goes on from OZ014532.1 coordinate 117,996,907, forward strand.
GTAGTTTGGCCACATACATAATTTACCCGAATTTTATCCAACCTATTAACCGAAGGACAATAAACTGAAGCCGTAGTTTGCAGTCCATGATATGTGAGCTCTATAGTAGCATCATACCACCAAAGAGCCAAAGTGGTCAGTAACACATAAGTTGTAAAATGGTAAGCACCATAAACCGAAAACAGGGATTCTGAAGTATTGGGTATATAACTTAATTCGTGTTTTTTTTTTTTCAAAATTTGAACGTTTATTTAAGAAATACATGTACAATAGTATTATTCAAAGTATTGCCCATCTGAAGCTATGACTGGCAGTCAGAAGGGACAAGGTCTAGGCTTGCCTAACTTCCCATCTACTGTTTTCCAAATAGTTCTTAACCGGAATAGCAACGTGGGGCCGAGCGTTGTCATGATGGAAAATTATTGCCTCGTGTCTGGTCGCATATTCCGGGCGTTTTTCGGCCACTGCTCTCTTCAAACGGATTAATTGTGTTCGGTAGCGTTGTCCATTGATGGTTCCACCCAGTTTTAGCAGCTCATAATACAGCACACCCATCTGATCCCACCAAATACAGAGCGCGAAGGGCGCCATGGATATTCGGCTTTGCGGTTGATTTGGCTGGTTGGCCGGGTTTCACATATGATTCTTTGGTTGGTTGTCGAAATGGATCCATTTTTCATCACCATTAACAATCCGGTGCAAAAATGACTTCCTTTTGTGGCGTTCCAGCAGCATTTCGGACATGCAAAACCGCTTTTCGACGTCTCTCGGCTTGAGTTCATGTGGAACCCAATTTCCTTGCTTTTGAATATATCCAGCTGCTTTTAAACGTTTTGAAATGGCTGCTTGAGTGACACCCAAAGATTCTGCGAGCTCTTCTTTTGTTTGGCAACAATCTTCATAGAGTAATGCTTCCAGTTCTTCATCTTCAAACTTTTTTGGTTGCCCAGGACGTTCATTGTCTTCCAAGCCAAAATCACCACTTTTAAATCATGCAAACCACTTTTGGCACGTTCGCTCAGCTAGCACATGTTCACCATAAACTTCCAAGAACCTACGATTACTTTCGGCAGCAGTTTTCTTCATGAAGAAGAACTCCCCGCAAAAACACTTTTTCAGGCACAAAGTTCGACATATTTGAATGAAAAAAAATTATTGTTGTTTACGGTTCAAATGAATAACATATACTGAAATGACGTACAATGACAGTAGCTTTCCAACTCATGTTCCAATGGAATAATAATAATAGAATAAGACAAGTTACGCCATCTCTTAGCAAACCGCACGAATTAAGTTATAGACCCAATAGTATGAGAGTTGTTTTTCATTCGTTTTCGAATCGGTGGTGTAGCCACTACTGCAGCGCGGGCGAAGGAAAATCAGGGAGGATGGAAAGAGAGGTACGGTGAACGTTGGTTTTAAATGTTTGAAGGTTATAATGACTAGGAAATAAAGAGCTACGCAGGGCGAGTTTTACGCTTAGGAATGAATAACGATATTTAAAGTACGTCCGAAAGTGGGCTTGAGGGTATACTGATGAGCATTCATAGCGAGACGGGCGTTACGGTTAAAAGTTTGAAGGGGCAGAATGTTACTGGCGATTTCTATGGAGCACTGCTGGTGGAAATAGCGATAAAACAGAGTGAGACACGAGACATTACGTCGGTGTTCGAGGGTGTCCAATGTTTGATTGATATTAGTATCACCAATGAGTTTTATCGCACGGTTTTGAATCCTATCTAGCAGGTGCAGAGATGTTTTGTGAGCACTCGACCAGATGTGGGCATTGTATTCCAATTTCGGGCAGATAAACTCCTTATAACATACGAGTATATCGAGGCCTGATCAGAGGGGGTGAAGTATTTCTTACATCGTTTGAGGAAACCTCAAACGCAGAATTTTTGACGACACCGAATATATGGTCATTCCAATGTAGGTTGTCATTGACACACATACCGAGAATGGAAAGTTTATCGGTTTCGACGATGCAAGTGCCATTCATGGATAATGGCTGGGTGTTTAAATTTCGCTTTAATTACAGCAAACAGCATTGTGTTTTGGAAGCATTAAATTCTACTCTGTTAGTGGTACCCCAATTAGTTGTGCTGTTAATATCGGAATTTAATGAGCTTAACATACGCTGCTGTTCCCGTTCTACAGCCGACGAGCAGGGGCGTGAGTCTGGGGACGAATATGAAAAGCAGAGAGTACTGTCGTCAGCAAAGGGATATATTGGATTAGAAGTAGCAGACAAGAGATCGTTGATAAAAATTAAATAGAATTTCGGAGACAGAATGGAGCCCTGGGGCACACCAGCATTTATTTTGTGTATATCAGACTTGAAACCGTCCAAGACAACTTGAATTGAACGTTCCGAAAGGTAATTTCTAATCCATTGAGGAAGAGAGTCATCGATCCCAAGAGCACGCATTTTCGACAAGAGAGCCTGATGCCAAACTCTGTCAAATGCTTTAGAAATATCAAGTGCAACTATCTTGCTTTCGCCAGATTGATGTACGCTTTGGTTCTACTTTTCGGTGAGACATGCCATCAGATCACCAGTGGATTTGTTGCTACGAAAACCGTACTGTCGGTCATTAAGAAGTTTTTGTGTTTCGAAATATTTCATGAGCTGACGGTTTATCAGCGTTTCCATGACTTTGGAAAGAAGGGACGTAAGTGCAATGGATCTGAAGGAGAAGGAAGGAAGGAAGAAGGAGAGAGAGGACGAGCTGGACAAATGCTGTTTTCCATCTGCTCGCAAAGAGTCCTAAAGAGTAGGATAGATGAAAAAGCTTACATTTTCAGAAGGAGGGGAGATATACCACCTGGACCAGCGGATTTGTGAATATTAAGATCTTTAAGAACTCTTGCTACAAAGTGGATTGGTCCCATTGAAGATTCGACGCACTCAAATGTAGGCGGAGATAAAGCACAATCTGGGATAATGTTCTCTCGAAAATATAAGTTGTAAACCAACTCTACATAGTTCGATGTCATTGACTTAGGGGTTCGGTTATTTACCTGTGTTAACTTTAAAAGGAGATTAACAGCTCCTTTCTGACTTTTGCAGCAGTGTGCCTATGCTGCCATAGAGTACTTCATTCAGAAATTGGAGTACAGTTTAAAAGAGGAGAAAAATGTAATATACTCGTACATTTATTACGGAAAAAGCTTATTAGAACAAAAATCTCTCCATTTACATTACAGTGCTACGAAATATTATCGTAATGAACAACAGCGACGCATTTTAGTGTATGGATAAAAAAAATGGCCACATTTCAAATCAAGTACGTTTCCATTATTTCAACTATCCGAACCTTCCAAGCGGCCAACATTGGCTGTTGCATTTATAGCACGAATTTAAAACTACTCAGCAACAGAAGTATGTAACTAGGAAGTATAATATTACGAACATTAAATTATCAGAATTTTCTCTGGTCTCGTACACCTAGATCTAAAAAGGACTCTTAATTTAGTTACGGCTACCACAGAAAATAGTGACGCGTGATAAGTTTCAGCCACTATACTAAAACTGCTCACGAAACTATAGAAGCTACTCTGATGAAGCAAGCACAACACCCGACCGAGAATATAAAATGATGCTACTGCAAGAATAAAGTAAGGAAGAGATAAAGAAGGATATAGTCTAGTAGCGTCACAGTTTTCTCCTTTTTCTTGGAAACCTTATTGTGGGCTTAGGCAAATAACCTAAAGTTCTGAGAAGAATTTAGGTAAAACATTGAACGTATCTCCTGATTCGACATTAAGCTGTGATCAAGTCTTGAGGTGACCCCAATGGATACGCAAATGTGAAAATATATACGTGGTGTTTGTGACTGCGGCGGGAGGCAGATTCCGTACTCCTCAATCGAGATACTAAAATACCCAATTTAGGCTTTGACCCCGAAATTTTTACATCTATTGATTTCGATGGCTTCTGCGGTTCTTTCTACGATACCTTTGGTAAATTGGGGTACAACAGTGGAGAGAACATACCCAAAACACTGGACTCAGCGCTAATAGGAGGAAAATTCACTTTCACAAGAAGAGCAAACGTCAGGTATAAAGGATGGGTTAAGACAAAGCTTCTATTAAGACGATTCAGCACTCATTTCGAAATGAATGGAAATGAGGCACGATTCTTCCAGTATTAATCTTAGATTAATCTATTGGTACCTACATTGAATTTCAAATCGGATACAATCGGAGGAAATCAATTAGATACGTTTTAAGGAGGAATTTGACGAATCTGCGAAAGCTCTTTCTAAGTTCAAAACAAAGGTAAAGTTAGCTGTTCATGACATGAATGGTGTCCCCGTTAAATGTTTTTAACTGATGTTCAAACTGCCCTACCAACAAGAACTTATTTAGATTAGCCATTGCATGGTTGAAGTAAGATGTGCAGTGAATAAAATTATGTGATTCGTAATCGTTGGAGTTTATAGAATCAGGAAAACTATATAAAATAGCCAGGTCACATCGGGATTTTGTGAGAAAACGCTTTTTTGAATTTAAGAATTTAACCAAAAATATTACCGAAAAATGTTATTTCTTGTAAAATTTTGTTGTTTTTTTGGAAGCATCTGCATTCCGTTTATAAGAACACCTCGGAGTCTCTCTTATAAGCGACCAGCAGTAATCTGCCAATATTGATGGCTCCCATTTTCCTTGGTACCGTTGCTCTATTGCAGCAATGTCTTGGTGGAATCTCTCGCCGTGCTCATCTAAGCGATGATCCATATTTTCAGGAAAGAAATTGAGATGAGAATACAAAAAATGAAGTTTTAGCGACATGTTGCATCCCATTTTATGATTAGCATCCAGCATTTTCTTTACATCATCTGCATAGCCTGGAGTCTTATTGTTACCTAGGAAGTTTTCTGCTACTCTCACAAATGAACACCAGGCCTGTTTTTTTTCTAATGAATCCAGAGTAAGAATGAAAGCTGGATCTTTTATAAGCTTTCTAATGTCTGGACCCACAAAAATACTTCACAAATTTTTGCTTCGCTTAGTAATGGGAACTTTTGTTTCAAAACATTGAAACAAGGTTGGTCTTTCTTCATCGCCTTTACAAAGTTTTTTATAAGACCCAATTTGATATGTAATGGTGGTAGAATAACACGCTGTGGTTCGATCAATGAAGGATTCCTTATATTTTTTTCTCCACACATAAAGTTTGTTCTTATAGGCCAATCTACTCTCACAAAGTGCTCCGATCGTGCTCTACTATCCTACTCACATAAAAAACAACAAAATTTGGTGTAACCTAGTTGTAGTCCAAGAAGTAGACCAGTTACATTTTTTATATAATATAAATTTCATAACATCGTAGGTTTCTTTTAAATTCACACCATGCGCTAGAGGTATTGAAGGAAAATTATTACCATCATGAAGCAATACAGCTTTCAAACTAGCCTTTGATGCGTCGATGAATAGCCGCCATTCTTCGGTTTTGTGCTCGTAACCCAGTGACAGCATTAATTTTATATGCACACACAAAGTGTGGACAAAAGTTTGTGGCATCTTGGTAAAATTTACATAGAAAAATTTCACAGCAAAATGATCATGTAAACCGTATTTAAACAGTGGGAGCAGCAGTAGTGGCAGCTTGTTCTTCCTTGATACGATCCTTCTTGAGTGGTCCCATGAATGCCAATTTGTCGGCGGCAGACTGGAAGCGACCATGACCCATCTTTGAGGAAGTATCGATGAACTTTAGCTTGATTGCTTCCAAAGAAGCACGACTTGTGTGTACTAAGAGAGATTTGCGCAGAGTAATGACGCGCTTCTTGGATCCAATACAGCAACCCTTAAGCATAACAAAGTCGTTGTTTACTTCTTGATGACTTTGCCATCCTTAGTGTGGATTCCAGCTCCGATGCGGTAGATCTTTTTGTTGATCTCAGTACGGTGATGGTAGCCCTTTTGACCGGCACGTGCGACAGTGAAAGACACACGACTTGGATGCCAAGCTCCAATACAAGCAACCTTACGTAGACCCTTGTGCGACTTGCGGGGCAATTTCTTTGTGTGCCAACGGTTGGTCACACCCTTGAAACCTTTACCCTTGGTCACACCAACGCAATCGATCACTTCATCTTGACCAAAGACATTGGATACTTGGACAGCTTGTTCCAAATTGTCTTTAACCCATTTAACCTTGTCTTCGATGCTGCCACCGTTCAATTGAATTTCCATGATATGAGCCTTCTTTTGGCGTTGCTTGATCAAACGGATCTGGGAGTGAGCGATTACACGGATGACTTTGCAATAACGAACCATCTTCCTGAAGTCATTCTCGATGCTTTTCTTGCCAGCAACATCAGTCCATTTCTTGCTAGTCTTGGTGAAAGCCTTCTTCTTGCTCTTGTACCAGTTCTTGTAGAAACGACGACGGCATTCCTCAGACAAGTGCTGCGCCCAAACATTGACTAAAGCTCGTAGACCAAATGGAGTCTCGATGTAACCAACAGCTCCGACAACCATCATTGGTGGAGTCTCCAAAATGGTAACAGCTTCTACGACCTCTTTCTTGTTGATCTTTGATCCAGGACGGTCAGCCTCGCGGACGATGTGAGTCATACCGGCCTTGTAGCCGACAAAGCATGTTAGATGAACTGGCTTTGAGGGATCATCCTTGGGGAAGGCCTTAACCTTACCACGATGTCTGGTCGAGCGCTTTTTGGGATAAAAAGCCATAGATCCATGACGAGGTGCCGAAAATTTACGATGAGACATTTTAATATATTACAACGCGTCCTATCAGTTTAGACGACGAAGATAGAAAAAGGAGCCATTAATATCATTACAATACACAAAGGAACAAATTCACTTTGTCGCGTACGGTGATCTGTAATTTTTACCTCAGGTTTGAACAGATTCCACTGCTTTAACCTTGAGCTCAGCATTTCAGACTTTTGTTTTGACAAATCTGACTGATGAGATGTGGTGCATCAGCAGATGTAGGGAGCTCAAATTCGGGATCATCCATCATTTCTTCTGAACAATATGACGAACTTATTTCTGGCAGAATTTCTGTATGAGGTGCTGGTCTTGTTACAGAAGAGACATCTGCATATTTTATGGAATGCTTTGATCTTCGAGAAAATCCCTTCACATTGGTGCAACAAAAGTAACAACCTGTATGACTCTGAGGCTCTCTCCATATCATAGGCATTCCAAAAGGCTGCGGTGACACCTAAGGCAGCAAATGTGTGGTGCCCAGAGTTTATCCTGATGGTTTATTTTAAATTTAAAATAAGAAAAGTGACACTTTTCAATAAATGGTGTTATTTTCTTTTTTCGGAAACTTGGTGTAAATTCTCCACAAATATAGCAGAATAAATCTGGAGAATTAACACAAGGTCCTGACATTTTATCACTTTAATGCAATCCTAATATTCTTCTTACGCAAATTAGTTAATTTTTTTTTAAATTACTAACAGAAAAACCGATTTAAACGATGTGTGATTCTATTGGAACTGACCTCGTTCGATAAAGATGTAAAAGTGTGTGCCGTTAGGTTGCTGTACGTGACCTGAGCAAAATATTATTTTTCCCGTTATCTACAGGTCAAGCACTATAAGAAACACTATTCAGTATGTCCGAGTATTTTTCATTGTTGCCCAGTGTAATCACTTCCCAGTCAGAACCGATTCACAACCAGGGGGCATATGCCTGCACATATTATCGAATAAGTAGATTTCATAAGTCATCTAATGAATTTGGGATGATGGCACACTATAGCTCACGTATCGAATGAAGAAACTTCAAATTGCCATACTAAAAGGCTACTAGTAGCCCTTTGACACAAAAAAAAAAAATCCTCTGACAAATTTAAAATAAGTTGCTCCTCTGCCAATATTTTGAAATTTTTATTTCATTTAATTTTGACTAAAAAAATAGCGAAATGTTAGTAGAAATGTATAAAAATTGGAAAAATGTCTAGTTACATTTTCCTATTGATCGGTTTTTCTTCCTTCTACCCTAAATCTATTCGTACGTGAGCTTGGTAGCTATCGTACATGAATGACACTCTTTCACGGAAGAAAGAATGCCAAATTACGATACTCAAAGCTCGATAATATGTGCGGGAATTCCAAATGTGTATTTATCGAGTAGCTCGATAACGTGTGCAATAATTTATCCACAGCTCTTAGCAATGAAAATGCAAGTAAGCCAAGTAATACAACCCGACGTAGCTGGCATCTCACATCGGTTTAGAGATAAATTAGGCTATCAAATATGCTGCTACGTCCTTTGTTGACTCCGCATCGGCTGGCGAATTTCCAAATATGGAGCAATGGAATATAGATCTGCTGCTACCATTTCTGAAGAGAAGCTTCATTGCTAGACTTGTACTGGCCTATGTATACCTATATCGAGATGTTGATTAACTGTGAAAGTAGGCTATCGACAAAGATGACGCTAAGAATTTCTGACATAGCGGTGTGACTTCCTTCTTGCTGATGATTCTATTCTATATCTAACACTTCCACGTCATCGTGTCTAAGATTCAAGCAGACGTAATCAATGATTAGTGCACCGGGAATGAGCTGCCGTAAAATTTAAAATGTTCCCTGTACAAGAATGAGCAAACTAACCAGTCTGGCTCATCTTTTGACTTTTTAAGGTAGCACGCCTGCCACAGAGCTAATGATTTTTGATTTCTTCTGTCACAGAAAAGTTAATTTAGATCCACATGCCTTTATGCGCAGCTGTTTGGCAAAATATTTGGTGCACAACTAAGTTATCACTGTTTTTTTTGAAGAAAATGCACCTTTATTGTGAAAAAATGGTTACAAGTGAATCATTCAAAGCATTGCCCCTCGCTATCTACAATTTTTCCCCATCTTTCTGGCAGAGCTCGAATACCGTTACGGTAAGGGAGTACATCTTTTGAAGCTATCCACGTATCAAGCCATTTTTTGATGTCTTCTTATGAGCGGAACTGTTGATCACTCAGACCATGTGCCAGCGAACGGAACAAGTAATAATCGGACGGCGCATTATCTGGAGAATGTTGCGGGTGGGGTAGGACTTCCGATTTGAACGTTTCCAGGTAGGTTTTAACGGGTTTGGTAATGTGAGTCCGAGCGTTCTCATGATGTAGAGTAACTTTTTCGTCCTCTGCTCCTATTGTCTCAGTTTTTCGCTTGCAATCGCTTGGAAATGGCTTGGCGGGTAACTCCTAATCGTAAAGCAAGCTTTTCTTGTGTTTGGCACGGATCCTCTTCGAGCAATGCCTTCAACTCAGCGTCTTCGAAGCATTGTGGCCTTCCTTCCCGCGGACGGTCGTCAGCATCGAAATCACCGTATTTGAAGTGACGGAACCAATCACTGCACGTTGTTTCACTTAGAGTAGCATCTCTGTAAACTTTTTGGAGCTCTCGATGCGCTCCAGCCGCCGTTTTCTTCGAATGAAAGAAGAAAATCAACACTTCCCACAAATGACGATTATTTGGCACAAAATCAGACATTTTCATACAACCAGGACTATATGACGCCAAAACAAAATCACTAATGTGTCAAATCGCTTTGTTTACCATTAGTCTAAGCTTGGTTCATGACGTTTTGGATATGTCAAAATCCATCTACAATAGTTGCGCACTAATACTATATAATACATAAAATAAGGATTTCGATGAAATGTTTGTCGTCCAATAGCGTTTTGATTCTGATCTTACGATGTCACAATAACATCAAATCTCCCGGTGTAGGGGAAATACGAAACCGACTAACGCTGGCGTTGACTAGAATTTATGGTGTCCAACACCGGGAGACAACCTTAGACTTCACTTCTCATTAAGTCAACATTCGTCCGTATTTTAAGTGAAGGCATTTGCAATATTATACTATGTTGTGAAGCACAGCTCTCACGTGGCGAATTTTTTGCGCTTGTAGTGATGTCCAAGATAAACTAAAGCCATTGCTAAGTCCCCTCGCCATTTAGATAGTTCGAAGATGCAAGGCTTCTTAAAGACTTCACCGTCTTTGGAGTAAATGTAAATCTTACGAACAAAATTGACTCCAGTTGCGTGTTTTGTATGCCAAACCATTGCGTTTCTACTCTTAACAAGACGAAGATGGCCCTCTGTATAATTATCATGAGTTGTATCATGGATCACTACAATGGCTCGGTCATACCCAGCGAATGGAAGACGGCCTCGTAGTTTTTTTTGAGTGTATTCGTACCTCAGTCTCATGTTAGTACGTATGTATGAGGTTTTTTGTGGACTGGAGTGGCAACAATGTAATTAAGATATTCGTAGAATTCGAAGAGTTGTCCTCTGGCACAATAATTATCCCAGTCCTGCTTAAGTGTTACACTAAACAATAAAACCATAACTTTAGTCGTTGAGAGAAAAGAAAATGAAAATGTCTATATGATAGTTGGTCCCTAATGACCAGTTAAATGAACTGTATGGTCGTATCGAAAGTAAATGTAACGCTGTATCCTCATACTGAAATTGTTATTACGGGCGATTTCAATATACACAATTCTGTTTGGCTTCGGCATTCTGGACGGCGTGTTGAGATCTTCGCTGCGGAAAACATCTTCACGCAGCTTGTAAATGAACCGATGCGAATATCAGACGTTGATAGTCATACCGCCAACACCCTGGATTTGTTTTTAACTTCTCACCATGTTAAGTACACCGTTGATGTGCTCTCCCCTCTAGGCTCGTCGACCCTTGTGTCATATCAGCTAATTTCTCGTACACCGACAACACAGTTAGAGAAAAGATTCCTAAAAGAACCGTATGGCAATACGAGAAAGCCAATTGGAGCTGACTTAACACCTTCCATAGGAAATTTAACTGGTCGTTATGTTTCCTCGATAATGGCGTGGATGCCGCTGCTGATATGATCACTGGCACTATTCTCTTCGGAATGAGATCCTTTATCCCTCATCGGATGAAGAGTATCAGACCAAAAGAAATGGCATGGTACGACTCGAGCTGTAAAGAGGCTGTCAGGATTAGAGAAGTGTTTTTTCGGTCCTTCAAGACCAATCCGGCAGAGGAAAACCGGAAAAAGTTTAAACGAGCCAGGAATGACTGCAACGCCTTTTTGAGGCAAAAAATACAACAATGTCTCAAAAGTATTGTAGTAAAAGCTTTTGGTCATTTGCTAAAAACATTAGAAATTTTGCCTCATCCTCCATCCCAAACCTCATTTACAATGACATCCCAACTGTCAGCTCTTTGGACAAGGCCAATCTGCTTGCTGCACACTTTGCGGCCAACTCAACACTCCCGGATTGCGTTCTGTCTCCACCTATGCGTCGAATTTTCAATGGAACGAATCCACTTTCGCATTCGTGTAGTAGCAAGAGTACTTAAAGATCTCAACATATATAAATCCGCTGGTCCAGATGGTATATCTCCCCTTCTTCTGAAGAGGTGTTCTTCCATGTTGGCAAAACCACTGCGTGAGCTTTTTCATCAATCCTACTCTTTAGGACTCTTTGCGAGCAGATGGAAAACAGCATTTGTCCAGTTCGTCCTCTCTCTCCTTCTACAGATCCATTGCGCTTACGTCTCTTCTTTCCAAAGCCATGGAAACGCTGATAAACCGTCAGCTCATGAAATATCTCGAAACACGAAAACTTCTCAATGACCGGCAGTATGGTTTTCGTAGCAACAGGTTCACTGGTGATTTGATGGCATGTATCACCGAAAAGTGGAACCAAAGCGAACATCAATCTGGCGAAAGCAAAATAGTTGCACTTGATATTTCTAAGGCATTGGACAGAGTTTGGCATCAGGCTCTTTTGTCGAAAATGCGTGCTCTTGGGATCGATGACTCTCTTCTTCAATGGATTAGAAATTACCTTTCGGAACGTTCAATTCAAGTTGTCTTGGATGGTTTGAAGTCTGATATTCACAAAATAAATGCTGGTGTGCCCCAGGGTTCCGTTCTGTCTCCGAAACTCTTTTTAATTTTTATCAATGATCTCTTGTCTGCCACTTCTAATATACGAAGTTTGTCTGATAAGTTTTCGATCGAACAATGATACATGATACAAGACATTTTTTCTCAATTTTTTTTTTTATTTTTCTACATTGTCTCCTATCTCTCTAACCCGTCCAAATAGCACTTGGCGTTTTTCTCTGCAAAATAATTGTTCACGAAGGTGATTGCCTCCTCATTTGACGAAAATCTCTGTCCTCCGAGCGCAGTTTTTAAATGAGGGAACAAAAAGAAGTCGCTTGGGGCTAGCCACTAGATCTGGTGAATAAGGCGGATGGTCAACCAGTTCAAACCATAATTCATGGATTTTCGCCATGGCAACCGCTGAGGTGTGAGACGGCGCGTTGTCTTGATGAAACAGGATTTTCTTTTTCTGCAAATGTGGCCGTTTTTCCGCAATTTCTGCCTTCAGCTTGGCATGTAATGATGCGTAGTATGCTTCTGTAATGGTTTTTCCTTTTTGAAGATAATCGATTAAGATAACTCCTTTACTATCCCAAAAAACAGTCGCCATCACTTTCCCAGCTGAAAAAACAGTTTTTGTTTTTTTTCGAGCCGGTCGACTGAATTTTTGTTTCGGTCGTATAATGGTGTATCCAAGTTTCATCTACGGTAATTAATCGGCGCCAAAACTCGGATTTATTCCGCCTAAACTGCGCCAACACAGCGTTGGAAATGTTCATTCGAACACGTTTTTGGTCTAATGTAAGCAAACGCGGCACCCAACGCGCGGACAGCTTTCTCATGTCTAAATCTTGATTTAATATGTAACAAACGCGTTCTTTGGACATTTTCATAACCTCAACTATAGTATCTCTCTCACTTTAATTCGGCGGTCGTCTAACACCATTTGGTGAACTTTAGCAATGTTATCGTCAGTGGTTGCAGTTTTTGGACGTCCCGAACGTTCATCATTTTCCAAGCTCTTACGGCCACGTTTAAATTCAGCTGCCCAAAATTTCTCTATGGTAAGTGATGGTGCAGAGTCCCCATACACAGAGTCCAACTCATTTTTGATTTGCGTAAGCGTGCTGCCTTTCAAAAACAAGAATTTAATAACAGCTCGATACTCAATTTTTTCCATTTTCACAAAAAACACTCATATCGACTCACTCAAACGACTGTCAACTAAAAACTGTGCATCCGAAATAACTGAAACTTCGTTAAGTAACTTTTCAGACAACCCTCGTATAATATATTCCTTTGCTGACGACAGTACTCTCTGCTTTTTATATTCGCTTCCGGACTCATGTCTCTGCTCTTCGGCTATAGAACGGGAGCGGCAGTGTATGTTAAGCTCATTAAACTCCGATGTTAGCAACATAACCAATTACGGAACTATCCATAGAGTGGAATCTAATGCTTCCGAAGGCCAATGCTGTCTGCTGTAATTAAAGCAAAATTTAAATACAAAGCCATTATCCATGAATGGCACTTACATCGTAGAAACCGAAAAACTTTCCATTGACAATGACAACTTACGTTGGAATGACCATATATTCGATGTCGCCAAAAATGCTGCGTAATGTTTAGTCTTTCTCAAACGATGTAAGAAATACTTTTCCCCTTCTGATCTGGCCTCAATATATAAGGCATTCATCCGCCCAAAATTGGAGTACAATTCCCAAATCTGGTCGGGTGCGCCCAAAACATCTCTGCACCTGCTAGATAGAACTCACAACCGTGCGATAAAACTCATTGGTGATACTAATATCAATCAAACAATGGACACCCTCGAACACCGACGTAATGTCTCATGTCTCACGCTGTTTTATCGCTATTTCCACCACCAGTGCTCCATAGAAATCGCCAGTAGCATTCCGAACCTTCAAAGTTTTCACCGTAACACCCGTCTCCCTATGAATGCGTACTCTAAAATATCGTGATTCTTTCCTAAGCCGTACAACTCCCTTATGGAATGCCCTGCCGAGCTCTCTATTTCCTAGTCATTGTAACATTCGGACATATAAAACCAACGTACATAGGTACCTATCCTTCTTTCCTCCCTAAATTTCCGTCGCTGTCCTAGATTAAACAAAAGAGGGACAACGCAGTAGAAGAAGGCTACTTGTATGTTGTGGTTGGCTTTAACAAACGTGGACTGCATAGGGGATGACACTGAAGTAAGACCCGCGTTACCCAGGTAGACTTGTTAAATGAGACCTACGTTGACTCAGAATTTTGGCACCACTTAAAGATGCAATTAAGTCATCACTACAAAATTGATTCTCAACCACCTACAGCAGCACTGCCTGTGCAACAACAGCCAACAACATCAATTCAATAAATCCAGACGGTTTAATCAGTGCTCAAAGCAAGGAGGCAAAACAATCCCCTTAACATGACGAAAGTCTGCATGGGAATCAATAAAAATACTGCTTAAGCCTTGTCGTTAAATTCAATGACACTCTGGTACAGTAGTAACCGTCCGTCCAACAATATTCCATTTTGCAATTTCTTTTCATTAATACCCGATAAATCGCGTATCAATTCTTATTCGTTTATCTCGTTCTTATGGTTGGAATTCAAATGAATCGCTTTCAAGTGTACGAGTTTCTGTAGTCAACTTGACAAACATTGAGCATGAATAATTTGAGAATCAATAACCGACTTTGACCAGAACTCGAAATGACCCATTTTGCCTGGTGACAATACCAGAGCGCATAAATCAGCAGCCACCCTCACATAAATCCAACGAACTGGAGAGCTTCGATGTTTGGTGTTGGAAACTGGAGCTGGAGCTGGAGCTGGTACTGGTACTGGTACTGGTACTGGTACTGGTGCTACTTCTGGAACTTCTGCTGACGGAGATGCGGATGCTGTTTCTGGTGCTTATACTGTATATGGTGCGGGTGCTGGTTTACCATGTTTATTCACTGCCACCATATTCGCCCGATCATTCAGCAAAAGTTTTCCATTTATTCCGGGCCTCTGAGTGGAGGGGGATGTTTTACTTTTATGTTTTTTCTTCCAGGATTAAACATACAATCACATCCATATCTACCCATATATTCATATTCATCCCCCGTCCAAATACAGACCTAAGATAAGGTACAGGGTATACGCAGCTTTTCGAGTGTAAATATCAGGATCTCTCTTGGTACGAGTATAAGGACGAAATTAATAGCCTGAAATAACAATGAGACGAGATTGCCGAGAGATTGTGCCTCTGCGTGTACTCGTAGTATTGCGATTGGAAATTGTTGCGAGAATCTATTTCGTTAATTTTATCGAAAATCACTGTTACGGATAATGATGCGGAGGTTAGCACTGTAACAAAGTCTCTAATCGAGCGAAGTGGATTCTTTTGTATTAAGTATTAGATACAACTATGGGTAGGTACGAGTATGTACAGATGTGCATCGTATCGACCAAAATGAAAGTATATAAATATTTATGAGAGCAAATAAAAATTAATTGAAATAAATAAATTTATAATTCTCAACAGTAATTTATAACAATTCAGTTGTATGCATTGCAGTACTCGTACCATATTACTCGTAATCCGCTCTGACGAGTGCTCTGCGGCAATAATTCAGAAACACAGTTCGCGCGGTCGGTCTTTCATTTGCATTGCGATTTTTGTTTGCGCGGGAGTAATGAAGGCGTGGGAGGACATTGTTGCAACTAAATTCGCGTAGCCTACATACGAGTATTTGAAAATATTCACCGTGGTTGGGGATTGCTTTTATGCGACATTTAGAATTTTTAATAATTTTTTTTCGAGGGTGTTTGATACCGAAGAGTAAAGTTAAAGGTCAAGAGGATAAGGCAACCCTTTTGGGTACAATATTTAAAATCGAGTTGAAGGACCTATAAATATGAATTGCGATTTAAAGACATGACATTTAGGCTTTTCACTTTGGGGATGTGTGTTAAATTGAAATTTATAACAAGGATGAAGGTAAATGCCAGAATGGAGCCGAAAATTATATCAACTTGCTGCTGAAATAAATAATGTAAATTTGAGTAGGTGTTTGTATTTTTACTTTTTTTGGGGGAAGTGGTTTTGGTTTTTAGATTTTATAAATAGACGTTTGGATTCTGATATTGGCAGGAGGATAGCAATGGAGTCGATGATTACCCAGGTGACGAAATCGAAAACAAAGATTAGAAATGCTGACTCAATGTGGCGTCATGACTTGGAGAGACTTATCGTATCACTGAGTAATGCCCCATATGGATATCATGCTAACAAAACAGAAGTTGGACTGTAGGATTCCTACTTTTAAGATGACCAGGATATTCAGCTGAACTCTAGTTGCGGCAGGTCAAACCAGAATTGATGTAGAGGATGTAAAGCCCGCTGCGGTGTTACATAAAAGGAAAAATACTCAGGTTATAGTGAGCTTCACTCTTTGCTAGGAATATTGGATAACACTGAATGCATTGTAAAACTGTGATTGTGAAAGAGCTTGTCGCTGTGAAAGATTCTCATAAGGTCGCACTAATAAAGAAATATGACAATACAAATAAAGCTGCGCATGTGGACTTCCTCGACATTGTCGGCATCCAACGCGCCCTAGGTGACGAGATTATTTATTTTTTTTTTATAATTTGGCCGCGCTCAAGGGATTTAAGTACCCTTAAAATGTTTGCACACACCGCGGGCGCAGGAAAATCAGGGAGGATGGAAAGAGAGGTACCGGTAAACGTTGGTTTTAAATGTTTGTAAGTTATAACGAGCAGGAAACACAGAGATCGGCAGGGCATTCCATAAGCGATTTGTACGGCTTAGGAAAGAATCACGATATTTTAGAGTACGTCTGAAAGTGGGCCTTCAGTTTTTTTTCAGTTTATATGCATTTTTATTCTCATTCATTAATTAATTCTAAATTAACTTAAAATTATCTTATTCTAACTTACTGGCCCCATGCGGGCACTCTAAGTTAAGCCTAACACTTAAACCATGTCTTTAACACTTATAAACTATCTAAGAATAAATCTTAATCTACTTAACCTACTTACATCTAATACATAACATACACATACAAATATATATATATATATATATATTGGGTATATAACTTAATTCGTGTGTTTTTTTTTTCAAAATTTGAACGTTTATTTAAGAAAAACACGTACAATAGTATTATTCAAAGTATTGCCCTTCTGAAGTTATGACTTTTTCCCATCTTTCTCGCAATTTGTGGATTCCATCTCAAAAGAACTGCGCTGGCTTGGCAGCCAAGAATGAATCAAGCCGGAACAAATGGTGGTCAGAAGGGGCAAGGTCTGGGCCATAAGGCGGGTGGGGTAAGACTTCCCATCCACTGTTTTCCAAATAGTTCTTAACCGGAATAGCAACGTGGGGCCGAGCGGTGTCATGATGGAAAATTATTGCCTCGTGTCTGGTCGCATATTCCGGGCGTTTTTCGGCCACTGCTCTCTTCAAACGGATTAATTGTGTTCGGTAGCGTTGTCCATTGATGGTTTCACCCGGTTTTAATAGCTCATAATACAGCACACCCATCTGATCCCACCAAATACAGAGCATTACCATCGCACCATGGATATTCGGCTTTGCTGTTGATTTGGCTGGTTGGCCGGGTTTCACATTTGATTTTTTGCGCTTGGGGTTGTCGTAATGGATCCATTTTTCATCACCATTAAGAATCGTGGCGTTCCAGCAGCATTTCGGACATGCAAAACCGCCTTTCATGTGGAACCCAATTTCCTTGCTTTTGAATATATCCAGCTGCTTTTAAACGTTTTGAAATGGCTGCTTGAGTGACACCCAAAGATTCTGCGAGCTCTTCTTGTGTTTGGCGACAATCTTCATAGAGTACTGCTTCCAGTTCTTCATCTTCAAACTTTTTTGGCTGCCCAGGACGTTCATCGTCTTCCAAGCCAAAATCACCACTTTTAAATCGTGCAAACCACTTTTGGCACGTTGGCTCAGCTAGCTCATGTTCACCATAAGCTTCCACCAAAATACGATGACTTTCGGCAGCACTTTTCTTCATATTAAAGTAATGAAGAAGAACTCCCCGCAAAAACACTTTTTCATGCACAAAGTTCGACATGTTTGAGTGAAAAAAAATTATTGTTGTTTACGGTTCAAATGAATGACATATACTGAAATGACGTACAATGACAGTAGCTTTCCAAAGCATGTTCCAATGGAATAATACAAGTTACGCCATCTCTTAGCAAACCGCACGAAGTTATAGACCCAATACTTTGGCCGATGTTTTCACTCCTTTCTCGCAAAAATGGAGCTTGATAACGCCATCGTAGCACACTCCCCACCATACCATTACAGACGCGGGATAGTGGCCTCTTTCAACCCTCGGGATGAGTTGGGATGCTTCTCTGGATGACCGAGCATACATACGATCGTTCTGCTTAATGAACAATTCTTCTACGGTGAAGATTTTGTCGTCAGTAAACAGAATTTGTCTGTTTGCGTCCTTCGCGTTACGACTGAGTAACGCTTTCGCTTTCTTCGCTTGCGTTTTTCCTCCAATGAGGCCGTGAGCAGGTGTCCAGTGTGTCGCTTGTACGCGCTGGCTCCTAAATCTTCTTTGATAATGCGAGACATGGAGTTTTGCAAAATTTGGATTTCCCGCGACAAGATTTTCTCTTTTCGCAGCGGTTTTCGGTCGATTCACGGCTTTGATCGCTTTCGGAGTTCTCAAAGTGCGCGGACGGCCGGATCTTCGACGGTCTCGTACTCCACCAGTATCCTGAAACAGCTTCACAGAATGATACACAAGAGTGCGAGTGATTCCAAGCGGTCGCAACGTCCTAAAGATATCGCCTTTTCCTATGTTGCATTTAAGTAGGCCAACTACAAAAATACGATTTTCCATGTCGCCCCATTCCATGATTGTAAGCAATTAATGTCAAAAACTTTTTACGTCACAATGAAGCATAAATATCAACTGTCAAATCGCAATCAATACGAAATGGATGCGAACAGTGTTGCATTCGTAATGAGTGAGTTCAGTTGTGCACCAGTATCTATGACTTGACTAGGTATAAAATCTAAGTTCAGGAATTGAGATGGATATCTTAACTGAAAAGTTTCCAACTTCATGTTGGAGGAAAAGCGCAAAAAGGGAGGTAACGCTCGATGAATGGGGTAATGGGATTTACTAAAAGTACGCTAAAATTATAGGCTGGTTAATAACTGAGCCAGTTGAAAAGGGTTCCTGTAAGACCCAAACCCTTCTGGCAATGACTAAGGTAGCAAGAGAGTACAGTGTTTCTCATCAGTTATGACTCTATTGCAAAGTAAACACACTCTAAGCAACGGCAAGTTGATGTGGCACAGAAACTACCAAATTTTAACAAAATAATCAAAACATAAAATATCTCCTTGAAGAATACTTCCGAACTTACAAATTTTATATTAAAAAACAAAATAAAACCAGATGTCCTCTACTGAATACTCAAATACTCAACATTCAATCTCTTGATTGTATAAAACTCCTTAAGAAGGATCTTTTAATCCGAAATAGTTTAGCAAAGAAAATAAAAGCAAACTCAATTTCATTTCAACAGGAATTTCTCCCTCCTTCAATAGTAAGTATCCGAAAAACACACCTAAACCGCTTTTCGGGAAAACTTCAACGAATTCTTCAGAAATCTTGTAAAAACTAGGATTAAATTGAACCATTTAACTTAATCCATTTATTTATGTATAACATCTTAACAAAGAATTTCTCTCTCGACGAAACGGAAATAATATGCACTGCAGTGTCCAGTGTTTTAGTATTGCGTCGGATTGAGTATCCAGGCAACTGTGTCTATGAGTGTATCCTTTTTCGCGAGGCAACATCCAGTTGAATCTTTGTCCTCGTTCCGGCTGCCTACTTACTCGTTAAATAGAAAAGAAAAAAATCCTTCCAAATACAATCCCTTTCTCTATCCTCTATTGAAGTATAAGCACAGTTATATAAAATTTTATCCGTGAGGTAACAAGACGGTTTCATCTGGAAGCACATTCAAGCGAATTCCTTACATAACTTAAAATCCTTTACCTCCTACTAGTGGTGGGTGGGTGTTTTATTTCGTCCATCACACTCGTGCTCCTCCTTTGGCATCGCAAAAAGGCAGATGGAGTGAGTTATCCACCATAAAGAACGAGTGAATCCAAGTCATGTTCAGTGTTGAAGGCGGCCAGCAGCCCATCACATTTCAAAGAGGCACCTAGCACCGCAGAGGCAGAAGTAGAGGCAGGCACTGCAGCAGGTAGGTTGCACACAAAATGAAAAGGATTATTTTCCCTTGGGGGAATTTTACTGGAGCAAAATAAAAGCGAAAGGATATCCGAATTCATACCTTTCCTGAGTTGAATCTGGCTATAGAACTGGCTTGGCTGGTGTGCCAACTTATACAAATGGTATATTCATATAGACCAACAAATAGCAGATGACCAGCGTTGCCACCTTACAAAAAACTAAGAGCAGTAAATGTGATGAGACTTAGCAGTTGGTTGTACTCGTATGTAAATAAAATGAGATTTTCAGAACAAAGTCGGCGTTTGATACTGGAGGCTATTGGAGGATGTAACATGCGTGAAATCAATGGCATGCACCTGAGTAAGGTATACTCGTATATAAAGTGAGATCCAAACTAAGGATTGGAATGAATTTCCACTTCTTGTACACGATAAGTCATGCATTGCTTACGTACATAGAATTTAATAGCAAAGGAGCAATCTGTAAGGCGGCAACAGTTTTGATTAGGAAGAGCAACTAAGTGGTAGTCTTAGACCAGCATACCTGATCGCTTTGGTTTAATGGATAGCGAATAGGGTTCGGCAGGCAATAACACCAAATCTATGGCATGACAAGATATTTAAAAGTCAGAAGATAGTCAACGCGCAAGATTGTTAGAATTGTTAGCATTATCGGTGATTATTACATGAATAGGAAGTATATAGATGAAAGCTCAGCAGCCCATCTAGATCAAATATGTCAGTAGAGAAACCTCCTATTTAGCCTTAAAGTCTAGTAAAAGACATAGTAGCGTTATTATTTTAATATTGGATCACTATCTTTCAGAACTAGAGAAAAATCATATTTTCAATGAAATCGTTCAGTCGAACTGCCTTAGACAAAAAAAAAATTTAATAGGGACTTCCGAACTTTAACAGTTGATAGCGGCCATATTGTTGAAGCTACATCTGTCAAATTGGCTGTCATTAATTCAGTCTGTTTTGCTAGACCACCATGGACGGACATAGGGTTCAACAACACGTATAAATGATGAAATTGTTTTATCAAAATGGGTGTTCTGACCGGGAAACGTTCCGCGCGTTTCACCCATTTTAGGGTCGGCATAATCGCCCTACCGATAGGACTATTCGCAGTGTGGTGCATAAATTTGAGTCCACTGGTTCCGTAAACGATAAACCAACACCCGTACGTCAATGAAATGCAAGATCTGCCGAAAACATCGCCTCTGTTCGTGAGAGTGTGCAGGAGCATCCGAGGCAGTCGATTTCGCGTCGCTCACAAGAACTCGGCCGTTCGCAGAATACAACTTGGCGAATTTTGCATTGTGACTTGGGTCTGCACCCGTACAAAATTCAACTGACTCTGGAGCTGAAGGTAAACGACCATAGACAACGACGTGCGTTCGCTGAATGGGCTCTGGAGCAGTTGGGAACTGGCCCTCGTTTTCATCGTAAAATCATCTTTAACGAAGAAGCCCATTTCTGGATGAATGGTTACGTCTACAAATAAAATTGTCGAATTTGAGACGATACCAATCCACATGAGACCCAAGAGCGTCAATGCATCCCGAAAAAGTCGCTGTTTCGTGTGGATTTTGGACTGACGACGTCATCGGTCCATATTGCTTTGAGAACGACGTTGGCCAGGCCATCATCGTCAATGGCGAGCGCTATAGGTCGATGATTACCAACTTCTTTTGGCCTGAATTGAATGATATGGACACCAACGACATGTGGTTTCAACAGGACGCCGACACATTGGAAATTCTGCACGAGCGATTCGCGGGCCTGGTCATCTCACGTGGAGGTGAAGTGAACTGGCCACCGAGATCGCGCCATTTGACCCCGTTAGACTTTTTCTTGTGGAGTTTTCTGAAGTCGCAGATCTATGCGAATAAGCCATAAATCACAGAGGCCCTCAAAGCCAACATAACCCATACTATCGGTCAAATTCAGCCTGATTTATACGCGAGAGTCATGGAAAATTGGACATTTTGGATGCGCGCCACCAGAGAAGCCGTGGCTGACATTTGAACGATATTCCATAAATAATGGCACCGATAGGCCTTTCTCACAAAAGAAACGAAAACGAAACAATAGCACATGACTAACAAACGGATGCAAGAATACAGGTCAAATGCAACAATGGGGCGTCAAATGACAATAGCACGTGTTACGTATTCTTGCCCACTAAGCAAAGGCACAAAGGCAGCCGAGGTTAACCGAGGCTGACCTAGAGTGGGAGTACGATCGAAGCTTACGAGGACATGCAGAATGAACGGTTGAGGCAGTCTGCAACATATCCAAATAGAGACCGGTTCTCTTAATTTTTTTTCACTCAACAAAGCGAATAAAAATTTTCGGTGATATCTCACACACACTTTGTTTTATTTAAATTTAAAGATAGGAAGCGCTTAATTAAAGATCCTTTAGTTGCTTGCAGACAGACAGGCACAGGTGTTATTGTTTCCTATACGGAAGCATCAGCTGGAGTTCGTCAGAATAGTGATTTAACTTCATCAATTGTGAAGAGATTAATTCAAAAATTCAGAGGGACTGGATCAATTTGTGATCTTAGACATTCTGGCCATACTGCAGCAAGTCGATCAACTCAAAATATCGAAGCAGTTCATTAGAGTGCTGCTGAGAGTCCAGGAAGGTCAATTTGGCCGCGTGGTCAAGAATTGGACATTTCGAGAAGCTTTCTACAACGTATTCTCACGAAAGATGTACATCTTCATGCATACAAAGTGCAACTGATTCAATAACTGAAGCCCACTGACTACGCACAGCGAAGTTTGCACATGCACATGTATTATGGAACAACAAGTGGATCCTGATTTTATAAAGAAAATCATCTTCAGCGATAGGGCTCATTTTGATCTTGATGGCTTTATTAATAGTCGAATTGTCAAAAAATCCTCTAGTGATTGTTGAGAAACGAATGCATCCACAAAGTGCCACTTTTTGAAGCGGATTTTGGCAGGAGGCATCACCGAACCATGCCTTTGAAAATGCAGCTGATCAGGCAATAACAGATAATGGTGCTGACAATTACGGCATAATAGTCCAGTTTTTTGTACCTAAATAACAAGGTATGGTTGTGGTAACGTTTCAACGAGAGGGTGCCACGTGCCATATAGCCTAAGAAATAATTCAATTACTGCATGAGCCATTTCTTGGTCGTGGAATTCCCTGTTTTGGTGGTCAGAGTTGACCACTCAGAGTATGCTATTTAACGCCGTTGGACCTTTTCCTTTGGGATTTTTTGAAGTTAAAGGTTTATGCCAATAAGTCCACTATCACACACGCTTTGAAGAAGTAAATTGAGTTCTGTGTCAACGAAATTCAGCCACATTTGTGCAAAACTGCCATGGAAAATTTCGGCATACCACCTTGATCAAAAAGTTGCCGGGGGACACCACCGTGTGGCGCTCCCATTATTCCGATTTGAGTTCTGTTTTCTTTTGTTAAATTGGTAAATCTGTTGTTGACATTCCCTCTAAATCTTAGCGTCATAGCTTGACATTTGCAAAGGTTACAAAATGTACAAAGAGTACATCTATCTTTGTGTGTGTTGGAGATTTTTTACAATTTTAGAAATGGATTTAAATTTTCAACAACGAACTTGTATTAAATTTTGCATAAAAAACGGATTTAATGGTGGGCGAACTTTGGAAATGTTGAAAAAGTGTTTCTGCAACGATTCTCTAAAGAAAACGGTCGTTTACCAGTGGCACCAGCGGTTCAAAAATGGTCGTGAGTCAATCGAAGATGATGAACGTAATGGCAGACCATCGACATCGAAAACGACGAAAACATTGATGAAGTACGAGTAAAAGAAATGTTGGTCAATAACCGCAAATTAACCATCAGAGAGATAGCAGAGGACTGGAAGATTGCCTACGGATCCGACCAAGTTAATGATTTGAGTTTCCGTTGTGTAGCAGCAAAGTTGGCGCCAAAAAACCTCAATATCATGCAAAAAAGAGACAGTGTTGACGTCGCAAAAGAGATGATTTGCGAGGCTGAATCCGATTCCACATTGATCAAAAGGATCATTACTGGAGACGAGACGTGGGTTTACGAGTACGACATGCAATCCAGACATCAGGCAAGTGAAGACCAAAAAAACCACGTCGTCCGAAAAGCAATTTTTCGGAAGGTCTGCAAAATACTCCTCCTTGGCGTCGATGATTTCCTCGCGTGAGCTGAATTTTTTATTGATGAGCCATCTTCTGAGGTTTGGGAAGAGATAATAGTCCGAGGCATCCAAATCCAGTTACCAATCGACGCCAAAAGTCCGCCTGATTCCGCATCAGCAAGTCCAAACACTCTTTCGAAGTGCTCTCGCGTTCGTGTTTTTGGTCAAAAGTGAGCATTCGCGGCACCCAGCGGCAAGATAACTTTTTCATGTATAGAATATTACCCAAAATATGGCGTGTGCCCTCAGTACTAATCTTTATGGTATCTGCTAGCTGGCGCATCTTCACTTTCCGGTCAGCCAACAATATTTCATGTATTTTTTTGACATTGTCCTCTGTAACTCTCGTGGAGTTGCGGCCACCACGAAACTCCCGAAACCAATATTTGACGGTGTAATCTGACGGAGCATTAGCCCCATAATATTTATCCAACTTTTCTTTTGTTTCCTTCGCCGTTTTGCCTCTCAAAAAATAATGTTTTATGAGAGAACGAAAATCGTTTTTGTCCATACTCAACATGATGCCAAACACGTCAACAACAATCAGCTGTCAAAACAAAACTAAAGACAGTATCGCACTGAAATTTGGCATGTCTGCCTAAATATGAACGGACTTCAAGGCACCATAATCTTTTTTGCAGTAGCAACGCATTCTGGTGGTCAAGGAGGTCACTTTTCATTCCATCTAGTATATATTATGAGTCAATAAAGTATTTACGAGTACGTGTATTTTCTATCAAAAATACTTCTTGCATGAATTTTGGGACATCATTTAATTACTATTAAAAGAGCTCGATATAATACAATTTGGAATGCCTATACATACCTGGATAGCCGAGATCTAAAGAAAACTTCTGAGAAGAAGAAATAAGGTGACCTAAGAGTGTTCCGCATTGTAGGTTAAGAACATCGAGGAGTCACGAGAATGACACCAAATTTAACAATTTTATAAAAACGCAATCGATGTCTATAGATGCGGAACGAAAGGTCTGCAGGAAACTAGGTACTGATTTAATTTTTTCGCTTTTTTGGGCCTTCGATATCCTCCGATCCACTTGATTAATCATTAGTAAGAAAAGAGGTTTTTTTAAGTGTTATCTTCCAACTGTCCGATTAGACTTACAAAGAGTAGCGTGGCAGTCGGACTCATGTAGGTGTTGAAGAGGACGACAAATTAACTTGGTTCAATGATGGCTATTGAGCTGAATATGAAGTAAAAATACGGCACGAGGTGGAACCATATTCAGAACGTTTTCAGATTCTGAAGAAGCATGCGTATGCTGTTCATGACCAGACTAAGCTGAGTGGCAATCAGTACTTCGTCTGGCATACCCCATACATCTTTTTCTACTTTTAGTATTACGACCGACCTGTACAAGAAATATACATGTCTGGATCTGATACAATCTTCAAAGCAGAACAAATGGTTTGGAGACAAAAGAAAAATCTTCTAAGCCTTAGTCAGTTAAAATCTCGTGAAATATCATTCACAATATTTCTGCTCAAATTAAGTTTTTGTACCCAAATGTTAAACAATATGGTAGATAGATACACCTGTAGCGTGGAATATTAAAGGAGTATGCAGCAAAATTTAACTTTTTTTTATGGAAGCAATATTAATAACGTCACTGAAAGTCCCTACATATAAAATTACATAAATCTGTACCTAACTTTAGATACTATCAGAATGTCCGTATTCAGATAAGCCAAAGGGTGGTATTGCAATTTTAATAAAATAAACAATTCAACGCGCTCTTTTACCGGTAGTCAGAGTTAATTTTGTTGAAAATATTGTATTGTATATGGGAAATTAAAACACAATTAAAATTGTTTGTAAATATTTATTTCCCTGTGGGACCTGCTTCAAGCAAAAAAAAAAAAAAATGGAAATGATTTACATAAACAATTAATTAAGAATGGTGAATTTTTCATACGATGAAATTAAAAATGCTGACATATGTATGTTGGAATTTGGGCTACACATTCTGGGGGAAAATTTTCTATCCGTTTTAGGCTTCTCGTTTTTATTTTTTATTTCTTCCTAGTCCCACATGCTTCCAGCTTTACATTTTGGCTTATTTATTAGCAATGTTTCTAAAATTATAACGAAACCTAATGTTAAGCTCTGATGATAATTTCATTTTTCGCAGACTTCATTAATTAAGATATAAAGAATGCCAACTAATCAGGTTCCGCTCAGAAATTAACTCAAGGCTACGAAACATTTTGGTGGATTTGCGTCACATTTCGAGTACGAATGATGTTGACATTATTTTACAGAAGCCAATTTACACACATATATACTCGGAATATTAAGTGCTGCAGCCAACCCTATTCCAAAATCAGCTGACAACGAGTTCTGCATTAAACCTTGTCTCTATATTTTAGAGTTATTAATATAAGAACTAAATATAGAAAACAATACAGAGGATTGGTCAGAGTTTTTTGCAGAGATCATCTTATTTTAAGAAACTCGTAGCTCGAAATATCAGAAGACATCGAAACCAAAGATGAAAAGGACAGCTTAAGTAACTCTTGAAGAAAGCACTAAACTGTTTTGGGATGTAGCCAGGAAAACAGAAAAAGGTTTCAGAAATTTGCTACAACATATTTTTCTCACGTTAAAAATACTTTCTGGGTTATGATGAAACTGATTGTCATGTCAGTAGCTCCGTCCAGGCTTATTTCGAGAAAGAAACCTAAATTTAAGATTCATAATAGTTTTGCTACAAAATTGATTGCTTTTAAACAAAAGAAAATTAGCAAGTTTCAGTCTGTTATTAAGATAACGCATTTGTCTACATACTCGTATATGCGGCGTTCAATTTTCCAAGGATTGAAACCAGTCAAAATCGTTGAAAACCCAGAAAGCTACAAGCTTACTCAGTAGCCCTAGTAAGATCCTCGAAAAATACTTAAGGATATAATTTTTATGCCACAATATGGCACTTATTAAGAATTTGTAACAGTGCTAAGATAAATCGTTGCATAATGTAAATTTTGCGGAATGGTGTTGTCAGACAAAGAAATGGCGTTAAATACGAGTACACTTCGGCACAAATGTCTCTTCTTTAAAATGATTCAACTGAATTTCTCTACATACTCGTATATGTTATGTATCTGTGGAATCTTCCACAGTTTTTGTTAGATAATTCTTTCAAAATTCCAGTCATTAAGGATATACCTAATTTAGTTTAACGAAAGTGTTCCAGAAGACCAACATTTTACAATTTGTACCGTACTAACAAAGGTTTTGGTACACAGATTTTGGCTAATAAAATGAAAGTGAGTGAATATTTTTCAAATTTTTTTTTCTATTTATTGGGTCACCCACTGACTACAAATTGTAGAACAACTTATTCGAAATGGCCCCTATTTGCCTCCCAGCTACGGCCAAGTCGGTCTGGCCTCTCATCGATTGCAGTGGGTGGCCGTGGCTCAAGTCGTAGTTTATTTATTTTATCTTCTCCTCAATTTTTTTTTCAATAGCGAATATGTACCCCAAAAGATGGGCAAATTTGTTAAATATAGTGCCCTCTATGTTAATATCGCCCTTTCGGACCATCTCTTCCAGAATGAGATAAAAGTCCTGTTTCCAAGCTGTGCCCCGTAATGGGGGCACGCGGCATAACCGCATACGTTTTGGGATCCCGCATTCGGCCATCATTGAGTTTTAAGTCGATAAAGAGGTGTGCAGTATCGACTCAGAACTTGTTGGTCATTTCTAGGATTTCCCGTAGTATGAAGATTTGATCCACTATCAAAACGGTTTCATAGCTCACACATCAAATCGACATTATAACGGGTGGCCAGATAACAGAACGTTCCATGATTTTTTAACGTAAACCACCTGTCACGTGGACTTTATGTTTACGAGATGCCCATACATCCATAGGGATGTGTTGGAGGCACAAGTTCCATCCTTGGTATGAGTCGAGGCCGACCTAAAACCTCTTACTGTTCTTAGGGTCACAGCACCCAGTACTTATTTGCTACTCTACAATGGGTCAAACCAAAAAGGAAACC
Source organism: Volucella zonaria (assembly GCA_963966105.1). NCBI lineage: Eukaryota > Metazoa > Arthropoda > Insecta > Diptera > Syrphidae > Volucella > Volucella zonaria. Next base: position 118,025,307 of record OZ014532.1, read on the forward strand.
CATACCCGCGATTTGGGTTTAAACCACAGCCACCATGACGCCCTCACAAGGGGGCCTACCTCTACAAGTCAGGCCTGGTCCGAAATCCGGGGGGCTCCTGACTCCCATGGTACCGTGATTTAAGTCCTGGTATGGACTACCGGTGGTCCTGCCGCCAACTAGACCTGTGACCGGCAACTTGTAACTAGTCAAATCGTAGCAACCATTCAGAGGCGTTATCTGAAGATGTTTACGATAAGACCAGTAATATGCTCTGCCCCCGCTTTTTATTAGACAACGTCATTAATAGGCGAAGCCTTGATAATTGGGCGGGGGCTCGACCAGATAACAATGATAGTTTTTTCCAATCTTATCTTTCAGCAACTGTCAAAGTTACCAATGACATTCAGCTGTCAAAATATGGTATTCAGTACCGTCCGCCATTTCATCATGCATCATTTTACTCTTACCGAACGTGCGGAAATTATTAAAAAAATATTACCGAAACTCCGGCTCAGTTCTAACAGTTGTAAATACGCAAAGTAAATTTTGTCGTGAGGTCGGTCGTCATCGTGACTTCAGTGTGCAGGCAATTCGTCGCACCGTGGAAAAGTTTGAGCGTGTGTACACTCTTTTGGATCTTAAGCCACCAACCAGGCCAACCGTAACGGCCAGTATCGAAGAAGACCCAGAAATGTCGATTCGGCGCCGATCAGCTGAATTACGCTTCGCCAGAGAGTCAACCCAGCTTATTATGCGGTTGGACTTGGGCCTACCACCGTATAAGATTGTGCTGACGCAAAAATTTAAGCCGGACGAGCATAGACAACGCCGTGAGTTCGCTAATTGTGTGCAGGTAAATGTTGACCGTAGATCCGGATTTTGGCCAAGAAATCATCTTCTCGGACGAGGGCTATTTTTGGCAAGGCGGCTATGTCAACAAGCAAAATTGCCATTATTGGAGCGAACACAATCCAGAAGTGTTCGGTCAAGTATCGACAAAGATCGATTGTTTGGTGCGGTTTATGGCATGGCGGCATCATCGGACCTTATTTCTTTTGAAATGAGGAATGAGACGCCGTTACGTCAATAGTCTCAGATATAGTGCGATGATAACCAACTTTCTGTGGCTAGAGCTCGACAACATCGATATATCCGAGTTGAGGTTCAAACAAGAGGGCGCTACATACCATACCAGCGACGCAACCCTCGAAGTTGGGAAGAAGAAATTTGGCGACTGCGTCATCCCACGACGAGCATTCATTAACTGGCTGCTGCGATCATGCAGTTTCACACCACTCGATTATCTTCTCTAGGGCTGCATCAAGTCCTTAGTCGTGCTAAAGACACGCTATTGCCGGAATAACGCCTCACATATTGAACCGAGTCATCAGCAATTGGACCGACCGCCGCTTGAAGCACTGCCAGCGAAGTCAAGGCAGCCATTTGAATGATGTGCTTTTCCATACATAATGGCATGACCGTAGCTTCAAAACTAATCCCGAATAAATTTCATATCTCATACCGTTGTTGTTTTATTTACATTTTTTTTCCTATCGTTTTTATCTGGTCAACCTTTGTTAAGCAGGAATATGCCTTGATAGATCTGGTCTTGCAACTTCTTGGCATCGCTATTCTCGGAAATGTTGAAGAAAGAGCTGATATGTCTTTGAAGATGCTTACAAGTACATGATCATTACTTAAATATTACCACCAGCTTCGAGAAACTCTGCCGATAATCCATCAAAGTTCCTTGCGTTCTTATACTACAGCCATTTAGTAGCTACGCCGACTACATCTAGATTGTGGGGAAGGATTACTTTTTCTTGGAGTTTGTTTTTTTATTAATTTCTCTTGGACTTGCTCATGAAGCTGCTGTTAAAAATGTTTTTAAGCTAACAATTCCCTGCGGTCGGTGGCAAAAAGATAATGACGGTTTCGGAAGGCTTGAGTTTCTCTTTTAAGGCTTACAACTGAAATTTTAGTTTCTGGTGTAAAAGTTTCACATTTTCCGCTTCTTTCTTGACTCTTTCCTATCCTTAAACTTAGAGGCTTCGAAAACTCTTTTCTGTGCAGTAACTTTTCTTGCTTCTTCATTCTAATGCTGTATTTATCCTACGATGGCCCGATTCCTTGCAATATTTTCATAAAAGCCTCAAGCAAGACACTTGCTAATCTTTAGTTGTTTCGGGTATTTCTTCTTCTGCTCACTATCTGTGATTGCTGCATTTTGACGCACAATTGGTGGTTGTGATAGGCAATGTAATACTATATTGCGGGTGTGTTTAGGCAGTTAATGTTGTACCAACTGTTTGAGGCAGCTTCCACTCATCAGATATTGAGGTCTGCAATTAAATGTGGATCAGATTCGACATTTGCCCTTCTAAAGGTTTGAATATTTAGTATGATTGACGTGTACCAGTTAGCCAGGTTGCTGAGTAGTGGAAGTCGTAAATTGTTGTCGTCTCGTGAAGTCCTTTTAACCACTTAGCTGCTGTAAAGATGCTTTCCGATATAATCTTACAAATCAAGTGATAGTCATTGGTTTTGCTAAAAAAATAGGTTTCTCTATAAGAGACTTGACACTCCAAGCCTGGAATTTAGAAAAAGCCATTCAAATCATACGTTGCCCTCCATGCATCAGATATGCATATAATTACGAACTGTATCGGATATATATAGCAACGATGAGCATGCCAGGAGGTGCTGAACCCTTGGGCTTAAATAGCTTAAGCTTGTTGAATGGCTGAACATTATCGTTGCGGCTCTGAGAGCTTTAAATGCACCCCAAAGCGGAGAAGAAAGGTCTAGCCTTTGGTGGTGGTTCGCTATGGTGGAAAGGGACACGAAGGGATTTTGGGTGCGAAACTGGCAGAGGTTAGCATTTTTACTTAATGCAGAAAACTGTTAATGGAGGGTAAGGCCCACGCCGGATTATAACGCCATCTAACGTAAAGCCGAGTAAAGACCTACGGAGATAGTACTATATCAACTTGTATACGTCACAGAAGAAGAGCTAAATGATTGCTTAATTACAATGACTACGAGTATCATCTACCGTCACAATCTGGGATTTACTCTAGAGAAACTTTGAGTTATACTCATTGTGAGTTGGATAGATAAAAATAGACAGTTGTGCTAGGAACAAGATATTTCCATTAGTGCTTCGAAAACAAATACATAGTCGAATACTCGCATAAATAATCAGTTTCACAAGGGAAGATGGGATGGGAATACAAAATCAATTGTTAATGCTTTTTGAAAAGGAAATCTGTCCAAAATAGAATGAGGAAAGCAAGTATCTGGACGTTTACCCAGATGACAGACTTAAGTGATACTACAACATTATATTAAAGATTTATGTATTTATCAGCGGTTTGTATGTTTGTTTCGTGTTAACCTTCGCAACACACAAGAAAACTGTGGAACTACATACATATATGCCATAAACATACATACGAGTGTGGACATATGCCCATGTTGGAGACCTGACTTGACAAATTTAGATACTTTCGAAATTTGTTTCAAACAAACATTTTCATCCGTCACTCTTCTGGCTAACCTTTTGCCAAATGGATTTCCTTTTCTATTTTTACTGCACAGTGAATTTGTATTGATAGAAAATGCAGCGGATCTGTTCTTCAGGAGTATAAATGGCAACGCTGACAGCGAATGCAGTAGCATCGAGTCCTTCCGTTTGTCTCCCCTCCATCTCCGTTTTTATCAACAGTTCCGATTTTATTCTCGAGATACGGGTTTCTTAAGGAGCTTTAATTGTGCCCATTGGGGGTATAGTCATCTTCTATGTCCTGTTGTTCTCATATAAAAAAAAAAGAAAAAAAAAGAAAACAAAATTTTATTATTTCTATTTTGTGTCCTTTTTGTTTCCCACTAAAATCCATTTCATTTTAAGTGAAATAAATAACCTAAATAACTAGTGTCCTTAAAATGGGTTATCATAAATTCGACTGAAGGAGAATCTGAAATAGTAAAAAAAAAAAAAGAAAAGAAAAACGTCGGCCAGCTGAACGAAGAAGCATACTGAAACAAAAGGGATAACAGAAAATTGACCAAGGGACAAGATTTTTGGTGTTGAAACTTTGTGGTACAAGGGAGATAAATTTTCTGAAATCTCTACTCTTCCATTTGGGTTACATTAGGGACTCGTCCTATAGGCTGGTTGTTTTAGTGTTTTTTTTTGTTTTTTTTTTTCATTCGTTGTCCTCCACCCCAGCCAGTCGGAGTCAGACTTTGCCAAAACAATCAAATGAGGACATGTCCATTCTCTATGCAATTGTATTGTTACAATAGAACAGGACGGCAGGAGGAAGAGAAGAAAAATTTTAAATTGCTTTTACAGGAATGCGATTGCAGATAATTAATTTTTAGTAAGCACCCCCACAAATTTTACCACTCTGGCCAGTAGTGCTTAAGGACGGTTACAAGTATTTATGAGACATGTACAAGTCCTATTCGAATTCATACTCTATATATGTACATACGTACATATGTATATTGTATACATAATGTGTGTTTACATGTAAATATTCGTATTTCAATGAACGCAGTTTGGGATTACACTTTTGAATAAATTTCCAAGGAAATGTTTCGGTGACTCCATATTCGTACAATGGCGACGACGTGTTAATGAAATTCCCTGTCAAGGTGGCAGGGTAGACTTTTCATCTGAATGGGTAGTAAGGACACACAAAAGAAATGTGAAGTACCCACTAGCTACACCCCCATCTGGGCTGTAGACTCAAATTGTAACAGAATGCGATCGTTGTAGTCGTTGGAATATCCTAGCCGAATGCATGTTCTGTTGGTACAAAAAAAAAAAAAACAGCCGGGGGGTAAGTCTATATGGAATCTACAGTGCACACAACTGAAAGGACACACAAGAGCGCTCACAAAAAACAAGAAGACAAATTGTACTGCAATTAAGTAAACGATGCACACAATGAGCCTCCATTCAGTGACCTCGGTGCAGGTACAGGGCTAAAGGAAGTGGGAGTACAATTTTTTATTTTTTCTCTTTTTTTTTTAAGAGTTGGAAGAGGTTCCGGGCAAACCTACTAGTCGTCGTCGATTAGTGTTGGCTAAAAGAAAATGTAAACTGAGGGCAACTACGTACACAGATACGAATATGATGTAAGAAGTAGAGATCCTTGCTAGCTGATTAGTGTGAACTGAATGGTGGTTCTGGGGTTCTGGAACCAGAAGGAGTAGTATGTTGAAATGTGTACTTTTCTCTTAAAAGGATTTCCCTTTCGAATAACGTTAGTTATCTCAGTTGCGGTTTCCAATTAGATGAGTTAAAAAAAAATAAAAAAACACTTTCTATGATACTAGAAAATAAATTACAGTAAAAGATGTTTGTAGTGCCAGTGGTCTATGACACTTAGATACATGTACAAGCAGATAAAATACCTTACTGAAGAAGTAGTCCTAGTATGTACATATGTACGATAAAAGGAAAGAATAAAACATTTGCTAGGCGATTTACAAGGGCTGATCCCATTCAAATAGTTTCATTGAATTTACTTAAGGACTGAAACGAATAAAATCTGTAAATTTTAATACGGGCTACACTTCCAATACGCAAAAATTGCAATCCTATTTTGTACCCAAATTAGCCTGTATATTCTCTAGTTTCAGTTTGTTATTGATTTTAGTTCGGTGCGGTTTAAAATATTTATAAAATATGAGTCAAGAGCAACGCCGTAAAAAGAGACTAATGGCTCGAAAATACTTCCCGTCCAAACCGTTTCATCGCAAAAAAGTGGATTATGTTATTAAACGATATTTGGAGACGTTGACAGTTAAGCGAAAACAGAAAAGTGGAGCTAAAAGTGGAGCACATGATACAAATTTGGACAGGAAAATAGTGGGTACCATCGTAAAAACCCGGACTATGTCATCCAGAGATGTTGCTCGGAAATGTATGGTACAAAGATCTAAAAAACGTAACGGTCTAAAAACACGAAAAAAAAAACAAAAAATACCAAAAGTTACTGAGAAGCAAAAAATAGTCATAAAAACACGAGCCCAAAATCTATACGAGTTGATCGGCAACAAGAAAGCGTGCTTGGTTTTGGATGACGAAACTTATGTCAGAGCCGACTTTACTACTCTTCCAGGTGCGCAGTTTTACAGCTCGTTTGAAGTTGAGATTCTTCCGCAATCAACAACATCGATTGGGATGGAAAAATTCGGGTCAAAATATCTCGTTTGGCAGGCCATTTGCCAATGTGGACACAGAAGCTCATCGTTTATTACAACGGGAACAATTAACGGAGAAGTGTACATTAACGAGTGCCTAAAAAAACGGTTGATTCCTTTCTTAAACAAACACGAGGGTTCAACATTATTTTGGCCAGATTTAGCTTGAGCTCACTATGCTCATGCGACGTTGAGCTTTCTTGTTGCTAAAAATGTCGACTTTGTCCCAAAAGATATGAATCCACCCAATGTCCAACAGTGCCGTCCCATTGAAAGGTATTGGGCTTTGGTCAAAGCTGAATTGAGGAAAAGTGAGCAGTGTGCAAAGGACGTAAAAGATTTTAGTGCTAAATGGAAAAGAGCGTCCAAAAAGATCACGGATGTATTGGGTCTATAACTTAATTCGGTTTGGTTTGCTAAGAGATGGCGTAACTTGTATTATTCCATTGGAACATGCGCTGGAAAGCTACTGTCATTGTACGTTATTTCAGTATATGTCATTCATTTGAAGCGTAAACAACAATAATTTCTTTTCACTCAAATATGTCGAACTTTGTGCCTGAAAAAGTGTTTTTGCGGGGAGTTCTTCTTCATGAAGAAAACTGCTGCCGTAGTTTCTTGGAAGTTTATGGTGAACATGCGCTAGCTGAGCGAACGTGCCAAAAGTGGTTTGCACGATTTAAAAGTGGTGATTTTGGCTTGGAAGACGATGAACGTCCTGGGCAGCCAAAAAAGTTTGAAGATGAAGAACTGGAAGCATTACTCTATGAAGATTGTTGCCAAACACAAGAAGAGCTCGCAGAAGCTTTGGGTGTCACTCAAGTAGCCATTTCAAAACGTTTAAAAGCAGCTGGATATATTCAAAAGCAAAGAAATTGGGTTCCACATGAACTCAAGCCGAGAGACGTCGAAAAGCGGTTTTTCATGTCCAAAATGCTGCTGGAAAGCCACAAAAGGAAGTCATTTTTGCATCGGATTGTTACTGGTTATGAAAAGCGGATCCATTACGACAACCCCAAGCACAAAAAATCAAATGTGAAACTCGGCCAACCAGCCAAATCAACGGCAAAGCCGAATATCCATGACGCGAAGGTAATGCTCTGTATTTGGTGGGATCAGATGGGTGTGCTGTATTATGAGCTGCTAAAACCGGGTGAAACCATCAATGGACAACGCTACCGAACATTTGAAGAGAGCAGTGGCCGAAAAACGCCCGGAATATGCGACCAGACACGAGGCAATAATTTCCATCATGACAACGCTCGGCTCCAAGTTGTTATTCCGGTTAAGAACTATTTGGAAAACAGTAGATGGGAAGTCTTACCCCACCCGCCTTATAGCCCAGACCTTGCCCCTTCTGACCACCAGAACGCCCTCACTGAAATACGGTTCACATCAGAGCAGAATATCAAAAATTGGCTTGATTCATTCTTGGCTGTCAAGCCAGCGCAGTTCTTTTGAGATGGGATCCACAAATTGCCAGAAAGATGGGAAAAAGTCATAGCTTCAGATGGGCAATACTTTGAATAAGCTATTGTACATGTTTTTCTTAAATAAACGTTCAAATTTTTGAAAAAAACCGCACGAAATAATAACTGTCACCAACCTTATGAAGGACATTCGAAAAAGTTAAGGAAAGAAAGGGAATCCGAATAATTTTTTTTATTTTTGTAATTGTGAATGAATTTAATAAAAACAGAGATTTAAAGCAAACAAAAAAAATTTACATGAATTATGAAAATATTTTTTTTTTTTACTTTGAAGTCTCCAAATTTTATTTGTTTCAGTCCTTAGTTTACACGAAAATCGTCAAATAGCTAAGCTTTAATGATTTCGGGATTATTTTGAGAATGGTGTTTTTGTATCCAGTTTTTCCTTTATAAGTTGTTTAAGTTAAACACTTTTCGGTAAGGACACTAAGCGAACACTAATTTTATCAATCCGAAATTTCCTATTGTTGCCCATAATTCAACTGTTATATGATCCGGCCCCACTGTATTCCTCCTGTTCATCCTTTTTACGGCTTTGTTAACTTTGGCTTCCATAAAATAAGTCGTTTGTATAGCTCGATAAGACATTGCTCCTTTTTTCTTTGTTATGCGGCAATCTCAATTTTGTTTGCCCTGCTTTATATTTGCACTTCTCTGTTTCTTGCCGACTGCAGAGAGGATGTGATTCTAATTCCCGATGCAATGCCTCTACTGGTATTGGTTATGCTCTAGCTACCGTATTCGCAATACGACAGATCTTGCAGATCCAAAACGATATCAAATCACAACCTCTCCATCAATTTAAAGGCCGCATATGACAGGATCTATAGAAACGAGCTATTCAGAGGCATATCCAGTTCTGAGATTATTGTCAAACTCGATAGATTGCGCACAATGAAATCAAAGTAACACCGGAAAATCGTTAAAAAGGAGTCAAAAAAGTGTCTATTCATGCCGCAGAACCATGGACATTAGGAATTATCTTTCGTGTCCTTTTTTTTTGTTCCGGTAGTGCCCGCAATAGCTACAGCAACATTAACATGAGTTCTCATAGGTTGCCTGAGACTGCTAGGAGAGGTAGGACGAATGGATACCGACGTTCTGACCTAAAGAGTTCGACTCCTAATCTGCAGGACGTTGTAGGGACAAACCTCACCTAAAGTGGAAGGAAATCTAGATCATCTTAGCTCTCCAACAAAGTTGTCCAAACACCGTATAACTCGTCATTGGAAAGTTGTATAGGTTGGGAAGCAGGTCACCTATGAACTGTAGCGCCACCTAGGTAGGTAGGTAGGTAAAAGTGGCTGTTGGAAAGACCAACCCACTTAGGCCTATTGGCCCATTGTGATGCCATGTGGATCTATGATCCATTACTCATGGAACCGGTTAGACCGTATGATGAAGCGTAGGAGTCTATATTCTTTAGATCGCTTAAGTCATTGTAGAAGAAAGCTCCTAAGTGAAGTTTGCTTCTTTGGGAGAGAGCTGGACATGCACAGAGTAAGCGGAAGTCCATGCAGGTTCTACAGAAATCGTTTGTAAAAGCGCCAAGCCTACTTGCATGCACGCCTATAAGGTATGATGGCGCTGAGATGTTTCATATTTAGAAGGATCAGATTCCACTCTGACCAGGTCTGTTTGGTCGCTAGACATGTTGATCCAACAGTTCACCTATCCACCGTCTGTTCTTTTATTGGCATCCAGCTTTAATATTGATTTGCACGTAGCGATTGGTATACCTATGTTACCCTTTTCCGGTGCAATAGGTAGAATGGTTCCAATTTCGGCGAGTTCCTCGGAATGTCTCTGCGGCCTGGCACCCAATAAATGTGAAGGTTGAACTGCTGTGCATTCCCCGCAAGAGATGAACGGCATTCGAGGGCAGTTTTAGAATTTAGTGAGACTGAGCCTGGGGACTTTGCCGATATCACGTTTCTCTTCAGCCAGGAGAGAGCTTCTTTAATCGCCAAAATTTCTGCCTGAAACACGCTGCAGTGATTTGGAAGATTGAAAGAGATACACCGCCACCAACCCCGCTATCAGTTGTAGATCCATCTGTGTAGAAGTGGATTGACTTGCCCTTCATGAACGCATCTTCCTTCCATAAGGATCTAGAGGAGAAGCTTACATGTAAGTCGTTGTTAAACCAAAATTCAGATATGGTGTAATCGATGTTCTCTGTGAGGATTCTTAATATATCGAGGGATGTCAAGTGAAACAGAATATCTAATGCCGCAGAGGGTGTAGAACGTAGGGCTCCGCTTATGCATAGACATGCTGTTCTTTGGACTCTGTTTAGTTTACTGCAGTTGACTATATTGTCTAAGGCCGTCCACAAGAAAATAACACCGTAGGTGAGTATCGGTCTTATGACCGAGATGTATAGCGAGTTGGTTATGCGAGGTTGAAGGCCCCATTTGTTAACAGTGGCTGTTTTGCAAGAGAACAAAAGCTACTGGAGCTTTCTTGACTCTTTCTTGAATGTTGGTTTCTAGTTTAGTTTCCTACCAAAATCCAGAAGGGGTCGGACAAGGGTAATGTAAAGTTATCTTGTCACATTAGGGTTGCACAATTTTTTAGACCCTCGCTTGATAAAACCGAGCGATGAGTTGGCTTTAAGGATCAATATGCGAAAGCCATAGATTGACATTTGGAGACATTAAGCTCAATCAAGTTTTTAGACACCAAGTGGAAAACCTATCGAGGTCTTCTTGAAGGAGAATAGAGTCTTGGGCTGAAGATATAGTCTTGGAGAACTTAGTGTCGTCGGCGTAATTGAATAGGGAGCAGTGTTTAATAATCCTATCAAGATAGTTTATAATTAAAATGAAAAAGAGGGGACCTAGATGGCTGCCTTGTGGGACACCAGAAGTGGCTAAAGCAATCGCTATAATAACAGTTCTCGAGATAAGAAGATATCCATTTTAGCAATACGGGGTCAAAGCCGAGGGAATACTATTTGAAAAGGATCAATTGATGTGATATTTTATCGAAGGCCTCAACGAGGTCTGTAGCAATAACATCGATTTCGTTTCCATTTTCTAGGGTTGAAAGTGCGAAGGATACGAATTCAACTAAATTTGTAGCAGTTGATCTACCTTTCAGAAATCCATGCTGACTAGGTGATATAAGTGACTTGCATTGAAAGCCCAGAACTCCATATAAAAAACTTTCGAACATTTTAGGTACGAGTGAGAAAGCTTAGCAATGGGACGGTAGTTGGTTACTTCATTCTTTGATCCCTTTTTGTGAATCGGGGTCATGTGAAATATGGAGGAAAGTGGTTGCGAAAGACTGGAGGCAGACTTTTTGAGAAATATTGCTGGGAGCCGGTCTGGCCCGGGTAGAAATTCATCATTGAGATTTTGTAACTTTTCTTCGATAAGGGTTGAATCAAAAGATTGAGAGAGAGAGAGAGAGGGGCCAATGGACAAATTGGGAAGGTACTTGAAATATATATGGGGTCGGGTACAAAGAAGTTGTCAGCAAATGATTGTTTGAAAAAGTTTGCAAAATAGTTGGCAATAGTATGTGGGTCGGTCGACGATATATTCTCGAGGGAGAGAGAGCGGGATAACCGTCTGATTTACTTTTGTAGTTGACGAATTGATAAAATATCTTAGGATCGTTGATAAGGTTGGTCTGCGATGTGTCGAGAAAGAGGCAGTTATAGAGCTGGGTGAATTGGAGGTAGGTTCCAAGATAGTTAGAGTAGTCAGAATAAGAATTGGTGCCAAGAAAAACTGTCCATAATTTATTTCGTTTGTTTCGCAAAGAGCGAAGTCTTCTGTTATACCAGGGAGGGGAAGTAAATGATGATTTATGCCGAGAAAAGGGGACGTAAAGAGAAACGGAATTAAATATTTCACTGTAAAGAATGGAGACAGCATCAGATAAGGATAGGTTGGTAAAATCGAAAGAAGATTTGCTAAGATATATTGATTTTGCGGAAATTTGCTTTATAGAAGTTGTAAGAAGAGATAGTAGGGGAAGGAGTGGACTGGGGTGGAGAGTTATGGAAAATTGAGAGAAGAAGAGGGGGGTGAAAGTTGCCGACAGTTGATAGGTTAAAGGGACAAAACGTTACTGTGGAGTTAATGGGATCGCTAGAGAAAATAAAGTCTAGTTGCCTACCGATGGAGTTAGGGACGCCACATACTTGGCATAGGCTTTAGTCGGTTATGCTATCAATGAGTAGAAACCCCGCGTTTGACTCGGTAAAAAATAAGTGATCATCCGGTGGAATCCACTTCAGCAGCGGCAGATCTAAGTCACCAAAGATAAGGATATCGTCGATGGAATCACTTAGGTCCATTAGTTGGTCAGTTGCTTTAATAGCAAGGATGTAGGATTCGATAGGTTGAGCTGGGAGAGTGTAGCAACACATAGCGTACAGGTCAAGTTTAACAGAGGTAGAGATAGCGATGAGAGAAGCGTTGAGGTTATTGTGAATAGCTAGTAGGACAGCTCCACATGGAGAATCAACTTTAGGGAGGACAGGATCATTAACCGTAGGAAGAAAGTGATCATCATTTCGGAAAATGTTATAAGAAGATGGGAATAGCTCCTGGCTCTTTAAGACGGGGATCAGATTGGTTTCTGTAAGAGCATAAACGTCGAAAAAGAGGCCACTCTTTTAGAGTGCACATAGCTGTGGAAAGTAGCGAGGTCATCCGCAACCTTTTAGGAAGGTGTGTTGAAGATTTCGTGGTACCTGTTGCAGAGTTTCCTGATACTGGTTATATCAGTAGGAAGGCCTTCCTGTGGGATGGAAACCAAGACACTTGTTTTGGTTTTTCCCTCAAAGCAAACAGAGTCGGATTTACCCGTAAAGATATGCGAGAAAGAGAAATCTATTTTCGTATATCTTTTTATCCCTTAGCCTAGGGAGCGCGTAACGGCATTCCGTGGTGTTTATATTCTTTTGGGTCAATTTAACGTTAGGTGGGGAAAGGGGATCGAAAATAGAGGCAGGGGCCCGAGGAACCGAGGGCGAAGGCGGGGTAGAAGCGTGGTTTAAGATATGCGAACTGATAAAGAGGAAAGGAGGGGAAAAGTTGGGAAATATTTTGGTTTTAAGGCTTCAGTTGATGTCAGGTTTAGGATATGGGTGGGAATGGATCTTAGCGATTTAGAATTAATTTTAGACAAAACGTTGCTTCGTTTTGTTTCAATGTTTTTATTAGTCGGTTGATCCGTCTATTTGGAGACCTGCAGCTTCCGATGTTGACGTTGGTTTTGGATGGGTTAACAAATAACCATTCATATCTAGACGGTAAGTTGATCTTGAAATTCCACTTCTGCACCCAGAGCAGTTTGTCTCTTGTAATCAGACCATGAATTTTGATCCCCTGAGGTTGTCCAAGAGCCAAGAGCCAAGAGCCAAGAGCCGAGGCATCATAGGATTGTAGAGAGGATTTTTCTTATCCGCGGTGCCTTGGAGGTTTCCGTGAATTGTCACAGAATGACCTCCAGGATTGTCGCTTTGCCTTACTCAGTTCTTTTTTGTATAATTTGAGGGATTCTTTGTATGAGTCGTAGTCAGTCACTTATGCTTTTTGCTAATTTGAAAAGTTTTTTGCAAGTGTTTCTGAGCAGTCCCAGTGCTGGTGTCCACCAGTGTGGCTTTTTCTTGCCTCTAGGTTGAATAAGAGGGCAGGAAGCGGCCATGGCTCGATTGAGAGCCAGGGTGAATTTTTTAATTTTCATGTCAAGATATTGTTTCTGACAGTATCCCTCTGTATTTTGGTCAATCAGTTTTCCGATAATTCCGGAATGCTGGCTGGCTGGGAGAAGCATCACTATCTGTGGTCTGGAAAAGAGTGTTCAGACGAAACCATCCAGTTCGTTAGCATTTGAGTGATATCTAGCACTTCCTGTCGGTTTTTTGTTATAAAAGTGGGCTTATTGCCAATGTTGCAAACAATGAGGTTAGTACTTTTTATATAATCAAAGAGTGACTCACCTCTATCGTTGATGTCGGCACTGCCCCATACTGTGTGATGAGCGCTAGCGTCGCATCCGATGATGAGGCCAGGTTTTTGCCTTGCAGCTTCAAGTACCACCCTTTCCAGGTTATCACCAGGGAGAGGGCCCACATGATCGTGGCCAAAGTATTCTGCCGATGCCAGTCAGTAGGAGCCAATAGGAGGCTTTAGCAGTCTGTACTCTCTGGTCTGGCAACGGTTATGTTGGGATCGCTGAGATTAAGAATTAAAAATGCACTAATGCGTTTCTAATCTTACCTTTGTCTCTTGTATAGAGCGGAGCGTATACGTCTTCTACAATCCATGGTTCCTGGATTAGGATAATGTCTTCTCCGTTTTTGGAGAGACGCAAAATGATTGCTGCCGCAGCCTTTTTTTAGTGATCGAGATTAATCTGGAGAAATCGTATCAATGCTACAGTTTCCCAGAGTGGTCTCCACCATGGTGTTCTTGAAGTTCTCCGATTCTGAAGATGTGCTCAAGAGCTCATCTTCTTTCTCTGATCGTATAGAACCTCTTTTTGCTTCGTCCTGGGTTTGCATTTCCGACAGGATGTCAGAAGAGGAGACCGGCGGCTTAATTGCCACCTGGGATAGATTGGAGTCGTCGCTATTCATTTCTGGAAAGGATATCAACGCTCCAAGATCTAAGGTTGTATTTAGTGGTGTCTCCGTTAAAGGAGGAGAAGCTTGCTTATCAGCATCCAGCTCATCCTTTTTATACGCCCTTAGGTGTATTGACTCGAAGCCGAACCGAATCATGCCCTTTGTCTGCGCTAGAGGGTTAAAGGATTCCTTATTGATCACGATCAACGCGCATCATGAATCGGAAGGATAGGGTTGCCGATCCTGATGATTTCCAGAATACTTCCTGGGGAGGAGGGTTCGCCTGAGATCCAGATCCACCTTAGACACGCCCTCGAATTCAAGAGATCTCTGATTGGCACATGCGATGAGCTTGATGTAGCATTGGTGTCAGCCAGCGTCGCTTGTGATGGGAGGTGGTCCAGGGTTTTCCCCGGCCAAGCTTTAGCTTAGCCAACTACCACCGTTCAGGTGTTATTGATCCATCGATGTCGTTCGCCCAGGGGTTTTGATGTTGTAAGTTTTGTGCCTCTTGGGAATAGACACGTTTTCTTCCAACGATCTCTTGCGCTTGGAAGAGCCTTTTGTTGTTTTGGGAGCAGTGGAAGCAGTCGGCAGTGTTTTAGGATGTTGTTAGCCCACTCAATCTTGCTCTTCATATCCGCACTTCTCTCAACCTCCGGAATAGATCCGAAGGTTTTGATGCGTAAAGCATTTCGGCTTCTTAGGTAGAGTGCCTTCGATGGAGCTTGCCGATGCAGCTGAGCCCAAGATTCCTCCTTAGGGGGAGGAGCTTTAGTAGCAGCGACAAGTCCGTGATGGAAGTGATGGGACCGTGACTTGCCACAGCCTTAACACTTCTCAAAGATCTCTTTTTAGGCTCGTTGCGCTTGCCTTTAGAGGATGGTGCACCATGACCTGCCACAGTTTTACCTCTGCTCGACAATGCAGGAGTCTTGCCGGTAGTTGGTGCAGTCACCGTTCTACCGCCCGGTATTAAAAGAGTACCGGCCTTGGGTTTTGTTTTGTTTAGGTTTTCCGTGATGTGGGTGGGAGAAAGGGTGGTCCATCTGTACAGAGATCCGCTGTATACAGATAAGGCTAGCTAATCCGGAGGTCGCCAGGTATTCGGATACTCCGTTCGCGACTGAGTTATTTTTGGAGATGCTGGGCCCTCAGCCAGGTTGATCTTCGGTACGGGTCGTATGACACCTTGATCCAGCCCAGGGGAAAAAGGAGTGGCTGGGAAGGGGCTCGCGTTAGAAGAAAATTGTCCAAATACCTTATTAATTGGAAAGTTGCATAGGTTGAAAAGCAGGTCACCCATGAGCTGTAGCGCCACCTAAGTACTTAATAAAAAAGAATGCTCATACTGGAAATTCCATGGTGGATGACTACGTATATCGTGCAAATGCTCTTTTCCTGTCTGCTTGAGTTCCGCTCCTGTAATGTATTTGTTTTTAATTTTCATACTTTAATATTCACTCTTACGTTCTCTTTAATTTTTTTATCGTAAAATATCAGAATTCCGTCGATTAAAATACAATTTTGAAAGTAACGATAATTTTCATAATTAATCTGTATCAGTTTCGCACTCCATTAACAACGATTTTTCACTTGAATTTCTATTGCTGGTGGCTATTGAGTCGAGATGAGAATCAGAAATTAAAAAATTTCCAAAAAAAAAAAGAAAACAGGATTCTCCCCCAATATATTGCCATTGAAAGCGAGCGTTTCGCTTCGATGGTTCTATTCAGTCCATGTTTCAAAATTAATGCGGCCTACTTTTACGGCATGATGTTCCAGACTCCAATGCAAACTTCTGTATAGGAATCCTGTGCAAAACAAAGCCACTAATTTCCCCTTCAAAATTACTTTTTTTAAGAAAAATTGGAAACCTTCATAAAATGCTTTGCCTCATTTTTTCACAAATAGAATTTGCAATACAAATTTCGTTAACCACATGTGTATCCAATATTATAGTTCGTTGTGAGCATCACTAGAGTTCACATGCATCACAGACTCCCTCGAAAATCATCAGCCTGCATCCTCTTCCCGCTCAAAAACTGCAACAACTTTAAATTGTGTGTACATTCAACCGCATAAAGGCGATTTTATGCCCTTTTGTGGCCAACGAACCGAGCAATATTTTCATATAATGTGATATGAAATGAACCCTATTCGTGCTGGTGCCGCTGCTTTCATTTGCCTGCGCAAAGTCCCAACCAAACTAACTGATGCTGAAGCCTATTTGCAGGCTTGAATGGATATAACCTTAAAAAATAATAACCAACCAACAACAAAAAAATAAACAAAACAAAAAAAAATAAGACTATGAAAAAGTATTTAGCTACTTTGGAGTACCCTTGTGAACCACTTTGGCTCTTTTTTGCACCCTGAAAGCAAATGCTTGTGAAATGTTGTATTATTGGAAATTTTCCTCAACATCATCACCATCAGAAAGTTTTCCTGTTCAAAAAAAAAAGAGAAAAACTCAACAGAGAAACAAAAAATGAAAACTGAAATTCGATGCAAATTATTGTCATCACAGAAACTCCAAAATCCCAACTCGGACAAAAAAAAAAAACTCAGTTTGCAACAAAACTCTCGATATTGATTGACTAAGTCAGGGCATCACTGATTGGATCAAAAAAGTCACAAGTGCTGCCAACAAAAAACCAACTTTCCTCTTGGTCTACCAAAATTAAAAAAAAAAAAAAAACACTAAAAACCCAAACTGGCAGGCCGTAAAAAACGGAAGTAAAAAGCCAGATCAAATGGTAGAGAGTGCCAAAGTGACGATGTACTTTTAAAGAATAAAAAAAAGAGAACTCGAAAAAGGCGGGAAAAAAAATGACAAAACTTATTCAATTTTTCAGTTAAAATTAAGAAAATCTCCATCTCCATCCATTCGAATTCTAGTGTTCTGCTGGGAAGAAGTGTTAATAAGGACGACATGACAAGAAGTAGAGAGAGAAAAAAAAATTCTCATTTCTAGGCAAAGCCAAAGACTAGTGGCAGCCGGGGTGATCCAAACCCCACCCAATGTAATCAAGGATGGAGCGGTAAAGTTGGAAAAATAAAAACAGAGCGAGCAAAAAATCACTGAAACTCAACTAATGGACACATTGGTGCGACTTTGGAACTTTGCCAGCTTTTTGTTCTTCGCCCATTCGCATGCACATACTCGCATGTACGAGTGTACATTCGTACAGTCAGTCACACAATCGTGCCATTGTGCTGCACAGATGACGTATCCTTCAGCCTGGAGTTACTCTGGGTAAATCGTTTTCCTTTTTGGAGCAAAAACAAAGTACTCAGAACTGAGAACTTAGAACTCAAAACTTTTACGTGTAATGCGGATGGGGGATGGATCCTTTCTAATGCTAAGTGAAAATTGAAACACAGCAACCGACAACCGATATTCGACCGTAGTCGACAGTCTAAGACCTAAGTAGCCATCTTTCAGTTAATCACTTTTGTAAGGTCGCATTGCGTCAGAATTCGTTACGTTACGTTTCATTTTATTTGTTGCAGTCTCGCGTGAAATTATTGTACCTACTCGTACATCCCATAGAACAACAGACGGCAGATGAGTGTGTGTGAGTATGTGTAAGTGTATGCTTGATGTGCACACCTTCTGATGTATCTACGAATATAAGCTAAGCAATGGAAGTAGTCGTACTTCTAATATGTGAAACTATCTGCACCTTTATAGAGAGCACAGCTTCAAATGTGCCATGTGTGCATCCTTTAAACCTCAAGTACTTCTAGCTCCCCTATCGACAGAGAGGTGGCTCTATGTACGAGTATATATCCTTGGGTGATGAAGAATCTGGTATCTACGCATCACATCATTACATACTACATACTACATACTCATAAGAGCGAGAGAAAATGAAAATGAGCTCTATGCAAACAAACGGATAGAGGTATTCCTAGAGTCGGGAGCCTGTCACATAAAGTGATTTTTCCCAGCTTCGAGATGCCTTCAGTAGTATCCTTGTACTCGCATGTTGGGGACTAACACAGCAAACACAAACGACAACAGGAGTAGCATCTCAAATGGTGATTAAATGTAGAAAGGGCCATTGTAACCTGAAGAGGACTTGAGACCAATCTAGAAGCTGGAAGCTGCAAGTTGCAAGCAACCTCAGCAGCACAGGCGATAGAATGAAAAAAGCAAAATAAAATGGAAGAGAAAATCTCCGCAAGTACATTCAGTCAATTTTATGGAATAAATGACAAAGGTAACCATTTTATTTATTTATTTATTTTTTTTTTTTTTCATGCAGCAGTCAAGACCTTAGTCATCCATTTGGAATTCTCATAAGAGCCTTAACGATGTATCTAACAGATATGAATATGGAAGGCAGCATCGTATGATACGGCACTGTACAAGTTTGGGTTGGAGGTGAATGAATATGCACACATTTGTGCTGGAATTCTGGTGTTTTGAGTCATGGAGGAGCTTCATAGAGATGATTTGTGACGTATGCAGACGAACTACGATTATCTCTGTTGGATGGGAACAACGTAATAGAGGGATACGTAGCTATTCAAACAACTTACTTATACATACTCGTAAGCCCAGTGATGAACAGCTTCGAGATTAGCTCATGTGGGACGATGAATTTATGGCATGCTGGTATACTACTGGGTCACAGATGGTAAAAGCTTGACCTGTAAAGGTCGTTAATTGAATTTAGCAGACGAGATCTTTCTTGCATCTCGGTGCTGATGATGAAACACGCTCGACTGACCATGTCTACATTTGGAGAGTTATCAATTTTTGCTTTGGAACGGATAAAGGACCCTTGGATTTGGATTTTGATATTAACTCTCCTTTAATGTACGGTGTTGGGTGAAAATTTAATGTCTTTGTACCCAGTGAACCTATGCATTTTTCTTCTTGATTGCATTCAATATCGAGATGGCCATAGTAGCCTACCTTAGAGATATTTCGTTCGCCAGATCATAAAGTTATTTATAGTGGCATCGTACTAACTGTAAATAAGTTTATGTTGCAAATCGATAAACAGATATTTCCATTTGGATGTGAATTTGTGATCAGAGGAAGTCCTCAGAAGGCTTGAGATTCAGGTTTGTGAGCGAACGCCTAATTAAAATTCGCATCAAGGTTAGATGCATTACATAGGCAATGATTATTTGTACGAGCTCATTGATTAGACATAAGAGATATAAGGGATCTTATCAGAAATTTAGGAAAAGAGAGCATTTTAGTGGCAGACTAAAGAAAGAACAACCTAAGACAATATGTTTGGAGATACGCTCAGCGAAAGTTAGTTAAAGGGAAATGTACTTTTGTACAGATAATGTGTTTGTAGTGTAAATGAACAGTTATGTTGTAATACAAACTCCTTGTTATTCCCCGAACGCTATCTAGAGTTTCCTCATAATAACTTTATATACACCCTGAATGAATCGAACTGCGACCAACTTCAGACTGTTATAATTTTCAAACCGTTCATGACAGTGAGCTCAAATTGTGACACATGACAGATAATTTGATTATTTACAAGCCTTTTAAACGATTTGCCTCTCAGTTATGTTGTAAAACTTTTATCCGCGATGGAATTCAAACGTGATAGTGTTATTGCTTTATATTTGGCTGGAAAACCACAAGTAGCTATCGTTAAAACCTTAACTGGAATAAATCATTTGTGTATCGAACCATAGCTCGTTACCGTGATATTGGCAGCGTTGCAAAACGCCATGGAGGTGGTCATAAAAAGACAGCAACATCGGCAAAAATGGTTCGGAAATTGAAGGCTCGGATTGAGCGAAATCCGCGTCGAAGTGGAAGAAAAATGGCTCGTGAGCTCAATATATCGTTGGAACGGATGCAACACATACTAAAAAACGAGCTTGGGCTCAAGCCATTGAAGTTCCAAAAAGCACATGATCTTACACCGCAATAGAAAAAAGTTAGAGTCGAAAGAGCGAAGGAATTGCTACGCTTGCACGAAAGTGGTGAGTTGCCCAATTTGGTTTTTTCCAATGAGTCGCTATTTGTTATCGAGCAATATGTCAACAAACAAAATGACCGAGCTTACTTGCCAGAGAGGTCCTTCGAAAATGTACACCTTCGGACGGCCACCAGAAAGCAGGCAGCACCGATGGTGATGGTTTGGGCCGCCATAATCGCCGATGGTCGCTCTCCGCTCCGCTATTTTTGGACCGTGGCGTCAAAATTAATGCGATCGTATACCGAGAAACTGTCTTAGAGGCAGTATTAAAGCCTTGGGCAAACAATCATTTCAGTTGGAGACCGTGGACATTTTAACAAGACTCGGCACCGTCTCACAAAGCGCGCGTCAACCAAGATTGGTTAAAAAACAATGTTCCACACTTCATTTCTTCGATACAATGGATTGTAAATTCTCCGGATTCAAATCCGTTGGATTTCTCTGTCTGGGGTATTTTGAAGGCGAAGGTTGGCACTAATACCAAAGTTGGGACCACCTCAAATAAGCACTTCGCTGGGAAAAATACAAAATACCGCAGAGCCACTTGCGTGCAGCGTGCGATGCTTTCTTCGACCGTCTCAAGGCCATTATTCGCGCCAAAAGTGGACATATTTAAAACTACTGATACAATTTGAAAATTGATGTATTTTGCAACATGTTTTGCTTTGGCACAATAAAATTTATCAAAAAATAAAAAAATTATAGCATTTTAAAAACTTGGAGTTAGAGTCATTTACCCTGTACATAAGTAATAGTAGTCTGGCATAACTGCCAAATCGAAAGAAAACAAAGGAAAAGCCAGATCCGCAAATGATCGGCCATCTTTCTTTACGATTCTGGTGACAGAGGAGACCACACGTCCCAATAAGAGAAATGATTGAAATATAAAAAAGTAGATCTCGATTCTAAGAAGTAATCTTTGTTTTTTTCGAACGTTAAGTACGAGTAAATAGAAAGTAAAGTATTACATTCAAAATGTCACAACGTGTAACCCGGCAAGTCATCATAGAAGCACTCACAGAAGCCGGAATTACATTTCCCGTTAATGCTTCTGTAATGCAACTTCGGCCACTTTACAACGAGTTGCTCGCATTAAACGAAGTTGATGATTCAATCGTGTCTGCCAAGGAAGCTCCGATTTATTTACCCGCTGTCACTGTTAGTGAACCTGCTGCCACTGTTAAGCACTAATTGCTTCCGAGGAAACCGCTGTAACCGCTGCTGCTGGAGATTTCACCGATGCTGCTGTTGCTGTAAACGTTGCCGAAAGTTCTGCCATGAATTTACTTACCGAAGCTACTACGCTGCTCACACTCATCCTACAGTTGTTACTCCCCAAGGGCAAAGTGACGTTTAGCAGTTGGAGGAGCAACTAAGATTATTGTGAATGCGGCGTGAGATGCTCGAATGGCAACAGCAAATTCGGGCAATGGAAGGACGCAATCTCCAGGTACGTGTAAATTTCGAGGAACTTGATGCCGCTGTGCCAAAATTTACTGGTGACGACCACTATGATGTTCAAAAGTGGTTCGCGCAGTTTGAAGACTATACCAACATGTGCTCCTACTCGAATAAAAATAAGTGTCTGGGTGTTCGGTGTTGTATCGAAGGGACAGCAAAGAAGTTCGCTTTTAATTTGGGCCTAGTCGAATACGATGAACTGAAAGCTGGTATCATAAATATATTCAAGCGTACGGTAACACGGCAAGAGGTTTATCGTCAACTCCGTTCCTGCAAGCTGAGACCAAATGAATCATGCCTCAGTTATGTCGTGTCTATGCAGTCCATAGCAGCAAAAGTCGATATTGGGGAAACAGAATTGGTCGACATCTTCATTGACGGAATCCCTGATGCAAGTAACACCATTACATTCCTGTATGGCGCCAACTCCATAGATGAACTTGTTCGACGTATGGACCGATATGAACAACGTCGGTTCAAAGGCACCACAGCTATACCGATCGCCGCTATAAACAAGCAAGAAATCCGTATTTTTTTTTATAAATTAGCGCGCGCTCAAGGGGTTAAGGTACCCTTAAAATGTTTGTACACAGCGCGGAAGACGGAAATTTAGGGAGGAAAAAAAGGATAGGTACCGATGTACGTTGGTTTTATATGTCTGAATGTTATAATGACTAGGAAATAGAGAGCTCGGCAGGGCATTCCACAAGCGAGTTGTTCGGCTTAGAACGAATCACGATATTTGACAGTACGTCCGAAAGTGGGCTTGAGGGTATACCGATGTGCATTCATAGCCAGACGTGTGTTACGGTTAAAGGTTTGAAGGGACGGAATGCTACTGGCGATTTCTATGGAGCACTGCTGGTGGAAATAGCGATAAAACAAAGTGAGACACGAGACATTTCGTCGGTGTTCGAGGGTGTCCATTGACTGAGTGATATTGGTATCAGCTATGAGTTTTATCACACGGTTTTGAATCCGGTCTAGCAGATGCAGAGATGTTTTAGGCACACCTGCCCAGATGTGAGCATTGTACTCCAATGAGAAAGCCTAGACGTTGGCCTTATTGTGAATGTCGACAGTAGATTGTCGATTGTGAATTTTGGTATTGTGTACTGTGATTGTGATCGACAATTGTCGATTTGGCAGTCGATCGTAGTCGACTAGAAATTTGTGGTCGTTTGTTTGTTTCAAAAAAAAAAAAAGGGATTTTTCATCAGAAAATGTAACAAACGCAAATCAAAATAACGTCAATTCACAATACATAATTGATTTTCTTGTCGATTGAATTACACAATACCAAATACAAAATCAATCGACGCAATCGATAAACGACACTCGCAATAAGTTTCGTTGTTTCAACTGATCGCAATTCGGACACTATCAAAGTGCATGTCCGCAACCACTACGACCACCGGGTTCCTGCTTTACCTGCCACCAAATGGGACACTTTCACAAGGATTGTCCGAAATTGAAGATGAGGAGATCACAAACAGTTGCTGCAATCTCGGGGAGCTCAACAGATGTTCATTCCAGTGTCGAGAACAATGAGAATATGGCTGGAACTGTTCGCGTTATGGCAAAGGTAAACGTGGCATTTTTTTATTTTTGTTTGTAATCAAAGCAGATGCACTGAATTCATAAATCGTTTGTCCTTAATTGATTCCTGTAGTCCGATTAGCATAGTTCAGCCTTCAAGAATCCCCGCGATTATTAAATTATCAGATGTTTCAGTGCTAACCAAATTCCGCGGCCTGGGTAATGGCCCGGGGAATAATCTGCCCTAGTCAATCATCTTACACTTCATCCATTGTATTAGTGAAAAAGAAAAATGGCGAAATGCATTGATTATCGAAAACTATTCTTGGCAACTTCCCGTTACCTTTAATTGAGGACTGCATAGAGTATACCTCAGGTAAACGTTGGTTTACTATGCTGGATGGAAGCCAACTCAATAGCCTTGACGTCTTTTGTTACTCCTCATGGCCAGTTTGAGTTTTTGAGGATGCTATTCGGGTTAAAGAATGCCCCCGCGAACTTTCAGCGATTTGCTTACAACATTTTTTGTAATTTGATCGATGCGAATAAGATCATACTTTATACTGGCGATATTTTGATTGCATCAGTTGATTTTGAATCGCATGTAGAGGTAGTCAAGGAAGTCTTTGGTAGGATATATGAAAAAGGGCTTGAAATAAAATTAGCCAAATGCAAATTCGGTTATGATGAGATTGAATATCTGGAATACTTCGTTAACTCCTCCGGTATTCGACCAACTGATGCACATATTCATGCTATAAAGAACTACTCAGTTCCGACAAGTCCGCAGGAACCACATTCCTGCATTGGTCTGTTTTGTTATTTTCGAAAGTTTGTGCCATCTTTTGCGTAAAAACACTCTTGAACTGCGTGATCGACTAGTAGCGGCACCGGTGCTGGCAGTTTATAGTCCAAATCGTGAAACGGAACTGCACTGCGATGCTAGTAGCCTTGGCTTCGGCTCAGTGTTGCTGCAGCGTCAGGATGATGGGAAATTTCATTCAGTTTTATACTTTTCAAAATCCACAACCACTGTTGAGAGGAGGTATCTCAGCTTTGAGCTGGAAACGCTTGCTATTATTTATTCATTTCTGCGATTTCGAGTGTACTTGGAGGACTGCTGTTCACTCACGATGACTTTAAAGAAAAAACAAGTCAACCCGCGAATAGGTGGCTGGGCCTTAGAGTTGGAAAATTATAACTATTCAATCCAGCATCGGAGTGGTAGTTCTATGGGTCATGTTGATGCTTTGAGCAGATGTTTTCCAAAACTACGTTGGAACGATAATGCTTTTGGCCATGCCGTCGATGACGGTGATTTGGAGTTTCATATTCAGGTGACACAGAGTCGTGACGAAAGAATAAGGGAGATGCGAAGTAAACTGGAAACAGAAGTCGTGAATGGGTTCGAATTACATGATGGGTTGGTTTTTTAAAAGACGATTCAGGTCATTTACTTGTATTCGTTCCGAGTGAAATGGAAGAAAACGTGACTCGAATGGTTCACGAGAAAATTGGTCGGTTGGGCATCGACAAAAGCTGGCGGAAAATTCGGAAGAATTACTGGTTTGCAAACATGAGGCTTAAAGTTAGTCATTTCATACAGAACTGCATTAAATGCATAATGTATTCAGCTCCAACTGGTTCGAATGAATATAACATGTATTATATACCAAAAAAACCTATAGCTTTCGATACAGCTCATATTGACCATTTCGGCCCACTTCCGGCAATTGCTTCTAAGTGCAAACACATATTAGTGGTCTTTGACACATTTACAAAATTTGTTAAGCTCTACCCAGTCAATTCGACTAGTACGAAGGAGGTGTGCTATGCATTGGAAAAATATTTTTATTACTATAGCCGTCCGAGGCGTGTAATATCTGACCGAGGTACTTGTTTCACATTGCGCGAATTCAACAACTTTTCTCGAGCAAATATTATGCAGTACCTCACCGCAAGCGAATGGGCTAGATGAGCGCGTAAATCGTATATCCAAAACAATATTAAGCAAGTTATCTGAGCGCTTACAGCATGCAGACTAGTCTGCGAAGTTGTCTTGTTCGGTGTTGATCTGCGAGGTGTTGTCGTTGATGAAATGACAGAGAATTTGGAGCAAAAATTTGGCAAGAATGTGGACCGCGATTTGGGTAGTCTCAGACTTGAAGCTTAAACTGCTATTGGCGAGGCACAAGAGTATAGTTTGCAATATTTTCTAAGGTACAGTCGACCCGCAAAGACATACCAAAAAGTTCCCGGAATTTAATCAGAAAATTAAAATACAAATTTATTCATTTAAATCTATATTGTCCCCTTCCAAGTAATCCCCATCGACTGCAACACACTTATGCCAGCGCTTGATCCAATCCCCGAAACATTTTTTATATTCGGTTTTCGGTATGTCCATCAGTGCTTCCTCCGATTTTTCCATTACTTCCTCTCGGCTGCTGAAACGCGTTCCCCGTACTGTTTTTTTAACTCAATTGAACAGAAAGAAGTCACAGGGAGCCAAATCAGGTGAATTCGGTGGCTGTTGGATGGTATTTGTTGCATTTTTCGTCAAAAAATTACGAATAATGATGGCACTGTGCGTTATCATGGTGCAAAATCCACGAGTTTTCTGCCCACAATTCTGGTCTCTTTCGGCGAATTGCTTCACGCAAACGTCTCATAACGCCCAAATAATACTCTTTGTTTACTGTCAGGCCTTCTGGCATAAATTCATGATGCACTACACCGTTGTAATCGAGGAAAACTGTGAGCATTGCCTTCTTTTTTGACTGAAAACGACGTGGTTTTTTTGGTCTCGGCTCAATTTGTGAACGCCATTCACTTGCCTGATGTCTGGATTGCGTGTCGTATTCATAAACCCACGTCTCGTCTCCAGTAATGATCCTTTTGATCTTTTGATGAATGTGGGATCGGATTCAGCCTCGCAAATCATCTCTTTTGCGACGTCAACACGGTCTCTTTTTTGTATGAAATTGAGGTCTTTTGGCACCAACTTTGCTGCTACACGACGTAGATGTACTCTTGGCTACCCAACTTTTGCAAATGTCAAGCTATGATGCTAAGATTTAGAGGGAATGTCAACAATAGATTTACCAAAGTAAAAAAAAAAAAAACAGAACTCAAATGGGAATAATGGGAGCACCACACGGTGGAGTCCCCCAGGAACTTTTTGATCAAGGTGATATGTTTTATAAGTTTTTGGGTCTTTGTGTTGCGGAATGGATTTCTTTATGATCTCTGTTAAAGCTTCATTATCGGCTGTATAATGCAGCGTGTTCAGTTTCATAAGGTTTACATTCATATTTCGCTGATAGGTTTCGAGTATTCGGTTGTTCCAAACTAATTTTGGCAAAAGGCTTAGTGGCTTCGTGTTACGAGTATCATAGTTGCCGCCGGCAGCAAAATTGACAGTTACTTCCAGGGGCATGTGGTCAGAAAAGATCTCAATTCATACTTTAAGACTGTCCAGAAGTTTATACCAGCTTCCCGATACAAAGCAGTAATCTATGTATTATTGAGCGGACAACAGCTGTTATCTAAATGAGAGCCTAACGAGACAAACACGGTTCCTCCTGAACAGCGCTCTTGGTCTCAGACGAAAGAAACAACTGTTTGCTGTGTACACAAAACATGGATCTGTGTATGTTAAGAAGTCGGCGAATGGAAAAAGCTTTCTCATTGAAAGCTCTGAAGATCTGCTTGCTGCTACTGCGACGCATCAATGAATATTGTCTACGTTAGCCTATTCATATATTGTAATTCTGTTGTCTATATTCACCTGTTTTTCTCCCCTCCCTTCTTCTATAAACCTCTACCCAAGTCTTCTTCCTCCTCTCTGGTTGTATTGCACTTTTTTTTTTTTTTTGTTGTTTTGTTTTATTTCTTTTTTAATGGATATCACAAGGTCAGGAAACCAATACAGTGTCAATGAAAAATCGACGCACACTATGGTAAATGTTCTATCCAGGAGTTTTGAGGGACTTAAGATTTGTTATTTAAATGCGCGTAGTTTAATCGATAGCAAATTAGACTATTTAAAACACTTTTTTTCTTGTTCCTGTATTAATGTTATTTGTGTAAGTGAAACCTGGTTTAAGCCGAACGTACCTGATTTTTGCTATAAGATATCAAATTTTCAAATTTTTAGGAATGATAGATTTACTGATACAACGGGTGGCGGGGTAGTGATTTATTGCAAATCGGATCTGAAATGTGAAATTATCACTAAATCTAGTGGCAATGGAATCGAATATATTTTAATTGAAATACGCGACTGCAATACCAAATGTTTGGTTGCATGTGCGTACAGTAACAATAGACACTGCTCCCCTGTGCCCTTCTTTTCAGTTATCTCTGAATACTGTGCACTCTATCAGCACATAATCATCTGCGGTGACTTCAACACCAATTTAATAAAGAATGACTCACTTGCTTTCCAAATGAAGGATTTAGTCTCTTCAGTCGGGATGGTAATAGTAAATACTACTTACCCTACACGTTTTGTTGATAATTGTTTACCCAGTCTTCTAGATTTCGTTATTGTTTCTAATCCGTCGCTTGTTCTACTGTTCGACCAACTATCGTTTGATGTTTCTGACCATGATGTTCTTTTCTGTACCTATGATGTGAACTTGTCTAAAACAGTTATCCCAGATTCCTTCATGTTTAAAGATTTCAATTCCATTGATTTAAATGCCCTTCAAATTGCTACTTTTTCAGCTATTTTAGCACAATTGTTCGATCAATGTGTACCAACTAAAACGGTCAAAATACAAAACAGAGCATGCCCATGGTTTACGTCTGAAGTGGTTTGCTCTATTAAGAGGAGAAACAAATTATATAGTAAGTGGAAGCATAGACCATCTAACGATAACTGGTCTTCGTACAAAGCGGCACGTAATTACGCCACCTTAGCTGTACGTACCTCAAAGAAAAACTATTTCGCCTCTAAACTAAATATATCCCTCCCTGCAAAGAAACTTTGGAGTAATTTGCGTAAAATTGGTATATCTAGTAGTAGCAACAACTCTAAATGTGTTCTTGATCCCGATGAACTAAATCATGCATTTCTGGGAGATGATTCCAGTATAAATGAATTTGATTTTAGTCAGACTGAGGAAGTAGTGCACTCGCTGCCAAGACTGGAAGATTTTGTAGTAGTCACTGAAGACGAAATTATCCAATCCGTAACAGCTATCAAATCTGACTCCATAGGTTAAGATGGCGTACCAGTACGCTTTATTAGACTTATATTACCGCAAATTGTATCTCATCTCACACATGTAATCAACTCTTGCATAACAACATCAACGTTTCCTCAGTCCTGGAAAATTGCGAGAGTTTTGCCCATCGCAAAGAAAACCTATCCAGCATCTCCTGCCGATTTTAGACCGATTAGCATTCTACCCTGCTTGTCCAAGGCTTTCGAGAAAATAATAGCAAAACAAATTACGAAGCACTTGTCTCTCAATAAGTTGTTGAGAGCTCAGCAGTCAGGTTTTAGGGCTAACCACAGCTGTTCCACAGCCATGGTCAATTTACTTGAAGAAATAAGACAAGATTTTGACAGGGGTCATGTTTCATTTCTTTGTCTGCTGGATTTCTCAAAGGCCTTCGATAAAGTAAATCATAAAATTCTGTGTTGGAAACTAAAGAACAATTTTGGGTTTAGTGAAAGGGCAGTGAAATTGCTGAGTAGTTTTCTTTCCGGTAGGTCGCAAAGGGTAGTTTCGAGTGAACGTAGTTCTTCACTAGTGGAAATCAAACAAGGTGTGCCACAGAGTTCAATATTGGGACCGATTCTCTTCTGCCTGTTCGTAAATGACCTGCCATTAGTGTGTAGACATTCTTCAGTACACCTGTATGCAGATGACGTTCAACTACACCTAGCGAAACCGTATTCCAACCTTAATGAACTCGCTTTTCTCATTACGAGGGGCGTTCAATATATTCTCGGTATCGATATGAAGGAAAATGCGAATTCAATTTAAATTGTTTTTATTTTTCAAAATAATCTCCCCTAACATCAATGCATTTGTTACATCTTGAGATAAGCTTTTTCAAACCCTCAAAAAAATAAATTTCCTTCCTCCTCCTCCATTTATTGCCGACTTGAGTTCTTCATCATCCGAAAATCTTTTTCCACGAAGACATTTTTTCAAATCCGGAAACGGGAAATAATCACTAGGGGCAAGGTCTGGACTATAGGGTGGGTGTTGGATTTCTGCGAAACCACAATCTCGCGCAGCAGCCTTGGAAACTCGCGCCGTGTGAACAGGAGCGTTGTCATGAAGAAGCAACACACCCGCTGCGAGTTTACCCCGTCTTTTCTTTTTAATTTCCTCCCGCAAATTATGCAAAGTGGAAGCGTAGGATGTGGCGTTGATGGTTTCACCTTTTTTTTTGTACTCAATGAGCAAGATTCCCTTTGAGTCCCAAAAAACTGTGGCCATGAGCTTCCCGGCAGACGGAGTGACTTTGAACTTCTTCGGGGGGTCTGTTCCTTTTTTATGCCACTGCATGGACTCTTGTTTGCTTTCAGGGTCATAGTGGTGGACCCATGTTTCGTCCCCAGTAACAATTCGATCGTCCGCGTTCTCACTACACATCTCCAAAAGCTCTCTACAGCATGCGATTCTCACTTTTTTCTGAGGCGCTGTGAGCATTCGTGGCACCCACCTTGCACTGACCTTTGAAAGGTTAAGATGGTCATGAAGAATGGTGTGAATGGTACCAATTGAAAGCTTGGTGATCTCTGCCATCATTTTCACCTTTCTTCGGGCATCCTCAAGAACAAGTTTTTCGACTTATTTGATGCTTTCTCCCGTACAAGCAGTAGCCGGGGCGCCGGAGCGGGGGTCGTCTTCAATGCTCTCTCTGCCTCTCTTGAACTCACTTGACCACTTTTGCACAGTTGATAATGAAGGTGCGGAACCCTGGTAAACAGCCACCATCTCTTCATGAATAGTTTTTTGACTTTTTCCTTGCTTAGTGAGAAATTTAATTACAGCGCGATGCTCAATTTTCACCATCATCGTCTCAGTTGCCATTATGATTCTGTTTAACTAGAGATAAAACGCGAATTAATAATCACATTTATATGAAATTTTACATGAATGCACTAAAATAATAGTATTACTTGATAAATAAGTCAATTTATACATACAATCACCCCGATACCGAGAATAGTTTTAACGCCCCTCGTAACGATGACTTAAAACGTATATATTCTTGGTCAGTGTCAAATGGGTTACTACTAAATCCGGCAAAATCTGAAGTAATTCCAATATCTAAGAAAAAATTCAATTTTAATCTCCTACCTGACTTATATCTTAATAATAGTAAAATCAAAGTCGTAGAATCAATCACTAGTCTTGGCTATACTATAACTCGAAATCTATCTGGTCACAATCACATCAACGTGGTCATTGGTCGAATCTACGGATGCCTTCGTAAGTTGTGGCTTAGCGCATATTTCACTCCGATTGAAACACGACGAAAGCTGGTAACAACGTTAATATTACCTCTCATAACATATGCTGAGGTCGTATATAGTAGTCTTGACTCATTATCTCAGCGTAAATTACAAATAGCTTTTAATGATGCGGTGCGTTACATTTATGGCATTCGTAGATATCCTCTAGGTATTTACTTGGTTGTAATTTGGAACAGTATATCAATGCTAGAAACTGTATATTCCTACACAAAATTATTAATAATCAAAGTCCGTCTTATTTGTATAGCAGGCTTAATTTCACTCGCTCTTCAAGAACAACGAACCTTATACCCTACCGCTGCAATTTTCTTAGCTCTTCGCCATTATTTTTCATTCACACTGTAAGACTATGGAACTCCTTGCCCTCACATCTGAGATCAATATCAAATCCCTGCAATTTTAAAAGTGCAATACTCCTATATTTCTCCACACAATAAAACTAAACCTATCCCCTTCTTCCTATTCATCCATAATGTTTATTACGAGTATATAAAGTTTTAAATTTGTAATAAAATCATACGAGTACATCTGAAATTAAAATACTATGTACTCGTACTAAAAAAGATAATATCTTAATGTACAAATCATTTGAATGAAATAAATGAAATGAAATGAAATGAAAAGATTCCCCGATAATGGTCAGTTCACCTTTCGAATCACCTTTGCCACTACCATTCAACAAACGCATGTCAAAATCATCGGCAAGTTCAAGAATGTTTGCTTCTTTCTTATCGTTTAGGTCCTTAGATTTGCTTGCTTTTTATAAATTTAATTTTTTTCTTCCAACCTTTTCATTTCGTAAACATAATTAATGTACATATTAATCAATTTACATCTACCCCACACAAAATTCTTAATTAATTATGGCGATGGGTTATTCGTCACTAATTCTTTATGACTACAGAATGACTCCTACGAGTATCTTTATCATTTATTATAATTTTGACACTCATTGTTTTTGAATTGTGAAGTGGAATATGAATAAACAGTGCAACAATAGAGTGGTCACAGCACCTGAACAACAAGAATAACGAATTCAAATAAACTTTAAGCCGACAAGTCAATAATTTGCACAGTGTCAAAGATAAAATCAAGAATAATATCTTAAGCCGGCGCTAGTTCTTTAACAATAGATTCTTCAAACAAGCCATTCGAATTTTCTTTTGAATTTTGTTTAACCCTCTAATGCCTACAACCGCCTCTAGGCGGGGTAAGGCTAACAAGCATTTACATGTAACGGTATGATCTTTTTTTCAATCTGATAAGCTTTACATATAGTTTAAATATTATTTTATGGATAGCTGTTTAAATCATATTGGGTCTACAAGTAAGTTTCCAGCGTTTGTCAGAGATGGCGCCACCAGTGGATCCCGGGCAGAAATGTCAGACCCCATGTGTTTTATTTGTAGGTTTTGTATCTGTCAACAACTTTGCAGCGTTATATTTGAGCAGTTCTATCGGTGTCGTACATTTTATCGAGCAAAATCATGGCAAGTTTCCAGCCAAATAAACGTCATTTGCGGGAAGCGCTGCTTTTATTCTTTAATATGAAGAAAAGTGCGGCTGAGGCCTATCGTTTGCTTTCGAAAACTTATGGGGCGGAATGTATTGGTAAATCGACGTGCCGCGAGTGATTCAAACGGTTCAATAGTGGTGATTTTGGAGTTGAAGACAAAGATCGCCCCCGGAAAGCCGAAAAGTTTTGAAGACGAGGAATTGGACGCTTTACTGGATGAGGATCCGTGTCAGATTCAAGAAGAACTTGCTGCATCATTGGGTGTCACGCAACAAATCGTTTCCCTGCTCCTAAAAGTACTGCGATTCATTCAAAAGGTTGGAAACTGGGTGCCGTACGAATTGAAGCCAAGAGACGTCGAACGGCGATTTTGCATGTCCGAAATGTTACTGCAGCGGTATAAAAATAAATCATTTTTGCATCGTATTGTCACTAGTGATGAGAAATGGATTTATTACGATAATCCTAAATGCAGAAAATCGTATACAAAGCCCGGCGAGCCCGCCCAATCGACGCCGAAACGAAATATTCACGTGAATAAGGTCATGCTCTGCATATGGTGGGATCAAAAGGGTGTCGTATACTACGAACTGCTTCCGAGTGGTGAAACCATTAAAGGACCATTATATCGAACCCAACTAATTCGTTTGAAGCGGGCATTAAAAGAAAAACGGCCAGAATATGAGACCAGGCATGAGTCCGTCATTTTTCATCACGACAACGCTCGGCCACATGTTGCGGTTTCGGTGAAAAACTATTTGGACAATAGTGGATGGGAAATTCTGCCTCACCCGCCTTACAGTCCAGACTTGGCACCATCTGACTACCACTTGTTTCGTTCGATGCAGAACGCTCTTACGGGAATACGCTTCAGCTCAGTAGAGGAAATCAAAAATTGGCTCGATACGTTCTTGGGCTCGAAAGACGAGAAATTTTTTTTGGTCCGGAATTCATAAATTGCCAGAAAGATGGGGGGAAGTTGTAGCTTCCGATGGACGATACCTTGAATAAAGCATTGTAACTATGTTTTCAAAATAAAACTTCAAATTTTGGAAAAAAACGCTGGAAACTTACTTGTAGACCCAATACGAGTAGCTATAGTGCTTTTCGTTTGCAGGCTAAGTTTGTTCAAAGTGAGTAGATAAAAGTGTTTTTTATCGAAAAGTGAAAAAAAAAAAAGGTTTCTTGAACCCGTCTAGAGGCGGAGTCAAGCAGTTGAGTGTAATTTTTTGTTTATTATTTCTCCATAATTGATTCAGTGCTTTGGTTAGGTAGCAACGTGGAGAAGATCTTTGAGGAACCTGTCGAAGATGACAGATGACGAAATACCTGAATTGATGAATGCAATTTCAAGCTCTGAAGACACTGATGGTGCAGATGATTTCGACGATGACGACGATGTTGACGATCCAGATTTTATTTGTCCTGAAGATGAACTCTTGATTGATCATTGTTTGATGAATTTAAGTCAGATCCTGATGGATGCAGTAAACGCAAATCTGGATTTGATTTTGATTTGCGGCCCGGGTCAACCCCGGACAGATTTATTATTGCTTATTGCAAGCTTATTCTTAGAATCACTTAAAACTAAAGATAAAAACTAAAGGGTGGGAGCGGTTAAAAAAAGTTAGGATGTGAGGCATAGGTGGAAATAAGAGTGTTTTTAAGAGAGAGTTTGGTGAGATGGTTGTCGAAGAGAGGCAGAATATCGTTTACTTCACGAAGCATTCTGTGAAGATTGAGCCGGAAAAGTGGCACAGACCTAAGATTGCATGGGTTGGTGTTAAAAGAAATAAGTTGAAGTAAAGAAGAACAATCGATATTACCAACTAAACTTTGATAAATAAAGAGAATGTCGGCAACTTTTCGACGTATAGAAAGGGGTTGTAAATTTATAAGTTTCAGCCGGTCAGTATAAGGTGGTAAGTTTTGGCTATCATCCCAGGGAAGACCACGTAAAGCGAATCGTAAAAACCTGCGTTGAACAGCTTCTATCCGGAGGATGTGTGTTCTGTAGTAGGGTGATCAAACTTGGCTTGCATATTCAAGAAGAGGCCTAACAAAGAGATTTGGTAACATAAGGATTGGAAAACTCCTTAGACCAGCGCTTGATGAAGCCAAGGGCAGAGTTGGCTTTCTTTATTATATTATCAATGTGAGGACGGAAATTGAGTTCCTTATCACAGATAACACCTAAATCACGCAACTCATTCACTAAGGGAACAGGCAGATTAAAGATTAGATAGCAGCGAGGTGAAGTAGGGGGCCGCTTACGGGAATACCTTATAGCCTGACACTTATTGACGTTAAGCTCAAGAAAATTCTTCTGACAAGTACAAAATCTGTCAAGATCTTCCTGCAGTGGTAGGCTGTCTGAGGAAGAGGATATATATTTAAAGATTTTCATATCGTCTGCGTAAATAGATATGTATGAATTTTTAATGATTAATGGCCAGAATAAATAGTAAGGGGCCAAGGTGGCTGCCTTGAGGGACACCAGAGGAGGCTTTAATTGGGTCATAAATCATGGACCTAAATAAAACATAGTACTGTCTTCCATTTAAATATGATTGAACCCATGTTATAAAGTTTATTTGGGAACCAAGAGCTTTTAATTTCAGAAGGATTATATCGTGTGAAATCCTATTAAAGGCTTTGCTGAAATCGGTGGCAATCACAGCAACTTCAGTTCACATAAAGTGCTTGATACGAATTCCGTTAAGTTGGTGGTCGTAGATCTACCTTTGAGAAATCCGTGCTGGTTTTGGGAAACAATAGGTTTACAATGGAAAAGCATTATGTCATAAATAATGCTCTCGAAAAGCTTAGGTATGCAGGACAGCTTAGCAATTGGTCGATAGTTGGAAATATCATCTTTTCCAGGTGGAGGGAAATAATCCCTGGGTGATAGAAAGCTGAAAGAGAGCTGTAAGCGGTTGGGCTAGGTACATTTCACATTTCTTTAAAAATATAGGAGGAAGATCATCAGGGCCGGCAGAATAATCATCTTTGAGATTTAATATTTTATCTTTAACCTGCTCTAAAGTTATAGACACAGATTCCAAAGTTGTTTGTGGGTAGCTATTTAAGTAGGAAAAGTAAGAGTGGAGATTTGCTATAATTTGGGGATCGCCCGAGGACTTATCTAGAAAATTCAGAGATGATGGATAGTTATCCGATTTACTTTTAGTTTTGATGAACTGAAAGAATCGCTTGGGGTCGGAAATGAGTGTGCGGTCCATTTGGTTTAAATAGTTGTCATATAGAGTTTGACAAAGTACAAAGAAATTTATTAGGTCGTAAAAGAAATCGATGTCGGAACGCGATATTAAGTAAGTACGCCAGAGCTTATTTCTCTTATTACGAAGAGATCGCAGCTCTCTAGACATTAGTCATCAAGATCCGAGTTCAGCCTTAGCATCAATTCCTTCAACATCCGTTGCTGCTATTGCTGCTTCGGATTCAAACGCCAGAGCTAATGCCGCATCTAGTTCCGCTAGTGTTTCTGAGCCTAATATTACCCCTTCACGTTATAGAAAACATAAACGTTCCTCGAATGACAACGAATTACAAGAAGAGGAAGGTGGCACAAGTTGTTCGAGCACTGGCCAATTCATTGGTACTTCGAATACAATGAAAAATGATGCTCAGGAATTCAAATCCATGTTGTGGTGAAAAAAAAATATGCAGCTGCATGTAAACGAAGTGGTTTTTCGCGGGGTAAAAGAGCTGCCAGATGAAGTACTTAATATCTTTGAAAACACCATTTGATTTCTTCCATTACTTTGTGACTGATGAATTTATGCAATATATGGTTGATGAAATGAATTTGTATGCGTTCCAGCAGAACATCGAAACTTGATTTATTACCAATACACAAGAGGTTCGACAATTCATTGGAATCATGTTCGTCATGTCTGTTTACCGCTTTCCAAATGTTCGTTCCTACTGGGGAAGACATTCGCTGGAAGCAATTCGGACCATAATGACACAGATGAGATTCGGACAAATGCGCCAGTTCTTGCATTTCAATAACAACTCGACTATGATCGCGAACGGCCAGCCTGGATACGACAAGTTGCATCGAGTTCGACCATTTATAACCCATTTCAACGAACGCCTTGGGTCGGTTCCGATGCTTCATCGTCTTTGTGTAGACGAACAGATGTGTGCTACAAAAATGGGTGGCAAACCCTACTCGGCAATATATGCCAGCCAAACCACATACGAGTAAGTCAGAAATACAGGCATTTTGAACCAAATGTAAATTTGTTGAAGTAAAAGTTTATTGGCGAATGAAATTTAAAAAGATGTCACATTTGAATTCTGTTGTAACGTACAATAAGTGATACCAACTTACAATATCATATGAAATAGATTGTGCCATACACGTTGTTCATCCTCTAAAGTCGACTTTATCGCTATAAAAATATCACTCCCCTTCAAGTCCCTTTACGTTTCATGTTGCTACATCCTGCCAGCTCAACCTACCGAATCTTACCAACTCGTTTTCGATGCGATCGACTATTTAATTGACCTGTCTGACTCTACTGACGATATCTTTGTTTTCGGCGACTTTAATCTTCCTCAGCTACAGTGGATTCCATCAGACGATCAATCGTTCTTTATCGCTTCAAATGCCAACTCAGCTAAGGAATGTCTCTTCTTAGATCGCTCAACAGACTCAAGTCTATGCCAAGTCAGTGGTGTATCCAACTATATGGGCAATTGGGCCTTATTTTCACAACAGACTCAATTAACTCTTCAGTCTCACTTTGTCCCCTATCTCTCTCTACAATCGACAACTACCACCCTCCCCTTCTGCTTTCATTTTTTCATAACTCTTCTTTCCAGTCCACTCCTCCCACAACTCTCTCATCCTATGACTTTCATAAAGCAAACTTTCACAAAATCAGTGACTATCTTAGCAGATCCCCCTTTAACTTTCACAACCTAAGCGTAAATGATGCCTTATCCATTTTTTATAAAGAAATATTTAATTCTTTTAGCCTTTACGTTCCGTTTTCCCGCCTTAAAACATCATCTACTAGTCCTCCCTGGTTTAATCGCAAGCTTCGTTCCTTACGAAACAATAGAAAAAAGTTATGAGCTGTTTTCCTGCGTACCAGATCCTTTTCCGACTATTCCAACTATCTTGGTGCTTATCTTCATTTCACCGAACTTTACGATTCCCTTTACCAGCGTTCCATTAACAATGCGCAAGTCAACCTTATAAATGACCCTAAGTCCTTTTACCAATTTGTTAACAACAAAAGAAAGTCCGATGGTTACCCTCCTTCCCTCTCTTTCAACAACAAGTCATCAACCGATTCACTCACCATTGCCAACCTATTTGCCAGCTTCTTTAAACAATCCTTCACCAACGACTCCTTTGTACCAGATCCATCCTATTTTCGTTACCTACTGAACTTCTCCAACGGCCCACTTCTCTCTCACATCTTGGACCCCTCCTATATCGAATATAAATTACACCAACTCAATGACGAATTTACACCCGGTCCAGATGGTCTCCCTGCCATATTTCTTAAAAAATTTTCTTCGTCTCTTTCCCTTGCCCATTCTGATCTCTTTCGCCTATCCCTTTCACAAGGAGAATTTCCTCAGGTTTGGAAAACCTCCTTTATAACCCCGATCCACAAAAAGGGATCAAAGAACGAAATAACAAGCTATCGTCCAATCGCTAAACTCTCCCATATACCCAAACTCCTCGAAAGTATTTTGTATGAAGCTCTAAGTTTCCAATGCAAATCACTTATTTCCCCTAGACAACATGGCTTCCTAAAGGGTAGGTCAACCACCATAAATCTCGTTGAATTCGTATCCTTTGCCATCTCTGCCCTAGAGAACGGCAACGAAGTCAATGTAGTTGCAACCGATTTTAGCAAAGCCTTCGATAAAATCTCTCATCGATTAATATTCTTCAAATTGTCTGCCCTCGGCTTTGAACCCATACTCTTACCTCGAAAACCGTTTTTACAGTGTTCGTTTTAGGTCAGCCCACTCCGCTCCATTTTTGGCCACCTCTGGAGTTCTTCAAGGTAGCCATCTCGGTCCCCTTCTCTTTATATTAACCATAAATGATCTCGATAGGATCATCAAATACTGGTCCGTCTCCCTTTACGCCGACAATACCAAATTTTTCAAAACCATTTCCTCTCCCCATGACTCCTTCCTTCTTCAACAAAACCTTGATAGTTTTTCCATCTGGTGCCTCAAAAATTGTTTGGAACTTAATATCACCAAATGCCAATCCATCACCTTTTCACATAAGCGGCTCAAATCTCCTCCCCGACTCTACCTTCTCCACAACCAACCTATCTCCTCCGTTGAATCTCTACGCGAACTCGGCATTTTGTGTGATAGGGAGCTCAACTTCCGTTTGCATATGGATGGGATAATCCTTAAAGCCAACTCTGCACTAGGTTTTGTAAAACGATGGTCCAAAGAATTCACCAACCCATACGTGACCAGGTCCCTCTATATTACCTTTGTTCGTCCCCTCCTAGAGTACGCCAGTCAAGTATGGTCCTCATATCATCGCGTTCATATCTCGAGAATCGAAAGCATCCAGCTCCGTTTTCTTTGATTCGCTCTTCGAGGTTTGCCCTGGGATGATTCTTTTACTCTGCCCCCCTATCAAAACCGTCTCAACCTTATTAACCTAAACACCCTTGAGGAACGCACAGATGCAGCGGACTTTCTCTTCATTCATCGACTTCTTTCAGGTCAGGTTGAATGCACGTCCCTTCACAATTCTATTTTCCTCAACACTAACCCTCGTAATCTACGTACCCCTCGTTTCTTCTATCTCTCAACCCACCACACCACCTATGGCGCGAACGAACCAATCTTCCGCATGCTACGAAAAATTAATTCAAACCCTAGCGTCTTTGACTTCCATCGCACCACTTCTCCTTCACCACAATAACCAACCTTAGTTTTAAGTTTTAGTTTAAGTTTAATATTAAGTTATAGCTTGTATTAAGCCGAATAAATGGGGGCTTTCGCCCCCACCAAAATTAAATTGTTTATTGCCAGCTATTTTCAACACGCCCCCTCAACGTGGATGTCACTTACATTTTGAAAACCAAAAAAAATAACAGTAAATTCTCATTTCAATTTCAAAAACATTATGCAATAAAATCGTTATTTCAAATTTAAGTTCAAAAATCGTTAATTTAAATTTAAAAGCTTAATACATTTATCGTGTTTAAGTCTCACTAAATTCTTTGTTAAAACATCGGCTACATTATCTTCTGATGGACAGTGTTCTAATACAATTTGCTGACTCTTTATTACCTTCTTGATGTGATGGTATCTTATGTCGGTATGTTTACTTCGCTTGTGAAGTACTGGATTACTTGCCAACTTCTGCGCCCCCTGGCTGTCGATGTGTACTACTACTGCTTCGCCATTTGACCATCCGACCTCCATGAGCAGTCTTCGCAGATAAACAGATTCCTTTGCAGCTTCCGACACAGCCATATACTCTGCTTCAGTGCTACTCAAGCTACTAAGTTCTGCTTTCTCGACTCCCAGCTTATCGGTGAATTGCCAATGAAGAAAACAAATCCAGTGAATGACTTCCGATCAAAATTATCGCTACCCCAATCAGCATCAACGTAGCTATTCATGGAACAGTTTTGTGACCGCTTGTACACCAGTTTCTTCTCACAAGTTCCGGATAGGTACCGAAAAATATGCTTTAATGCTTGAAGATGTTCTATGTGAGGATCTGTGTTGCATTGCGCCATTTTCCCGACGGAGTGTAAAATATCTGGTCGTGTTGTTATGGCGAGATACATTAAAACACCAATCATAGATCGATATTGGTTTTTATCAACTTTCTGACACTCACCATTGCATATCAGCTTATGCCCAGGATCCAAGGGAACCGACACACTTTTACACTTGTCCATACCAAATCGTTGAAGGATATCTTTTATATATTGCTTCTGGCTCATCTTGATATCTCCCGTGTCACCATCGCGTTCTATTTCCATGCCGAGGTAATGATGAACTGCACCTTTATCGTACAAGTCAAATTTAGCACACAGATTTTTTTTGACGTCAAATACGCTCGTCATGTTTTTACAAGCTATCGTCCACATATAATACAATGATTATCAATTCCTTGTTCTATCTGGAAAGATACAAACAGGAATCTTTTTGACTTTGTTGGAATCCCATGCTTTTCAAAACGCTATTCCATTCTCTGCCTGCCTGCTTTCGACCGTAAATTGCTCTGTTCAGTCGCAAGACCTTGCTTGGATTTTTGTTGTCTACGAAGTACTCGGGTTGTTTCATGTAGATTTCTTCGTATAAATCGCTGTTCAAATATGCGTTTCCAACGTCGACTTGGTGTAAATGCATTTTGTAGTCGTAACCATATTGTTGGCTACAGCCCTTTGCAACCAATCTAGCCTTATAGCGCTCAATATTTCCTTCTTTGTTTCGCTTTATGGGAAAAACCCATTTGTAATTTACAGATTTTCGTTGCGCGGGTAGTTCAGCTACGGACCAATTGTTGTTTTCTCTTAATGACGTCATTTCTGTATCCATTGCAGCAACCCACTTATCGCTTTCAACCGATGAAATCGCCTCTTGAACAGTTTGAGGAACTTCGACATTTGTCATTATCTGAAGTTTGTTATAAGTTTTTCCGCCTCTTAAAACTCGATAATCTTTTTCCTCAGTTTCTGCAGCATCATAATCTACATTATGGACTAAATCAATGTTAGCATCCGTATTTAGACAATTTTCATCATCACCAGTGTTGTCTTCATCTTTATCGTTCGTACTTATATTCGTTAAATGGTGCCCTTTGTCATTTTCGCCATCGATGTGCGAATAAATGTAGTCATCTGCCTTGTTTACATCGTTGTTGTTGTTGCTGGATTCGATAAACTCGGAAAGTTTTTCATCAAAAAACGACGTCTCTCCGCTCTTGGTGTGTCTATCAAAAAGCCGGTATGCTTTTGAAACTGTTAAATATCCGACTATGATATATGTTTCACCTTTTGCTTCGAATTTTCCGCGAATTGGTTTCTTCATGCTCACAGCTTTTTTACTTTTACTTTTAAATTCATTTTTATTGTTTCCTTCATTATTAACTTATGTTCTAGACAAAAATGATTAAATCTAATTTGACAACAACAGTTACTGATTTTAGCTTACTGGCTCTTACCGAACGCTCTAAACTTAACAGTTTCATTCAACTTTTGCCTTTCGGCCTTAAAAACTATCTTACAATTAATCTTATCTATCTATTAAAAATATAAAATTTCTAAGAAAAATGGTTTTAGAAAAAACTTAGATGCCATATTATTTTTAATTTATTATAAAACTTAAAACTAAGTCCCTATTCTACTTAATCTACCTAAACTACTTAGCCTAACTTAACTGTAATCGGGGTGGTGAGCTTCCGTAGTCTTTCGCAACGGGTGGTCACCTTCCCAATTGCGATCTCGGGCGCCTGTCATTCGTCAACAACGTGCACACGCACCACCGAGATTTAACCAGTGCCATACACCACCGGTCACTTCTCAGGGGTGCGGCCTCATGCTAACCAACGCGGCCTTTCCGCGAGATCCCCCTAACTATTCTTAATCTAACTTACAACTAAGGAGGAATGTGTTACCTTAGTAACGTACCGACCTGGGAGAGCGAGCTAACCCTCTTCCTTCTTGAAGCCACCAGAATTCGGTGGACTGTTTTTCGGCACCGATCCGATCCCTATCCGCAATCGCGGTACTAAAGCGGAGGAGCTCCTGAGCATTGGCAACATAC
Source organism: Volucella zonaria (assembly GCA_963966105.1). NCBI lineage: Eukaryota > Metazoa > Arthropoda > Insecta > Diptera > Syrphidae > Volucella > Volucella zonaria. The sequence continues at coordinate 118,067,392 of OZ014532.1, forward strand.
CCGTCGTAGATGAGCCGCTTGTCCCTCGCACCGCGGTGGCGGTGGTATATTACCGGAATACCATCCCTGTTTTGTACTAACCCTTTAGCATCAATATAGAGAAAAGCCTCTGGTGGGATAAAGGCCGATAGAAGTGAACTCTCGTGGTATATTTCATTGGGGTAATAATCCCCAAAGATCAGGCTATTATCGTTGGTCATTGCCCTTGCAACGTGTCTTCGAATCAGGAATCAGGAAATTGTCAATCCTATTCAGATTAGCCCCGTCGTAAAGGACTTTGTTGGGATAATATTTTTTGTATTCTGATTCTGGTGTTCTGTACAAGCCGAGACAGGTTCTAAGACACTGCCTTTCAAACACCCGAATCCTTTCTATCTGATACGGCGCTACATTGAACCACACGGGGCAACCATAGGCGATGACTGGCCTGATTAGGGCCACATAACATATGACCTTCACCCTGGAGACAAGTTGACTGCTGTGAAACAGCCTTCTTGTCAGAGCTAAAGCCTTCTTGGCCCCAGCAAGACAAATTACAAGTACTTATCGAGCCAGATACCAAGGCATCTTACTACGCTTCTCACCGCTAATGGCAGTCCGTGCTGTCCAATGACGGCCAAATTTCGCCAGTTATATCTGGTATCCCTAGAAGCCCATCTCAGTGGAACTCTAAACAAGATTGTTTCCGACTTTTGAAAATTGATTTTCAGTTTCCAATCGTCGCAATACGCCTTAATATGATCGAAGTCATGTGTTAATGACTTAGATTTTTGGACCTGATCTGTACGCCACTAAATCGTCTGCGTACGCTATGGAATGATTGAGGGAACCTACTAGATCACTTGTGTAAATGTTAAACAGTATCGGAGAAATCACAGCCAACTGTTGTAAGCCGTTTTTAATGTCAAAGATCTTGGTCGAAATGACGTTGTTACATTTAACAACGAACTTCTTTCCCATAAGCATGTTGTAAATCATATATAGCAGAGGTTTCGGCATGCCCATCCTGGTCAACTTATAGAACAACCCCTCTAACCATACGGTATCGAAGGCCTTCTCAAAGTCAACGAGGCAGGCACCCGTACACTGGTTCTTGCCTTTATTCCATTGTATGTCGGAGACCAGCTTTGACGCAGCATGAATAGTGTTATGCCTCGCCCTAAAACCAAACTGATTTTCCGGAATTATATTATTTTCCTCAACCCACCTTACCAGCGCTCTATTAACCACTTTCTCGAATACTTTGCTAAAATTCGGAAGCAAACTAATTGACCGAAGATTAGCAGGGTTAGTTCTAACTTTATCCCTTTTTGGAATTGGGTGTACCACAGCTGTTTTCCAATGCGTCGGATAATATGCATTATTCAGCGCATTGTTAAAGAGCGTAGTAAATATATCCACTGCTTCCAAGGGCAGGTGTCTTAATACGACGTTTGGAATACCGTCTACTCCCGACGACTTTTTGTTTTTCAGAGACTCAAAGATGCACAGGAGTTCATCTTTTCGCACGAACAAATGCGAGGACGCTCATTCATCGGCGACGATAACATTTGCCGCGTTTTCTTCACTGAATATGGTGAAACCGTGATTCTCGGATCGACAATTTTGAAGTTCGTTACGCAAATAATAGTGATTTACGTAGGCTCTGCTGTCAAGGTCGCGTTTACGGTGAACCGGATTTATTTATCTGCGGGAACATATTCGGACTACTGGATTTTATAGCCCGAATCTTATTGCCCCAGTACAGACTTACTGTAGTTTTCTTTGATTAATTGTTTTATGTTTTTGATCATTGACTTCAGTGTTCTTATTTCCGTGTCATTTCTGTCAGTAAACTGTCTGTACAGCTGCTTAAGCCTCGAGAGCAGTCTACTTTTGTGAGAGTACAATGCATTGATTGTTGGAGTTCTGTACTTTTCGATCTGGCTTTCGTCGGAGTATTCTATCCGCGGGATAGTCTGCTCCATGGTTCGTTTGACAACGTCTTGCATCGTCAGTAAATTACGGTCGATTTCTTCGTTTGTCAAGTTTCTGTTAGTCGGGGGATCAATTCCACTCAAACATAGATTACGCTTTAATACTGCTCCAGCTGCGTTTGCTCGTTTGGGATCCGTATTGTGGCGGCAAGTCCGTAGTGATCACTATCGTACTCGAACGATTGCAAGCAGTTCCTTATGTTCCGATCCGTGTTAGTCAGTTCGAGTCTACTGTCTAGTAATGCCAAGTCCAGGAAGGAACCGGCTGATGGGAAGGATAGGGTAATCGTCGCGTACAGTTCAAGTGTGTACTCAATCATATTTTGACCCCATCAGTAGTATAACTGGTTGCCCATGGTGTTTGGCGCATTATTTCCCCATGCCGCATGTCTAGCGTTAAGGTCTCCGGCCAAAAAATTCCTCCGATTGAAGCTGAAGGCAACGAAAAAGTATTTCGAGCTCAGTTATAAATTTAATGGGATTAGGTACTTCAGGTGCATAAAGCGACACCACATACACTCGCCTTCGACTATGAAGAGGAATGCATACGGTGCAGGCATTAAATCCCCGCTATATATGACCCTATGGCACATGCCTTGGCGTAATAAGATACCAACCCCACACCCTCGTGAGGAATGTGCACGGTCCCTTCTATATATATTGTAGCCACTGTAGCCAATTTTGTGATTCTGGTTGAGCTTAGTTTCTCTAACCAAAAGCACATCTGGGCATTCACTTAACAACAGATTTTGTAGGTTGGCACATCTCTCGATCCTGATTAGTGAGTTAACGTTTAACGCAAGGATCTTCAGATTAACCTCATTCAACGTAGCATACATTATATCGGCGTGCCAGACTTGTCAAACAGGGTCGAATAGATGACGTCAATCCGAACCGCTTGTTCATTTAATTGTTTCTGAAAATGATCAATTTTTCCGTGCAGGGACAGAAGGATCGCTTTCAAATCCAAATCCGCTTCCGGCGCTTTTCCAGCTCCTGGAACCTAGGACAACCCCTGAAATTAGCAGGGTGCCCCGAGTTTCTGCAGAGTACGCAAAAGAGTTGACCCCTATCCACTACTCTATCATTGCCTAAAGGACATTCTTCATATTTGTGGTCCTTGTCGCACTTAACGCACCTAAATTGCATATTGCAATTAGCCGCGGCGTGCCCGAACCTCTGGCAGCGCATACATTGCAGTACACGATCTGCCCTCTTTAATTTTTCCCAACTTGTAGCATGATAATACAGGAATTTAATTTTTCGCAGACTATCGATTTTGCTGTTGGGAGTTAATTGTACTAAGAAGAATGGTAATTTACGGTTACCATCCCTTGCCGCGGCCGTGGTAAAGGTCGTCGCTCTCTAACCCTTTAAGCTCCTCTTCGAGCTCCTTCGTCTTTATTGCTGGATCGATGCCTTTTAACAGCACCGTCTGGAGTTTTTCACCCTTAGGGGTATATGTATAATATTCGGTGTCTGCTTTTCCTAGGGCGGTACGTACCTTCCTGTATTCCTCCATGCTACTGCACATACTCGTAATAATGTGCTTATTCGCACTTAATCTTTTAACATAAAATTCTTAGTTACTAACTTACATAACCTAATACTATCATTTATTTCTAAATTACTTACATTTATGGGAGGCACTCTTTCTCTCCCCTTGTTTTCAAGCTGCTGTTCTTGTTGTTGATGTTCATGCTCACAGCTACACAACCGAATGTACGAAGATGTTTCACGTTTGGTTTCTTATTAAACCATATTTCAAAAGGAGTTTTACCATTTAATGTATAAGTTGGACATCTGTTTCTGTCATCACAGCTTCTGCCCATAGACTCTTCTCAACACTGGAATGAACCAACATTGACCGTGCCATTTCAACTAACGTTCTGTTGGCGCGCTCAGAAACGCCATTCTGTTGAGGAGTGTAAATGGTAGTAAGTTGTCTCTGGATTCCATTCTTTTGCAGAAATGCATCAAATTCAGCATTCACGTACTCCTTTCCGTTGTCCGTCCGTGAAGTTTTTATTCTACGTTCCGTTTGCCGCTCAACTTGGAGTTTAAAGAGTTTGAATTTACTTAGGGCTTCGCTTTTTGCCTTCATAAAGTACACGTATATCTTAGGGGACATAACATCTATGAAAGAGATGAAATATCTTGAGCCGTCTAGTGATTCTGTGTCGAACGGTCCGCACACATCCGAATGTACAAGTTCTAGTAGCTTCTTTGATCGTTTTTCGGACTTTTTAGGAAATTGCAATGAATGTATCTTGCTAACCATGCACGTTTTACATACTCCTTCTTCGATGCTTTTTTACATTCAACCCTTTTACCATTCCTTTCGCACACAATTCATGAAGAGACTTGTAATTGAGGTGCCCACATCTATTGTGCCGCAAGTCATCTTAACTCTGCAAAACGAACATCTTTTGCTTAACGATCTCATCTATCAGGAACAGGCCATCGTTCTTTTACGCATGAAGGATAACAGACCCATCTCCGCGAAGAACTGTAGTACGCTCCGCATTAAACTTCACAGTTAGATCTTTGTCAACCATTCTGCTCACAGATTGGAAGTTTGCTTGAAGCTCTGCAGAATACAAAACATTTTGAAACAACAAGTCTTGTATTGGAAAAATACATCATCTTTTCATTCTGGAACAATTGATTTGTTGCCTGCTAAACCAATGATTTTTTTATGTTGTTCAAAATTTACAAACCGGTTCTTGTTGTTGCACATGTGCGTTGTTGCACCGCTGTCAATATACCATGCATCACTTCGTGGTTGAGTTTCAGCTGCCGCAATCACGGTCAATGCTTGTTGTGAACGCGTGTATGTTTTTCTCTCCTTATCACATTCACTAGCACGATGACCAGGCACACCACAGTTGAAGCATTTGCCCGAAAAATGTTTCTTGGTCTAATTCTTCTTCCCATTCGCCTTTTTGAATGTGCGAGCCACATACGCTTGCTCGTGCGCATCTCTATGAGCGTCTTCTTTTCTTCTCTCTGCTTCTTCGAGGAGTTTTTGTTTGATGAAGCTGAATTTAGGCAACGAGTCACGTGTTTCCATTGCGATTGGACAGCAACATAACAACAAGAAGCTCATCTTGCATTTGTATTCCAGCTTCAGACAATTTTTCTGTCACTTCAAGGAACGAATTCAAATGCTGCACCATATTACCCCCATCTACCATGTGGAGACTCAATAGGCGTTTGTAGAGACACACTTTTTGGATTGGACCCTTGGGCGCATAGATTTCGTTTAGTTTTGTCCATGCTTCGAACGAAGTCTTTGCGTTTTTTATATAAAGTAATTGCGCAGGCTTCGCACTCAAGATTACATTTGCAAGAGCTTTCTGATCGTCGGTATTGAATTTTGCAATTTCTGCAGCATCCTTGATGGACTCCTTTTTCACCTTGCCACATGCAATTTCCCAGAATCCTGTATGCACTAGAACACTCTTCATCTGTATGCTCCACACATACGAGTAGTAATTGGATTCGTCCAATTTCTCTATTTGGAAATAATTCATTTTCAATTTAAAAAAAAAAAAAACTTTTAGAGAGCACTCCTGGGCCCATAACCTGTTGAAGTAAAAGTTTATTGGCGAATGAAATTTAAAAAGATGTCACATTTGAATTCTGTTGTAACGTACAATTAGTGATACCAACTTACAATATCATAAGAACTAGATTGTGCCATACACGTTGGGTATTGCCAGCTATTTTCAACAAAATTGAATCTCTGCAATTCCACCACAAAGTCGTGTTTCTTTGACTACCATCAACGTTAATGTAGGTAATAAACAACTATACAACATTGTTCGCTTCCTTTTTATCTGATTTTGATACATTTTCATGATCAGTTTCAGACAAAAGTCACAAGGTTCTGAAGGGGACATAAGATGGTGACCACGAGTTTGACCTTGAGCCCCATTAGCAAGGTCAAACGAAGGTCACTTTTGATCTTGATTTTCATTACTCAGTCGTATTGCTCGTAGGCTTGTCATTTGTTTTTACATACTGCGTTTAGCATAACTTAGAAACAACGACGTGGACGTAGCAGTATTTTGTTTGCTTCGGGGTGATTAATTAGAGTGGGTCCCCTTGCCTCCCACTGTTGAATCATTGAATTCTTCCATTTCGACGTTTATTTCCCGAGACTATTTCAACAAATGCTCGAAAATGTGACCATTCACTTCAATACACTTGTCTATCCGCGCTCTAAATGAACCAACAGAACTGAGAAGTATTTCTGGCGTAATCTTCAGGCAAGCTTCAGTTTTTCTGTAAACCTCACTTTTTAAGTAGCCCCACAAGAAGAGATCAAGTGACGCAAGATCAGGTGATCTAGCAGGCCATTGCCTCGGACCCCTTCGTCCGATCCATCGTTGATAGTAAACATTGTTTAATACGCCCCGGGCTATTTGGGAATAATGGGCTGGACAACCATCATGTTGAAACCACATTGTTTGTCGCAACTCCAATGGCAGTTCTTCTAGTAATACTGGAAGATGGTGCCGCAAGAAGTTTGCATACTTTTCGCCATTCAAGTTGCCTTCAATAAAATATGAACCTATTAATTTATCCCCAATAATTCCCGCCCAAACATTAACATTCCAAGGGTGCTGGCGTTCAACTTGTCGCTACCAAAAAGGGTTTTCGGTAGCCCAGTAATGCATATTATGTCGATTGACCGTACCGTGATTGGTGAAAGTCGACTCATCAGAGAATAACACCTTGGCGAAGAAAAGGGAGTCTGGTTCAATTTGCTGAAGTGCCCATTGACAAAAGGAAACCCGGTTGAGAAAATTCTCACTAGAAAATTCTTGATGCATTGAAACATGATAAGGATGGTATTTATGCCGATGTAATATCTTACAGACAGTCGCTTGAGATTCACGACTTATTTGGCGAGTGCTAATGTGAGGATCGTGTGCAACGGCAGCTGACACTGCTATTTCATTGTCCTCAACAGCCATACTTTCTGAGCGATTCCTTTTCTTTGGTTGCACACTTCCTTCACCAGTGAATTGTTGGATGACCCGATAAAAGGAAGCACGCGATCGTATCTGGTCTAGGAAACGTTGGGCGTAAAGAGCAACAGCACCATCGATGTTCCTTTCACTTTCTCCATAAATCAATATCATTTCAATTTTCTCTTGAATTGAAATAATCAGTTCCTCAAAACAAATATCGAACTTCTAATTGAAGTACAGTTCCGTTCAAGTAGAAAAAAAGGGCAGAGTGCACACCATACACTCTCAGATAAGTTTAGGACAATTTGTTTCTATCTGAAATTCCTTTGAGTTTTAACTTCACTCGAGGCAATAATGACTTCCGCAAAACAAATCTTGACCTTCTAACACCCTAACAACGTTGGAAACCGATTAATGATTTAGGCGTGCCAGTGCAGTGGTATCTAGCACTGAATGAATAAGACCTTTGAGACAAAGTCGTGTGCCCCATTGAGGAATACGACTGAGCAATGAAAATCAGGAATTATCATTTGAAAAATCAAAAGTGACCTTCGTTTGACCTTGAAAATGGGTCTCATGGCCCCTTCAGAACCTTGTGACTTTTGTCTGAAACATTTTTCGCGATATCGCGTATTTTTCGAGTAATTTGGTTGTCTCAAGTTAAAAAAAACTCACCCTACAGGGTGAATTAAATCAAAAAATAAGGCATTAGAGGGTTAAGCTCATCGCGAAGAAGAAATATGGTAAGTCACCTAATAGCACCGAAAATTAATTGCATTTCAATACACAAGGATCAAGGATACCGCCTGAACCCAGCAAAGTTTTTAGCGCATCTGTCACTGAAAAAAAACTCCAGTAGATCACAGGTGTACATACTCGTATTCAAGACCGTAATCTTGATATTATTGCATTTGATGTTGCATACATACTTTTTCCATCTGTAGTTTATATTTATTGCGCCCCCATTCTTCCTTTGTTAGGTATCTTTCTCCATTTCGCTCCTTTTTTTCTTCTGCGAGTTGGAAAATCTCTAATCAAGCATCTGCTGCTACTATGTACGGCTACTGCTGTTGCTACTGTATGACGAACCTCCATACAACCACAAATTCTAGGATTCAAATGCAGAAAGCAGAGAATCTACCACACCAACCTCGACCTGGAGCCTTTGAGCAATTCTCTCCTTTAAAAAAGAATTCCATCCGACATACGCGTTAAAGTCCTTGAAAGAACACATAGCGTACTTAATGCCTCATACCCTCATGCCAGGTTTCCTTCCATTTTTTTTATTGTTTTTTTTTTTTTTTTTTTTTCTTCTTGATGAAAAGCTTTCTTTTTTCTTCTGTTGCCATCAGTCAAGGTATCCTAACCTCGATGCAATTTTATCCGTAATTCTGGTAACAGAGGGATTTCCTTTTCACTGGTAGTGCCGGCATTTTTTCTACTCTATTTCATTTTACTGTGTGATTAGCCAGGATTCACTGTGTGTCACTGTCACTGTCTCTCTCTCTCGCTCTCTTTCTGTCCAAATTAAGGCAACGAACCATTGAAATTGCCTCTAATTAGGATGCGGGCTTCAATAATATGTCATTTGCATTTGCATACGAGCAGGTAAAGCAACGCTAAACTAACTAAAGCAAGTAATTGCATTAACATTAAATTAATTGGAAAATTCCTGATTACATCTATCGTCAGGATGCAGGAGCGAACGATTAATATCGTACACTGCCAGAGGCTAGAGTAGTATTGTACGGATATGAGCTGTGTGTGGGTACTTTGTTCTCAGCGAAGTGTGGAATTATTGTTATAAGTTGGACAGTTAGCCTTGCCATCGCTATGGCAAGCTATGCGGGGCGGAAAATTGGGTCGTTAGCAAAATTTTACAATCTATGTATATAGATGCTCGTATGTCTTGAGTTGTACATATTGTTGTTTGGCGGTGGAAAGTTCGTAAATGAGTTGTCCTTTCTTTTAAAATATTGTGGATCTCTAGTAAAATGGGTTTCTAGATTACTTGCGCGTTTCAAGGGTACTTGTGTTTATGGTTGTCAACAATTAGGGAGTAACAAAGTTTAGTGCCAATAAAAATGATTGCAGTGCTGACAGCTAAAAATTGGTATAGTGCCCCGCAGAAGTTACCTTAATTGGGATCGTAAAGTTATTTACGCCAGCTGAAAACTATCTACGAGTTTTGTGTAACTCTGAAAGTTGATTGGCTGGGAAAGAATGCCACTTGGGTTGACGAACCCATGCTGCAGACTACGGGTGTGTCGTTATTTCGAAAACGGCGCAGAATTTTTACTGATATGAGAGAAATAAGTATTTTATCAGTGGCAGTTGCAAAAAGATAGTTGTTAAATAGGCGTAGAGCATAGAGCAAGGGAACGATGGATGTAATTTCGCATCTGTGTGAGTACAGTCAGCAACTTGAACTCGACACGAATAAATGGAAAATCCATTCTCTCAAGCAAAGCGAGAAAAGGTAAATCGAGGACCGCCTTTCATTGACTGTGAGTTAAAACAAAGCTGAATATGACTTGCGTCTATGTTTGCGATTGGAGTGAGTAATTTTACGTTCCTAAGTGAATGTTACTCTTCTTCTACGTTGTGATCTTTCTGCAACCTCACAACATATGTATTCAATAGGAATCATGGACGGGGAATAAGCGCGTTTTGGATGTTTACGGCGTTCTCACATCACTGTATAACGAATGGCTACAAAGTACTTTGTCTGCGACAGGGACAATAGAAATTTCTCTATGTTTCGATTCTACTGACTGCAATAAACGTATTCCTTTAATACTACAACTGCAGGAAAAAGCGGCTTATCGTATTCTAAGATATCACTGTCCAGACTAGTTTCAAGGAATTTTAGAATCTGTCCATGCAATGACCGGAACCGCAAATAAGCTGAGCCATAAAGCCTATATAGCTGGTATCTGTCAACAGCTGCAGCGACGAATGATTCCATGAAATTCGTTCTTTCATTCTTTGAGCGGTTCAAGTTGCCGACCAATTGTTACTAAATCTCAACAAGTTCTTAACTCCTACTTGGCACTCTTCTAAATATATCAAAGCCGTGACGAACAGTGAGATTAGTTTCTTCATTGATGAAAAGTTCTCTGAAAAGTTCTGAGTTCTTTTCTGACGAGTTTCGTGTGGATCCTACAAGTCGAGATTTTAAAAATCTCATTGTTGGCACAGCAATCCTTGGCCTTGATATTTCGTACTAAAAAACGATGGCGAATATTCGAGATGTTATACAAGACTACATTAATCCATTACGAGTATATGCCGTAAAGAGATGGATCCTACCTCAGTAGATAAGTATCCGTATCTCCTCGATTGCCGTTAGTGAACACTGAATCAAAGGGTCTACTGAATCAAAAAGTTGAAGATTCGGGTGACTTACTCGAACTATAACTTTTTAAAATGCTATAATTTTTTTAGTTTTTGATAAATTTTATTGTGCCAAGGCAAAAAATGTTGGAAAATACATAAATTTTCAAATTGTATCAGTAGTTTTCAATATGTCTACCTTTGGCACGAATAATGGCCTTGAAACGGCCGAAGAAAGCATAGCACGCTGCACGCAGGTGGCTCTGCGGTATTTTGGCACATTCCCGGCGAAGTGCTTGTTTGAGGTGGTCCAAGCTTTGGTATTTTTTAGTGCCAAAACTTCGCCTTCAAAATACCACAGACAGAGAAATCCAACGGATTTGCATCCGGTGAATTTGCAATCCATTGTGTCGAAGAAATGAAGTGTTTTTTAACCAATCTTGGTTGCGCGTCGCGCTTTGTGAGACGGTGCCGAGTCTTGTTGAAATGTTCACGGTCTCCGACCAAAATGATTGTTTGCCCAAGGCTTCAATACTGCCTCTAAGACAGTTTCACTGTATACGATCGCATTAATTTTGACGCCACGGTCTAAAAATACGAGCGGAGAGCTACCATCTGCGGTTATATCGGCCCAAACCATCACCATCGGTGCTGCCTGTTTTCTGGTGGCCGTTCGAAGGTGTAAATTTTCGAAGGACCTCTCTGGCAGGTAAACTCGGTTATTTTGTTTGTTGACATATTGCTCGATAACAAATGGCGACTCATCGGAAAAAACCAAATTCGGCAACTCACCACTTTCGTGCAAGCGTAGCAACTCCTTCGCTCTTTCGACTCTAACTTTGTTCTGTTGCGGTGTAAGATCGTGTGCTTTTTGGAATTTCAATGGCTTGAGCCCAAGCTCATTTTTCAGTATGTGTTGCATCCGTTCCAACGATATATTGAGCTCACGAGCCATTTTTCTTCCTCTTCGACGCGGATTACTCTCCATTCGAGCCTTCACTTTCCGAACCATTTCTGCCGATGTTGCTGTTTTTTTATGACCACCTCCATGGCGTTTTGCAACGCTGCCAGTATCACGGTATTCACGTTGAGGTGCTGGAGGGTTCTAACGATAGTTACTTGTAGTTTTGCAGCCAAATATAAAGCAATCACACTATCACGTTTGATTTCAACAATTTTCAACACAATTGAGACGTAAATCGTTTAAAATGCTTGTAAATAATAAAATTATCTGTCATGTGTCAAAATTTGAGCTCACTGTCATGAACGGTTTGGAAATTATAGCGGTCTGAAGTTGGTTGCAGTTCGAGTTATTCAAGGTGTACAAGTCGAGGAAGACCTTCTCAAAGGTGATGCGAACATTTAAAACGGACGTTATATAAGTAGCCCAATTAGAGAAAGCCAATTAAGAAGATTATGCAGAAAGACATGGGTTTGCCAAGGCTGCTGCACAATTTCCTCAACAATATGATCACAATGTCTTAAAAATGACCATATGATAAGCTTCCGTGATTTCAACACAGGTTTTGGAAATTATGGTATAGTTGGAAAACATATGGTAGACTGCACAAAATAGCATCAGAATAATTGCAGCGGGACGAAGTGTCCTCGAAAGTAGCATACATTATCCACGACTCAACGGGCTTTGACTACCAATCCGTTCTCCTGATCAATCGTATCGCCATCGAATAAAATTAAAATCGAACGGCTGCAATGGCAAGAAATGGTTGGACACTTTCCGTTCAGTTTCCGAAAACATCTCTGCTAGCATCAACAGTAGAAGACTAACATTAATTATTGCCAACATTTCAGGCAAGCGACGCAATGTTGCATCTTTTTTCACTTATCTACTTCTCTCTTTCTCTTTCTCTCTCTCTCCATCCAATTTTCCGAAAAACTTAATATGTGCTGAGGCATTTTAAGAGTAGTTATACCCTCTTGAGTGTTAAGTTCTTTAAAAAAAATCGTCTTCAGCGAAATAGCTGTTTTAATAAGAAGTTCCGTTAAGAGTATGCAGCGAAATAGGGAGTGTAGATTAGCGTGGCTCGAAAACTTGAGCACTGAAAAAAGCAGGAGGAATATCGAGTTCTCGGAAAGAAAAAGAAAAAGCTGGAGAAGCGCTCTATAGTAACCATGCGCTACAGGTTAGGATGAACAAGTGGTACTAGTTATTTCGTAGACTACTTGAAATCACCCCACCGTCAGGCAGAATGAACTATTCGACCGGGCGAATTCAGAAATGGATTGTTTGACCCGAAGTCAGGATAGCAGTTTCCAGGCTTAAGTCTAGCAAAGCTGCTGGATTCAATTGCTTAATTCCTGAGCTATTTAAAGCGCCAGGTGATGATTGGATACGGAGAATCCATCGACTTATTTCTAAAATCTGGGTCGGCGAAAGTATCCCCGACGAATGGAACCCCGACACTTGTTATAAAAAGACAATTACATAAAATTTTTAAAAAAAATTACAACTTTTATTTTATGCCCAAAAGAAAAAACACGTCGCCTCAGCAACCAGAAGTTAAATAGAAGAAGAAAAAAGGAAGAGGAGAATGGAAAGAAAAAGAGGGTTAAAGTCCTGCTTTAACCAATTGCTTGCAGAAAATATCGGGGGGTGTCAAGTGAAACAGAATATCAAATGCCGCGGATGCAGAGACATGCTGCAGTTTGGGCTTTGCTTAGTTTGCTGCAGTTGCCTGCATTGCCTAAGACAGTCCACTAGACAACTAAAGGTTGAATTCCCCATTTCTTCCCAATGGCTTTTTTTTTACAAGAGAATAGAGCTAGTGTAGCTTTCTTGACTCTTTCTTGAATGTTAGGTTTCCACTTTCGTTTCCTGTCAAAAAAAAAAGAAAATATTTCGCTGTATCGGAAAATACTAAGCTGGTACCGTTAATTGAGGAAAAGTCTACGCTTGGAATTTTTTGTAAAAGGCGAGATCAGTTTTATGGCGGTTTACTCGTAATCCATAGCAAAAAGGCCAACGGTGTAATCAGTTAAGATTTGGCTGTTGGAGTATTACGAGTAAGATGCTTACCTAAGACGGATATAGCAACTACTCTACTACCACCCGCTTCCAGGCATATCAACAGTCCGTTGACCACTACGAGGGGCGTTCAAGATATTCTCGGTATCGGGGTGAAGCTGTGGTTGCATATATAAATTGACTTATTTGTCAAGTAACACTATTATTTGAGTGCATTCATGTAAAATTTAATATAAATGTGATTATTAATTCGCGTTTTATCTCTAGTTAAACAGAATCATAATGGCAACTGAGGCGATGATGGTGAAAATTGAGCATCGCGCTGTAATTAAATTTCTCACTAAGCAAGGAAAAAGTCAAAAAACTATTCATGAAGAGATGGTGGCTGTTTACCAGGGTTCCGCACCTTCATTATCAACTGTGCAAAAGTGGTCAAGTGAGTTCAAGAGAGGCAGAGAGAGCATTGAGGACGACCCCCGCTCCGGCGCCCCGGCTACTGCTTGTACGGGAGAAAGCATCAAAGAAGTCGAAAAACTTGTTCTTGAGGATGCCCGAAAAAAGGTGAAAATGATGGCAGAGATCACCAAGCTTTCAATTGGTACCATTCACACCATTCTTCATGACCATCTTAACCTTTCAAAGGTCAGTGCAAGGTGGGTGCCACGAATGCTCACAGCGCCTCAGATAAAAAGTGAGAATCGCATGCTGTAGAGAGCTTTTGGAGATGTGTAGTGAGAACGCGGACGGTGTTATGGATCGAATTGTTACTGGGGACGAAACATGGGTCCACCACTATGACCCTGAAAGCAAACAAGAGTCCATGCAGTGGCATAAAAAAGGAACAGACCCCCCGAAGAAGTTCAAAGTCACTCCGTCTGTCCGAAAGCTCATGGCCACAGTTTTTTGGGACTCAAAGGGAATCTTGCTCATTGAGTACAAAAAAAAAGGTGAAACCATCAACGCCACATCCTACGCTTCCACTTTGCATAATTTGCGAATTTGCGGGAGGAAATTAAAAAGAAAAGACGGGGTAAACTCGCAGCGGGTGTGTTGCTTCTTCATGACAACGCTCCTGTTCACACGGCGCGAGTTTCCAAGGCTGCTGCGCGAGATTGTGGTTTCGAAGAAATCCAACACCCACCCTATAGTCCAGACCTTGCCCCTAGTGATTATTTCCTGTTTCCGGATTTGAAAAAATGTCTTCGTGGAAAAAGATTTTCGGATGATGAAGAACTCAAGTCGGTATTTTGCAGAGAAAGAGGAAATTTATTATTTTGAGGGTTTAAAAAAGCTTATCTCAAGATGTAACAAATGCATTGATGTTAGGGGAGATCATATTAAAAAATAAAAACAATTTAAATTGAATTCGCATTTTCCTTCATATCGATACCGAGAATATATTGAACGCCCCTCGTAAGTTCCAGAGAAGGAGTGAAAGGACACCGCCTTGCACCGTACCTCTGCTGATACGTGTTTTAGCAGAAGTCTCACCTAGTTTGGAGTTGATTGTTCTGCTATTTACCATAAGAGTGATCAACTCTCCTAGTGAGTCATCTACCTTCATAGTTGACAGCGCAATCATGATTGCGGATGTATTGACGTTGTTAAAGGCACCCTCTATGTCCAGGAATGCGACCATTATGTACTTCTGTAATGTAGGGATTGTACTTTCTTTTACAGTAGGCATGTTGAGCCATAAACAAAAGTCGTAGGTCACTTCTAGATCGTATATGGATATCGATGAGACGTTACAGAGTTTTCAGAAGGAAAGATGACAGACTTATATTTTTGAAGCCATTTGGGATAACATGAGAACATGAAAACTACATTGACTTCTGTCCATGACAGTGGAATGTGGATCATTCCTACGCAGCTCCTCATGATATTTTATAGCGTTGAGAGGATAATATCTGAGGACCATTGTAGTAGGTATTATACCGTCCGGCCCAGTAAATTTGTATTGTTTGAAGGTATGCAGTGCCCGGAGTAGCTTGTCTCTTGTAATCAGACTATTAATCTTTGTCGCGGCTGCACTATGTAGTCCTGCTAAGGGCGTTACTCGCGTGAATAGTGAGCTACCTGGAAAGTGGCTGTTGAGTGATTCATCACTTGAACTCTTCCATGAGCCATCGGTTTTTTTCAAATAGCTAGGCATCGTAGGATTTTTAGAGAGGATTTTTCGTAGCCGCGATGACTTCTTCAGTTTTTTTTTATATATTTTGTGGGATTCCTTATATGAGTCCCATTCGGTCACTTTTCTCGTGCATTTTGCATGGCTGAAAAGTTTCCTGTGGTGCCAGTGCGACTTCTTCTAGCCCCTAGATTGAATAAGCGGAATAAGCCTCTTCAGAATCGCATATTAAATCCTCTCTTCCATATTATGTGAATGCCTGAAACTCTTTGTCATGGGATGTGATGTCATGTATTTTTTCAAGAATTGCGCCAAACTCACACATCAACTCCAGAGGCAACATCTTTCAAATGTCGGTTCAGTGACTGAACAGGCAAACTTAGATTGATTGATATAATGGGAAGAACAAAGGGAAATATTAATAGAACGTTTGCGATCGTTGAAGGAGCAAATAATTCTTGATTACAAAATTCCCCAAGTTTAGATGGTGAGAGTGAGTTGGGTACATAAAGACAAGTTCTCGGTCTTTCCGAATGCTCGTCGTATAATGGTGTGAAACCCTTTGAACATCCGAAACCATAGATGCGTTTGTTCCACACCCATGGTTCCTGTATGGATATTATGTGAGGTTTTGTATTCAACATGCAAAGCCTCCTAAACAGGGATGCAGTAGCAGACTTGGAATGTTGAAGGTTGATCTGAGTAAACATTATAGATAAGTACTGGCATGATGGTCTCTTATTTGCACTCAAACAATGTAGAAATTAAGCCTTGAAAAGTGCAGGTAGGGACGTGAGTCATAACTAGATTTAAAGGTCTCGACAGAACCATTGTCTAAGTGCCTGTTTTCCCGATTCTTCTATCCTCATAAGAGTAGATTTACCGCTTTCAGTGTCGAATACAGGGTTCTGGGTATGAAAGGGTAGGCTGCCCGAAACCCAGGAGCATGTAAATTTCGGTAGCTTGAAAGCTTCAAAGGTCTTAGTTTGCAGCGGCGAATTGTCGGCACAGACTTGTTCAACTATTCAGCTTCACTCCAGAGTTCCACTTTTCTACCCAATTCGGAGAGCTAGAGAGGTGACAGCAGCATCCTTTCAGGTGCGCGGGCTCGTTCACTTTGGCATTTGTGGGTTTTTTTGGAGGTGGGTTTTCTGGGGACGACCAAGTTCCGACCATAAAAAAGCAGCATTTGCTGGTTGCAGGACTGGTTTCAGCCGGATATTGCGTGCGCGAAAAGACATCACTACAGGGTGCCTGACTCGAACTCCAACTTTTTAAAATGATATAATTTTTTTATTTTTTGATAAATTTTATTGTGCCAAAGCAAAAAATTTTGGAAAATATATCAAAATGTCCACCTTTGGCGCGAATAATGGCCTTGAGACGGCCGAAGAAAGCATCGCACGCTGCACGCAAGTGGCTCTGCGGTATTTTGGTCCATTCCCGGCCAAGTGCTTATTTGAGCTGGTCCAAACTTTGGTATTCTTTAGTGCCAACCTTTGCCTTACAAATACCCCAGACAGAGAAATCCAACGGATTTGCATCCGGAGAATTTGCAATCCATTGTGTCGAAGAAATGAAGTGTGGAACATTGTTTTTTAACCAATCTTGGTTGACGCCGACGATCTTGGTTGTGAGACGGTGCCAAGTCTTGTTGAAATGTCCACGGTCTCCGACCGAAATAATTGTTTGCCCAAGGCTTCAATACTGCCTCTAAGACAGTTTCACGGTATACGATCGCATTAATTTTGACGCCACGGTCCAAAAATACGAGCGGAGAGCGACCATCGGCGGTTATGGCGGCCCAAACCATCACCATCTGTGCTGCCTGTTTTCTGGTGGCCGTGCGAAGGTGTAAATTTTCGAAGGACCTCTCTGGCAAGTAAACTCGGTTATTTTGTTTGTTGACATATTGCTCGATAACAAATGGCGACTCATCGGGAAAAACCAAATTCGGCAACTCATCACTTTCGTGCAAGCGTAGCAATTCCTTCGCTCTTTCGACTCTAACTTTTTTCTATTGCAGTGTAAGATCGTGTGGTTTTTGGAACTTCAATGGCTTGAGCCCAAAGTCATTTTTCAATATGTGTTACATTCGTTCCAACGATATGTTGAGCTCACGAGCCATTTTTCTTCCACTTCGACGCGGATTTCGCTCAATTCAAGCCTTCACTTTCCGAACCATTTCTGCCGATGTTGCTGTTTTTTTATGACCACCTCCATGGCGTTTTGCAACGCTGCCAGTATCACGGTAACGAGCTATGGTTCGAGACACAAATGATTTATTCACGTTGAGGTGCTGGATCACGTTTGAATTCCATCGCGGATAAAAATTTTTCAACACAACTGAGACGCAAATTGTTTAAAATGCTTGTAAATAATAAAATTATCTGTCATGTGTCAAAATTTGAGCTCACTGTCATGAACGGTTTGGAAATTATAGGAGTCTGAAGTCGATTGCAATTCGAGGGTGGAGTTGTTTCTTAGCAGGGACATCACCGCATTAGCCGAATTCCAACGGCCCGAAGTAAAACCTTTGCTGGTTGTAATACGGACTTTGTCCGGATATCGTGTGCGGGTGAAACCACCGCTGGTTTTTGTTTTCTTCCGGTTCATGCGATTTTCGTCCACAGTCTTTGCTAGTTGCAGCTCCGGCTTCATCCGGGCATCTTGCGCGGAAAGATCCATCGAAAGAGAGAGTACCGGAAACCTTCTTCCTCTTGGGCCAGTATAGAATAGAGGAAGACCGCACAGTTTTCGTTCCGAGAGGTTGATCTGTTTCAGTGGGTGTTACTTCCGCTGACCTGTTTTTTTTCACCGTCATCGCTGGGGGAGAGAGACCTTTAGCACTCGCGCCATCGACAGCACTTGCAGTTTCTTTGCGTCGTACAGTAGTTGTTAGACAGTAGTTCTTCGTGCCTCTTCAGGAGCCCATTCTACCTTCTCGGTTTCTCGAGACAAGCCATCAAAATCAGCTCTCTGACCAACTTTTGGTATATTCTGATGGAGCCAGAGTCAGGGCCTATCCGGTACTCTCTCCTTATTTTCATCCGACTCTACGGAACGTTTCGTAGAAAGAACTGCCGGAGTCATCGGAATCAATCCAACAGCTCTGTGTCAGCACCTAAATCGGTAGGGGGTTTTTGTAGTATGTTCGTTGGGGCCTAAGGATCCCGTGCCCTGTCGCAGTTGGGAAGACCATGAGTGGATTGCCGATATTGCGAGTACCACCTGGAGTATAATACTTGGGGTCACCTCCACACTTTTACTCGTAACAGTTTACCGTCTAGTTTGGACGTTTTTCACACTTACTTGGATTTCTCACCTGGATTCTTTTCAAAACCTTAGGATCTCTTTCAGGAAAAGTGTAAAAGCGTTTCCTCAGCTTCCTTTGGAGGCTGTATTAAGTGTCATTTTTATCCGACACCACACGCTGGTATTTCTATTCCAATTACCTCTCCATCACTTCCTCAGTCTCAAAATGAAAAATGAACCACTTTATGCTCTAAATCATTTAAAGGCTACAATTTGCCCAACATCTTCCAAGCTAAATCAACTTAATGAAAGTCGTCGCCCTCAATTCACTTTCAACAGAGTTCATGGTCATTTAACACTCAATCCTTCATCAGCGGCAGACTTTGAATGTTCAAGGATTTTCTTTTCAAACGTCAAACCTATATTTTGTCCTTGAACACCAAAAACCCAAAGTGCTTCTCACTGTTCTTGTATTATAAGTAAGCCGACCCAAAAATTGACCACAATCCATTTGGTGAAAATTCAACCAAAAAGGAAATAAAACAAATTGTCAATTCCATCAGCAACATCAACCCGTCATCATATCAGGAGTGTGGACGTTGCCTCTAAGTGCGCCCACTTAATTAAATTTATTTCTTGGAACGAAGAGATAATTCTCATTATTTCCATGGCTTCAAAAGCAGTCAGGTGTATAAAATAGAGCCATTGCAATGAAAGTGGTGAGGACCAGAACGAGAACGAGGACCATCAGAACTAACAGAATCATCTGTACCATCAGAACCATCAGAACCATCAGAACCATCAGAACCATTACCATTATAGCAATGACATCGACGTCGTCTTCTTGTCATCTGACCTAATTTCCATTGACTCTGATGCAAATCCACTTCATTATAGTTTCCCTTTGATGCAAGAAACTATAGTCAGTAGACATTAAAATTTCCCAGGTATCCGTACGAATATACCCGCCCCAGCCGTCCAAATGATTTACTTTTCGTTTGTCATCGTCATGTTATCGGCATGCAAATTGCCAATGTCACCCCTTCATGCAGAAAAATGCGGATATTGCATATCGAGTGTAGCTCAACTCACTTTCCAAAAAAAAACGGAGGAGAATCCGAATTCCTTTTAATTGAATACCACTTGGGATCTGCTCGGGGATAGTGGCAAGACCAAGACGTCAATCCCGACATGATTGTGACTGCGTTAAAGTTAAAGTTCATGCGAAAAGCGAACACGGAATACGTAATACGAAGCACGGAGGAATAGCAAAACTTGAAAACTTCATGAATTTCTTATTTGGCAGCACTCGAGTGTAAACAGCAAAATGAAAAAAAAAAAAAAAAAAAAAAATTTACCCTCTCCGGAGGGTAACTCTTCACTTAGTCATTGCATCCATCATCGGACAAGCCGAAAGATACAAATGATTGCTGCACCCTCTAAGGGTATGGAGAGCATTTAATTTAAGCAAAACATTTCCCATTAAGTTTGACTGGCTATGCCATGGTGCCCCTGTGTGATAGAAGGCCCTATCCGAAAAGCTAATAAAATTGATTGCATTCATTTGGCTAACTATCTGTTTATTTAAACTAAACAACGGAAGGACCAAAAGGGCTCACGGAGGAGAGACTGGTAACAAAGATTTAGATATAGATACGGCCACAGATATGGATACGGATATGGAACAAAGCATTGTTAGCTTGTATCTAAGTACAAAAGCGGTATTCATTTTATATACGAGTACTCATACGAGCACGAGTATGGGTTTGCATGGATATATTGTATATCGTTCCATGTTCAGGCAGTAGTCAGATGGCATCTGGTACGTCTTCCATATCGCAATTATTCATTCGTCGACTGGAAGCACTCCCACACACTTAACCGGACACGAACAAGCTACAACGGCTATGACGATGACGATGTCGACGACGACGATGACGACGACGACGATGACGACGACGGCGACGACGTTCGATGATGTTTTTGATGTCGACGGCTACGACTATGACTATGACTAGCACTACGACTACGAAGACGAGGACAACGCTGCTGCTGTTGAAAAGGAGCATGAACATCATAAGGAGCCTTCTGTGTAAGTGAGGCTGAGTTACACTCCAGCTTTTGCCAAAGCGCACAGCCAGCCATTATAGTCATACTCGCAGCCGAAGTCATAGTCATAGTGAACTTGTATGTTGTGTGTTTCGAAAGAGAGAAAGAATACAAACATTTGTTGCAAGAGCTAGTTGTCTACTACATCTGGTACGTATACAGTATACAGACGCCTCCTGTTCTTCAACGCCCATAGAACTAGAACCAGAAACAGAACCAGTACCAGCACCAGAACTAGAACCAGAACCAGAACCAGAACCAGAACTCACTCTTTAGATACCTAAAATAGCACACACCATGGAGGATGGGGCTTTTATTCAGAATCACGTACTCCTTCGGGACATGATTTATACGCTACCACTGCAGCTGATATTACAGCTTATCCGATATTAGTGGCTTTGCCTACTACAGCATGGGTGGCAGTGGTAGTTTCTAGTAGTAATATGTACTCGTACTTCGACTACCCATTATCCACGATGGGAAGTTTACGCTTTTCTTTTCCTTAACCCTAGTTACCCTTGCTACCCTCTTGTAATATTTTGCCCTTAGCCAACTCAATGGAGAACTCAGTAAATGTATACAAAACGCAAAAAAAGGACTCGTTTTCTTGTTTAGTCGTTGTGTCTGCCTTCCTCCGTTTGGTTAGGACTCCATTTCCATTTCCATTTTCATTTTCATTTTCATCTTTCTTCTCTGTTCGCTGTTTTACCATCATCATCTTCTATCGTTTACAGGATGTAGCACGAACAGAGAAATTACTGTTTATTTTCCTTGGATTAGTAAAGGATATTCGATGGTGGTGTGTGCGGGCTACTTGTAAGGTCTTTCTTTTGCCCTGATTCGATTTGAGATATCCCAACCTCATTCTCATATAACGGACGAAAGGAAATCGAAAGTTCAGAAGAGATACAGATACGTATCGCTTGTATGGCCAATGAGGAAGTTCAAGTTATTAGTACATATGTACATATGTATATATAAATGTATGTATGTATTATACTCGTAGATAGAGGGCTCATAACGTGCATTCCCTTAAGGCTCGTATAAGTGATTAAACTCTGTGTGCCCTCGTATCCATAAATGATTGGTGATAGTGTGTTCAAGGATAATTGATAGTAAAACGAAGATAAGTACTAACCTGGGTATTTTGTCACATAATATTCTTCAATGTCAGTATGAGTGTACTTTCGACCGGCAATCGTACTTTCCGAAAGCGAGCCTTCTGACCTTCCCCCACTTCCTGGCATCAACATTCGACTTTGGGTCTTCTTCTCTACATATTCATGTATACAACTATACAACGCCTTTTGAATTCAATAGGAATTTTATGAAACACAAAACTGTGTGGAAGTAATATTCCCAGCACGTCCTGCGAAAGTCAAACTTTGGAGAGATCCTTGTATACAGAGAAAGTGAATGCAGTGAATCCTAGATGCTACAGAATGTACAATACATATATTCGTACTCGTACTCGTAGTCGTATATTCGTAGTCGGTGGTTGGTTTGGTTTGTTTCGGTTTGCTTTGGTAGATGTTGAATGACGCGACCTTCACTCCCATTGCGGCAAGTAATGAGAATATAATTCACAAAGGCTCACCATACTCCTGTACAATTTGGGGTTGGTGGTCGGGAAAGACTTTGGTAAGGCTTTGCCTTTCAGGACGATTTATAAAAATGTAAATCCTTTTCTGTTGCCTCGCTCGTGACAGTTTGGAGTTTTTTCTCTTTCCTTCAGTTTTTTTCTGCTTTTTTTTTGCAGCAGCAGTTTCGTTTAACTCATTTCATTCACTTGATATAGTTACGTGGCCACTCGAGACTTGAGTAGCGTCTTAGTCAAGAGGATGATTGATATCCTCAATTTTTTTTGTTGTATTTAGTTTTTTTTTTTTTTTTTTTTTTTGAATGAGATTTACCAAATAAATTTAATAGGGCGTGTACCGGTCCACCCACAGAAGAGTGCTTCCCGTCTTCAGGCGATACATAGTTTAGTTCTGGTTGTGAGTGTGACAGGCAGCTGCCATTAAGTGTTTGAGAGTATCTGATGGTTTATGCGGTGGGAGATACAATCGTATACTCGTACATCTACAGATGCCTGCAATTTTATTTCCTTTTAATTATGCAAATGGCATATTGAGTTGAGTTTTTACGAGTTTATTTTTTTATAAGAGTCAATTACAGAGACAGCATGGTTACTTAGTTCGTTTATCCCTGGGGCGAGAACGTGGGATGATCGTAGGAGTGGGCCTACTTTATTATTCATGTCCTAATTGCAAATGTTTAAAGGGCAATATACGTATCTATGGGAAACTTTGATTTAAACTTTGGAAGATGCGATCGGAGAGATTTGGTGTAGCCAATCTAGAATCGAGCAATGCATGGGCGTCAGAAAAGAAAATCCAATGTGTAGGTACGAACTTTGACTTAAACCTAAGAAATCTTCGTTTGAAGAAACGGACGAAATGAAAGGATAATACAGCAAGGGCAGGCAACTGAGATCTGGATGTGATTTGTATTTATATTTTCAGTGGCGCTTACTGGAGCATCAAAGACTTTATGTTAAATATAGAATACGACTCCTAAGGCCTTCAGTTTTTATTTGAATCTGGAAAAATTGTGAGTAAAAGAGAAGTACTGCGCATCGGATGCATGCTGGTGTAATGTACGAGGGCGGGTCAATAAGTCCGCCTCTTTACTTTACTGACCTCTTTACTGAAACAGCAACACTGCTTCTGTCAACAGGCATCTGTCAGTTGACTCCTGTCAAAATTTAAACTTGCTGCGTCAGTTAGTTTGTGTTTGACAGCTATTTTTATCAGACTACTCACTAATTTGAGGAGAAAATGGAAAAAAGTGAATTTCGTGTGCTTATTAAGCATTATTTCTTGCGAAAAAAAACCATTACCGAGACCAAGGCTAAGCTTGATAAATACTATGGGGACTCTGCACCATCGATTTCAATGGTAAAAAAGTGGTTTACTGAATTTCGTTGTGGCCGTACAAGCACTGAAGATGCCGAACGTCCTGGACGCCCAGTTGAGGTCTCTACACCCGAAACAATCGAAAAAATTCACGATATGGTGTTGGCCGACCGAAGATTGAAAGTGCGAGAGATTGTGGAAGCCGTAGGGATCTCGCATGGCTCAGTGGTTTCAATTTTGAATGATCACTTGGGCATGAGAAAGCTTTCCGCAAGATGGGTGCCGCGTTTGCTCACAGTCGACCACAAACGCAATCGTGTAACAACTTCACAGGAAGGTTTGGCGTTGTTTAATCGCAATATGGAGGAGTTTTTGCGTCGTTTTGTAACCGTGGACGAAACATGGATCCATCACAACACACCAGAGAACAAACAACAGTCAAAACAGTGGGTTTCTAAGGGTGAATCGGCGCCAAAGAAGGCCAAGGTGGGTTTGTCAGCCAATAAAGTTATGGCGACTGTTTTTTGGGATGCACGCCACATTGATTACCTTCAAAAGGGAAGAACAATCAATGGGGAATATTATGCCAACTTATTGGACCGATTCAATGACGATTTGAAAAAAAAACGACCTCATTTGGCCAAGAAAAAAGTTCTTTTCCACCAAGACAATGCAAGGGTGCACACATGTGCAGTTGCCATGGCAAAAATCCATGAATTGGGCTATGAATTGCTCCCTCATCCACCCTATTCTCCAGATTTGGCTCCGAGCGACTACTTCTTGTTCCCAAACCTGAAGAAATGGCTTGGTGGAAAAAGATTTGACTCCAATGATGAAGTCATCTCGCAAACAAAGGCCTATTTTGAGGATCTCGACAAATCATTTTTTTTGGAATAGATAAAAAAAATTGGAGAAGCGTTGGACAAAGTGTATAGAGCTCAAGGGAGACTTTACGATGAGCCCTAATAAGGACCAGGCCGAAAGTTAACAGGTAATCACCTCACATTCTTAATTTACCTTCGTCCCCAGGACCGGAGAAAGGAGTCATCAGACGAATTTCTAGACTAAGCAGCCTTTTCTGCATGAGGCGGGGTTCCGTACATACCGACCTCTTTTCTTTAGCTTCTCGTGCGAAGAAGATTTCACATACAATTATAAAAGTTTCTAATATCGGTTCTCAATCAAAATGCCCAGAAGAATCTCGGCCATACAGGTACTGATAAAACCTATAAACAGCGTCTGCTCAACTTCGACCTTTGTAACGCTATAAGTGTCTGCTCGATCCTTTCAGACGAACGCAGGGAAGAGAACACATCTATCAGAGCTGAATCAGGACAGTTAGTTGTCAAGAATTCGACATGACTCGTGTTGTCGAAGACCGAATTGTTGAAGCACCCCAGAGCAATAAGATCCAGCCTTTGCATTCCGTACTGGATATAAAATTGGAAAAGGATGGGACATTGGCAGCGGCGGGCTCTAACTGCACTCATCGCCAAAACTGTTCAAAGGACCACATAAGGTTACATCCAATACACCATGTTAATCAAAAAATTCGATGACCAAAACTCTAACCCGTCTAAATGGGAACATTTCAAAGAGTATGCCGAAGATGGCTGTTTCCCAAAAAGGTGCAAACCCGTTGACGAGCTGTTCCATGTGTCAAAAAAATAGTGAAGATGGCTAAACACTTTTATAAAACGATTTTTTCGGCGGTAAAAGTTGTTGTTTTCGACATATCCGATCTTGATGGCTCGTAGAGTGCTGCTTATTAAAGTGCTTCTACGAACGCGCTACAACATGCCTTTTAGCAACTCACATCTTCAAAGACTCTGGGTTACACATTAAGACTGCTATTGGAAGTTTGAATAAAGTTTGGCCAGCAACTAAGCTGCAAGCTTACCCAATTTACAAAATACGAGTAGCACATCAGTTGAGGCCAAGACGAAGTACAAGTCTTCCTCAGAAGATGTGAGTGAAACTATCTTTGACGTATCTCTACTTCCCTGCCGTGCATCTAAATATTATACAGATTAGCCTCCATACTTGCGATGTCAAACCACACCATCTGCTCTACTCAGAAGAGTGAGCGCATTTTCCTTATTCAGCAGTCATAGCTTGTCCTGAATAGCGTCTCCGGAGAGCTCATCCTTGGAGTAACGGCACCTAACTTCTACCTGGCAAGAAAAGAAAGTATACCCAGGGGTATATGTTGTCTATAACATAGGTAACAATTCCATCTTCATTATTAATAAGCTCCAGGAAGTTCTTGATGTCACTCTTGTCTCAAATAATTCTATTCGCGATTGGAAGATGTTAGATGAAACGAACTGTAGGAAACACAAAGCGATCATTTATGCCATACTGGCTGGATGCAAAAGTCACATTCCACCCAGAGCTTAAAGAACTCATCAACAAATTCACTTCATCTCTTAATCTGGTTTTTACCTCATCTTATGCTGCAGTAAGGAAGGCAGGGTAAGCGCACCCATTGGTGTACCATACATCTCAAAGAACTATGCAAGAGGAGGAAGAATTTTGATTGTCCCAAACTATCTAGGTCAGAAAGCGACTGGGAAACCTAATCTTTAAGCATATACAAACTAGAAGTAAGGAAGGTCTGACGGTAGTAGAACCTATATTAGATTGCGTTGTTTCTGCGAAAAGTAGAAGAGAAACGTCGAGACTACGGCAATTACTGTTCAAAAGACCTCGAGTTTATAGCGCACCTTAGGTTCCAGATGGGACTTTGGTTAACGCCTTAAAAGCCCTGAAACCCACCTTAAACCTACATTGGCAAGATTTGTCACGGTTGAGCGACATGATCTTTGTCAACAATTTTAAATTGTTGCAGATCCGAACAGGGCACTAGGACCCCATGTTACCCACCCTGCGCAGCTAGAGAATACTTTTCTATGCTGTACATTTTCAGAGCCTGTTTAGCTCTCGGTACAGTACCCACTACAGCACTACACCTCCTAAAACATTAACTTTTCAAGATCTGATAAGTGACCGACTTGGGTATGGTCCTCTTCATTCTCAGTAGTAGAGCCATAAGTTTAACCTTTGCTTGCTGCTCTACAGGAAAGAAACCACCGCTCAATTTTAAGCCAAAGTGTTGGAATACCCGTGCTGAAGGCTGCATAATCAGTAAGTGGATAAACCGAGTGCTAAAGCTAGCGCCACGACCACCAACCAGTCAACAACACAAGAACAGCAACAGAAAAAATATAACCCCGTTATGAAGTGTAAGCACCAAACGGCCCTCTACGATTTAGGCAAGATCGCCAAAAATAAGGCGCTGGAAAGGCCCTGGCCGACAAGGTGAATTAGCAGGTAATCGTTGACGAGTATAACTATTACTTGAACAATAAACCAAAAGACAGGATGCGAAGCGCAACAGCTCTCTAGATGAGACTCCCCAATGCTCAGCCCGGAAAAAAACTAAGGCTGCCGTAGGCACGATTTACATTTACGATTACAACCACCGGCCAGTGCTGTTCAAAAGTGGCCAAAATCTGATCAGAAATTACCTCCAGATCGCTGCTGGACGAGTTCTCCATAAACGGGAAAGCCATAGTCGAGGCGTGGGGAAGCATTGAGGCCAAGTTTTCTGACACGATGGTGGATCTCCTCATCAACAATCAACGAGGACCTCTGTCTAGCTTTGACTCCGCCGATACGGTTAGGGGATATCGGGTGATCAAATGCGAGGACCAATACTCCAAAGTGAATGCGTTGCTAAGGTTAGTGACGTCTGGAATGGCTTGAGGCTTAAGCTTATCGCAGCAAATGACATCCCAAGTAGTCTCAGGGCCCGCACTTGGTTGCCCAATGTGAAGATAGATGGAGGAAGGCTGTTCCAATGTCTTAAACTTCAATGGATGACTGAAAAGCCATTAAGGCGGAAGAACCCCGGAAGAGCACCACGATGTCCTTACTGCACCTCATCCCTCACGAATGTGTGGCAGCAGTAGGAAAAGCGGACCACAAACTTAGGTTTGGCATCATGCTTGTCTTTAGGACAAAACTCATAAACATATCCGAAATAAACACCGTAGCACTCGAAGAACTGGAGGCAAACGTAAAGACTTTCGAGAAGGCGATGGACGTTGCATACAAAGTCTCATGCCCAGTTAAACGTTGTAAAAAAACCCTTCCCCAATGGTGGAATGAAGCCCTCTCTAATTTCAGGCAGATGAGCAGAGCGACTTTCAATATCTACGAGTACCACAAATAGAATTCTGGCAACCTTACAAGGACTGCTTAAGTCTGTATAAGGAAGCCATAAAGACAGCTAAGAAACAGGTCTTTATGGACTATTGTCATCAATAGAAACCCTCAAGGACTCCGCCAGGCTTAACAAAATTCTGTCCAGGAAACATATCAGCCCTTTCTTCCTTTCTAAGAAGGTCAGAAGGAGGATGGAAAGAATCTTCTACCGCGACCGGATGCAGTGATATTAGTACGGTACACGGAGCTCTCGGCAACTACAACATGTATCCTAAAACAATATCAATTCAATCATCTCTGAGGAAAAGATTTCCCGGGCTATTAACAGCTTCCCCCCATTCAAGTCTCCAGTCCCTGACAGCATACTACCTGTTATGCGACAGAGAACGCAAGACCTAACAACACCTTGGCTAGCGTTTAATACTGAACTTGGAGACGCGCTCGAGTGGTGCTTATATCGAAGGACGCGGGCACGGCTCCTGAAAGGGTTCCAGGCCAATTAAACCTTAGAGCGTGTTGTAGATATGCACATGCGAAGCATTCTACCTCAAGTTAAGATCCATGGAAACGGCTGTCCACGAGGTAGTGCTAAATCGGATCGAAAAATCCATACACTACAAAGAATATACCCTAGCCTCCTTTCTAGACATATAGGGAGCCTTTAATAACTTACACACTGAAACCATTCACAAGTCTCTGATCGAGCTGGGCATTGAGGAATTTATTAGTCAATAGATAGTCTTTATGCTCAGAACAAGAATTATTAAGGCGACACTAGGCAACAGGCACTTACAAAAAATTTGCCCATAGAGGAATGCCACAGGGTGTTATTTCTCCACTACTCTGGCTAATGGCTATGAACGAAATGCTTGTAAGAAGCTTTTTTCCCTGAGAAGTTAAATCATGGTGGCTGTCCTAGATAAGGTAAACATCTGGGCGGCAAGTTGTGGCCACCCTCCAATTGAGGGGGTTAATCAACTGCGCGATATCAAGAATAATATGGCCGACTTACGATAAGAGTAGAACCTACTTAACAGAAACCGCCCAGATATCACAAGAATCACGGGGCATAGGCCAATTGGAGACCATGCGTTCAAACTAGGTATCCCATACAGCCCCCACAGCCGCAGTTGCGGGAACGAAAATGAAAAGGAAACTCTCCCCCATTTCCTCTGAAATGTCTGGCACTAGCAAGAGCCAGACTCACTAAACCAACCATTCTTCGAAGGCCTTAATGACATCTCGGGTAAAGGGATACGAGATCTAATCGTTTTCTTAACTCCATCGGCTGGATCTAGGGACCGACTGTGTCACATCCTCAACAACACACATCATCAACC
Source organism: Volucella zonaria (assembly GCA_963966105.1). NCBI lineage: Eukaryota > Metazoa > Arthropoda > Insecta > Diptera > Syrphidae > Volucella > Volucella zonaria. Next base: position 118,096,655 of record OZ014532.1, read on the forward strand.
AGGCCACACGAATCCTGGTAACAAAAAGGCATGCCACCTCTACTTAAATACCTATCAGCAAGCCATAAAAGAAACCTCCGGTTTGACGAACAGTGCTGATAAATTCATGCATCGGCACTACAAAGAAAAGCAAGGACTTTTTGTGAACGCTGTGAGTAAATAAGGCTGGAGTACCTCCGCAGAGAAGCGCTCTATTGAGGCCGAGAAGATGCGCTTCTTGAGAACTGATGTTGGGAAGGATAAACTAAAAAAAAATTGTTTGCGACGAACTTAATAGGCTTGTAGACATATCGGTGCTGACAATTTTTGCAATGAAAACGATGACAAATTCGACAAGGTGGCGGGTTAAAATAAGATATCTTCAGAGTTATACATATAGAACTGTGCGAAAAATATGGGTACATTGTTTAAAAACTGTTTACAATACTAGAATAATATAAGCTGATGAATTTGTAATTGTGGGAAGGAATCAGCCAGTTCTCACTGGAGCATTTGCAACTATGGAAGTAGAAGGCCTCGCCCCTAGGTTTAATCGTAGATGAAGGTAAAACATTGACTGTGCTGAATGATAACTCACTTGGATGCTTCGAGAAATATGTCCTAAGAGTGATTTTTGGTCTTATCAGCATAACCGGTATTTGTAGAATATAGATAGATCCAGCATGGTCTACATATACAGGAACATCCACCACCTTGTCACTACCTGTCCGGAGTGTCTTCGAATCTGTCGGAATGGCAATGCGGTAATGGAAGACCTGGGTTTAGTCGAAAGTGGATTCGGCCAACTTTATTTGCGCACCTGCGGGCAATTAACGCGTTAAATGAAGACAGTTTCACTCTAGACGCCTAAAGATATAAAAAAAAATTAAATGAACCTGCATAGGAGAAGATAAGTCTTTTTAAAAGACGGACAAATGTTGTTTTCCTTTTCCAAGATGTTTTGTTCTTAGAAAAATAATCTTTCAGAAGAAGAAAAGCTACGAGTATATTACCTAGATCAGAGGATTGGGAATATCCAGGCGAAAGTGAAAAGTTGCATTGGTTCTGCTGAATATATGAAGGCATAAGCTCACACACGTGTCAACTTTCGATTCCACCAATATCAGTTCAAAGGACATCGTCAGCATAAGCAACATTGCAAGTCAACACAACAGAAGTTCACACATGTCTTAATGCTCGATAGTCGATACTAATGATCCACCAGCAATTTGGACGACATCGTCAACATAAGCAACAACTATTGACCAAACTGCGACACCGCTTCAGCTACATTTACAAAAATCTCATCCGCTGGAATGCCATTGCAAATTGGTGATGGAGTGGAGGATGAAGCAGAACTCCTTAATGAACTCTTGTTCTTGGTTTTAATATTGTAAGACAGTCCTTACACGTCTTTTCCTTTAATTTGATACTCTTCATCCGATTGTAACTGTGATGAGCGCTTAATCCATGAATGTCCTTTGGGCATTTATTTATTTTCTTCACGGAGAGAGTGTTGTTTTTCAATAGCCCAGACCTTTTAAGTAAGTGCAATACATTCACCGCCTTCTTATTTTGAGTTGGGAGAAGAATTTAACAGAATGGTGATGAGTAGAAGATTGAAGGTCTATTGTTGGAAAAATCATAATTGAATGGTAAGGTTTTAGTTGTGATGACATTGGAGTCTATTACTTCATCTTCGGTCTTGCTGCGTCTTATTTCTCACCCGCTACAACATTCGTTCGAGAAGCAATCCTATCGTCGTACTGTGTGAGTACCATATATGGAGAAGCCTTCCAGCCCACTGTTTATCCGAAATGATTTCTTGGTAAGTGTCAGCAGCAATCAATTCTCCAAGTTTACTTAGCTTGTCAAACTTGATGACCTTCCTAGGCCTTGGCTGTGATTCATTTGAAAGGAAGAAACCATTAACCTCAACCGAATATGGATAGAAGATCGATGGTTCGTCAATATCTTAGTTTGTGGCAAACCATTTCTAAATAATGGATGATCAGGTAGCAATGATAGTTTTTCCAATTGTTATGTTTCGGCCATTTCATCATGCATCGTTTTACGCTTGCCGAACGTCGAAATTCCGGCTCAGTTTTAAATATGCGACGTGAATTTTTTCACGAGGTCGGCCGTTATCTTGGCTTCAGTGTGCAGACAATTCATCGCACCGTCGACAAGTTTGAGCGTGAGTACACTCTACCTTAAGCTACCAACCGGACAGAGATTTGTGCGAAACAAAAAAATATAGCCGACGTAGCAGCTAGAATCGAAAAAGAGCCAGAAATGTCGATTCGGGGCCAATTAGTTGAACTGGGCATCACCAGAGAGACTATCCGGCTTATTTTGCTGTTGGATTTGGGCCTACCACCGTAGAAGATTGGGCAGAGTCAAGAATTGAAGCCGGACGGCCATAGACAACGCCGTGAGTTCGCTAATTGAGCGCAGGAAATGTCGACCGCAGATGCGGATTTTAGCCAAAAAATCATCTTCGCTGACGAGGTCCATTTGACTATGTCAACAAGCATAATTGCTGTTTTTGGAGCGAACATAATCTACAAGTGTTCGACCAAGCATCAATGCATCTACAAAGATTGACTGTTTGGTGCGGTTTATGGCATTTTGGCGTCATCCGACCTTATTTCTTTCAAAATGAGGAAGGAGACACGGTTACCGACAATGGTCTCACGTATAGAGCGAGACCAGTGGCCAGACTTCGAGATCATGGATGTCTCCGAGCTGTGGTTCCAACAAGGCGGCGCTACATGCCATACAAGCGACTCAACGCTCGAAGTTGTGAAGGAGAAATTTGGCGACTGGGTGATCTCACGGCGAGCGTTCATCCATTGGTCTCCGCGACCATGCGATTTGACACCACTTGATTATTTTCTCTGGAGTTACGTCAAGACCTTAGTCTACGCTAACAAGCGAATCACTTTGGGCGAGCTGGAATAACACCGCACATATCGGACCTAGTCATCAAAAATTGGAACGACCAGAAAAGCCGATGCGGCCATTCGAATGATGTGCATGAAAGTAGCTTCAAAATAAAGCCCGAATTAATTTTATATCTCACACCGTTGTTATTTTATTGAAATTTGCTTTCCTAACTACAAAAACCGCTCGCGATAGAATTCATCTTCCGGAGTTCTGTAAAGGGATGACCAATGCTAACAATATTTAATAAAAATTTCCTTAAACTAACCCTAAAACTTACGTGAAGATGACTTTCGCTCAATTCCAATGAGGCTATCTTGGTAAAAAAAGCAACGCATCCGCACGGGAAAGGGCACGTGCGGTGTATAAAAACTCCTTTTGCATTTGAGAATGGTTTAAAAAGTTCTGCTTCTTGACAATTTAAAGAAATGTTCTACCTTCATTTCCCTCCTCCTGAGCTTGATATTGAAGGTATTTCCCTTCAAAGTACGACAGCGCTATGACTTAAAATTTTTAAAGAAAAATGTAAAAGCTGATTATGAAAATTGACGACGGCCTGAGAATGAAGACCACATTTCTTTCCAATTCCCCGGCCATAAATTCATCTAAAGTATTTGGATCTTTTAATTACGGTTCCAATAAGGGGATTTGCTGTCTGTTCTTATACCCTCCCCCGTAAATGAGATTTCACAACGACCTGATAAATTATTGAATTCATAAAGCTCCCGACACTTGAGAAGCTTTTATGTCCTTACCCTCACAACAAAAGAACGAAAAAAAAAAAAAAAAAAAAACAATCTCCCATCTAAAGGATTATGAGGTAAAAGTCGTATCCTTTTCCAATAGTAGACCTGGCTCTCCATCATCCCCATTCAATTCTGCTTCCTATCCACTTTACTACCTCCAAGTTGAGCACGAAAGCAGATCGTATCAAGATTAATGGCCCATTTGCCTGTGTGCCTGTGTGCCTTGTGCCTTGTGCCCTTGCCACCCTATTCGCCATGGTTTTCTCAACTCCTACCGCACACCGTAATAACATGAAAAATTATATCCAATCGAACTTAGATGGTCTTCCGTAAACTTCGAAAGAGCCACCGACCGAGATCTGCATAAATATGGATAATCAAAAGACAATTGATAAACCTACGGCAAGGATACTCGTGACATGCCACCGAAGAGAGGGAAAGGATGCCCCATTCCCATTTCCGTATTCCTTAACGATTTAAACAGTAGAAAAACGGAAAGTTAAATTCACTCTGGCTAACGTGCAATGGTATTCCCAAAAGACGCCACAAAGAGCGGAACCACAACGAAATGGGGGCCAACTACCGTTCGTTTTGTATTTTATTTCTGGCGGAGATGGAAATAAGGAGCACGCGTAGGCTTATTTTTTTTTTTGCGAAGAAACCCAATATCAACAAATGCTCAACTATAACTTTGAGACACCTGCTACACAACAATTTCCAGAGTGATGGGGGTTCGTTAACTTATACAGCCGAGGCTTTGGCCCGGCCTTTGCTGCCAACGGTTGACTGTTGTCTGAAGGTTATAGCCAAGTTAAAGTCGAATTGTGTAATATTTTCTTTAACCTCTCTTAGACAGAATTGCTCCTAAATTTGGCATGCTCCATAGCTGTAGCATGTGCAGGTAGTGGAAAATAACAATTTTAAAGGTGCTCCAAAATTACGAATTGTAATGACTGGGAGTGGGGAAGAGGATGGGCGAATCGTGAAACTACTCCTGATTATACATAGGTGACTCCAGGTGCTCTCAAAAGTTGTTCTTTCGTTCTGTGGCCAGCTGTAACGCATTCCATCAGCTTGACTACGACGACAATGACGACGACACGATGCTTCCCGAAAAGTTAAATTAATGGCGGTATTAGGTTTTTGGTTACGTGGAGAGGTGATGATTCTGATGCTGGCGACAGCGGCGCCCCAAACGATTTTTTGAAGAGTTGAAGCGCGTTGGTGATTACGCTTTTTGTTATAATGCGATAAGTAATTTTGTGGTGTCATTTGGTAGATTTACAAGCGGGACTACGAGTATGTAAGGTTTTGGATTCCTTCCAGCGGCCTTGGAGCTTGGAGTTTTAGTGAAAGAAATTGAAATTGAAGGTGAGAAAAGTAATGAGTTTGTGATGTGAAATAGGAAACAAAGAACATGAAACTATAGAAGTATCTGTATATATGTATGTAGGAATGTATAGTATATTACAGTGTGTCTGCAATGCTGTCGAAATGGACTTGGTAAAGTTCCAAAACTTCAAAATGGCTTAGTAATTTTTTGAAGGTCTTGTTGAGAGAGTAATACTAAAAGTTGTGGTAGCAAGGACACACTTTTATTTAATTATTTGTTTTATTTTTAATTTGGCTTTGCTGCAAAATAGTGGTGGAAACAACGACCACCCGCAGGAACCGATTTGTTCCTAGTTTGACAGGTTCATTACGAACTCACGGAGAGGTCACTATTCGAGGCCTTGATAATGTTCTCAGGAGTTAAGTCATATATTCACACAAAATACTATTTTTTTTTTCTTTTTCTCGTGGGTAGGTGAGAAATCTTCGGTGCTTATAGTGAGGTTCCTACTCACTAAAAAACAGCTCCCTTACACAGACTACGACTGAGTTCACACTCAAAAAGCAATTCTTCTTTCGCGTTTTATTTTGCTTTAATAAGATATTTTGTAGGCGATTTTCCATCGAAAATTACTGCGTACTTTAAAAATTAAGCAATGCTGATCACCGCGCTAGATCGAGTGGCTTAGTCCTTTTCAGACGGCGGCGCAATAAAATTGTCTCATCAAGGATCTGTTGAACAGAAATATTCGTATGTCCGTGAGTCGATTTTTGTGTTTTTGCGCAAACATTTTAATTTCGTTCTGAACGTTTTCGACTCCTAGGTCTCTGTGGATATCAACGTTTCTAATGTGCATTAACAAACCCTCGAAGAACTTTGTTTTGGAATGTCTGTAAGACGTTAACGTTACTGATTTTGGTACAACCCTAAAGCTGTATACCATATGTCCAGACCGGTTTTAGCACTTGCTTGTATAGCAGCAATTTGTTTTCTAAACTTGGCTTGGAATACTTTCCAAGAAGCCAGTACATGTCTCTATACTTAATCTCAAGCTCTTCACGTTTTTTCTTAACTCTCTCCATTTAAGTTTAGCGTCGAGTGTCATACGAAGATATTTGGCCTCGTTCGCGAAAGGAATTTGTACTGCGTTGACAAACACAGGTAGATTGTCAGTTTTCTTGTTCACATGGACAGACTTGTTTTCAATAAGCGCGATTCGCCAAGTCTTTGTCCAATTGTTAATCCGTGTAAGGGCACATTGCAACTTAGCAGTTGTTTCTTCGACGGTTTTAGCTGTTGCCAAAATGGCAGTGTCATCAGCAAATCTGGCTAGCACAGTATTGTCCGTTTACGGTGTATCGCGAGTAAAAAGCAAACATAGCAGGGGGCCAAGTACACTACCTTGAGGCACCCCGGCCTTTATTGTCTTAAAATTGGAAAACTCGTTTCCGTGTCTGACACGGAAGAGTTGGTCAGTTAAAATATGAAACAATTGCTCGGGAAGGACTTGAAGCACTCGTGGCATACCTTGTCCAAAGCTTGCGAAAGGTCAAGGAATGCACTCGAACAGACTAACTTACATTCGATTGCTCGTTCAATTACATCGGCTATTCGATGCACTTGATCAACAGTAGAGTGTTGGCTTCTGAAGCCAAATTGATGACCGGGCAAGAGGCGATTTGTGTCAATAATCGGTTTAAGACGATTATGTAAGATTCGCTAGAAGACCTTCGGTATAATCGGGAGGAACGATATTGGTCTGTATGACTTGACATCATGCAGCGGTTTACCGGGTTTCGGAACCATAATAACTTCGGCAACTTTCCACAGATGAGGTACATACTCTAATCTTATAGTGGCATTTATAAGATAGAGCAGCCTTAGCAAACTTTTTTCGGTAGCGCTTTAAGTATCCCTCCCGTAATTAGGTCATATCCGGGGGTTTCATTGGGCTTAAGTGTGTCTATAAATTTTCCCTAAGTTTAGTCCTTTCTATTGGAACTTTCGTCGTCACATCTAGCGTATTGACATTCTCTGTAAGCAAGATGGTCGGCGAAAACGTTAGTTTTTTCTTTATCTTCTTTCGCCCAGTCATCCTGGTTTCTTCTTATTGGCGCCACGTGTATTTGGGGCTTACGAAGACTTTTAACGGCTCTCCATCCATATGGAGTAATTGGTATCTTTTGTCGCTGTGAGGCTTTCTAGGTAGTTATTAATACCTTGGTTATTGCAATCCTTGATCGATTTTTTTCATGAAGTCACAGAGCCTATTAAAGGACGTTTTATCTTGTTGAGCCCGAGTTTCATGCCACCTTTTCTGCGCGCTTCGTTCCTTCCTTATCATTTCCCTGATTTCCGGCGGGTATCTTATGCCGATACTGTCAACTTTGTTCGATTCGCATGGAGTGCTATTCCAGGCCGCTTGCTATATGACTTCAACAAACCGTTCAACTTCTTTTTGAAGTTGATATGGCATTCTGAGCGGTACTTTTAACTCAGTATTTTCGACAACCTCTACTCGGAAATCTTTCCAGTGAGTTCTTTTGTTGGATAATCTGGGTTTTCTTTGTTTCTTAACCAAGGATTCGCACAATGAGAGGAGAATTGGAGAATGATCGGAGGAAAGATCGAAGCTTTCTTCAATTTTGACGTAACAAGCGTTTACGCCTTTTCCGATAAAGAAGCCTATCAGATCGGGTGTTTTGGCGACATCCGAGGGCCAGTACGTCGGTCTGCCTGTTGAGTAAAATTATCAACCACATTCCATACCAGCCCTGTACATAGTTTTGCCTTTTTATGAGATACTTCTTGAGCGTGGTAGTCGCGGTAACCTTTTAGTTCCAAGCACGATTGTGTCGTTAGGTGAGTTTCAGAAATTAAACATATGTCAACAGCCTTTTCCTGAATAAAAATATTTAGTTCATCGAGCCTTTTCTGTAGGCCGTTGACAGATCTGCTTCGAGGTTGAGAAGCCGTCCGACTATTATCTTATTTGTTTTAGTCAAATCTTCTAGTCTCTCGAGAATTACTGAGAAAGCATTTGAGGTAGGATCAACCGATACACAGTTGGTCGTATTTGCTCGCGCCGCAATTTGCGCGTATGTTTGTTTTTGCACTTTTGACTTGCGCATTGTTATTGTTGACGTTGTTGTTATTTTGTTATTGGTGATTTTATCGGCCATCACGGCGTTTGCTATCTTTGCTTTCTTCTTTAAAGGCTTTGGGGTTGGACCGCTGTTATGATTTCTCGTACTCACTGTCCCTGCGTTTTTAGAAGGCATCGTTTTGGATTAATACCGTCGTTTTTGCAACTCCTTCGTGACTTCGCAGCCTCGATAGTTAGCTGGTTGTTTTCCCATGCAATTGATGAATATCGCTGGGGACTCTTTCGCGGTACTGCACTCTCGCGTCAGATGTTTTCCGGCACATTTCACAAAGCGAGGCTCCTTCTGTCAGTAGGCCCAAGTATTAATGAATCCCTGACAACGTGTACATTGAGGAATCAGCCATGAGTTTTTTCGCGGAGGTACAATTTGGACAATAAGTCCTAAAATTGAATTTATAGAATAAATCCTTTATAGGCTTTCGGTTTTGTCGAAAGTTAGCGTAATTAGGGGGAGACCGGGTCTTGAGGTCGTCCTTTCGCATTCAACACTGCGCTGTTTTTGCGCAAGTATATTAACGGAGTCGATTATTTTTAAGGTCAAATAAAATGTTTTCTTTAGGGCAAGAGGCATGCAAGCCTCTAGCTACCACGCGTATGGGTCTTTCCGCTTTATTTTCGTACGTATGCCATTGAATCTTCTCGGCATTTAATTTTTGCGAAAGCGAACGGTTATTGTCTGGATTAAGTTATAGTCCGTTATAGTCCGTTTATTGGTGGCGGCGGTCTTTGTTTGGGTTGTTTTTTTTTTATTGACCTCAACAGTATTAGAGCTGGATGCCGTCTCTTTTTGACCAATTTCAGGCGAGGAATCAGCTTTGCGTTTCTTACATGATTTTTTTTTAAGTATCCAGTTTGTTTCTCGGACTAGCTCTTTTTCGTCCGTGTGAAAACTCGAGTTTTCCGGTCGGTCAAGTCGAGAATCAGATTCGGTTTTAGATTGCGTCTTAATTGCATCTAATTCCGTTTTAAGTTCGACGCAGAGCAATTCCATATTTTGGAGTCAGGCGCGGAGATCAAAATTTTCGCGCTAGAGATTTTGTAGCTTATTCGGTTTAATACTATTGTCCAAAGCTGCCGACTGTGCTTGGTTTTTGCTTCGCACGATTTTTACAGCGATCCGCTTGTTGAAGATATCGTAACCATTGAGATTTTTTTGTATTTGAATTGTGTTATATTGTAGGTATTTGTAGAACTTATTTTAGTTCCCACGAGAAAGGGTAGTCCGTCTGTCTAGAGATCCGCATTAGACAGATAAGGCCGGCCGATCCGGAGGTCGCCAAGTATCCGGATGTTCCGCTATAGATTGGGCTATGTTTTATACTGAGCCCCAACCTGGCCAATTCTGGCTCAGGTCGCTTAACACCTTAATCCGGCCCAGTGGATTTTAGTCGCCTCTTACGACAGATATGCCACCTCGGGTATATTCTATCCCCTAACCCTAAGGGGGTTACTTCACAAAAGTCAAAGTAGAATTGACATTTGCCGCTATCTGCAAAGTTATAGCATCTTCCGATAGGATGATGACTTTTGCGCTACCTAGTATATACAACATCGAAGATGAACCCGATAGAAAATTTCGCGAATACGTGTATAAAATGAATAAAATTGCTCAACTTGCTGACGTAGACAGTAATTCTTCGCTTTATTATATTATGAACGGTGTCGCTGGCAAAGAACCGCACAAATTGATTTTGTTCGGAGTTAAAAATTTATTGAAATTGAGTGAAAAACACGATATTTTTTTGAGAATAAAATCCAAAACTAAATGTTATAGTGGTAATAGCACAAGTAGACATGGTCATAATTAGTAGTAGTGGGCAGTATATAGATAGGCATAGCGGCCAGTAATTACGGTAGTTACGGCGGTAATAACAAAATAAATCGTAGTGCTCTGCACTGTTTTAATTGCTGTTCGTCTGAACTTCAACGTCGGGATTGCAATTCGGACGCTAAATGTTCGGGGCGAATGAGTATATCCAAAAACTGTCCTATTAAACTTAGAGCAAAGACAAACACTTTTTTTGCGTGAAATTCTAAGTAAATTTTCGTAAATAACGTTGCTATCCACGCTTACCCCGAGAAAAATGCATTAAGAGGTTAGGCCACTCTTAGAGGCCGTAACTATTTTGTGATTTTTTTTTCTGGAAAAATATAAAATAAATCGAGTTTACAAAGGTAGAAGTTTATTGTACATATGATTGGCTGTAAATCATAATTTTTTATAGAATAATTTATTTAAAAATGGCCGCTGTGCAGCGTTTCTCAGATGACCTTTTTTTTTTAGAAGAGTCTACGGCCGTACCAACAGCTCCTGTAAATTTTGAATTATGATGAGTCACTACATTTTCCGGAGAAGTACGTAAAATTTTTTTTGGCATATTTATTTTTGGCCGAATGGCGCACTTCCAAAGTCAAAGTTGCAAAACTTGCAGAAAAATTGGCAGAAAATTGTTAATAATAAATGAACTATGCCATATAAAAAAAGATGCTACGTACTTATATCTAAAGATCTAATTAAAATTTGAAGTGAATTGGTTGAAAATTGTTCAAGTTATGGGTGCGGCCAACTTGAAAAATACAGTTTTGAGATAAACACGTTTAAAATTTTAAGTTAAGCTGGTTAACCTGGCGGCCTTGTCAATACTGAAATATTTCCTAGCCATAATTTTTTGTTATATAAAATTTTTGAGGTCCTAAGGCACCATCGAAAGCAATAAAATAAATTTTCTAGAGTGGCCTAATCCCTTAACAAATTTAAAAATTCTTCTCAAATACGAAAAGAAAACACTCGATTGGTAGGCCTTGCTTCAGCTGCATGTAGCACTTTAAGCGTATTTAATGCTGTTGAGGAAATCGACGATTTTGAACTTAAGACACGTATTAACGTTGTACCAAATAATGTGATTCAAGTCGACGTGATTGTAGGCAATGATATTATAGCAAAAGCGAAGGTAATATTTATTTAACAATAGGGACCCAACATTTCACTACCGAAAGGAAGAAAACTACATAATGAATATTCGAGTTGCAGACATCACATAAGTAAATGCACTGTTTAAGCTGGTACCAGTGGTTGAAAACCTCATTGGAAATTATGTAGTCTCCGTCCTGTAAGTATGTCACTCACATTGAGTATTGAAACTCGTTTTAATTCCCATCCACGCGGCCTCCCTATAAATGATCGCAATTGAACTTTAGTTAAAGTAAGGTATCATAAGCCCGTCGTTTTCTCCGCTCGCAAGTTAAGTCGTTGTCGTCAAGAAGAAAAATTGTTCAACGCGGGTCTGTATAGATTATACACATTTAGAAGCAAAAATGGTGAAAGACCGATTTCCGTTGCATACTATCGATATCCTCCAAGATGGAAGAATATTCATCACACTGGACCTCAAAAATGCATATTTTCACATCCTAATCGAAGAAACCAGTTACAAGTATACAGCGTTTATTACAGCAGATGGATTGTTTGAATTCAATAGCGTAGCAATCGGCCTATCAAACGTCGAAATGTTGTTTGCTTGTACCTAGATGACTTCATTCTACATGCACCGAGTATGACAGCAAATCTTAAAAACTTAAAGACTGTATTCGACAGAGCAGCAGTTCATGGATATGATTGAAAAAAATGTAGATTTTACCAATCGAAAGAAAGAAACTTAAGAAACTTTAAGAATTTTTGGGGCTTACCCGGCCTATAGGCAACATTGAGCAATAGTGGAAAAATTTTAAAACACACATATATTTTAATTTCTGTTTTTTATTGATATTTTTATTAATTTTTAATACAATTTAAATGTGATATGACACAAAGCAATTTTTTGGGTTTGAACGCAAATAAACCTTGCATTTAGAGCACTTTGAGCGGGGATACCCAGTGTGACATAGCCTGCATCTACCTTTCGATCCCTATTTAATCCAGTGCCCGATTTGGTCAACATATGATCTTTTATAAGAACTTGACGAAGATTGTGATGAAGGTGCTGGTGATGAAGCTGGTGATAGTGGATCTGATTGCATTGTTGAGGAAAGTGACGTTGGGCGACCTCTGTTATTTTTTGCGTTGTGTAACTCGTTGGCAATATCCATCTGAAAGTTTAGTAGTGACGTATGGTATACTTGTTGTCTCTGCTTGAGTTTTGCGGGTCTCTGCGGTACACGTACAATAGCCATTTGACTACTGATGAGTTTATGCAAAGGATGTGCACATATATACCACTTCTTTGAACGGTGGTTGATTTTGTATAACTCCAACAGCATGTCGGCAAGATCAACCCCTCCCATATGTTTGTTATATCATTCAAAAATACCTGGACGGTGAATGTTTACAAACTTCTTATCTTTTCGGCACCATCGTTTGCACTCACTCATTGGATTTTTACCTATGTTGCACACTTTTGTTGTCATACCATCGAAAAGCAATTAAATTATTTGTTGCTTCAAATTTAAAATTGTATGATCGTCGTCCTTTTCTAAGAAGATCCTTTTCGTCGCTTAGACTACAGTTTTTTAATCGATTGTTTCTAATAGTTCCTACGGGTAATATGTATACCCTCTTGTTTCAAACAAATCATCAGGCTTATGGAAGTAAACGAGTTGTCAAAAAACTATTTGAAATTTTGGTTTACGGGAATATTAGAAGCTAAATGTAAAACAAAATCTGACGATATGCCCAATCCAAAGGATTGGCAAATATAGAGGCAAATGTCGTATACAGTGCCAGATATACCGGCTTTAGTGGACATTTTAATGCCCCACTTGTATGGCTTTTTTTGGCAGATATTGCTTCAAACCGTGCCAACCTAATGAAATATAAATATTTACTAGACATTATTCGATTATATCACAAGACGGTTACCTTTATAGGAAATCATTTGCTCGTCAACGCTTTGGTATTCCTCCTGTTCTATTCCGTTCAATTTTTGTTTGATTTTCTTCAGTAACTGACCTATTTTATATAATTTGTCCTTTTTAGGGTTTTTTTCGAAGCGATTTCGTGATTATGCATCCGCTGCTGCTGACAATATGAAATTTTGGGCCTATTCCATTCGCATATTTGGAATATTTATTATGCCGGGGTATAGTAATACACCTATAAATCTTCCTATTTCGGTGGAAGTTTAATTCTGTGCCACTTGTTCGTAATGCGTATAAACTAGTTTCATCTCAGATCTTTTGTGATATCTCATCATCAAAGAACTGAGTAAAATATTCTATTGGTTGTTTGACTTGACCGAAAATGATTTCGCTTTTCCAGGTCGTATCGTATTCCCTTACCTCTGCACTCCTCCATCTCAAACTCTCTAAATTGATATTTTCAAAAACCTCTTAAACTGTTTCTTCACCTAGAATTCAATTTTCCACTTCATTGTCTTTGCCAACAATCCTCTCAATCAAGCCAACCTCAATACCTTCACCTCTTTCAATTACACTTTGTGGGGTAATTTGTTCCTCTTCTTCTCCATTGTCCTCATCAGCTGAATCATCCCAACCGAATTCGCAAATTTTTTGAATTTTTTGCTGGGTGAAACCGTTCCGACGCATATCTAACGCATAAAAGAGCATCATATGATTTATAGCCATTGGCAACATTGTGTTTGACAAATTGCCGACCACAAACTAAACGTTTTTTTCGAATTTTTTATTTTTTCTCTTAATTTTCTCACCTGTGTTTAATAATTTTATACACTTTGTTTTGTACACTTAAATTTCTTTATATATCTTTTTTCAATTATTTTTACACTCAACGCAGATCAGCTACAAAGTGATCACTAGCAACACTTATAATAAAATATTCGCCAACAATATCAAGCCATTCTGAGAAAAAAACACTTGGAGAAAAAATTAAAATTACGGGACTTGAAAGGTTAAAGCAATCACTCACACCCCATCCAGGTCTTCACATTAACTGCCAGGGTGACGAAACAGAATTACACACAAACGCGTGTCAGCAAAGCTGCGATTTTATTCCAACTTCATCCAATTAGTTACTGAAGCAGAAAGCACAGTGTTTCAGAGGGATGGTGGCACAGTAAATTATTAGAAGTCATCAGAGTTTTCAAAGTATTTAAAAAGTTTCGAATTTACCTGCTGGGGATCAAATTTAGGGTGGTCACAGATTGTGCAGCATTTTTCACACCACCCAACGCAGTAAGAAGATGGGTTTTGTTTATGCAAGATTTTGACAACGATGTCGAATACCGCCCTAGTAGCAAGATGGCTCACGTTTTCCTCCTGGAAAACGTATAAGTCGCTCTCCGATTTTATACGTTTTCCAGCAGGAAATTTTGCCAAAAAACAAAAAGACTCAACTCACAGATGAATTCATCTCATCCATTAAAGAAATACAAAAAAGAAAAACCTTATGCCAACTTCATTATGCAAAGTGAGTTGTTATTTAAAGGCGTTAATGGTTACATGCTTTTAGTTGTGCCTCAAAGTATGGAATCAGAGATTATAAGCATGAAGAAGGGCAATTTGGCTCGCTCAAGACAGTGCATTTATTATCTTGTGAATTTTATATCACAAAAGTAAAACAAGAGGTCAATCGTCCAATCTACGATTGCGTAAAATGTATCTTTACAAATAAAAAAGCTGGCAAGCAAGAGGGTTTTTATCCAACAGCTGGACAAGGGAGAGTAGCTTTTTGACACCTACCACTTAGATCACGACGAAGCTGTAAATTTTTACGATAACGGATGGTTTCTCAAAATACATTTGGCTTTACCAAACTAAGTATCAGCTGATGAAACTATAAGAAGAGTGCAAGACCAACAGCAAAACTTTGGAAATCCCAGAGCGATGACAACGGACAGAGGAAGTGCCTTCATATCAAATGTGTGTAAGGGGTTAGGCCACTCTAGGATTTTCAAAAAATCGATCTTTTTTATTGCTTTCAATGACCGTTAGGACCTCAAAAATAATATCTCAAAAGATTACGGCCGGGAAATATCTCGAAGTACAATACTTATTTTTCAAAGTATAGTACAAAGCCGGCGAGCTTCTTATGACCGAAACCAGAGACGGCATTTTAGGGGACTAGAGTAGGTATACGGCAGATGTCTTTGAAGCTATTTGCCATTTGTTTAGACTTTTGCTTCTTTCGTCTTTAGAAACGTCGGTTTCAGTCAGTTTCGTACAGTGAAACATTCGAGAAGGACGCTATTTGAGGAACGTTTGTTGTTTATCGATAATTGCGCTGACTTTTCTTTTTGGTTTGTGAGTGTTATTGATTGGTTTTTATAATGAGTGACAAAGTGTATTGTGGTCTAAAAGGTACAAAAGAGACGCGTACATACAGCAAGAGACCGAAAATATCTGGAAGAAGACCGCTGATTCGACATGAGTTAGAGGCACCAAGTGAAATGAAAGCAATCGGAAGATATGTCCGATACTGAAGTGAATCCAGGTTTTAGTTTATCCAGTACGATAAGCTTTATAGCAGTTTTTTCAGCTATTTCAAACGTTGTCGTTTGTAAAGTGTGCAAATCGCAAGTGAAATTTACGGAAAGTGGTAAGCGCGCTTTGGGACTCAAAATACTAGTGTCCTATGAAAAATGTGTCTTTTTATACAATTTCAGGCGAGGAATCAGCTTTGCGCTTCTTACCCGGTCTTTTTTTGAGTATCCAGTCTGTTTCTCGGACTAGCTCTTCTTCATCGTTTTCCGGTCGGTCAAGTCGCGAATCAGATTCGGTTTTAGATTGCGTCTTAATTGCATCTAATTCTATTTTAAGGTCGACGCAGAGCAATTCCATATTTTGGAGTCAGGCGCGGAGATCAGAATTTTCGCGTTCAAGATTTTGTAGCTTATTCGGCGTAATACTATCGTCCAAAGCTACCGACTGTGCTTGATTTTTGCTTCCGCACGATTTTTCAAGCGATCCGCATGTTGGAGATCTCGTAACCCCTAAGCTTTTTTTTTGAAGGGACTTGGTTTGTATTTGAAATGTGTTGTATTGTATTTGTAGAATTAATTTTAGTTCCCACGAGTAGCGGACAAAGGGTAGTCCGTCTGTCCAGAGATCCGCATTAGACAGATAAGGCTGGCTGATCCGGAGGTCGCCAAGTATCCGGATGCTCCGCTATAGATTGGGCTATGTTTTATACTGGGCCCCCAACCTGGCCAATTCTGGCACAGGTCGCTTAACACCTTAATGCGGCCCAGTGGATTTTAGTCGCCTCTTACGACAAATATGCCTACCTCGGGTATATTCTAGCCCCTAACCCGAAGAGCCCTTAGGGCGATTATGTTGACCGAAAAATTCACGAATTTTAAGAAATATTACATTTACAGATCGCCCATTTTCGTAATAAAGCTGAATTACAAAATTGCCAAAAACTACATGGCATCTGTCAAGAAAATCAACCACATTGAATTCAGTACTATAAATGGCAGTAAATTGGCTCACCCTTTATATTTCTGATATCTTAAGCTCTTTCTTTATTAAACCAACACTTATTGCTACTTGCACATTGTCGGGTTTATTAAAACCAAATCAACTCCTCTTCTTGTGGAAATCATTAAAATAAATAGATACATGTAAACTTCTTTAGAAATCCAACCACCATTGACAAACCATATGTACATTTATGTAACACCCCAGGTTTACCATGTCCGGAATTGAGATATTGAGGTCATGCCAACTTGCCAACTCCATTTGCCTTAATACAACAATTCATCTTTTGTCGGAAATGCCTCTGGGACAAATTACTTCTTAAACATTGATGTATGCAAATTTATAACTTGAAATCTCATCATTGATTTATTTAAAGATTATTTGAGATTACATACACGGTCATGATATTCAACTCATGAAAGCAAACCCATTTAGAGGAGGGCCTAAATCCTTTTGGCATCAAGCCCGTATTTCAAAAGTATCTTCAAAAGCAAAATATTTTTAGACGTTCATCACGTCCACTAAGTTGATCAGGTGAAACTAGATCTTAACACCTCCAGGATCCTGCCACCACTGCTTTAACCCAACATTTTGGTATAATAAGCACTCTAAATTGTAAGGAATGAGCAAAGCAATCTATCAATTATGTAGATACTCCCTTAGAGTACGTCCTCCAGCTTTTTATTGTTGCTCTTTTTATTATTCAGGTGAATTGCAATTCTGGCACCCTTTAGTAGCTGCACAAGTTTCCCAGAGAACGTGTGCACTGTGTACATGAAAGTTTTAATTTTGTTTGAACTCCATCCTCACAGAGGGTGTGCTCATGATGTTGATGTTCTTTACCATTTACAGGGTGTTTACATTTACAACATCTCATTTGCTTACCTCTTACTAGCACGGGTGATGTACGAATACCAGTTTAAAATAAAAGCAAAACAAATGCGACTCCTTTAAGAGAAGTGCATACATTTGGTCAGGAATCCTTTATCCTTTCAGGTGCCCATTTAAAATGCATGAGTCTACCGGTTGCAGTTGAAGTTTTTGTACATCCAGGAATATCCATTCAGTTCCCGAATGCCATGAGCTGAGAAAACGACATTTGCTCTAAAAAATTTGCAAATGACGCAACTCTGTTATGTACAAAACTGAGACGCTAATTAAATTGCATTCACTCCAGCTTTAATGAAGAGAACCTAGTCCGTATCTGGGTGCTGGGACTTCACTCCGCTAAAGGCGTCTCATTGTATCACAATTTATCATCTAATTGTCTACAACTCACCGCTGACTTGGAGTAATCAGTCAAAATGAAATTAGCAAACATCAATCAATATTGCATTAAGCCATTAACCCATTCGTTTGGTCGGGTCTCTGCTTGTCGTCGCTGCCTCTGGAACATCGTCATTTTAGTTCGAGGAAGATGCCGCCGCCGGCATTGGTGGCCTCTATGGAATGAGTAGGAGTACTCCTAATAGCTTTATGCCATTATGGCACTGCGCCTATTAAGGCACACAATCCTTCATCCATGAGGAGTTTATTTCATAACAACAAGCTGAACAAACAAAACCGGCACAGGACAAGCAGCTGTTCTCTGAAAAGTCGAAAGTCGGCATCGACATCGGTATCAGTCATGGCAATAGCTACAACTATGGCATCTCTGCCTCAAGCAGCATTGCATTGGTATACCAGAGTGTAGTCGTACTCATTTTGTACGTTTTTTTGTTGCACCTTTAGTGTGCTGCAGTGGTCGGTTTGAAAATTGGATGCATTAGTTGCATTAAATTTATTCGCTCACGTGAAAATTCAATTACCATTTCCTTGGCAGATTCGATTGCGCTCTAAACAGAAACAGGGAGGAGAAGTGGGTGAAAGATGACTTGCATCTGCAATGCAACTATGTACTGTGATCATCTCCGCCGCTGACACCACCATTCCCACTCTCACCATGCCAAGTACGAGTATTTAACCGAATTGGTTTTTAGTTTTCGAATTTTTGAATTTTTGACTTTCGCCGTCGTCATCGTCTTTTTTAGCCATGCGCCTAGCCCAGTCGGCGTGCAGTAGAAAGAACTTAAAGTTATTGAAATAAATCGAAATAAAGTCAAAGGACACAATCACAAAACGGAAATTAAAATTTCTATATAGAAAATGGAAGGATGTGCAGATAGTGCATGGATGCATACATTTGTAGAGAGTGTTTCTCATTTTTGTGGTCAGAATTGGAAAATGACTAAAGTTTGATTTGCCCACTGGGAGGCGAAGAATGTGGTTGTACGGTTGTCCCAAAGGATTATCTATTGTGTAAGAAATTAAAATATTCCTTTATCTCGTTGGACCGAAGGAACAAAGGGATCACTAATAAAAAGTTGTCTGGCTTTCAGATCATGGGGATAATGGAATCTATTTTGTCATATTGTTCCGAAAAAAATTACTGATTTTATTGGTGGATTATTTTTTGTTTTTGCAAAAAATGAGAATTTTGACAAGGTAATCCTTTAATGTGATTTCTCGGTCTGACGGGTTATCGCTACAATACATATTAATGCATTAATATGCGTTTCTAATGCTTGCTCTGATCCTAATAAGGCTCGTATGCGGAACACGATTATTCCATTGCGACTTGGATTCCTGGCAAGACTTATGGTATAGTCCACCCAACGAAGACCAAAAACTGCCAAATATTGGAAATAATTCGTGTAAAAGCGAATGTTGGCATAGTTGTAGGGAATGGTGTTTTAAATAACATACTAAAATTACTGGTGGGGGGGTCATTTTTCTAGTTTTTCATAAATAACTCATAAACGTTGACCCGTAGCAAAAAATGTTCTTAGACAAAAGCAATCCACATAAAATTATTTACAAATAAGATCTTATACACATTTTCGCTGGGATAAATATTTAAAAAGATATTAAGGGAGGATCGCTAATTATAACAATTTTACTATACACATAATGAATATTATAGTTGTGAATAAATTTATTCTTAAAAGTGACACGGGGCCGAGGTCGCTAGGAGGCTCAGTAGAGCGCGTGCCGCCAGTAAAGTGGCTGCAAGCGAGCTAAGTTTGACAGATTTGGCGCCAAAATCGACCACAGCTTGAGAGATTAAAACGAGTACATCACCATTTAGCGCATCAGATAGGCAGCAAATGCGACGTAGCACCTAAAGGTTCCCGGAATCTATTCAGAAAATTAAAAATACAAGTTTATTCATCTAAATCTTATGCCAGCGCTTGATCCAATCCTCGAAACATTTTTTTATATTCGGTTTTCGGTATGTCCATCAGTGCTTCCTGCGATTTTTCCATTACTTTCTCTCGGTTATTGAAACGCGAAGAAGTCACAGGGAGCCAAATCAGGTGAATTCGGTGGCTGTTGGATGGTATTTGTTGCATTTTTCGTCAAAAAATTACGAATAACTACGACACTGTGCGACGGTGCGTTGTAATAGTGCAAAATCCACGGTTCTCTGCCCACAATTCTGTTCTCTTTCGGCGAATTGCTTCACGCAAATGTGAAATAATACTCTTTGTTTACTGTCTGGCTTTCTGGCAAAAATTCATGATGCACTACACCGTTGTAATTAATGAAAACCGTGAGCATTGCCTTCTTTTTTGACTGAAAACGACGTGGTGTTTTTGGTCTCGGCTCATTTAGTGAACGCCATTCACTTGCCTGATGTCTGGATTGTATGTCGTACTCATAAACCCACGTCTCGTTTCCAGTAATGATCCTTTTGATGAATGTGGGATCCGATTCAGTCTTGCAAATCATTTCTTTTGCAACGTCAACACGGTCTCTTTTTTGCATGAAATTGAGGTCTTTTGGCATCAACTTTGCTGCTTGCTACATCACCCAAACCCAAATCATTAACCAAAATGTCTTGGACAGATCCATAGGCAATGTTTAAATCCTCCGCTATCTCTCTGATGGCTAATTTGCGGTTATTGACCAACATTTCTTTTACTTCATCAATGTTTTCGTCGGTTTTCGATGTCGATAGTCTGCCACTGCGTTCATCATCTTCAATTGACTCACGACCACTTTTGAACCGCTGGTTGCGTGGTGCCACTGGTAAACGACTGTTTTCTTTAGAGAATCGTTGTCGAAACACTTTTCCAACATTTCCAACGTTCGCGCACCATTAAATTCATTTTTTGCGCAAAATTTAATACAAGTTCAATGTTGCAAAATTTAAATCCATTTCTAAAATTGTAAAAAATCGCCAACACACACAGATATAGATGTAGTCTTTGCTAGGTAACTTTTGCAAATGTCAAGCTATGACGCTAAGATTTAGAGGGAATGTCAACAGGGAATTTACCAACTTAACAAAAAAAACGGAACTCAAATCGGAACAATGGCAGCGCCACACGGGAACTTTTTGATCAAGATGGTATTTACCTCTGTTCGCGTCAAGTTCACAATCACGTAATCTGACAGTGTTCGAAGTGATTTCGACGCACTCATTCATCTAGCCCGGATGGACGACGCGCGTACGTGCATGTGCCCCTAGGTGTGAGCGAGAGCGCTGTCGGGCTGCGCCGCATAAGCTTGACGATTTCTGATACGCAATTAATTGCTCGCGCAAACGGAGTTGTCATGGACTGACAGTGACATTACGTCGCGAGTTCACAGTTCCGGTCAGGTGCAGTGGCGAGAGGTGGTTGGGGGCAAGCGGGGGGGGCACATGCCCCAGGCGGCACTTTGCTAGGGGCGGCAAATTTTGAGCGGAATTTTCTTTTAAATATTGTAGATGCTGCTTTATCCCATGTAAACGAACTGCGACGAAAATTATTTTCATCCTTAGACAGGGTCAGGGCTGAAATACAGCAAAGATTTCAACAGCTGCGACAAAGTTCGACTTTCTCACCCCAGCCAAACTCTTGGATAAAAATTATGAAAGCAATTCAGATGTTGCACCTCATGAGGGTGACATTGATAAGGATCAATTTGAAATCGAACGCGTCCAGTTAAGAGCAATTATATCTTCTACAGGCAAAACAAATGAACTCGCCAATAAAAGTCCACTCGAACTATTAAAATATATATTACAGTTTAGACTGGAAGTTAGTCTGCCTAACAAAACAAAAAGGCTTCGTCTTTTTCTCACAATTGCAATAAGTAATGCCATCTGTGAGAGGAGTTTCTCAAAATTGAAGCTTATTAAAAATTATTTAAGGTCCACAATGAGCACTCTAAGGCTATCTAATCTGCATATCATGGCTATAGAGCAGGAAATCACGGAGACCATCGATACTGAAGGAATAAGAGATTTTGCCTTGATGAAATGTAGGAAAATAAAATTTTAAAGAAGTTTTCTGTAAATATATAAAAAAGTTTCTTGTAAATAAAAAAAAAAAGAATTACATTATGCACCTGCATTTACCCTTTTACTAAAACCCAAATTAAATCCTTCATCTTTTCATTTAAAAATTATTTTTTTTAAACAAATTTTAATTATGAAATTATTTATTTATTTATTAATGAATTAAATTAATGAAAAATCAAAAATAATTTAATGTAATTAAATTAAAAAATGTCAAAAGCTAAAGAAAAAAAATAAATAAATGGAAAATAAATTACAAGAAATAATCGAATCCTGTTTTTCTGAAGAATTTTAATTTAGATAATTAAAGTTTAATGAGAATTACCGTTATTTATTTGATATCCTAAGATAAGTAATTTTTATCCGCTTCGAGATTGGGAAATCGGAAAGTAACCAATATGTGAAAACTTTAAATTCTTGCATCACTTGCTCGAAAGTAGTACCAACAACATTTGACAAAATTTTGAAGAGAAATTTTACCAAGTTTATTGACATACATACACTTGCGGTCATAAAAACCGCACCACCTAATGAGTTCTCAAAAAATGCCTAATTACATCAGATCGTAAGGGTTTTTCTCATACTAATGAAGGGTATTCCCCATAGCGGAGTTCGACCTCGTATTTAGTGCAAAAAAAATCAGTTTGAATTGAGTTGTGACGGCGACAAGTAAAAAAAAGTGAAATGTCTGGTAAATATCATCAACTGACTCGGGACGAAAAAGTTCAAATATTGACTTTAGTCGAAGAAGGGCTTGGCTATCGTGAGATTGCGGTTAAAATAGAATGCTGTCATTCAACTATCGTACGACTGATGAAGAAAAAAGAAAATTTGGATCCACTGGAAAGGAAAAAAGGCTCGGGACGAAAACGTAAAACAACCCAGAAGATGGACAACGAATTAGCATGAAAGATCGCTTTAAAAGTGCTGTCCGTATAAGAGCAAAGCTGAGTGAATTTCATCAAGTTGATCTAAGCGCCGAAACCATACGACCAGCGAAAAAATCTCTCCTAACCACAAAAATGAAAAAAGCTCGCTTGACATGGGCAAAAAAGCACGAAGATTGGACGCAGGATGATTGGCGACGTGTGATATGGTCCGATGAAAGTAAATTTAATTTGTCGTGTGCCGACAATTTGCCATACGTACGACGGTCAGCAGGTGAAAGGTTCAAGGACGAGTGCATAGTCAAAACAATGAAGTTTCCTCAAAGCCAAATGGTTTGGGGATGTTTTTCTTTTTCCGTTTTGGGCCCTTTGCACTTTGTTAATGGAACTATGAACGCTCAAAAGTATGGAGAAGAAGTAAGGGAGTTTTTGGTACCAGCAATTGAACAGCATCATTCGTATACTGACAAGTGCATTTTTTAAGATGATTCTGTACCTTGCCACCGCGCCAAATCCGTAAGCAAAGTGTTATAAATCAACTTCTAGATGTCTACTTTATAAATAATAAACAGACAAGTAACTAGAGTCTTTCAATAATTTTCAGCTCAAGACAACGTTTGATGACCTCGGAATTACCAGACTAGACTGGCCAGCTAATTCGCCCGATTTGAACCCAATCGAACACTTGCGGCATGTAATGAAACGTAAGGCGGCTGAACATAAACCAGAGAGTAAAAAAAAGCTAAATGAAGTTCTGGAACATGTATGGAATACTAAAATTTCAAGGGATATTACTGAACTTCTAGTAAACTCGATGCCTTCTAGAATAAAAGTGGTTATAACCGCCAAAGGAGCAGCAACTCGGTATTGATAATTTTTTTCTAAAAGTGCCATATCTAAACATCTTATGTACACATACATAAAAAATGTATCGTTTGATTTTGTTAACCAATGACTGTATTAAAATATTTTAAAAAAATAAGAAAATTAACTGGTTTTTCTTTCTTTGTTAATATTTTTTTTCAAACATTCAATAAACAGATGGAAATTAGATAGAAATACTCGTATTTATAAACTACTGCGGAGTACTCAACAAAAATTTCATTTCATTATAAAAATTATTATCGTAGTTATTAACAATTTTTCAATCATTTTGATATGGTGAGGTTTTTATGACCGCAAGTGTATGTGTAGGTATAACTGGTTGAAACCGTAGACAAAGGTTTTTTTTTATAGTGTGTGAAAAAATTACTAGGGGCGGCATAAATTTGGTCTGCCCCGGGCGGCCCCAACCCTCACTACGCCACTGGGATGGTGTATAACAGATGAACCCAGTCTTCCATGCAAGTGGTCACTTTCAAGCCGCGAAATGTGGCCATGATGCAGATCATCCCCAATCGCACAAAGAGTTTGCAGAAAAAGGATACTTCACCATTAATCGCACAGGTACACCTTGGGCAGCAAGGGAGCAAACTCTCATGCGCTCCATGAAAACTTCAGGTGGCCTGACGCGAGGGAGAGGAATTACTGATTGTGTACTCACTAAATGGGTTTGCGGATCACCGGTAAGCACCGCCATCTGCACGTCATTGGAGAAGTTCGCAGGAGTGATTTTTGCAACTGGAGAGCAGCACGTTGATTTCCGGCTATCACGGCAACAGAAAAATTCATGAGATCCAGAGAAGATTCGAGGATGGTTCAATGACCATGCCCTATATCCACAACTGAAGTTGCTCATGTCGCTGTCGACGGGCATCCTGGGAAATTTCAAACTAAACTGCCACCGAGCCCTAGTTGGCAGTTTGGAGACAAAATGATGCAAAGTGTCATTGGCAACAAATTCGGTGATATGAAGCAGTCTAAGAAGAATGTAGTTTTGTCACTAGCCACTATGAGCAATAGCATTAAAATCAATGGCGAGACAATTACTGTTAACCCTCTGACAATTTTCCAAAGAACTGTCATAGCGAAAAAGCACAAAGAAGATGTTGCAGAGCTTTTGACCTATGAACTAACTCCATTCCCCATGGCTCTGTTTCTGGAGAGTGGAATGCGAAAAGCGAAGAAGTCTTCCCTCTACGAGGTTTTGCCAGTTTCGATCTCAACAAAAGCACTAATGTGGTAGATAGTGGTTTCCTTCTACATCGTATGAAATGGAAACCGTACTTCAATGTTTCTTCGATTTGCCATCAGTACATCACCTACGTACAGAAACATTACGGTCCAAATTGTACGGTGGTTTTTGATGGTTACGGTGATGTCAATAGTACAAAACGAGCAGAGCAAAAGCGACGAGGTCTGACAAAAACTTCGGTTGCCATTAACTGTAACGAAAATATGATTATCACTGTTCAACAGGAGCATTTTTCCTCGCCAATGAAAGGAATAAAACAAGGCTGATTCAGTAGTTCCTCATCAGGGAAAAGATGACAGCAGCAGGGATTGAAACAACTGTTGCAACAGGTGATGTTGATGGGACAGATGCGAGTTGGATAAGGCTGCCGTACATCTAACTGTTGTAATAGTTGGGGAGGATATCGACTTGATAGTGCTTCTCGTAGGATTGGTGTTCTTTATGAAACCAGGGCGTGGGAAGGTGGAGACCAAATTGTTTTTATGCGACAACTTCAACAGCTTTTCCGGATGCGACACCACCTCCGCGATCTATGGAAAAAGCAAAGTGGGAATTGCTAAGCCGTTCATAGCTAAACCAGACCTGATCCAAAAAATGTCAGACATTTTCACCAGAGAGTATTAAACAGGCCGGCTAAAAGATGTTTCTGGCTATTTATAGGGCGCCTGTCCAAGAACAGAACCTCAATACATACCGCTACTAAGTTTTTTGTAAGCATCGGTGAAGCCTAAATCAGATCTGGCCACTCTTCCTCCTACCAGAGGAGCTGCCAAGCAGCACTCATTCAGAGTATACCTACAGGTATTTTTAATCACAAAATGTCTATTTGAGCTAAATATTAACGTTTATCTTATTACTTTTTACCAGATACAACAATGGCTCGGGAACCCCCTACCACCTACCCAATGGAGATGGGCCAAAGGAGACGATGGCATCTTAAGCCCAGTGACAACAAACGAGCCAGTGGCACCTGACTCCATTCTCAACACCATATTTTGCCGATGTACGACTGGGTGTGGAGTGCGATGCGGCTGCCAGAAAGGAGGAATTGCTTGCTCCAGTGTCTGCGGTGTATTCTCCGGCTCATGCACTAACGGAGCCCCCATCGAAGACATCGTCGGCGATGATGATGATGATATTTTAGATTTAGAAGATAATTAGGAATTTTATTTTTAGGAATATGGTATACGTGCCTACTTAAAGAAATGTAAGTTTATTTTTTATTGTCCATTTTCTCCCCTCCATATCTCATTAAATATTGATTCCAGCGAAAAATCGTTTTTGTGGAGAATTTTATGTAAATTAAATTAGGCTAAGAATATTTTTTGCTATGGGCCACCATTTACGAGTTATTTACGAAAAACTAAAAAAGCAATTTTACACCCCACCCCCAGCCTTCCCGTTAGCTTCGCCCTAATCCATCAGCATTTTTGTTATGTTGTAGAATACACCTTTACCTGCAATCACCTACAATTACTATACCAACATTCGCTTTTACACTGATTATTTCCGCTGTTTTTCCTTCGTTGGGTGGACTATTAGTGAATTCAGCTTTCCGACTGATGTATCCAATATGTTACATAAAATATCCAACAGATAATGTGGAGGTTTTTGGTAAATAAAGCATATATTTTATGAATAATTCTCGTGGATCTTTATTGAGATTTTTTATGGAATTGTGCGTTGTTCATGTCACCACCACGGCTCTGATTACAGGCCAGCATCCAAAGATCCACATTTTCGATGACTTTTTGCAACTAGATGAAGAGCGTCAATTTCAGTTCTAATATAGTGTTTGGGGTCTTGAATTGTTGGTGTGGAGCTTTCTTTTCAAATACCCCCATAGAAAAAAGTCTAACGGAGTTACATCACATATCCTCGGAGGCCAATCAACATCGGCTCAAAGTGAAATAATGCGATTTTCAAATTTCGTTTACTACAGGGTCTTCCAATAGGGACTTCCGAAATTTGACAGTTGATAGCGGCCATATTGTTGAAGCTACATCTGTCAAATTGGCTGTCATAGTGTTCAACAACACGTGCAAATGATAAAATTGTTTTAGCAAAATGGGTGTTCTGTTCGGGGAACATTCCGTGCATTTCGCCCATTTTACGGTCGCCATAATAACCGAGAGAACTATTCGCAGTGTAGTGCATAAATTTGAGTCCTCAGGTTCCGTAAACGATAAACCAACACCCGTACATCAATGAAATGCAAGATCTGCCGAAGTCATCGCCGCTGTCCGTGAGAGTGTGCAGGAGAATCCGAGGCAGTTGATTTTGCGTCGCTTACAAGAACTCAGCCTTTCGCAGACCACAACTTGGCGAATTTTGCGTCGTGACTTGGGCCTGCACCCGTACAAAATTCAAATTGATCCAGGAGCTGAAGGTAAACGACCACAGACAACGACGTGTGTTCGCTAAATGGGCTCTGGAGCAGTTGGGAACTGACCCTATTCTTTTTCGAAAAATCATCTTCAGCGAAGAGGCTTATTTCTGAATGAATGGGTACGTCAACAAACAAAATTGTCGAATTTAGGACGATACCAAAAAGATACAAGATTCCAAAGGTCCAATGCATCCCGAAAAAGTCACTGTTTGATGTGGATTTTAGGCTGGCGGCGTCATCGGTCCATATTTCTTTGAGAGCGACGTTGGCCAGGCTATCACCGTCAACGGCGAGCGCTATAGGTCGATGATTACCAACTTCTTTTGGCCTGAATTGAATGATATGGACACCAACGACATGTGGTTTCAACAGGACGCCGCTAGGTGCCACACAGCTCACGTCACATTGGAAATTCTGCACGAGCGATTCGCTGGCCTAGTTATCTCACATGGAGGTGATGGGAACTGGCCACCGAGATCGTGCGATTTGACCCCGTCAAACTTTTTCTTGTGGAGTTTTCTGAAGTCGAAGATTTATGCGAATAAGCTACAAACCACAGCGACCCTCAAAGCCAACATAACCCATCCCATCGATTCAAATTTATGAGCTAGACCCATTGAAAATTGGACATTTCGGATGCGCGCCACCCAGAGAAACCGCTGCGGACATTTGAACGATGTTATTTTCCATACATAATGGCATCGATAGACCTTTTAAAACGAATAAAAAATTTTGATGTTGTTCCACACATGCTTTGTTTTATTTAAATTTAAAGATAGGAAGCGCTTAATGAAAGACCCTTAATACGAGTAAGTTGATTGTTTGATGAGATATGTGTGCCGTAGCGCGGTTTTGCTGAAATCAGAACTCAACCACACTCAGTTCATCTCATTACAGGAAGAAAAAGCCAGTCAACATCTGCCTGTTTCTTCGTCATCTTCGAAAAGAATGGCCCAATGATGCCACCAGCACACAAACCACACCACATAGTTACTTTTTTGAGATGCATTTGCTTTTGTGAATCACATGAGTGTTTCCGGGGCCCAAGATGAGAGAACTTGGTGTGTTTACTGACTAGTCCATTCAAAATTGTGATTCATTTGAAAGATCATTTTTGATGTAGAATTGCTACTTCGTTCCGTCATCCATTGAGCAAAATGGAGACGTCGTGTGTGGGTGTCTGGGTGGACGAACAGATCAATGGCCAATCCAAGTATGCAATGACTTTGGCGACGAATTGAGGTGCTAGACACTTTGACTTACAGTGGTGATGTTTTGGCGCGTACGTGCTGCCGTGTATTCTGGACTCAGGAGTGTCATTATGTTGATCGAAAAAAATCACGAATCTAGCAAAATGTAACTTTTACAGAGCATTGCCTTAGTTTGGACTTAACATCTGTCATAAAGATTTCATCATGGCTGATTAGTAAATGTAAATGTTGGTTCACCGGTTATACATATATTGCCCGGCTTAGACCCGGACATAACGACAGCTGCTTGGGATTTTCAAAACCAATTTGTTGTTTCCCAGAGCAATGTTCTGATCACTCCAAGTAATAGGACAGATTTGGAGTGATACCTGTGATGTAACTGACGGTTAGCCACTTCTTAGACCTTCAATATTGATGAAAATGCCAAATGCGGATTTTATTTTTTCCTTTTTTCTTCCTTATTCAGTTCTACCTGTAAGATTTTCAAGTGCAGTTTCGAAAAATCTTCGCGTTGGTATACGCATTACTTTGAGCATGTCATTTAAATTATAACTTAAAAAATAACTCCTTTGGCCTTTAGACTCATCCACTCATCCACTGGTGGATAAGCTTTTTTATCTGTACTCTTAAGGAAAATGCCTGTGCAGGGGCACAGAACTGTTTTAAATTCTGTAATGAGTCCCCAGACCATCCCTCAATTGAGAAGATTTGAGGCAATACAAATTTTGCCACCTTTGCGGTTAAAATTCCTAAGACTTCTTCTTGTGAATATATCTACGGGTATGTATCTGACGAAATTACACCAGAATTCCGGTTCCGACATTGCATAATTTATTATATTATGATATAAATGGCTTGGTGTTGTACCATTAGGGTAGGCTCTGAGTGGCGTTAGCCCGCCGATCCCCTGTGCTGTAATGTTACTTCCCATAAAATGTGCTTATTTATCATTCTCGTAGTATCCACTGGTTACTGGTCTCACCCACCCGGACATGACTTGTCAATTGTAATGTCCTGTTAGAAACGCCTGACCCTTGAAAGAAGGATGTGTGACCGACGAATTTGCTTCACTGAAAAGTGCAATCAATCAATATAATCTACTTTAACGTATTTGGAGATGAGGTCAATAAGGGGTTTCCACGACTGGGCAAGATAAAAAGATATTGGAGGAATCTATAATGGGTCAACGGCAGCTTACATATGAACGGAGTATATATTGCTACTTAAAAACTTCAGTAATTGAGAACTAATGAATTGAGTCAGACAAAGACTAGGATTTATTGTTGACAGTTACAGGAAAAAAGAACTACGACGTTCAGATTGGCACATGGAATATCCGGACATTGACGTGCAACAAGGAGAAGCCTTAGACTACAAAACAGAATCGTTTTATGTCATTTTAACATCTCCATCATAGATGCCAGGTTCCGAGCGGAGAGTTACAGTTGGTGCTGTGAATATCTAAAGCTACTGTTAAATGGCGGGAAGGATCAAAACTCAGACATATATGTGCGGTAACAGGTGAGATTTCCTCAGTGTGATTCCACATCTCCCACTAGAAGCGCTGGACTTATGAATAATGGCCATTATCGAGCGCATTGGAGAACTGCGGTGGTACATCCCATCCCCAAAAGGGATAAAGACACATCCAATCCGGCGAACCTCCGCTCGATTAGTCTTCTTCCAAACATCAGTAAGGTTTTCGAAAAGGTGATCAATAGAGCCCTGACTAAGTGGGTTGAGAACAAAAATATAGTTCCGAATAATCAATTCGGTTTTAAGGCGGGGCATGATGTCATTCATGCCGCGTCTAAACTGGTTTCTGATATCCAAAGGAACAAACTTAAGAGCCAGAGCGCTGGTGCCTGCCTGATTGACTTGGAAAAAGCCTTCGATACCATACGGTTAGAGGGAGGGACTCTTTTTCAAGCTGGACAGGTTGGGCGTTAGTAAACCACTGCTGTACGAGTATATTCTTTTCAATATGCTCACAGATAGGTAAAATTTGACTTCGATCAAATTAAACGTTATCGCGATGACTGGAAATTGAAAATCCACTTTCAGAAGTCGGAACTTATTCTGTTTACAACGTCTTTGTCCGGGGCCTCTAGGGACACTAGAAAGAATTGGCGACAATTTTCAATCGTGGGACAACATGGGATGGCACTTGCGGTGTCGAAATGTAGTCAGATAGCTTGGAATCTGGCTAGATCGATATCTGTATTTTAACAAACATATAAATGTTGCTCTGGCCAGGGCCAAAGGCGCTTTTGCCCTTACAAAGAGATTGCTTTATAGTAGCAAACTCGATCCGCCCATGCTTGTATCTGGATGCCCCGTGTGGTTCAACGTGAGAACAAGTTTATTGGAAAAGATTTGGGTGTTTGAGAGAGTTGTCTTAGGGCTTGTCTTGGCTTATACAGAAGAACAGAGTCTGAGCATATAGAATTTTATCATAATGAGGTCTTGTACAATAGGGTCATTAAGTTGACTCAAAGGCACAATGTAAAAGCAATGACCTTGTCGAACAACCTGATCTCCGGAGCTTACTACTCCAGTTATATGTATCATGAGAGAGTACGCTTTGATTGTTTTATTCCTCCACAAGCGTTCCTCTACCTCGACATGAAAGGTCTGATCCAGGACAGATTAACGATGCCACGTCGCTCGAACAGCTGCGGGCAGGCGACTCAACTAGGACGGAGATGTAGCACATGGCAGTGCGGAGCGTCTCCGGATCAGTAAGCCGGTAGGAAGTCGCGACATGATGGATGTTGCTCGGCAGCACCAACAATTTTAGTGGCTTGTTGAAGGGGAGAAAGCTTCTTTGTCAAATTCCTCTAACACAAGAGCAAAGTCGGTCGCCAGTCTATTTTCTTATAGCCGTGGACTTCTTACATAACTTTAGGTAGGATTAGGATAGATGTAAGGAAAAAAATAAAAAAAAATACAAAAAAAAATGTAAAAAGGGATGGGTAACAGATTCTCTAAAAGAAGGGGTCATTCATCCAAAAAACAAGCTAGCATAGGTTAGGTAGGCTAAGATTTATTTATATGTAGATAGTTTGTAAGTTTTAGTCTGGAAAGCTACTGTCATTGTACGTCATTTCAGTCATTCATTTGAAGCGTAAACAAGAATAATTTTTTTTCACTCAAATATGTCGAACTTTGTGCCTTTAATATGAAGAAAACTGCTGCCGAAAGTCATCGTTTTTTGGTGGAAGTTTATGGTGAACATGCGCTAGCTGAGCGAATGTGCCAAAAGTGGTTTGCACAATTTAAAAGTGGTGATTTTGGCTTGGAAGACGATGAACGTCCTGGGCAGCCAAAAAAGTTTGAAGATGAAGAATTGGAAGCATTACTCTATGAAAATTGTTGCCAAACACAAGAAGAGCTCGCAGAATCTTTGGGTGTCACTTAAGCAGCCATTTCGAAATGCTGCTGGAACGCCACAAAAGGAAGTCATTTTTGCATCGGATTGTTACTGGTGATGAAAAATGGATCCATTACGACAACCCCAAGCGCAAAAAATCATATGTGAAACCCGGCCAACCAGCCAAATCAACGGTAAAGCCGAATATCCATGGCGCGAAGGTAATGTTCTGTATTTGGTGGGATCAGATGGGTGTGCTGTATTATGAGCTGCTAAAACCGGGTGAAACCATCAATGGACAACGCTACCGAACACAATTAATCCGTTTGAAGAGAGCAGTGGCCGAAAAACGCCCGGAATATGCGACCAGACACGAGGCAATAATTTTCCATCATGACAACCCTCGGCCCCACGTTGCTATTCCGGTTAAGAACTATTTGGAAAACAGTGGATGGGAAGTCTTACCCCACCCGCCTTATAGCCCAGACCTTGCCCCTTCTGACTACCATTTGTTCCGGTCGATGCAGAACGCCCTCACTGAAATACGGTTCATATCAGAGCAGAATATCAAAAAATGGATTGATTCGTTCTTGGCTGGCAAGCCGGCGCAGTTCTTTTGAGATGGGATCCACAAATTGCCAGAAAGATGGGGAAAAGTCATAGCTTCAGATGGGCAATACTTTGAATAATACTATTGTACGTGTTTTTCTTAAATAAACGTTCAAATTTAAAAAAAAAAAACGAACGAATTAAGTTATATACCCAATACTTTTTTGGGCTCTTCCGGAGAAGATTTGTCCGACCCGTCTCTAAAAGAGGCGAATTTTCTTTTCTCTTCTCCTACATACTCATTGCAATTATGTCCCTTCTTTCCAAGGTCATGGAAACGATTTTCGTAGCAACAAGTCCACTGGTGATTTGATTGCATGCCACACCATAAAGAGGAAACAAAATGTATATCAATCTGGCGAAAGCAAGATAGTTGCACTTGATATTTCTTAGACATTTTACAAAGTTTGGCATCAGGCTCTTTTGTCGAAAATGCGTGTATTTGTGATCGATGAATCTCTTCTTCAATGGATCAGAAACTACCTTTCGGAACGTAGTCTTGGATGGTTTCAAGTCTGATATCCACAAAACAAACGTATGCCAAGCTCATTCAATTCCGATATAAACAGCATCACTTAGTAAATGGAATTTAATGATTCCAAAACACCCAACCATGGCACTTGCATCGTCGAAATCGAAAAACTTTCTATTCTTGGTGTGTGTGTCAATGACAACCTAAGTGTTGGAATGTCTAGATTTCCTTAAGCGATATAAGAATTACTTTTCCCCCTCTGATCTGGCCTCAATACATATATAAGGCATTCATGTACCCAAAATTTAAGTACAATGCACACATCTGGTCAAGTGCGCCTAGAACACCCTCGAACACGGACATAATGTCTCGTCTATGAATGTTCATCAATATACCCTTATGTCCAGTTTCGGACGTGATAGCCGTACAACTAGCTTATCGAATGACCTGCCGGGCTCTTTATTACCTGATCATTATAACATTCAAAATGAACGTACATCGGCGCCGCTCTCGCTTAAAGACCCTAACTCCTTGAACGCGCGCTAATTTAAAAAAAAAATTTTGTGTTGAAAAAAATCAAGATTGCCTTAAGTTCGCAAGGATAACTGATGCATCCGGAATGGGGTATTTGTCGTTCGTGGGTTGGCCATAAAATCAAGAAGATCGTATATTTCTTGGTTGACAAAATACGCAGCAGCCATTAAATAGGGGTAAGCTTTGAGTCATTGTCTCCGGTTCTAATAGTAGCTACTACGAGTATCATTGTGTTAAAGGCCAACGATTCATTCGGATCTTAAAATAGAGTCAAATTGCTTGCGAACATCCGGGCACAGATTTATTGTCAATTAAAATATGACTTACGTCTTTGCAAAAGATATACAAAAGCCGCTCCTCTCTTCCATCAAATTTTATAACTCCTTTTTTTTAAATCAAGTTGTGGGCGTGTTTTCTGTAAAAAGACATAACCAATGATGCCGTCATTGTGGCAAGGAAGAATAAAAAATGAGGCATTTTTGTTGAATATGTAATAAAAGAATAAGTAATAACAGATTTTACAATAAACGGAGTTTCCACTAGTTTGATACCCTTAAGATAACTTCTATTTTTGATATAATTTTGGCCGCACCCGTATCTACTAAAAATTTGATTTCGTTCCCTCCTAATGTCCTGCTTATGTACGGTAGGAGGGACCTTTATATAAAAAAAAAAATTATTTCATTCATTACTTCTATGTCCTCGTTTTCGTTTCTTTCATACTCGCGCGAAAAGGACTCGTCGTAGATATTTGTCGAAATTAATGTCATTGCTGTAATTTTGTTCATACTCTACTGTACCTCGGGCCGACTTTGATGAAAGTAATTCAATCTTTGAATTTTCAGCTATGGTTGTCGCGTAGAGTCGTTATTTTTATTAAATGGATTATCGCGCAGAAATTTATCCGAGGGTCCTGATCTTTTTATGGATGGCCTATTCTTTATGTAAGTATTATTAAAGTTATTATTAAACGGTTTTTCAAATGAATTATAAGGGTCCTGAATCGCGTTTGTTCTTCGACATTTGAAATGAGATATTGACGGAATGATGAAATCAGTAAGTATACCGTTTTACTTATGTGCCTCTTGGTTTCCTTTCACATTTCCACGAAAAAAGTGGCTGGGAATTTATATAACAAAAAAACTATTAAGTAAGTATGATTTTTAATCTATTTCAATTTCAATTAAAAATGACTATTTTTGAGCTTTTTTTAAAAGGATAAATCAAAGAAAACGATTTTCGCTAAAATTAAAAATAAGACTTAAAAACAACAATGTAATCAAAAAAAATTAGCAGTTATAGTTATCTTTAACTTTTTTCAAATAAAAGTAGTCAATTTTTTAAATAACTCGAAGAACAACAGCTTTAACACGAAATCCATGTTATCAGTGTCTTCCTTTTAAAAAGGACTTTCCTACAATATATGTACAGTAAAAATTGGTTATAACAATACCTGATATAGCGATGAACCGGATATAACAATATATTTTCAAAGTCCCGGCAAAACTCCGTTTAACTCAGAGTAATTTGCAATCGATTACAACGATGCCGGATATAAGGATTGAATCGGTTATAGCGATGATAATATACAAGATTTGAGTGTAAAAACTGTTTATGACGATGGAAAAAAAATTGTTCTTACTTCTTCTAAATATGTATGCATGTGCCGACATTGTGTATGCGCATATACCATGTACAAGGACAATGACTTTAACAACTGTAGTGACTGGTTTGTGCATATTTTTACATGTCTAGATCTAGTGCTAAATGTAATTTCATCACATGTCCTGTTCGATTTCCATATCTAGTATCTGAGGAGTTTATTAAGCGTTGATTTTTATTCGAAACAAGATGGTGACAATACATAAGCGAAAATCATTTTCCATTGCCCAAAAATACGACATTATTTCAAGAATTGAAAGTGGTGTCAGAATTTCGGATCTGTGGAATATCCCAACCAACTGTTTCAACAATTTTAAAAAAATAAACAAAAAATAAAAGAACAATTTCAGGTGAGTTCTACTAAAATAAAAAAAGTGCGAAGTGCAAAGTTCATAGATGTTGAAAATGCCTTATTAAATTGGTTTAAGGACAAGAGAAGTATGAACGTTCCTATAAGTGGGCCAATACTTCAGCAAAAGGCTACGGATTTTGCAAAATTATTAGGCGTAAGAGACTTCGTTGGTTCTATGAGTTGGATACAAAGGTTTCGGGTGCGGCATAATATCGTTTTGGGAAAAATAAGCGGGGAAAGTGCTTGTGTATCACAAGGTGTTTGCGATGATTGGTTGACTACAGTATTCCCCAAGCTTCGGGAAGGATTTAAAGACGACGATATTTTTAACGCCGATGAAACTGATTTTTTTTTATAAAATGACCCCCGACAAAACTTTTAAATTCAGAGGAGAAAAATGCGTGGGAGGAAATATGTCTAAGGAACATTTGACAGTCTTAGTATCTGCTAATATGACGGGAACAGAAAAAAAAAGCTTTTGGTTATTGGCAAATCTAAAACTCCACGCTGTTTCAAAAATGTTACAACCCTACCAGTTTTATATGAAAATAATAAAAGGGCATGGATGACGTCCATTATTTTCGAAAAGGTATCGCCCGAATGGGACAAAGAGCTTTTAACAAAAAAACGGAGAATTTTACTTTTGGTTTTGTGCGGCACATCCACACATCCAAGCCTTAAAAGCTATTAAACTCGCATTTCTGCCCCCGAATACCACGTCTGTTCTGCAACCTATAGATCAAGGTATCATTAAATCACTTAAGACTCAGTTCAGGAAATTGCAGATTTTAGAAATTATGAAACATATTGATTCCAAACAAGATTACAGAATTACGGTTCTTGATGCCATCTTAATGATAGCTAAGGCATAGGATGAAGCGTCAATGTGCACTATAAATAACTGCTTTCGACACGCTGGTTTCCATAACAAAAGTAAGAATGAATACGAAGGTGAAGATGAAATTCCACTAGCAGAGTGGGCTCGACAAATACAAATGTTGTCAAAATTTGAAGTAGCTTGGGATATGTTGATAGATAACGAAAGTGAGTTGGTAACATCTGAGATATGTTTAATCTATTAAGAACAATTTTCAAATCCAAAGCAAATTTGTACAGTGTCTTACGGATGAGAATATTGTGTCAGATATTCAAATGAATAATGCTGATGATGACGCCGAAAATGCAGCTGAAGATGAGGGAACCGAAGAAGTACACGTCCCATTTGTTAGCGAAGCACTTGCTGCTGTGGCAACACTAACTCGTTTCATCGTTTTGAATCCTGTATGGGCCGATTCGAATTCAAATCCGAACGTTGGAATCCAAGCATTGGACCACTCCCATAGAAAAATATTTTACTCAGCCAAATGTACAAAACAATCACAAATTAGTGACTTCTTTTCTCGACAATTTTCTTAAACATTTTTTTTTAAATAAAGTTTTTTTTTTCATTTTATTTTCATTTTATCGCATATAACGATGAAATTCTTCGGTCCCTTCGACATCGTTATAACCGATTTTTACTGTACACATATTCAGTTCATTTGACCTTGACTAAGCGGGCGAAATAAAACAAATATAAAGGACAAAAAAATTACAGATATGTATATGTATATTACATGAAATAGTTGAATATTTACATTTAATAAAGTACAGGTAATGATTTTATTTGAAAAACTTGTCGATGGTTGTCTGTTTGTTTGCACTCAATAATTTATGAATGTAGTCCTCATATTGGTAATGTTTTTCAAACGTCGAGGCCCTGCACTGAACACCACGGCGAAGAATGCGCAGGACATCTCTCATTTCAGCATTAATTGGCGGAGGATCCGAATTCTCTTCATCCTCTTCTGTTTGGCAGATACAGTCTATATTTTGTTGATCTTCGTTTATTTCTTGACATATGCAATCTAACAAAGTTGATTTTCCTTCAGTCGCTATATCTTTATCTATGTCTACCCAATTTTCGAATTCATCTTTAGGCATATCGCTAGAAATGGTCTCGTTCGTTTCAATCATAATAGTGAGCTCTTCAGCAATGGTGATTTCATCCTCGATTTTTGAAAATAACTAGCAAATGTAGGGCATCTAGAAGCGAAATCTTTTTTGCAATCGCATTTACATTACATTGAGTGTGGCTATCGAACTCAGTAATAATTTTTCACGAACAGTAATAAGCTTTTAAAATTCGAATTATACCTTGATCATATGGTTGTATTAACGACATAGTGTTTGAAGGCAAAAGAATTATTTTTATGCTTTTCAAAGACAAACTGCTACTGTAAGCCGTACAGTTGTCTACGAGCAAAACTATGTTACGTTTTAACTCGCGATCCCACTTTATAAGCCAATCACCGAACATTTTACTTGTCATCCAAGCATTTGCGTTGGAAAAGTACTCGACAGGCAATTTTTTGACACCTTTGAAACAGTGAGGATTCCTACTTTTTCCTCGCTTCTCTCAAAGCAGCAAAGAACCGTTACACGTTCTTTTGATGTCTTGAAACCCTTAGATGTTTCATTGCTGAACATATAAGTATGCTCAGGCATGGCACGAAAGTAGAGCCCAGTTTCGTCTGCATTATAAATATCCCGAGGGGAATATTTGGCAATAATTTTCGCGCCATTCGGTTTTCAACCATTCATTAGCAGCTAAATAATCAGCACTTTTTTCTTCACCATGCAGACGTTTACACACAATGTTCTCTCGCTTTTTCCATCGATTAAACCAACCATCAGCAACAAAATCTCTTTTTCCAAACGTTCTTGCTAGTTCTTCAGCTTTTTGACACATGATTGGTCCATTAATCGGTGCATTCTTTTCTCGAACTTTGCCAAACCAAATATTTAATGCAGACTCAACCTGATTATCTTTTCCACACCGCTCTCTCTTTCGATCTATGTTCTGGTTTGATATTTCGGCAGTATCTATAGTTGCTCTGTTCTTTAAAAGTTTCCATAGAAGTGGCTGTGAGATTTTCAAATGCACCACATCATTCCGTTGACTCATTTTTGGCAATTTGTCATAGCAAACCCAAAATTCTGCGTTTTTCTTTTAATGGTAAATCTACTCGTTTCTTTTTTTCTTCCGCCATAATTTTACAGAATCATTATCTGCACTATTCAACGAACTGCGTTTCAGTTTTATTTTTTATACATATGTAAATTAATGTATTTTTCTCAAAATCGTCACTAGTCAACTTTTTATTGGACACTAACTTTAGACACCGCACTGCAACATAACTCAACTACGAACTGTTTTTAATCCGGATGTGCTAACATTACGTGTACTACGATACGAGGGTTGTTTCCGACCGAACAATGATACAGGACATTTTTTTTCAAATTTTCTTTTTATTTTTCTACATAGTCTCCTTGTAACTCTACACACTTCTCCCAGCGATGCTCCCATCTCACTAACCCCTCCAAATAGTACTTGGCGTTTTTCTCTTCAAAATAATTGTTCACGAAGGTGATTGCCTCCTCATTTGACGAAAATCTTTGTCCTCCGAGTGCAGTTTTTAGAAGAGGGAGCAAAAAGAGGTCGCTTGGGGCTAGATCTGGTGAATAAGGCGGATGGTCAAGCAGTTCAAACCGTAATTCATGGATTTTCGCCTTGGCAACCGCTGAGGTGTGAGACGGCGCGTTGTCTTGGTGAAACAGGATTTTCTTTTTCTGCAAATGTGGCCGTTTTTCCACAATTTCTGCTTTCAGATTGGCAAATAATGAAGCGTAGTATGCTCCTGTAATGGTTTTTTTTCTTTTTGAAGATAATCGATTAAGATAACTCCTTTACTATCCCAAAAAAACAGTCGCCATCACTTTCCCCGCCGAAAAAACAGTTTTTGCTTTTTTTTGGAGCCGGCTCGCCCGTTGCAGTTCACTATTTTGACTGAATTTTTGTTTCGGGCGTATAATGGTGTATCCAAGTTTCATCTACAGTAATTAATTGGCGCCAAAACCCGGATTTATTGCGCCTAAACTGCGCCAACAGAGCGTTGGAAACGTTCATTCGAACACATTTTTGGTCTAACATAAGCAAACGCGGCACCCAACGCGCTGACAGCTTTCTCATGCCTAAATCTCGATTTAATATGTAACAAACACGTTCTTTGGACATTTTCATAACCTCTACTATCTCTCTCACTTTAATTGAGCGGTCGTCTAACACCATTTGGTGAACTTCAACAATGTTATCGTCAGTGGTTGCAGTTCTTGGACGTCCGGAACGTTCATCATTTCCCAAGCTCTTACTGCCACGTTTAAATTCAGCTGGCCAAAATTTAATTTCACTGTGGTAAATGATGATGCAGAGTCCAACTCATTTTTGGTTTGCGTAGGCGTGTTGCCTTTCAAAAACAAGAATTTAATAACAGCTCGACACTAAATTTTTTCCATTTTCACAAAAAACACTCACATCGACTCACTCGAACGACTGTCAACTAAAAACTGCGCTTCCAAATTGACTGAAACTTCAGTAAGTAACTGTCAAAAGATGCATAACTAGCATTGACTAGCTTTTGTTGCCGAGTGCCGCTATCTATCTAACTTTACAAACAAAATATTTATTATATTTCCTGATGATAACTGTGACCGGTGGTCGCTTAAAATGATTTTTAACGCAGAAAAGGATCACTCAACGCTTACTTGTGTTGCAGGTGTGGACAATATTTGCCAACCTTCTTAAAGTAGGCAGGTAGAATTTTTTTCCCGTGAAATACCGAAGGATATCTTCATCAACACACAAACGTTTTTCCTTGTAGCTATCGATCTCATTATAAGCTTGAACAACATCTTCCAAGACCAGTTTTTCGTCAACATCGTCAGAAGAGTTGTCAACGTCCAAATCTTTTAGGGAATGACGAAGGACGATTCATCTACGTTATTCGTTGAAGATTTCTCAGAATAGATAAGAGCGTTTATGGAAGTTGACGGCTGAGAAGAAGTATCGACCTATATTCAAAATGAATACTTATACCAATATAATACCTCTTTTAAAGATCTTATTTGCAAGACGAATTTTTTAAGATGCTTACTGGCCAATCCCTTTTTGTCGGACAACAGCATAGTTTCTGGCTTTTACTTACAATTTTGGTTCAAGCCACAGTTGTGAAAGTCACCGAAAATAAGTGTTTTTGTTTTTTAAGATGAAGTGACGTTATATGTAGCGGTCTTAAAAGGCCAACAACTTCCACGATTTTTTGCCAGTCGTCTTCACTTAGCTTCTCCAAAGGTTGCAGATATTCAGCCAACTCTTTCCATTGGAGGAATCTGTTCAACATTTCGTACGTTGAACTTCACCGGGATGGCACATCTAACACATGTTTTCTGAAACTTGGTATGCAGTAATACCTTAAAAAAAGAAGTTTAGTGTTACTTACTACAGAGTTCTCTTTATGCTAGAGAAAGTTCAAGTGCAAAATTTCCCAAAATGT
The DNA here is from genome assembly GCA_963966105.1 of Volucella zonaria. Classification (NCBI taxonomy): domain Eukaryota; kingdom Metazoa; phylum Arthropoda; class Insecta; order Diptera; family Syrphidae; genus Volucella; species Volucella zonaria. The sequence goes on from OZ014532.1 coordinate 118,137,600, forward strand.
TTGCGTCCTTAAAAGTTTTACAATGTTATGAACCCGATCAATCAATTCGGAATGGTATCTTCGTAAAAAATCTTTTACTGCCAACTGAAGGGTGTATGCGGCACATCTTATTGACAGCACATTATCGAACACAATATTCCCGGCTGATAAGATTTGGTCTTGTTCTTCTTCAAAATCCTCTTCTTCTATATTGTTGGCAGAATCAGAAAACAACTCAACAGCATTTACAATATTTCGACCGTTATCTAGTATACTAGAATATACCATATTGTATTTATTCTTCTTTTATTTTGAAATCTTGAAGATCCCCTTCAATATGATGTTTTCAATTTTCAACCGTGTGACGTTCTTTTAGTTCATACATTGCCAAGGTTTAAATCTCTATCTGACTGTGTTGAATGAATTGAGCGTTTATGCTTAGCCCAGATCTATTTTGCCTGGATACTGTGTCAATTTTAGGGCTAAATATTTTATTTTTCATTCTTAAAACCATTTTGTTCTTAATTGTTTAAGCTTTTTCGTTAACAAAAATTATGACGTAGCTGGCTGTAATCAGCTGAATCTTTAGCCCGTCGAAAATATGAGCTGCTAACTTTTTAAATGAGTCGGTACAGGCATCAGCAACATCTTTCTTGTACATGTGTGTTGATATTTTAATCATTATTGGATTCTAATTTCGACGTAATTTATAATATTGAGATACTATACGAGTATGTCTTCTTAAAATCGTTACAACAGATCCCTTCAAAATATTTGCACAAGCTTTACACACACTGTCCTTATCACTTATTAAGAATGAAAAATTCTATGTAAAAAAAATATTTCGTTTCCTTCCCATTTTCCTGTAGGAAAATATTTTCAAAATGTTTGTACACATCGCGGGCTAAGGTAATTTAGGGAGGAGGAAAGGACAGGTACCGATGTACATTGTTTTTAAATGTTTGCAAGATATAATGAGCAGGAAATACAGAGATCGGCAGGGCATTCCATAAGCGAGTTGTACGGCTTAGGAAAATATCATGATATTTTAGAGTACGTCCGAAAATGAGCTTGAGGGTATACTGATGAGCAATCATAGCGAGACGGGTGTTACGGTTAAAGGTTTGAAGGGGCGGAGTGCTACTGGTGATTTCAATGGAGCACTGGTGGTGGAAATAGCGATAGAACAGAGAGAGAGATGACACATTACGTCGGTGTCCGAGAGTGTCCATTGTCTGAGTGGTATGTAGTATCAACTATGAGTTTTATCGCGCAGTTTTGAATCCTATCTAGCAGGTGCAGAGATGTTTTAGGAACACCTGACCAGATGTGGGCATTGCACTCCAATTTTGGGAGGTTGAATGACTTATAAATTGAGGCCAGATTAGCGGGGGTAAGATATTTCTTACATCGCTTGAGGAAACCTAGACATTTCGCAGCATTTTTGACGACATCGGATATGTGGTCATTCCAACGCAAATTGTCACTGACACGAATACCGAGAAAGGAAAGTTTATCGGTTTCGACGATGAAAATGCCATACATGGATAATGGCTGGGTATTTGAATTTCGCTTTAATGACCGCAGACAGCATTGAGTTTTGGAAGCATTAAATTCCACTCGATTGATAGTTCCCCAATTGGTTATGCTGTTAATATTGGAATTTAATGAGCTTAACATACGCTGCCGTTCCCGTCCTACAGCCGAAGAGCAGGGGCGTGAGTCCGGGAACGAATATGAAAAGCTGAGAGTACTGTCATCAGCAAAGGAATATATTGGATTAGAAGTAACAGACAAGAGAGTGTCGGAGACAGAACGGAACCCTGGGGCACACCAGCACTTATTTTGTGGATATCAGACTTGAAACCATACAAGACAACCTGAATTGGAACGTTCCGATAGGTAATTTCTAATCCATTGAAGGAGAGAGTCATCGATCCCAAAAACACGCATTTTCGACAAACGGACCTGATGCCAAACTCTGTGAAATGCCTTAGAAATATCAAGTGCAACTATCTTGCTATAGCGAGATCGATGTTCGCTTTGGTTCCACTTTTCGGTGATACATGCCATCAAATCACCAGTGAACCTGTTGCTACGAAAACCATACTGCCGGTCATTGAAAAGTCTTCGTGTTTCGAGATATTTCATTAGCTGTCGGTTTATCAGCGTTTCCATGACCTTGGAAAGAATGGACGTAAGTGCAATGGGTCTGTGGGAGGAGAGAGAGGAAGATTCGCATTTTTTTAGGGACGGGCTGGACAAATGCTGTTTTCCGTCTTCTCGGAAAGAGTCCTAAAGAGTAGGATTGATGAAAAGGCTATGCAGTAGGTTTGCCAGCGAGGAAGAACACCTCTTCAGAAGATATAGGGAAGGGGAGATATACCATCTGGACCAGCGGATTTGTGGATGTTAAGATCTTTAAGTCTCTTGCTACTACACGAGAGCCAAAGTGGATTCGTCCCATTGAAGATTCGACGCACTCAAGTGTAGGCTGGGACAAAGCAAAATCTGGGAGTGTTAAGCTAGCTCCAAAGTGTGCAGCAAGCAGATTGGCTTTGTCCAAAGAGCTCACAGCTGGAATGTCATAGTAAATGAGCGTTGGGATCGAGTATGAGGCAGAATTTCTAATATTTTTGACGAACGACCAACAATTTTTACTGCCTTTCGGACATTGCAGTATTTTTTGCCTTAGTTTTTGGTCGTATTGGAATTTAACACGATTAACAAAATGATTGCAGTCATTCCTAGATCGTTTCAACTTTTTTCGGTTTTCCTCTGTCGGGTTGGTTTTGAAGGGCCGAAAAAATATTTCTCTAACCCTGACAGCCTCTTTACAGCTCGAGTTGCACCATGCCTTTTGTTTTGGTTTCTTTCTTTCTTTGGCTTTCTCGTATTGCCATACGGTTCTTTTAGAAATCTTTCTCTAACTGTGTGGTGGATGTACGAGAAATTAGCTTATATTACACTATGGCCCGACGAGCCTAGAGGGGAGAGCACGTCAGCGAAGTGCTTATCAAGGTGAGAAGTTAAAAACAAGTCCAGGGTGTTGGCGGTCTCACTATCAACGTCTGGTATTCGTGTCGGCTCATTTACAAGCTGAGTCAAATTATTTTCCGCAGTGAAGATCTCAACACACCGTCCTTGTCCGGGTGTTGTCTGTCTAGAATGTCGAAGCCAACCGGAATTGTGTATACTGAAATCGCCCGTAATAACAATTTCAGTATGAGGATACAGGGATACAATTCTTTGTATGGAGTCAGTCTTGTTTGACTTTCGAAGTGCGCCATTCGGTGAAAAATCAATATGTCAAAAAAAAAAATCCTACGTACTTCTCAGCTGTTGTTATGTAGAATAAAAAAAACTTAGTGACTCATCATGATTCAAAATTTACAGGAGCTGTTGGTACGGCCGTAGACCTTTCTAAAAAAGAGAGGTCAGTTGATAAACGCTGCACAGCCGCCATTTTTAAATAAATTATTCCATACAAATTACGTTTTACAGTCAATCATATGTACAACAAACTTCTACCTTTGTAAATTCTATTTACAATAATTAATATTTTTCCAGAAAAAAAAATCATAAGAAAGCCTCTAGAGTATCATAACCCCTTAATATCATAACAGGTAGTTGGGCAAAAGCATCGGCCGATATCAGACGCATAATTTTCCAAAAGTCTATATAACTACTTCCGTACTCTGATGAGATTGAAATTTGTTGCGTTTGCAAGTATTGAAACAGAAGTGGCTAACGTGTGCTTAGTTGTGAATGAGGACAAAACCAACTACAAGAAGGGACATTAGTCTCTGGTTTTTTAACGTAAACCACTTGTCATGTAGACTTATGTTTACGGGATGCCCATACATCCATGGGAGCTGGGATACGCCTTGCCATCGCTCTCCGTCAATAATTTGATACGAATTCGGAACTGTGTTGGAGGCACAAGTTCCACCCTTGGTATGAGTCGAGGCCGACCTAAGACCTCTTGCTGCTCTTAGGGTCCGAGCACCCAGTAATTATTTGCAACTCTACAATGGGTCAAACCAACAGGAAGACCCTTTCCCGCGATTTGGGTTTAAACCACAGCCACCATGACGCTCCCACAAGGGGGTCTACCTCAACAAGTCAGGCCTGGACCGATATTCGGGGGGGTTCCTGACTCCCATGGTACCGTGATTTAAGTGTTGGTAGGGACTACCGGTGGTCTTGCCGCCAACAAGACCTATGACTGGCAATTTGTAACTGGTCAAATCGTAGTAACCTTCAGAGGCGTTATATGAAGATGTTTACGATAAGACCAGTAATATGCTCTGTCCCCGCTTTTTATTAGACAACGTCATTGATGGGCAAAGCCTTCATAGTGGGCGGGGGCCCACAAGAAGGGACAACATCGGCGAATCGGATGGATCGTCACAGTGGTCAGCCATAACCTTGAGGTAGTGAGGGAATGAACAGTACACGTCGTGCCAATCGCTGTTTCTCTGGCTTAAGAAATCAATTGAATAATATATATCCCCAGTAGTTTAAAACACAGATTCTTTGAAGAGTGCGCATCAATCGCCGGAAATAGCTAGGACATTAGAGCGATTGGATAATAATGCCCCGGCATTTTATGATACGCACAAGGGGCTGGAAACCTCAAATGTCCTGGAATACGCAACTAGAGGGAGTTGTCAAAAAATAGGACTGTCTAAAGAGTTTGCTTAGTTGAGGCCCAGATTCATTCGAAACAAAAGAAAATAGTTCAACTTCGTTTTGGAAGCTGCAGTTCAAAAGCGTCACTTACCTCTACTTTTTCCGTAAGAAATTTCTAAAGAAATTGCCAAAGATTGTCAAGCCTCTTTCTGAATTGACTGAACAGAAATTTGCTTCATATCTCTAAAGGACTTCACCATAATTGCATCGACCTTGACTTATTTAAAATATGTCTATACCTCGGCCGCTGAAATAAGAGAAGAGCTTGGCTAGAAATTCAGTGTATGAAAAATGGTCGAATATATGTATTAGCAAGGTGTCAAGCCAGGACAAAGTAAACCATCTCGCCACGAGGCAAAAGTTGATTACAGTGGGTAGGAAGAACATAATTGTCACAGCCTTTTATTACATTTCGGTGAAGTTTTCCTTGTACCTCGTAAATTGCCCTTGTCACCATAACATCAAATAGCCTGAAGAGCAGATGACACGAAATATTAAAATATTCAAGCAGTATGATTGCGAAATTCTTATAACATCAGGGCTGGAATATGGAAATATAAATGTCCTTTTACTGGGGCTATACGGGACATACAAATATTATACACAAAAGTAGGGGAGAGTTGCGATAATTCAATTCAACAGGTACTATGCCTCGAGGTGTATTTTACTGAAGGACGGCGAAGAACATAGGGACCATCCAATGTTGATGATGGTAAGGACATGGTGTGCGAACAAATTTTTGTAGTCTAAGTTGAAATAAAGGGTCATTGTGAGGATATAAAAAACACGGAAAACGAAAACGTCATGCATTAACGAAGCAATTTGTTTTTTCTTTTTTATTACGACGGACCAAAGCTTTAAAAGTTTGTCAACCCTAATCATCATGAAGAGGAGTAGCGCCCATTTAATACCGTTTGACGGTCAGCGATAATAGTTCATGTTAATTGTCGTCGGGTTAACCTCATAATAGAGCTCAACCGGAATTTTCAAAAAAAAAAGTGTTTAATGGTACTTTGCTTTTAAGCTTTTGTTTTCTCTGTTTTGTATCAAATTATTAGTCAAATGACCCTTAACGCTAAAGGATTTCGATTTTAGAATACGTACCTAGAATGAGCGTTCCTTGTACACCCCAAGTTCATTTCAGAAAGGCAGTATTAGTCAAACAATACTCAACAACAAGTATCAAGACTTTTTCCAACGGCAGCCAATTTGACAGCTGACAGCTGATTTCTTCTGTTTGTTTGAACAACGCTTGCAAATTGTATTGGGTCTACAAGTAAGTTTCCAGCGTTTGTCAGAGATGGCGCCACCAGTGGATCCCGGGCAGAAATGTCAGACCCCATGTGTTTTATTTGTAGGTTTTGTATCTGTCAACAACTTTGCAGCGTTATATTTGAGCAGTTCTATCGGTGTCGTACATTTTATCGAGCAAAATCATGGCAAGTTTCCAGCCAAATAAACGTCATTTGCGGGAAGCGCTGCTTTTATTCTTTAATATGAAGAAAAGTGCGGCTGAGGCCTATCGTTTGCTTTCGGAAAATTATGGGGCGGAATGTATTAATGAATCGACGTGCCGCGAGTGGTTCAAACGGTTCAAAAGTGGTGATTTTGGAGTTGAAGACAAAGATCGCCCCGGAAAGCCGAAAAGTTTTGAAGACGAGGAATTGGACGCTTTACTGGATGAGGATCCGTGTCAGATTCAAGAAGAACTTGCTGCATCATTGGGCGTCACGCAATAAGCCGTTTCCCTTCTCCTAAAAGCACTGGGATTCATTCAAATTGTTGGAAACTGGGTGCCGTACGAATTGAAGCCAAGAGACGTCGAACGGCGATTTTGCATGTCCGAAATGTTACTGCAGCGGTATAAAAATAAATCATTTTTGCATCGTATTGTCACTGGTTATGAGAAATGGATTTATTATGATAATCCTAAACGCAGAAAATCGTATACAAAGCCCGGCGAGCCCGCCCAATCGACGCCGAAACGAAATATTCACGTGAATAAGGTCATGCTCTGCATATGGTGGGATCAAAAGGGTGTCGTATACTACGAACTGCTTCCGAGTGGTGAAACCATCAAAGGACCATTATATCGAACCCAACTAATTCGTTTGAAGCGGGCATTAAAAGAAAAACGGCCATAATATCAGACCAAGCATGAGTCCGTCATTTTTCATCACGACAACGCTCGGCCACATGTTGCGGTTTCGGTGAAAAACTATTTGGGAAATAGTGGATGGGAAATTCTGCCTCACCCGCCTTACATTCCAGACTTGGTACCATCTGACTACCACTTGTTTCGTTCGATGCAGAACGCTCTTACGGGAATACGCTTCAGCTCAGTAGAGGAAATCAAAAATTGGCTCGATACGTTCTTGGGCTCGAAAGACGAGAAATTCTTTTGGTCCGGAATTCATAAATTGCAAGAAAGATGGGGGAAAGTTGTAGCTTCCGATGAACGATACTTTGAATAAAGCATTGTAACTATGTTTTCATAATAAAACTTCAAATTTTGGAAAAAAACGCTGGAAACTTACTTGTAGACCTAATACATGCGGTATGTATTTACATATTTGGAAAATCGTACAAGATTGAATGCCGTCGCTTAGGGTTGTTCCAATCGGAAAGGAGAATTTTGTCGGTCCTTTTTACGCAGCTCTGTTAACGGCTTGGCGATTATAGAAAAGTGTTCGACGAATTCCCGAAAGAAGCTTGCTAGGCCAACGAATCTTGTCAATTCATTAACCTTTGTTGGCTAAGGAAAATATCCAATCACTGCCATTTTCTTTTAGCCCGGTTTGAGATCATTCTCAGTGAGACGATGTCCCAGGAAAGAAATTTGGTTTGTGAGAAACACACATTTACTCAATCGCAACTTCATACCTGCATGTCATACGTGTTGCACGAAATCTGAAAGGATTGCTATCCCTTCCTCCGGTGAGTTCGATGGTATTATCACCTCGCTGAAGACCTTCCCATCCAGTGGCTTTACTAATTTGACGATTGCGTCATGGAAGACACACGGAGCGTTTACGAGTCCAAACGGCATGCGTAAGATTTATGTTCATCGTTATCATGTTGCACTTCCCCAACCTATTGAGAGTTTCACCGAAACAACCTGCGAACGTGTTGATTAGTTCCAAGATGCTGTTAGGCGTGCGAACTTCCAGATTCCAGCCGAGTTTGATGTTGTCATCTGTGAATGCCTCAAGATGACATGCTTCCTTTCTAACAACGAGCTAAAAATTGTTGTCGTGCAACTCGTCGTTTCCCATTATGATGGTATAAGGGAGGACATCGTCATCTACGACAAATAGATGATTTTCGAACCGTCGATTATCCATGGAAATTTTTGCGTGAATAAAACTGTTCCCAGTCCATGTGCCACCACCAAATCCATTGAGTTTGAATTTGTCGCAACGAATGATTGATGAGGGACTTATCGCTGCCTGTCTCGATGAAGACGATGACGTTGTTGTCACCTAATTCTGCGTTTGATGCCATGCAAAGGATCCTATTCTTTCGTTGGATGTCGTTCTGTTCTTTTTGGGATCAAAATTGTCGGCGTGTCCAATTCGACGGCAAATCATGCAACGTTGTTTGCGTTGGGGTTGCGGGAAGTTAATGGTGATGTGCACTATCTGATCACAATTAAAACATTTCACTAATCTTGCGTTGTTCGTTGACGTTGGGGTTCGTTGATATTCTGCCGTGAATCAATCTGAACGTTGAAGATGACGTTGGACGATTAGTGATGAACCTATCGATGGCGTTTCGGATCTCATTTAGCGTGTCGAAGTTTAAAAGTAAAAGACATATATGCGATTTTTGTTCTTTATTAGTTGAAAAATATTACACTATGTTGCACGTTCGAAAGTTGCAGGAGTAACTACACACTGATTGGAGCTTTGTTTTCCTATTTATAGTTGATGTGGTTGAACTTTGTTGTACATGTTATGCCATATGCCTGGTATTGGTCGGGAGTTGGCATATTTTATTATCGATATTTATGCTGAGTGTTGTGTCTTCTGTTTGTTTATTAATTGCTATTTTATGTGGTCAATGTAAGGGTGGAGCATCGGACATTGCTCTACATTCGATGCTTCGTGATTTGTTTATTTGGCTGATTGTTCCATTAGTTTTAACCTGACAATGTCTAGTTTATTGTCGGTTGTTGTTCTATATTGTTGATATGTTGGTATGTCCTATATGATGTTTGTTGCTATAACTTTTAAACTCGCCAAAGCAGATTGCAGTTCCGTGTTCTTCATCCCTTTTCGTGATTATTGCCGAGTCCCCTCATTCTGAGGGTTTTCGTGTGTTTTCAACGATTGCAAACTGACCGTCTGCTTCACTCAATGTTCTGCCAAAATCTTCTACCAAGCGGGTAGTGAATTCGTTTCAAGTTTTCATGGAACAAAAAGTGCTTCTGCCCACAACTTCGCTGCACCGCTCATCTTGGATTAGCATGCATATAAAACGCTCCGCTCATCCGAACTATTGCCAGTAATTAGTGCGTTGGCTCGTTGCACGTATAGTTCGGCAGTCGGGGAGAGCTGATCGGATGATTCTAATTCTAATATTAGCGAATGGATCTCCTGGACATTGGATAATGCCGGCTGTGGATGATGCATCGCAGATTGCAAAGATGTCGTTGAAATAACGTTTGTCATTGTTGCCTGTGACGTAGGCGTTAGCGTCGACATCGGGTGAGTTTCTGTCGAATTTGAAGCGGTAGCCAATGAGGATAATTGCAATTGCAAACCTTGTACTAAAGTCGTTAAATTGATAATAGCGCTCCATACTGTCGTCATCTCCTCTTCCTCACCGTCGCTGAGAAGATATTCGCTGGGGATTTTATCGCTTCCCAAAAGCGTAAGCACGCGCTCAATCAAATCCGTTCGTTTACAGGTAATCGGTTGCTTGTTTCGTCTTAAAATTACTTTAAGTTCTTTTAAACGTAATTCTTCAACTTTTGTTGCAGACATTATCGGGTTTTACTAAAAATTCCTTTTTAAAACTATCTAACCCCACTTCTCAATTTTTGTCACAATGGCTTTTCGTTAGAATCCCCCAAAATTAACAAAAAAAGAAACGCCCGTTCGGATTCAAAGAACGACAACGAATCCCAATTTTATTTAATTTGACATCTGAAAACATTGTTTTGTTGGCTGCCCTTACGTTGGGGTATGTTCGTCTGGTGACAAATGATTACGTAAAGTTGGAGTGAAGAAAATCTACAGGCCGTAACAAAAACAAAAGTCACTGTTTGTTGTGCTTCGTCGGCTAGTGGAATCATCTATCCATATTTCTTCAACAATTATGCCGGCCAGAACGCTACGGTCTATAGATGGCACCATATATCCATGTTTACTGGCTTTTTTCTTTCCTCAATTGAATGGCATTAATGTGGAAGAGTTGTGATTTCTACAAGATGTTACAATACGCCACACTGCGGGCGCCCGAATGAATTTATCTAAGCAAACATAAATAATTTTAAGTTTTTAAAGTACAAAATCCTTTCTTATAATGTATCAGGATTAAATAATAAGACCAACGTGTAATGGTGGTTGGTGACCTGAATGGGAGAATTGGAAATGAAGCTGGAAATGAAAATTTAGAAGTTGGAACTCAACGAAAATCGAAACACACAGTCCTTAATGCAAGAGGGGTAAAGCTAAGAGATTTTTGTAATTCTTATGGGTTGAGAATCCAAAATGGAACTAGCTTGTCCGATATGGGTGGTGAATTTACTTTGTTGGTAAGCAAGGAAGCCCGGTAATAGATTATAGTCTTGTTGGTGGAAACGTACCGTTTTCAGACCACGTTTCTATAGTTGTGACTTTTGGACAGATGGCGTTGGAGCAGGAAGAAAGCAGACCCATGATGCTATTGCCTAAACTTAAATGGAATCCGGTTAAGGCGACAGAGTATCAACAGAAGCTGGACATATCTCTTCGAGCCCAACACGTATGCAACATAAGCCAGTTAGAGGAAACCATCAAAGTATCTAATTCGATCTCTTTCTCAAGGAACGTTTGGAAAGACTGTACTGCTCCTTGGTTTGACCTCGAATGTAAAAAAAACCAGGCAGTTATCGCTTGCTTGGCTAAGAGCACATCGTAGTTCAAACGAGGGTTATTTCTAAAACCTTTATTTGCAAGCAAACAGAGAGTACAAGGTAATATTGTGTACACGGAAAAAATCAAAATTTTTTTGAACCAGCATCGAAGCGACTAACCCATTGCCAGAATGCCAGAGAATTTTGGAACTTGGTTAGAGAGCCGAATGGCAAGAACTTAAACATTCATCATGGACTATGGTCTAATCTTCTAGCAACGGATTTTAATAGTTAATTAAATCCAGTACAAAAAAGAGTCAATTTTCACTGTGCACCGCCTGGTTCCTCTAATGAAGCGTTGGATGCAGTTATAACACAACAAGCTTAAGGATGGAAAAGCAGCTGGTTCTGATGGGATCCAAGCCAAATTTTATAAATATAGCCCCACAGAGTTCATCGATAGACTTACGTTAATATACAATAATGTGTTGGAAACAGGGTAGATACCGCAAGAATTCAAAGAATCCATAATTTTCCCAATACATAAAAAATGAAGTTTGTCGGAGCTATCTAATTATAGAGGCATATACTTCTTAAATGCTTGCTACAAAATCTTCACGCTAATTCTACAGAGACGTCTCAACACATGGATCAACGATAATAAGCTCTTGCAAGAGCACCATGCAAGTTTTAGACCAGGTTATTCAACGATTGACCATATCTTTGTTTTGAAAAGTATTGCGGATTCATTTCTCAGCAAAAGGAAGAAGCTATAAGCGTTTTTCGTCGACTTCAAGTCAGCATTTGATGCGGTTGATAGACAGGCTCTATTCTACAAGCTCTATAACATTGGTATATCAATAAAAGTTGGGAGAGTCATGCAAAACTTATATATTGATACAATGGCGGCAGTTTGAACGGTGAAGAGAGGTCTGAGTGGTTTAAAACTGAATCAGGCGTCCGACAAGGTTGTACTATGAGCCCAAGCTTATTCACTTTGCTCATTGATGATCTCGTAAGCTACTTACAATGCTTTGTTCATTGATGATCTCGTAAGCTACTTACAATGCTTTGTTCATTGATGATCTCGTAAGCTACTTACCGTGTGGCATCGAATACGCGGGTCATTTAATCAAGGCATTCCTATTCGCAGACGACATCGTGCTCTTAGCGTCTTCTCCTGATTCATTGCAGCTAATGATCAACCGGCTTCCTCAATATTGTGATTATGATTTTTAAGAAGGGGAGAGACAGAAACTCTGTAAAACGAAAAATGGTATTTTAATGATGAGTTTATTTCACAGAAAGTTTAAGGAGAAGCTGACAAAGGCTAAAAGCCCAATCAGTGCATCGTGGAGTAGATGGTTTTGTAATAAAAGTGTTGCACACAGTAGCAAATTCCGGGTTTTTGAGGCGGTATCGGAATCAATTTTATTTTAAATAGCACAAATATAGGAAGTAAAACAATATGAAAATGTAGAGAAGCTACATAAAGTGAATTTTTCGACTACCAGCAAATATGTCAAATTATACGATAATGCTGGAAACTGGATTGTCACCTCTCTTTATTCGTACCCTTAAAATGCAAATTGATTACGTGCTTAAGACTATGAAGATGGAAAATCACCGGCTTCCGAAAATATCGGCCCTCCAAGTCATACATGATGAATCGAGCTGGTATGCTGTATGGATGGATCTAGCTGCGGACTGCGGCATGGATTTAAGCCTAGACAGTTTCAACTGTGTTCGCTGGAAGGCTTTACTATATCAGCTTATTTCTGAGCAACGCCAACGAATCGCTCCACAGAGCAATATATTCCCAATTTAATCACAATTTGGAAGAAAGGAATTATTTTCGAGATGAAAATAGCGTCGTTGGAATAGCAATGATGGTCAGGCTACGAGGAGAACTGATGCACCTTAACTTTATTCCTCTAGAGAAGATTTACCCATCTTGTGCTCTTTGTGTAACTTGGGTGAAAGAGTAGATATTATTCACTTCATGAGAAAATGTCCTATTTTAAGAGAAATAAGAAGGAACACTTTGGAATCCAGTTTTTTGACGGAAAACGAAGTTATATCTCTACTAAACAAAATCGAAGTTAAAAAACTATACCAATACTGCAATCTAGGCAGACTAGGCAGACTGCAGAAAAGCCAAGCTTTTTTTGATTTTTTTGTTTTATAAGCTATCTTATTGCATTTGATGATTACCAAATAAAAATCTAATCTGTATCAAACGCTTTTGAGAAAACTAGTAGGATAAGAAAGGTTACTTTATCATCATCGATCGCTTGCCGTATATCTTCACTGACACTTAATAAGGCTGTAATGCAGCTATGCTCTTTACGAAAACCAGATTGCTTTGGTGTTAGCAGGCATGAACTATTGAGGTACAAAGTCATTTATTTTTGTAATAATTTTCCAAAAACCTTTGATAAATAAGGCAAAATTGAAATTGGCCTAAATTCTTCAACCTTGGAATTTTTAGCTATAAGTACGATTTTTGCCGTTCTCCATGGTGTCGGAAATATACCTGTTGTCAGTAGAGTAGCGGATGCCATTTTTTTTTATATAATGAGCGGGCGGTTAAGCGGTTTGCACACAGCGCGGGCGAAGGAAATTTAGGGAGGAAGAAAGGACTGGTACCGATGTACATTGTTTTTAAATGTTAGTAAGTTATAACGGCCAGGGAACACAGAGATCGGCAGGGCACTCCATAAGCGAGTTGTACGGCTTAGGAAAGAAACACAATATTTTAGAGTACGTCCGAAAATGGGCTTGAGGGTATACTGATGAACATTCATAGCGAGACGGGTGTTACGGTTGAAAGTTTGAATAGACGGTATGCTACTGGCGATTTCAATGGAGCACTGGTGGTGGAAATAGCGATAAGACAAAACGTGGCAGGAGACATTACGTCGGTGTTCGAGGCTGTCAATTGATTGACTGATATTAGTATCACCTATGAGTTTTATCGCACGGTTTTGAATCCTATCTAGCAAGTGCAGACATCTTTTAGAAGCACTTGACCAGTTGTGGGCATCGTACTCCAATTTTGGGCGGATGAATGCCTTATATATTGAGGCCAGATCAGAGGTAGTAAAATATTTCTAACATCGCTTGAGGAAGCCTAGAAATTTCGCAGCATTTTTGGCGGCATCGAATATGTGGTCATTCCAACTTAAGTTGCCACTGACACACATACCAAGAAAGGAAAGTTTATTGGTTTCGACGATGCAAGTGCCATTCATTGATAATGGCTGGGTATTTGAATTTCGCTTTAATAACAGCAGACAGCTTTGAGTTTTGGAAGCATTGAATTCCACTCGGTTGATAGTTACCCAATTGGTTAACCTCTTAATATCGGAATTTAATGAGCTTAACATACGGTGACGTTCCCGTTCTACAGCCGAAGAGTAGGGACGTGAGTTCGGAAACGAATATGAAAAGCAGAGAGTACTGTCGCCAGCAAAGGAATATATTGGATTAGAAGTAGTAGACAAGAGGTCGTTGATGAAAATTAAAAAGAGTGTCGGAGACAGAACGGAGCCCTGGGGCACACCAGCGCTTATTTTGTGGATAGCAGACTTGAAACCATCCAAGACAACTTGAATTGGAACGTTCCGAAAGGTAACGTTGAAGAAGAGAGTCATCGATCCCAAATGCACGCATTTTCGACAAAAAAGCCTGATGCCAAACTCTGTCAAATGCCTTAGAAATATCAAGTGCAACGTTCTTGCTTTTCCAGATTGATGTACGCTTTGGTTCCACTTTTCAGTGGACCTGTTGCTACGAAAACCATATTGCCGGTCATTGGGAAGTTTTCGTGTTTCGAGATATTTCGTGAGCTGATGGTTTATCAGCGTTTCCATGACCTTGGAAAGAAGGGACTGCACTTACGTCTATAGGAGGGGAGGGAAAAAGATTCGCCTTTTTTAGGGACGGGTTGACAAATGCTGTTTTTCATCTGTTCGGAAAGAGTCCTAAAAAGTAGGATTGAAGAAAAAGTAAAACGCAGTGGTTTTGTCAGCGAGGAAGAACACCTCTTCAGAAGGAGGGGAGATATACCATCTGGACCAGCGGATTTATGTATATTAAAGTCTTTAAGTACTCGTGCTACTAAACGAGTGCGAAAGTGGATTCGTCCTATTGAAGATTCAACGCACTCAAGTGTATGTGGAGATAAAGCACAATCTGGGAATGTTGAGCTAGCCGCAATATGTACAGCAAGCAGATTGGCCTTGTCCAAGGTGCTGACAGCTGGAATGTCATTGTAAATGGGCGTTGGGATGGAGGGTGAGGCAGAATTTCTAATGTTTTTGACGAATGACCAAACATTTTTACTGCCTTTGGGACATTGTAGTATTTTTTGCCTCAGTTTTTGGTCATATTGGAATCTCACACGCTTAAGAAAGACGTTGCAGTCATTTCTGACTCATTTTAACTTTTTTCGGTTTTCTTCTGTCGGGTTGGTCTTGTAGGACCGAAAAAACATTTCTCTAACCCTGACAGCCTCTTTACAGCTCGAGCTGCACCATGCCTTTTCTTTTGGTTTGATACTCTTCATCCGATGGGGAATAAAGCATCTCGTTCCAAAGAGAATAGTTTCTGTAACCATGTCAGCAGCTGCACACACACCGTTATCGAGGAAACATATCGACCAGTTAAAATTCTTAAAGATGTTGTTAAAGCTTTCTCGTATTGTCATACGGTTCTTTTAGGAATATTTTCTCTAACTGTGTGGGGGGTGTACTTCTGTGCAATCGATTGCCCTAAAAATAAAAAGAAAACTAGACACCGTGGATACTAGGTTCGAATAGGCATCAGTTGAATCTCTCATAAAGTTTGAAACTGTGGGAACAGGAAGGGAAACAAAGTATTGAATTACCGCATCACAGTCAATGTGACCTACACAATTACTTCCGCCATTAGCGGTCCCGATATGGCGAAGGTTTTTTCATGGCTGCCGCCCATACGATTCAAAAAAACTTGTGATTGAGCGGTATATATTGTATCACGATGTTCGTCGGGGCCGAATCGTTTCCATCGGTTATAAACTTAGTAAGCGAATCTGAGGAGAGAACCAAGGTTTGCTTTGGAGGTATTACTGTTTCTTTTTAATGGGATATGTCTATCATATAACCTTAAAAGGTTTTTATTGAGAAAGTAAATTTGTTCATGAGGTGAAGTCATACCATACTCAACAGTAAATACGTTCCCAGTTAATATTTCTGGCATCTTCTTCCAGCAAAGTATAGTCGATATGTTTGAAGTCTCTGTTTACAATTGTATTATTATTATTAAGTGTAAAAATGGCTTTAAAATCATAGATAAGGTAAATTAAGTCATGTTTTCAGACAGCGGCTGTTGTAAGTTTGTCACATAATGCTACCTTATCCAGGTCGGCTATCCATAACATGTCTAGTAAAGTTAGAGGAGCAATATCAGAAATGTGCATGTCGTCAATTTTGGGCATTAAACTTTTTACGTTAATGTGACAAACCTTAACACCACTTTTTCGATTACATAGATCTTTGATCACAGTACGCAATACTTCACTATCATTCAATATGTATTCTTTATTTTTATTACTATGTATGTATTCACAAATTATTTTCTCTTATTCGCTTGTAAATTTAAAAAAAATTTGTTTTATAGTAAATTAATGTATATGTATGTTATATTAATAAAAGATAAAAATAGGCGGAGACGTGGCACAATCTAGAAGCATATTGGTTTGCGCAGACCGCAAAAAATACCGTTCTCTGATGCTGAAGCCTCTTTACATTTCGATTCCTACTCTTCATCCGATGGGTAATAGGGGAGCCCGTTTCAAAGAGATTACTCATGATCAAATCAGTAGCAGCATTCACGTTATCCCTATAGAGGAGACACCAGCTAAAATTCTATAGCTATTTTAACCGCCCTTTCTCATATTGCCATATAGTTCTTTTAAGAATCTGTTTTGTGACGTTTATTTACCAATATGAGGGGATACAAACAAATTCAGGATATTAGCGACATTGGTTTTTGTGTGGGCTTATTAACAAGCTGTGCTAAGTTATTTTTCGCAGCGAGGATCTCAATATAGCGTAACTCGGGAGTTGCGAAGATGTCGAATGTCGACGCCAGCCATAATTTTCTATGTTGAAATCAGTCGCAATAACGATTTATATATGAAGATACAGGGATACAGTTCTTTGAATGTCAGACAGCGCATAGTTCGGACCCTCTAAAAATGAAGCAGTAGTGGATGATGGTAAATTCCACACTGGAACAGAAATTGCATTTTAAAGAAGTTTGGTAAGCTACAATACATTGCTACGCACGTAAGTTGGGAGTAGAATCATGTCTCTAGTTTGCATCCAGGCAGTTCTAAGTGATCCGAGATTTGTATGCATGGTTCTACTAGCGTTTCACTAAGTGCCCGGTATTTGCTGGAAGCTGACGTAAGCAGAGGAGTGATTTATTGTAATAACCAAATTATAAGTGACAACTAAAGGGGGTTAACACTTTCTGTTTTTTTTTATATTTCTCTTATTCCGCCATTCTGGCTGAATGATGATTAATAGAACTGGACCCCTATGTAGACCCTATGAAACTACGCTGAAGGCACCTCAATAACTTCAACTTCATGACAGCAAAATAACCTCAATTTTCGAAACTGACACCACCAGTATTTTCTAGAACACCCAAAAAACTGTCAGCATTAAATTAAATATGAAATTCATTCAACTTTACTATATATATACTGCTTGAGAAAAACAATGGTTCTTACGTTGCTAAAAAAAAAATAAAAAACTAAAAAACGGCGAAGGAAACATGAACAAAAAAACAAAACTACTCGCATTTGCCTCCCTCTCACGTCCTTCCGCACACAGCCTTCAACTCAATTTAAAAAGCATCCATCACATACGCCATATTTTACATTAGTTTTTCAACATAAATATTATGAGGGCTACAAAGCAACACCATTGTGGAATCCATCTCTCTAGACAGCACATCACGTGGAAAAAATATGAAACAAACCGACTAGTGGCGTTGAATGGCGGGTAAGGTGGATGTATATGTACTCGTACTAAGGTAACCACAGTACATATAACAAACGTCAACCAACTGTTTGTTGGTTCCTTTAGTAAATTTTCCACTGATCTACCAACTACCACCTACCATCTACAAGGCATACACACACGAATGTACATACGTTGTGCGAATTCACAAGGGATGTTAATTTAAATTGAAATTCAAACAAATTAGCCTCTGTCAAGGTTATGCAAATGGCAAATGTAATTCTCCAGAATACCATACAGACATTGTCTTTAGGCATTGACCGTGGAAATCATCAACCATAAATGCGCTTACGTGCTCCTCTGTCCACTAAGCTCGTGGCAAATATTCCCATGAAAACTATTTTACTCTTCCCTGCATACACGTATGAGCATACCGTTGACATATGATGGGATTTTTTACCCGCAACCTAGAAAGGTATAAACGTACACCCAGCTAAAATCGGAAACACATACCCTAAGCCCATTATGGACGAAGTAAACGCATACCATGTTACAATTGCTGGCATTGCTCGCATAGCTGGTATTGCTGTTGCTGCTGCTGCTGCTGCTGTTGCTGCTGCTGCCTTTGCTAGTGCCTTCAGCGGCCTTGCTCTAGATTTTCCGTTCCCCTACACCCTTTGTAAAGGGATGGTGTTCTCTTTTTATTTAAACATGACTTCATTACAACGTCAAACAATAAAACTCAATGTCACACAATAACTTGTGATCCATTCCCAGGACAGAGCCTTCGTAGAAAAAAAAAAAACAAGACAAAAAACAAAACAAAAAAAAAACATAATGGAAACAAATTTTGCTAAACTTAAATATTGTTTATTGCTCGGCTCGCTGTGTGTAGGATTCGCTCATATAAAGCCACACAGGGACGCACCGCAGGAAGCTGCAATTTCGTAAAGAAGATCTCTGACTTACCCTACAATGGATAGGCCACGACTGGAAAGGACATTGTACTACACATTTGTACAGCATATGCTGGATTTATTGAGAGATTTTTATGTTTCAAAGAAATATTTTTCCACCCCCCAAAAACCCATCATTCTTGGTGTATTTTTATATTTTTAGATGCCAACATGAATATTTTTTTGGACTGCCGGCAAAGATTTACTTTATTTCCCATCTTTCCATAGTCTTCTTTGCGCCCTAGACATAATCGACGATTTCTCTTCTAGCTGTTGTTGTTCCTTTTTGTGAAAGAGGAAACTTAAAGGTATACGTAACGAAGCTTAACATGTGGATGTCATTGCGGACAACAAACTTTATTTAATTAAACATGTCGCGTCGAAGGCCTCCAAGAAACTGATGGTGCTTTGGCATTATAGAGGAGCTTTCGGCATGTATGCTTGTCACCGGGGCGGTTCCTTTGCATCTACACGACTTTAGCACCACCAATTATATCCTATGCATGGATATCTTGAATATCCCGATGAACAAGCCTTTACGAGAAAAAGTCACTGCTACTTTCTTCAGAATCTGGTGTAAAGCGGCTTTTTCTAGCATATTCAGCTGTGCCCTAGATGGCCTGATAAATCCTGAGCTCTTAAACTCATTTTCCGTTTAAAAAAACAAGTAGTCTTTGGCACAATACACGCTGGTATCTCAATGAATCTGCGCGCCGATTGTCTTTTGATTCCGGTCTTATGAACATGTCAATCTGATGATATGACAGCAGAACTTTAGCTACTGCGAAAGTACAATGGTAAAGCGACTTTCCTGTGCTCAGGAATGATTTTAACTGGAATCTGAGGAAGGTATTTAGTCATATCTGCTTGGAAGGCCCCAAAACCGATCTAGGATAAGGCGCTGGTGTCACTTTGAATATATAACCACAAATCAACAATAAGTGGCTTAAGTTAGGTTAGGTTAAGTTAAATAGGGGTGTGATGGATATGCCATCACAAAGACACTAGGTAGACGCGGTCTCTGTGGAACCAATTCAATTCGTCTTCAAACGAAAAAAACTTAAACCATCGCCCTGGTGAAATATTCAATTTTCTCGCAAAAGCCAAGAAAGCCTTTGAAGTTTGTGCCGTCTAAGTATTTCCTCTGGGTCTTCGAAAAAGTATTTCCCTAAAAATTTCCCTCGACTATGCGATATTACCTCGCATTCACACAGTATGTGTGCTATGTTCTCAACAGCTTGCAGATCACGGCAGAATCTATATATATCCGTATCTGACAATTTGAGTCTCTATGCTTGCTGCTGCAGGAGACAGTGTCTTGTCAGGATTCCTATTACTGTCCTAAGCTTATCCCTGTTTAATTTTATTAACTTCCTAGATCTTTTGCCGTCAAAAAGCTGCCAAAGAGCCTTGAATACCCTGTTTCCTTCAAGACTTGACCACCTTAGGTTGGCAGTCTTTGTGATTTTTTCCTCGATAGTGTCCCTCACCATGCAAACAAAGGCGTGGTTTGATGTTGGCAACCTCACTATTATCGAGTAGCCCTCCCTTTCTTGTAAGCTCATCCGCTTGTTCATTTCCTTTAATACCGTAGTGTCCTGGCACCCAGCACAGTCTTACCCGGTTCTGACTGCATAGTGCCTACAGCTCCTAACTGTATCAGAACTGACGTTGGTTGATTCCATTGCCTGGCTATCGATGTAGATACCGATATCTCTTTCGGATACTGATCTCATCTGCATTAGCTCAGCCGCCCTGAGGACAGCCAGAACTTCTGATTGGAAGACACTGGTTGCGTTCGGTAGTCTTATAGACACTCTTAGCTCTGGGTCTTCTGAGAAGATACTAGAACCTGTTCCTTCCTCTGTTTTTCAGCCATTTGTGAAAATTGCAATTTCATTCGACCTGATTATTCAATTTTTTTGCCAGTTCTGCCTCTCCGGATATATTATGTCATACGAATGTCGAAGTCCAACAATGAAGGAATTTCATCCGCTAGAATTGGATTGCCTGGTAGTAGCTCCGTAGCTCCGTTAGGACCTTGCCATGCCCGAAACTACTGCTCTTGAAGTAACTCAGATTAGCGAGTCGTATCGCACTGTTGCCAGCAAGTTTTTTTGATCTGTAAATTAAGCGGTGTTAGGTGCAAAAAGGTGTCTAATGCTGCCGTAGGGGTGGTACGGAGCGCATCTGTAATGGCTATGGAAGCCGCTAATTTTCCGTAGATCGTTTTCTTGTTTGTTGTTTTCCACCATTCCACGGCGTATTAGCCGTATATATTGTATATCAGGTTTTAACCCCAAATTTTTCCTACTGTTCTTTTGCATATACAATAAAAAGAGCATTACGACTATATGCCTTTTTAATTCTTTCCGCTACATTAAGATTCCAATTCAGTTTTTTTGTCCAGAATCACACCCAGATACTTCACCCTGTCCAAAAGGGACAATTCCACTCCGTTGAGTTTTGGGAGTTTGAATTGTGGGATCTTGTACTTTCTGGTAATAAGAACCAGTTCCATTTTGGAAGAGTTGGCATTGTGACAACTTTTTGCTAAAGTCCTGATCATCTTCCCTGCACTATTATGACCACGTCATCTGCGTATGCCATGGCACTTATACAAATTGTACCAAGCTTTTTGAGGATGTCATTGATAACGAGCATCCACAGGAGTGGACATCTGACTCCCCCTTGAGGGCTTCCCCTGGTTACGGATATTCTAACCGAACTTAACCCAATGGAACAATTTATTTTCCCGCCTGATAGCAGCATGTTGCAAACCCGGTTTGTAATGCCATGTTCAATGTTAGCGTCTACGAGAGCATTTTTAATGGCGGTGCACTCCACGTTATTGAAGGCTCCTTCAATATCGAGGAAGGCCGCCATCTCAAACTCTCCGAAGTGTAGACTCTTCTCTATTTTCCCCACCACCTCATGCAGGGCTACAGATTTTCCTTTCATATATGCATGCTGTGATTCAGTCAAAAAACCATTACTGTATCTATTCCTGTGAATATGTGAATCTCCAATAATCGCTCCAGAGTTTTAAGCATTAGTGATGACATACTTATTGATCTGAATTTTTTTGCTGTTATATGCCCCCGTTTGCCAGCTTTAGGTATAAAAACCACTTCAACTTCCCTCCAAGCTATTGGTACTCGTATGTACCCTTAGACTCTGTCTAAGAATTTCCATATTTTTTTCGATGCTTCCTGTAGCATAATCGGTAGAATACCATCCGGACCGGGAGATTTGTGCGGCTTAAAGGATTGGATTGCCCACCGTAATTTTTCCTTATTAATAAGAACATCTATTTCCTCTTCGGAGAGAGAGAGAGATCAATATTCTCAGTGTGCTGTAGCATGCCAGTGGCTTAAGGATTCAACACAATTTTTTAACGTATGCCTGAAATTGGGTTATTTTGCAGTACAGTGGAAAACCGCGTTGATTATCCCTAGTCAAAGTTGTGAATAATTCTGATGATAGGCCTATTACTTTTCTTACTTGTATAGAAAGTTTAAAAAAAAAAAAACAATTAAGGAAAAAATGGACAACACGTTGATTTTCAATGCGGTTTTTGAAATGAACACAACATGAATCACCAGTTAGCCCGAATCAAACTCATATGCAGGAAAAGTTAAGTTAAAGGAATCTAAGGAAATCCAGTAACTCAATTTCAAAAAAAAGCATACGAGTATAATGCACTTTGGCAGGAGGCATTGATTCATAAGATCTTAATCATGATCATTAAAATAAAACAAAATTTTCTTAATAATAGAAAATTGATGGGCAACATACATAATTGCAAATCACCGGTGAGATGTATTCAACATGGCAAACCAACCTTGAGGTTTGTTTGAAATTCGAGATTTGGGTGACCCCCGGGTAGACTTTTTGGCCGAAAAATGGGAAATTTTTTGCTTTGGTAAAAGGGTAGCTGGGTCATTCCACGTTAAATCCCCGAGCCCATATGAAGAGACCTAAACGACTCTCTTTGATTTGGTTCAAAATTAGTAGAAGTTCTTATTTTGTTGAAGTGGTACGAATCATAATGCAGAATTCGATATACATATGTATGTATATTGCGTATTTCAAAAATTATGAAAATGTTAAAATTCACGGCTTTTGCATATTTAAAGTTATCATAACTTTAGCTTTGCTCATCAGAGTTAAGTACAATAAAATATTTTTTATTGAATTCAGTTTCAACATAATTTTTACTTTCAAAGGCGAAGTCTATTTCAGAATGGCCTTTTTACACATATCCGTGGAAAGGTGAAAAAATTGTGCTTTTTTTAAATTTTTTTTATGTTATAGAGATGCTCTTCCTCTATGTTCTGTTCAAATTTCAAGCTGGGATCTCTTTCGGTGCGGCCTAAATAATTTTTTATAGGAAGGTTTAATATTTTGAAATAAATATTTGTATTTGTATTTGTTAAGTAAGTATCGCTTACACGGTAAGATAGTGGAATCTTTTGAAGTGCGAAAGCCTAAATTTTTTTTAAATATTAGATACAAATGCGTATGTATAACAATAATAATAGTGATAGAGGAAGTAAGTTTACAATTTATATATAAAAAAAGAAAAAAACAGAAAGAGATAGTTGGTATTACAACAAATTAAACATTTTAAATTGTAATTGTTTCATTGGCCAGATATTTTAAGAGAGATGACTTAAATTTATTAGTGCTTCTAATTTTCCTAATATTTATGGGCAAGGAATTCCACAGCCGTACAGAATTTACGAAAAATTGGCGTTCAGAAGTCAAGCAGGCGTAGCTCGTTTGAAATAGCATACATGATCTAGCTGACTGAAGGAAGCGTAGCTTATTGCCGGTTACTTAGTTTGAGTTATATCATGCAAGAGACTAAGCGTTCTATATTTGAGCACGTTATCAAATATACATCCGCTGATTTGCTTTAAATACAAAGCGGGCAATGGTATTATATACGACATTAAGCTTTCTTCTGGAGTCGTAGTCAGGGCAGCAAGAGATCTCAGAACAATATAACAGAATCGGCGTTAGTACGGGTAGGGTTTTTACTAACAAAAGCTTTGCCCGTGTAGGGATAAAGCGATGTGAAGGCCAGAGAGCACGTAGTCCACTGTATATCTTACCTATAATGGCGTTAATGACCAAGGTTGTTGGTGAAGTCAACGTACTCTATCGGACTTTGAGGTAGCTGGATTGATGGAAAGTGAGTAAGATCCAATTTTCTATTATGGATCATAAGTCCTTTTCTCTTTTGCGCACTAAGGCGCAGTTCGTTCTTAGTCGACCAAACAAGTATACGCTGGATATCTTAATTTAACTGCGCAGTGGCATCGTGAATTAAATTCATTGCGAAGCTTAAGTGTATCTGGGCATTATCAGCAAACATTTGGATTGCGCTATGTTCAACAATCTTGGGCAGTTCATTTACATAGAGCGAGAAAAGCGAGCCTTGCGATACCCCCCTCTTTACTGACAAAGGACATGAACAACGGTTACCCGCTACAACCTGTTGCTGTCTCCCTTCTAAATAGGAAAGTATAAGTTTTGTGGAGGGCAATGAAAAATTGAACTCTTCCCCCTAAGATTTGAGCAAAGAATAGTGTGGTTAACCGTGTCGAATGCTTTTGAAAAATCAAGTAACGTCAGGATTGTAACACGGTTTTCATCAACAGCTTTTCTAATTTCATCGTCGACCATTAATAATGCAGTCTTGCAACTACATTTTTGGTGAAAACCAGATTGGTTCTCGCAGAGCAGTTTTTTAGTCAAAAGATAGTTTTGTATCTGAATTAGAATGCATTTCTCAAAAGCTTTTGAAAGGAATGGCAATATTGAGATTCGTCTGAATCCCACCGTATTTCCATTCGATTACTTAGGAACAGGACTAGTTTTAGCATCTTTCCAATGAGCGAGAAAGACTGATGTCGTTAAAATTGAGTTGAAGACGTGTGTTATAAAAGGCAGGCGTATTGCAATACAAATATGACAACAAAGTTACACCCGGTCCTTATTATCCCAAGCCCTTAAAAACGTAAAATACTCATTATTTTCTTTTAAGAGTGTACACATGTTCTTCAGCCTAAAAGGAACAGTTCTTCCCTTTAATTACTTTGCGAGAAGCAGTTGAAATATGATGACAATTGCTCGTTTCCGGTTGAATTCTTAAATTAAAAAGTCTCGATTCAATCAATATTTTCTCATCTTTATACTGGACACATAGGATACATATATCTTATATTTATTTTTGTTTATATTTCTTATATTTTCAGTTGCCCATTTATATAACTGGAAATATGCTGTTATATGTTCCCTATACGGTCTTTGTACGCTAGTTCTTTCAGCTTGTCTTTTTTCTGTGACACCTAGCCCAGTGTATGAAATCTAACCATGAGAGGAACCAAAGAAGATCCGTTCAGTCATCACTCTAAATTCCTGCTTATGCAATGTTAAAGTAAACAAATTATTTTTGCTGTTGTATTTCGTAGCAGATCCATCGGAAAAATACATACCAAGAGACGGCGCTTAAATAATTTTAAAGCGATAGTGTCTTACTTTGAACAGTCGCCGATTAAAACAAAACTTTAATTTTTAATTTCATACATTTGGTTCCGGTGATACATTACAAGACGATGAATCACCGCCTGTTCATTAGCTCAGTGGTATCTGGCAAAAGAAACCATGATTTTCAGAGAAATCGATTAAAAAAAGTACATTTGTCCGTTTTCTTTAAAAGAGTTCTAACTTGTTTTGTTGGCCTGTTATAGAAGCGTGACGAATGAAACAACATCAGAATTTTTAATTCTCACTTCCGATTTTGATCAGTCTATAAAGTGATTATTATTGAAAGCATTGTCAAGATTCTTCTTCGTTTTTTTTTTCATAATTTGCGAGCGCTCAAGGGATTTAAGTACCTTTAAAATATTTGCACACAGTGCGGGCGTAGGAAAATCAGGGAGGTTGGAAAGAGAGGTACCGGTGAACGTTGGTTTTAAATGTTTGAAGGTTATAAAGAGCTTGTACGGCCTAGGGACGAATCACAATGTTTTAGAATACGTCAGAATGTAGGCTTTGCGGGTATACTGATGAGCATTCATAGCGAGACGGGTGTTACGGTTAAGAGTTTGAATGGGCGGAATGCTACTGGCGATTTCTATGGAGCATTGGTGGTGGAAAAAGCGATAAAACAGATGGAGACACTAGACATTACGTCGGTGTTCGGTATTTCCATTCTTTGAGTGATATTGGTATCACCTATGAGTATTATCGCACGGTTTTGAATCCAATATAGCAGGTGCAGAGATGTTTTGGGCGCACCCGACCAGGTGTGGGCACTGTACTCCAATTTCAAACCGATAAACGCCTTATATATCGAGACCTGATCAGAGGAGGTGAAGTATTTTTCTACATCGCTTGAGGAAACTTAGACATTTCGTAGCATTTTTGCCGACACCAAATATGTTGTCATTCCAACGTAAGTTGTCATTGACACACATACCAAGAAAGGAAAGTTTATCGGTTTCGACGATGCAAGTGCCATTCATGGATAATGGCTGGGTATTTGAATTTCGCTTTAATGATAGCAGACAGCATTGTGTTTTGGAAGCATTAAATTCTACTCTGTTAGTGGTACCCCAATTAGTTGTGCTGTTAATATCGGAATTTAATGAGCTTAACATACGCTGCTGTTCCCGTTCTACAGCCGACGAGCAGGGGCGTGAGTCTGGGGACGAATATGAAAAGCAGAGAGTATTGTCGTCAGCAAAGGGATATATTGGATTAGAAGTAGCAGACAAGAGATCGTTGATAAAAATTAAAAAGAGTTTCGGAGACAGAACGGAGCCCTGGGGCACACCAGCATTTATTTTGTGAATATCAGACTAGAAACCGTCCAAGACAACTTGAATTGAACGTTCCGAAAGGTAATTTCTAATCCATTGAAGAGGAGAGTCATCGATCCCAAAAGCGCGCGTTTTCAACAAAAGAGCCTGATGCCAAACTTTGTCAAATGCCTTAGAAATATCAAGTGCTACTATCTTGCTTTCACCATTGATGATGATTGATGTACGCTTTTGTTCAACTTTTCGATGAGACAGCGGACCAGTTGCTATGAAAACCGTACTGCCGGCCATTGAGAAGTTTTCGTGTCTCGAGATATTTCATGAGCTGACGGTTTATCAGCTTTTCCATGAACTTGGAAAGAAGGGTCGTAAGTGCAATGGATCTGTAGGAGGAGTGGGAGGAAGATTTGTCTTTTTTAAACTAAATACGTAACAGTTTATATAAAGGGGGTTACATATTACCAAGGCTAAGTAGGTTCTGTTTCGCCTTTGAATTGCTTACTTTCGTTTTTCTGTCAGTCTTGATGTATTGTGATTCTCACACATGAGTCTGGTATTTTGATGCATGGTAAAAGCACACACGGAAGTAGTTCCTCATGCCGCAGCCAAAATGCAGTTCTATGTATGTTCATGGAACATTTTGAAAACCCAATCTCAATATTGGCCATATTGAGAACCAGAACCATGCGTTTCATAATCATAAATCATTGAGTAAGTATCGAATCAGAATCGAAAATTGCATTGGCCTTCTGAAGGAAAGATTCAACAGCTTAAAAGAAATAAAAATTCAATTGAAGGGAAACAGTAGTGTGAAATTTGTATGTCGATGGATACTAGTTTGTGCTATATTACACAACATTATTGCGGATCAAAGTAAAGTGACCACATTTTTGAACTACCTGATCCAATTTGTGAAAATATTGAAAGCGATGAACCCGAGTTAGCAAATGAGAACCTTTCTTCTGTGGGAGGAGAAACCAAACGTCGTACACTTTTGGAAATAATAAAAGAGTCAAGGTGTTAAATTTCATATTTAATTCATATTGCAATTTCTAATTTTATTTTAGCCATTGCAATCCTTTCACCTTTTTGCATTTCAATTTTTTTTCATTTGCATTCCTTTTCCTAACTCTAGCTTTTTCAATTCGAACTGTTTTGTGTCCATTTCTAGCTGCTGTTCCCATTTCATTTTTTCAAAGTTCAATCTTTTTTCCTGCATTGAGAGCAGTAAGAAAATCGAATTGCTACCAGTTTTATCTCTTTTTTGTTATGTTCTAAAAGTAGAACGAGAAATTCCGCTTGTTGTTGGTGAACATTCTGGTAGCGAATT
Organism: Volucella zonaria; assembly: GCA_963966105.1. NCBI lineage: Eukaryota > Metazoa > Arthropoda > Insecta > Diptera > Syrphidae > Volucella > Volucella zonaria. The sequence continues at coordinate 118,165,469 of OZ014532.1, forward strand.
TATTGGAACTGGACTGTTTTTGCCTTCCAAGCTGTTGTTCGAGACATCAACATTTTCTGCCTGGGAATCTAATGAAAGTATGGCCCTCTAGGGTTATTTCACTTGAAGTTTCATATATCACCGACGGGTAAAAGCTTCTACGGTTACCAAAAACTTGTTCCAATAAGGCCCAATAAGGACAGATTTTGATAATATATTCTGAAATATGGAAATAAATGCAATAAAAAAACAATAAAAGGGTTAGAAAAGTCTCACCTGAAACACTTTTTTCATTCCCTTCAGCCAATAACCCAGAATCTGTCTGACTCTTAAATTTAACTGCGCACACGAACGATGACTTTAAATAGCATATTCTGCTTTTCATTGTATGCCAGTTAGTAACTTTAATGCTTGGAGCTTTTTCTCTGTGGGTTTCTATGAAATGGAAATTAAATTTATTGCAAATCTTTAGCTTAAACCACTACCGCTTCCAGCCTCTTCCATTTTAATATTTAAAATATTTTTCTCAAATGTTTGGTTGAGATTTGTATTCCCACCTTTGCCATAGTTGCAATCAAATTTGATAACAGCACGATTTTGACAGCAGTATAATTTCCCAAGGGTGTTTTCCGAGCCAAAATTTTCGCAGAAATTTACGTGGCCCCTGTAAATAATTTTTCATATAAAATTTGACAGATCATTTACGCTATGATAAATTTATACGGTTTACGTGGTTTACTAGGCTTTTACGAATTTAAGGCCGTTATTGCGAGTGTCGTTTGTCGATCGAATCGACAATTGCCGATTGATTTTGTATTTGGTATTGTGTAACTCAATCGACAAAAAAAAACAATTATTTGTTACTTGTTTTGCCCTAAAATTGCATTATTTTATTTTTCGTCTGTGCTATATTATATTTTCATTAAAAAACTTGCATTTTCTGATGAAAAATCCTTGAAATTTCTAATCGACTTCGAACGACTGTCAAATCCACAATCGTCGATCACAATCAGAGTACACAATACCAAAATTCACAATCGACTGTCGACAATTGTCGATCATCAATCGACTATCGACACTCACAATGAGGGCCTAAGTCTTATTATATTTCACGTCATAAGTCTTCTTTTGTCGAACGCATCTTCTCCAATATGCTGCAGGCATTCATTAATGACATGAATGTGTGTATCGTTATACATTTCTTCAAATCCAATTTGATTCTCAACATGTAGCAACGATGGGGTTGCATCAGAATTTCGAATCTGACTCAATTTCTTCCAGCACGCACAGAAAATTTCTGGAAGCATATCAAGTGACTTAAAAATTGCCTTCAGATAATAATTTCTTTTAAGAAACTTTTTATTTAATCATTTAGTGCGATTCAGAATAAACTAACTTTTCATTTTTACTCGTAGCTCATCGAACGGAAATTTCCTCAGTCATCAATTTTCATACGGAATAATATTTTTGTTAAATTAATTAAATTTTACCTGCAATATTTCCGCATTGAATGTAAGCGTCAACATTTCTGCTACAGGTGTTAACATCATCATTTTTGTAATTTGGTGGGAAAACATCCGATGCTGACGTAACTCGTGCGCGGGGTTGGTTAAGTGGTAGATCCAGAGCTTTGCAGCACGTTTTCCACATTAAAGCACTGATTTTAAATTTATGTAGGTGCTCATAACTCACAATTTAATATTAAACTCAACTCTTGTTGTCCCTAGCTCACTACAGATTGATATCAAGGGAGTATAAGTAAACAAAGTCTACAACTTCTGATATAATGAAATGTGTAATTACAAACACTAGCCATTGAAGAACAAGCAAAGTGACGATGATAAGAATTTATTGTAACTTAATAAACATTTAGTATATAACAAAAATTATTTTGGCCGCATCCATAGAGATGCCAACTTTAAATTTGAAATGAAAATAGAAGATGAGTTTCTCTAAATTATATTTTCTGAGTTGTTGAGGAACACGGGTAAAAAACAACATTCTGCAATATACTATATTTCGCCCTTGAAATTAAAAATTATTTTAAAACTTTGTTTATGTTTTCCTAAATTTAACAAAGTATTGAACCTAAATTCTGATGAGCAAACCCAAAGTAAGCAATCTACATCGAATGAGCAATTTTACCAATTTTGAGTCCAATCGGAGAGGGTCGTCCAGAGCTTCCCGTATAGACTAGGAGATTTACGGTGGAATGGCCCAGTTACCCTTTTAATACAACAAAAAGTTTCTCCGGCGGAATACCAAAATTTCGAATTTCATACATATACAAAGGATGTCCGATAAGTTTTTAGAAAAAATAAGAAAAAACATAAATTTATTACTTTAAAAGCAATATATCATGTTTTTCAAAGTATTCTCCTTCAAGATTTATAAATTTTTCCATTCGATAGAGCCAGTTTTCGAAACATATATTCCACTCTGAACACGACACCTCAGAAACATGCTTTTTGAACGCCTCTACAGTCGCTTCTTGCGTTGAAAAGCGTTGACTACGCATTTTATTTTTTATGAACGGGAATCAAAAAATGTCATTAGGTGATAAACCAGGAGAATTCGACATTTCGAAACTTCAAACGTTTAACTGTTTGACTGGTTGTCTGTCATTGTCATTACTGAGGATGACACGTCGTTTATTGCAAGGTACATATAAAAAGGGAATATACTTGGCGCAATTATTTTGGTCCCCTTCTGCGCATCTGTCAAATTCTGGCAATATGGCCGACCACAGTGACGACAAAGAAGGAAATATTTTGGTTGCGTACGGGTGTTGTGTTAACAACTATAAAAGCAAAGATAAAACTAGAAATGAGGAGATATCATATCACTCGTTTCCAAAACAAAGTAAAATCTGCAAGCAGTGGGTTTTTTTGCGCTGCCGAAAAAACAAGTTAAATACAAAAACGGAGCGAATTTGTGGCAAATATTTAAAAAAAAAAGTGATTTTACCATTAATCCATTGTACGAGCAATACGGAATAGTTCTGAAAACAACTAGAATTAAAGAAGATGCTGTTCCTTCACTTTTGTTACGTTGCAAAAGGATGAAGAAGTGACCAGCCCACGGGATTTACGGATTCAAAATATGTGAACAACAATTATTATAACCGTTATTTACACTAATAACACTCAGTTTTTTTTATTGCACTAATTGTGCATGAGAGAAGAACATAGATCTGGAAATCCCGCGGAGAATTTACTTCTATTAAACAAGTGTGATTGCTCTACGCAAACTGATGCTTCCAAGGTAGACTGCGGTACACAAGTGAAACCATTAATGACTGTAGTACACAAACTGATGAAATCATCCCTACATATTCTCAGTAAGTAGATGTCATAATCAAATTGGTGTAACGCGAATTAGGTGTAATTAGAATTTTAACCATTGTTTGTATTTTGCAGATTATTGGAGGAAATAGCAAAATTGAAAGCAGAAAACTGGAAGCAGCCAAGGGCCAATGAAGAAAATTAGAATGTTCTCAAAAACGTGCAAAATGGTCATAAGACGATATTGCTAATGCGATCGAAATACATGCGGTTGGCCTGCGAGCCTAACAATTGCTATTGCGAAAGCAATATCCTCTTCGAGCTGTGATAAAACTTAAAAAGTGGTGCTCAAAATTAGAGGTATATCCGGGTAAAAACATCGATATGGAAGAAGTCGACAAAATTTGTGTACTTTCACTTGACAAAATGAAAGTCAAAGAGAAAATTGTCTACGACAAACGGAAAGATCAAACACTGAAAGCTGCGAAATACGTCCAAGTGGCGATGATAAGGGGATTGACTGGCAATTGGAAACAACCAATTTTCTACGATTTTGACCAATGGATGGCCAAACAAATACTGTTTAGTATTATTCACCAATTAAGTGAATATGATTTTAAAGTGTATGCAATGAAATTAAGGTTTTCTGCGTGAAATTGAAATCACGGTTACAAAATCGTTTTTTCAAAACCCAACCGATGAACCAAGGAATGTGTATGTGTTCGCTGATTTGCTCCATCTCATAAAACTCATCCGGAACAACTTCGTTGATAATGGTGGTTTTATTTTGGACGAGCAACTCATTTCCAAAGGAATCATATAAGAGCTTTTTTCGAAAACTAATGATAAGTCTGATTTGAGTATTGCATACAGAACGTACCTGGATTTTTATCGTAAACCTCCTGCCGTAAGACTTAATGTTTACGAGGTGCCCATACACCCGTAGGGAGCAAGGATACGCCTTGCCGTCGCTCTCCGTCAATCCTTTGATACCAATTCGGAACTGTGTTGGAGGCACAGTTCCACCCTTGGTATGAGTCGAGGCCGACCTAAAACCTCTTGCTGCTCTTAGGGTCGCAGCACCCAGTACTTTTTTCCAACTCTACAATGGGTTAGACAAGTTCCCGCGATTTGGGTTTAAACCACAGCCACCATGACACTCCCACAAGGGGGCCTACCTCTAACAAGTCAGGCCCGGACCGAAATCCGGGGGGCTCCTGACTCCCATGGTACCGTGATTTAAGTCCTGGTATGGACTACCGGTGGTCAAGCCGCCAACAAGACCTATGACCGGCAACTTGTAACTGGTCAAATCATAGCATCCAATTCATGCTGTAATCTTGGATGTTTACGATAAGACCAGTTTAGAATAATCTGCCCCCGCTTTTTATTAGACAACGTCATTGATGGGCGAAGCCTTGATAATTGGGCGGGGGCCCAGTATTGCATACAAAATATCACTAACCAATTTATATGTTAAAGGTGCAGAACGTCTAAAGGTGAAACTTGCAACAAAATTATTCTCACATACGGTCTCGCAATCTATTATGTGGGCTGGTAGTTTGGGGGAACTAAATTCGGAAGGCTGGCTTAAGTGTTCTGTATTTTTTAAACAGGTAATAAGTCAAATTTCTTTAAAAATCATGTGTCATCTACATCTTTACAATTTCAGGTGAATGATTAGTTCGACTGTCTCAACGTAAGAGTTTCTTACCAGGATAGTCGCGAACGAGTTCAAGGCGTTGAACTTTCAGAATCGCTCCAATTTGGAATTGTCGATGAGATGACTTCCGTAATGCTTAATATGAGGGTTAAAGGAAAACGAACGAGCATCATCCAGAAAGGTAATGTTGAATTAAACGAATTTTTGTTTTTACAAAATATTTTAGGCATTATCATGACGAATAAATTCTCTTAAACTTCTGTACAGCGACTTAAAGACTGAATACAGTATTTCGTATTTACTGACATACAGACTGAATCAAGATGTTTTAGAGAATTTTTTCGGAACAATTCGATCCAGAGGTAGCATATATGATCATCCAAACCATTTGGAATTCATGTATCGACTTCGTTCATACATACTTGGACGAAATGAAGGAAGTTTATCTATGAATGGTACGATGGGCGTTCAAGATATTCTCGGTATCGGGGTGAAGCTGTCGTTGCATATATAAATTGACTTATTTATCAAGTAATACTATTATTTTAGTGCATTCACGTAAAATTTCATATAAATGGGATTATTAATTCGCGTTTTATCTCTAGTTGAACAGAATAATAATGGCAACTGAGACGATGATGGTGAAAATTGAGCATCGCGCTGTAATTAAATTTCTCACTAAGCAAGGAAAAAGTCAAAAAACTATTCATGAAGAGATGGTGGCTGTTTACCAGGGTTCCGCACCTTCATTATCAACTGTGCAAAAGTGGTCAAGTGAGTTCAAGAGAGGCAGAGAGAGCCTTGAAGACGACCCCCGCTCCGGCGCCCCGGCTACTGCTTGTACGGGAGAAAGCATCAAAGAAGTCGAAAAACTTGTTCTTGAGGATGCCCGAATAAAGGTGAAAATGATGGCAGAGATCACCAAGCTTTCAATTGGTACCATTCACACCATTCTTCGTGACCATCTTAACCTTTCAAAGGTCAGTGCAAGGTGGGTGCCACGAATGCTCACAGCGCCTCAGAAAAAAGTGAGAATCGCATGCTGTAGAGAGCTTTTGGAGATGTGTAGTGAGAACGCGGACGGTGTTATGGATCGAATTGTTACTGGGGACGAAACATGGGTCCACCACTATGACCCTGAAAGCAAACAAGAGTCCATGCAGTGGCATAAAAAAGGAACAGACCCCCCGAAGAAGTTCAAAGTCACTCCGTCTGCCGGGCAGCTCATGGCCACAGTTTTTTGGGACTCAAAGGGAATCTTGCTCATTGAGTACAAAAAAAAAAGGTGAAACCATCAACGCCACATCCTACGCTTCCACTTTGCATAATTTGCGGGAGGAAATTAAAAAGAAAAGACGGGGTAAACTCGCAGCGGGTGTGTTGCTTCTTCATGACAACGCTCCTGTTCACAATGCGCGAGTTTCCAAGGCTGCTGCGAGAGATTGTGGGTTCGAAGAAATCCAACACCCACCCTATAGTCCAGACCTTGCCCCTAGTGATTATTTCCTGTTTCCGGATTTGAAAAAATGTCTTCGTGGAAAAAGATTTTCGGATGATGAAGAACTCAAGTCGGTATTTTGCAGAGAAAGAGGAAATTTATTATTTTGAGGGTTTAAAAAAGCTTATTTCAAGATGTAACAAATGCATTGATGTTAGGGGAGATCATATTGAAAAATAAAAACAATTTAAATTGAATTCGCATTTTCCTTCATATCGATACCGAGAATATATTGAACGCCCCTCGTATATTTTATTCTTTAAGTACACGTTCGTATTTACATCTTCCACAGGCAATACTTTATTAGATAATACACCCGATTTAGAAGGTATTTAAGTAGCACTCTACTGAAGACACTTAATCCCGACCTCATAGTAACTGAAGAACCGGTAGATGAACTGTGTGTTATATGTTCTCATACACACACATATTAAATTTGTTTCCAGATACCCCGACCGCCAAGTCGCAGATGATTGTTGTTTTAGAATCGCTATTAATCAATGTTTATCATTACAAATGAATAACAGTCTTCATAAAGAATTCGAACTGAAGCAATTATTAAAGTTCAACATACTCGTATGTAAACAAAAATTGATCACTCTCGGCAGCCATCTTGAATTTTTCGGTAATTACTTTTTTTGACACTTTATTATGTGTACCGTGGTTTATTGTTTGTTTTACGCAATTCACTGATGACTTCAGACACACAAATTATTGTATACCAACCGGCATTAGAACTGTTATCGATCCTCTAAAGCCACAGTAGCAACATGACTCGACCGAAAAAATAAGCGATTAAATTTTTCAAGTGCTGCGAGAGCGAGTCACTTTTGTTGGTTTTCATTCACCTTAGAATACCCAAATAGCCGTTTGCCGCTTAGACGCGGCAATTCGTTTGAACGAATATATGCAGGTTTCATCTCACATAACGATGCTGTACACGTTTTTTGAAGCACCACATTTTAGCATTTCTTTGCACCATTTGACACGATATTTTTTTTTGAGCAACGGTCAGCTTTTGTGGTATCCACCCAACAGAAAGCTTCTTCATACTAAATGTTTATGCAGTTTTGATTGAATAGCGGTGTTACTAATGCCCAAGGTTGTTTCTATTTCACGATATGTTACATGCCGATCGGTTTGAATCAAGGGGCGTACGGCATCAATGCTTTCTGGAACAACAGCTCCGCAAGGACGACCTTCACGAAATTCATCACCGAAGCTAGCACGACCGAGTTTGAATTTTGCAAAGTTGTTATAAATTGTAAAATTGTAGCATCGGATGGTATTTCGACACTAAAAGCCACACGAAGTCGATTTATGCATTGTTCTTGAGTTAGATCACATTTAAAATTATAAAAAATCGTCCAATGAAATCTATTACGAGAAACTTCTAGTATTTGTTGACTAAATTGTAAAAGCGAAACCACTAAGCGCTCTTTGACGTGTCATTGTTTCTTACTACTAAAAGTTTCGAATTTTAGATATTTGGAAACGTCAAAAAGAAACAGTGCTGCCAGAGTCTACAAATTTGTCACTAAGTGGAAAAACGACTCTCTATAATAAAATGTTCATTCTTGCCATCACATTTTGATCGCAGTCTTCATCTGCAACTTGAGTTGTGTTTACTAATATTGTTATATCCCATAGACTAAGTAATTTGTCACGTCGTACTGTTCGATGGAAGTGTCTCTTTATTGTCGATGGCAAGTTCAATTCTACTTACTATTGTATTTGAAGCGTAGTTACAAGAGATCTTAGGCATTGGTAGAAATGTTGATTTTTAGACAGGAGATGTATTCGTAGATCACTCTTGTGCACATCAAGTTTAACAATTTTCTCTATGTTCTGAGCTTGAGAAAGTCAGACATCTTGCTATATTGAAAAGCGCAAGTTTTTATTGTGAACTAAACATCCATGCGTGTATATATGTATGTACGTAAAGATAGCTCGTCGATAAAAGCTAGTGAATGCTAGTTGTGCATCTTTTGACAGTTACCTACCGAAACTTCAGTCATTTTGGACGAGCAGTTTTTAGTTGACAGTCGTTTGAGTGAGTCGATGTGAGTGTTCTTTTGTGAAAATGGAAAAAATTGAGTGTCGAGCTGTTATTAAATTCTTGTTTTTAAAAGGCAATACGCCTACGCAAACCAAAAATGAGTTGGACCCTGTGTATGGGGACTCACTACCACTGCACCATCATTTACCACAGTGAAATTTTGGGCAGCTGAATTTAAACTTGGCCGTAAGAGCGTGGGAGATGATGAACGTTCGGGACGTCCAAAAACTGCAACTACTGACGATAACATTGCTAAACTTCACCAAATGGTGTTAGACGACCGCCGAATTAAAGTGAGAGAGGTAGTAGAGGTTATGAAAATGTCCAAAGAACGTGTTGGTTACATATTAAGTCAAGATTTAGGCATGAGAAAGCTGTCCGCGAGTTGGGTCCCGCTTGCCGTTGCTTACGTTAGACCAAAAACGTGAACATTTCCAACGCTCTGTTGGTGCAGTTTAGGCGCAATAAATCCGAGTTTTGGCGCCGATTAATTACTGTAGAAGAAACTTGGATACACCATTATACGCCCGAAACAAAAATTCAGTCAAAACAATGGACTGCAAAGGGCGAGCCGCTCCAAAAAAAGCAAAAACTGTTTTTTCGGCTGGGAAAGTGATGGCGACTGTTTTTTGGGATAGTAAAGGAGTTATCTTAATCGATTATCTTCAAAAAGGAAAAACCAATACATACTATGCATACTACGCAACATTACTAGCCAAGGTGAAGGCAGAAATTGCGGAAAAACTGCTACATTTGCAGAAAGACAACGCGCATCTCACACCTCAGCAGTTGCCATGGCGAAAATCCATGAATTACGGTTTGAACTGCTTGACCATCCGCCTTATTCACCAGATCTAGCCCCAAGCGACTTTTTTTTCCCCTCATCTAAAAACAGCGCTCGGAGGACAGAGATTTTCGTCAAATGAGGAGGCAATCACCTTCGTGAACAATTATTTTGCAAAGAAAAACGCCAAGTACTATTTGGACGGGTTAGAGAGATGAGAGCATTGCTGGGAGAAGTGTGTAGAGTTACAAGAAGACTATGTAGAAAAATAAAAAAAAAATTTGAGAAAAAATGTCTTGTGTCATGTATCATTGTTCAATCGGAAACGGTTCAGAAAACCACGTTTCAATTTAGCATACCAGTCAATAATGGTGCAGAGTCGCCATAACGCTTATGAAGCCATTATTTGACTTCAGCAGTATTTTTCCCCATCAAAAAACAAAGTTTAATCAGCACACGAAATTAGTTTAAAGCAATTTAGGTAGGCAGGGTAGGTAAAAGTGGCTGTTGGAAAGACCAACCCACTTAGACCTATTGGCCCATTGTGATGCCACGTGGATCTATGATCCTCTTACTCATGGAACCACTTTAAGCTTATGATGAAGCGTAGGAGGCTGTTTACGTCAATATTCTTCAGATCGTTTAGCTCTTTGTAGAAGAAAGCTCCAAAATAAAGTTTTCTTCACTGGGAGAGAGCTGGGCATGTACAGAGTAGGTGGAGGATTATCTCCTCTTCCTCCTCGTCCATGCAGCTTCTACAGAAATCGTTTGTAAAAGCACCAAGCCTTTTGCATTCTTGCCTATAAGGCAGTGTCCAGTGATGGCACCTATCATGGCGCTGAGATGCTTAATATTTAGATGGATTAGACTCTTAGAGCTATGGCCAGATCTGTTTAGTCGCTAGACATGTTGGTCCAACATACCACCTAAGGTCTGTTTTTTTTTATTGGTATCCAGCTTTGATATTAATCAACACGTAGCGATTGGTATACCTATGCTACCTTTTTCCTGTAGAATATGTAGAGTAGTTTCAATTTTGGCGAGTTCATCGGCCCTACAGTTCACTGGAATGTCTCTGTTGGCCGGCACCCAGCAAAGGTAAAAATTGAACTGCTCTGCCACCTCCATAAGCGATGATCGTCATTCAAGGGCGGTTTTCAAATTTAATGAGACCGAGTCCAGGGACTTGTTAGCGACCTGACTCTCTGAAAAGATGCGGATATCCTTTGCAGATATCAGGTTTTTCTTCAGCCAGAACAGAGCTTCTTTAATCGCTAAAATTTCCGCCTGGAATACGCTACTCACTGGAAGACGGAAAGAGGCTTAAATTTAGCTTATCTGAGAAAACACCGCCACCAACCTCGCTATCGATTTTAGATTCATCTGGATTGACTTGTCCTCCATGAAAGCATCTTCCTCCCAGATGGATCTAGAGGGGAAGCTTACATAGAATTCTTTGTCAACCCAAAGTTCAGATATGGTATAATCGGTGTTCTCGGTAAGGATTCCTAATGTATTAAAAATTTTAGCGTGGCCACTGTGTGGCCGAATAGCAGCAGTCGCAGCTACTTGCTTACTGAAAATATCGAGAGGTGTCAAATGAAACAGAATGTCTAATGCCGCAGAGGGAGTAGACCGTAAGGCTCCGCTTATGCATAGACCTACTGTTCTTTCAACTCTGCTTAGTTCACTGCAGTTGACTGCATTGCCTAAGGCCGTCCACCAGACGACAACCCCGTAAGTGAGTATCGGTCTTATGACCGAGATATATATCCAGTGAGTTATGCGAGGTTGAAGGCCCCATTTTGTTCCCAATGGCTTTTTTGCAAGAGAATGAAGCTACTGTAGCTTTATTGACCCTTTCTAGATTGTTAGGTTTTCAGTTTAGTTTCCTCTCATAAATGAGACTGGTATCGTCTAAAAACTTGAAGGAGGGTCTATGATCGGAATTTTATAATTCCTGAAAAAGAGGACAAGATCAGTTTTATGGGGGTTTACTCCCAATCCACAGTAATCAGCCCAACGGGTTAATATGTTGAGATTTAGTTTAAGGAGTTCTTTAATGGTATTAAGATGCTTACCTGAGACGGCTATAGCAACGTCATCTGCATAGGCAATCATCCTTCTACCACCCGCTTCCAGGTATATCAGCAGTTCATTAACCAGTAAGTTCCAGAGAAGGGGAGAGAGGACACCGCCTTGCGGCATACCTCTGCTGACACATCTCTTAGCAAAAATCTCACCCAGTTTGGAGTTGATTATCCTGCTGTTTAGCATAAAACTGATCTACTCCCCAAGTCATCTACTTGCAGAGTTGACAGCGCAGTTGTGATTGCGGATGTGTTGACGTTGTTAAAGGCGTCCAGGAAAGCGACCATTGTGTACTTTCTATATTGTAGGGATCGTTTGATGTGCCTAGTTACAACAATTTGAACAATTTAAATAGGTTAAGAATATTTTGTAAGTAGTTTTAAGTTCTATATAATATGTATAACTAAAATGTCCTTTTACTAAGTTTCTATTAAAACAATTTATATTAAATTAGTTCTAAGTATACTCGTGCATAAAATAATAAGCTAAAAAAATTAAATTAGTTAAGTTACGTCGAATGGAATAGTTTAGGCCAAGTTAAATTTAAGTGAATTAAGCTGGTTTTTAAGTGTTTTTTTATTTAGCATATAAGAATTAATAAAATCCAATAAAAATGGAAGAGAAAAACAAAACTGCATAGCGCATGAGTATTAGCATAAGTTGGAGAAAAGATGTGGAATCGGTAATGTTTAGACTCTGATCCTTATACGGGCAAGAAATGTTGTACAATCTCCACTAATGTCTACTTATTCAATCAAGTACTCGTATATACCACCTTGATCAAAAAGTTCCCTACCACACCTATCGTATGGCGCTCCCATTGTTCCGATTTGAGTTCTGTTCGTGAAACGAATCGGAAAGCCAAGCAGGTAATTGCTACATGGAATGAAGTACACCCAACAAAGCAGAAACAATACAAACAGTTGACTCTAAAAGAGCTTGATGCTTTTTTGGCTATCATTTTGTAGGCTGGGATGTGAAAATCAAACAGCGAGCCTGATAAAGAACTATGGGGTCCAACACGTGCTCCAACATATAAATCCGCCTTATCATATAACCGTTTCATATATATAATACAATTTATTCGCGTTGATAAATTGTATTATATACCTATATGCTGGAGAGATTATTCATCAACGTAACGGCTGCTATTGATGATTTATGGCTGATGTTGCAAGCTAATTTGGCAGCAGCTTACAAACCGCACATCGGTCATCGAATCCGTGGACGGAAAACTTTTTCCTTATCGAGGGCCGACACGTTCCACACAATACATTCCCTCTAAGCCAGCCAAGTACGGAATAAAAGTGTGGTGGATGTGTGATTCGAAGTCCTACTACCCCCTCAAGGGTATGATTTATGGTGGAAAGATGCCGGATCAGGATCGCGAGATCAATCAAGGCCAATCCGGCTTGTTACCGGCCGGACAATATATGACGTCAATTTCTTCTCAACATTGGATTTGGCAGAAATATTGATCAGACAAAAGTTTTTAAGACCGAGTTTTTAAGAAAACCCTCGCGTCCTGTTCGCAGCCCATTGTTTGGATCCTTCGAAGGCAAAGTTTCATTGTGCTCAATGTGCCTAAGAAAAAAAAATCGGTGCTGCTGTTATCTACTATGCATTACACTTGTGATGTAGATAATGCAAATTATAAGTGGAAGCCAATTGATATTCTGGACTATAATGCTCATAAATCTGGGGTGGACACCATGAACCAAATGCTTGTCACTTATTCATGCAAACGTTCGACAAATCGTTGGCCGCCTGCAAAGTTCTACAATATGATCGATATTGCTGCATTTGCCTCATTCGTAATATACGATGAAATTAATCCAGTGCAAAAATCGGACAAACGACGATCATTTTTGAAATTATTGACGAGGCAATTGGCAATTTCAAACATTGAAAGACGTGCCACCAATCCACGAATAACTTGCTATCCCAAAATTCAAAATGCTACTGAAGCATTTGATATTGTGGTAAGTTGAACTGAAAGCCACGATAAAAAATAATAATATTTTCTGTCTTTTCAGGTAGTAGCAACACCATTACCAGGACTTGCTCCTTCATTTGCAACGCGTACAAATCGGCCATCGTGCCACTTACCACCTCGATCAAAAAGTTCCCGCATCACACCACCGTGTGGCGCTCCTATTGTTCGGATTTGAGTTCTGTTTTTTTGTTAAGTTGGTAAATCTGTTGTTGACATTCCCTCTAAATCTTAGCGTCATAGCCTGACATTTGCAAAAGTTACGTAGCCAAGAGTACATCATCTCTGTGTGTTGGCGATTTTTTACAATTTTAGAAATGGATTTAAATTTGCAATAATGAACTTGTGTTAAATTTTGTGTAAAAAACGGATTTAATGGTGCGCGAACGTTGGAAATGTTGGAAAAGTGTTTCGGCAACGATTCTCTAAAGAAAACGGTCGTTTACCAGTGGCACGAGCGGTTCAAAAGTGGTCGTGAGTCGTTCGACATCGAAAACCGACGAAAACACTGAACATTGCATATGGATCCGTCCAAGACATTTTAGTTAGTGATTTGGGTTTCCGTCGTGTAGCAGCAAAGTTGGTGCCAAAAGACCTCAATTTCATGCAAAAAAGAGATCATGTTGACGTCGCAAAAGAGGTGATTTGCGAAGCTGAATCCGATCCCAAATTCATCAAAAAATCATCATTACTGGAGACGAGACGTGGGTTTATGAGTACGACACGCAATCCAGACATCAGGCAGGTGGATGGCGTTCACCAAATGAGCCGAGACAAAAAAAAACACGTCGTTTTCAGTCAAAAAAGAAGGCAATGCTCACGGTTTTCATGGATTACAACGGAAGGCCAGACAGTAAACAAAGAGTATTACGAGTATTTGGGCGTTATGAGACGTTTGCGTGAGGCAATTCGCCGAAACAGACCAAAATTGTGGGAGAAAACTCGTGGATTTTGTACTATGATAACGTACCGTGCGTCGCACAGTGCCATCATTATTCGTAAGTTTTTGATGAAAACTTATATTTCCAATTTTCGGTATTCATTCCGGGAACTTTCTGATCGAGGTAATATGTAGCGGTGAGGACTTCATGATGATCACGTGTATTAGGGCAGTCATTAGTCACACACGATATGGGCATGAGCTACGAGTATATTAAGAAGATTTTGAGCTCGTAAGTTAACAAAGGAATGCGTAGAACGACAGCCTAGGTGTGTTTATGAACTTTCTGAACCAAATCCTGAACTATTGCTCTAAGGATGCTAACAGCTTGGTATGATGGCTACTGATTCCATTTTTCCCTCAAGATAAAATTCCCCTGCTTAAGTTTTATCCTGAAAATCCAGCAATCTGCATTTCTAATTATCTTTAAAAAGCAGAAAAAAAAAAACACCATCACCCAACCTCGTTATCATGAGGCACCATGATGTAGTACCCTATAGCCGGCAAATGCTTCTACAAAATTTTTACTCAAGAAAATATTTTGCGCTTCGTAAAAAAAAGTTTACGAATATCATGGTCTTATTTACGGGTCACCCCCTTTTTGGAGAAAGTTCAAAAGTTTGTCCATATGCAGATGTTCCCCAGAGTCTTAAGTTCTAACGCTCTTACCAGGATAGCAATACACTTACACCCGTATTTAGTTGTTCACTTTTGTATGGCATATCAAAGGGTATCTCTCGAAATCCTAGAGCTCCAAGGCAACTTTCAATACCCCTTTATCTCACTCCCATTGTTGCCTTTATCGTCGTCGTTGTCGTCCTCATTTAGTTTTTGTGTGTGTGCCTCCAAAACCTTGCAGAGCCAAAAATTACAAAATAAATGAAAATTTATCGAGAACGTTTTCCCGGAGAGCATAGCAAAGTGTAACCCTTGTATTGCAACCCGTTCCCATGAGGGTAACTTAGACATACATACCCGTGGAAAGAAACTTCTCAGCGTCAACTTACGCCAGCCAACTATGCCGTTAGGATGTGTACATCATAGAAACTGTGTTAGGAAACTTTTAACAGGATTTATTTTGGCTTTTTTCTTTGGAGTTATTCGCGCAAGCTTTACAGCGAACGCGAACTTATTCGTATTTTGAATATGTCAGGACTCGTATATCGTGGCAAGGAGCTTCATGAATTCGCACAGTTTCACGAGATCGTTTTTTTGCCTTAGACTCATCATTTTGCTGGTTACGGTGATGATACTGATACGACAGAGGGGGGAGTGGTAAAGTTTATAGGATCAGCTGCATCAGAAATTGAGATGCAAATTTTTCGCACAACGAACTTTTTGATTGAGTTTCGAGTGTTTTTATGTGCCTAAGATGGAGTGAACGATGTCCTTAAGAACAACGTGTGAAAGAAGATGATATTTCAATATAACTATGTGATTATAGTCGTTGTTGGGAAGCACAAAGTGTTAAGTGAAATTGGCAAAGAACGAAGAAAGTTAGGCAACAGAGAGAAAGTAAATTACTTTTGAAGAAGAATTTGTTGATTACAGCCGGGGGCTTGTGGCGATACTTCAGTAGAATGTTGAAGTATTATCTGAGAAGAATTTAGTGTGCTCAAAGCCATGGCTTCAATATTTCTATTTGCATTCGTACTATATTACTTTCGACTTAAATCGTAGTTCTAGAAAATTATTGTGTAACTAGTTGGCTTGAAAAGTAAAAAGTTGTGATTGCAATTAATCTATCTGATTCGTAGGTAAGCTGAACGTATTTATTTAAAAAAAAAAAAAATGGCTCCGCTGATTCACAGCTGCTGTTCATGTCGAACCACTTGACCATGATATGTCAGACATCGTTCGATATCCGGAGTCACTTCAGGCTGAATTCGAACAATTGTAAGTCGGGTTAATAGTCATGCTTAACCAACTTTGGGCTAGGTTGATGTCCTAGTGCTTTTTGTACATTTCGTGATTTTACATGGAGTTGTTTTCTAGCTTTTGCTAATATTCAAGTCGACGCATGTTTTAGTATTTCCGCTACAAGAGCAGAAAAAAAGAAATTATTTATTGTACATTCTGCTCCTTGAAATCGAGTCCGACGAGATTATTCATGAGGGTTGACTATTCAAAATCTCGTCAGTCCTCGAAGTCTATGTATCGAAAATAGCCCCTAGCTTTTCGTTTCGTCTATCATATCTAACTCATCCTCAATGTCTTTCTGGGTTCCCTCTCTAAAGTTTGCTAAGGCCTTGAGACCTAATTGCATAATGTATTTTGGAATGCCAGCAGCTATCGCGTCGTAGAGTGTAACCTACCCAATGTCACCTTTGCTTTCTTATAGTGATTTCGCTAGGTTTATCATCCATTCTCTGGTGGAGCTGCTTGTTGGGAAACATCTGCTCACAAAATATGTTAGCAACTTTTGATTAGCTCCATTCGATGATGCGTCGTCGCCGATGTCCCACAAGGAATATCGCTGATTTGAGTACCAGTGATCTGAGGAATGGCGTTTCCCAACGATTTGTTTTTTTTAAGGAACCACAGGAGTGCGAGTCTGATGCGTATTAAGAAATTATATGCGCCAGAGTTAGGAAACATGTATATGGGGTTCATGCCGCACAAATAAAATGTTTTAAAGTAGTTCACTTTTATTAATCTTTTAATGATAACAAAATTCATATCTACAAAGTTGGTATATTTTACAAAAAATATATTTAGTGAAGGAGTGTCAGTATGGACACGTTTATTCACTACCATCGATTACTGTCGATGCTTTTGTACTTCCTAAGAACTAATTTTTTTCTATTTTCCTCGTGTGTTACGTTCGTCCTTTGTTTCCTTGTGCGTACTTCGTTCGAATTGAGTCTTGACAACGTCGTGGGTATGTACTAAATGAAGTGAAAAGTGACCTCCTAGAGAATTAAAAAAAAAATTTTTTTTAAATGTTTTTTTTATATTATTATTCAATATAGTCCCCTTTTAGTTTGATACACTTGTTCCAGCGATTTTCCAACTTCTTGATCCCGTCCGAAAAGTAATTTTTGGAAGGTCTGCAAAATACTCCTTCGTGGCGTCGATGATTTCCTCGGGTGAGCTGAATTTTTTATTGATGAGCCATCTTTTGAGGTTTGGCGTGTGCGCTCAGTATTAATCTTTGCGCACTTTCACTTTCCGGTCAGCCAACACCATTTCATGTATTTTTTTCAAATTGTCCTCTGTAACTGCATCGGGGTCCCTGCCGCTGCGGACTTGATCGGTAGTGGAGTTGCGGCCACCACGAAACTCTCGAAACCAATATTTGACGGTGTAATCTGACGGAGCATTAGCCCCGTAATATTTATCCAACTTTTCTTTTGTTTCCTTCGCCGTTTTGCCTCTCAAAAAATAATGTTTTATGAGAGAACAAAAATCGTTTTTGTCCATATTCAACATGATGCCAAACACGTCAACAACAATCAGCTGTCAAAACAAAACTAAAGACTGCCTAAATATGAACGGACTTCGAGGCACCATAACCTTTTTTGCAGTAGCAGCGCATTCTGGCGGTCAAGGAGGTCACATTTCACTCCATTTAGTATTGGGTCTACAAGTAAGTTTCCAGCGTTTGTCAGAGATGGCGCCACCAGTGGATCCCGGGCAGAAATGTCAGACCCCATGTGTTTTATTTGTAGGTTTTGTATCTGTCAACAACTTTGCAGCGTTATATTTGAGCAGTTCTATCGGTGTCGTACATTTTATCGAGCAAAATCATGGCAAGTTTCCAGCCAAATAAACGTCATTTGCGGGAAGCGCTGCTTTTATTCTTTAATATGAAGAAAAGTGCGGCTGAGGCCTATCGTTTGCTTTCGAAAACTTATGGGGCGGAATGTATTGGTAAATTGACGTGCCGCGAATGGTTCAAACGGTTCAATAGTGGTGATTTTGGAGTTGAAGACAAAGATCGCCCCCGAAGAAGAACTTGCTGCATCATTGGGTGTCACGCAACAAATCGTTTCCCTGCTCCTAAAAGCACTGGGATTCATTCAAAAGGTTGGAAACTGGGTGCCGTACGAATTGAAGCCAAGAGACGTCGAACGGCGATTTTGCATGTCCGAAATGTTACTGCAGCGGTATAAAAATAAATCATTTTTGCATCGTAATCCTAAATGCAGAAAATCGTATACAAAGCCCGGCGAGCCCGCCCAATCGACGCCGAAACGAAATATTCACGTGAATAAGGTCATGCTCTGCATATGGTGGGATCAAAAGGGTGTCGTATACTACGAACTGCTTCCGAGTGGTGAAACCATCAAAGGACCATTATATCGAACCCAACTAATTCGTTTGAAGCGGGCATTAAAAGAAAAACGACCAGAATATGAGACCAGGCATGAGTCCGTCATTTTTCATCACGACAGCGCTCGACCACATGTTGCGGTTTCGGTGAAAAACTATTTGGAAAATAGTGGATGGGAAATTCTGCCTCACCCGCCTTACAGTCCAGACTTGGCAACATCTGACTACCACTTGTTTCGTTCGATGCAGAACGCTCTTACGGGAATACGCTTCAGCTCAGTAGAGGAAATCAAAAATTGGCTCGATACGTTCTTGGGCTCGAAAGACGAGAAATTTTTTTGGTCCGGAATTCATAAATTGCCAGAAAGTTGTAGCTTCCGATGGACGATACTTTGAATAAAGCATTGTAGCTATGTTCTCATATCAAACTTCAAATTTTGGAAAAAAACGCTGGAAACTTACTTGTAGACCCAATATTATGTGCTAGCTGCTTGTTGATTGCTTCCTTATCGGTAATGACGTGTTTTGTGATTTTTTGGCAGAGTAAGAGATGCCATGACCACATAAGAGAACAATATATCCATGCAGGAACCATGAGTGTGGAATAAGCGCATCTGTGGTTTCGCAACTGATCGGAAGAACAGAGAACTTAGTTCTTCCTTCACCACTAAGGACAGTAGCCAATCTCATTTATTCCAGGAAGGGCTTCAGCCCTCAGCTAACATTTGTTTCCATTTTAAAAACTCAAGTAATCGATTTCAGTACAATCACTGGCTTCCACGTCAGATCACACGCACATCGAATTTGCGAGGTCTGTGCCTAAATGAGGAGGATAAATCTGCGAAAAACCACTTGAGCACTCTTTAATGAGGCAAATTGCCGAAACTAAATATAGCGGCAATTGTTCAAAATCTGAATGATGCTCTTACCATATGTGTTAAACTGACGTGTCCACCTAAGAAAAACCCATCCAGATTGATCGTTCTATGGTGAAACACAGATTTGCAGCAATTACGTAAGGAAACCCAAAAACTTCAAAAGAACTCACTTAAGACCTATTCCGACTTCGAAGGTTGCCCCTTATAAAGGTAAGGTTTGTCAAAGTGGAAAATCAACCAAACCCGAAACACACAACTTTCAAAAGCAGACATTCTCCGTCTCCTGCTTGTAACATACCTCCCAAGTAACTTGCTGAGTTTATCATCACAAAACGCCATAGTTGGTATCTGCCATAGGTCGTGGTGACGGATGTGGCCATGAAATAGATACTGATGGCATATGCATATACCAGTTAAGCTAAAAATACGTATAAACCAGCTGAAAAAATCTCACTGTTAGCATGACACTGGCATATACTCGTAAATACATAGCAAACATCGAAAAAGATGACTACACGCTCGCTAAAAGCTTCAGACTTATCAGCTTGACTTCCTTCATGTTGAAAAGCATCATGACAATGGTTCAGCTTCAAAGGTACGACACTGTCTTGCGACAGGATCCTCCGCAATGATACAATATAGCTACCAACACGGAAGATCCTGCAGGACTGCACTTCAAAGTCTGGATTACGCGCTAGACATTTCATCAATATTGAGGGCGCTTTCTATAACATAACTTTTGACGGCATGTGAATCTCGGAAGATGAATAGGAACCTGATTGCGGATGTTGATTGCAACCTATGTGTGATGGCGAGGATAAACAGGAATTGTCCCTCTTACATTATATTGGTCGACTCACTCTATAACGCCCTCAATGGTTCTAACGGCTAAGCTCAAACATATGCAGATGATGAAGTTTTACTGTCCCCTTGGTCATGCCTAGCAAATGTCTGCTATAATACGCACGCAACTTTGGATATGATTGACGATTCTGCGCTGACTTCACTTTTCTCTGCATACTGTAGAAATATTGTTCAATAGCATATGCCTGGATGTTTTTTTGTCGGACGGACTATTATCCGTTGATATTACCAACTACTTGCCTTTTGCGGCAAACCATTCGTCGAGCCATTTTCCAACTTCCTCGAAATCGCTGAATTGCTCCTCTGCGAGCGCGTACCCAATTGATGCGAAGAGGTGATAGTCAGATGTCCCGTCCAAATGATTTCAAGGTGTCTTTCACTAGTTTTGTTGTGTGAGACAGCGAGTTGTCGTTTAACAAAATCACTTTGCCATGTCTTCTGGCCCATTCCGGTTGTCTTTCGATTTGGCATTGGTTTTGAAGGACCGGCTTCGCCAGGTGAAAGCCACGATTTTTGCCGCTTCGGGTTTTCAAAATAAATCCATTTTTCGTCACCCGTCAAAATTTGATCCAAAATGATTTACTTTCGTGGCGTTGAAGCAGCCTTTCACAAATGACTTTGTGATTTTCCATTTGACGTTTATTCAAATCGTGTGGGACCCATTTAACGAGTTTATTGATCTTCCCCATTGCTCTTAAACGTCTGCTGATTGTTTCTTGCGAGACATGTAACGCTTCTGCTAATTGTTGTTGAGTTTGACTTGGGTTATCACCCAATAATTCCTACAATTGCTCGTCTTTGCATTTTTGTGGTCTAATAGAGCTCTCACTGTCTTTCACATTGAAATCACCACTTTTAATTGTTGAAACCATGTCTCACATGTTCTAATTGATGGAGCGCATTCACCATATGTTTCTACCAGCAAACCATGACCTTTTTCTTTTGATTAAATAAGAAAACCAATGCGTGCCACAGACGATAAGACAAAGACCCTAGCTTTTGCCGGACTCAACTTGTGTGTGTATGTAGTTAAATGTCAGACGAACAAAAAAACGTATCTGTCAAATTAATACGCTGCGTACTTCTCACTGGCGCCATCTCTTAGTTAAACCGGAAAAAATTTATGCATACACCTGCAAACTAAGCTCAATGCACATTCGACATCTAAATACTTTTTGTTTTGACACTCGCATCTGGTCTTTACTTTGACGCGTTTGATTCTGAGCCGAAATTGGAGGAAATTTAAAAATCATTTTCTCCCTTCCTGGTTCTGCTCTTTAGATGTGAATTCTACATATTGAAAAAAAGTAACAATTTAACTTTCCTCCGTTGCTACCCTAAAGATCGCTTGAGGGTGTCGACGTGTTGTCATAATTCTTTCACTACTCAGTATCATAGCTTCAAATTTATCTGATTTCGCAAATGTTTTGAGTGAAGTCACATAGTGCTACAATAAACTTATTGCAACTTATTGCTAGGAGGTTAACATGTCACTTTATTTTTGTTTGGAAGCAGCAACTTTATAGTGATTCCGTCTCACCACATTTGTTTGATGTCTGATAAAAATTTCCTAAAGCCTGTGGCAGATGTTATAAAACTTCAAATCGTACAGGGTATCTAAAGGAGAACTTTTCAACAACTAAACAAACGTGATATCCTCTTAAATATTTTGAATTCCCGTCATGAACTAGTTTTTTTTTTTAATTGATATTGAAATTGTATTAAAATTTCTAAACTCTCCCAAATAGAACACCCGATTCAAGTTACGGTTTCTAATTTAAGCCAACGTGCTATGTGATACACGTGCAATGAATAACAAAAACCTTGATGTCATATCACAACAAATACCCTCTTCCCTTACAGTAAACTACCTATTCCAAAAGTTCAGAAACTACTGTTTCACCAGATGATACAATCCCACTCACTCCCTGAAACCACATAAACAACAAAAACATCCATGTTTGTCTGGGGCAAAGGGAAATTTTTCAATTCTATAGGTACATCGTCATGTTCCAGGAATCCTACCCATCTACCTTTGTAAAAGGTAACATAGTCCTAACACTCCTCTAAAGCTCGAATTCATTAAAATAATGTAAAAATAAATATGCTCCACTTAGCCAGGACACCAGGACACCAGGACATCAGCCCAACATGAGCAAGTGAAAAGGAAAACAAACTCCCACCGGAACGACAGTCAGTGTTATCCAATTACCAATTATGAATGTTTTATACCCTCCCTGCACACATTCAGAATATTTAAAGCTATCTGCATATTCTGCTATCTCCAATCATCTGCTTATGATCAAAACTCAATGCTTCGAATCAATTATTAACATCCCTGCAGCAGTTAGGAGATACAAAAAATAGTACACTTCCACCTCCGACATGTTTCATCATTGTTATGTCATTGTTCACGAAATGATTGAACTATAGAAAAACAAAAACAAAAAAAAAACAGAAAACAGAAAACGTTTACATAATGACTCCAAAGGGTCATTGAATTAGCAACAAACCCCTAGCGAATGCTTGTTAACTGTTTGTCATAAATTATTTGTCCCACACAAGCGTCTACAGCTGAATAGTACTCTATTCGCCTACGTCGTACATCCTATTGCGACTACAGACATTACGGACCGTTTTGTCGGATCAAATCGACCATGAGGCGCACGCATAACTCAACGTAACGGTAGCATATATGCATCCTTAATGGCCTAATTTGTTGTGAGCTTCCATTGCAGACTCTATACTTTAACTCGATTTGATTCGGGGAGAGGAAACCCCACATTCGTAAAAGTTTCCAACCATAATATTATGTCAATATTTTTGCCGCATGAAGCACGTGTCCTCTGGGAGTCGATTTCAAGCTACGTACGAGTATGCTAACCAATCGGGTTATACCTACCTACATATGTACACGTATTTAGTGTGTGTTCCCCGCATGTTTAACAGTGTTCAGTGTTCAGGTTTTAAGGTGTACTATAGCTATTTCACCCGAAATACCACCACACGCAATGATTCAGCAGCTGTTAAGCACTTGTCAGCGAGCCATGTCATCATTGTAAGCAAATCAAAAACCACAATACACAATACTGTTAGATGGCTTAAAAAACAAAACATCATAGTGCTTCGCTTAACATCTACATACTGAACGCGCCCCGTTGTGAATATTCATTTTACATACTCGAACCTACATACTCGTAGGTGCTTGCTATGCCATCAACCGATTGACACTTGATTAATGATTGACACTCATGTCATAGGCGAACGGCGTTGTCGTTACGCTGTCAATATCGTAAAAGTTTTCCACCATACGATGCGAAGTGGGCCTTCAAACAAAAAAACGAAAAAAAAAAAAATCTGTATCCATGATGATGATAGAACTCATGGCATTGTTGCAAATCTGGATATTTGCACATTTTAATTGCTATTGTTCAATGACTCAAATCCATGAGAAGATGGATACTTACAGCTTTCAGACGAATCCAGATGATTCCAATGGTGACTGTACTATAGAAGCAGATGCATTGCGAATAACAGTCAACACAGGGATGTTCTTTGGCGGCAGCAACAAGGGCATATGCATATGCAGATGATTTGGGCCCGTGTTCATCGTTGATCTACAATGTAGAGTATGTAGTCTAAATCCCCGTTATCTCATCATGTTAACATGATATGCCAAATAGTCGATGCTGACAACCAGGCTTCGGTGTTACCATATCCAACGGAGGTATGTATGGGGCGAATTAATATTCAGAAAATGACATACTACATTTACTGAACTACATATGCTTGGTACTAGTACTCGTATATCTGTGTACTTGCGGTTAATGTCGTGATGCAAGCAGCCGGCTAGAAAAATATCAAAATAGCAACGATACGCGTATTAGAACGAGTTGCAAGATGCTGATGCCTTATCAACTTTTGACATCGGAATTTATGATGAAGGTGATTAATATTTTAATCTCACATTATTGTGTCAAGACTTGGCATAGCACACCGATCGTTCGGTGGCGCTGTGTTTCGTTTCGTCATAGTCATAGTCATAGTCATAGTCATATAAAAACCAGCACTAGTATCTGGGTGTGCGCGCGAGTAGAAATGGAGAAGAGGGACAAAAATGAAAAATTGAAAACATCAAGGACTATAATCAGCTCCGAATTCAGGTCCGTAAACAAAAAGCAATGAATGATTAAAAATTGTAAGGACAGACGCAGCGCTGATGTGCTTAACGACAGCTGTCATCAAGGATATGAAATCATTTTTGACATTTAAAACGTCAGTTAGGTGTAAGCCATCTGGCCTGGTGGCGAGGTTAACGAGAGAAAAAACGAAATATAACTCCTACCTTTGTGCATCGGGTGGAACAGCTGAAATGAGTTTTTAAATGGTAAATAAATTTATCATGCGAGTTACATTTTTACTTGAGTACTCAAAAGTTAACTGGTTAACAGTTGCCTCTTAAATTACACCATATTAAATTTAACATGTTTATGTGCATGTAAATTCCTTTTTTTTTTTGTTATTAATCTTTGAAATATATACCTAACACATATAATTACAACTAATACTACTATTACGCCACGTACATATCTGCATTATTACCACGCGGTCTGTGAGGTTGGCCTAATTTGCGGATCTTACAATTTTTTTACAGGCCACATTATTTTGGATCACCTTATTAATGAGGCTAAAACATTTTCAGATGTTTTTTTTCGTTTGAACGATCCAAAATTTTATTTTTGCCTCTTCTACGAACACTGTCTGGAATATGAGTATCAATTGCTTTTTGGACCTGGTCTACCGGTTAAACACGGCAAAGCCAGGTCTGATTTGCTCGACCTGGAGTTTGTTTATTATTCCTTTATCCACTATGTGGAGGCTTCCGAGAGACATTCGGCCTTAATATGACGGATTCCTCACCAGTTACTTTCTAGCATCTTTCACGTCAGTGCTTCCGAATTTTCGCTATCATCGGCGAATAGAAGAAAAAACGTCCCGGAATGTGCTGCTTCAATAGAAAATCTTACACGACTTTAAAAAGCAAGGGATTTTGTATACTGCTTTGGTCTGCTTTAATTTTAGACTCGATTTTTTCCGGTTATTGGGAGTAAACCACCATAAAACTGATCTTATCGCAAGTAGTTGCGACTGCAGCTATTCGCCTTAAACCGACTACACAGTGGAGAAATAATTCATTTGGCTACACTAACATTCCTAATATGTTAGGAATCCTCACAGAGAATATCGATTACACCATACCTGAACGTTGGTTTGACAAAGACTTCTATATAAGCTTCCCCTCTAGTTCCTTCTAGGAGGAAGATGCTTTCATGCAGGACAAGTCAATCCATCTCTACACAGATAGATCTAAAATATTGGCGATTAAAGAAGCTCTGTTCTGGCTGAAGAAAAACCTGATATCTGCAAAGGATATCCGCATCTTTTCAAAGAGTCAGGCCGCTAACAAGTCCCTGGACTCGGTCTCATTAAATTCGAAAATCGTCTTTGAATGCCGATCATCGCTTATAGATATGGCAGAGCAGTTCTACCTTCACCTTTGCTGGGTGCCGGGCCAAAATTGAAACCGCTCTACCTATTCTACCACTATTCTAAGGGTAGCATAGGTATACCAATTGCTACGTGCAAATTAATATCAAAGCTGGATACCAATAAAAAAAGCAGACCTTAAGTGGACTGTTGGACCAACATGTCTAGCGATTAAACAGATCTGGCCAAAGCCAGATCCGAATTGCTCTAAGAGTCTCATCCTTCTAAATAGGAAGCATCTCAGCGCCATGATAGGTGTCATCACTGGACACTGCCTCATAGGCAGACACGCAAGAAGGCTTGGCACTTTTACAAACGATTTCTGTAGTTAGAAGCTGCATGGACGAGGAGGAAGAGGAAGAGCTCTCTCCCAGAGAAGAAAACTTCACTTAGGACCTTTCTTCCACAATGACCTAAACGATCTAAAAAATATAGACGCAAACAGTCTCCTACGCTTCATCGTAAGCTCAAACTGGTTCCATTAGTAAGAGGATCACGTGGAATCACACTGGGCCAATAGGCCTAAGTGGGTTGGTGTTTGCAACAGCCACTCTTACCTACCTACCTACCTTGTCCGGTTATTTCCTCTATTGTTCAGTCAGTGTAAGATCCTTGGGAGCTCTACAGAACGCTGGTAAGTGCCGAGCTGACCATCGACCAGTGCACATGCACAAGTGCTCCTCGCGTGGAAAAAAAAAATAAAAAATAACCACGCGCGAGTGAAAAAAAAAGAAAAAACAAGAATAACAATAACCAAAATAAAGTTCACTGTGCGGGCAAACAACAACAACTTTGGCTTTCTTTATAATGACTCGAGAATTTAGAGTGGATATTGCCAATATACGCGGCCTAAGAAGTAATCACTTTTCTGCGTGCGTCCACGTCTGCAAGTACAGGTCAGCTGTTTTAGCACTTAGTGAGACACAGGTAGCTCCCCGCCCACACCTCTCAGATCATTCTGATCTGAAGCTACCTGGCTACGAACTAGTGCCACTATTCTT
This sequence comes from Volucella zonaria, assembly GCA_963966105.1. Taxonomy (NCBI): domain Eukaryota; kingdom Metazoa; phylum Arthropoda; class Insecta; order Diptera; family Syrphidae; genus Volucella; species Volucella zonaria. The sequence goes on from OZ014532.1 coordinate 118,192,325, forward strand.
TCCTCATCGCGGTTCGCCATCTACGGCGTAGTGATGTAGCTTACCAAACTCCACCACAATGTAGTCCCTGTTCCTATCCGGAATTAAAATTCATGTGGTTAAAATTCAAAATTCCATCTCCGTAAGCAAATTATCCACTACTTCCTCATTTACAGAAACCCTAAACTGGACAGCAACTCGACCTTTCACGAGTTTGATGCGCTGTCTGACTCTATACAAGGAATTGTATCCCTGTATCCTCGTACTGAAATCGTTATTACGGGCGATTTCAATATAAACAATTCTGGGTGGTTTCGAAATTCTGGACAGACAACACCCGAAGGACGGTGTGTTGAGATCATCGCTGCCGAAAATAATTTGACCCAGCTTGTAAATGAGCCCACACGAATACCAGGCGTGGATAGTCATACCGCCAAAACCCCGGATTTGTTTTTAACTGCTCAAACTGACAAATACAAGATCAATGTGCAATCCCCTCTAGGCGCGCCGGACCACAGTGTCATATCAGCTAATTTCTCGTACACTAACCACACAGTTAGAGAAAAGATTCCTAAAAGAACCGTATGCCAATACGAGAAAGCTAATTGGAGCAGACTTAACAGCTTCTTTAGGAACTTTAACTGGTCGTTATGTTTCCTCGATAACGACGTGGATGCAACTCTTGATATGATCACAGACACTATTCTATTTGGAATAAGATCCTTTATCCCTTATCGGATGAAGTGTATCAAACCAAAAGAAAAGGCATGGCACGACTCGAGCTGTAAAGAGGCTGTCAGGGTTAGTGAATTGTTTTTTCGGTCCTACAAGACCAACCCAACAGAAGAAAACCAAAAAAAGTTTAAACGAGCCAGGAATGGCTGCAACGTCTTTCTTAAGCGTGTGAGATTCCAATATGACCAAAAACTGAGGCAAAAAATACTACAATGTCCCAACGGTAGTAAACATTTTTGGTCGTTCGTCGAAAATATCAAAAATTCTGCCTCATCCTCCGTCCCAACGCTCACTTACAATGACATTCCAGCTGTCAGCTCTTTGAACAAGGCCAATCTGCTTGCTGCACACTCTGCGGCCAGCTCAACACTCCCAGATCGTGCTTTATCTCCGCCTAAACTTGAGTGCGTCGAATCTTCAATGGACAAATCCATTTTCGCACTCGAGTAGTAGCAAGAGTTCTTAAAGACCTTAACATTCACAAATCCGCTGGTCCCGTCCTTCTGAATAGGTGTTCTTCCTCACTGGCAAAACCACTGCGTAAGCTTTTTCGTCAATCCTACTCTTTAGGACTCTTTCCGACCAGATCGAAAACAGCATTTGTCCAGCCCGTTCGTAAAAAAGGCGAGTTTTCCTCTCTCCCCTCCTATAGACCTATTGCACTTACGTCCATTCTTTTCAAGGTCATTGAAACGCTGATAAACCGTCAGCTCAAAAAATATTTCGAAACATGAAGACTTTTCAATGACCGGCAGTACAGTTTTCGTAGCAACCCTGGTGATTTGATGGCGTGTCTCACCGAAAAGTGGAAACCAAGCGTACATCAATCTGGTGAAAGCAAGATATGTAGTTGTACTTAATATTTCTAAGGCATTTGACAGGGTTTGGCATCAGGTCCGTTTGTGGAAAATGCGTGTTCTTGGGATCGACGACTCTCTCCTTCAATGGATTAGAAATTACCTATCGAAACGTTCCAATTCAGGTTGTCTTGTATGGTTTCAAGTCTGATATCCACAAAATAAGTGCTGGTGTGCCCCAGGGTTCCGTTCTGTCTCCGACACTCTTTTTAATTTTCATTAACGATCTCTTGTCTGCTACTTCTAATCCAATATATTCCTTTGCTGACAACAGTACTCTCTGTTTTTCACATTCGTTCCCGGACTCACGTCCCTGCTCTTCAGTCGAAGAACGGGAACGTCAGCGCATGTTAAGCTCATTAAATTCTGATATCAATAGCATAACTAATTGGGAAACCACTAACAGAGTAGAATTTAATGCTTCCAAAACATAATGCCGTATGCTGTCGTTAAAGCGAAATTTAAACACCCAGCCAATATCCATGAATAGCACTTGCATCGTCGAAACCAATAAACTTTCCATTCTCGGTATGTGTGTCAATCACAACTCTCGTCGGAATTACCACATATTCGGTGAACTCAAAAATGCTGCGAAATGTCAAACGATGTAAGAAATACTGATCTGGCCTCAATATGTAAGGCATTCTTCCGCCCAAAATTGGAGTACAATGCTCACATCTGGTCGGGTGCGCCCAAAACATTTCTGCACCTGCTAGATAGGATTCAAAACCGTGCGATAAAACCCATAAGTGATACTAATATCAGTCAATCAATTGACAACCTCGAACACCGACGTAATGTCTCCTGTCTCACTCTGTTTTATCGCTATTTCCACCACCAGTGCTCCATTGAAATCGCCAGTAGCATTCCACCCCTTCAAGCTTTTAACCGTAACACCCGTCTCGCTATGAATGGTCATCAGTATACCCTCAAGCCCACTTTCACACGTACTCTAAAATATCGTGATTCATTCCTAGGCCGTACAACTCGCTTATGGAATGCCCTGCCTAGCGCTTTATTTCCTTATCATTATACTCGTAACCTTCAAACGTTTAAAAACAACATTCACCGGTACCTCTCTTTCCATCCTCCCTGATTTTCCTTCGCCCGCGCTATGAGCAAACATTTTAAAGGTACTTAAATCCCTTGAGCGCGCGCAAGTTATAAAAAAAATAAACAAATTTCTAAATCGATGAAGAAGATATACGGATCTTTCGAAGCACCGCAATGTTTCTTCATCATTACCTAACTTCCACAAAGCTACTTTGCCTGAGCAAGAATGCTCTCCATCTACTGGTTTCGAATCTGATCGCCTCTCGTCGTTTAATTGTACGAGGGCGGGTCAATAAGTCCGTGCATTTTTGAATTTCTGACCTCTTTACTGAAACAGCAACACTGCTCCTGTCAACAGGCATCTGTCAGTTGACTTCTGTAAAAACTTAAACTTGCTGCGTCAGTTAGTTTGTGTTTGACAGCTATTTTTATCAGACTACTCACTAATTTGAGGAGAAAATGGAAAAAAGTGAATTTCGTGTGCTTATTAAGCATTATTTCTTGCGAAAAAAAACCATTACCGAGACCAAGGCTAAGCTTGATAAATACTATGGGGACTCTGCACCATCGATTTCAATGGTAAAAAAGTGGTTTACTGAATTTCGTTGTGGCCGTACAAGCACTGAAGATGCCGAACGTCCTGGACGCCCAGTTGAGGTCTCTACACCCGAAACAATCGAAAAAATTCACGATATGGTGTTGGCCGACCGAAGATTGAAAGTGCGAGAGATTGTGGAAGCCGTAGGGATCTCGCATGGCTCAGTGGTTTCAATTTTGAATGATCACTTGGGCATGAGAAAGCTTTCCGCAAGATGAGTGCCGCGTTTGCTCACAGTCGACCACAAACGCAATCGTGTAACAACTTCACAGGAAGGTTTGGCGTTGTTTAATCGCAATATGGAGGAGTTTTTGCGCCGTTTTGTAACCGTGGACGAAACATGGATCCATCACAACACACCAGAGAACAAACAACAGTCAAAACAGTGGGTTTCTAAGGGTGAATCGGCGCCAAAGAAGGCCAAGGTGGGTTTGTCAGCCAATAAAGTTATGGCGACTGTTTTTTGGGATGCACGCGGGATAATCCACATTGACTACCTTCAAAAGGGAAGAACAATCAATGGGGAATATTATGCCAACTTATTGGACCGATTCAATGACGATTTGAAAAAAAAACGACCTCATGTGGCCAAGAAAAAAGTTCTTTTCCACCAAGACAATGCATGGGTGCACACATGTGCAGTTGCCATGGCAAAAATCCATGAATTGGGCTATGAATTGCTCCCTCATCCACCCTATTCTCCAGATTTGGCTCCGAGCGACTACTTCTTGTTCCCAAACCTGAAGAAATGGCTTGGTGGAAAAAGATTTGACTCCAATGATGAAGTCATCTCGCAAACAAAGGCCTATTTTGAGGACCTCGACAAATCATTTTTTTTGGAAGGGATAAAAAAATTGGAGAAGAGTTGGACAAAGTGTATAGAGCTCAAGGGAGACTACGTTGAAAAATAAAATTATTTTTTTATCAAAAAATCTGTGTTTTAATCCAAAAACACCGCCCTCGTAGAAATTCAGGAACTATTAAAATTTGTGATTTCCTATTGTTGACTATGTTTTGGAGGCTGTATGATTCGGCTCGACTGTGTGTCCTCTGTTCATCCCTGCTGGTTTTGAATATATGTATTTTGGCGACTAAATCTTTTCAGAGTTTTTTCGCCGTTATGGTGGAATCTCAATCTTGCTTGCTGCACTTCTTTATTGCTTGTCGCCTGTTAATATGTTAAGTTGTGAGCGCACCTCTTTAATTCCCAATATAATGCCTCTACTGTTATCGCTCGTGTCCTAGCTACCGTTTTCTTCACCCAGTTTTATTGCTTTCGCTATTTCCGCTGTACCTAGTCCACAATTGAAAGCCTTGTCTTTTGTCCTTTAGCGCATTTTCGTCTCAGCTTTCCTGTATCCCGTTTCTTCATTTATGTTGGGCAGGCCTTTTGAAATATCGAACAGCATTTTTGCACAACATTTTCCATGGAATTTTATTCACACAACTGGTGCGTTTAGTTCTTGCTCTTTGAAATCTCTTCTTGCTTAAGTGGTGCCAGTTTATTTGCCTGACTGATGCCAGCTCTACAAGAAAAGAGACCTTCCTTTAGACCAATTATAGAGGCATCAGTCTCCTTAACATCATATTTAAGACTTTATCTGCTTTCCTGTGTGAACGTCTGAAGCCATTTATCAACGATCTAATTAACCTCTATCAACGCTGTTTTAGGCCCGGTAAGTCCAGAATCAACAAAATATTGATACAACAGCTGATCTTGGGAAAATTCAAGAAGTCCAAATCGATACGCACCATCTCTTTATCATTTTTAAGGACGCGTCCGTCTGGGAAGGACTTCTTCCGGATGAGGCAGGAAGTTACATCGCAGAGTTAGCAGCAATTAACAAGGCTATATTCTTTGCTTAAAATTACAATGGGCGGAGCCTTATTCTAACAAATAACCTGGGAATCCTAATACTCGTAGGTCTAAGGCACGAAACAATTAAATGTCCCACACTTGATCTTATAAGAAGTAGATAAGTGAGAGAATCATGTTAGCATGGGTATAGGGACATATTGGTATCAAAGGGAACGATTTTTGAAACACCGGACTTCTATCAGCTGACATGTAGAATATTTTTCACCAAGCAGGAACCCGAGCTTACTGATATGTGGAATAACTGCCAAACTTTCCTTCAGACTCGTAACTCCCAATACTCTCGCATTCCGTACAAGGACTTGATTACAAGAGAAGATTGCATATAATTATTGCGGATCCGACTGGGAAAAACGATTTTTACTACTAGACACTTATACAATAACGAGCCTCCGGATGTATGTGAACATTGTAGCACTACTTTAACCGTAAGGCACATATTTGTGGAATGTCCTTTATCAAAACAAATCGAAGTACTCTGTTATAGTACAGCTCTAAAAAGCCAACTAACAAATATCACCTTGATCAAAATGTTCCCGGGGTACACCACCGTGTGGCGATCCCATTGTTCCGGTTTGATTTCTGTTTTTTTTTTTGTTAAGTTGGTAAATCTGTTGTTGACATTTCCTCTAAATCTTAGCGTAATAGTTTGACATTTGCAAAAGTTACGTAGCCAAGAGTACGTCTAACACTGTGTGTGTTGGCGATTTTTTACAATTTTGGAAATGGATTTAAATTTGCAAAAACGATCTTGTATTAAATTTTGCGTAAAAAACGGATTTAATGGGGCGCGAACATTGGAAATGTTAGAAAAGTGTTTCGGCAAACGATTCTCTAAAGAAAACGGTCGTTTACCAGTGGCACGAGCGAGTCAATCGAAGATGATGAACGCAGTGGCAGACCATCGACATCGAAAACCGACGAAAGCATTAATGAAGTAAGAGAAATGTTGGTCAATAACCGCAAATTAACCATCAGAGAGATAGCGGAGGACTTGAACATTGCATATGGATCCGTCCAAGACATTTTGGTTAATAATTTGGGTTTTGGGTTTCCGTCGTGTAGCAGCAAAGTTGGTGCCAAAAGACCTCAATTTCATGCAAAAAAGAGATCGTGTTGACGTCGCAAAAGATATGATTTGCGAGGCTGAATCCGATCCCACATTCCTCAAAAGGATCATTACTGGAGACGAGAGGCATGGGTTTATGAGTACGACACGCAATCCAGACATCAGGCAAAAAAAAGACAATGCTCACGGTTTTCATGGATTACAACCGTTTAGTGCATCATGAATTTTTGCCAGAAGGCCAGACAGTAAACAAAGAGTATTACGAGTATTTGGGCGTTATGAGACGTTTGCGCGAAGCAATTCGCCGAAACAGACCAGAATTGTGGGCAGAAAACTCATGGATTTTGCACCATGATAGCGCACCGTCGCACAGTGTGACAATTCGCACATTTAGCGGGATTTAATTCAAAAATCAACATGGACAACTGTAAACAAAAAACGGTTTCTCTTAAAGCTTAAACCTCCCACTGAATGACTGCAAAAAAAAATTTATGTTAAAAGCACGTGCAACAACAAAAAATGACATCAAAGTTCAAGTTGTGTACAATTATTCATAAGAAGGTCAGCTTTAAGAGCAAGCGGTAAAGTTTTTTTTCAAGTGGTTCGCGTGGCTTTAAGTAAAGGTTTAATTTTTTTTAATAAATGTAATATTGGCGAATATTAAGGTAAGTTATTTTGGGATAAGAAGTGTTTTCGTAAAAATTAGGGGTGCTTGAGAGTAAAAAATTAGTGATAAATTATGTGTTTTATGTGTTCATTAGACCAAAAGTGTAATTGATGTTCAGTGTTTTTCAAGGTTTAGACCGTTTTGGTTTTAAAGCGTTATATATGTGGAACCAAAACGTGTTTTGACTTTTTGCGCACAGGTGCGACACCCATACTAAATTTTTCGTATTTTAGGATGGCAACCGAAATTTCGAAAAAATTAATTTTTGATGTTTGGATTTCCAAAATCAAAATTAAGCGCTTCGATGCTGTATTTGCTTTCGTAATGGATTGTTTTAATAATTTTTCATTTTCTGAAGAGGCAATTAAGTCATTAAAGGCGACCTTGAAAAATTTATGTTTGAGGTTTGACGAAAAAATGGCCAAAAATGGTCGCCATAGAGAACGCTTCGAAAGCAGTAAATGAAACTTTAACAGTATCACAAACTGTTTTGGATGAAATTCCCTTTTCATCTCAAGACCAAAGAGAAAAGTACAAACACTTCTAGATTCATTTAGTGCTGAAGAAATCAGAACTGCGAATGAAATAAACCTCAGGAAAGCTGGAAAGAGAAATACTGCTATTGCAGTTAAGCAATTATCAATATGTTCTCCAAAAAGAGAATAGTTTTTTGCTTAAATCAATTTTTTTTTTTCTTATAAATTTTATCATTTATACCTAAAGTTCAATTGCAAAGAAAACACTGGAGACACAAACATCTGACTTTTTGCCAATATCTGCAGATGATGCATTAGCAATGATAACAGACGCACAGCTATCTACTCATCAGTACGATATAATAACACATGGCCTGAAAAGTCCGTGCCGTTTCTAAAAGAGGGCACCACTTGAATTAAATCCATACCATTTTCAGTTAGCACCAACCTTTAAAAGATACGTGTATAAATTTGACAGCTGTCGGACGATTAGTTCTCGAGATATAGCGTTGTGAGTGAAGCAACTTTTGTTATTGTGAAAAAAAATGGATTCAAAGCAATTTCGTGTGTTGATTTATTATTGCTTTTTGATGGGAAAAAATGCAGCCGATGCAAAGAAATGGCTTGAAAAGTGTTACCCGGACTCTGCACCAGCCGAACGAACCATTCGCAAGGGGATTGAAAAATTTAAAAGTCATACAAGCACCGAAGATGATGCACGCAGTGGACGTCCTAAGAGGCTGTTTCAGATGAAAACATCAAAAAAGTTCACAAAATGATTACGAATGACCGTAAAGTGAAGTTGATCGAGATAGCTGAGGCTCTGAAGATATCAAAAGAGCGTGTTGGATATATCATACACGAATATTTGGATATGCGAAAGCTGTGTTCAAAGTGGGTGTCGCGTTTGCTCACAGTCGACTAAAAACAACAACGTGTTGCTGATTCAGAGGAGTGTTTAAAGCTGTTCAACCGCAATAAAGCCGAGTTTTTGCATCGGTATGTGACAATGGATGAAACTTGGCTCCATCACTTCACACCAGAGTCAATTCGGCAGTCAGCCTCGACCAAAAACTCAACAGTCGGCTGGCAAGGTTTTGGTATCCGTATTTTTGGATGCACATGGAATAATTTTCATCGACTATCTCCAAAAGGGGCAGACTATCAACAGCGATTATTACATTGCGTTGTTGGAGCGTTTGAAGGACGAAATCGCAGAAAAACGGCTGCATTTGAAGAAAAAGAAAGTGCTGTTTTCATCAAGACAATGCACCGTGTCACAAGTCAATGAAAACGATGGCAAAATTGAAAGAATTCGGCTACGAATTGCTTCCCCACCCACCGTATTCTCCAGATTTGGCCCCCAGCGACTATTTCCTGTTCGCAGACCTCAAAAGAATGCTCGCCGGAAAGAGATTTAAGACCGATGAAGAAGTAACCGCCGAAACAGAGGTCTATTTTGAGGCTAAACCGAAATCGTACTAAAAACTGGTATCGAAAGATTGAAAAATCGTTTCAATTAGTATATCGCCCTCGAAGGCAACTATATTGATAAAAAAATTGAATTTTACAAAAATTTTGTGTTTTACTATAAAACGGCACGGACTTTTCAGCCCATGTGTTACATCAACAAATTAATATAAATGTTCCAAATCTACTACCTTCGTACCACAAAATTAAAGAGACTAAGGCAAAATGCTATCCCGATAGCAGAACTGTGAGTGTGTCTTCTACTGAATGCGGCTTACAAAACTTGGTAAATCGTAGCATTGAACGTTTACGCTTAGCTCAAAAAGATGTTTTAGATTCTGTTTCGGATTTTAAAACTGGGCTTAAAGAATTGTTCCTGCTCATAAAATGGGGTTGCGATGGTGCTCAACAAAAACAAAAAACAAATACAAACAAACATTTTCATCAGGTCATCATTTCGATGAAAACCTCTTTAGTAGAATATTTTCATGGTGCCATTCAGCTATATTTCTTACAGGAAGAAAATAAAAAAGTGGTTTGGCAAAATCCATCTCCATCATCCACAAGATACTGCCGGCCTATTAAATTGAACTTTGCAAAAGAAACGACAGAATTGATCAAGTTGAAAGTAGATGCAATACAAGAACAAATTAAAATGTTACAGCCAGTTGAGATAAATAATGACAGCTTTCATGTCCAAATAAAACCAATTTTCTTACTTACCATGATCGACGGCAAAATATTTACTGCTTTATCACCTATAACTTCTTCGTCACAAATCTGTTATATTTGCGCAGCAAAACCATCTGAAATGAACAATTCAACCAAACTTTCAGAAAAGCAAGTGGACCAACAAGCAATGTCCTATGGGCTAGGTCCCCTTCACTGTTGGATCCGATTTATGGAATGCATCCTACATATCGCTTATAGGCTGGATGTTAAAGTTTGGCAGGTTAGAGACCAAGAGAGTAAAGAAAAGGTTAAAGCAAGAAAAAAGTTGATTCAGGATAGATTTAGAGCGGAAACTGGGTTATTGGTTGATATGCCAACTCAACAGTCAGGCAATACGAGTGATGGAAACACGGCCAGAAGATTTTTCAGAGATGAGGAAAAAACTGCTGAAATAACAGGGATAGATAAGGAAATTATCAAAAAATTTCACATAATTTTAGAAGCGATTGGGTCTGGGCTTCCAATTGACATAGATGCCTTCGAAACATTTGCAAAAGAAACGAGAGAGCTATATATCAGAAAGTATGGCTGATTTTGTATGCCAGTAAGTGTACATAAGGTATTATTTCATGGAAAACAAATAATTTCTACTTGTATACTTCCAATTGGACAACTTTCCGAGGAAGCTCAAGAAGCTAGAAACAAGGAAAATTGAAAATTTAAGGAGCTGTTTACCAGGAAAACCTCGCAAGTGGATACGAATACTGACCTTCTTAATAGGTTGCTAGTATTCTCAGATCCATTTTTGGTAAGTCTTCGATGCATTCCAAAAACAAAAAAAAAAAACATTAATTGAACACGATTGAACTACAATTGTCAAATATAACAACTGAGTAATAAAATGCAAATTATTGGCTGTTGTATGTTTTTTTTTTCATCACAACTGTTCTAGATATGTTTACAAAATTTATTCCATTTCATTCTACAATATAAACAATTCTCATAAAAGTAAGTAAGAAACATTTCACAAAAACATTTAAGTCTAAGCGCTATTAATTTAATCCCGCTAAATGAGCGATTTGTCACACTGTTCGTCACACAGTGACATCATTATTCGTAATTTTTTGACGAAAAATGCAACAAACACCATACAACAGCCACCGAATTCACCTGATTTGGCTCCCTGTGACTTCTTTCTGTTCAATCGAGCTAAAAAACCACAACGGAGAACGCGTTTCAATTTCAGCAGCCGAGAGGAAGTAATGGAAAAATCGCAGGAAGCACTGATGGACATACCGAAAACCGAATATAAAAAATGTTTCGAGGATTGGATCAAGCGCTGGCATAAGTGTGAACAGTCGATTGGGATTACTTTGAAGGAGACAATACACATAGATTTAGATGAATAAACTTGTATTTTAAATTTTCTGAATAAATTTGATCAAGGTGCTATATTGAACCCCGCAGACATTAAGAGATGCTACGAGTACATCAGCACACAACAAATTTAATGAAATATAATCTTACTTTTGTTACTCTCCCCTCCTAAGCATCCAGCTCTTCCACTTAAACAGGCCCACCAGAGCAAGGTCAAAGATGTCCAAGGTGGAGTCCATCCTCCACTGTTCGAAGATCACTCGAACTTGCTACTTTAAATTTAAAGCCAAACCTACTTGTATGGTGTTATGTTTTGCTAGAGTAACTCTCCTGACATTTCTTTGAACCTCTTTAATGTTCATTATGTTGAAGTGTTAATAATTTAAGTCGTTTACTTTTACCTTTAATTCAATATAGCTAAAATGACAATATCTTTGGAAATTTCATGACAAATTTATCTTTCACCAACACAAAACCATTACACTTTAGCGACAATTTACAATGTCGGACACTTACAAGATATGAAAAGCCATTAAATTATGACTTTATCTTTAAGTGAGTGCAACGATGATTTATCGAGAAAATCCATTAACCACCTCAATAGCACTCTTCAGATCATTTCAGAATGGAAGTACAAGGAAGTACCAAGCACAAGGTGTCTACCATAATCCTTTGTCTGAAAGTATTATATAAAAATGACTTTTCTGCATTTTTCACTTGACGTACAAATAGATTTGCACATACATACCAAGGACTTCCTCTTCAAAAATAGTAACCTCACCACGAAAGCAAACTTCAAAATACTCCATAATCTTTATTTGCTGTTTTAATCCGTTTATCGATTACTCTTGCTTCTTCGATTCCTCTTGTTATACACTCCCATACTCACTTACATAGGATCTCCACCCATACAAAGTAAATTGCAATCCAAGTTCGTAGAATTCTCCTGCCAATAAAGGCCAGGTTCACAATTTCTTTTGCTTCTCCTACGCAAGGCCACCTCCAGTACTCAGTTCCTTCTACCACCAAAATTAACTTCTCATCTGAAATGCTAAATACACCTGAAGTCTCACAGGTCTTTGTAAGTAAGTAAACACTCTCCACCAGAAGCTACTTAAAAATTGCTGAGCTACCCACCCAGTCCTTGTCAGGCACACCAACCAAGCCAGGCATTCCAATAATATTAAATGCACTTTCCAACTGCGAAACCAACCCTGCAGGGTAGATGACGTGTTCGTCGCTCCTCTTTCTATTGTAGAAAGATTCCCTGTATCCCAATCGGATATACGCCCTCGAGAGTTTCAAATTCAGAAGTGATGCTGCTTCTAAGTGAGTGGCTGAATTCTTTGAGAGTGTCGGTTGCTGGTGCATAAGTTTTTTTTTTTTTTCAAAGTTGCGATTCCCAACATCATCCGGTTCCTGCAATATGAACCTCTCTCCCCTTTAGCCGCCAAAGAGTTCCTTCCGCCTGACACTTTAAACTGCCACCCGCACAGACTTTCAATAAATTCAATTTCATGATTATCTAACAAACGCCTGGTATCCCTAATGCTCTCAAGCGCGAATTAAATTTACCAAGGCCTAGGCATGGTGATGGCATACTGAAGACAGACAGACCAACCGATAGGGTGTTGTACGAATACTGTGTGTGTGTGTGTGTGTGTGTGTGTAGAAGGCACAGTGGCACTATTGCTATTACTCCCCAACCAGTGAAGAGAACGCTTCAATTGATAATCGTTCTAGCGAAAAAATTCCATTTTTGAAGATGTAGTGAACGAAACCAAACAGAACACCACTACGGGATCCTTCAATAGCAAAACTTTATCCTTTATCCACTACGAGCTAACACCCAGCCTATAGATAGAGATGAAGTATTTGTAGTGTTGAAAGGGAAATTGCCAAGGAGTTAAAGCCTTTCTCACCAGTATCAGGATCAGAACCACCATGTCATTAGAAAGTCAAAATACTGAGCAAATACATATTGATTGGAGTGCCCTGGGTGCTAGTCTCTTTCTTTATATTTGTATACTTCCCACTGGAAAACGATGAGAGAGGACAAGGTCTGAACCGGTAACACCAGTCCATAGTGTACTATGTTGGGCTGGTACTCGTATTTGCATATCAGCAGTGAGTCCTGAAAGTTGTTTGAATTCTATTCGTATCCGTATCTGTGGTGGTTAGAGAATGGTTAGAAGTGTTCAAACTTCCTGAGGTTGACAATTCTAATCTAATAAGTTTGAAGTGGTAGTTATATCTACATTCAAGTGGAAGCATACCCTGGAGCTGAAACTAATCAAAGCCAAATACATTATAAAAGAATAATTAACACACGTAATTACTCGTATACTGTAAAGCGACTCGGTATCTGGTATTTTGAGGCTTGAGTCTTCATTGAAGTTGAAAATGGCAGACGAAGGCAGCCTGCAGTTTAAACCAGACCAAAAACCAATGTTCAGTGTTAGCGATTAGATGAAAGCATAAGCAACTCAACAAGGAGATACCAACTCATACACCCCATCTGCACCTCTAGTGGCCTCCAGCTGACGGTATCAAGTACATATGTATCTACAAGCATGTAACACAAATAATCAGCATTTTAGTAAAGAGTTGGTTTTGAGTGAACAACGGAAACATTCACATGCCCCTTTGAGACTACTGATAAAGAAAGAACTGCTTCTGTGTTAGTTGCTCTTAACGTGGAAATTGAAAATCTTTCAAAGGACTTATACTTTTCCGTTTTAATTGGAAGAGAGACATAACACGCGGCTGTCCTGTGCCTCAATCAAAAATATCTTAAGGGTGTCATTTGGCCAACTGTCTTCAGTTGCACACTTCAAGATGGTTTACGTTCCCTTTCACTTGTGGCGCTATCTAAGGTGAGTTTTTTCCCTAGTGCGTTGTCCCTCCGGGTATGAATATATTGTAATATTCTTCGGCCCGGAGCACTTTATCTATGTCCTAGCCAACTCCGGTAACAGTTGCACACTTTTCCGACTAGGCCGATGTCACTGTATATTAGTTCATTGAGTTTGCTGTAATATCTTCACCTTTCCGCCAACGCAAACGGGACCAAAAATCAGGAGAAGCATCTTGCGTTCAAACTCACCAGGGAGATCTTCATCTGTCTTTGCTAACGTCCATGCTTATGCACCCTGAAGTAAGACTAGGGTTTCTGCTAGGGTTTCTTAGTGTTTCTTGCTTAGGCTTTATTCCTTAATTGCCTCTTAGGCTAAAGCAACAGCGAATGCCAACTCTTTAACTCTTTAATTGGTTTCTGATGAAATGCCATTACAAGAGTTAGTGGAAGAATGGGCAAAACCGGCTCATAGCCACAACGTGGTATCGGCTGTATAGCTATTCAATAGCGATCTCACGATGAATGTATGCTGAATTTGAGCCCTCGACGGGCTAACTGCACCGCTTTCATCCTCGAACTTGATTTTGCGTTTGTTCGGGTGCGGATTTCTCATACGCGCAGCTAGCGGCTTATGATGCGGACATCAAGGCTTAATTCGCTAACATAAGCCCAATATGTGACTATGCACCTACGGAAGACAACGACGACGCCACCAAAGAATGGTTTTACCAGATCCACAACAGGACATATGAGTAACGCCCGAAGTATGACTCGCCCATTTTAACGCCACGATAGGAAAGAGACACATCTTTGGTGAGAGAGCTGGTAAGCATAGCCTACACGACATGACGTCTTATAGCGGACTTAGGCTTATTGACTTTGCGGCGGGACGAAATGTGACTATAGAAAGCACACGTTTTTCTCATTTCAATATACACATCAAACGCTAATTCAAATTGGTCATTCTAGATGTCCGAACGTTCCGGTCAGCCACCATTGACTCGGATCACCTCCATCAGAGACGCCGCAACTAATGTGCTGAGTTTCGTTCGACCGTCACCAGCAAGTCTCTGGTTTGATGAAAAATTACGTCAAACACATGCAGCAAAATAAGAAGCGTACAAAGCGGCGCTGCAACGGCAGATGACAACCGCTCGTGAGTTCTATGAGTAGAAGAGAGGGGAAGAGCACTGCCTTCTCCAGCAGAAGAAACAAGTTTGTACTCCAGGGATAATGTACAAAGATTTTATCAACAGATTAAAAGAAGAAAAAGCACGAAGACCGGTATCGGTGCTGAGAAAATGGAGAAACTCTTTCTGTACACTATATAAAGACGAAGAAGCCCAACATGCAGCCATCAGGCAGAATACACCATTCAACTTAGGTGATGACTTCCAAAACTTCCGTCCTGTTGACCAAAACGAAGTAAGGATAGCAATATCTAAGTTGAAATCCAACAAAGCAACTGGATCTGCCGGTTTACCGACCCAGGCATTCAAACTAGATGTGGAGAGCATGAACTAACTCATTTCTCAGATCTGGTCAGAAGAGTGTATGCCTGACGAATTGAATCTCAGCATCGTATGCCCGATCCACAAAAAACCAGACCCCTCAACTGTGCTAGCTATAGAGGTATAAGTCTCCTCAACATCGGATACAAGATCTTATCTGCCATATATTCGTAGTCTGAAACCCACCGCCAACAACCTATCAATGCGGTTTCACACCAGTCGATCCAATCTTCACATTCCGGCAGATCCTGAAAAATCTCAAGAAGTTATCATCTTTGCATCGATTTTAAGGCCGCATATGACAGCATTTGAGACGACTTATATAGGACCATGCCTAGTTCTAGCATCCCTGTCAAGCTCATCCATCTTTGCAGAATGATGATTGAGAATGCTTGCTACTCCGTCAAATCGAGACTTTTGATGACAATAAAAGGTTTTAGACAAGATGACCCGATGTCATGTGACTTTTTTAATACATACAAAAATTGTAGGGAGCTCACAAGCGAACACTGGAGGCAGAATCTTTCAAAAGCCTGTGCAACTATTAGCGGACAGTCCGCTTAGTACGAGTTTTGAAATAGAAGCTGCGTAAAAGAGCTTTGAGGTACAAGAGGGAAAAAACCAACTATATGCTGAAAAAAATAAGAGGACACAGCAACGACGAGTTGAACAGGATGTCACAGTCGACCAGTCGATAGCTGTAATTTCGAGGTAGTAAGGGACATTGTCTATCTTGGCTCTGCTATGAATTCTGCCAATCACACTTGCTAATCGCTGTTTCTTTGGGGTAAGAAAGCAATTCAGTAGTGAGGCTCTATCCCGAATAAATAAAGAAACACTCTATATAAGCCCTTCATTATTCCACACTTCCACCGTTTACGTTGACGGGCTTTGGAGGCGAAGATTCAACGGCGAATTATACGAGCTATACAGCGACATCGACCAAGTCAGAAAATTGCACATCAGTCGCCTGAGAGGGCTAGGAGATGTAGAGCGAGTGTACACCAATGCTCCGGCTCGCAGAGTCTTCGAATTTAACCCGGAGGAGGGCCAAGACAAAGACCTTACCTTGGGTGTCGCGCACAAGTAAAAGGGGACCTCATCGGGCTTAGAGTGCGCAATTGGAGGCTATTAGTTAAAGACTTAACTAACTGGAGACGGTTGTTAGTTGAATCCCAGTTTCACTCCAAACTTTAGTGACAGAGAGTATTGTATTATAAATAATATAAAAGAATATAAAAATGAATAACTACTCGTATACCATATAACGGTGACCAGATAGCAATGATAGTTTTTCCAATTTTTATGTTTCAGCAACTGTCAAAGTTACCAATGACATCCAACTGTCAAAATATTCAGTAAGGTTTGCCATTTCAACATGCATCGCTTTACGCTTTCCGAACTTGCGGAAATTATTAAAAAAATGTTATCGAGATTCCAGCTTAGTTGTAAATACGCAATGTTACTTTCGTCATGAGCTCGGTCGTCATCATGGCTTCATTGTGCAGGCAATTCGTCGCACCGTGGAAAAGTTTGAGCATGAGTACACCCTTTTGGATCTTAAGCCACTAACCAGACAGAGATTGCCTAGAAATACTGATTGGGCGCCGATCAGCTGAATTGGGCATCGCCAGAGAGTCAATCCGACTTATTTTGCAGTTACATCCGCAGCATCAATACATCCGCAAAGACTGTTTGGTGCGGTCTATGCCATAGCGGCATCATCAGACCTTATTTGAGATCATTACCGTCAATGGTGTCGGGTATAGAGCGATGTTAACCCACTTTCTGTGGAGCTTGACAATATTGATATATCCGAGCTTAGGTTCCAACAAGAGGGCGCTACATGCCATATAAGCGACGCAAACCTCGAAGTTGGGAAGGAGAAATTTGGCGACTGTGTTAATTCAATTGACCGCCGCGATTATGCAGTTTGACACCACTCGATTATCTTCCCTAGGGCTACATCAAGACCTTAGTCTACGTCCTTAACCAAACTAACCACTTTGGACTAGCTCGAGACCAATATTCGGCACGCTATTGCCGGAATAACGCCGCACATATTGGACCGAGTCATCAAAAATTACACCGACCGCTGGAAGCACTGCCAGCGAAGCCGAGACGGCCATCTGAATAATGTGCTATTCCATACATAATGGCATGACTGTAGCTTCAAAGTTAAGCCAGAATCAATTTTATATGTCACTCCGTTGTTGTTTTATTTAATTTTTTTTCCTATCGTACTTATCTGGTTACCCTATACAAGGTGGAGCAAAAGTCATCTTCCTATAGGAAGGTGCTATAATTTTTGCAAATGGCGGTAAATGTCAATTTTACTTTGTGAAGTAAACAGATACAAAATAAACGTCAACAAGACATGAATCCCTATACTCCTAAAGAACACGGCATAGTTGTCACGATTTTTTTGCGAAATAATTCGTCAGCGGTGTTTCGCAGTGTAAATTTCGGCGGAGATTTCCCAGTGGTCCAGCACCAACTGGGCAAACACTACGACGTTTAGCCGCTGGCCTAGAGCAGTATGGGAACACACGAGACGTTGCCAGGTCTGGTCGGCCCCGGAGCAGTCGTTCGCAGCTGTGGTTGAAGCTGAATACGCCGCGGGCCAAACGACTACTGTGGACGACTTTCTCCTTCTTCAATTGGATAAATTGGGACTGGAGTACATGCGATTCCAACAAGATGGAGCAACGACACTTACTGCACGAGCCACAACCGAAATTCTGAGGGCTGCATTTCCGGATCGGCTAATCTCTCGTTTTGGCGATTCTTTTTCTAGGGTTTTTTGAAGTCACGAGTCTATGTCAACAAGCCTCAGACTCTTGAAGCCCTCAAAGAGATTATTCGTCAAGAATGCGAGGACTGGCAAGAAAATGCCACAAATCGGGCCCCGAATGATCATCAATTCTGGCTGCGGCCAACATAATTCAAAAGCAGAACCAAAGTTTTTCATTCATAAAAAAAATTACAGCCAAAGAACTTTTGCACCACCTTGTATAAATGGAATACAATGAAAAATTCTATATTCTACTGATATGAAAAATAAATGGTAAAACTTAATCTGAAGAACTGTATAAAAACTATCGTCTGGAAGATTGTTAAAGATGCGAATTGTTGGCGCAAGAAATCCAATGCAATGGATGAATGAGTAAATAATGGACGTTTACCTCGACTGTGCAAATTGCAGCATTTCAAACAGATCAATATGTGGATGACTTCAAAAATTTCAAAAACTGTGTTTTCTTCTTTTATTAACTGTTAAAATATGGAATGCTATTAATTTCTCGTCAAGTTCCTACTTAAATAGCAAATCTCTCACGACATTAAAAAACACAGGACTTTGTCAACTTTGCGTTTCACTTTTGATGTCATAGGTCATACTGCGAACCATTTTATATTTATATGTCTCGGATACATTTCGTGATCTCTGCGCCGTCCATATAAGATCTCTGGAAACTTTATCGAAAGCTTTCTCCTAATCGATGAAGACGATGTCCAAGTATCATATTTCGAAGGGTCGCGATGTTTTATTGCTATCTATAATCTTTGGATCGCGTTGTGTGTCGATTTGACTGATTTTTTAATATTGTAATATTATCGTACTATTATCGTTGTCGACTATCTACAAATTTCTCGTATACATATTTTCATAGTAATCGATATTTGTTTCACCGATCAGCAGTTGTTGCAGTTTCTTGTGTCGCATTTGCCTTTATATAGTGAAATAAGAAACATCTTTCTACAGCGGGTAGGCATACAGTGGCATCTCATCATTTTATTGAACACAATTGCTAGCCATTCCAAGATTTCCAATTGTTGTTCACACTTCGGAGAGTATGTTATCCGGTCCAACTACAGCTCCCCATAATTTTTTTTATTACTCTGCCAATTTTGGCTTTTATTATAGCCGAGGGAACGTTACTACGCCGGAAACGTAACGTCAAGTAAAGCGTTAAAATACTCGTTCCATTTATAGCAAATATCTTTGTTCCCCGCTAACAGGTGTCCCTGGTGGTCTTCAATACGTTTCGGTGAACTAAAAACATTACCTCCTCTCCCAGTGCGTCGACATTGCACTTTTTCTCTCGTCTACCTCTAATCCCCTTTAGAATGCCTATCGCGCTTGTTCTACGCACCACATTTTTCGCTCCTTTTTTATAAAACTCAAAACGCGGTTTCTAACTCGGTTTCCTGATTTCCGCTGGCCTGTTGTTCCCTACCAGATAGTTCCACCTCCACCTTTCTTTATTTAGTTCGAACCGGCCTTTTAAAACACCAAGAAGGGCTCTTTCCACTACTATGACATATTTCATCAAATTTGTTGGACATACCGTGCGCGAGTTACTTGCATACAACCGCACGGGTTGTGCATTTCAGGTCATACATTCTATATCAACAAACTCACATCTCTAACAACATAGGCAACAACAAGAACAAATGAAACATATTCCCGTCAGTCATGGGGAATAAGTATCTGTTTCTTGTTAACAATAAAATAAACAAAGGCCATAACTCATAAGGTTCAGTGCCAAAATCCAGCTGTTGGCGCCAGAAGATGGCAACCAGCACGTCTTCATTCCCACAGAGCGGGAAGTTTCATGGACCCATGTGGCAGTCAGCTTTCGATCGCGCAGTGATAGAGAAAGGCATTAGCCAAAAATATCATAATAAACGTTGTTGGTCTATATGTAAAGTTTGCTTTTTTTCTAAACTGAAGGACAAGTCTATTGCTGGCGCAGTCCAATGCAGCTAACCAATCTATTCATTTTCCGATTGTGTGCTGAAAATAGTAATCGAAAATATTAAATAAAACGTGTAGTGATACTTCCAACGCAAGAACATTACCAATCAATGTGACTCCTAACGAAATTGTAATGGCTACCTTTTATTCGCTCAGGATACATGATGCGGTTAAGGATATCCATGTTGAGAGAAGCACATACGTAACAAAGTCATTGGCCAGAGTAATGAAATTTTGAGCACTTGCGGCACGACCTTAGATTGAAATGAAACTAAAATTTGTCTCATTATCTATTATTCCGCTAAAAGAAATGAGACTATTTTGATCCGTGACCTGCATACGATGAGACAAAATCAGGATAGCGTAGAGTGTTTCTATTTTAAAATTGTGGAAACTCTCCCGACCTCTAAGTCCATTCAAGTGTAATTCAATCAAAAAAGTCCTTGTATCAGGAGATGTGTTTAAATAGCCGAATGTCCGAATTACCATTAGGATCTACCATGAGGTCAAGACCTTCAAAATTTCCTGAAGAACAGAATTGTACATACAGTGCCGTGCGAACAATTTTGGTCAAACATTTTATTACTCTTTTCGGGAGCAGTTCTTGGAATTTATGAAAGCTACGGGTTTTTTTTTGCACCAGGTAGCAAAATGTCGTTCAAATAGTGCATAAAAGTCGATGTTATTATGAATAAGAGGTGCATTTAGCTCGTGATAGCAGTCCGAAACGAACCAAAGTAATTTAGTGAAAAAGATGGGAAAAATCAGTTCGGAGTGCAAAGCTGATATTTTGTGTCTATCACGTCTCAATTTTACAACACGTGGAATTTCTGGAAGATTAAATGTTGCTCAACAAACTATCTTTTCTGACGAATCAAAGTTTAAGCAGCATATTGGAGATGAGAGGATTCTTGTGCCAAGAGAACCAACGGAAAGACTGAGGGCTCTGAATGCACCTTACGGATGCCCACCAAAACTGAAGGTGTGATGGTCTGGGGATGCTTCTCTGGAAATGAAAAAGGTAGAATGGTCTTCCTAGAATCGAAATTCAATGCAGAAGTTTACCAACGGGTTCTGGGAAATGTATTAGAGCCCTCTGCGCTGGGGCAGATTCATTTTTCAACAGCGAAAATTGTAAGTATGAACTTGTACTTTTTTTTTAATATGAAAGACTAATATCAAGCTTTTAAATAAGCTACAACTTTTATGACTAAAAATAATATTTTCATTTTTTTTTTATTTCTTAGGTTAAAATGTATTTCGAAGAAAATAATGTCGATGTATTAAGTTGGCCTCCAATTAAGAATATCTGGTCAATAATTAAACTTCAGGCTGCGAAGAAGCGCTCAGAGTCAATTGAAAACCTAAAAAATTTACTCATCCGGACCTGGAACGCCATACCTACTTCCCCATGGAAAAACCTATCTGAATCAATGTCTCGCCGATGTGCAGCTGTAATAAAAGCAAGAGGAGGTCCAACAAAGTACTAAGTAGATAGAGAATGTTTCTGAGAAGCAATAAAAAAACAAAAACACTACACTAATAAACTATTTTTCTTTAACCCCTAAAAATGAGCCAGGTACCTAAAAAGCCATTTTTCGGTCTAACAACTTTTTGCTCCCGTGACCGTCTGTGAAAAATTTTAACATTCTAAATGTAGCATGAAACGACTGAAACCGCATAAGAAAGCAAATCATCATTAAAAAATATGTAGTTATTGCAAAAAATTTGACAAAAATCGAAAAAAAAAGTTTGACCAAAATTTTTCGAACGACACTGTATTATCAACATCATCAACAAAAGTTAAATAGAATACTAGATGCAGTGAAAAGTGACCTCCTTGACCATCAGAATGCGCTGCTACTGCAAAAAAGGTTATGGTGCCTTGAAGTCCGTTCATATTTGGGCAGACATGCCAAATTTCAGTGCGATACTGTCTTTAGTTTTGTTTTGACAGCTGATTGTTGTTGACGTATTTGGCATCATGTTGAGTATGGACAAAAACGATTTTCGTCCTCTCATAAAACATTATTTTTTGAGAGGCAAAACGGCGAAGGAAACAAAAGAAAAGTTGGATAAATATTACGGGGCTAATGCTCCGTCAGATTACACCGTCACATATTGGTTTCGAGAGTTTCGTTGTGGCCGCAACTCCATTACCGATCAAGTCCGCAGCAGTAGACTATCCGATGCGGTTACAGAGGACAATGTCAAAAAAATACATGAAGTGGTGGTGGCTGACCGGAAAGGGAAGGTGCGCGAGCTAGTACTGAGCTCCTGACTAAAAACACGAACGCGACAGCACTTCGTAAAAGTGTTTGGACTTGCTGATGCGGAATCGGGCTGACTTTTCTCGTTGATTGGTAACTGGATTTGGATCCCTCGGACTATTATCTCTTCCCAAACCTCAAAAGATGGCTCATAAATAAAAAATTCAGCTCACGCGAGGAAATCATCGACGCCACGGAGGCGTATTTTGCAGACCTTCCAGAAAATTACTTTTCGGTCGGGATCAAGAAGTTGGAAAATCGCTGGAATAAGTGTATCAAACTACAATAAAAGAGGACTATATTGAATAATATAAAAAAACTTTAAAAAAAAAATTTTTTTTTAATTCCCAAGGAGGTCACTTTTCACTCCATCTAGTATACCAGAGGACACGCAACTTTTACATACAACCGCCGAGAGTCTCCTCGCACATTTTTAAATGCTGAGAATTAACATCAACGCCATGGCCTTTCCAATGTCAATAGACTATCAATATTTTCAAATTTAAATGCTTAATTCACTAACAACTCAAATAATTCGAATGCGCGTTTTATACCTCAAGAGCCCATGGATGTCTGGAGCGGTAAAACAAACATTAGTGGTAATTCTAATCGCTTTAATGTTCGGTGAAGGCAAAATCAGGTATACAGTCTAGAAAGTAGTTTCGCATGACCATTCGCAGTGGTCATTCGCATTCGCACTTAGAATTGTCAATGGGTCATCACGATTCGTACAAATCCATTGCAAAGTACTATTGTTGCAACGCAACAAATATTAAATTTTCATTTTGCCGACGGCATGTCAATTGTGGAGTCCCCGGCGGCAAAACACATGCACATCGCTTTGCAAACTTGGGTGCGCAGAAAATATAGGCAACATAAATAAACATAGACAAATGCTCCCGGCCTTTGTTTTTCCGGCTCCGCCCAGATGCGATGTTTTTCCTTCTGCCAACCTATGAGTAAGCTGCGCATGTGTGGGTGACTTCCCCAGCTGACATAGCGCACTAAGCGAATGCAGCTAATCAACCTGAAAGGGAAAAACCGAAAGAGGTCGTTGACCACCGAAGGTTTCGTGATCACGTACAAGGTCCATGGTTCTCACAAGAAATTTGTTGTTAGAGCAAACTAGTTTGAAAATAAAGAAATAGTAAAAAGAAGAAATATAGTTTGCATTTGTTCTAAGTGTTTATCAAATTGATTTCTTATGCAAAGTGTCCTAGCGATACAACTAAATGATTCATCGGTATATTCTAAGGAAAAAGTCGTTCTACAGTGAGGGTCAATCTCCAATGTTGACATCATATTGGGTCCTTACCTTAATTCGTGCGGTTTTTTTTTTCAAAATTTGAACGTTTATTTAAGAAAAACATGTACAATAGTATTATTCAAAGTGTTGCCCATCTGAAGCTATGACTTTTTCCCATCTTTCTGACAATTTGTGGATCCCATCCCAAAAGAACTGCGCCAGCTTGGCAGCCAAGAATGAATCAAGCCAATTTTTGATATTCTGCTCTGATGTGAACCGTATTTCAGTGAGGGCGTTCTGCATCGACCGGAACAAATGGTAGTCAGAAGGGGCAAGGTCTGGGCTATAAGACGGGTGGGGTAAGACTTCCCATCCACTGTTTTCCAAATAGTTCTTAACCGGAATAGCAACGTGGGGCCGAGCGTTGTCATGATGGAAAATTATTGCCTCGTGTCTGGTCGCATATTCCGGGCGTTTTTCGGCCACTGCTCTCTTCAAATGGATTAATTGTGTTCGGTAGCGTTGTCCATTGATGGTTTCACTCGGTTTTAGTAGCTCATAATACAGCACACCCATCTGATCCCACCAAATACAGAGCAATACCTTCGCGCCATGGATATTCGGCTTTGCCGTTGATTTGGCTGGTTGACCGGGTTTCACATATGATTTTTTGCGCTTGGGGTTGTCGTAATGGATCCATTTTTCATCACCAGTAACAATCCAATGCAAAAATGACTTCCTTTTGTGGCGTTCCAGCAGCATTTCGGACATGCAAAACCACCTTTCGACGTCTCTCGGCTTGAGTTCATGTGGAACCCAATTTCCTTGCTTTTGAATATATCCAGCTGCTTTTAAACGTATTGAAATGGCTGCTTGAGTGACACCCAAAGATTCTGCGAGCTCTTCTTGTATTTGGCAACAATCTTCATAAAGTTCTTCATCTTCAAACTTTTTTGGCTGCCCAGGACGTTCATCGTCTTCCAAGCCAAAATCACCACTTTTAAATCGTGCAAACCACTTTTGGCACGTTCGCTCAGCTAGCGCATGTTCACCATAAACTTCCACCAAAATACGATGACTTTCGGCAGCAGTTTTCTTCATGAAGAAGAACTCCCCGCAAAAACACTTTTTCAGCCACAAAGTTCGACATATTTGAGTGAAAAAAAATTATTGTTGTTTACGCTTCAAATGAATGACATATACTGAAATGACGTACAATGACAGTAGCTTTCCAACGCATGTTTCAATGGAATAATACAAGTTACACCATCTTTTAGCAAACCGCACGAAGTTATAGACCCAATATATCGAGGATTTAAGAAAAGGCTTACTTTCGTGTACCCTGACCCATGTTAACGGAGGAAATTGTTCTGTTAGCACTGATGGTAAAAACCTCGTCTAGGAGAAATACTAGCCTATGTAACTGCGCTTAAATAAAGTTGATATCTTATTTGAGTCTTCAGATATCCAGTTTCTAAACCTGTTCCATTTTTCCTGCCCATGCTAATTTATGACTGTGAGGTGATTTTTCTCCAGAAAATGCGTAATGAACATAACGTTTTACCATTTTTTTTTTATGAAAGTAACAATAGTAATAAAAAAAATCATCAACAAGTCTGCAGAAAGCCCACAGATTTTATGATACTTGGAAAAACCTGCAGCAAGTAAAATTTATAAAAAAGGTTTTTTTTTTTTGCTTTAAACTCCAAAAGCTATGAATGAAAAATTATTTTGTGCGGTTTTAGATAATTTTGTTTAGTACACACAATAATTATAACAGGTGCTCAAAGTGTCCTTCTTGGTTTTGTATGCATACTAAAGCCCGTTTTAGGATTTCAGTGCGAATATTTATTGATGCTAACTGCTGCCTCACTTTTGATGACGCTTCGGGAATACGCTCTTCCAATTCACTTAAAATTGCTATTTCGGTTGAATAGACAAGTTCTTTCATTCTTCTTCATACAAAAAAAAATCCAATAAAGTAAGATCAGGAGATTTTGCAGGCCAGCGAACTGGTCAATTTCTTCCTATACAACAACTACCGTACTCTTCATCTAGCCAATTCTTAACCTCACGACCATGGTGGGCTCAAGCATCGTTCTGTTGGAAATATGATGAACCTATTTGAATCAGTGGAATGTCCTCCAATAGTTCTGGTAAATTATTTCGCATTAACTCCAGATAGTTTGTAGAATTCAGTCTAAGTGGTAGTTTGAAGGGGCCGATTAACTTGTTTCCAATTACACCTGCCATGTATAAAGATTATGAAAATTTATGATCCCATCGCTTGCAAATTGAGATTAGTCCGTCCAAATATTTCTGCTAAGAAACTCATTGTCATCCAAGCTCCCTCCAGCAACCAGTTAGAAAACTCCAGTCTGTTTTCCAAATCATCGTGAAGCAGTTCTTACATAGGTGGTATGGATAAAGATTCTCCATGCAGTACATTAGAAACTTTATGTCTGGAAACATGGAATTGCAAAGCTGTTGCTGATTGATGGATCGGTTGCCACAGCTGCCAGTATTCTTTCATCAACTCTCGCATTAGGTCGTGTATTTGAAATTGATCAAAGTCTTCGATACGTATTTCCAAGCACCCCTTCGCTAGGAAGTCGTCGGCGTCGTGTCGGTTAGGATAAAGTTCATGGTATCTTTGTCGCGCTCTAGTTGAACTTCTATTGCACATCCCATAAACGTAAATAATTCAGGTACGTGTTTGGATCATATTTATGGGCGATTTGCAGACTTTCCATTGAATGCCTGCGAAAAGTGCACATATGACTTGCAAATCACTGATCACTCAATGATAGGTTTATTGATGAATACTTTTTAAAGCAAAAAGACCAGCCGTACCGAAGTTAATAGCCAAAAGCAAAAAACAAGAATTGATTTTATAAAGCTGACAAATCTTCTACGTTATGAGTCCTGGGACGATGTTTACATGGAAAGTGCTGCTTCTGCTTCTTATGATGTGTTCATAACTTGCCTTAATAAATTTATTTCAAATTGCTCCTCTACGGAACCCTTGAAAAAATCTAGAAAAAGACTAAAACCCTGGATATCCAGTCAACTCATTGAAAAAGTTAACGTGAAACATTTCTGCTAAGGGTAACCTTAAATCAGAATGGCAAGTAGTGAGTGATATTCTGAACAAGTCTCGTTCTACAACAAAACCCCATTCAATTTGTGTGAGCAATTGCGAACTGTTTGACAAACTTGACATTGCTAATGCTTTCAATGAGTATTTAACCTCAATAACAAACAGCATACCAACACAAACAGTCCTGAGAAATTGCACTCGTTGTTACAATTCAATAAGTGGGGGTGGTGACCTGTCGCAATATACGAGCTTTGCCTTCGAACCTATCACTGCTTTAGAGCTCCTAAAAGCAATTGGATCCCTAAAAAATTCGAACTCTTGTGGCTTTGATAATATTTCAAATATACTTGTTAAACAAATAGCATACTATGTGATTGACGTCCTGGCAGTCATTTTTAATCGCAGCATAATTGCAGGAACATTTCCCGTGGCACTCAAATGCGCCGACGTAATTCCGCTGTTTAAAAAAGGCTCTGCAGACGATATGAAAAACTATAGGCCAATTCCACTTCTGACCACTTTTAGCAAAATATTCGAAAAAGTTATTAAAGAGAGAATAATGCCTTACTTGGAAAAAATTGAGTTTTTCAATCCAATGCAATTTGGTTTTCAGCAGGGTAAATCTACCGAAGACGCTCTTCTAAATTTTTGCTCAAATATTTTCTCTAACCTTGATGGTAAAAAATTCACGGCTGGTTTATTTGTTGACATCACAAAAGCCTTTGACATGGTCAACCATACTATACTGTTGGATAAAATGGAAAAAGCGGGTTTTCGTGGGTTCATACTAGAGTGGCTTAGATCATACCTATCAAACAGATCTCAAAGAGTGAAGATTGATGGTGTGAGAAACGAGATTCGTTTTTTCAGTTTGAGAGTTCCTCAAGATTCTGTGTTGGGACCCATTTTATTTCTAATTTATATAAATTCACTGTGTTCACTAAACTTCAGAAGTAGAATTACGGCGTTTGCAGATGATGTTGGCTGCTCATATGGCTCTGAAAGTGGCTTGGATTTAATGTCCGACATTAATTGGGATCTTAATCTATTAAGAATTTGGTTCGCAGAGCTCAATTTGAAAATTAGCTCAAAGACAAAAATAATGTTTTTTAACCTAGCTTCTCCAATGAGTATGAATGCGGACGTTTACTTCCACGCATCAGAATGCCACTTCCAACATTTTGTAGCAGTCTTAACTGTAGTGATAATTGCTTTTTAATTGAGGAAGTAGACGAGTTTAAGTATCTTGGGCTCACAATTGATTCTAGGATGTCATTTGCAAGCCACGCAGAGTCCCTAAAGAAATATTTTCGAAATACCCTGCGAAACTTTTTTTATCTAAAAAATTTTTGTTCAAAGCAATTATTAGAAATCATTTATTATGGTGTCTTTCACGCTAAACTCCAGTATGGAATTGTTTGTTGGGGGCACGTGTATCTGAATAAAATAAAGCCTTTACTAGTCTTACAAAAAAGTGTAGTGAGGAAAATCTGTAACAAGAATCACTGTTTTGTGATATGACAATTCTTCCAGTTCGTCATTTGTATTGTTTTAAAGTGTTGAAAACGTTCTTTCAGAGATTAGGAAATTTAAATTACAGACTTATATCTGATTACAATCTACGGAGAAACTTTTCTTATGTTGTGACTGTACCCGTTTTCCGTACAATTGCATTTCGTAATTTTTATAATATCTCTTCATGTCGACTATTTAACAAGCTCCCTTTAAATATTAAAATGATAAGAATTTCTGGAATGTTTGAAAGGTCCATAAGGTCTTGGCTTTTTAATTATGATTCACAGAACGTGGAATACCTTCTCTCT
Organism: Volucella zonaria; assembly: GCA_963966105.1. Taxonomy (NCBI): domain Eukaryota; kingdom Metazoa; phylum Arthropoda; class Insecta; order Diptera; family Syrphidae; genus Volucella; species Volucella zonaria. The sequence continues at coordinate 118,220,720 of OZ014532.1, forward strand.
GATATTCTTGTGTAAATAATGGTTCTTTTTTTCTTCTAACTTCCTCTTAATTTTTCTTTATTTTTATGTAGTTCTTTTATTTTGATTTGCATCCTTCACTTTTCTTTGTAAATATAATTGTATCTCAAATTAACTTGTTCTTTGAATGTAATTAAATGGATCACCCCACCCACATATTAATAATATTAAAACCCATTGAAGTGGCATTTGTCACTATTTTAATACTTTATGTATAGAAAATATAAAATGTAATTTTTTTTTAATATACATAATGAATTATTGTGTTCAAATCAAGTAAATTTTACACATGTATTATATATAATGAAATAAAAAATACTACGACTACTACTACTACTACTACTACTACTAAAATAATGTCTGCGTATTTTTGATTTGTAAATGCAGACATTTCAAATAGCGTTTCTAAGCAACCGTAACCTTGGCGTAAAAAATTAATGATGATGATGAATTAATTTTATTTGTAATCTTTTATACCATTTTGGTTTGGTAAATTTTCCAAACAGACCTTCATACCCCAGACCTAACTCTTTCTGAGAACTTTTAAGGAAGAGGGTAAGGAAATGACAGTTTTTGACAGGTAGTCAAATAAACGAACACGCTTTAAAACTTTTTGACAGCTATGCAATTTTAATAAATTACTGGAAAATTATTAGTTCTTGGAAAACCCTTCTTATTGTCAACTGTTGTTAGAAACGTAAGTAAAAAATTATAAATTCCTTTTTTTACCTGCTGCAGGTTTTCTCAAGTATCATAAAATCTATAGGGTTTTCTGCAAACTTGTTGATGATTTATTTTATTATTATTGTTACGTTCATAAGAAAAAAAAAATAGTAAAACGTTATGTCTACTACACATTTTTTGGAGAAAAGTGACCTCAAAATCAAAAATTATTGTAGGATGGGCAAGAAAAATGAAATAGACGTTGAAATTGGATATCTAAAGACTCAAATGAGATATCAACTTTTTTTAAACGCAGTTACAAAGGCTAGTATTTCTTCTAAAAAACAAAGTTCGCGACGAAGTTTCTATCAATAGTATTAACAGAGAAATTTTCGTTAACATGGGTCAGGGTACACGAACGTAAGCCTTTTCTGAAATCCTCGATAAATGGTGTCAATATTGGAGATCGGCCCCTACTGTAAAACGACTTTTTTTCTTAGAATATACCCATGAATCATTTCCCAAATTATCCCTTACGAATTAGGGGACGCGTTGTATACCTATATGTTATGCTGTCGGTGGTCGTGATAGCCAAAACGCTTGGCTGGGTCGTGCGGAGGTTCCAGGTTCAAATCACGGAATTCTTTATTGTTTTTTTAGGGCCCCCGCCCAATTATCAAGGCTTCGCCCATCAATGACGTTTTCTAATAAAAATCGAGGGCAGAGCATATTACTAGTCTTATCGTATCCATCTTCAGATGACGCCTCTGAAGGTTGCTACGATTTGACCAGTTACAAGTTGCCGGTCATAGGTCTTGTTGGCGGCTGGACCACCGGTAGTCCCTACCAGGACTTAAATCACGGTACCATGGGAGTCAGGAGCCCCCCGGATTTCGGTCCGGGCCTGACTTGTTAGAGGTAGGCCCCCTTGTGGGAGCGTCATGGTGGCTGTGGTTTAAACCCAAATCGCGGGAACGGGTCTAACCCATTGTAGAGTTGCAAAAAAGTACTGGGTGCTGTGACCCTAAGAACAGTAAGAGGTTTTAGGTCAGCCTCGACTCATACCAAGGGTGGAACTTGTGCCTCCAACACAGTTCCGAATTGGTATCAAGGGATTGACGGAAAGCGATGGCAAGTCGTATCCTTGCTCCCATGGCATAAAGGGTGTTTTTCTTTTAGAGGCAAACTACAAATTCAATATAAAATAAAACACTTTGTCTAATATTAATGTCTATGATATTAGATTTATTTAATAGATAATTTTATGCCATTAGTGTTTAAATATGATATAACGCATATTCGCGCCATGACTAGCTCGAATGAAGCGCAATCGTGAAGTCAAATTTTCCACAACTTTACCGAATATTAACACGGCAATGTCGACTTCCAAAACGTCCAACGTCTCAGGCTTATCGGCATAGACTAGGGACTTTACATACCCTCAAAAAAAGTAATCTAAAGGTGTAAGATCACAGAAACGTGGATGCCAGTTCACAGGTCCTTTACGCGAAATTGTGCGCCCAGCAAATGTTTCCCGCAATAAATTGATGGTGTCGCGCGCCGTGTGGCATGTTGCGCCATCTTGTTGACACCAAAGCTCTGCCACGTCAATACCATTCAACTGAGGAACGATGAAGTCAGAAATCATGTTTCTATAGCGCTCTCCATTGACGGTAACATTCTGGCCGGCATCATCCTTAAAGAAATATTGGCCGATGATTCCACCAGCCCATAAAGCATACCAAACAGTGAGTTTTAATGGTTGTAAGGACGTTTCGGTAAAGGCTTCTGGGTTTTCTCTACTCCAAATTCGGCAATTTTGCCGAAATGGACCTCATCGGAGACCAAAATTTTGAGTTGAAAATGAGGATTAAGCTGAATCATGTTTTCGGATAACTCACCGAACCTACGACGCCTATAATGGTCACGCTATTTCAACTCTTGCACAAGCTGAATCTTATAAGCTTTTAAGCCAAGACCTTTCCGTAAAATCTTCCACAAAATGGATGGACATAGCTCCAATTGCTGTGCACGTTGGCGAATCGACTCATTCGGATTCTCCTCAACACTTCGCTCCACAACGCCAATGACTTCTTCTATTAGTCGCCCTTGGGGATGCGTATTATCCACTAGAGTGTGATGCTTGGTGCGAAAACGATTCATCTTGTTCCGAATAACTTGCTCAGTTGGACGATCATGTCGACCGTAAAATGGACGTATCGCACGATAAGTTAGGCGGACCGGACCACGATTTTCAAAATAAGTTTGCACAACTTGCACGCGTTGTCCTGGCGTTAATCTATTCATCGTAAAATGGCAAAACATACTAACCACAAATCAACTGTCAAATTGGCAATCTCTAGAAACAGTGTTGCCAGTTTAAAAACCAAACCTCTAAAAAAAACACCCTTTATACGTACATACAGGCGTTGACAACTAATTAGAAACGATAGCATTATTGTTGTACTTGCTAATATTTTAATTGTTTTTAATAACATAACGGTATACTTCTTGCTTGTGTCACTTCTGTTTTTATTCCTCTTCTTAGAAAATGTATTCCCATCTTGCCAGATTATATGGTTTGTATAACAGTAATACATTATTTGAAAAATTTAACTCGGTGGGGTGACAGCTAATTAGAAACGATTTTGTTTAAGCTAAAGTTCATTCAAACTTGTGTAGTTATTCTAAGTATTACATAATATTTTGGTAAGTATAATGTTAATTTACATTTGTAAACGTAAATTCAACAAATAAAATTGTGGTAGAAAGCTGTTTTCGAAATGGGCAACGGCAAGAGTTACACACCGGAGACGCGTAAGGCTATTGCTGAGCTAAACAAAGCGTGACTCTCCTACCAAGGAATTGCAACACAGCTAAAATGTTCTAAAAAGATGGTATTTGATGCAATTTCAGATTCTCGTAAGTATGTCACCACAGAAAATGTTCCCCGCCAAAAAAGACCCCGCAAAACCACACAACGTATAGACAAAAAAATTATTCGGTTGTCGAAAGCGGATCCGAGGAAAAGTGCTAAGGTCATCCAACGGGAAATTAGGGATCAAGCCGACATCAGTATATCCAAGAGAACTGTTGCACGTCGTTTGGCGGAAGCTGGATTTCATGGGATTCTTGCACGGAAGAAGCCGTTGGTTAAATTTTCTCAATGAAAACGCCGTATCGAGTTTGCTAAGGCCCATGCTTGTTGGACGGCAAACCAATGGAAATTTGTGCTCTGGAGTGACGAAACGAATATCAATCGGATTGGTTCGGACAGAAGAAGGTACGTCCGACGACCAAAAGGCAAAGAACTTGATCCCAGGTGCACTTCTCCAGTGATAAAACATGGCGGTGGATCAATTTGCATCTGGGGCTGTTTTTCTTGGAACGGCGTTGGCCCAATTCTGAAAAATGTAACGCTACCGTGGGCTGAGGAAAACATGCCGGTTATTTGGTCATTCCAACAAGACAATGACCCTAAGCATACCACAAAGCTCACAAAGCAATTTTTCGAACGAAGCTCCATGCGTGTACTTTACTGGCCATTATCGAGTCTGGACTTGAATCCGATTGAACATCTTTGGACGGATGTTAAGAATGCCGTCAGTACACAAAACATTTCGAACTTGGATATTTTGTTTAAAAAGGTAAAGGAAGCGTGGTATGCGATTCCGGTGGAGAGATGCCGAGGCCTCATTGAGTCTATGCAAAGCCGTTGTGGAGCTGTTTTGAAGCAAAGGGAGTTTCCAACCAAGTATTAATCATGAAAAGACCCTATGATAAGTTTCAAGACTATTTGTGCAGATTATCTTACATTTTCTTGTTTTTCAGCGTTCGTTTCTAATTAGTTGTCCCAGGTAAATTTGAGACCTTGACGCAAAAGTATTAAATAAAAGAAATGTGCCAAGAAATTTTTACTAATTGTGTTTTTTTTCCTTTATTCACATAATAAGGATATGTAAGAAAAAAATTGAAAATGAAAAAATAATGAAACATATTAAAAAATACTGAACCTTTTAATTGAAAATATCGTTTCTAATTAGTTGTCAATGGCTGTATATATAAAACATCTAGTTTCAGTGAGGGTGAATTAAAGTTTCTTGTCGATACCGGCAGCAACAGATCCTTTATTAGAAACAGAACTCGCATAGTCCGCATTGAAATTAGGGCAATATTTATTACACATTGTATATTAGTAAAGCAAAAGGTCTTAAAAAATTCAATACCAAGAAGAAACCTTGCGTTTGAAACCTTTAGGGATTAGAATTGATTTAAAAAAGTTGATTTTAGAATCAAACAACAGAAATATTTCCTCACATTTTCAGCCAAATATGATTTGACAAGTACTCGTATACGTGATCTAATCAAGAAGATATGTTCCTTGCCAGTAGATGTAGAATCAAATAATATTTACATAAAACCCACATACATTAGAAAGTAATACCAGAAGCGATATACCTTGCGAAGGAATGGTTTTCTTGTATTGAGGTAATTAATACCTCAGAATGCGAACGAACACTTATAATCGAGAAACCAATTGAAGCGTTTTTGTTAGACAACCATGAACTTATTAAGGTTAATACGTTTTCAGTAGCTGACATACAAAGTTCTAAGAACACAAATATATGTATGTTATATGTATGATCTTATTAAGACTGCACATTTAAATATTGAGGAAAAACGAGTTTTGAATGGATTGTGTAGGCAATAGTATGATATGTTTTTTCAAGAGGGACACTACCTGTCATTTTCGAATCTAGTTAAACACTCAATAAAAATCTAGGACGATGTACCTATTCACTCCAAGTCATACCGCCCTATATTTTACGTGAAAAGATTCATAAGCAAATAATTGATCTTCTTGAGCATGAAATTACACGCCAAAACGTTTCACCTTGGTCATCATCTGTTTGGATCGTTCCGAAGAAGAAGTGAAAAGATGGTTGATGATAAATATCCGCTTCCTAATATTATTGAGATTTTTGATAAGCTTAGCAGATATGTTTATCGATCTTTACACAAAAGTCATAGGTTGATAAGGAGAGGTAGTTAAGGTGTATATCCCTAGTAGACCTAGAATTCGCACCTGGATCCTCCCCAGAAAACATTCTGAAGATCATTAGGCTTAGTAACCTGTCCCTTCCGACTCAAGACTGACATGACGCAAAACTGGAAGAAGTAAGGGGCCCTTATAGATGCGCACTAATCCTGATCAATAAGGAATACCTTAACAATCTAGCGCAGACCAAAGACATGATTCGGTTCGATTTCGAGTCTATAAACCTAAGAGTTTGCAAAAAGTGTGAGCTGGATGCTGATACGTAAAACCCACCTACTTTAACTGAAATTGCAAATTCAGCCTCAGATCTTGGAGCGTAGATATCCTTTCTTGAATTAAATAGCGACGACGGTCTCCACCTCTGACACCCTGGCTGAGATGGAAACCGATGACGAATTAAAAAAAGATCCTCTACGATAAGATGATGAGGATGAGCTCTTGGGCACATGTTCAGAATCGGAGGACTCGAACAAAACCGTGGTAAAGGCTTCGTTGGTAGGCTGTAGCGATGATGCTATGGTTTCTTCATATTAACCTCCAAAAACGCAGAAGACATCATCCTAATCCAGAACTTGCGATACCTGAAAAGTGAATACTATACAAGAGTGGCAAAGGTAATATTGGAACTTGTTTACTAGTTATACATAGGTTTAATATATTCTTATTTCTTAAGCTTGGCCACGACCATGTAGGCTCTCTCCCTGGTGATAACCTAGAAAGTGTGGCACTGGAAGCTAGAAGGCTAAAAACTGACCACGGTATGAGGCAGTACCGACACCAACGATAGAGGTGAGTTACTTTTTGATTATTGGGTTTTTTTTCCAAAATTTGAACGTTTATTTAAGAAAAACATGTACAATAGTATTATTCAAAGTATTGCCCATCTGAAGCTATGACTTTTTCCCATCTTTCTGGCAATTTGTGGATCCCATCCCAAAAGAACTGCGCCGGCTTGGCAGCCAAGAATGAATCAGGCCAATTTTTGATATTCTGCTCTGATGTTAACCGTATTTCAGTGAGAGCGTTCTGCATCGACCGGAACAAATGGTAGTCAGAAGGGGCAAGGTCTGCGCTATAAAGCGGGTGGGGTAAGACTTCCCATCTACTGTTTTCCAAACAGTTCTTAACCGGAATAGCAACGTGGGCCCGAGCGTTGTCATGATGGAAAATTATTACCTCGTGTCTGGTCGCATATTCTGGGCGTTTTTCGGCCACTGCTCTCTTCAAACGGATTAATTGTGTTCGGTAGCGTTGTCCATTGATGGTTTCACCCCGTTTTAGTAGCTCATAACACCCATCAGCACACCCATCTGATCCCACCAAATACAGAGCGTTACCTTCGCGCCACGGAAATTCGGCTTTGCCGTTGATTTGGCTGGTTGGCCGGGTTTCACATATGAATTTTTGCGCTTGGGGTTGTCGTAATGGATCCATTTTTCATCACCAGTAACAATCCGATGCAAAAATGACTTCCTTTTGTGGCGTTCCAGCAGCATTTCGGACATGCAAAACCGCCTTTCGACGTCTCTCGGCTTGAGTTCATGTGGAACCCAATTTCCTTGCTTTTGAATATATCCAGCTGCTTTTAAACGTTTTCAAACGGCTGCTTGAGTGACACCCAAAGATTCTGCGAGCTCTTCTTTCCTCTGGCAACAATCTTCATAGAGTAATGCTTCCAGTTCTTCATCTTCAAACTTTTTTGGCTGCCCAGGACGTTCATCGTCTTCCAAGGCACTTTTGGCACGTTCGCTCAGTTCACCATAAACTTCCACCAAAATACGATGACTTTCGGCAGCCGTTTTCTTCATATTAAAGTAATGAAGAAGAACTCCCCGCAAAAACACTTTTTCAGGCACAAAGTTCGACATATTTGAGTGTTGACATGTTCCAATGGAATAATAACAATGGAATAATACAAGTTACGCCATCTCTTAGCAAACCGCATGAATTAAGTTATAGACCCAATACATGAAAACTTTTCGCCGCATATTTTTAATGTTCTGCCTGTGCTTAAATTTGGATACCTAACCTTGATTAGTTCTGAAATTCGGAGCTTCTGTTTTTTTTTTATAATGAGCGCGCGTTCAAGGGGTTTGTGTACCCTTAAAATGTTTGTACACAGCGCGGTCGAAGGAAATTTAAAGAGGAAGAAAATACAGGTACCGATGTACATTGTTTTTAAATATTTGCAAGTTATAACGACCAGGAAATACAGATATTGGAAGGGCACTCCATAAGCGAGTTGTACGGCTTAGGAAAGAAACACAATATTTTAGAGTACGTCCGAAAATGGGCTTGAGGGTATACTGATGAACATTCATAGCGAGACGGGTGTTACGGTTGAAAGTTTGAATAGACGGAATGCTACTGGCGATTTCAATGGAGCACTGGTGGTGGAAATAGCGATAGAACAGAGAGAGAGACGGCACATTACGTCGGTGTTCATTGTTTGAGTGGTATGTAGTATGTCTTATGAGTTTTATCGCGCAATTTTGAATCCTATCTAGCAGGTGCAGAGATGTTTTAGAAGTACTTGACCAGTTGTGGGCATTGTACTCCAATTTTGGGCGGATGAATGCCTTATATATTGTGGGCAGATCAGAGGTGGTAAAATATTTCTAACATCGCTTGAGGAAACTTAGAAATTTCGCAGCATTTTTGGCGACATCGAATATGTGGTCATTCCAACTTAAGGTGTCACTGACACATATACCGAGAATGGAAAGTTTATCAGTTTCGACAATGCAAGTGCCACCCATGGATAATGGCTGGGTATTTGATAACAGCAGACAGCATTGAGTTTTGGAAGCATTGAATTCCACTCGGTTGATAGTTACTCAATTGTTTATGCTGTTAATATCGGAATTTACAGAGCTTAACATACGCTGACGTTCTCGTTCTACAGCCGAAGAGCAGGGGCGTGACTACGGGAACGAATATGAAAAGCAGAGAGTACTGTCATCAGCAAAGGAATATATTGGATTAGAGGTAGCAGATAAGAGATCATTAATGAAAATTAAAAAGAATGTCGGAGACAGAATGGAACCCTGGGACACACCAGCATTTATTTTGTGAATTTCAGACTTGAAACCGTCTAAGACAACTTGAATTGAACGTTGAAAGGTAATTTCTAAACCATTGAAGAGGAGAGTCGTCGATTCGAAAAGCACGCATTTTTAACAAAAGAGCCTGATGCCAAACTCTGTCAAATGCCTTAGAAATATCAAGTGCGACTATCTTGCTTTCGCCAGATTGGTGTGGACTTTGGTTCCACTTTTCGGAGAGACATGCCATCAGATCATCAGTAGACCTGTTGCTACGAAAGCCGTACTAACGGTCATTGAGAAGTTTTTATGTTTCGAGATATTTCAATAGCTGACGGTTTATCAGCGTTTCCATGACCTTGGAAAGAAGGGACGTAAGTGCAATAGGTCTATAGGAGGAGAGAGAAGAAGATTCGCCTTTTTTAGGGACGGACGGGACAAATGCTGTTTTCCATCTGGTCGGAACCAGTCCTAAAGAGTAGGATTGATGAAAAAGCTTACGCAGTGGTTTTGCCAGCGAAGAAAGAAGGGGAGATATACCATCTAAGCCAACGCACTTATGTATATTAAGATCTTTGAATTGCAGATTGAGGTGCTTTGCTTTTCGCAGAGTAAATCTGTTGAAACTGGAACGTGGTTCTGTCTTTGCATTTGTAGCCACTCGAACAATTCATTTTCCATTTTAGGCATTTCAGATTTCCTAAGCGTCTTCCTCTTCCCAGGTCCAGATTCGGTTTTTTGGAAATTGTCCAACAGCTTCTTCGAATTTAATTTTATTCCGGTAATTGTTGACCTTAACACTCCATACTCATATTTTTCAGCTAATGCAAATCCAGGAGGTCACTCTCTGAACTGCAGCTACATTCGAAACCTTAAAGTATGTCTAGACACATAAAAGTTAGTTAATCCCTAATATCGCACGCAAATCTAACAAAAGAAAAAAGAGAAATATAAAAACTTTTACAAAAGAAATTCACATCTTAGATTCCGAACATTTCGGAAGTTCACATTATAGAGATAAAAATGTAAAGCGTTGACGGTTTACATTTTAGACAAATTGACATTATCGATAATTCATCCTTTTTAACAATAATAGACACATTTTCAAAGTTTTCTAGCGCATATTTATTTCATGCCAGAAATAGTAGAAACATAATCAGATCATTGAAACGTTGTTTTGCCCATCACGGTATCCCTAAGAAGCTCGTAACCGACAACAACAGCTTTAGCTGAAGACTTTTTATGCGATTATAATATTGATTGAACAATATGGAAATTTCTCTCTTGAGCGGTTCCATTCAACTGAATTAGTTAGAAAAATAAAACCACAAAACAAAGAAAAAACAATATCTGAAGTTGTCGATGAAGCAATTCTGATATACAACAATTCCATACACTCAACTGTCTCCATTTGAATTAGTTTCTGGTCATATACGAGTAAATAAAAGCACACCATTTCCATCTCAATTTTTACCAAAGACAGAACAGGATTATTTAAATGAATACATAAAAAGCTATGAAGGTCTAAGCAAATTAAGTTAAGAAACACAGCCTTAAGAATAAGCACGATAAAATCCATACGCTTAGATTGTATATGAGCAGAACGGTAGGAGAAATAAATTGTCTCCTAGGTACACAGATTACGAAGTACAAAAAAACATAAACATAAATATAAACAAAAAAATTAAGCCCAGGCGTAGAATAATTTGATTAAGCAGTAGGCAGACGGCTTCAACAGTAAATAAATAAGTAAAGGATCTTTCATAAAGCGCTTCCAATCTTTAAATTTAAATACAACAAGTGTGTGTGAGATATCATCAACATTTTATATTCGTTTGAAAGGACTATCGCTGCCATTATGTATTATGGGTGGCGCGCATTCGGAATGTCCAATTTCCCATGATTTTTGCGCATAAATCAGGTTAAATTTAACTGTTCTGTTGGATTTGAGGGCTGCTGTGATATGTGGCTTATTTGCATAGACTTCCGACTTCAGAAAACCCCACAAGAAAAAGTCTAACGCGACCAAATGGCACGATCTCGGTGCCCAGTTCACATCATCTCCACGTGAGGTGACCATGCCCTCGAATCGTTCGTGCAGAATTTCCAATGTGGCCTGAGCTGTATGGCACGTAGTGCCGTCCTGTTAAAACCACATGTCGTTGGTGTCTATATCATTCAATTCAGGCCAAAAGAAGTTGGTAATCATCGACCTATAGCGCTCGCCGTTGACGGTGATGGCCTGGCCGACGTCAACGTCTCAAAGAAATACGGACCGATGACGCCGCCAGCCCAAAATCTACACCAAACAATGACTTTTTCGGGATCCATTGGACGCTCTTGGATCTTACGTGGATTGGTATTGTCCCAAATTCGACAATTTTGTTTGTTGACGTACCCATTCATCAAGAAATGGGCCTCATCGCTGAAGAAAATTAGGGCCAGAGCCCATTCAGCAAACCCACGTCGTTGTCTATGGTCGTTTACCTTCAGCTCCTAGGTGAAATCGACTGCCTCGGATTCTCCTGGACACTGCCAGGGGCAGCGCCGATGACTTCGGCAGATCTTGCGTTTCGTCAATGTACGGGTGTACGTTTACTAAACCAGTGGACTCAAATTTACCCACCACGCTGCGAATAGTCCTTTCGCTAGGACGATTATGGCGACAGTAAAATGGGCGAAGCGCGCGGAACGTTGCAAGAACAGAACACCCATCTAGATAAAAAAAATTTATCATTGAACGCAATGCCCGCCCATGGTAATTTGGCAAAACAGACAGCCAATTTAACAGATGTAGCTTCAATAATATGGCCGCTATCAACTGTAAAAGTTCGGAAGTCCCTATTGGAAGACCCTGTCCATACATATGCACATGTATTCAAGCATACACAGTTAGATATGTACCTAGGTCGTGAATGATAGTGTGTTGAGGTTTTTTGACAAGGGAAATATTTTTTAAAATTTTTAATTTCTTTTTTTTTTAGAAATCCCTGATACCAGATTTCGTTCCTTTTTGTCTGCCTTCATTACGGAAAATTTTGCAAGCAAATGCTGATGTTAACGTGCTAATGTCTAGCTAAGAACACTTCACAATCATTTCTTTGCCGTTTCGCGTTATACCAGCATGTTTTATAAAAACGCAGCTTGAAACGGGAGAATAAATAAAACACGACAAGTTCGGTTAAAAGGTGGCCAAGAAGAGAGAACCGGAAAAGGATTTATTTTACAAAATGACGGATATTTATATAAAGCGTTTAGTTAACTAATTCATACATGTTCGGGTAACAAGTCATACATTCCAACATATCTCAACAGCATGGATACAATGCGCAATTAAGTGCCCCTTCTACTTAACAAAAATCAGGGGCGGCAAGTGGACAATTATGACATTTCTGACGATAAAGCGATCACCTTATTCCTAAAAGAACCGTATGGCAATACAAGAAAGCCAATTGATCCTACAAGACCAACACGACAGAGGAAAACCGAAAAAAGTTCAAACGAGCCAGGAATGACTGCAACGTCTTGCTCAAGCGCGTGAAATTTCTTTACGACTGAGGCAAAAAATACTACATTGTCCGAAAGGTAGTAAAAGTCAAAAAAATTAGAAATTCTGCCTTATCCTCCATCTCAACACACATTTACAATGACATTCCAGCTGTCAGCTCTTTGGAAAAAGATCAAAGATCTTAACATCCACAAATCCGCTGGTCCAGATGGCATATCTCATACTATTTAGGACTCTTTCCGACCAGATAGAAAACAGCATTTGTCCAATCCGTCCCTAACTAAAAAAGGCTAATCTTCTCCCCTCTCCTCCTACAGACCCATTGCACTTACGTCCCTTCTTTCCAAGGTCATGGAAACGTGGATAAACGTGGATATCTCGAAACATGAAAACTTCTCAATGACCGGTAGTACAGTTTTCGTAGCAACAGGTCCACTGGTGATCTGATGGCATATCTCACCGAAAAGTGGAACCAAAGCGTACATCAATCTGGTGAAAGCAAGATAGTTGTACTTGATATTTCTAAGGCATTTGACAGAGTTTGGCATCAGGCTCTTTTGTGCTTTTGGAATTGACGACTCTCCTCTTCAATGGTTTAGAAATTACCTTTCGGAACGTTCAATTCAAGTTGTCTTAGATGGTTTCAAGTCTGATATTCACAAAATAAATGCTGGTGTGCCCCAAGGCTCCGTTCTGTTTCTGACACTCTTTTTAATTTTTATCAATGATCTATTGTCTACCACTTCTAATCCAATATATTCCTTTGCTGATGACAGTACTCTCTGCTTTTCATATTCCTTCCCGGAGTCACGTCCCTTTGGCTGTAGAACAAGAACGACAGCGTATGTTAAACTCATTAAATTCTGATATTAGCAACAGAACCAATTGGGGAACTATCACCAGAGTGGAATTTAATGCTTCGAAAACTCAATTCTGTCTGCTGTTATCAAATACCCAGCCATTATCCATGAATGGCACTTGCATCGTTGAAACCGAAAAACTTTCCATTCTCGGTATGTGTATTATGACCACATATTCGATGTCGAAAAAAATGCTGCGAAATTTCTAGGTTTCCTCAAGCAATGTAAGAAATATTTCACACCCTCTGAGGCGTTTATATGCCCTAAATTGGAGTCCAATTCACACATCTGGTCAGGTGCTCCTAACACCTCTTTGAACTTGCTAGATAGGATCCAAATCCGTGCCGTAAAACCCATAGGTGATGACAATATCACACAATCATTCAACACTCGCGAAGACAGACGTAATGTCTCACCTTGTTGTATCCAGTGCTCCACCGAAATTGCCAATAGCATTCCACCCATTCTATCTTTTAACCGCAACACCCGTCACGCTATAAATGCTCATCAGTATACCTTCAAGCCCACTTTCGGACGTACTCTAAAATTCCTTCCTAAAGTTTGTTCCCTAGTCACTATAGTTTGCAAACATTTAAAACCAACGCACATTGGTATCTCTCTTTTTTCCCTCCCTAACTTCCCCTCGCCCACGCTATGTGCAAACATCTTAAGGGTACACAAAATCCCTTGTACGCGAGCCAATTATCCTTCAAGTCTCGAATTCCAGAAAAAAAATTATTAGCATGGAGCGGTAGTGCTCTCTATCTACTGTAACCGACTCTCCGGCATCACTTCGTAAGGAGTACGGCCCAGTGACACCTTCGGCATGCAGAACACACTAAACAGTCAATTTTTTCGGATACAATATGTAGCTGCTACTGGAACTTTCAAGCTGCTCACTTGACCAAGTGCGATAATTTTACTTATAAACATATGCCTTCAGTTTTCGGTGATAATCTGGACCCTTTCCCATTTCCAATAGAGCCCAATCAGCGAAAGTTCGACTTACATGACGATCATTTGACTTAAGCTGTTAAATCTATAGTGATCACTGTACTTTAAAGCTCTCTATGGGAACTTCATAGCTAGTTGTTCGTCCTCTACAATTGAACCAACACTTCTGTTATAGTCCGTTTCAAATCACCGTGCAATTGGAAAGATGCGCAAAGAGATTTTGGAAGTGCATGCTATTCATCTGCTTACTGGAAAATGCTATTTACGAAACGGCTGAACTTTCTCCACTTCCTTTAATATTTAACCGCAATACTTCCTGCAATAAATGTATATGTAATAAAAAAGGATCTAATTCGAACACACATTTTTTATGAAAAGGGTTAGGTAAAAAATATATATTCTGACTATTTTTTGCGAATATATGTTAAATGCTCAAAAATGGAGTTTTAGAAAAACCTTTGCAAGGAGTAGAAGTAAGAAAAAAGTAAATTTATATAGAATGGACTGCTTTAAGCCAGGAAAGCCTTTAACACGCCAAGCAAAAGTGCTTACGCTGAAACGCTGAATTTACCACAAAAACTTGGATTATGAAAACAACCATGCAACTGAAGCTCCTACGAGAACAGCTGTAAGGAAAACATCTGAATCTGCTGGAGTTTCGCATATGACCATATACAAAATATTAAAGAACAAATTGGAACCCAACAAGAAAATTAGTCATCGGCACCGGATCACTGGATTAGATGATTAGAATCCATCAAAAGGATGATCTACTCCTTCCACCAATTTGACAAGAAAGTCGAAACATTGAGCGCCCTTAGGGAACTAATTCGTCAAGAACTGGAAATTAGGATAAGCAAGACATCTCTTTGGAGGTATCTGAAAGCCAAAGGATTGATTTTTCGTAAGATGGAAGACAATAAGAAAATCCCTTGTGAAAGGACGGAAGTGAAAATTCAAAGGTTAAGATATATATCATATATACATAGCTCCCATACAAGAGGAATGTCTTCGGCTGATGGAAGTACGGAAGGATTAAAAAAAACCCTATTGGAAAAGGATCTCGGCTTATAATTGCACACGCTGGTGGTTCAAATGGGTTTGTCAAAAATTGTCTTCTAATCTTTAAATCTGGATCGAAGTCGGGTGACTATCATGATGAGATGAACTTTGACAATTTCTCAAAATGGTTAAGAGATCCAGTAATGGACCAGCTACAGGAACCGTCGATTATTGTAATGGACAACGGCCCCTATCATCATAGATTAAAGAACCGAGCACCAACTTCATCCGCAACGAAATTGGAGTTAGTTAATTGGCTAGTAGAAAATAATGTTGTACATAGCTCTTCAATGCTGAAGATTGAACTGTATGATTTAGTTCGACAAAACAAGACATCCCCGCAGCATCAAATAGACGACTTGATTAGACCAGCAGGCCATGAGGTACTCAGGCTACCACCATACCATGCAGACTTAAACCCAATTGAGTTTATATGGTGTATTGTAAAATCAAGAGTGTCGGGTAGAAACACCACATTTAAGCTGGATGACATCAAGAAAATAGCAGAATGCAGAAATTACTGTCGAGGAATGGAAAAACACATGCGATAAGGCCATAAGAACAGAAGAATGTTATTTGAGCTATGAACTGAGTATCCCAACTGACCTTGTCAATGGCAATTTCCCTCTCATTTTATACAGGGTGAATGACTCGAACTCCAACTTTTTAAAATGCTATAATTTTTTTTATTTTTTGATAAATTTTATTGTGCCAAAGCAAAAAATGTTGGAAAATATATCAATTTTCAAATTGTATCAGTAGTTTTCAATATGTCCACATTTGGCGCGAATAATGGCCTTGAGACGGCCGAAGAAAGCATCGCACGCTGCACGCAAGTGGCTCTGCGGTATTTTGGCCCATTCCCGGCGGAGTGCTTGTTTGAGGTGGTCCATTTTTTTAGTGCCAACCTTCGCCTTCACAATACCCCAGACAGAGAAATCCAACGGATTTGCATCCGGAGAATTTGCAATCCCTTGTGTCGAAGAAATGAAGTGTGGAACATTGTTTTTTAACCAATCTTGGTTGATGCGAGCTTTGTGAGACGGTGCCGAGTCTTGTTGAAATATCCACCGTCTCCGACCGAAATGATTGTTTGCCCAAGGCTTCAATACTGCCTCTAAGACAGTTTCACGGTATACGATCGCATTAATTTTGACGCCACGGTCCAAAAATATGAGCGGAGAGCAACCATCGGCGGTTATGGCGGCCCAAACCATCACCATCGGTGCTGGCTGCTTTCTGGTGGCCGTCCGAAGGTGTAAATTTTCGAAGGACCTCTCTGGCAAGTAAACTCGGTCATTTTGTTTGTTGACATATTGCTCGATAACAAATGGCGACTCATTGGAAAAAAACAAATTCGGCAACTCACCACTTTCGTGCAATCGTAGCAACTCCTTCGCTCTTTCGGCTCTAACTTTTTTCTGTTGCGGTGTAAGATCGTGTGCTTTTTGGAATTTCTATGGCTTGAGCCCAAGCTCATTTTTCAGTATGTGTTGCATCCGTTCCAAAGATATGTTGAGCTCACGAGCCATTTTTCTTCTACTTCGACGCGGATTTCGCTTAATTCGAGGCTTCGCTTTCCGAACCATTTCTGCCGATGTTGCTGTTTTTTTTATGACCACCTCCATGGCGTTTTGCAACGCTGCCTGTATCACGGTAACGAGCTATGGTTCGAGACACAAATGATTTATTCACGTTGCGGTGCTGGGGGGCTCTAACAATATCCATTTGTGGTTTTCCAGCCAAATATAAAGCAATCACACTATCACGTTTGAATTCCATCGCGGATAAAAATTTTTCAACACAACTCAGACGCAAATCGTTTAAAAGACTTGTAAATAATAAAATTATCTATTATGTGTCAAAATTTGAGCTCGCTGTCATGAACGGTTTGGAAATTATAGCAGTCTGAAGTTGGTTACAGTTCGATTCATTCAGGGTGTACAAACCACGCCCATTCTAATCAAAAAAACGTCAACCACATTACACACACTCGTGCAAATCGCTATCATTCTAGAAATTTTACTTGTGAATTGCTCTCATTCTATCAAATTTTGAGAAAGTTATAGAGAATGTGAAAGTGTTGGAACTCACTTACAGTGTGTCTGGGCGAAAGTTAAGGGCTTGTAAAAGTATTAGTAGAGTTTGACATCTAGGTTAGTTTATCTATGCTATGGACTCAGTGCATATGGTTACGCTCGAATTTCGTCTGGATCACTTCCAGGATTACTGAGACAGACTGGAAAAGAGGGCACTTGCGCCAAAAATTGCACGGTGATTTGAAAAAGACTATAATCTCGAGCTCTAAGTAAATAAAAGCATAAAGTGAACTTAACTAAGCGTGCGTTTCATTTGCATTTCGAACTATAGTAATACAAAATCAATACGATTTATAACTGAAGTGAGGTCAAGTGTTTTCGAAAATATACCACCTGGACGTTCAGAAGATGCCCAGTTCCTGAGAATGGAGCGGAATCAATTGACTGCGGTCTTGACTTGCCGACTCGCATACAGCCGCAATATTCTCTTCGCCTCTGGGGTTTCACTGCCGCACTTCAAGATTATGGAGCAAATAAATTGGGCTGAATTATTTTTTTCTAAATGCTCGAATGTTCGCTTGTCAGAACAATGATAACAGCAGAAAATTAACGCACGTAAAGTAGTCATAACTGACCGCATATTTCGGTCAATAAATGATTTCTATATGTGGTTGAAGTTTATACTTTTTTATTGTTAAGTAGTGGAGAATCTACAATTCAAATATGGCATCTCTTAACAGATGGTACTCGTAAGTGTGAGATCTTTGGAAAAATTTGGTGCATCTAATGAAAAACCGTTTATATTTTCTCCGCTTGAGTTTTCTGTTCCTAAACCTAGAAAGGATCTTAATGCTGCGAAAAACTACACACATCAATCAACCGATCGAACCGGCCTCATCTGTGGGTTCATCTAAGGTAAAATAAAAATACGAGTAGAGCCATATTTGTGTTGTAGTTCTTTGATAATGGATTCCTTCGTATCTCTTTACGAATCGCCTGGTTGAACCGCTTTCAGACAAAGAACTTTACAAAAAGCCCAGACTGTGAGGCTGGTGGAAAAGTGGAAATGGATTGCAAGATTTTTCCGTTGTAAAATATGTAGGCACCTTCTTAACCGTGATTTGCTAATCAAGCAAGAAATTCGAACTTAAATTTGTATCTGGGGACAGTCCAGTGTTACATACACTTTGATGTCCACAAGTACAAATTTGACAGTATAACCTAAAAATGTATTACCGCCATGATAGGTACTAGTTTACACTGTTATATCGCTTAAAAGGGATAATTAACGATATGCCCTACAGTCTGACCAAAAATATTCATCTATATTCTGCATGTATTCACAAAAAAAAGAACGAAAAAGGAGGAAATACTTACTTTTTAGAGCAAAAAGCTTTCACTCAACACAAAATACAAAGTAACAGCAAATCATTGTTACCACACATCAAAAATACTCTGGGGATGCGTTCAATTAGTTCAGTTTCTGTGTTTATTTTTTAAGATATCAGTGGTGTCCACAGGTAAAACCCGTCATAGGTACAACACTTTCCCCTACGAGGTGTATTCAGAAAATAACGAGAATTTTAGTCTTTTGAAAAAAATATTTATTTATTCGTCTACATTAATGTTGTTTGCCTTCAAATTAGATTCAAATTAGATATTATGCACTTGTACCAGCGCTACTTCCAATCCTCGAAACACTTCTCAAACTCGATCTTTGGGATAGCCTTTAGCTCTTTCAGCGATGCGCTTTTAATGTCATCTATGCTTGTAAAACGACGGCCTTTTAAGGTTCTCTTTATTTTTGGAAATAGAAAAAAAGTCATACGGAGCCATGCCTGGCGAATATGGATACTTGGACATCGTTACAGTCATTTAGTGACTCCTGAGCAACTTCCATTCGCCGCTTTCAAAGTTCAACAATTTTGGAACAAATTTTGCTGCCTCACGTTTCATTCGAAAAAATTTCATTTCATGAGCCAATCGATATGCCAACATCATCACCGAGTTTTCTGATTGTGATTCGACGATCGTTCATAAACATTTCTTTCACTTTTTCCACCTTTTCATCGGTTGTTGATGTACTGGGGCGTCCGGGGCGTTTGTCATCTTCAACGTTTTCACGGCCATCTTGGAAACGCTTATAACATCCATAAACTCTTGTTTTACTAATAGCAGACGCACCATAGGCTTTTATTAACATTTCATACACTTTGTTACATTTTATTTAAATACAAATTCTTTGATCCATTTCTTTTAACAAACGAAAATCGCCGAGCTCATAAAAGCACGTCTAACCTTAGAGGCTGCTACAAACAGCAATGAATACAGCTGAAAATTTTATCATACTTCAGGGGCAGGTATACCAATATAGTAAAAAAAATTATGACAATCGGACTCTTCAAACCCGAGAAATTTCAAAATCCCCATTATTTTCTGAACGCACCTCGTATATGATGCAATGAAATCTATTTAATTTTGCTTTTGTGCTATGTTCTTCAAAGCTTGCCCAGAAATGATGATGACCCGTAAATTTCATGTTATCAAGCCCCAGTAAAGGAATCACACTATTCTGTATGTGAGAAGCATCCTAAAAATAACTTTCTGCCGGCACGATTATTATCCTGTATAATCTTGTTGTTAAAAGTTGGTGATTGTTAAAAAAGTCATCAATCTCTAAGTGACTTCACAAAAAAGGTTTCGCCCAAGGCTCGACTGAGAATAATGAACACCAATTGAAAGAGTGTACTAGATGGAGTGAAAAGTGACCTCCTCGACCGCCAGAATGCGCTGCTACTGCAAAAGAGGTTATGGTGCCTTGAAGTCCGTTCATATTTAAGCAGTCTTTAGTTTTGTTTTGAAAGCTGATTGTTGTTGACGTGTTTGGCATCATGTTGAGTATGGACAAAAACGATTTTCGTTCTCTCATAAAACATTAGAAGGAAGGAAGGAAGGAAGCAAAAGAAAAGTTGGATAAATATTATGGGGCTAATGCTCCGTCAGATTACACCGTCAAATATTGGTTTCGAGAGTTTCGTGGCGGCCGCAACTCCACTACAGATCAAGTCCGTAGCGGCAGGCCATCCGATGCGGTTACAGAGGACAATGTCAAAAAAATACATGAAATGGTGTTGGCTGACCGGAAAGTGAAGGTGCGTGAGCTAGCAGATACCACAAAAATTAGTACTGAGCGCACACGCCATATTTTTGGCAATATTCTGCATATGAAAAAGTTATCCTGCCGCTGGGTGCCGCGAATGGCCAAAAACACGAAGGCGAGAGCACTTCGAAAGAGTGTTTGGACTTGCTGATGCGGAATCGGGCGGACTTTTGGCGTCGATTGGTAACTGGTTTTGGATCCCTCGGACTATTATCTCTTCCCAAACCTAAAAAGATGACTCATCAATAAAAAATTGAGCTCACGCGAGGAAATCATCGACACCACGGAGGAGTATTTTGCAGACCTTCCGGAAAATTACTTTTCGGACGGGATCAAGAAGTTGGAAAATCGCTGAAATAAGTGTATCAAACTAAAAGAGGACTATATTGAACAATATAAAAAAACATTTAAAAAAAAATAATTTTTAATTCCCAAGGAGGTCACTTTTCGCTCCATCTATTGGGTCTATAACTTAATTCGTGCGGTTTGCTAAGAGATGGTGTAATTGTATTATTCCATTGCTTTTATTCCATTGGAAAGCTACTGTCATTGTACGTCATTTCAGTATATGTCATTCATTTAAAACATAAGCAACAATATTTTTTTTTCACTCAAATATGTCGAACTTTGTTCCTGAAAAAGTGTTTTTGCGGGGAGTTCTTCTTCATTACTTTAATATGAAGAAAACTGCTGCCGAAAGTCATCGTATTTTGGTGGAAGTTTATGGTGAACATGCGCCAGCTGAGCGAATGTGCCAAAAGTGGTTTGCACGATTTAAAAGTGGTGATTTTGGCTTGGAAGACGATGAACGTCCTGGGCAGCCAAAAAAGTTTGAAGATGAAGAACTGGAAGCATTACTCTCTGAAGATTGTTGCCAAACACAAGAAGAGCTCGCAGAATCTTTGGATGTCACTCAAACTGCCATTTGAAAACGTTTAAAAGCAGCTGGATATATTCAAAAGCAAGGAAATTGGGTTCCACATGAACTCAAGCCGAGAGACGTCGAAAGGCGGTTTTGCATGTCCGAAATGCTGCTGGAACGCCACAAAAGGAAGTCATTTTTGCATCGGATTGTTACTGGTGATAAAAAATGGATCCATTACGACAACCCCAAGCGCAAAAAATCATATGTGAAATCCGGCCAACCAGCCAAATCAACGGCAAAGCCGAATATCCATGGTGCGAAGGTTATGCTCTGTATTTGGTGGGATCAGATGGGTGTGCTGTATAATGAGCTACTAAAACGGGGTGAAACCATCAATGGACAACGCTACCGAACACAATTAATCCGTTTGAAGAGAGCAGTGGCCGAAAAACGCCCGGAATATGCGACCAGACACGAGGCAATAATTTTCCATCATGACAACGCTCGGCCCCACGTTGCTATTCCGGTTAAGAACTATTTGGAAAACAATGGATGGGAAGTCTTACCCCACCCGTCTTATAGCCCAGACCTTGCCCCTTCTGACTACCATTTGTTCCGGTCGATGCAGAACGCCCTCACTGAAATACGGTTCACATCAGAGCAGAATATCAAAAATTGGCTTGATTCATTCCTGACTGCCAAGCCGGCACAGTTCTTTTGGGATGGGATCCACAAATTGCCAGAAGATGGGAAGATGGGAAAAAGTCATAGCTTTGGATGGGCATTACTTTGAATAATACTATTGTACATGTTTTTCTTAAATAAACGTTCAAATTTTGAAAAAAAAAAAACCGATTAAGTTATATACCCAATAGTATAACCAGCTGTCTATCAGCTAATGGCAAGTTCAAAACAGGATATCATACGTAGACCGAACATAATTCTTTCAGACATCTGCATATCAGAGTTTATTTAATTCATGTCCAATCATGTGATGAAAAGCTATTTAACTAATCAGATTGCAAGTGAAGTAATTCCTTTGTTGCAAACAGCCCTCCCCAGTCAAATCAGTCCTAACGTTTCCTAACTACTTACACAATACAAACGTTAGCACATTTATCTAATTAATTTTATCGAAATTAAATTCACCTCTCCGGAGAGAGTTTTCAGACTTAATCTGGTAAACCAGGACTCAGCAAAAGATTTGTTCATGCTTAAAGTTTACCAAATTGAAGTCTGTCGTTAAATTGGACGACAGTAAAATTTACAACGCAAACAGAGTAAAGCGACGAACAGACAAACATGTGTACGAGTATACTCATATGTTGGTATGTATGCATGTACTCATATCATAGTTCTTTACCTTGACGAAGAGACCGGAGTGCAGTGAAGAATTACCCCAATTCTGTGTGAGCTTACGAGTATAATAGGTTTTCGGTTTGCTGACCCGATTTCTCCTGGGTCAGAAAATCATTAAATATTCGATTTGATCGCATCTCCCATCACACATCTGCCCGCAAGCACATGTTTTACGTACCAAAATCCAATTGATTTGAGTGGAAAGGAGGAGGAAGTACGAGTAACCTCAAAAGATATTGACCTGACCAGGAGCACCACACTATACGATACGAACACTACGAATTCATACGAATACTCTGTTTGGGTATTCCGGGGTGGTGGTTTACTTTCACTATTTGTTAACACAATAGAATGTGGTGAATCAATTTGATCAGGAGATTGCGTGCTGAAAAATTCAATAAACGTTGGGCTTTTCAAGCAGCCTGGGTGGATGGTTTTGTGTCAGCCTAACTGGCCACTACCTACCACTATTCTGAATAATAATAACCAAGGCTGGAATACCAGACAGTCAATCAAATTTTAGGTTTACCATATTCTCGTACAAAGGCTCATGGTTGAGTCAAATTGCAGTTCACCTTTTGAAGGCTGCATGTTGTGTAAATAATTTATTTATAAATATTCCTCTGACATTAAAAACCAAATTGCATTTCAGTTGAAATTCCCGATCTGAAATTAATTTCACCAATGGACCTCTCTATTTGGCCTCCAAAGTGGAGTACACTCACAAAGGCTTCATCCACAGTTAACTGGAAAATTACAAAACAAAAAGAACAAAAATAAATATCCTTAATTGTTTGGATGCGTTTGATTGTGGATACTTTTTTGGAGTTAACCCGCAATGTTTTGTTTGTTGGTCTTCTAAATCACAGCAGAATGATTCCGACTTTTACAAAAAGTCAATAAGCTGGATGGTAAATTGGAAACTTGATTTTAAAACCATCCGGTCTTGGACCTAACAAAAGTGGTCTAGTACATCAACACATTTTTTTTAATAGAATTCCTTATCCAAATTTACAGGGGTTGAGTTGAGTAGGAAGGGTGTCTCGGCATACTATGCCAAAATGATGCCACTTTTTTGTAAGGCTAACTATCACACAAGGTCCGGATCCAATGCAAAATCCGATGCTTCACTGGGGTTTTGCAAAGCAACCCTTGGGAGACCACTGATGAAGAGAATCGAAATAAGTCTTCACCACAATAAGGGAACCAGCGATTATCTAGTCTCTTTAATTAGCATTCTCCAAAGAAGCTTAACGCAATCCTGGTAAAATATATACGACACTGATGGTGGATGTTGATTACGCCCAATTTGCATGTCATCCTGGATAACAAACTTCTCTGGACTCAACATTAGATTATATTGAATTAAAATTTATTCCTCATAATATTCATTCATTTAGTTAACTCAATTGGAGAAATATTAGTGACATTAGTTAACATGTTGGACGAGTATAGGTATAGCTGTTGGGTTGTAACACATGTCCGATTTCATAGTAAAAATTTAAAAGCCAATATTATTTTTCCGTAAATTTTAATTCAATCAAAATAGGATCCGTTAGCATCTATGACATTATTCCAACGTGATACAAGGTCAAATATTCCTTTTTCGTAAAAGTGCTGACTTTAAAATCTTCAAAGGCTTTTATGACCTCTGCTCGGTTCTGGAAGACCTTCTGCCGGCTAAATGAATCCAGATTGCGGAAAAGAAGGTAATCCGTTGGGGTAATATCAGGAGAGTACGGTGGATGCGGAAGAATTTCAAATCCCAACTGCAACAGTTTTTGCATCGTTACTTGTGAGGTATGGGGTCTAGCATTGTCATGCAAAAGGATCGGACCGTGCCTATTGACCAACGCAGGTTGCTTTTCAGCCAATTTGGCAGGCAATATGTCGATTTCTTCACAATATACCCTTTATCATTTCATCTGGTTGAAGAAATGAAAAGTGAACTGGTCCTTTCGATGTCCACCAAATTGTCACCATAACCTTTTTTGGGTGAAGATCGGGCTTGGGGGGTGTGTATTGGTTTTTCATCTGCATCCAACCACTACTGCACAGATCTCTTACGATTATCATACAGTATCCACTTTTCATCACAAGTGACTATCCGCTGTAAAAACGCTTTCTTAATGTATGCGATGCGCAGATTTCCAGGCGCCGTAGTTTTTAGGATTCGTTCAGTTGATGGGGTACCCACTTATCGAATTTCTTTACCTTTCGTATGGGAGAAAGGTGTCGACTTATTGTCATTTGGGATACTCCCATGCTTTGTGCAATCTCCCGCACCGATTTCGTTGGGTCCGCATCCACCGTTGCTCTTAAAACATCGTCATCAACTAACGTTTCCGGCTTCACACGTGGTTCATTTTCGAGGCTGAAATCTCCCGAACGGAACTTTCCAAACCAACGTCGTACAATGCAACATCCTCAAATGCGTCATTAATATTTTTCATTGTCAATGACGCATTATGTCCCATTTTCAATTTGTAAAGGATTTGTAAAGGAAGAGGATTCGAATTTGAACTGCCAACAGCATGGAGACGGGGACGTAAACCGTTTTTTCGGCAAATTTTCCTTAAAATATGTTTTTGCAGTATTAACAAGAGCCAAATTTTGTTAAGATAATCTCCTCCCAGCATTCAATTTCAAATTGTAGTTTGAAATGATAAAACTATGGGTACAGGGGCAGTATGATAGTTAAAATTTTTCGCACTCGGGTGAGGGAAACCAAAACGTAGTTCCGATACAACTTTGCAACAATAAATTGAAAAACATCAATTTTGTTTTCGAGGTTTTTTCGAGCTGTTTGAGGCATAGGCAAAGGCCACATCATCCGCAAATGCAGTAAGTACTCGTATACCTTTAAAAGCCAAGCTAAAAAGTGATCTAAATTAAAAATAATAGAGGCCTTGGGGAACCTCCAGATTTGTATATTGGGTATATAACTCGTGCGGTTTTTTTTTTTCAAAATTTGAACGTTTATTTAAGAAAAACATGTGCAATAGTATTATTCAAAGTATTGCCCATCTGAAGCTATGACTTTTTCCCATCTTCCCATCTTCTGGCAATTTGTGGATCCCATCCCAAAAGAACTGCGCCGGCTTGGCAGCCAAGAATGAATCAAGCCAATTTTTGATATTCTGCTCTGATGTGAACCGTATTTTAGTGAGGGCGTTCTGCATCGACCGGAACAAATGGTAGTCAGAAGGGGCAAGGTCTGGGCTATAAGACGGGTGGGGTAAGACTTCCCATCCATTGTTTTCCAAATAGTTCTTAACCGAAATAGCAACGTGGGGCCGAGCGTTGTCATGATGGAAAATTATTGCCTCGTGTCTGGTCGCATATTCCGGGCGTTTTTCGGCCACTGCTCTCTTCAAACGGATTAATTGTGTTCGGTAGCGTTGTCCATTGATGGTTTCACCTAGTTTTAGCAGCTCATAATACAGCACACCCATCTGATCTAACCAAATACAGAGCGTTACCTTCGCGCCACGGATATTCGGCTTAGCCGTTGATTTGGCTGGTTGGCAGGGTTTCACATATGAGTTTTTGCGCTTGGGGTTGTCGTAATGGATCCATTTTTCATCACCAGTAACAATCCGATGCAAAAATGACTTCCTTTTGTGGCGTTCCAGCAGCATTTCGGACATGCAAAACCGCCTTTCGACGTCTCTCGACTTGAGTTCATGTGGAACCCAATTTCCTTGCTTTTGAATATATCCAGCTGCTTTTAAACGTTTTCAAATGGCTGCTTGAGTGACACCCAAAGATTCTGCGAGCTCTTCTTTCCTCTGGCAACAATCTTCATAGAGTAATGCTTCCAGTTCTTCATCTTCAAACTTTTTTATCTGCCCAGGACGTTCATCGTCTTCCAAGCCAAAATCACCACATTTAAATCGTGCAAACCACTTTTGGCACGTTCGCTCAGCTAGCGCATGTTCACCATAATCTTCCACCACAATACGATGACTTTCGGCAGCAGTTTTCTTCATATTAAAGTAATGAAGAAGAACTCTCCGCAAAAACACTTTTTCAGCCACAAAGTTCGACTTGTTTACGCTTCAAATGAATGACATATACTGAAATGACGTACAATGACAGTAGCTTTCCAACGCATGTTCCAATGGAATAATAACAATGGAATAATACAAGTTACGCCATCTCTTAGCAAACGAATTAAGTTATAGACCCCATATTTAACCTCATTTCTGATATCATATATCTTCACCCTTTAGGGTCTATTTTGAAGGTAAGATTTAAATCGGCGGAACGTGAAGCCTCAAAAGCCAGCATTGTAAATTTTATTCAATAAAATATCGTGGTTGACTACATCGAAGGCTTTAGTTATGTCGTTAAGGCCCCCGCCCAATTATCAAGGCTTGGCCCATCAATAACGTTGTCTAGTAAAAAGCGGGGGCAGAGCAAAGTAGATCCTATCGTAACGATGTTCAAATGACGCCACCGAAGGTTGCTACGATTTGACCAGTTACAAGCTGCCGGTCATAGGTCTTGTTGGCTGCGTGACCACCGGTAGTCCCTGCCAGGACTTAAATCACGGTACCATGGGAGTCAGGAGCCCCCTGGATCTCGGTCCGGCTCTGGCTTGTTAGAGCAATAAGTACTGGGTGCTATGACCCTAACAACAGTAAGAGATTTTAGATGGGCCTCGACCCATACTAAGGGTGGAACTTGTGCTACCAACACAAATTTTTCTTTGGTATCTCTGGAAGGCTGCAGAGCGATGGCAGGGCGTATCCTTGGACGCATGGGCATCCCGTAAACTTAAGTCTACACAGTTGTTTATTTGTAAAAGGGCATCTCCAGTGGATTTACGTTTTAATTTTTTGAAATTCCAATTGCACAGGACTAATTTTATTTAAAAATCCCACTTATCTATCATTTACAATTTTTCCACAAATGTTGCTTATTACTGGAAGAAGTGCAATAGTTGTATAATTGCCTATGTTATCAACTGAAACCTTTTTGAAAAGTCGCTCACGTTGAAGATACAGTGACTCAACTTTTTGATGTTCTCCACATGATCAGAAGAAAATACAACTTTTTGCTATAACTTCCCCAATTTTACTGTTAGTACGAGTATAACTAAATTTTCACTCAAAACAAATGGAGTGATTAAGAATAAGTATAGCAAAAGCGAACGCAAATGCACCGTTATTTCGTGAGTACCTACTTTTAAAAGTTCTTAGACAATGCATGTGATCAATTTGTTGAGTCTGGCACAGTATATTGCGAAGCGTCATATTTTAAGCACAAAGGGTTGCAAAGCTTGGTTTTTTTTTAAAGCGTTTTCGCTCGAAATTAAGCAAGTTTAAATTTCAGTTTAAGAAAAAGCATTTTTAACTGTCTTGAATTTGATAGAAGATGAAAAAATTTGGTAAAGCTAAAGAAAAGGAAGTGGAAAGGTCAATTGTTTCCAAAATGAGCCATAAAAAAATTTCTCGAAAACTTGGAGTCTCATTGGGATCCATATGTAAAATACACAAGAATTTGGGCACAAAAATCGAAAAAAATAGCACTGGAAGGAAGCCAACTTTGAATTCTACCTTGCAACGGCGTATTGTGCTACAAATAAAGTATGGCGTACATGACAATGATGGGCCGCATTCATCAATAAAGATTTGTTACAAAACGATAAAATTACTGTAACAACTGAGGCTGTTAGGAAAATGTTGCACAAGAACGGCGTTCACGGTCGCGCAAAAAGGAAGAAGCCCCTTCTGACTGACCGCCATAAAAAATTAAGGCTGGAATTCGCCAGAAAGTAAAAAAACTGACTGGGCAGAGGTGATTTGGTCGGACGAAACAAAAATTAATCGTTTTGGGTCCGATGGTCGTCGGTGGACGTGGAGAAATCCTAGTGACCCAATAAGCGATCGCCACATCAAGCCAACATTAAAGTTTGGAGGTGGAAATCTTATGATTTGGGGATGCATGTGCATGGATGGGGTTGGTCAATGTGTTAGGGTAATGGGTCGCATGAATGCCGCTCAATACATCACCATTTTGTTAGGCGGACTTTTAACAAGTCTAGGGAACTGGAACAAAAATGTGTCAGGCATTATCTGCCAACAAGATAATGATTAACAAAGCGTGGCTGCAAAGTAATCATTTCAAGTACTTCATTGGCCACCAAAATCGCCAGACCTCAATCCGATTGACCATCTTTGGGTTGAAGTCAAACGTGCAATTACAGATTTGCCAGGAGATTGTGCAAATTTAGTAACATTATGGCACCGTACCCAAACTGCTTCGCAAAATATTAATCCAAATCGATGCAAAACATTAATAGAATCCATGCCAAGAAGAATCCAAGCAGTTCTCAAAGCAAAAGGAGGCCAAACGAAATACTGAACAAGATTAGTTTAGTAAAGTCAACTAATTGATCAAGTGAACTATTTTTGTTTTTGTTGAATTACAATAAGTTAACAAATGAATTTCCATCTCTATAGTTTTTTAATGAATTATGATATTATTTTATAATGATGTCAAAAATTTTGTTAAATTATCTTTTTATATAAAAAAATTGTAATCAAAAGTCCGATTATTTGGTATGCATGTGATCAAATAGTTGAGCCGCTCTATATGTTAGAACATCAACTATAAGACAAAAACGATCTTTTAACCAGAAGGTTCGATATACCATTATATTCACAAGCATGTCAAATATTTAAGGAATCAATTACTTTTAAAACTTCAAAAGCGCTTATCGGCCCAAAAGTAAAACTGTCACCTTGCAAAAAATTGGCTCTATTACTAATGCGTACTGTGCGTACAAGACTTATGGGGAACTTTCGCTATCGTTGAAAAGTAGTTATTAAATGTGTCAGCAATGATCCGATTTTCAGAAACTTCGCAACCATGTTTCTTTCAATTGATGTTTCTTTTTCAAAAAGGAAGATCTATTCAGAATCTTGTTTATTACCTGTCATTCATCTCTCAGATTACCCCTTGCCATACAGAATTTATTGTAGTAGTAATTATCTCGATAAGTTTTAATTTAATTTTTTAATTGGCGCACATATTTTTATAATTCTCTTGGAAATGATGGTTATTCTGAGGCCTTAAACATTTGAATGTTAGTTTATTTTTACCTTTAATGATGGTAAATAACCAACAGGTAATCCAAGGTTTTAGCATTTTAGCAGATATTTTTGGTCTTACTATAAAGGTGCAATTAGAAATATGTTTAGTTAGAGTGTTAATAAATACATCATATGAGCTTGAAACAGCTTTGCAATGCTCAAAACGGGTCTAGAATTCAGGATGATGTAATCTACTTATATATCGCTTGGAAAGATCCAGAATTTTGACTCTTATAATTTTTGACGGTATTAACCAGAAGTCCAGTCATAGAGTGGTCAGTTATTCCCAAATCGAAAACACATTTTTCACACGAGCTGAGTAATGTATTGTATTGTGAAACGGCCATAGATGTGGTTCAAACATTTCCCAGATGCAGTTCCATTGTGGTTGGCTCAATAATGAAACAGAGCAAACAGTGCGAAGCTAATAAATCTCTGTAATTCGATACCGTTTCGCATTTTTCTAAATTATTAATTAATTATTCCCAAATTTTTGGATTTTCACAATCTAAAAGTTTCGAAACTTCTTCAATAAATACCGAAATAATGTATGAATGAAGTCTTTAGACACAAACTGGGATAAAAGCATTAGATCTGTTCCTTGCGAGATTTTTGTAATAATTTGTAAAAGAGAATTGTAAAATCTCGCAGGAAGACGTTTTTGTTAAACGTGTGCGAAACGTCAAAAGTATTGTAAGAAGTAAAAATAAAACAAAATAGAAGTTGTAAAGTAGGAGGAAGTTTTTTAGATTGGTTATTATTACTATTCCATAATATTTAATGAGTTCTGTTGTATTAGGCGAACATTTCGCTTCTATTTTTCTCCTCTTTGTGTTTGAGTTAATTTTCATAAAATTGTCGCAATTCACACGAATTTAAATTTTTACGAATTAGACAATTCTTTTAAAATTTAATTGAATTTACGTTTTTTATAATACCCAATACCCATTCCTGCCCAAAGAAAAATCTCATGCAAAAATTTGTAAGAATTGACAGGGTGAGGAAATGAATTACTTTCTCGAATATGTTCTCTTTTACAAATTTTTTTCTGGCGGGAACAGCTTTTTGTACAAATTTGCAGTCCTGGAGCAGACCTATTGATTATAAAGGAGATCCGTAAAACATTAGCACTAAGGCAATTTATATTCGATACAGCAAAATCTTGTTTGATAAAACTATCTTTCACTAAGCAGCCAACACCTCCTGATACATGTTAAGTCAAAAGCCTCTAAACCGGTGTCGGTCTTCTGGCAGTTCAAAGGAGCTGTGTGCTAGACATGGAGCCCATCACCGAGAATCGTCCTTTGGATTTACACGGCTGTGATAAGGTCAATTATATCCTATGCGTCGGTTGTCTGGTGCAAGAAGCTCTCAGGAAAATACGTCGCCCCTGTTGCATTTACTACTATCTACTTTACTACTGTCTAGCTATACACATTTATGAATCGCCCACCCCTTGATATTCATATTAGAACTGGTTTTTGAACAAACAATGGAGCTTTGATTAACTTGCGAGCCGACTTTCTTTTGACTCTGGTCTTACGGATGTGCCTTCTGATGCAATGACACCAGAACTCCTGCTGCGAAAAAAAATACAAAATTGACTTTCCCTGTGCCCAGGTATGGTTTCGGCCAGAATTTGAGCCGGGAAACGAATGCTGTCGGGTCTTTACGGATGGCTCCTCAACCAATTTAGGATGTGGTACTGGTGTTTTTCTAGCGGACGACAGCGTTAGATTGCGCTCCTCGTTTGGAAAACTTGCGTCTGTCTTCCAAGCGGAGATATACGCGATCCTGATGGAAACGAACTGTATCGTGAAAATTCGATGGACGGGGCGAAGAATTTGCATCTGTAGCTTAGCTCTGCGAATGCGAATTTCATCTCTCCTTATAAGAACTTGATTGTATTGCGAATTGACACAATTGGTGTGCAGCTAATAACATCTTCTATGGCAAATATCTGACAGGTTTGTTTTTTTCGTTTGTCTTACTCAACCATATTACAGACGAGAAGGCGATGATCGTGGATGACTTTTGGGGATATCCCACGGGGCTTACCAAAAATGAGTCTATTAGCCCTTTTGGCTTTAGTAGCTTTGGTAATTTCGTAATTTATAGTACATGAGTTGCATTTTAGTTTTTTGTCTAGAATACCGCACATCGTGCTTCGACATCTCCCTCAAGAAGCGTTAGACATTTACACCACCATGTTTAAGAATCCGCATTATTCAAAGCATTGGAAAACAGCGGTAGCTTATCCCATCCCTAAAATGGGTAAAGATACATACAATCCGACGAATTTCCGGTCGATAAGTCTCCTTCCGAATATTAGTAAGGTGTTCGAAAAGGTAATCAATAAGGATTTGACTCAGTGGGTTGAGGACAAAAATATATTGCAGTTCCGGACAATCAATTCGGTTTTAAGCCGGGGCATGATGTCATACATGCCAATGGAATAAAGGCAAAACCAGTGTACTGGTGCCTGTCTGATTGACTCAAGTTGGTATGAATACATTTATAATGCCTCAGCATGTGTTAAGTTTCTTGGAAAATAGGATAAAAAAAAAAAAGTTGTTTGGGCTCAGTGGTTATTTCGCTCCATGGGTGGCATCCAACATTTAATGGGGGGACTAAATTCATAGTGGAAGTTGGCTTGATGTTGATTTCTAGTCAACTACTCGCCTTACTTGATTTTCGCCTCATACTGGTATATGGGTGTCCCGTGTGGTTTAACCTAAGAGTGGACAACTTCGATATTACGAGGGTTGTCCCAGAAGTACCCGACCTGACGTATAGATGGCGGTTGTTGTTCAAAAAGGATGACAATTGTAGAAAGTACCAACCTTATAAATTTTAACGACGCTATATTGTTAAGTATTTGTTCAACAGCCATCAATAGTGAATGGCTCTAATGAATTTTTAGTCAATTAGAATTAGTCAATATGTACTTTCATTTAAAAAGCCTCAATCCAACCAACATCAAAACGGAACTGGATTTTACTCTGGGGGAGGCTGCTGTTTGGTTTACAACAATAAAACATTGGGTGGCATAGTTTAAGCAAGGCCGTACGAGTTACCAAGACGAACATCGCAGTGGTCGACCAAATGAAGTGAGTTCACCGGAAACGTTGAAAAAAAACTCACAAAATGGTATTCGATGACCTTCGATTGAAATTGTGTGAATTAGCAGATATGGTAGGCATTTCAAAAAGCGTTGTACATCGCATGTTGACTAAAAAATTGGACATGAGAAAGCTGTGCGCAAGATGGGTGCTGCGATTGCTCACAATTGAACAGAAACAGCGTCGTAAGGATGTTTTGCGAAGTTTCACAGCAATAAAGCCGAGTTTTTTCGTCGATTCATAACCATGGAGGAAACACGCATCCATCACCTCACACCCGAGCCGAAGGAATAGTCAACAAAATGGACTCAAAAAGGAGAATCGGCTCCCAAGAAGGCGAAGGCAGTTCTATCTGCAGGCATGCGCGTGCGATAATTTTCATTAATTATCTTCAGAAGAGAAAAACAATCAACGGCGTATATTATGCGGCGTTTGAAGGATGAAATAATAAAAAAAAAACGAGCGCATTTGGCGAAGAAAAAAGTTTTGTTTCATTAAGTCAATGCACCAGTTTACTCATCCGTCATCACCAGCTTTAACCCTGTCGGATTATTTTCTATTTCCGAATTTGTGAAAAATGGCTCGGTGGTAAAAGATTTGTCAACAGTAAAAACGAGCTCGACGATTCTCCCAGAGTATCGAAGTTATTGAACATCCCTGGGAAAAGTGTAATGAACTAGAAGAAGACTACGTAGAGAAATAAACATATTTTTCTCCAATTTGTTTGTTTTCGTTGTTAGGTCGGGTACTTCTGGGACTACTCTCGTAACTCGAGGGCATACTGCAAGAGCAATGGCCGTGTCCAACAACCTGATATCTGGGGTCTTTTATCCCAACTACTTACCATATATCATGAGAGTGTGCGCTTGAAAGGCTTCGTCCCTCCTGAAGCGTTCCTCCATTTTGACAAGGGCTGCTCCAGGATAGGTTTGCGGTGCCGCTAATCTTTCACGTAGCCCGTGCAGTTGGTGGGGACGACTCATCTACAACAGAGACGTCGCACAGGGCAGTATTGAACGTCTCAGGTTTAGTAGAGCGATTTCAAAACTCGATAAAAAAGATAGTGTTTTGCAGGATCAAAATATTTGGTGGTTGTGTGAAGAAGACCCGATTCCTTCATCGTTTCCTTCAAGTTCGGGTTAGCCTAGTCAGAAAGCAAAGTAGGCCATATTTTTCTTGCTATGTTTAGCAAATGGCCGGTTTACATAGGATTATGCAGTTTCAAGGTATTTAAGGTTAGCTCACAATTAGGTTAGCAAATTGAAGTTTGCAAACAATTAAGTTAGATTAGATTGTATAATTAGGCTAAGTAGTTAAAGGTTTTGTATAAGTTAGCATAAATAGTCTAAGTAGTTTAAGTCAGAGGTATAAGTTTTATATAAAAACAAAATGTGCTCATTTACTAAGTT
Source organism: Volucella zonaria (assembly GCA_963966105.1). Classification (NCBI taxonomy): domain Eukaryota; kingdom Metazoa; phylum Arthropoda; class Insecta; order Diptera; family Syrphidae; genus Volucella; species Volucella zonaria. Next base: position 118,254,945 of record OZ014532.1, read on the forward strand.
TTTTTTTAAATACTTAATATTTTCTTAGTTTAACTAGATGTTAATGAATAATATAATTATGATTGCAAATGATAAATTAGGCGTCAAAAGACATACTCGTAAAATAAAAATATACAATATACTGTTGTCCAAATATACTCCTAGATACAAATACTTAACTTCAATGGAGAACTCTATAAACATATCGTTCAAATAGCTGGTGAAACCTCGCCTAACAGTCTGTCTGAAGTTGATTAACAGGTTTTCTTCAACGCACCAGTTACCGTCTACTTTAAGGATATTTTGAATTTGTTGCAAATCTCCTTTGGATGTTTACCTTTCACGATAATGACAAAGCCATCGGCATAGTCAATCTCTTGGTAGTCTACGTTTTCTAGCTTGACTAGTAAACCGTTAATGACAAATGACTACAGAAAGGGGTAGGGTGATCAATACCTCCGAGTTCCAAGGCGTTTGAGATGAAATCTCACTCGATATTGTCAAAAGCACCTCAAATAATTATTAGTCAAATCAAGCTTATATCACTAGGTTTGTTATCTGGTTTGGGGATAAAACCTATGTTAACCTTTCTCTGAGCGATGCATCCAACTGAACCTAAATACAGCAACCATAGTTGGTGGAATGGAAATCTGACCTTTTTGAGTAAAAGCTGGAAAGATTCCGTCATTTCCTGGTGCCTTGAACTTGAACATTTTCCACAGACTGTTGGTTCGTAGATACTAGAATCAGACCTAACATTTGGTGTGTATTGTATTGAATCGAGCCTGGGAAGTGTACGAGTAGCTCAAGCAAAGCCCTTAGTGTTTCTTCTCAACTAGATGTGAACGTACCCCCTGATTTGAGTTAAAAACCCAAGTGTCTTTAGGGAAAACTTCTTAGTGACGTGCAATTGCCGGATTTTTTTTTCGCAATTCTTTGTCAAGGTTATTTTCTTCGATTTTCTCAATTCTGTGTTGAATTTGGTTAATGTGAATCTGTAAATGTCCCATGAACTGATGCATTTTGCTTGATTAAAACAAAATTCTGCACTAAAACTCTGAGTCACCTGCCCAAAACTCACTTCTCTGTATGCACCCCAACCTCAGCAGTTTTTTATTCTTTCGGAAAAGAACAAACAAACAAAGAACTTGTTCATTGTAATCCTTTTGGAAGAAGAAAGATGAGTTATCACTTCAGCGATAAGTTGCCTCCGGTACCAGCACCATAGCATGGCTTCTAATCAGCGTTTAATATTTAATCGCTTAAATCCGACATATACCACTGCCATGAATCTCTTGGCAAGCGTTTTATCGCAGTTCAACAAATTCTAATCGAACAAACTTCTTCTGAAGCTAAGAATCGTACGAGTATAATAAACCATAAAGATAAAAAGCGCATGAAATAAAGCAAAGAATCTTAAGAAAATATTACTTCCATGGCCCTGCAGTTTATTTGCTTCTTTACGTACTAATCTTCTTAGACTTGCTAATGTAACAGAATGAGGTGGGTTCACCCTTGATGATCATATAAAGTGCTCCAAGCCTTTAAAAATAAAAACAAGATTAGTCCCAGAAAAGCAAGCCAAATGTTATTGTCATTATGATTTGTAACTTCAGTCTTAGAAATCAAGCTTAGGACTGAAATTGTTGACATCAGCTCATTATACGCTTTCATTGCGGTTTTAACTATCTGTTTTATCCGCTTTTATTCACATATAACAGCGTAATATGAAGTGCATATCATATGTAGAACCTTTAGCAAGTACAAAATCGCTAGTGTAAGGTATGCGTAGGAAAGATGTCCTGTTTTACACAACTGTAAGCGCTGAATCAGAAACAGATACCAAAGCCAACTCATAAGCCTATCAAACTATTTCGCTCTACTTTATATTGGTTGACAGGAGATCGATGGGCTCCACTATAACGGAAACATCTCGAGTGACAGGGCCAAATTGATTAGGCTAAAATTGACGGGGCCACAATCGAAAAGATAAACCCTCAAATAAACCAGTTCTTCTAGTAGCCCTCGTCAAGGCCAAACCTCATCTCAAAGGAACAGCTCCGTCAGGAGTCTGCAGACGACACCAGATGTTGAAGCAAATGGTCGGTGATAGGTCACACCATGAAGGCTTATTCAAATAGAATGCGTTTTTAACGCCGCGGTGAGGTTACGTTGTCACCTTTACCCTTAAGGTGTAAAGGGTAAAGATAACTCCACTGTAATGTATGCCACCGAATGAAAATCCGGTTGCCGCTAGCAAAAGAGCGCTCTGCGAGGCAGACGTGGCCCGAAACAATCGAGAAGCTTTTGGGGTACTTGGGATAATATGGAGAGTTGAAGCTTGTTGTAGAAAGCCGAACAAGATAACGTTCACGCATTGTTGATGCACTGTGTCTTCAGGGGCCACAGGAATTCAGTAAATAATTCACGACATTAAATTTTATAGTTAAGACGAGATTTATATACTACACACTCGTAAATATCAGAAATGACCAATAGGAAACACTATTCTTCGATACAGATTCAATTTGGAAAAATCGAGATAAATGTCGTTTCCAATAAAAAATTTTAAATAAACCGACCCAAACAAAACGGAAACTTTCTTGCGATCTCTAAGAATGTAGGCGTAGTTATCATAGCCCCACTTAAATGTACATAAATCGCAGTTCACTGCATGATTAACAACTCGTTGGCGTGCATAGAAAAGAATTCGGGCGGCTCAAAATTGTAAGCTGTCATGAAATTGAAATAATGGCGCCAACTTTTTTTGGCGAGAGTAATTCATTTTAGTCGAAGAGCTCCAGAGTATGAGAGAATTTTTAACCTTTACATCTGGTTCAGGTCTTTCAAAACGGATTGTCATAGGTGTGGGCCCCCGCCCAATTATCAAGGCTTCGCCCATCAATGACGTTGTCTAATAAAAAGCGGGGGCAGAGCATATTACTGGTCTTATCGTAAACATCTTCAGATAACAGCCTCTGAATGGTTTCTACGATTTGACTAGTTACAAGTTGCCGGTCATAGGTCTTGTTGGCGGCTTGACCACCGGTAGTCCATACCAGGACTTAAATCACGGATTTCGGTCCGGGCCTGACTTGTTAGAGGTAGGCCCCCTTGTGGGAGCGTCATGGTGGCTATGGTTTAAACCCAAATCGCGGGTACGGGTTTTCTTTCTGTTTAACCCATTGTTGAGTTGCAAATAAGTACTGGGTGCTGTGACCCTAAGAACAGTAAGAGGTTTTAGGTCGGCCTCGACTCATACCAAGGGTGGAACTTGTGCCTTCCGAATTGGTATCAAAATATTTGTGGCGAGCGATGGCAAGGCGTATCCTACTCCCTATGGATGTATGGGCATCTCGTAAACATAAGGTCTCATGACAGGTGGTTTACGTTAAAAATCATGGAACGTTCTGTCATAGGTGTCTCATTAGATGAGCCCGTATCTTTCCTATCTCTGCCAAGTTTTTTTTTCAAATTTAAATAAATCAACCGTCTTTTTAGGTTTTTTGTTTTTTTTTAACATAATTTTTTCTCATTTATGTTTGCTTTTTTTATTTTTTTATTTTTTTTGTTTTTATTATTTTGCTTTTTTGTTTTATGTATTTCCTGGAACAGGCGATGCCGATGCAGCATTATTCGAAGATGTTCCTACTGATGTTGATGGCGCTGATGACGAAGATGACGACGACGATGATGATGCGGTTGCAGATGAAGTTGATGATGCCGTACCCGCAGTGTTGTTTTCCTGGAACGCTTGCGTCTTGTAGAACTGATCGATCTGAAATTATTCACAAAAATACAATAAAAAACTTAAGCACATGACGACTAATTAGATGAGCTAACCATTTTTTTAATATAATTGCATAAAACACGGTTTTGCGTATTGCTGACCACATTCTTTGATCTGTACGGTGGCGAAACTGTAACCTCTTTAAATATTTGTATATTTACTCCTTGCCAAGTAACATCAGGATTCTGTAACCAAAAACAAGATATATTGATGGAAAACATTGTAATTTTAGAAAGGAAAAATTAAGACCTTGAAATTTTTCGCCAGCACTCGGTACAGTTCCTGCGCCTCGGGACTAACTTCAGTGTTCTTTGATTTGATCCACGTTTGGCGATTTTGCACTGTTTTACGCAGGCGTATTTTCAATTGTTCTAAATTCAATTTTTGGGGTTCCTCGACGAAATTGCCGTTACATTCCTTTATCACTTGAACGTTGCTACATAGCGACAAATTCAATACGAACACATCGTTCAGTTTCTCCGATGTTTTCGAATGGCTTTCTAGACATTAAATTTTGTTTTTTTTTTTCGAATTAAGGAAAAATACAGTTTTTTTTAGTTTGAAAACAAAAAAATTAAATATTGGAAATTCAGCCAACATTCCTACCACAATATTACCATAATGCCGAATCTTAAGCGACCCATTTTCCTTATAAAAAATACGTCAACTAAACTCAGAGGTACTCGTATAGACGAGTAGTTTAAGACGGATCCCAACTATATACTATATACTATAAACCCAACTATATACTATAAGCGAGGTATAGAAATTTTTATAACTTTTTACGGCAACGACTTATAGAAAATTGCCGCGGTTCGTTCCTCAGATTGTGGTAAAAGGCTCCTAAATGAGAAAAAATTATATGCGGGCACTTTAGGTGAAAACTAAGTATACGCCGTCGACAAAAAGAGATGCACATGATGACGAATCGCGCAGAACGTCACAAAAACCAACTCGAGTTAGTGGCTTTGCCATCAGATACCCAAGAGACAGTTTTCGTTAAAAAAAAATTTGAACAAGATTTAATAGCGAACCCTACAAGATACAAAGCCACATCAACCGGGTCAAATTGTGTCTATTAGGAAGAAACAATCAATTTTGCAGACAAAGTAACCGTAAGTAAGTGCAGGTACTGGACCCAAATCGTATCTATTGCGACATAAAAACCTGTGATATGGCTCATTGGAGATGTATTCCAAAATGAAGAGATGCAAAAATGGTTGAAAAACTGGCTGCATACATAGTAATAGCTAACAGCGATATTATCGACTGTATTTCAAGATACGATCCTCAATCTGATTGCATAAGTTGACCTGTTGCGATATGAAAGAGACGACGCTCGTAACGGATGTAATTTAAAAAAATCATGTAACTTATATGGGAAAAAAATGATACAACTGGCTTTTTTTGATTTAGTATTATTACAGATTGTTTTGGTAAAAGGAAGGGATACCTTACCGCATAAAAAAGTAATTGTTTAGCAAATCCAAAGTGATCTTATGCTGGTTTTACGTCTCTGTGGCAAATCAAAGCACAGGCTTCAAAGTTATTCCTGATAAATCTTGCTAAAAATTACTAGAAGCTAAAATGCATCTTGGGGTTTGCAAAAAAATTTCTAGTGGTTTCGCGGAATACAAGTATGCAAAGAAAACACTAGTCCTTGCTGTGTGCAATGTGGTAGTAAAGGCAGTGCGTGAACGAATTCGGAGAAATCCCCTTAGGAAGCAGAAGATTATGTCCAAGGAATTGGATATATCAACCAGATCCATGTCTAGGCTGATTCGCATATGAAAGCCTATCATCGGTCCACGGATCATCTTCTAACTCCGCAACTAAAAAAAATTAGGCTGGAAAAATGCAAGCCAATTTTGCAGTGACACGCGGACAATGGCCATGATAACATTCTGTTTACGGATGAGAAAATTTTTACCGTGGAAGAAGTTTTCAACAAACAAAATGACAAAATTTATGCCACTTCATCCAAGAAAGCGAAAAAAGTTGTTCCAAGGGTTCAACGTGGGCATCATCCCGCTTCCATAATGGTTTGGTGGGAGGTCTCTCGCCATGGTGTCACATCACTCCATTTCTGTGGAAAAGGCGTAAAAACTGGTCCAAAGGTTTACGAAGAAGATGTGCTAGAGGGTGTTGTAAAGGGTTTGACCAATACCCTTTTCAATGGATACAGATGGATCTTTCAACAGGAGTCTGCTTCAGGGCACAAAGCCAAAACCACGCAGGATGGGTTCAGAGTCAATATTCCTGGCTTTATAGCCGCAGAAGATTGGCCGCCGGGGAGTCCAGATCTGAGTACACTGGATAATAGTTTGTGGTCAGAATTAAAGAACATGGCCTGAAAGACTGCCCACAGAGATTTAGAAAGCCTTAAAGCAACATTAACCAGAGCAGCGTGCACGATCTCCATGGAAACCGTACGTGGCGCTATAGCCGAATGGCCACAACGTTTAGAAGCTTGTGTTAAAGCAAAAGACAGTCATTTCGAGCGAATGAAATTTTTTTTTTAATAATCAATATTCTGATCTAATAAATGAAACAATTTTGAATACAATATGTTTACTGTTTTTTTTTTATAGCGTTTTATATTTGTAACTGAACGTATAGCAGGACTAGGTACATCTCTGAATTCCAGACATTTCTATGCAATGAAGACATTGATGTTTGCTTGATTTCTGAAACCCAATCTAAATTGAGAACAAAGATTAAAATTCCTGGGTGCTTCTGTTACCACTCCCCCCATCCAGCTGACACTGCCAGGAAGGATAGTGCTCTAATTGTAAAAAGTATTTTTGAGCATCACATATTGCGTAAAATAGCAAACAAAAAAATAGCTGCCATATACTGCTCACCCAAACATTCGCCTACAGAGGTATATCTTAATGACCTTTTTCGAATTATAGACAACAACGTTAGCATTGGAGGTGATTTCAATGCAAAACACACCTACTTGGGGTCAAGACTACTAACGACAAAAAGCAGGAAGCTTTACAAAGTAGGGCGACTTTATTGCGACTGAATCGTCTACTAATTGGTCAGCTGACACAGCGAAAATACCAGATCTTATTGACATTTTTATAATCTGTGATCTGTCGTAGGATAATACACCTATAATCCTAACGGTCAACAGTATGTTAATAGAATAAATAAAAAACGTAAGACTTGAAAACAAAAGAACGAACTGCTATAAATTTAAAGAATTACTCGAAGTATTTACTGACCGCAGATCTCCACTGGTCACAACAAACCGTATTGACATCGAAGTGGAACAATTCTCTACCGATATACAACCGGTAGCCGAAGATAATACACTGACTTATCAACAAAAAAAAATATGTATCGGTAAAATGTCTCATAGAACTTACGGAACGTACATATATTAGAAAAGAGAAGACCCCGCAGGAAATGGCAAATGATTTAGTATTTAATTCAATCTATCAATTTTAGAAAAAGTATCGGTAAATTTAAAAATAGAACTCTAGCTAAATATCTTTGTAACTTAACTGCTGAGAAAGTCACAGACTACCCGCTAAAAACATCTGATGGGAAATGGATCGGCGACCCAAAAGAAAAGGTCAAACTTTTTTCGGAGCACCTGACAAATGTTTTTAAACTTTTGCAACCCACCGTGACAAACAAAAATGTCTTGAATTCCCTGATAGTACGAAGACTTAATCCGTTTTGCTTCGCTAAAAGAGTTCAGCACGTATATTCATAAAATATCTAATCGAGTCCTAAAAGAACTACCATTTATAGCATTGGTAAGACTCAAGCTTATAATTAATGCTTGTTTTAGACAAAGATATGTTCCATATCACTGGAAGATAACAGAAATTATTGTTATACCTAAACAAGGTATTTATTTATTTATTTATTGATTCACAAAAAATTCTTGTACATGTACTTGAATCTTTTTAAATTATGCAAGCTAGGCAAAAATATATTACAAAATTAAATAAAAAAAAATAATATTATAGTAATAACTATAAGAAATAAGGGATGTAGGAAGGAGAAAGATGCGAAAGAAGGACATAAAGGTATAGAAATTCCATCAGTAAGTTTGTGCTAAGTATTTAGAAACTTCATTTGTAAATATATTTGTGTTGCTTGCTAGTTTGATTTTCACTAGTAGACAATTCCATAGATGAATCGCATGGATAAAGAAATTTCGAGTAGTAGTAAGACACTTATATCTAGGTAAAATTATTTGCAGCGTCCTTTGATTACTCGCAAATTTTGTCATATCAAATAAATAGTCTGGTTCTTTTGTAGTTATTATTTTCTGAAGTAGTAGTATGGTTCTTAAATTTAATAAGGCATTTATCACATTACAAATTAGCCTGTACATTCTCTAGTTTCAATTTGTTATTGATTTTAGTTCGATGCGGTTTAAAATATTTATAAAATATGAGTCAAGAGGAACGCCGTAAAAAGATCATCTACAAATGGCTCGAAAATACTTCGCGTCCAAACCATTTCATCGCAAAAAATTTAAACATAGCACGTAGTATAGTCGATTCTGTTATTAAACGATATTTGGAGACGTTGACAGTTAAGCGAAAACAGAAAAGTGGAGCTAAAAGTGGAGCACATGATACAAATTTGGGCAGGAAAACAGTGGGTACCATCGTAAAAAACCGGACTATGTCATCCAGAGATGTTGCTCGGAAATGTAATACCAACCAAACAATGGTGCAAAGATCTAAAAAACCTAACGGTCTAAAAACACGAAAAAAAAAATTCCAAAAGTTACTGAAAAGCAAAAAAAGTCATAAAAACACGAGCCCGAAAGCTATACGAGTTGATCGGCAACAAGAAAGCGTGCTTGGTTTTGGATGACGAAACTTATGTCAAAGCCGACTTTACTACTCTTCCAAGTGCGCAGTTTTACAACTCCTTTGAAGCTGACATTCTTTCGCAATCAACAACATCGATTGGGATGGAAAAATTCGGGTCAAAATATCTCGTTTGGCAGGCCATTTGCCAATGTGGACACAGAAGCTTATCGTGTATTACAACGGGAACAATTAACGGAGAAGTGTACATTAAAGAGTGCCTAAAAAAACGGTTGATTCCTTTCTTAAACAAACACGAGGGTTCAACATTATTTTGGCCAGATTTAGCTTCAGCTCACTATGCTCATGCGACGTTGAGCTTTCTTCTTGCTAAAAATGTCGACTTTGTCCCAAAAGACATGAATCCACCCAATGATCCACAGTGCCGTCCCATTGAGAGGTATTGGGCTTTGGTCAAAGCTAAATTGAGGAAAAGTGAGCAGTGTGCAAAGGACGTAAAAGATTTTAGTGCTAAATGGAAAAGAGCGTCCAAAAAGATCACGGATGTAACTGTCCCCAACCTTCTGAAGGACATTCGAAAGAAGTTGAGGAAAGAATGGGAACCCAAATAATTTTTTTTATTTTTTGTAATTGTGAATGAATTTAATAAAAACAGAGTTTTAAAGCAAATAAAAAAAATGTACATGAATTATGAAAATATTTTTTTTTTTACTTTGAAGTTTCCAAATTTTATTCGTTTCAGTCCTTATGCCACAGTGAGTTTTCGCTTCGACACATAGTCCAAGCCTGCGTATATTTCACAACCGTAAAGCAGTATCGGCAAAGTAAAAGATTTTACTTAGATTTAGTTATTTGTGGAGCTTAGACCACGAAGAGCGCCATACACTTTAGATACTACTTTGTTTACATGTAAATTCCAAGTAAATGTACTAGTGAAGTAAACTCCTAGATTTTTTACCTTATCAACATACTATATAGATGGATTGAGAGTAAGCTCATTTTTTGTTGACCAAGCATGGATTCGCTTAAGATCATCATTAATATTGACTACTGTCTGATTTTTATGAGATTTCAGAAACAAGGCATATATTTGTACATCATCGGCATATAACAGGTCATGAAACATTGGGCTATATCATTTATAAAAGATAAAAAAAGGAGAGGGCCTAGTATGGAACCTTGAGTGACACCCAAGGGGACATGGAGAAGTGAGGAGTGTTTGGTGCCATTAGACACATATTGTTGGTGGCCAGACAAATATGAGGCTATTGATTTGCACGCGGAACTTTCGAATGGAAATTGATTATGCAGTTTATTTAATAGTTTAGAGTGATTTACACTGTCAAACGCCTTTGAGAAGTCTAAAAAGACAATGAGGCTCAACATATCACAATCTGGTCCGGCATACCTTCGCACACTTTTAGTAAAGCGGTAGTGCAGCTACGTTTTGCTCGAAAGCCCGACTGAAATTTCGTGATAAGATTTTTTTCTATTCAAGTAAGACTTAATTTGATTACTTATTATTCCTTCAAAAACTTTGCTTAGAAACGGAAGGGGATTGATAATGGAAGAATTTTGGCAACTTTCCACTTATTGGGAAAAACGGACGTTGTTAGTATCTATATATATAAATACGTGCTGCCCATTTTTGTCGTACGCTTATACACCGTTCTACTCAACCGAATGGCATGATACTTACACCATTGGAAAGGTAATTTCGCGTAGATGTGCAGAATATGTTTTTTTTTTTTTGCCAAACGGTTGAGTAGAACCTTGGTAAACACATTTAAAAAATTAGGTTATTTTACAACATAGCTTACTGACAGAAAAAAAAAAATATTTTCAAATCTGCTCGCCTTTGAAAGTCAATAGGGATAAGCGTATAGTCGAATCGTTTTTGTGCATGTGGTTCATAAGGAATTTGCTTGACTGCTTTGACTTATGAAATGTATTGTTTTGTTTTTTATGTAAGTTGTGACTGCGAAAGTCACTACACGATTGCAAAAGAGTTTCAAAATAAGTGGGATAGAGACTAAACAAAATGAAAAAAAGAGAAACATAGTGACGAGTGACGAGTGACGACACTTCTGTTATATACCCGACAACAGTTGCTTTTTTGTTTTGTACTATATTTGCAACGCGCATGAACAACCGAACAACATTATATAAATTAGTAGAAAAGCTTCGTAAAGAAAAAAGAGCGTTCACATAGCAGGGAAATAAATCACGCTGTGTATTCGTTAGTACCTGTTCACATTGGTGTGGGCAGGAAGATTGACCGAAAGAGAGGGAACGATTTTTATTGAAATGGGAAGACGAAGGGTTATTTCCACCGAAAAACCATTTCTAAATTGCTAAATTGGATTTTCGGGTGAAACACGTTGGCTTAAACTTACAATGTTCATTCCACTGTTGAAAAAAAGGATGAATTTTAAAAGGAACAATGTAAGTTTATTATTCAAATACTAAAATTTAAAAATTGATTTTCAAATAAGTGTTGTTAATATTTCAAATGGGGTTGAATTGTTGAAAGAGATCCTTACTGACAGGTTGAAGCACATTTATAAGGATGGACTAGAATTAAAAGGTCTTGCAAATAGTACGTATACCATATTATCTAACACTATACATATGTATTTTACAAAGAAATTAATTATATTATACTTTTTCAGAAACAAAACCACCGGATTCCGACTTTCGTGCCAAAAACAGCAGATACCGTAGAGAGAATTAGAAAGTAGATTGGTCTTTTTTCAAAAGAAAGGTGTTGCATTGGAAGCCTTAAAGGGGACTTTTAGCGGCATTGGAAGTTCTTCTTCGCTTGGTTATGGACGAAGGAGTCAAATTCCACGTTGAAACTACAAAATTGTATTTGACAGATGAATCCTATTACAAATACAATCCAGATAAATTAATGATTTTTGATTATTAAAGGAAGAATGTAAAATTAATTAATCCATTGAATTGTAATTTTTGATAGAAAGAAAAGAAATAAAATGTTCATTATGAAAACAAGGAGCTTTTCAAAGCGCAATCAAAGTGGCGTAACTATCTATCTCTTTTTTTCATATAGATTAGTCTCTATCTCACTGTTCACGCGACGAAACTGAACCGAACGTGATATAGGAATCATGGGAGTACGAGAAAATATCATAGCACGTTGAATTTCAACGACGGGCGAGCCTAGTAGTATTAAATATATGGGTAATATGAGGGAGGAAAGCGGGAAGAAGAGCTTTTATGAAAGTCGGGTATACACCATCAGAGCCAACAGCTTTTGATTTGATCTTTAACACTGTTTGTCCTACATATATATCATCAATTCTAGAGAGTGAAAAAGTACCTTTTCGTTGCATGTCGAAGGAAGCAGAGATGTTCTGTTGAATAAAAGTATTGTGGTTGCTTTGAACAAGCTTCCTATTTAGTTCATTAAGGTCGATATTGTTGGGAAGTGCATCTTTTACAGACTTAAGCCCGATATCGAGAATATTGCTCCAGAATTTGGAACTTGAGTCCTTCGGTTTGAATTTATCTTGATAAAAGATATTTTAGTTTGATCGTATTAGAAGAGTTACCGTGTTTCGTGCAATGGCATATTTATAAATAGCTGAGCATTTATATCTTCTCCATCTAGAGTAAAGGAGATTGCGTTTTTTTTATTGAACTTCCGAGGTTTACCATGGAATGTTGGCCCTATTAGTTTTTCTGCTGTGTTTTAAGGGTACATGTTTATGAAATAAAGATAAGATACAATTTTGAATATAATAAGCCTCTATCAGAAGTTGCCTGGTACATTCCAATCTAATCATAGACGAAATAAAGCTTATTCCCGCCCATCAGTTCGGGATTAGAAATAAATACTCGACAATAGACCAAGTGCTTCTTATAGCTAATGTTATAGAAAAAGCAATAGAAGAAAAACGAGTTTGTTCTACATTAGTCTTAGACGTTACATAGGCTTTTGATAAGATTTGGCATAGAGGCTTAGAGTATAAACTTCATATTGATCTAGACTCTAGACAATAGAGATACTTAAATTGTATATACCAAATAGATTCTTTAGAGTTCACTATGTCTTACGAGCTTAAAGAAACACAAGAAGTAGTTCCACAGGGGAGTATTCTAAGACTCACCCTATATTTATTATATACCACTATACCACATGCGAATAATACGATGATAGCCACATCCGCAGACGACACTGCTCTTTTAGCAACTAGGTGCATTTCTAAATTAACAGAAAAGTTGGAAAATTCAGTTAATGTGATTGGCCGCTGGCGATTTAAACTTAATGAGTGAGTCAAAATCCACCCATATCAATTTTACAAAACAAATAAATAACGAATGTTCCAGTAGTTATTTTATTGGTTGTTAGGATATAATTCAAAAATCTCATGATATAATCAGATGCTAAAACCTATTTGGACATATGGTATCCAATTATGGGGTTGTACAAAAAAAACGAATGTACAAATTTTACATACCGGGGAATGGTAAATGCCCAAAGGTACGAGGGCTATTCCAAAATCAACCTCCGATGTGTTACAATTCATTACATACGCGCACTTCGGTGACGTGTTTCTGCATGTCGCAACCAGTACATTATCCTTTAATAATATGCCAAGTTTCGACCGTTTTCGTTTAGTATTGTTCCAACAGTTGCCGTTTTAACATTTATCTCCTGCCGCCTGTGAGGTACGAAGTGTAATTCGTTTCTTGCAAGTCGAAGGAAATGGCGCAGCACAAATTCATCGTCGGTTATATACTGTTTACGGCAATACAGTGATGAGTAATGGTTCGGTACGTGACAATTTAAAAACGGACACACAGATGTGCATAATGAAGGAGGCCAAGGGCGCAAATCGATCATGAATCAAGACGTGGTTCACCAAATTGACCAATTTGTTCGAGAAAACAGGCGTTTTACGATTTCAGTTCTTGCGACAAGATTTTCCGAAATTTCTCGAACTACTCTATACAGAATCGTGTCTGAAAACTTGGGTTACCACAAGTTCTGTGCTCGTTGGGTCCCAAAACAGCTCACAGATGTCCACAAGATGCAATGTGTCAATTCAGGAAAAGCATTTCTGAAGAATTTTTACAGCAAATTATGACTGGAGGTGAGACTTGGATCCAGTATGTAAACTTAGAAAGCAAAGAACAGTCGAAGCAATGAATTCATTCCCCAAACAAGCCAAAAAAAATCAAACAAACTTTTTCCTATCGAAAAATGATGAGACACTAAAGGCATATTGTTGGCCGAGTTTATGGAACCTGGAAACACAATAAATGCAGCGGTTTACTGTTTACAGAACAAAAGACGAGGAATGCTTACCAAAGGTGTGGTGCTTCTGCATGACAACGCACGACCACACACTGCTGCACGCACAAAAACTGTAGTGGAGGAGTTCAATTGGGATATTTTTGATCACCCTCTCTACAGTCCTGATTTGGCACAAAGTGATTATCACCTTTTCTCAAAATTAAAATCATCCATTGCAGCTCAACATTTTGGAAGTAATGAGGAACTTATGAACGGTGTGAATCAATGCCTCAACGCACTGGTGTGCCATTTTTTAAGGAGGGTATACAAAAGCTCGTCCCACGTCTCCCAAAAATGTATAGATTTAAACGGAGACTATGTAGAAAAATAATTTAGATGTTAATAAAACTATTTTGTGCAAAAAATTAATAATAAGAATAATTACAGTCACCGACTATCCTCCAAGCCGATCGCATCGTTTCTTTTCTCAGTGCGTGTCGTACTTATCTTCGTCGGTTACTTTTTCCCGCTATTCTTCAATAGCTTTTTCTATTTCATTGTTTACTTCGAAACCGTTATCTTTTGTTTTTTACAAATCGCGTAGAAAAATTGTGAACATGGCCTCAGGGCCACATGTGCTTGTGGGTAACCGGTTTCGCGATCTTGATTTTGATTTGCAGACTGATTTTCCAAATAAAAAAAGAACTAATTATACAAATACTGACTTCGTCTCAATCAACATCTACCCATATGGCAACTCCTAACCCTAAATTTATAGTGATCTCTCCATCTGACAGTAAGATCCCTTTCTCAAAATTTAGTGTGTTTTTATTGAAAAAAGCTATCGATGGAATTAGCACTGGATATGATTAAATTACACAAATGCGTGATGGAAACCTACTTATATTGGTTAGATCCCAAAAAATTGCAGATATGGTCCTATCAAAGAAAACTTTATCAAATCTTTGTCCCATAAATGTATCCCTGCATACAAACCTCAACTCCTCTAAAGAAACAGTATATGCGTCTTACCTTACAAATAAATACCCGACGAAGAGATCAAAGTAGAAATGAAACCTCAAGCTATAACAGATGTTTACAAGTTTACCATAAAAAATCGATGACACCCCTACTCCAATTGCCCTAATTCTCTTTACTTTTGACTCTTTCCGTCCACCAAACTCAGTCAACATTGTTTGAGATAACTGTAAGGTGATTAAACATTTTCCAAACCCCAAAGAGATGGGAAAATGCTCCATCGTGCGAAAATTGCAACTTGCTACGTGTCGAACCGCATTCATGTTCACGTATCTATTGCGCAAACTGATCAGAAAAACACCCAGCATCTGCCACAGCATGTAAGTCTTTCTTAAGATAGAAAGAAATACTAAAAATTAAAACAATTAGAAAGTATTCAATTTTAGGAGCCAAACTAGAATATGAAAGGCTGCACTCCGTTAACCTTTCCCAGTAATCTTACGCTGCAGTTACAGCTGGCGCATCAAGCTCCAAACCTTCCCCACCATTCAGGAAATCTACTCACAACCCCAAGTTTTGCTCTCCCATCTAAAATTGTAATTAACGTGCAAGATAAAGTAGAAATGCAATCAAAACACAAAATAGACCTAAATTACCCTCAACCCACTCATTTCAAAACTTCGAATTCAACTTCAACTTCAAACTCAAAAAATATTTTTTCCAAAGCATACTTTATAAGAAACCTTAATCCAACCTCATCAAATTTACAGCAACAGTTAATGAATCCTCACACAGAAAATAACACCATTCTCAACCAAAATCCCCCAGCCATCCCTCCACGGTATACAGATCCAACCTCACCTATCTCCCAAACCACGGAAGCCCTCATAAAAGATAACAATTACTTCATTACCCCAAATGAAAACAGCGATGACGACACCATATAAAGACACCTCTCTTTCCAACACAAAAAACATAAACATCTTACAATGGAATATACTCGTAAAAGGCTTTATGAACAACTACGATGAACTTAGCATCTTAATAAAACTGTATTCGCCCTGTTTCCCACACAACCTTACAGCTAAACAAGGCATAGGAATCCTTATCAAAAACAGCATCCAACACGAACAAATATGCATCATTACAAACATTTTAAATGTGGCCGTGGAAGTTCAACTATCACTTAAATTTACAATAGTCTCTATTTATATTCTACCCGATCAGACTTTTACAAACACAGATCTGATGAACATCCTTGACCAAGTCAAAACTCCCATCCTACTTGCAGGTGATGTTAATGCTTGGAGCACGCTTCGGGGTTCCCCAACTACCAATAGCAGAGGCACTATAATAGAAAATTTCATAGCAAATTCGAATCTTTTGATTCTCAATTATGGTTCTCCCACCCATTTTTCAACTCATCACACCTTGACGCACATAGATGTGACATGTTGTTCCCCGGAACTATACCCTAAAACTTCTTGGGAAATCTTAGATGATCGCTGCAATAGCGATCATTTCCCTATCATTTCCACTATTGCAATTGGTCCAGTTTATTCTCCAACATCAGTAAACACATTGTAGAATACTCGAACAATGTAAATAAAGAGGCGAGAGTTATGGTTTAAGGTTTGACGAGGCGAAATACTGCTGGAGCACTGATGGTGAAAATGAGGTAAGAACAAAGTGAAACAAGAGTATTCACGTTGGTGTTGGGTTGTATCAAATGACTTGACTATACGAGCGTCACCTACGAGCTTTTCGCTTGGTTTCGGATCTTATCGACTAGGTGCAAATTGATCTTGGAGGGGCCCGACCAAATATGGACTTTGTACAGAGTGCTTATTAATAGAAGCCAGTTCACAGAGTGAAAACATTTCCTTAAAACGTTAAAAGAAAGTAAGGAAAGGCTGTTATCGCCGTAACGATAAAAGACAGCACTGAGCCAAAAGAATTCAAATCTACTTGATTTTATTTTATTTTTATTTTTTAAAGGACGATACAAATAAATTTGTAAAGTCCGAGTTCTTACGCCGGGGTACTATGCCCTTCTGGCGTTTTTTGTCAACAGCACGGCGGTGTACCGAGTTCCCAAATGGTTCCTCATCTCGCTTGATTTCGGTGATCTAGTGGGAACCGATGCTTTCAGTGTGGCTACTGTTTGCTTTCGAAGAGTTGGCGTGTGGCTAACGAACGAATACGAAAAGCAGTTTATGTACTGTCATCAACAAACAAAGACGTTGGATTAGAAGTAGCAGACAAGAGATCGTTAGTAAAAATAAAAATTTTGTGGGACATCAGCATGGGAATAGATTTTGGTGTCATTCTTTGGTAAGACTTGACCTGTTGCCACGAAAACTGTAATGCCGTTCATTGAAAAGTTACCGTCTCCGAAGATGTGTTACGAGCTTACAATTACTCAGGGCTGTCATGACCTTGAATAGAAGAGATGTACATAGACCGGTATGAGAAAGATTCGCACATTTCAGAGATGATCTGGACAAGTCCTATTTTCTATCTTCTCCGAAAGAGTCCTAAAGGGAGGCATTTAGGAAAAGGCTTACACAATAATTTTGTTGGTATATAAGAACGAAGACGCCAAGATATACCATCTGGGCCAGTGGATTAATTTTATTGACACTTTTAAATAATATTGCTGTTAACAGTTGGAGCACTTACATAATCTCGAAGCGTTAAGCCGAAGTATATATGTACAGTGTACAAGTGCCGGAATTAACAATAGAACAAAAATTTCCTAGAAGAACCAAATCAACTTTTCTACAACTTTTATCAACTCACTTCCCAAAAGCGTGTACCCTATCTGAAGCAGATAAATTGTTTCTCCGTCGAAAACTTGATAGCAGAGCGGACGAAAGTCTGTGGTGCGCGGCCGGCGAACTGATTGCAATTCGTATTTTTCCTTCAAGATGACTCGAACCGGTATCGAAAACTGAATATCGCTGCACAAAAAAACAAAGCTTTGATGGGGTAGAAGGGCTTTTAGGAATGCGCCCAAACATACAGATGGTTGAGGTATAAAACGAACATTCAGGATTCCCTCCTGTATCTTTCCGCAAATTAAACTGGATCTATTGCAAGTTAACTTCAAGTGTGAAATGCATGCCGTTCTATCGCATTTCCCTTTCAAACATTTTGTGTCAAATCGCAGATTGTAGGAGTTTGCTTAGTCATTCGGCGCGCGGAAACTGTACGACAAGTTCACAACCTCTAACCTATTTCCCACCTCGCACTAACCATGTTTTTCGTCTGGTCAACACGTAACTTTATTTCATAAGCTGCCTCACCGATTCCCAAAAAACCAACATCCCCCCATTAATTTATTTACGAACGCAACAATTAACAGATTTCGATTAGCTCAACATAGGCATGCACATAAGCTTCAGACTTTTTTCCTGGTTCTTCTCGCTGCACAAGCGACATTTAAATCAGAAACAATGAATTCATGTTTAGCAACTGTGCTCCACAAATGAACCTAACACCAAAGTCAATAACCTTTCTATTGGATTTCCATTTGAGCTACCATCACCGATAATTCCATCTAAATTCTTCCAACTGAAAAAAACCAAATTGTTGAGAAAAAAAAAAAAAAACATTCATGGGAAAAAGAAAAAAAAATCGCCTTGAAAGTGCAACTTTCTCCATTACTTCTGACAGCTAAACGGTACAATCTGAGGGAAAACGCACACATAACCATAACCTGGTTTTCTGCAAGTGGAAACGTCAAAATAGTGCAAAATCGATTTTCTTCATGTAAATCTATGCGCTGGAGCTGCCCGCAGCACCAAACAAATTTACAAATTTGCACACTGCCACTTTGGATTTGACAATTTTTGTGGTCACTTCCCGGAGTTGGAATTTGCACCGGCAGCGCTTGAAGTCACTAGCATATGGAAATAATATTTTGGTTTTGCTAGCACCTTTATTCATTACACTGTGTTGGCACTTTGTCGCCTTCAACTAGATTTCATCAGCATTTAAGAGTTGACGGATTAGTTGGATTCCGTAGGCAATGTTGCGGCAGGAATAGCTCCTGGTTTTAATTTTTTTCATTCTTTATGTCTGATTTGTTTTGTTTTTTTTTTTTTTTTTTTTTTTTCTTAAAAAGGATACTCAGTATAAGCATTTTTGTAGTATGATCGAATGCTAGAACTTCGCCTTCGACTTCTTGGTTGAAGCATGTTGTACAGAGCACTGTCGATCCAATTGTAAAACAATCATTTACCGCGGCCATTTTTATTCACTAAAACGTTAAAACATTACTAAAGTGTGAAAATTTATTAATTAATACAATTCGCTTCTATTTAATGAGTGTTTATCGTAAAATTAACTTATTAATGGGAATATGAAAATAAACGGCAATAAGTCGACGAGCGGAACAAGTGAAGAAAAACTTCTTTTTCTTTTCCACCACACGAATTGCGGTGGGAAGAATAAACCGAGAGCTAGTTGGTTTGGTAAGAATTACGAGTGCATTCAGGTTAGCATGACATGCGTTGAGGAATGGCCGTGTTCAGGGATAAGCAATTTTCTACATTCCAATTGGAATTCGGAATACTGACACATATGGTATATCTATTTTCTGACTAACAGAGTAGGTAAATAAGAAAACAAGTGAAACGGGAATAACTGATACGAGTAAATTACTATGCAAATACGGAAACCGACAATCAGAATCTATTGCCTAGATAGACCTTTTAGATGGATTTATTTCTGCATTTTGCGGTTATGTGTTTCCGGATAATGTATTGAAAACTTTAAGGAGGGATACCGCTACATATTTTGATAAAAAATCTTTTGGGAAAGGGAGTCGGAATTGCATTCCCCTTCGAGATGCAGAGGTTTTACGCAAAGCCTTACGCTGCCCTGTTTTGACTTCTACTGAAAATACAATAACATCTTTCAAATTTATGCGTGTATGGTAATGAGATATTGTTGAACTCGTAATTATGAGCACTTTAATTGCTTCAAATTAAATCTTGCCTTAAAATTAAAGTGCCAAAAGTTATTGCAGATCAAGAGTGATTTAAAAAGAAAAGTCAAAATTTTAACTTTGTCATCATTCTTTTCCGAAAAATATCTTACTAACTACCATTTTTTGCAACTTTAAAACGTTTTACGAGTATTTATGTATATATTTCATCTTAAGTCAGTAGTTTTCAATAAACTTGTTTAAACTATAAAAACAAAAAAAAAAAAAATAAAAAATTCTTTTCCAACAGCCGTATAAAATAAACTACTCGTAGTTAATAGCTGCTTTATTACGCAACTAAAATTCATTAAAAAATTTTTTAAAAAGTCAATTTTATGACCCCCAAAAAAGGAAAAAGGGAATACCTCAGGGAACGCAAATAATTTTTTAGGTCAACAAAAATAATTGCAGGTCCTTTTAGCGAAAAAAAAAATTAGCACATGTCTTACGAAATAACATAAAAAAGAATGCAAAATTATTTGCATAACCAGTTTGTTGTTTGTAACCGAGATATTGACCTTTAATTCATAATATCCTCGATGATGGACTTTTTTGCTGTTTAATTGTCAACCTTGCGGATTTGTTTTTCTTTCCGTAAACTTTCCGTCGTTGTTCGTCGACCTACTTTTGTCTGCCGATTCCCAACAATTCAGCTGTGCCAGTAGACCTAAAAAAAAAATTAATAGTGCTGATAAGTCTTCGTCGATCTAGTTTAACTTAAATAAACAAACAATGGAAAAGTAGGCTGCAATATACCACCTTGATCAAAATTTATTAAAAATACAAGTTTATTCATCTAAATCTACATATATTGTCCCCTTTAAAGTAATCCCCATAGACTGCAACACACTTATGCCAGCGCTTGATCCAATCCTCGAAACATTTTTTATATTCGGTTTTCGGTATGTTTTTTGCGATTTTTCCATTACTTCATCTTGGCTGCTGAAATGCGTTCCCCGTACTGGTTTTTTAACTCGATTGAACAGAAAGAAGTCACAGGGAGCCAAATCAGATGAATTCGGTGGCAGTTGAATGGTATTTGTTGCAATTTTCGTCAAAAAATTACGAATAATGATGGCACTGTGCGACCGCGACGGTGCGTTATCATGATGCAAAATCCACGAGTTTTCTGCCCACAATTCTGGTCTCTTTCGGCGAATTGCTTCACGCAAACGTCTCATACTCTTTGTTTACTCTCAGACCTTCTGCGAAAAATTCATGATGCACTACCCCGTTGTAATCCATGAAAACCGTGAGCATTGCCTTCTTTTTTGACTGAAAACGACCAAAAATCCATTTGGTCTCGCATCATTTGCCTGATGTCTGGATTGCGTTTCGTATTCATAAACCCACGTCTCGTCTCCAGTAATGATTCTTTTGAAGAATGTGGGATCGGATTCAGCCTCGCAAATAATCTCTTTTGCGACGTCAACACGGTCTCTTTTTTGCATGAAATTGAGGTCTTTTGGCACCAACTTTGCTGCTACACGATGGAAAACCAAAACCTAAATCATTAACCAAAATGTCTTGGACGGATCCATAAGCAATGTTCAAGTCCTTCGCTATCTCTCTGATGGTTAATTTGCGGTTTTAAATCGGAACAATGGGAGCGCCACACGGTGGGTGTGGCCGGAAATGTTTTGATCTGCGGAAAAACTTTCCATGCCATACGCAGGAGAATTACCCGGAGATGCATCCAAAATCAACATTCCAACCAAATATTCCTAGTTGTGCCGTACTTCTCCTGGTAAGGCCATTAAACCTGGGACGATAAGAATCACCAAATGTTCCGAGGAACGAGAAAACTCACAAAGTTCTAAAAATAAAAGTAATATTAATGATAAGTTTAAAAAAAACAGACCTCTCTCCAACTCCCTTCCAAAAGGAACAAAGAAACATCATAACGAAAAACGAAGCTCTAATCCCGATCCTAACTGGAGCTTCAAAGGAGTTCCCTCCTCACTTATCCGACTCAAAGCATTTACACAGTAATTCTCTAATCCAGTAATTCTCCCCCCCCCCCTTCCACCTAAACCCCCGCGCCAAAACGTCTCTTTCAACTTAACCCCAACCACCCATATTATCCCTTCTCAACCTTCTACGGCACCAACCTCAGCTAGCAACTCATTCCCTAACTTCGACCTCAATACTGGATCTACTCGTAAGTACCTTAATTTTATTAACTCCCATAACTTCATCCCTCGTCCAACTCCATATCCAACCGTTTATCTGCACCTCTCTCCTCCACTGTACCTATTTTTGATCCCCTTTTTCCTCTGCAGTTAAACTAATACAGCAAACCAATGGCACTACAGAAAGTCGCTATGCACTCTGTAAGCTTAGAGAAAGAAAGATATACGAAAACACTCGTCTCTTTTTTGCCTATCTACGGGACATATTGGACTCGGTCTGTTACGAAGGGAGGTTCAAAACCTGCGTCATGGTTTCCATCCAGCAGAAGGCCTCCCTACCGACCCTATCAGTCTCAGGAACATTTATGTCAGGTACCACGAGATTTTTAGCATGTCTCCTCAGAAAGTGGTTGCATTCGGCCACTACGTTCACTCTAAGCGAGTCTCACACTTACAGCGAAGTCGAGCCCACCACGATAAATTTTTTCGTCCATAACCTGCCTCTCTTGCCAACACTTAAACCATCCCGCCCCACACCTCCTCCCCACAACTTTTACTACCAGAATGTAAGAATGGCAGGACATTTATTAGAACATTTTCCAGGTTGAGTGGGACAAAAACAACAAACAACGCCGAAATCGTTGAGAGACTCACATCCTGCTTTAGCAGAAGTTCGCAGCTGCGGAGGTGTTTTAAATTACGTCAGAAACCATCCAAATACCAGGCTTATGGAATTAAGGACACATTTTGTTCTAAGCATTCGTCCATATACCAGAAAAGGAGCTACTACCCGGCAAACAGAAAAGCAAGAAGTTTCAAATTCTGCAATTACATTGTGGACAGACACTTTGCGGAAGATAACTTTATTGGCCGGATTCTATGGATGGATGAGTCCCAATTCACCAGGGATGGAATCACTAAATACCATAAATCAATTTACATACCTGGGCAGAAAGCAACTCCCACTCAAGAAATACAGAGCTTTTCAGCATAAGTTCAAGAGAATGTACGGACAATCATATTGCGTAACAAGTTGGTCGGACCCTATCGGCTTCCTCCAAGGTTTAATTCGAATATTGGAATTTTTGCCAAGCAAATATGGTATTACCAGAACTATTACGCGATATACCACTGCAACAAAGATAAACCATTGCGTATCAGTAGGTTGGCACTCACTATGCCCATGCGGTGTATGAAAATTCGTGGATAGGGCGGGATGGACTTTCAAGGTCTCTGGATTTGACTCCAATTGACTTTTATTTATGGAGATGGAAGAAGGATATGTTTTACTCCTTGACGAGGCAGCTGCGAAAGTCCGAAGAAGAATTGGAAAGAATGGGCATTGAGAGAGCTTGTCAAAGGCTCTGGTGTACAGAGAAAGCCATGATATGATACAAGGTTTGATGAAAAAATAAAATGTACAATCAACATTTGTATTTTTCCTCTTAAATTTTTTACCAATTTTCAATTTAAGGGCAGTGTAAGGCTTTGTTTAAGACCTCTGTGTCCGAAGGGGATGCATTTCCCCCCAGCTTTAAGATTTTTTCTCAAAATATGTCAAGGAACCTCCCTTCGGCATGTTATCCGGAACGCCCAGTATAAAAAGAATAGGCTTTTGGAATATTACAGTTCGTTCTCCCGGCGACTAAATGGGAGCCTGAGGCGCAGTAAAATCTTATGAGACTGCCCAAAGTCTATATGCGTGATCGGGTTCCTACGTCTGGAGACTACCGATGGGGCAAAAGAAAAGTCGGGCATAGATTCATATCTTCAGTCGGGCACTCCTTCTGCACAACTGTGGAGTGATCTCGCGGGGAATTGGAATATTCGTGCCAAAGTTCGATGGTTTCCCGGGGCGAGCAAAATGATGCTTTCTAGAAATAAATTACTAATCGCAGGCTGGATCATCGGGAAGAGTTTTAAAACAGAAACCCTAAATGGCGAAATGTCGGATACAAGGCTCTCTACTTTGAACTTGTCAACGAAAGCGTACAAAATGTATTATTACAGAAAGGAACAAAATAAGAACGAAGTTTTTATCATCTTGACAGCGGAGCTGCTTAGTAAATTTATAAGTGTATCAAAAATTAGCCACCGTCTTATGATAATAAAACTGATAACGACTAAACACGAAACATGGAATATTGTTACCGCCTACTCAAACAAATAGGATGTGCGCATTCAGAAAAGATATATTTTAGCCGGTAAATCACGCGGCCTTAACATACCAAATACGCAAGAACAGCACTTGATCACATAATGCAGCAAGGACCTGCGCTCCGATTGATCGGGAAACTGCTGACGGTCTTATAACTTGGATTGGGCCAGTAGCGCAACAATCAAAATTGTATTGAAGTGCTTGCCTTACCTCCCAGTGCTGGTCCTCGGTAACTGCATGCAAGCTAAAATGACAAAGAAATATTCAACCAGTAGCGCAGCCGAAGAATTTGCAGAGGCCCTTGACTGCTATCACGCCAATATCACTGCCATCCAGGAAGTGCGATGGGATGAACCGGACAAAAAGAGGAAGAAAAATTTTGATATACGTGTATGTATACTACGATGATTGCTATAGAGAAAAGAATCAGCATTCGGCAAGTAGTGTTGAGCTTCCGACACGTGAGCCAGCGTCCTACGACAATCCGCATCCAGACTAAATTGAGTAACGTTTCTACGAGCTCCTCGACAAGAATCTCAATATACACAAGCAGGCGTGGCGGCTGGCGGATCGTGCTAAATAAAAGTGATGATATTGCGATAGACGTAAGGCAGGCCTTCAGTATTCTGAATGTCCGAACCTCCCGGTCAGCTAACATTGACTCGGATCATCGCCTTTTTGCAGCCAAGACACGAATCCGGATTTTCCAACCGCCAAAACAAAGAAGAACTACTGTGAGAAGATATAACGTAGAAAAGCTGCAATCGCAAGAGACCGCCAGAATCTTCGACGAACGCGTAACCCGATGTCTTTCAACAACTCCTATCCCGCCAGTATCAAGTACCGAAGACCAGTGGCAACGCTATCAACGTGCCATCAGAGACACCGCAACTGATGGTGGTGGTGCCGGCCACAACCAAAAAATCCCTGGTTTGATGGAGAATGTCGGCAAGCACCTCCAGCTAACCAAGAAGCCTACAAAGCGGCGCTGTAACGAAAGACGAAAGCCTCTCATGAGGTATACGAACAGAAAAACGTAAGCATCTCCAGAAGAAGAAGAAAGAGCACGAGAAGAGCGCAATCGAAGATATTGAGAGGTTATACTTCAGGAGCAACGTACTGTAGGGTGCCGTGAAATAAGCCCGAATAAAATAATGCTTTGTGTAAGTGAAATAAAGCCAAATTTTAACGCTTGGCCTTATTTCACGGCACCTACGGAATCTTACTTTCTTGATCCACTTAAAAGGAGACCTCCTCAGCTGCAAGAACTATATAGGCATAAGTCCACAATTTACCATATTTTCACACTCCGACAGATCCTGCAAAGCCTCTTTCGTCTATGCAGAATGACGATGAACAATGATAGGTGCTCCGTCAAAGTCGGTAGCAACTTAACAGAGACCTTTGATGTCAAGAAACGTTTTACTCAAGGTGACGCACTTTTTTAACAACATGCTTGAAAAAATTCACAAACGATCAACGGATGCATAATCTTTCAAAACTCTCAGCAACTACTAGCGTACGCCGATAACATTATCATAATTGGGAGAACATGACCAGGCTGTGGCTAGATTTAAAACAAATGCTGCCAAAATGGGTTTAACGGTAAAAGACCGAGTATTGCTGGCAATAAGCAGCGACATAGAATATCGACGAATTTGACAGTCGACAGCTATAGCTTCGAGGGGGTAACGGATTTTCCATACCTTGGCCTTGTTCTCAGTTCTGCCAAAAATGCCTCAGTAAAAATTAAACGAAGAATCCCTTTTAGGTTAGGTTAGGTAAGAGTTGGTGTTGGTAAAACCAACCCACTTAGGCCTATTGGCCACGTAGATCTGTGATCCACTTCATATTTTGAAAGATCTAACTCTTACAACGATTCAGATCCAGCTTATGTCAAATTTCCTTAGCGGCTAGACATGTTGGCCCATAACACACCCTCCGAAGTGCGGGTGATAATAGGGAATCTGGGGTTTAAATGGCTGGCGATTTTATTCAGTACAATTATGAGAAGCTTTCGAATGCCTAACCAGTAGTGGGAGGGCTTTCTGGTTCCACTGTATAATGGCAAAAGCAACACTAGAAATTGCAACTACCGATCGGTGAATATCATACGAATATCAGTATACCTACTATCAAAATATACGAGCAAGGTCTAGAAGTCGACGACGGAATGTTATTAAACCCCATGGCAGTCAATGCGCATTTGTGGAAGGCATATGACGTAATTCAAAAGTAAGAAAAATGATGGAAAAACATCCCGAAGCCTTGCAGGATCTACATACTGTCTTGATCGACTTGGATAAAGCATTCGACAGAATTCACATATCTTATTTGACGCTAAGATCTCAAAATGTACCCGAGACATACTCGTGATATGTACGATGGTGTTAAAACGACAGTTAAATGCACAGCGGGAATGACCGGAGTTAAAGTTTGAATACACCAAGCCAGTGTATAAAGTCAGTTGCTTTTTAATGACGTGAAAGATTTTTGAGCGACTTCAAATATTATTATCGGCGCGTGTGATCTGTCTAAAAGAAATCAGCTTTAGCGTGTTTGACGCATTTGTTTGGGATACGATGAACTCCTGGGTCTTTCTTGTGCTTTGTTTTAAAAATAACCATCTCTACTTTTACTATTCTAAACTTGTTATCAAGTATTGCATTTTCATGATTCGGCTTGGCACATTGCATCGGTTCTGCAAATATTTCAGCAAAAGCTAAAATGATTTCAGAGTGTTGAACACGGAGGTACAGTGTTAGTCGCCAATCGGTTACGTACTGCTTCCCAAAATTCAGAAGAGTTTTTGCAGCCAATTGTTGCTGCAATTAACTTCATAAGTATTTAAGATACTCCTCGTAGGTTTTCAAAATTGAGCTTTGGTGCGAATTGTTATCAATCCGCCATGCCGGAAGCATTACCAAAACTTCTTAAGCAATCATATAAAGATGGGAAACTGTGCCAGAAGCGGTTAGACCAGAAGAAAGTGTTTTAAAATGATTAGAAAACTACTATCTTTTTTGAGGTCTTAAAAATGCGGTCCTAGATGAATCAAAAGCTTAGTAGAAACCATAAATGAACTAACAAAAACCCCTTTCAATTCGGCGACCACCTCTGTGAATACGTTATACATATTCCATACACACAGTGAACGTTACGTCAAATCGCTGTCATTGTAGCAAATTCAAACCCAATCAAGCAAACACGTTCGGATAAAATATAATGAAATCGCACGGTCTCGGTGGCCAAATTCATTGGAATATTTCACGGCATAGAGTTGTCGATGAATCGAAACCACCTTTAATTTATAATATGCAATATGGCATGTAGCGTCATCGTCGAAGAAATAATAACAGACCA
This sequence comes from Volucella zonaria, assembly GCA_963966105.1. NCBI lineage: Eukaryota > Metazoa > Arthropoda > Insecta > Diptera > Syrphidae > Volucella > Volucella zonaria. The sequence continues at coordinate 118,282,409 of OZ014532.1, forward strand.
TTGTCTGTTAAATTTGGCCATTGCAAACGGCACAAACAGTGTACTTTTCTTGCTGTAATTGAGTCTGGACATTTTTCTCTTCAAGAATCCAATCGCCGAACTCCGATCCCAAGCAATGGTCGCGCGGCTTAAGTTCTTGCACCAGTTGGATCTTATAAAGGTGTTGGCCAAGGGCCAAACTATTGCGTTCGACTACGAATTATCAACTCCGGATCTTCCGCCAGGCTTTTATTAACAGCGTCTGTAGTTACTTCTGGACGCACGATTCCTTAGCTTTGCGTAATATGCACATGATTAGAAATTCATCCACAATACGACGAAAGCAAACCTAGTTGCTCGACTATTGGTATCAAACAAATCACGTAATCGTCCACACGTCTCGTGAATTGAGGACAGATATATTTAAATAATACAGAAATATTTTTCCGGTCTAAATCTTTTCACGATAATGAAAATTAATGTCAAAGGACTACGAAAATGACAGTACGGTGTGAAAGTTATTCCTTATAAAAGACCTATCTGTCAAAAACAAAAGAAGACCTTTCAACCTCGTTGCGCCTTTTTGATTTTTGTAGGTCCTCAGAAGAAATCTGGAGAAGTACCTACTATTAATTGACTACATACTAACCACATTAAATCCCCTTCTAGGACACGTTTACAACTACATAGTTTTAAAATGCTGAAGCATTACAAAAATAATAAATTTAATTACTTACAGAAAATTTGAGCTATCAAATATTTTTGCCGATTGTGAACGAACTTGTGTAGAGACAAAGTAGGAAATAAAAAATTTTCAAGTTTATCACTTGTCAAAATCTCTCCATTGCATTTTCCGGTATGCATTTTCAAGTTTTTCACTGAGTTGTTTTCGCAGTCTTGTTTATTTGGTTGCCTCCATAAAAAATGCGTTTTATAAATACGACCTAATGATGGCATCTCGATTTATCCTTGTTACTATATGCTTCTTGCAAATTGCAATATCAATTGCCGCTATCAATCACTGGGTACTCAATGAAAATGGGAAAATCCTCCAAAAGGTAATATGAATCCTCATCATCAGCCAATCTTCGTATCAGCAATTGGAAGAATTTCTCATCACATCTGCCTTTTCAGATTGATTCACCGTTCTACATGCGGGAGCCTCACAATTTGATAGCATTCCTGGACCAAATCAAATACAATGACGTCGTCGAGAGCACATACCTCGAGCTGCTGCGGCAACGAGAGCTAATGGCAGAGCAAATTAACTTCTCTATACAATTTGGTATGGAAATAATTGACCAAGCCAAGTGCGCTTTCGACTACTATGTCATAGAGAAACAGATAACCTACACAAAACTCACCAAAGAGTACTTGAAACGTATAAATATAAAAAACGTGAAAAAGAAATCCCAAACACTACCGGAGTTGGGTGTTCTGCATGAAACGCCACAGTGCTGGAAGCATATGAATTTGAATGCCGGTATCTGTTGTTATGATCACTTGGATGGCTTAAAGGGCATTTATGCTTTAAAAATTGATCGCGAAGAAGAGATGGCAAGCAATGATTTTGAGTTCAAATCTTGGCGATATGTACAGAGCTTGGTGGACGGGTTAGCGGATAGTCCGAATTCGTGGAAGTATTACACGTTGAGTTCATACTACTGGCGTATGCATGGTGATGGTGTAGAAGCTGTTGAATGTGCAAAACGTGCTGTGATGTTGGCTCCGCGTAAGGTTAAGGATATCCCATTGTTGAGTTTGGGAATTATTTTGTACAGAGCGGGAAAGTTACGTGATGCAGATGTTATATTGACGGCAGCTGTCGAACATGCGCCAGAGATTGCAGAAAATCATTTCGCCTTGGCTACAACTCTGGCAATGATTCACGAGTTCAACAGGTCTCTGACGCATTTTGATATGGCCGAGAAACTGGACCCGAGTTTCATTCCGCGCACGCTTCCGCTCAAAAACTTTATCTCTTGTGTTGAGAATTTGACGAGAAAGACATCGAAAATGTACAGGTAAGGTGTTTAGTCATTTGTTTTGGTTAGAAGACAGTTATTAGATCGTGTTGCGTTTCAGTTACGCGGAATATATTAAGAGTGAAGTCAATGGATTGAAAGCAATGAAAAATCTTATCGCACAGAGCCACGAGAAATTAATTCAGCAACAGGTAAGTGCAGCCATTTGGAAGTGATTTAAGAGAGAAATAAGTTTGGCGCAAGTTATTTTTTATTTTTTGTAGCGCGTCGGAGTATGTCATATCACCCAACTCGAGTTTATCACAAGCAATGTTGACTTCTTCGCAGATGAAGTCTGCTTTCGTCACGCTAACCGCATCTTCTAATTGTATATTGCCTTATTCTTCAAGCCAATATCAAATAAGTGGCATCCTGGCATAATAAAGGCTTGCAAGTTTTCTTTTGATGGAGTAGCATCCCGGCTTTTAGAGTCTATGGCGATCCATGCGTTGTATTTGCATAACGCTGTTTATTCTCATTATTTTGGAGAGCTTCGCCGATATAGTTAGTTACTAGGCAAAAAACTAGTGTGTGGGCTTGCCTGCATTTTATTCTACCCCGTGGTGAGATTCTGTGCTTGTCAGAGACCTTTTGATGTTTTCCAATCGAAATACCGTGGAACAGTGCTGTATAATAGTCGAAATCGGATCACCGGCATCGGTGAATGATTACTGCTTATTTGATATAGAACTAGACTGGCTAGTTAATCGGTCATACGATTCGTTGTTTGCTATGGCCCTAGTGCTCGACTCTAGCGGTATGATCGCTGTCTGACGTAATGTAGATAACAGTATCGTTCTGTGATATCGCATTGAAATAAACAGACGAGATTTCAGATTGGAGAAATAGCCGAATCTCCAGGATTACAGGGAAGATTCTAGCACCCAACCCTTCGAGGTTATTAGACCGGCCACTGATGCTTGAAAGAGATTTGTTGCAAATGTTTGTAACTGATTCTTAATGATAGCTCAGGCGAGATAATGTTGCAGGTTGCGTCTTGATTCCTGCTCCAGTTCGGTTTGAGTTTTATTTGATATTAAGAACGCAACGGTCGGTCCAGGGGTAAGTTTCCGAAGAACAAGTAGTAGTGGTGGTTGATCAGAGGGCATCATCAAGTATTTCCTGACGACCATTACCATGTATCCATCTGCATAGATGACTCTCTATAGCCACAAGAAGGAAATTAGGAGATAGTTTCTAAAGTAGTGGAGATAACGCTCTCGTAATGCCGTGACGTGCCTGTACTTTGATTGATTTCTGTCATAGTTAGCCTTGTCCTAACATGCGATGTATGGCTTCGCGGAGTCTTACCTCCTGTCAGAAATCAATAAAATCCCATTCTCGCTATTTTTGAAGGTCTTCTCTTTCCCGAGAAAGTTTACTGGTGGTTTATATGACGGAGATAAATTGACTTACTTTTTTGATATGAACGTTTTGCATTTAGATGAGAAGGATCTAGCTATAGTCCGGAGCTAGGTCCAACCAATAAACCACTCCAGTAAGGTTGAAGTCCTCTTCCACTTGTGCCCACCACCTATGGTGGAGTGTTAATATTAATTCGCTCTACATGTCCTACCCATCTCAGGCGCCTGATGCGCCTCAACACATTAAAGGCCTCAGTGAGATTGCTACCCATCGTTACGTATGCTGTCATATGCGGCGTTGAAATCGATGTTTCGATCTTGGCTTCTTAGGTATCCTCTATCTGTTGTGATATGAATATTTAGTCAATTGTAGACTCCGGTCTAATACCATACTGAAAGGGGCGAATAAGGTCGTTGACAAATTGTTTCAGGCGATCACAAAATACGGCAGACATTCTTTTACACTTTCGAACGTTTCCTCCTCTCTATTTTATCGAGAAGTCAGTATTTTTCCCTCCTCCTTTACTCTTAGAGCGCACGAGCGTCTCTCAGTCTCCGCTGTTTTACCTACGGAGCCTTTAATAAAGTTTACAGTAGAAAGGATTCGAGACTTATAGGTTCTGAAGTCCTCGATGAATGAGTGAAAAGAATCAGGAGTCATCTGGGCTTTGAAGGGCCCTGTACATGTACAGGGATGTACAGGGATGTTGCAAAGTTTGGACGACTCATTAGAACTTTCAATTTACACAAATAAATTGCGGTAGCACCTGCTACATCTTTCTAGTTTCTTTTATTAAAAATGTTAAGGCTGTTTCTACGGCTTGTAAGTCTCTTAGTCCGTGTGTAGTCTTGTACTCAACACTTGGATGCGCTGAAGACTTTTCGGTTACTACGACGAAAAGGTCTATGTTTGACCATGTCCCTGTAAATATGTTGTTCAGGGCAAGTCATAAGAAGGCTGTGCTAGCAGAATGATCTTAACGTTCCTTGTGCCGGTTCGATTGGCAGGATGCACTTATTTTTAACCCGGTTAGCCCTCCGCCTTGGCATGTATCGTGTCTAGATGGAGAACAACGTTAAATAACAACAACAGGTCCAACCTGAGATGGCATTGTAGTAACAAAAATCAGAATAGCTCCTCTATTGCGCAGGTACTAGGTAAGGTCAAATATTCGTTAACAGATTTTTCTCAAGGGTTTGCGTCACACGTCAGCACATTGAAAAGAGTTTTGCCCACATCGTTTTGGCCGTGTTTACCGAATTTTTGGCCGGTCATTATATAGTGTGGACAATTCTGTCTGACAGCAGAAAGTTGGTTATCTTCTCCATTAGACAATCTGGTGAAGTGTTTTTCCAAGTCCTTGATGAGTTCAGTATTTGGTCTTTGAATCCTTCGCATGGTCTTTTTACCTTCCGGTATACAGAACTTCCGAAATATCCTCGATGGTGAGTTTATATCACTTTTTTTTTGTCTTCTACTATGAGCGTCTTATGCAAAACTGATGAATCCTAGCAAATCAGAGGTAGCGTTTCTGATGGTCCGTTGACAATATTACCACTGGCCTTTTTTTATTTGATGCTGGCGGCATAGGACTTCTCAAGAGATCATGATACATGATCGGTAAAGTTTCGAATGCATTTGTAGCCAAATTGTATATGTCCGTTGTCTTTTGTGTATGAGAGATTCACACCTCCTGTATCTTGGTTAAATCTAATAGTGGTCCAAGTCGATGTACACTTTGAAGTTTCCGGCACCCAAAATACTGCGTGCTGATCACAAATGATTGAGTTATGTTCAGAAATCAGACTTATACCAGAAGAATGCTTCCGTATCATTCGAACTTATTATGTAAATCGGCCTTCAATTTAGACATTTAGAAGATGTTTTGATTTTTTCGGGTCTTATAATCGGACAATCGCTATCCATCATACTGTGGACAAATTTCGAACTACATACACTCTACATGATGCAAAGCCAACAACGTGAAGTAACTGAAACCGCTGTGATTGAAAGTTCGGTGATAGTTTCGAAATTGTCAATTCGGCGTCTATCGCAACGGTATGGCTTTTCTCCGTCCTTACTTACGTTGTTAAGTGGCGCTACAATTCGTAGTGAAGCTATGCCTCCAATAAGAAGCCTCTCCAGTTAGTCCAGTTTTTAGCTAGCTGCCTCCAGTTGCCCACTCCAAGTCGGTTGGTTTCCCGTCACCTAGATTGAGGTCTTCCTCTACTGTGATGTCCCTCCGGGCTAGATTCGGACATTCTGCGGGCCGGTGCATTGGTGTCCATTCGCTATGTCCTGCGACTGATGCGCAGCTTTCCGACTAGGTAGATGTCGCTGTAGAACTCGTTTAGTTCGTCGTTAGGTTTTCTGCTCCAAAGCCGGTCAAAGCAAACGCAACCAAATATTTTCGGAAGAATTTTTTTCTCGAAAAGACTCATGCACTTTCGATAGAGTACATGCTTCACCGCCGTAAAGTAGGACTGGTATGACCAAGACCCGCTGTGTTCTCTCAATTATGTCGGTATCATCGGCGGACGCTAGTAGTTGCACGACTTTGAAAGATTGTGCCTCAGGTGTTCGCTTGTGAGTGCCACACAATTGTCTTAAGTCTGATGTTAAATAAGTCACATGGCAGCGCTTCACGTTGTATAAAATCGTTTTTGCCATCAAAGGTCTCGCTTTGACGTAGGAGCGAGCGTTCTCAATCATCATTCTGCACAGACAGATAGCTCTATATAGCTCGTCTCTATAAATGCTATCTCATGTGGCCTTAAAATCGATGAAAATATGGTGGGTATCGATTTGGACTTCTTGAGCTTTTCCAGGATTTGTCGGAGTGCGAAGATTTTCTCAATTGTGGACATTCCTGGTCTGAAACCGCACTTGTGGGGACCAATCAGGTTGTTGGCGAAGGGTTTCAGACATTAGAATGGCAGATAAAATCGATGTTGAATAGACTTTTATACCTCTAGAGTTGGCGCAGATGAGGGGTCTCTTTTTTGTTGAATCGGGCTGAGATTCCATTCATGAGGCATACACTCTTCTGACCAGATTTAAGGAATGAGTTGGGGCATGCTCTCCACAAAGTCATTTCTCAGCACCGTCATAATCATAACCCACTACAAGGTTTCCTTCTTCATCAATACAGGCTTCTGCCCGGTCGCCTTGCCTTGACACGTTGTTTTTAGCTGTTGACAAAACTTTTCGCTGTCCACTTTGTTGCAGATTTTGGAATAGGCTTCGGCCTGCACCCGCATAAAACAAAGCAGGAACAAAGCCACGAGCGCTTGGCTTACGAACAGAGTTCGCGGATTTGAGTCTACATCATCTTGAAATCGACAAAGTGCTGACACTCACTTTCGGCGCAATGAGCTTGTAGACAAGCAAAATTGCGATCTCTGGAATAAGACAAATTCAAAAAAGACTCATTTACGCCCACCAAGGTCCACTGTTCGGTGTTGTCTTCATGCTGGTGGCATCGTCGGTGATTTTTTTTTTTTCCAAAAAATGAGTGCGAAGATCTTGCTACAATCAATGGCCAACGTTACCGGACAACGTGCGGTTATTTTTTTGAAAAAATATTTATGACTTTGATCCGGACGATATGCGATTCTGCCAGGATGGGCACGTGCCATACTGCCCATGAAACCGTTGACTTACTGAGGTCTCGATTCTACGACATTACGAGTATGTCGCGACTTCCACTAGCGAAATGTGCACCGAGATCATGCGATTTTGTGCCGCTTGAATTAATCGGGTTGTGTAGCTTTGTAAAATCTTTGGTGTATGCTGATAAAGCGCAATCAAGCCTTGAAAGCGAATATTCCAAGACCCAAGTGGTCGCAAAGTGACCGAAAAATTGAGCCCTATGTCCAGAATACTCCCCATTCGTTGGTGGTAGTAAAGAAGAAGACTTAGCGGGAGTCAATTACCCAGTTTTGTTCCAAAAAATCCGTCACCCAGAGTGAATAATAATAGACAAGTTATTCAAAACTCCAATATTCTATCATAAACATGAGTAGCGGACATTTACGCCTTAGCCCTTTTTTAATTATGCGAGGGCAATATCGAGCATTGTTTTTAGAAAAATATAAGTCACTTCTAAAGATCTTTCATTAAATCATGTCGTTTACTTTCAGGTACCTCTTGGAGCGCGTTTCTTTGATACGAAAACATCCAATGAAGAGCTACTGCATCGTGGACAATATTGTAGTACTCGCACTTTAGCTGGAACAGATGAGCCAGTTCTGTTTTGTGATTTTTACTCTGATCTTCAAATGAAGCTAGAAAGCAAAGAGGTCGACATTGATTCCCTAGAAAGAGAATTAAAGGCTAACAGTGAGGCAATTATCAAGCAATTGTCCTCCGAATTTCATACGCAATTTGATTTCAATAATCCGCCTGCACCGTCAACAACGCCAGCCAAATTAAAAGAGTCTTAAGAATAATTTCAACGTATTGACTACAAAATGTGCACATTCAGTTTAAGCAATCAGAATATATGTAAGTGAATATCCTTTTGGGTTTGACTCTATGGAAATGCCTTTCAAGTTGTTTTGGAAACCTTTTTCCACAAATTAAAATGAATTAATTTCTCTTGACGAAAACCCTGCATTCCTGAAAAGACACAGGAAAACAAACAAAACATTTTCGCTAGAAACGACTTCGAATCGAAAGATACGAGCAGTCTCCCTGTGAAACAAACACCCGACTTATCAAATTGTTTAATTATTTAACTGCGATTCGAGATAAAAATAATCGAGGTATAAACTTACGTGAATTTGTCAAGTGTATTAGTGTAGATATCGGCTGTTCATACTTAAAGGCACAAAAGTATAGGAAACACACAAAAATTATCTTAACAAAACAAATATCCAACAAAGAAAAAAACATGAACTGAATTTAGCAACCTAACTGTATACTTTATATAAATAAATAAATAAAAAAAAATAAAAACATTTAATTTACCATGAATAAACAATGTTAACGAAGGGTGTGATGTGTTTTCTTTATCACTACTGCGTTACAGGTCACAGCCAATCGATCTCTTTGTGTTCCAGTGCCTGGAGCAACTTCATTAAGCTGGGATACACATGGTCTTTATGGATCTGTTTGTGCTTCATCTCATCATCGGTTAGTTGTGATATTAATAGACTAGACCAGCCAGCTTCCTTGGCACCCAAATAATCTAAATCCAATAAATTGCCGATATGCAAGGCCTGATCACTCCTGGTATTGCATTTGCTTAGTGCCAAATCAAATATTCCTTTGTCTGGCTTGAGTATTCCACAGTCGTAGGCGGTTATGACAAAATCGAAATTTCTCAAATTCATGGCATCGAGTATTTGCAACAGACTCGGATCGAAATTCGACACAACACCAATTATCTTGCCAGATTGGCGAAGTTTGGAAATAATTTCACTGGATCCATCTACGTGAAGCCAACACTTTTCCGTGCGATACACTCTGATTAGGTCGTTTGCAATTTTTATTACATCACTTTCCGGGATCTCTGATTTAATGGACTTGAAGATATTTAGTACTAGTTGCGTCCACCATTTATTGAAGTCCATGTGAAGGGTATTCTTACCATAGTTGGGGTATTCCTTCTGCATCGACTTGAATTCTGTCCGAAACGAATGGAGTAGTTGGGCTTGGTCAAGGTTCGGGTAGCCATAAGCAGCAGCTGTTTCAGCATATTGGATTCCTGGCGTTCTTCGGAAGCGTAGGAGAGTGTCGGTGATGTCGAACGTGACAAGGCGAAATTTTTCGAGATTCTTTATGAACTGCTTCGTCAATTGCATTGCTTTGAACTGCACTTGTAGTTGGATACGCGAAGAATCGGACGTATCAGGCTTTTGTTATTGAAGTATGGGATTACTTGTTTTATAACACTGAACACACAAATCAAAACAAATAAATCAGCTGGCAAGTTGTCATGCTGCTTGGCTATCGTTGCTACTCGTATCTATCGACAACGGTTAGATAACAGATGTCAAACGGAAATGTTTGTTTGATTTGTTGGACATGCGTCGAATATTCAGTTGCAGTTTGAAAAATGGAAATCTTTTTTGCTTAGAATTTAATATTTTTTGATTTTTAGTCAACGTAAGAAGTAGGATAGGTGTTAATGATTCGTAGTGAGTGCGGATTCAAATATTCTGTCCCGTGGAAACACTATCAAATGGCCCAACTTTATTGAGATAAATGAAATACGAGGAACTGTACAAAAGGAGGCACAAAATTTGCAAATCTATTTTTTTTTTGCTCAACATCACCAACTGGTGAGTTAGGACGTTCTATTATTGAGATAATAAGACCTTCGATGTTCGTGAAAATGACTTATTTTTTTAGCTTACCGTATTCGATGACATATCAAGCGTATGTGAGCGCCTCTACAGACATACTGAGCCTCTTGTGTTATTCTGTAAGTTTCGCACAATCCTAATAAATCCAATCAAGTGTTTATGAGACTGAAGAGAATCGAAATTCTTTTTTGACATCAAAAGTCTCTTGATAGAACCCTTATAGAACAGTGAGAGTTTGGCAGGACGAAGTTTAAAAAACTCGTGCGAGCTATGATGTCATTTCGTAAAATCAATTAGCTTAAGCCCGTTCTCGGAGCCAATCGCGTCCAGATTACGCTTTCTAACTAAATGTTAAAATTTCCAAGAAGGCTTTAATGTAGTTACTGCGTTGGTTCGTTTGAACCATAAGACATGCGCTAGGTCGGAAGAGACGATGTTAAGGGAAATAGAGTTTTGAGAAGATGCTCGATCGATAGGCTATAAAAGGATTCGATGGATAAACAAAATATCTGCTAGGTCAGATCCAATTCCAATTCCAAGGCTGCAAGTGAGGTGAGCATTTAACGGTTGTGGATGAGGCCATCAAATACGCTTGCTTTGATGGCTTCTAGTAGCCTGAAACCAATGTCATATTGCAGAAATGCTACGAAAAAATAAACATAGACCAGCTGCTAACAACAGAGAATCTGATAATCTTCACCGCTAGCCTGGAATTGCCATACATATCGAACACATGACGAACAATAAGAGTAACATTTCTACCGATAATCGTAGATAATCGCTCTCAAAGAGCTTCAGACCTATCAGTGTGACCTAAAAACGACGGGATAAGCAAGGGGTCATGAAGCTTGGGAAAGGGTATTTCGAAGACTGATTTTGCTGATGTTGAAGTCGAACCTACAATATTAACGATGTTGTTAGCAGTTCGCTGCAAAGGTACTTTAGAACTGTAGTTGATGGATATCTTTTGGAGCAGGGTAGGGCAGTCAATACAACCAGTGAGTAGTTGATGAAACAAAGAGTACGTCAGCAACTTCTCGACGTTTTTTGAGGGGGTGAAGATTTATTAGCTTTCAACGATCTTTATACAAAGGCAAATTATAGATCTCTGCCCAAGGTAGATCGCGTAATACAAATCAAGTTGAACAGATTCAATTCTCCTAGAGTGGCTACCGTGGTAAAGTCATGAACATACTAGTACGGGTCTAATGAATGTACAATAAAGGGATTTAGTGACGTAAGGGTTGGAGAATCGCGTAACGAATCCCATTGAAGAATAAGCTTTGCTAATAATAATATGCGCCCAGTAATTAAGTCCTTTGTCGCATATAACACCTAGACCGCGTAATAAGGTGACAAATGTTATTAATTCATTGCTACTGAAATAGGCTCTTGGATTTGATGGCACTCGTTTACGCGAATAAGTTATGGTTTGGGATTTAGTAGCATTAAGCTCAGATCATCTTGTAGAGCTTGCGAGGGTATTGAGATGTGCTTATAGTCTTCATATCATCTGCATAGATGGAAATGCGAGATTCTTCAATAATGAAATCTACATCATTGATTGCCAATATAAATATCATCGGGCCGATGTGACTTCCTTGAGGTACACCAGAGATAGCTACAATTGGATCTAAAGCTGAGGATCTAAAACGAACATTATATTGACACTTTGTTTCGTGCGAAATTTTATTGATTTACATCGATTTCTTTTCCGTCTTTTAATGCACAGAAAGTATGAAGAGCATGTGTGCAAAACTACTTTGCATGTTGGTGATGAATTATGGCAGGAACAGGAGATATAACGAATAATAGAATTAAATATTTTTCTATGGATAGGGGACTGATGTTGGCAACTATAGGTTTGATGCGATCGTTCGCTCACATACATATATAGTTGAAAATCAACATTGTTTGCACAAATCGTCCTCTGTCGCCAAATCCGCAACCAAAGTTGGCTTTGCTTTTGTAACTAAAGTAGATGTCACATATACCTGTTTTTTAATAGTTTCAGGCGTCCATTAATTATAATCTAAACATTCTAGAAACCTAATTATTCCAGGCGCACATTTCTTGTTTTTTCTTTTACGGCGGTCGTCAAAAATATAACCATTCATTCTAACTCTTTCAGTTAAGTAAACATCGTTATACAGCCTTCTTCTCCAATATCAGTTAATACATGCAGGGCCAAAAACCGCTGCACTTTTCTCTTGAAATGACCAAGCACAACCTTATCCTTATAAGTATAATAAAGCCCACATCTCTACGCCATAGATGAAGACTGGAGCGATCAATGTTTTAAGGAGCATTGTATTGTTTGTCGAAGATAGGAACCAATCAGTTGGTTGACAAAATGTTTTAGGCGACTACATAGATAACAGATGACATTTTTTAGGCGGTGTTGAATGGACTGATGCATCTTTAGTTGGCGCAGACAACGGTGTGTCTTTTCTTCGGTATCGGGCATACAATGCTGGGATTCCATTCGCCTGGTTTGTATTTTACGTCCTAATTTGAAAAATATGTGTGAAATACATGTAATAACCTTTCCAGTTATTTTTCAGATCTCCGTTTTACAATGTGTTTTTTCTAATTCATAACAAAATGCATGCATAATCATTCACCACAAAAACAGACAAAGAAGAAATCCAAAATTGTAGACTCATCACAAAATTGTTCTCCATTTCAAAGTTCTTCGAAAGCATTACAAATACTCGTACATGACTCGAAGTTATTTTTTATTGCAAGTTGATCCTTCTGTCGAACTGACACGGATTCTTCGATGGTAGACCAACAGCCAATTACCAAACAATCGTAAAATAAATTAATTTAAAATATAAGTGCCGCCAATTGTAGCAAGAAAAAGTACTGTCATCAAGGGATATGTCCACCGCTTTTTCATCTGGAATTCTGTGGGAAAGAAAGTGCTGCCATCAAAATGTGTTCGTCACTCATTGTCTGGAATTCTGTCAGTGACAGAAGGCTTATCTGTATTGAGTTACGGGGACTCTCCTGTACTGACAGCTTTAGTGATGTGATCTAGGTCGCCTGAAACTAATAGACCAACTACACACAACAACATGCCCTAAAGCCCATGACATACTGTTTGTTTATCAGCCTTTAACTGGCAACATTAATTCAACAAATCCTCAACAAACAAATTATGGTTACCATGAACCTATTTGGAGAATGCTACGCAAAGTCAACTCTATTCTCTCTATACTTCTCGACCAATGTTCCCATCATACAGACATAATTAGTTTTTAAGTTCAAGATTTAAGTTTTTGCTTGCAAATTAAGCCTCAATTCGATTCTAATTAATTTCTTGCTAGTTTTTGAAATCAGCGCCTGTCTTGCGTGATCCTATGTCATTATACTTTTATCGGTCTCATATGAGCTTTGGTGAGCGTATAACTCAAATTAGTTATCTGGGCTTTATACAGTAAGAAATGTCCCTCTTTAAACTAACATGACAGGCTAGCTTGAGTGCTTGTTGGAAAATGATCCATGAATCCATATGTGAAAACGATTAGGTAAATAATAATTTACCTTAGAGTGTAAGTTCTGCGATGCAATATCCGTAGCTTTCTGTGACTCTTGGTCGCTCAGTCTCAACTTAAACATTAGCATTTTAAACAAGGCTTCTTGACTTTAAAATTACCACTCATTTGTATTTCGGTAAAACCGAAGGGTGGCTTTGGCAGTCATTGCATCAAACATCTGAGTTTTTGGCAATGGTACCTCCAATGTACTCGTATACAAAAAATTAGACATAATTCAACATCATTTTTACCGGTGACTTTAAAGGCCCCTGTTCATAGAATCCGCCGATATCGTTCTGTTGATGTCCTATAAAATCTGTCGGATACCTACGTTGACAGAAGACAACAATGACAGTGTTTCTACATTCTCTCTTTTTGTGAATGCGTGAACTTCAATGGGTGAATGCGTGAACTGCCAACTGATCGATGGAATGAAAAAGTAGAAAGCATTTTACTTTATTTTATTCATATAACCGGGGGTTATGGACCACCTTCCATAAGAATGCGTGTATTGTATCTAGCCATGGGCTAAAAATGACGGAGCAACGGATCGACAGATTGTATGCCCATTCTTAAGGCCTTCAGAACATGTATTCCCCCTATTCCGTATCAGACTTGGTTCAAGTCTAGTTAAAACCTTTATTTAGACGAAGAATCTAGAATATCAAGATTTCAATTAAATAGCATACGTCTTGACTTCTCGATAGTTTAATTATAAGAACGATACTCTGTTGTAAATATTTCCGACTCATATTCTTTTAAGGCACGACGCATTTTCAAAAAACATTTCTATCGTCCGCATCGAACATGATACATTAGATGACAGCCTATTATGCCTGAACGCTGACATTGCCTAATGTCAAAATAAAATCGCAGATTTGTTTATTTCAAATTTGTTAAGATTCAGCACGAAAACACGATGGACGAGGAGAATAAACCTTGTTTCAAGAAATCAACGTTGAATTGTGTGCAATTTGGCAATAAAAAAAGAATCTGGAAATCCCTAAAGCAAATACTTGCTACAGAAAAATCATTGCCGTGGCCTGACGACGCTATTACATGTGAGATTTAAATACTATAACTTGGAACGTTTTGTTCATAAATTTAACTTTTCCATTTCAGATTCAACATTAAACCCACCGCCTTCATTTCGACCTGCAAAAAAATATTCAGATATATCAGGTCTCATAGCACCTTATACAGATCCACATACCAAACTGAACTATCATAATTCGGACGAGTATGCGACAGTAAGGGGAATGCCTTCTGATTTGACTGCAGGTTATTTGGCTCTTCGTGGAGCCAGCAGTATAGTTGGATAGGATTAAGTGATTAAATTAAAATAAAGGGAATAAGAATAGCTAATATATATAAAATATACCGCGTGTTGTTTAAGTTGATAGAACCTTCTTTTTTCGAATGGGAGAGCACTAATGGAACGCAGTAGACCCAAGAGTCAGAACAAAGTTCTTTGGTCGATGAAGGCTGGGATATGTAGGAATTGGAGTTGCTAAGGCATTTACGGTTTAGCGAAGCAGTGTTTAGGTCCTATATTTTTTTGCAAGCTATTCTTTGATTCCATGCATGGAGCATACAGTCGTTAGTGACTCTTATCTCAGGTTCTTGAAGAGCATGATCCTTGACATCAGAATTGTGAATACTTAGGATCGAAACCCAGATGTAGATGGAATTGAAATTGATTGAAGTGGCTACAAGAAACTGATGCGGAAGACACACTCTAGATTGGAGGTATTGGGGTCGTAGATGCAAAAAAAAAAAAAAAAAAAATAACGGCATCACTTGTGGTGAGTCCAAAAGAATCACATAAATCGGTTCCCTAATGAATCGTTTATACTACCAGCTGGGTAGTGCCACCTTTTAAGGATAATGGTAATCTAACGGATACTCAGCGAAGGTTACTACATTCACTCAGTTACCAGGATGACTGTAGGACATAGCTTTGGGCTGCTTAAGGGTAGGTTCCGGCTACTATTGAAGTGTAAGCGCACAAAATAAAAAAAAGTATTAATAGTGAACATTTAAACTTCTTTTTTTAATAACATTTCAAGGACACTCAGTTTTTTATGCTCTAATTCAATTTCTTTCTTCCACTTATCTTCTAAGGATTTACCCATCCTTTTAATGAATTCTGCCCGCTGCGCCTGCTTGACTTGTCGATCTGCCTGCTTGGCGGCCAGCTTGGCAGCAATTGCTTCTTTTTTCACTTTTAGTAGGGCCTCGAAATACCCATTACTTGCCGATTTCCGTTTGCGACTGCTTGTTGGGAAATCCGAAGATGAAGATGGCGGGCAGGATACTAAATTTGTCAGTGGAAAACGGGTCAGGGGCTTGTCTTCATCCATAGCATCATCAACCCTTTGATTTGATGTTGACGAAGTGCTACCAAGGTGGAGGGTATGGTTGTTTGAAACGATAGGCTTATCCCCAAATATCTCGTCCATATAATCCATGTACGGCGCAATACAAGGGGTCGCACTTGTTTTCGAAGGATTATCCTTGGCTGCCTTGTACGCCAAGAGTAACGTGCGCATTTTTCCTTCTAGGGCAGTGGCCGTTGTACTTGAACTCTGAAAGAGATGTCTATAGACGTACAACAATGTACTCCCATATATTGAATTATTTTAATTACTTACCGTAATGCCTTGACAAATCATATCTCCGAGTAGATTCTCATACGCGAATTTTTTCTTTCGGCTGTGAGAGAACTCCTCTTTCCGTTTTAAATAGTACTTCAGCAGCCCGAGGGTCTCTCCCCTTGACCAAACCTTTCGTTTATGTTTCTCAGTCATTGTTTAAGGAATCTACAGATCAAATAAACAAGATAAATTAGTTAAACTATTTATGAAGTCAAAATTCTACGTCCTAGAACAGATTATATCTTAATGTATAATACAAACCTTTTAATTTATAAATGAAAATAAATACAATTCCGTATAAAGTTGTTGACGGAATGTGTCAGCTGTTGGCGGGATATGTCAAAGTTTGACATTTCTTTCATTTTAATATTTCTAATGGCGTTGAAAATGACATAAAACTATTTCATTGGCACTGCTCTCACTTTTTTAGAAGCAAAATTTTGCTTCTGGTTTTCGTTTCTCAAGCAAAATTTCTCTTCTGGATTTTATGTCAGAATGCCCTAATTCATATAAAGATAAACGTCAAACTGGATTTTTGTGTTTGGCTTCAACGTCAAAAGAAGTTCTTAATGTTCCATTGGAATCCAGATCGCCCAACTTCCGAGAGAAAGAAATCGAAAACGTCGCAAGTGAGCTGTGTGAATGCCATGGTATAGCATTCGAACGTGGAGATTTTCGGGGATCACTATTTTGTGAACGTAGGTACCTCAAAGACGCAGCAGTCAATTTATATTTATTGCCGTTTTCTCTGTATGCATGTTGCTTAAAACAGCTGTATGATGACACCTATATTCAGTGGAAGGGGGATACTCTCCATCTCATGCTTGAGATCCACTTCATATGTAATTTGATGAGAACCAGCTCACAGCCAGCTTATATCACCGAAGGTGCAAATGAGCTGAGTAGGTGACATCGTAGTGACATCGTAGTGGATGGGGCCAAAAGATAAGCGCTTCGTTCCTTTTATGGCATCAAGGCGCCTTTCGCCGTTGACATATTTCCCAATTATGCTACAAAAACGTATGAGTAAATCTGCTTAAAGCTCTCAATAAGTGTAACATCTACGATCAGGCATATGCAGATGATGTAGGTGTACTGTCGTTGGGTAAAGTCTAGCGACCGTCGGCTCCAAGGCGCAGGCAGCTTTAGGCGTTCAGGGCACTAGAAATACTAGGCGGGGCAAAAGTCACCAGCCTATTGGAAGATGCTATAATTTTTGCAAATGTCGGCAGATGTCAATTCTAATTTGATATTTGTGAAGTAAGCAGATATAAAATACACGTCAACAAGACATGAATCTCTATATTCCTAAAGAACGCGGAATAATTGTTACGATTTTTTTACGGAATAATTCGTCGGCGGTGTTGGCGCAGCGTGTGTTTCGGCGCAGGTTTCCCGTTCGTCCGATACAAACCAGGCTAACGATACGACTTTTAGTCACTCGTCTAGAAGAGTATGAGACAACAGGAGATACTGCCAGGTATGGCTGGCCGCGGAGTAGCCGTTCTACTGAGAATATCGCAGCTGTGGTTGAAGATGTCGCAAAGGGCCCCGGAGTATCAACTAGACAACGTGCTACGCAATTGGGCATCAATCGGCTGTCTTTACAGAGAATTTTTGTGAAAGACTGTAAGATGTTCTCTTACAAAGTGCAGACAGTGCATCAGCTGTTAGCACTTGACCGTCAAGCGCGTGTTACCTGCGCTTAAGCGATCCTGAATCTCGACCACGAGGGAGACAACTTTTCATCGAAAATCATAATGAGCGACGAGGCCCGTTTCCATCTTTGCGGATATATGAATAATCAAAATTATCGCTTCTGAGGCACCGAAGTCACTGCAAAGTTTCTGCGTGGTGTGCTGTCTGCGCTGGAGGCGTCATCGGGCGTTATTTATTCGAAAACGCCCCGGGCCAAACGTCTACTGTGCACGGCGAGCGCTACAGAGCGCTGCAGAGCCATGCTCAACGACTTTCTCCTTCCTCAATTCAATGAATTTGGACTGGAGAACATGTGGTTCCAACAGGATGGACCAAATGCCACAAATCGAGCCCGGATGGTCATCAATTCTGGCGATGCCACCGATATCATTTTATCGATTTAATGGAAAACAAATCCTAGAGCTGAACCAAAGTTTTTCTTACATAAAAAAAAATTACAGCCAAAGAACATCGGGTGACAACTTTTGCGCCAACTTGTAGAATCTAAGTCGATCCTAAAAACTCTTCGCAAAAAGGAGGAGGTTAACTAGTGCCTGAGTACATCTGTTTTTCCACATGAAGTTAAATGTTTTGGTGTCATCGTGGACAAAATATTTCCTAGGATCAGACATGTCAAGTCACTGTCGGGTTTCTGGCAGTGTAAAGGAGCTTTCGGCAGGACACTGGGTTTGTCACTGAGGAGGATCGAGCTGTCTGGTGGGACAAGATTCCACGAGAATATGGTATTGCTGCTTTTACCAGACTTTAAAGAACGGTCTGTCTCAGCTGCATAGGGCTTCCCTAGCACGCCTGGCTTCGCTCTAGATGCACTGATAAATAATTTATCTGCTCTTGATATTATTATTATGGGCTGCACTCTTATAGCCATTTCAAAAGATGTGTTCGAATGGTTTTTGACTCAGGTCTTATAGACCTGTCAGATGCAATGATATCTTCTTACAGCGAAACAGGAGCTTTGTTCAGTGAGGAAAAACTAGAACAGAACAGCACAGATTTGTGGAAAACGTCAAATCAAATGAGAACAGAAAAGTACAGCACAGCTGATTTTGACAATTTTCACAATTGTGTTCTACTTCGAAAGTAGGTGCAAGATTTTCCGTTCCGAACAGATTGGAACAGCCTCACTGAATAAAGCTAGGGTGTCTCAGTTAAGGAGGACAATCCGGTAACTGGATATTCTTGCAGTTTCGGCGAACAAAAAATCTATTTCCACTCTCTCTTAAGCTATGATGTGAGACACCTCTGATTTCGACGTCTAATTAGTAAAAGTATTATAGCTTTTGAATGGTTATAGGTAGAGAAACGATTGTGTACATTTTGGAAAACCATTTTCTTTTTAAAAAAAGTTATGGCTCTTCAAAGTCAAAATTACTAACAGTCGTTGAACAAACTTTCCCATTAAAATATATTTTTCTTCAAATTTGTACTTTCATTAGGTGCGCAACTAAGGTCTGAATAGATGGCCCCAGAAGTAAGTGCTGGTCGATTTTGACAAACCCAAAACGTCATGAACCAAGCTTAGACATATGGTAAACAAACCGTTTTGACACATTAGTGATTTTGTTTTGCCGTCATTTACTTTTGGTTGTGTGCAAATGTCTGATTTTGTGCCAAATAATCGTCATTTGTGGGAAGTGTTGAATTTCTTCCTTCATTCGAAGAAAACGACGGCTGAAGTGCATCGAGAGTTCCAAAAAGTTTACAGAGATGCTGCTCTAAGTGAAACAACGTTCCGTGATCGGTTCTGTCGCTCCAAAGGCGGTGATTTTGATATTGACGACCGTCCGCGTGAAGGAAAGCCAAAATCCTTCGAAGACGCTGAGTTGAAGGCATTGCTCGATGACGATCCGTGCCCAACACAAGAAGTGCTTGCTTTAGCATTAGGAGTTACCCGCCAAGTCATTTCCAAGCGATTTCATGCGTTGGGAATGAGTAGGAATGAAATAAGGAACTTGGGTTCCTTATGATTTGAAGCCAAGGGACGTTGCGAGTCGTTTTTTCGCCTGTAAACAACTGCTCCAGCGGCTAAAAAGGAAGGGCCTTCTTCCTCGGATCGTGACGAGTGATAAAAAATGGATTCATTACCGCAACTCAAAGAGAAGAAAGTCATGGGGACTTCCCGGTCATGCTTCTACATCGTCGGCTCGCAGGAATATTCACGCTGCGAAGGTTATGCTGTGTATTTGGTGGGACTAGGTCGGTGTTATTTATTATGAACCTAACGAAACCATCACTGGGGAACGGTATCGACTTCAATTGAAGCGATCGAGGTGGGCACAGCGCGAAAAACAGCCAAAATATGAGCAAAGGCATGAAAAAGTTATTCTACAGCATAACAACGCTCGGCCTCACGTTGCTAAACCCATTAAAACCTACTCGGAAATGGTCAAATTGGAAGTCCTACCCCAACCGCCATATTCCCCATATATTGCTCTGTCCGATTACTACTTGCACCGTTCGATGGCACATGGTCTGGCCGATCAGCAGTTGCGCTCATATGAAAAATAGCTTGATTCGTGGATGGCTTCAAAAGATGGACTCTTTTACCGTAACGGTATTCGAGCTGTGCCAGTAAGATAGGAAAAAGTTGTAGCTAGCGAGGGGCATTACTTTGAATAATTCACTTGCAACCATTTTTTCACAATAAAGTTGCATTTTCATCAAAAACAAGAGAACAAAAACAAAAACCGAAAGAAAAAGAGATCAACAATCAATGAAGTAAAAACAAAGTGAGAAAAATGAGGTTAACTGTTAATTTTCCGATATTTTGTCAGCAAAAATGTTTGCCTAAGTAAATGATAGCTTTGGAAATGTACTGCAATTATTTTTCTACTGATTCCGATCATTATTTTAATGTGGAAGTGTACGGTCAAGTGGCAAGTTAATATGGAAAAAAAAGAAAAGTTATCAATTCGCGAATACGGAGAAATGATTTTTATTTACGTCAGTGACCAGGCGGACCTTTGTTAATGTCGGCTCAGCGGTAACAACTAGCAGAGAGAGGCAATCGGACGCAGCGATAGCTGTCAGCGTTTTTGACATTGACTTTCTACGCCTTGTTGTTGCGTGATGTGATGGTATAATCAGATCGCAATAAGGTCTTCAAGATGTTTTGAAGTTTGTTGTAATCCGCAATCCCGATTACGTAATTTTTTCAGGCTTGTTGAGCGATGGTTTTTGGTGAGGAACAACCGGCTTTCCGTTTTTGCAGTATCAATTCTAATTCACGACTTAAGTCCTCTTCGTCCGTCATAGGTTGCTTTGCCTGATGAGTTACAACTTACATCGAGAAAATTCAATGGTAAACTTACGAGAACAAATCGGGAAGGCCGATATGTGTCCTAACTAGAGGGTTTCATTCGTCGTAAAAAAATGAAGACCTCGCCATTGTCCTGAAAAAGAGGAATTTCGAAATTGTGGATGCCGTAAACGTAGAAAAGCGAGAGAAAGAAAAATAGGAAGGGAAGGAAACTACAGTAAAATACAGCCTTCCTCTTTTCATACTTACCTTCGATAAGGCCGAGGTTTTTCAAAAAAATTCTGAAATAAAAGCGATTCTCAACATGATTATCAAAATCGAACGTTTGCGTAACAACATAAAACCAATCCCTCAGTGCAAATGCTGTCAAGGGTTCAATCATGAAACTTGAGGAGCAAAGCAAAATAAATAAACTCATTTTCGAGAAGTTAGTTAAGATAGAAAATAACTTCCACAATAAGCGAACTAAATCGAGAACATGAATATGGAACGCGTGCTCAAAATACTTACCTGGTATATTAACGGACATTTACAAAACCTTGACGAATTAGAAATATTCATACGAGAGAAGAATATTGACGTTTGCTTGATCTCTGAAACCCATATGAAAAGGGTATCGCGTGCAAAAATAAGAGGCTTTAGGGACTATCACGCTTATCATCCATTTGAAAAAGTGAGAGCCGGACCTCCTTGTACATTAAAGAGTCAATCAAATGTACTGAAGACCTTAAAACTGAACTCGTACAAATAATCACGGTGCGTGTAGGAAATTGGGACATTTTCCTTGCCATTTCAGCCATTTACTACCCACCGAGATCCGCGCTTGAAAAGAGTGTCTTCAAAAATATATTTAAATCACTTGCATCTGGTTTTATTATTGACGGTGATTTTGATGCAAAACACAACTTCTGTGGCTCAAGATGCATCTGACAGAGCATGTATCTATGGAGCACAATTACAAGAACTACCAAGACTAACTGACAGAAATACTAACTGGAAAGGATTCAAGAAAGATTTTCAAGAAGAACGTGGAACTGAACGTGTAACTTAAGACACCCTATGAACTAGAAATGGAGGATGATCACTTCGTTGAAATCGTTCAATATGCAGCGTGGAACAACACACCCTAACAAAGCAAGAAAGCAACAAATTGCGGTCTAAATTATCCACCGGAGATAAAAGGAATGCTAAAGGGAAAAAGAAAAGCCCGTAAGAAATGGCAACAAAGTCGTGCTCCACGGCACAAAACACGCTTGAACAACCTGAGAGAGAACATTAAAAACTTCAAAAACCGTGCTGTAGACACGTACCGTGAAATTTTGACAGCAAAAAGGGAACCTAATTATTCGCTTTGGTAAGCATTAAAAAGTACCAAAAGACCTTAATCCTCCGCGCCACCAATTAGGAAAAATAAGAAGGGAGAAGGGAAGGGAGATAAAGAGAAAGCGGAAATCTTCGCTTCTCATCTGGAAGAGACCTTTATGCCCTTCGACTGTCAAGCACTCATCCACAATATCAGTGAATCGGAAAGGACGTCAAACAAATACACGATGACAAATGGAACGTAAACGGAACTTAGCACTGAGATAAAGAAATGATAACCCAAGAATGCCCCGGGCTACGACTTATTAATTGGACAAGTCCTTAAAATCCTACCTACAGGGTGAATGACTCGAACTCCAACTTTTTATTTTGTGATAAATTTTATAGTGCCAAAGCAAAAAATGTTGGAAAATACATCAATTTTCAAATTGTATCAGTAGTTTTCAATATGTCCACCTTTGGCGCGAATAATGGCCTCGAGACGGCCGAAGAAAGCATCGCACGCTGCACGCAAGTGGCTTTGGCCCATTCCCGGCGAAGCGCTTGTTTGAGGTGGTCCAAACTTTGGTGTTTTTTAGTGCCAACCTTTGCCTTCAAAATACCCCAGACAGAGAAATCCAACGGATTTGCATCCGGAGAATTTGCAATCCCTTGTGTCGAAGAAATGAAGTGTGGAACATTGTTTTTTAAACAATCTTCGCTGACGCGCGCTTTATGAGACGGTGCCGAGTCTTGTTGAAATATCCACGGTCTCCGACCGAAATGATTGTGTGCCCAAGGCTTCAGTGCTGCCTCTAAGACAGTTTCACGGTATACGATCGCATTAATTTTGACGCCACGGCCGCGGTCCAAAAATACGAGCGGAGAGCGACCATCGGCGGTTATGGCGGCCCAAACTATCACCATCGGTGCTGCCTGCTTTCTGGTGGCCTCTGGAAAGTAAACTCTTTCATTTTGTATGTTGACATATTGCTCGATAACAAATGGCGAAAAAACCAAATTCGGCAAATCACCACTTTCGTGCAAGCGTAGCAACTCCTTCGCTCTTTCGACTCTAACTTTTTTCTGTTGCGGTGTAGGATCGTGTGCTTTTTGGAAGTTCAATGGCTTCAGCCCAAGCTCATTTCTCAGTATGTGTTGCATCCATTCCAACGATATGTTGAGCTCACGAACCATTTTTCTTCCACTTCGACGCGGATTTCGCTCAATTCGAGCCTTCACTTTCCGAACCATTTCTGCCGATGTTGGCGTTTTTTTATGACCACCTCCATGGCGTTTTGGAACGTTGCCAGTATCACGGTAACGAGCTATGGTTCGAGTGGTCAACGTGAGTTGAGGTGCTGGAGGGCTCTAACGATAGCTACTTGTGGTTTTCCAGCCAAATATAAAGCAATCATACGATCACGTTTGAATTCCATCGCGGATAAAAATTTTTTAACACAACTGAGACGCAAATTGTTTAAAAGGCTTGTAAATAATAAAATTATCTGTCATGTGTCAAAATTTTAGCTCACTGTCATAAACGGTTTGGAAATTATAGCAGTCTGAAGTTGGTTGCAGTTCGAGTCATTCAGGGTGTAGAAAAGCATTAACTAAGTTACTGAAGTAATAATGGTCCTAGAACCAGGAAAACCGCTGAATAGCAAGAAGATAGTTCTGAGACGTATATTGCCAATTATTGATGGAAAAAATTCTGTTCCTAGTCACCAGTTTGGGTTCAGGAGTAAGCATTTAACTATTGATCAGGCACATAGAATCACCGACGTAGTTCTACCGCTTTGGTAGAAAAAAGGATTTGCTCAAACGTATTTCTTCATGTCTCGCAAGCCTTAGATAAGGTCTGGGATGAAGGCTTAATGTTCAAATTACGGCAGGTCTTGCCACTGCTCTTTTATAATATATGTAGTAGAAGTAGTATTATAAAAAAGACTTTGTTTCTGTATACATATATTATAAATAAATGAATTGGTCTAAAAACTGTCGGTCGGTTTGACGTGAAGAAAAAGTTTAATGAAAGTAGTTTACTGTTAAATTGAGGTTCAGCCTGGTTTAATATTACCTTTGCTGTGAAGACCTTGCCAAAGTACCCTGCACGCATATCAGTTTATACAGCTGTGTTCGCAATTCAGCTACATTGTTCATTGTTGTTTTATAATATAGGGTGACCAGATAGCAAGCAGTTCTCAAAGTTACCAATGACATCTAGCTGTCAAAATATTCAGTAAGGTTCGTCATTTCATCATGCATCGTTTTACCCTTGCCGAACGTGCGAAAATTATTAAAAAAATTTTATCGAAATTCCGGCTCAGTTGTAAATATGCCATGTCAATTTCGTCGTGAGGTCGGCCCTAATCATAGCTTCAGTGTGGAGTGAATTCGTCGCATCGTGGAAAAGTTTAAGCGTGAGTACATTCTTTTGGATCTTTAGCCATTAACCAGACATAGATTAGTGCGAAACAAAGAACACATAGCCACTGTAGCGGCCAGTATCGAAGACGACCCAGAAAAGTCGATTCGGTGCCGATCAGCTGAATTGGGCATCGTCAGAGAGTCAACCCGGCTTAGTTTGCGGTTCCGTTTGGGCCAACATCCGTATAAGGTTGTGCTAACGTAAGAATTAAAACAAACAATTATCTTCTCGGACGAGGCCCATTTTTGGATCAGCGGCTATGTCAACAAGCAAAATTGCCGCTATGAGAGCGAACACAATCCACAAGTGTTCGGCCAAGCATCAATGCATCCACAAAGATTGACTGTGTGGTGCGGTTTATGGCATGAATGCGTCATTGGAGTTTATTTCTTCCGAAATGAAGAAAGAGACACCGTTACCGTCAATGGTCTCAGGTATAGAGCGATGTTAACCGACTTTCTGTGGTCAGGGCTCGACAAGATCGATATATCCGATCGATATACATGCCATACAAGCGACGTAACGCTCCAAGTTGTGAAGGAGAAATTTGGCGACTGGGTTATCTCACGGCGAGCGTTCGTCAATTGGCTGCCGCGATCATGCGATTTTACACCACTCGATTATTTTCCCTGGGGCTACCTCAAGTAGGACCGAGTCATCAAAAATTGGACCGACCCCTTAAAGCAGTGCCAGCGAAGCTTAGGCGGCCATTTGAATGGTGTGCTATTCTGCTCATAATGGCATGAACGCAGCCAGAATCAATTTTATATCTCACATCGTTGTTGTTTTATTTAAATTTGTTTTCCTATCGTTCTTATCTGGGCACCTTTTATAAATTACTGACAAAGTATCTCGAGAATAGAATTTTCCATCTCAGGCTCGGAAAGAAGTATCGCAATTCAAAGAGGTTTTAGCCGGCGTACTTCTGTATCTCCTATATACCCGTGACATACCCAAAGAAGAGGGGACCGTTCTAGCTATGTTTGCTGATGACATTGCTATACTAGCAGTAGGTAAAACGTTTGAGGACACGGTGAAACTGCAAAGCGCTCTGGCTAGCCTGGCGGACAGCTCCCAATGGGACAAAATCTGTTCAATGTGAATTTTACATACAGAAAAACTAGTCGGTTATCTATGCTCATAAACTCGGTATGTATACTATTTGCAAACGAAGGTAAATATGTACATACCTTGGAATGCACCAGACGCAAAATTAAAATGGAAGTCGCACGTTAAAAAAAAAAACGCAAAGAACTCGAAAACAAATGCAGATAAACAATACCATCGTAGGAAGGTGTTTTTAGTGAGTAAGAATTTCACACTACTATGAACACGCGCTGGCGATTTCATAGTGTGTAATGGAAGATTTTCAAAAAAAGAAAAAAACCCTTCACATTTAATTCCGGTACAGGATCTAATGTCAAAAAAGATTGGAATTTCGTCAATGGTTACTAGGTCAACAAGAAGAGAATGAGCACTTCATTCAAAAGATTTTATGGACGGACGAAGCCCAACCAACACAATTTGCACTGTTGGGTAGACCCCAATCCCCATTTTATACGTACAACATCTTCCCAAACATCTTCTGGAATTCTTCAAAAATATTCCTCTTATTCAGAAGCAGGGAATGTGGTAGTGCCACTTCGGTATTGAACCAGAAATTTGATGGATGATGGATTGCCTTGTGTGGGCGTTTCCCTTGGCCTCCTAGATCTCTTGACTTAACACTAATGGACTTTTTCTTCTGGGGAGCTGTGAAAGAAAAAACTTTAAATACAGTGTTTGCAAAGAAAAGAAGTAGTATATTGCATATGAATCTGCATTTTGAAATGCTAAATAATGCTACGAGTATAATCAAAATTGTAAAATTAAAAAAACGGTTCGTTTATTGATTTTATTGTTTTGGGACACTTTTACCTGAATAAAATTGGCTTTTACTACAACTTCCTTTGATCGAAGGTGAAAGAGTTGCATACGTAAGTCATAGAGAATAGGATGGAGACAAAAATTTTAGTACAATAAAAGAAAATACAAGTAAACATTTTAAGAAAAAATAGATAAATAAACAAATCAAATAAATTTGTGCAACGACATTTGTAATTTTGACTTTAAGGAGCCAAAACTTTAAATAACATAGGCTCGAAACACTTTATTTAATAATTTCTTTATTCGGTTTATAAAATCACAATTTATTTCGCACAATTTACACAAAATGTACAAAAATATATCTTCCCACTGAAAAATTATGTATAAATTTTAAATGGAATTTTTAGATTACAAAATATATTTGAGGAAGCAACCAATAAAAAACCTCAATTTAACAAAAAAAGAAACAAAAATATATTTATGTACATATATTGTAATAAAGGCAATATAATAACATTTTATTAATAGAATTTATTTATGTTTATGAAGAATTCAAACATTAAATAAAAGAATATGACTGGCATACACCAAAAAGTAAATTTATGTTTATTTTTGAATAATCAAATAAATAAGCAATTTAATTAATTAATTTAATAAACAAATAAACAAATAAATGTATATACTTGAATGTATAAAATAAGTAAATAAATAAATAAGCAACCACAAGTATACAGGGTGTCCCATAATTCGTTGACAATAATTTGGGAAATGATTTCTGGACATATTCTAAGAAAAAAATCGTTCTACAATAATCGAAGATTTAAGAAAAGGCTTACTTTGGTGTACCCTGACCCATGTTAGCGGAAATTGCTCTGTTAGTACTAATGGTAAAAGCTTTGTGTAGGGCTTTATTTTTAGAAGAAATACCAGCCTTTATAACGGCGTTTAAATAAAGTTGATATCTTATTGGAGTCTTTAGATATCCAATGTCAAAGCCTGTTCCATTTTCATTGCCCATGCTAATTTTCGACCTTGAGGTCAATTTTCTCCAGAAAATGCCTAATTAATATAACGTTTTACAATTTTTTTTCTCATAAACGTAATACTAATAAACAAAAAATTATCAACAAGTTTGCGGAAAAGCCCATAGATTTTATGTTACTTGGGAAAACCTGCAGCATGTAAAAAAACTAATTTATGATTTTTTACTTACGTTTCTAACAACAGTTGACAATAAGACTGGTTTTCCAAAAATGATTTGTTTAAAATTGCATAGCTATTGAAAAGTTTTAAATCGTACTCGTTTATTTGACTACTTGTGAAAACTCTCATTTCCATACCCTGTTCCTTAAAAGTTCTCAGAAGAGTTAGGTTTAGGGTATGAAGGCCTATTTGGAAAATACCACTTTGATCAAAAAGTTCCCGACCACACGCACCGTGTGGCGCTCCCATTGTTCCGATTTGAGTTCTGTTTTTTTTTTGGTAAGTTGGTTAATCTGTTGGTGAAATTCTCTCTAAATTTTAGCGTCATAGCTTGACATTTGTGAAACTTACGTAGCCAAGAGTACATCTATCTCTGTGTGTGTTGGCGATTTTTTACAATTTTAGAAATGGATTTAAATTTGCAACAACGAACTTGTATTAAATTTTGCGTTAAAAACGGATTTAATGGTGAGCGAACATTGGAAATGTTGGAAAAGTGTTTCGGCAACGATTCTCTAAAGAAAACGGTCGTTTACCAGTGGCACGAGTGATTCAAAAGTGGTCGTGAGTCAATCGAAGATGATGAACGCAGTGGCAGACCATCCACATCGAAAACCGACGAAAACATTGATGAAGTACGTGTAAAAGAAATGTTGGTCAATAACCGCAAATTAACCATCAGAGAGATAGCGGAGGACTTGAACATTGGCTATGGATCCGTCCAAGACATTTTGGTTAATAATTTGCGTTTTGTGTTTCCGTTGAGTAGCAGCGAAGTTGGTGCCAAAAGACCTCAATTTCATGCAAAACAGAGACCGTGGCTGAATCCGATCCCACATTCATCAAAAGGATCATTACTGGAGACGAGACGTGGGTTTATGAGTACAACACGCAATCCAGACATCAGCAAGTGAATGGCGTTCACCAAATGAGCCGAGACCAAAAAACAACGTCGTTTTCAGTCAAAAAAGAAAGCAATGCTCACGGTTTTCATGGATTACAACGGTTAGTGCATCATGAATTTTTGCCAGAAGGCCAGACAGTAAACAAAGAGTATTATTTGGGCGTTGTGAGACGTTTGCGAGAAGCAATTCGCCGAAAGAGACCAGAATTGTGGGCAGAAAACTAGTGGATTTTGCACCATGATAACGTGCCGTCGTACAGTGCCATCATTATTCGTAACTTTTTGACGAAAAATGCAACAAATACCAGCCACCGAATTCACCTGATTTGGCTCCCTGTGACTTCTTCCTGTTCAATCGAGTTAAAAAACCAATACGGGGAACGCGTTTCAGCAGCCGAGAGGAAGTAATGGAAAAATTGCAGGAAGCACTGATGGACATACCGAAAACCGAATATAAAAAATGTTTGAGGATTGGATTAGGCGCTGGCATAAGTTTGTTGCAGTCGATGGGTATTACTCTGAAGGGGAAAATATAGATTTAGATGAATAAACTTGTATTTTTAATTTTCTGAATAAATTTGATCAAGGTATTGGGTATATAACGTATTCCTGGGGTTTTTTTTTTCAAAATTTGAACGTTTATTTAAGAAAAACATGTACAATAGTATTATTCAAAGTATTGCCCATCTGAAGCTATGACTTTTTCCCATCTTTCTGGCAATTTGTGGATTCCATCCCAAAAGAACTGCGCCGGCTTGGCAGCCAAGAATGAATCAAGCCAATTTTTGATATTCTGCTCTGATGTGAATCGTATTTCAGTGAGGGCGTTCTGCATCAACCGGAACAAATGGTAGTCAGAAGGGGCAAGGTCTGGGCTATAAGGCGGGTGGGGTAAGACTTCCCATCCACTGTTTTCCAAATAGTTCTTAACCGGAATAGCAATGTGGGGCCGAGGGTTGTTATGATGGAAAATTATTGCCTCGTGTCTGGTCGCATATTCCGGGCGTTTTTCGGCCACTGCTCTCTTCAAACGGATTAATTGTGTTCGGTACCGTTGTCCATTGATGATTTCACCCGGTTTTAGCAGCTCATAATACAGCACACCCATCTGATCCCACCAAATACAGAGCATTACCTTCGCGCCATGGATATTCGGCCTTGCCGTTGATTTGGCTGGTTGGCCGGGTTTCACATATGATTTTTTGCGCTTGAGGTTGTCGTAATGGATCCATTTTTCATCACCAGTAACAATCCGATGCAAAAATGACTTCCTTTTATGGCGTTCCAGCAGCATTTCGGACATGCAAAACCGCCTTTCGACGTCTCTCGGCTTGAGTTCATGTGGAACCCAAGTTACAGCTGCTTTTAAACGTTTTGAAATGGCTGCTTGAGTGACACCCAAAGATTCTGCGAGCTCTTCTTGTGCTTGGCAACAATCTTCATAGAGTAATGCTTCCAGTTCTTCATCTTCAAACTTTTTTGGCTGCCCGGGCCATTCATCGTCTTCCAAGCCAAAATCACCACTTTTAAATCGTCCAAACCACTTTTGGCAATTTCGCTCAGCTAGCGCATGTTCACCATAAGCTTCCACCAAAATACGATGACTTTCGGCAGCAGTTTTCTTCACATTAAAGTAATGAAGAAGAACTCCCCGCAGAAACACTTTTTCCGGCACAAAATTCGACATATTTGAGTGAAAAAAAATTATTGTTGTTTACGCTTGAAATGAATGACATATACTGAAATGACGTACAATGACAATAGCTTTCCAACGCATGTTCCAATGGAATAATACAAGTTACCTTACAGAAATGGTATAAAAGATTAGGAAAAAAAATTAACTCATCAGTTTAATTTTTTACGCTAAGGTTACAGTTGCTTAGAAACGCTGTTTGAAATGTCAGCATTTACAAACCAAGAATACGCAGACATTATTTACGTTTATAGGCTAAGCAATGGAAGTTCAACTAGTGCGCGACAAAGATACCATAAACTTTATCCGACTTCCTAATAAAAGAGTATTTATAAATACGTATCGAAGGCTTCGAGAAACGGGATCAGTTTCGAATACACGACCGAATGCGGGAGCTCCACAAGTAAGAAGGATTTCGGCTGATGAAAGAATACTGGATGCTGTTACAACTGATCCATCAGCCAGCATCAGACGTTGAGCTTTGCAATTCAAAGTTTCTAGACATAAAATTTCTAGTGTACTGCATGGAGAAAATCTTTATCCATACCACCATACAAGAACTGCTTCCCAATGATTTGGAAAAGAGACTTGAGTTTTC
The DNA here is from genome assembly GCA_963966105.1 of Volucella zonaria. NCBI lineage: Eukaryota > Metazoa > Arthropoda > Insecta > Diptera > Syrphidae > Volucella > Volucella zonaria. The sequence goes on from OZ014532.1 coordinate 118,313,262, forward strand.
TAACTGGTTGCTGGAGCGGAGCTTGGATAACAACCAGTTTGTTAGCAGAATTCTTTGGACGGACGAATCTCAATTTACAAGAGATGAGATCACAAATTTTCATAATCTTCATACGTGGGCTGCGGACAATCCACATACAATGAGACATAAATCATTTCAATACAAATTCAGCGTCAATATGGTATGTGGGCAGGTGTACTTGGAAACAAGTTAATCCACCCCTTCAAACTGCTGAATTCTACACACTATCTGGAGTTTTTGCGAATTGATTTACCAGAACTATTGGAGGACATTCCACTGATTCAACTAGCTTCGTCATATTTTCAACAGAACGGTGCTCCAGCCCACTATGGTCATGAGGTTAAGAATTGGCTAGATGAAGAGTACGGTAACCGTTGGATAGGAAGAAATGGACCAGTTCACTGGCCCGCAAGATCTTGTTGATTCAACCGAAATTGCAACTTTAATTGAATTGGAAGAAGGGAAGACCCTTTTTTATAAATTTTAACGGCTGCAGATTTTTCCAAGTATCATAAAATCTGTAGGTTTTTCTGCAAACCAGATGATAATTTTTTGTTTTACTGTTGTTACTTTCATAAGAAAAAAATAATAAAACGTTATATTGAACGTGGGCAATGAAAACGGAACAGGCTTAGAAATTGGATATCTAACTTCTCCAATAAGATATCAACTTTATTTAAACGCCGTTATAAAGACTAATATTTCTTCTAAAAATAAAGTCCTACACAAAGTTTTTACCATTAGTACTAACAGAGGAATTTCCGTTAACATGGGTCAGGGTACACCAAAGTAAGCCTTTTCTTAAATCCCCGATAAATAATGTCAACATTGAAGATAGATCCTTACCATACGTTAGAACGATTTTTTTCTTAGAATATGCCCAGGAATCATTTCCCAAATTATCGTCAACGAATTAGGGGACACCTTAATAAATAAACATATAAGTAAACAAACATTGAAGTAAATAAATAAATTAATAAATAACGAATATAACCATAAATAAGTAATAGTTAAGTCATTGACATTGTATTGTATGAATAAACGGAACATTTATAAATTGCGTTGCATATTTAATTCATTTATCAAAGGATTGTCGGGAATGTTATATCTGTCTCCCAAACTTGGCACCCGTACGAAAGAATTCATTGAAAAATGCTTTTACATTATACAGGGTCTTCCAATAGTGACCTCCGAACTTTAACAGTTGATAACGCCATATTGTTGAAGCTACATCTGTCAAATTGGCTGTCATTTATTCAGTCTGTTTTGCCAAATTACCACGGATGGACATAGCGTTCAACAACACGTGCTAATGATAAAATTGTTTTATCAAAATGGGTGTTCTGCTCGGGCAACGTTCCGCGCGCTTCGCCCATTTTATGTTCGTCATAATCGTCCTACCGAGAGGACTATTCGCAGTGTGGCGGATAAATTTGAGCACGTCGACGAAACGCAAGATCTGCCGAAAACATCATCGCTGTCCGCAAGAGTGTGCAGGATAATCCGATTTCGCGTCGCTCATAAGAACTCGGCCTTTGGTATACCACAACTTGGTGAATTTTACGTCGTGACTTGGGCCTACACAAAATTCAACTGACCCAAGAGCTGAAGGTAAACGACCACAGACAACGACGTGTGTTCGCTGAATGGGCTCTGGAGCAGTTGGAAACTGACCCTAATTTTCATTGAAAAATCATATTCAGCGATGAGGCCTATTTCTGGATGAATAGGTACGTCAACAAACAAAATTGTCGAATTTGGGAAAATACCAATCCACATAAGATCCAAGAGCGTCCAATGGATCCCGAAAAAGTCACTGTTTGGTGTAGATTTTGGGCTGGCGGCGTCAGCGGTCCATATTTCTTTGAGACGTTGACGTTGGCCAGGCCATCACCGTCAACGGCGAGCGCTATAGGTCGATGATTACCAACTTCTTTTGGCCGGAATTGGATGATATAGGCACCAACGACATGTGACTTTAACAGGGGGGCGCTACATGTCACAAAGCTCACGCCACATTGGAAATTCTGCGCGAGCGATTCGAGGGCATTGTCATCTCACTTGGAGGTGATGTGAACTGGCCACCGAGATTGTGCGATTTAACCCCGTTAGACTTTTTCTTGTGGGGTTTCTGAAGTCGCAGGTCTATGCAAATAAGTCACAAATTACAGCGGCCCTCAAAGCCAATAGAACATCGGTCAAATTCAGCCTGATTTATGCGCGAGAGTCATGGAAAATTGGACATTTTGGATGCGCGCCACTCACAGAAGCCGCGGCGAACATTTGAACGATGTTATATTCCATATATAATGGATAGGATAGGAAGCCCTTATCTGCTATTAATGAAGGAGTATAGCAGCTTCATAGTAAAGTTTACCCTTTTAAGGGTCTGCATATTGTGTTGTTTAAAAGTTAGCTTTGCATCAAGGTGAGTGCCCAGGTATTTAACAGATGGCCTCCACGGAATTGGGTGTCCGCAGATAATTAGCCGGTTAGCCGGAATGAAGCAAGGTTTTCTTTTTCTAGTGGAAAAGATATTCTCCAATTTCACACTACGGTGAGTTTGCGATGGCGGTCTTCTTCGATATCGAAAGAGCCTTCAATATCGTCATTTAAAATGCTCTAGTAGATGCTAACTTTGAACAGGGCACTACAAACTGGTTTGCAACATGCTTGTAAGCAGGAAAATAAACTGTTCCATTGGGCAAAGCTCGGTTAGGATGTCCGGAACCAGGGGAAACCCTCGGGGGGGAGTCATATCTCCACTCCTGTGGGTGTCCGTTATTAATGACATCCTCAAAAAGCTTAGTACAACGGGTATAAGTGCCACGGCATACGCAGTTGACGTGGCCATAATAGTGCAGAGGGAAAATACTTAAATATTTTATGCGACATTATGGAGGTTGCACTGAAGATGATCCGTACTTGGGCAAAAAGCTGTGGTCTCAATGCCAACCCTACCAAAGCGGAACTAGTTTTTTTACCAGAAAATACAAGATACCACAATTCAAAATCCCAAGACTCAACGGAGTGGAACTGTCCCTTTCGGACAGGGCGAAGTATCTGGGTGTGATTCTGGACAAAAACCTGAATTGGAATTTTATTGTAGCGGAAAGAACCCATAAGGCATATAATGCTCTTTTTATCAGCAAAAGAATAGTAGGAAAAATCTGGGGCTTAAAACCTGCTATGGTGTATTGGCTGTATACGGTGGTGGTAAGGTAGAAAATTAGAGGCGGTTCAAAAATCGGCTTCCATAGCCATTACAGGTGCGCTCCATACCACCTCAACGGCAGCATTGGGCATCTTTTTGCACCTAACACCGCTTGATTTACAGATCAAAAAACTAGCTGGCAACAGTGCGATACCACTCACTAACCAGGGTTGCTTTAAGAGCAGTCCTTACATTAGCAGTTGCTATTCAATCCTAACGGATAAAATTCTTTCCTTGGTGGACTTCGACATTCCGTATGAAACAATATATCCGGAGAGGCAGGACTGGGGAAAAAAATGCAATAATCAGGTCAAGTGAAATTGGGATTTTCACAGATGGCTCAAAAACAGAGGAAGGAACAGGTTCTGGTATATACTTAGAAGATCCAGAACTAAGAGTGTCTATAAGACTACCGGAAGCAAGCAGTGGCTTCCAATCAGAGGTTCTGGCTGTCCTCAGGGCGGCTGAGCTAATGCAGATGAGATCAGTATCCGAAAGAGATATCGGTATCTACATCGATAGCCAGGCCGCACTCAAGGCAATGGAATCAACCAACGTCAGCTCTGATACAGTTAGGGGCTGTAGCACAGTGCTCAAGGCCCTATGCAGTCAGAACCGGGTAAGACTGTGCTGGGTGCCAGGACACTACGGTATTAAAGGAAATGAACAAGCGGATGAGCTTGCAAGAAAGGTAGGGCTACTCGACAATAGTGCGGTTCGCAACATCAAACCACCCCTTTCCATAGTAAGATTCACTATCGAGGGAAAAATCACAAAGACTGCCAACCTAAGTGGTCAAGTCTTGAAGGGTATCCAAAGCTCTTTGGCCGCTATTTGACGGCAAAAGTTCTAGGAAGTTAATAAAATTAAACAGGGATAAGTTTAGGACAGTAATAGGAATCCTAACAGGACACTGTATCCTGCGATAACACACAAAGAGGCTCAAATTGTCAGATACGGATATTTGCAGATTCTGCAAGCTGTTGAGGACATAACACACATACTATGTGAATGCTGGGCAATATCACGTAGTCGACAATTCTTAGGGGAACACTTTTCGAAAACCTAGAGGGGAAAGACGCCAGGAACTTCAAAGGTCTTCTTGGCTTCTGCAAAGAAATTGTGTGTTTCACGAGGGCGATTGTTTAGGTTCTTACCATTTGAAGACAAATTCAACAGGTTTCACAGAGATCACGATGGGAGCGTTTTGGTGCCTAGTGCTGTGTGATGGCACATGCATCATTGCTATGTAATCGGTATATATTGCAACTTCACATTCTAGAAGGACTGGAATATCTGAAGTGAATCTGAGGTACTGTACAAAACTGGTCCAAGAACTACCCCTTGAGGAACACCAGCGTGAAAATTAACTAATTTAGACACACAACTATTAACATGCACTTGGAAACATCGAATTGATACAAAACTTTGCACAATTTTACAAAGAAATGGGAGAAAGTTTAAATTTAATATTTTGTATATAAGCCCGTCATAATAAACTGAGACAAATGTTTTTTTTTTAATATCTATTGGGTCTATAACTTGCTAAGAGATGGCGTAACTTGTATTATTCCATTGTTATTATTCCATTGGAACCTGCGTTGGAAAGCTACTGTCATTGTACGTCATTTCAGTATATGTCATTCATTTGAATCGTAAACAACAATAATTTTTTTTCACTCAAATATGTCGAACTTTGTGCCTGAAAAAGTGTTTTTGCGGGGAGATCTTCTTCATTACTTTAATATGAAGAAAACTGCTGCCGAAAGTCATCGTATTTTGGTGGAAGTTTATGGTGAACATGCGCTAGCTGAGCGAACGTGCCAAAAGTGGTTTGGACGATTTAAAAGTGATGATTTCGGCTTGGAAGACGATGAACGTCCTGGGCAGCCAAAAAAGTTTGAAGATGAAGAACTGGAGGCATTACTCTATGAAGATTGTTGCCAAACACAAGAAAAGCTCGCAGAATCCTTGGGTGTCACTCGAGCAGCCATTTCAAAACGTTTAAAAGCAGCTGGATATATTCAAAAGCAAGGAAATTGGGTTCCGCATGAACTCAAGCCGAGAGACGTCGAAAGGCGGTTTTGCATGTCCGAAATGCTGCTGGAACGCCACAAAACGAAGTCATTTTTGCATCGGATTGTTACTGGTGATGAAAAATGGATCCATTACGACAACCCCAAGCGCAAAAAATCATATGTGAAACCCGGCCAACCAGCCAAATCAACAGCAAAGCCGAATATCCATGGCGCGAAGGTTATGCTCTGTATTTGGTGGGATCAGATGGGTGTGCTGTATTATGAGCTGCTAAAACCGGGTGAAACCATCAATGGACAACGCTACTGAACATAATTAATCCGTTTGAAGAGAGCAGTGGCCGAAAAACGCCCGGAATATGCGACCAGACACGAGGCAATAATTTTCTATCATGACAACGCTCGGCCCCACGTTGCTATTCCGGTTAAGAACTATTTGGAAAACAGTGGATGGGAAGTCTTACCCCATCCGGCTTACAGCCCAGACCTTGCCCCTTCTGACTACGATTTGTTCAGGTCGATGCAGAACGCCCTCACTGAAATACGGTTCACATCAGAGCAGAATATCAAAAATTGGCTTGATTCAATCTTGGCTGCCAAGCCGTCGCAGTTCTTTTGGGATGGGATCCACAAATTGCCAGAAAGATGGGAAAAAGTCAAAGCTTCAGATGGGCAATACTTTGAATAATACGAGTACTATTGTAATTGTTTTGCTAAATAAATGTTCAAATTTCGAAAAAACCGCACGAATCAGGATCATCGCTGTTGACAATTTTATGCATTGTTAAATTGGCTTTCCACATTGTTCACAATCGGTTCTCTAGCTGTAACCGTTCAAAAGTTACAGCACTTTAACTAATTAGGCATCGAAATCAGAGGTGTCTCAATTCAACGGCCTAGAACTTGAGAAGAGATGAAAATGGACCCCTCTCACTCCCATACGAGAGGGGCCGCTGTTCGCTGGAACTTCAATCTTCAGTTACAGGATTGCACTCCTTAACTGAGACACAGTGCAGTATTTGTCCAGCTCATCCTATTATACAACTCATCCAATTGTGCCTGCTTTTTGAAATCATAATACCGCATATAATACCAGATATACTCGTAATCCATCCATTCTTAGCTGGAACTTTAGGCGAATTTTTTCCGCCCGAAAGGTAGCTGAAAAGGTAAACGCTTTCCTGTTTACAGGACAGGCTGTTTGCATTTATTTTCTGAAAATACATTCCTTGCAATGGCAGTTTAACTTCACTGTTCATGACATGAAGCAGATGCAACAAAACCACCCAGTAATCCGAAAGTAATTGAGGAAAAAAAACTGGGGGGGGTGACACATATGTTGCTGGTGGTAGCGCGGCTTTTGTCAGATTGCCAAAATTAGATTCAACAAGTTTCCACATTTTGACAAACGACCTACCGGTTGAATACATCAGTCCATCGTATCCCATTTTATTGCATCCGCAGTCGGCATTCGTTATTGCCGGTTTTATTGCCATCTCGGCAAACCGATATTTATTGCACTTTTTATAGGCCCTGTCGGAATGGGTGGTTTCAAATTAAAATTAGAACTCACATACTCATGGCTTCTTATGAATATGCATGCTTGCACATACGAATCATTCATCCATCACTGAATGAGGTATCTGAATCTAAATCTGCATCAATTGTATACGTGTTCAATCGATAATTGAAGTTCTACTTTATGATAGGGTAGAGTGTGCCTCTATGAGGAACTTACAAAGCACTTCTCTGCCACAGTTGAGGCAATGCTTTTTACTACATTTAAAAAAATAAAATAAAATAAAATCGCCAGACATTGGAGAGCCGAAAGAGCGACAAATATTTATTTATGTGTTCTGCTTGGCGGTTGTGTGGGATGGCAATGACGTCGATTTCGGCCTAGGAACCATCGTAAGTTTTGGAATAAGAATTCTAATTAATTTTTAATTTATCTCTTAGCGTTGGATAAGTAAATACAGGCAGTAGTGTTGGATAATAAAAATAGAAAGCCAAACAAATTGAAATGTTTCGTCCGTGGGAAAATAAAACGTCCTTCAATTTGCTCAGTCAAACGAGATATACGAGTATCTACAGGTGTTTTTGGTTTGTGGTGGATTCTGAAGGATTTCAGATGGCAGACACAATATAGCTATACAATACTAAGTGCGTGCGCTTGTGTCAATCTTGATCTAGTCCGTGAATTCGGTGCTTTAACAGCCTTGAACTGCTTTAGCAAATTATAATAGGAGTTTTAGGAACCAGATATTGTAATGGGTGTATTTTTACAGTGTCCGACTCTTAGATAGAAATTAAATGTCAAATCAGATGTGACATTGAGCTACCAAACTTCAATTATTTTCAGCACAGTTTGCTACGTTATCATGGAAAGATTGACGCTATAGCAATGATTTCAAATCTTTAAATTTTATTTCCAAAATAGTAGCCCTCTTAGCGAAGCCTATAGAGCATTTCGTGAATTTTACAGCAGACATCATCGGCCATCTGAAAGTACTATTCATCGAATTAAATATGCAAAATACTCGTATCATAGAGCGAATTTTTATGTGGACAAAAAAATAAATACAGTGAACAGTTATTGGAGATTTTTATTAAAATCCTTGTTTTTAATGAATGTAGTTTATTACAAATATTGATTTATTTAATATCTGATCTCATGACCTTTGCTTTTCATCACTTCTGTGGATCTATTTGGCGTGGAGTTAATTAACTTTTGGCATATGGTTAAGGGAATAGACTACCACGTTGTCTTAACCTCATGCCGAATGTTCGCTTCCATTTTTCGGCCTTGTTTTAGCTACAACATCCTTAACTATTTTGCAAAGGTTTTCAATGGGATTAAGGTCCGGAGATTGGGATAACCATGGTGAGACTCTTAATCCCTTTGCAGGTTTTCGGTTTTTTGTGGCTTTGGCTGTATGTTTTGGATCATTATCAGCCTGTAGTGTCCAAAATGCACTTTCCAGTATGTGCATTGTGCATGTACTCGTCTTTCCTCATCATTCCCTATGTTAAATATATAGGACCAACTCCATACCAAGAAAAGCCTTCACAAACCATAATATTCCCACCGCCATGTTTGACTGTTAAAATTGTGTAGCGGGAATCATATGGCCAATTCGAACGACGACGTCCCATCGCCTACCATCTGACCCAAGTAAATTAAATTTACATTCATCCGTCCAAATATATTTTTTCATTTTTCTTTGACCTCCTCATCGGTAGACCAATTTTGGTGCTGAGCAGGAAAGCCCATTCTAAGTTTTAAATGTCGCTTATTGAGAAGTGGTACTTTCCCGGGCGATTTGGCTTACAAAGTTGCCAATACGTATGCAGTTCAGTGGCTAAATAAAATCAATGCCAGAAAAAGTGGACACAATGCCAGTCCAGAACCTGTATTTATTATTTTGTCTATAAGTGTAGATCTTGGTTGCAAGCCTTATAAGATCCAATTGGTGCATTTGCTAAAACCGCGTGACCATTTACTGCTTCGAGTATTCAGAGATTAGGTTTAAATCAACTGGAAGTTGACCAAACTTTTAACCGTAAAATTTCTGTATTTCGAAAATCGACTAGAAGTTCATGAGATACCATTACATCTCGAAAAATGTATCGTATGATGCGGATTGTACGCCTGGTAATGTCCAAATGACTGACGGTCCCTATTTCTTCAAAAATGAGGCCGGATCACAAGTTACAGTCAATAGACATCGGTTTAATCCGATGATCAATGATTATTTCTTCCTGAATTTGCGTGACGCCAATGTGGAAGAACTGTGTTTTCAACAGAATGGTGCTCCAGCCCATACTACCAACGAAAACATCGCTTTATTGAGAATATATTGATTGGGTTATTTTCTGTGAGGCTACGTTAATTCGTTAGCTTATCTCGATTAACCAGCAACCATTGAGACTTACGAGCACAACATTGTTGAAGTAATAGGCGATATATACCACCAAAAAGTTCCCGGAATGTATTCAAAAAATTAAAAATACAAGTTTATTCATCTCAATCTATATTGTCCCCTCCAAAGTAATCCCCATCGACTGCAGCACATTTATGCCAGCGCTCGATCCAATTCTCGAAACATTTTTTATATTCGGTAAGTCCATCAGTGCTTTCTGCGATTTTTCCATTACTTCCTCTCGGCTGCTGAAACGCCGACTGAACAGAAAGAAGTCACAGGGAGCCAAATCAGGTGAATTCGGTGGCTGCTGGATGGTATTTGTAGCATTTTTCGTCAAAAAGTTACGAATAATGATGGCACTGTGCGACCGCGACGGTGCGTTATCATGGTGCCCACAATTTCGGTCTCTTTCGGCGAATTGCTTCACGCAAACGTCTCATAACGCCCAAATACTCGTAATACTCTTTTTTATTGTCTGGCCTTCTGGCATTACACCGTTGTAATCCATGAAAACCGTGAGCACTGACTTCTTTTTTGACTGAAAACGACGTGGTTTTTTTGGTCTCTGCTCATTTGGTGAACGCCATCCACTTGCCTGATGTCTGGATTGCATGTCGTCCTCATAAACCCACGTCTCGTCTCCAGTAATGATCCTTTTTCTGAATGTGGGATTGATTGGATTCAGCCTCGCAAATCATCTCTTTTGCGACGTCAACACGGTCTGCTATACGACGGAAACCCAAATCATTAACTAAAATGTCTTGGACGGATCCATAGGCAATGTTTAAGTCCTCCGCTATCTCTCTGATGGTTAATTTGCGGTTATTGACCAACATTTCTTTTACTCGTACTTCATCAATGTTTTCGTCGGTTTTCGATGTCGATGGTCTGCCACTGCGTTCATCATCTTCGATTGACTCACGACCACTTTTGAACAACTGGTTGCCCGGTGGCACTGGTAAATGACCGTTTTCTTTAGAAAATCGTTGCCGAAACACTTTTCCTACATTTCCAACGTTCACGCACTATTAAATCCGTTTTTTACGGAAAATTTAATACGAGTACAAGTTCGTAGTTGCAAATTTAAATCCATTTCTAAAATTGTAAAAAATCGCTAACACACACAGAGATAGATGTACTCTTAGCTACGTAACTTTTCACAAATGTCAAGCTATGACGCTAAGACTTAGAGAAAAGAAGGTCAACAACAGATTCACCAACTTAAAAAAAAAAAAAGCAGAACCGAAATCGGAACAATGGGAGCGCCACACGGTGGTGTCCCTCGGGAACTTTTTGATCAAGGTGGTATACTTACTCATTATTTATTCAACTTTTTAAGGGCAAATTCACAGCCTTTGCTGACAATACTGCTCTTTCCTATTCTTTGGGAATACTGACTTAGATATATTTCGGCGATAGTTCAAACAACTCAAATACATTTCACTAGTAAGCAACAAAATAAAATGTTTGCCTTTGTACTATCACTCACCAAATTGTTTACGATTTTGTGTTGATCCACATGATCTTGTATCATTTAAGGAAAATGCAAGCTGTACTGAGGGCTCCTTTCAAATTGAGTAAGTCGTTAATTTTAAATACCTAGGTATCATTCTTGATCAAAGACTTTCTACCTAAAGCAGTATCTAAATAGGATTGTAAGGCAACTCTATCATATTAACTTCTTTTGTCAGCTACCTATTTTAAAGTTAGTTTTTAAAAGTCTTTTTTAAATAAAAGCTAGAGTACGGGATTTCTGGCTTGGAAGGCACATATTCTAGTATACTAGAAACTTTATTGCTCGAACGAATGCATGCGATTCGAATTATGCAGAAAGTTAACCGCAGAACGCCTGGTTTTGAAGTCTTCAAAAGGCTCAATATTCTTCCTCTAAGATAATTGTACTGTTACAAAGTGCTGAAAATATTTTCTAAAAATTCCGGATACTATGATTTTAGATTTCATGACAATTATAATTTACGAGTCAACTCCAGAAACTTTGTGTCAGTTTCAGCAAGCCACAAAACACATTATTCACGATTTTATCATATTACAGCTCCTCGTTTGTTTAGTTCACCTCCAGAAATCGTAACGTCTGAGAGAGTGAAAACAGTGTTTTTAAACAAAATAAAAAAAATGCCTATTTTCGATTAACTATTTAATTTCGTAAAGACAACTTTTTTCTTCATTTTTGTTATTCAAATTTAGGCTATTGAAAGCAGTTTTAACATTGTTGAAGAGTTACATAACTCAGTGCCGATCTAATAAAATCCAAAGTAAAGCACATGGATAAACAAATTGTTGGTCAAATCGAGTTAGACTCCGGGAGATCCGGGAATGAAGAAACTTCCTTACGTCACCTGGATAAAGTCTTAAGTAACATCAAAGCTCTGTTCTGCGCAGGTTATATCCAACCAAAAAACGTGCGAGTTAAAAAACTCCCTTCGTGACGATATTGACATTCATTTCGTCGTTATATAAACAAATATCTCCTAAACAATCTGATCCTATGCTCCAAGTTATTATATCTTCGACAAAGTGAAGAACTTACTGCGACTCCATCCCTCGTATGCGATATTGAACATCACATCCCAGAATGTTCCCTACAATACATTGCTCATGGCTGAATTAATGCAACCTGAAGTGAATTCACGCTCACCCTCACATATAAGTTATTTGCAGGCGGTCCAACCTTCTTCCAAATTGACAACAAAGGACACATCTATGTCAGCTCCCTCAATCGAGGCCCCACGGGAGCTTAATAATCACTTTATTTCAACTTGGGCACTTTCCGAAAGGCAACGTAGCCTTGATAAGCTTGCTCCGAAGAACGAATTGGTCACTACGCTTCTTATCAAAGGCGCCCCCCAAACGCTGATGTTGATTGATTCTAGAATTTCTTCAAAAAGCAATATAGCATCACCAATAGCTACTGCAGCTTGCTTCCAACATCTCACCACAGAAGCAAGCTCAAGCTTCAGTCCGTCTTACCTAAACCAGCTAATAAGTTAGCAAGTAAATCCAATGTGTCAAGACCCTCTTCCCCTCCTACAACAAAGCCAGCTCCAATTGGAATTTTAAAACTAATTTTTTCCTTATTTAAAGCCTCCCACACATATTTCAACTCCCCCTAAGTATTCTACCCAAGCCCCAACGTCAACGCGTCTCTTTCGACTTAACCCCTGGAACTCAAACTCCCAGCATTCAACCCCTAACATACACGCCTTTCCTTAATTATTTCCCAAATTTCGATCTCAAAAACAGGAGCTAAATACCCCAATTTCATTAGTTCCCATATTATAAATCCCTCATCTAAAAAAGTGTCTAATGTCCCCTCAAATACCGCTGCTTCAGCTACAACATCTTCGTCCACTAGCCCCATTTTTGACCCCTTCTGCTTCCCGCAGTTAAAATAACTCAACAAACTTTTGACACAACAGAATGTCGTTATGCACTTTCTAGGCTTAGAGAAAAAAAGACGTACCAGAATATACGTCTCCTTCTATGAAGGAAGAACTAAAACAAGCGTCATGGCCTCCATACAGCAGGAAGGTCTTCCAAATTTTTTCGTCCCTAACGTGCTACCATTGTCTGCGTTTCAACCATCCACTCCTACGCCCTCTCGAAATAACTTTCCTCTTACCTTCTACTATCAAAACGTAAGAGGACTGCGATCTAAAACCCGTGTTTTCTTGCGCAAATCTCACGTTCTACGCTCTGACCGAAGCTAATCTAATTCCCGATATAAAGAATCAGGAATTATCCCCCCCAAGTTTCAATGTTTTTCGAGATGATGATCTTACCCGTCCAAAAGATGATTCTCCTTGTCTATGTGTCCTACTGGCCGTCCATAATGACCTAAACTGTTCTCCAATTGCTGTTTCTACTTCTTCTAAGTTTGACTACGTTTCAATAAAGATAACACTCCCCTGCAGGTCCCTGTACGTTATGTGTTTTTACATCCTACCGGCGCAACCTATCGAATGCTATCAACTCGCTGTCGATGCAAGTGATCAAATAATTAACTTATCTGCCCCCCTCGATGATATCATCATATTCGGCACTGAAGCTGCACTGGACTCAATCGCATGATGAATCTTTTTTTATCGCAAACTCTAACTCGAGTAAAGAATGCCTCTTCTTGGATAAGCTTATAGACTTTAGCTTACGCCAAATTGATTGCGTCACCAACTATATGGGTAGGCAATTCGACATGATTTTCACCACCGACCTCATAAACTCCTCTCTCTCGCTCGGTCCACTTTCACTATCGACTATTGATAACTTTCACCCACAACTTTTTCTTTCTCTTTTCCACCACTCTCCTATCCAGTATACCCCATCTACAACTGCCTCTTCTTGCGAATTTCCCCAAAATTAACCCATATCTTAGTAAGTGTTCTTTTAATTTCGCCAATATGCCCCTTAATGGTGCTCTCTCCATTTTGTACAGAGAGTTATTCAATTCCATATTTCTCTATGTCCCCTTTTCGCGCAATAAAACCATTTCTACGAGCCCTCCGTGGTATAATCGTAGACTTCGCTCTTTACGTAACAAAAGAAACAAATTATGGGCAGTTTTCCTTCGATCCAATTCTTTTGCTGACTAATCCAACTATCTCAGGTCATACCTTCAATTCGCCCAGCTTTATAACGTTCTCTATCAGTGCTACCTGGATAGTGTGCAGTCAAGGCTTATAAAGGATCCTAAGTCGTTCTACGAAATCGTTAATTAAAAAAAAAAAAAACAACGGTTTTCCCCCATCCCTCTCATACGAAAACATATAATTAACCGATCCACATACCATAGCTAACTTTGTTTCTACTTTTTTTAAGCAATCTTTTGCCGATAATAATAATAGAAAATAAATTACAACAACTTAAAGATGAATACTTACCCGGCCCAGATGGCCTTCCACCCATATTTCTTAAAAAGTATCTCCCCCCCCCCCATCCAAAACTGTTACAGTTATCGCTCTTTCAACGTGAATTTCAACAGATATGGAAGTCTTCTTTCATAACACCGATACACAAAAAGGGATTAAACAGCGAACTTACTAATTACCGCCGCATAGCTAAATTTTCACATATGGTATACCCAAACTCCTCGATAGCATTTTGTACGAAGCCTTAAGATTTCAGTGCAAATCTCTTATTCCCCCTAATCAACGCGGCTTTCTGAAAGGTGGATCAACTACCACTAACCTCGTCGAATTCGTGTCCTCTTTTCTCTCAGCCTTAGAAAGTGGTAAAGAAGTTGATTTCAGTAAGGCTTTTGACAAGATATCTCATTAACTAATCCCGTTTAAATTGTCCGTCCTGGGCTTTGAATCAACTTTGCTAAAATGGATATCTTATTACCTGGATAAACGTTTTTTTAGTGTTCGTTTCAGGTCTGCCCTATCGGGCCCTTTCTTGGCCACTTCAGGTGTTCCTCAAGGTGGTCACCTAGGTCCACTTTTCTTCCTCCTAACTATTAGCGATCTTGAAAGGGTCATTCAACACTCAGCACTTTCTCTCTATGTCGACGATACCAAATTTTTTAAACCCATTCCCTCACAAAATGACTCGAGCCTCCTTCAAATAGATCTAAATAGTTTTTCCACTTGGTGCATCAAGAACTGCTTAGAACTCAATGTCACCAAATATCAATCGATTACCTTCTCACGTAAGTGCAGCAAGTCTCCTCCCCGAATTTACCTTCTCCACGGCCAACCTAAATTCCTTGTTGAGTCTATCCGCTACCTTGGCATATTATGCGACAGTGAGCTTAATTTTCGCTCGAATATTGATGAGATAGTTACTAAAGTAAACTCATAACTTGGCTTCGTTAAAAGATGGTCCAAATCATTCTGCAACCCGTACGTAACCAGATCACTATACATCACTCACGTTCGCCCCCTTCTCGAATACGCTAGCCAAGCGCGGTGTCCCTTTCAACGAGTTCATGTATCCCGTATTGAGAGCATCTAGCATCCTTTTCTTCGATTTACACTCCGAGGTCTTCCTTGGACCGATCTTTCTTCTAATTGTATCTCCCTATCGAGACCGTTTCAAACTCATTAGCTTGAATACCCTTGAAGAACGAAGGGACGCAGCTGACATTCTTTTCATTCTACGTTGCCCCCGTCTCCTTTATTTACCAATCCACCGCACCGGATATGGCTTTAACGAACCAATCTGCCTTATGCGGCGTAAGGTAAACTCCAACCTTTCCGTTTTCGATTTTAATCGCAGCACTCTTTCCCTCAAAATCGATCTCCTTCACCATCCCTAGCTCTAAGCCCTAGATATTGCTAAATCTGTTTTTTTTTTAGTTTTTAAGTTCTAGTTTTTAAGCTTGTATATATTAGACCCTACCAAAATTAAATCAAAATTAAATCTGTGTTTAGTGAGCCCTTCCGGCAATACCGGATGTTACCGTACCCTATGGAGCACAGTCCAAGTTAAAGACAAATATGGCTTGAGGAGAATGCGTGCTCACTTCCGAGCTATTTAAAGTAGAAAGGATGCATTTGTTAAGAAGCGTAAATTAACTTGATCAAAATGTTCCCGGGGGACACCACCGTGTGGCGCTCCCATTGTTCCGATTTGAGTTCTGTTTTTTTGTGAAGTTGGTAAATCTGTTGTTGACATTCCCTCTAAATCTTAGCGTCATAGCTTGACATTTGCAAAAGTTACGTAGTGAAGAGTACATCTATCTCTGTGTGTGTTGGCGATTTTTTACAATTTTAGAAATGGATTTAAATTTGCAACAACGAACTTGTATTAAATTTTGCGTTAAAAACGGATTTAATGGTGCGCGAACGTTGGAAAAGTGTTTCGGCAACGATTCTCTAAAGAAAACGGTCGTTTACCAGTGGCACGAGTGGTTCAAAAGTGGTCGTGAGTCAATCGAAGATGATGAACGCAGTGGCAGACCATCGACATCGAAAACATGGAAAACCGAAGAAAACATTGATGAAGTAAAAGAAATCTTAGTCAATAACAGCAAATTAACCATCAGAGAGATAGCGGAGGACTTGAACATTGCCTATGGATCCGTCCAAGACATTTTGGTTAATGATCTGGGTTTCCATCGTGTAGCAGCAAAATTGGTGCCAAAAGACCTCAATTTCATGCAAAAAAGAGACCGTGTTGACGTCGCAAAAGAGATGATTTGCGAGGTTGAATCCGATCCCACATTCATCAAAAGGATCATTACTGGAGTCGACGACGAGACGTGGGTGTATGAGTACGACACGCAATCCAGACATCAGGCAAGTGAATGGCGTTCACCAAATGAGCCGAGACCAAAAAAACCACGTCGTTTTCAGTCAAAAAAGAAGGCCATGCTCACGGTTTTCATGGATTACAACGGTGTAATGCCAGAAGGCCAGATAGTAAACAAAGAGTATTACGAGTATTTGGGCGTTATGAGACGTTTGCGTGAAGCAATTCGCCGAAGAGACCGGAATTGTGGGCAGAAACTCGTGGATTTTGCACCATGACAACGCACTGTCGCACAGTGCCATCATTATTCGCAATTTTTTGACGGAAAATGCAACAAATACCATCCAACAGCCTCCGAATTCACAGCGTTTCAGCAGCCGAGAGGAAGTAGTGGAAAAATCGCAGGTAGCACTGATGGACATACCGAAAACCGGATTTAAAAAAATGTTTCAAGGATTGGATAAAGCGCTGGCATAAGTGTGTTGCAGTCAGTGGGTATTACTCTGAAGGAGAAAATATAGATTTAGATGAATAAACTTTTATTTTATATTTTCTGAATAAATTCCGAAAAATTTTTGATCAAGGTGGTATGCTCAGTTGAAAGTATGCCGATGAATTGAACCTATGCAGCTACAGAGGTATCGGCTTTCCTGAACATCACGTACAGGATCCTTTCAACGGCTTTGAACTCGTCGGCAACAATCTAATTAATTTTTATCAATGTTATTCTAAGCTTGAATATGCCAAATACGTGTTCACCTTACAGCAAAATTTGACATTGCTCTATAAAAGTCGATAATGACAGCAACAAGACTTTAGATGTTAAATATTTCGACACGCTGATGTTGTCATGTTATATAGTAATTTTGACCAAGATCTTTGGCTTCGCACAGAAAATGCATATCAAGCTGTGGTCACACTTATTTTTCCGTAGTTCAGAGGTTATTTTCTAAAATGAAAAAAAAAAGAAATCGATGGAAAGGCTGACAAGACCAACTACCTTTCTCTAATTCACCACAAGATTTGTACTTCATTTCAAACATTGATATCATACAAATATTGCATAAATAATTCATTGATTGCACCTCAGCCAAAAAGTAAGATACAAAGAGACTTTCGAATGCATTGCATTGCATAACAAAAGCCGAAACCATATTCCATCGACCCGAAAATCGTTTCGGAATGTAAATTATCCTCGTAATATGAAGCGATTATGGGAAAGAAACTTATCCCTTCCTTCCTGTTCATGAATATTGTTAACATCAAAAGTAATCAGAAAAACGTCCAAAATTACATAAAGGCAACAAATATTCAACAATTCGTTGGCATTTTTCCAAGATTTTCATTGCCGCGTTATGTATCTTTTTAGCATTTTTTTTTTTTGGCTTGTCTTGCCATTTTAAAATCGCGTTTGTATTCTGTTATCCTTTGGAGAACAAAGGATAGATGGGAATTTCATGGGCAAATGCCTCTTTAATTGAGGGTTTTTGTCTTTTTTTTTTTTTGAAAGAACAGCTCATTTTCAATCTTTTCTTTTCTACTGTCTCTTGTGCAAAAGATAAACTGACTTTTACGCCCGCTAGAAAGAAGTAGTGACAGAAAAGATATTTGTCAGTTTCATGTTTCACAGCTAACAGATGAATACAATGTATTGGTAACAAGGAGACTTAAATTATGCTAAGATACTTCTTCATTTAAACTATTTAAATGTTCTGCACAATTAAGCTTCTGTAAAATAAATGAGTGCTCAGAAAAGTCCGCTTTAAAGATTTATTACACACTACTATTTAAGGACGAATGGATCTGACATCGAAGGCTGATATTTTGAACATTTAAAGTATTGTTACACTTTAAATGTTCACACTTCTTGTAGAGTTTCAAAAGTATTTGTTTTGGTCTGTCTATGTTCTATGTAGGCATTTTTTACCGCCCCAAAGTCTGGTCATTGCTTGTGAGAGTGACGGATGACTGGATTAACCAAACAGCTGTATGTTATTTCGAACTAAGACAAACAATATATCAACTTATGCTCTCTGGAAAATGACTAAATCGCACCATGCAAACGTGCGTCACATATGACAAGATTTAAAATAAACAATAGAAAATGAGTAGACACCCTTTTTGGAGGTCCACAATAGGCCGTGCTGATTAATTAACTAGCAATTTATTTTGAACACTAGAAGATACATCATTGACTTCATACTTGTGTGGTATTATACCTTGATCCCGGAATGAATTCAGAAAATTTAAAATACAAGTTTATTCATCTAAATCTATTGTCCCCTAAATCTATATTGTCCCCTTCAGAGTAATACCCATCGACTGCAACACACTTATGCCAGCGCTTGATCCAATCCTCGAAACATTTTTTAAATTCGGTTTTCGGTATGTCCATCAGTGTTACCTGCGATTTTTCCACTACTTCCTCTCGGCTGCTGAAACGCGTTCCCCGTAGTGCTTTTTTAACTCGATTGAACAGAAAGAACTCCCAGAGAGTCAAATCAGGTGAATTCGGTGGCTGGTAGATGGAATTTGTTGCATTTTTGGTCAAAAAATTACGAATAATGATGGCACTGCGCGACTTTGCGTTATTATGGTGCAAAATCCACAATTCTGGTCTCTTTCGGCGAATTGCTTCACGCAAACGTCTCATAACGCCCAAATACTCGTAATACTCTTTGTTTACTGTCTGGCCTTCAGGCATTACACCGTTGTAATCCATGAAAACCCTGTGAGCATTGACTTCTTTTTTGACTGAAAACGACGTGGTTTTTTTGGTCTCGGCTCATTTGGTGAACGCCATCCACTTGCCTGATGTCTGGATTGCATGTCGTCCTCATAAACCCACGTCTCGTCTCCAGTAATGATTCTTTTGATGGATGGGGGATCGGATTCAGCCTCGCAAATCATCTCTTTTGCGACGTCAACACGGTCTATTTTTTGCATGAAATTGAGGTCTTTTGGCACCAACTTTGCTGCTACACGACAGAAACCCAAATCATTAACCATTATGTCTTGGATGGATCCATAGGCAATGTTCAAGCCCTCCGCTATCTCTCTGATGGTTAATTTGCGGTTATTGACCAACATTTCTTTTACTCGTACTTCATCAATGTTTTCGTCGGTTTTCGATGTCGATGGTCTGTCACTGTGTTCATCATCTTCGATTGACTCACGACCACTTTTGAACCGCTGGTTGCGCGGTGGCACTGGTAAACGACCGTTTTCTTTAGAGAATCGTTGCCGAAACACTTTTCCAACATTTCCAACGTTCGCGCACCATTAAATCCATTTTTTACGCAAAATTTAATACGTGTACAAGTTCGTTGTTGCAAATTTAAATCCATTTCTAAAATTGTAAAAAATCGCCAACACACAGATATAGATGTACTCCTGGCTACGTAACTTTTGCAAATTTCCATCTCTGACGTTAAGATTTAGAGGGAATGTCGGTAACAGATTTACCAACTTAACAAAAAAACACAACTCAAATCGGAAAAATGGGAGCGCCACACGGTGGTGTCCCCCGGGAACTTTTTGATCAAGGTGGTATAATACAGCATGGCCTTTTTAATCCGAACGCCTCAGTAATCCGAACGAATTCCCTGGGTCCGGGAACGAGAGCGAAAATTCGAAGAATTGATTTAACATGAGTCTATAGTATTGTCACTCGCAGTGCCACACACACCAGGCAATACTAAGTCTGCACATGAGCTGCAACGTATTTCATCCTATCTATGTATTTTGCAGCTTCTGTACACCGGGCCTTACTTTTTCCAGTAAATTTAAGTTGACGCGCAGAGTAAGCAGATGTACCGGAGGACGATGACGAGGAATGGTATCACTTCACATCAACAATCCCAATAAAATCACAGATACAAACATTTGGATCATAAATCGTGGAAGATGTCATCTCAATCCAGGACCATTACAACTCTTTAGCTGTCAATTATCATCAACAACAAAGGGGGGTCGTACATTTTTGGTTGCGCAGTAGGCCATAAGGATGACCACATTCTAACTGCGTAGGCGTAACTGCGTATCTTCAGAGTGGACAGCTGCAACGAGATGACTATAAATAGGGAGGATCTTAAGTCATAAGTCCTCAGTTATCAATTGTCCTTAAAAGTGAAGTCAGTAAAAACTGTTTTATTTATTGAATCTGGCTCACATTTTTTACAGTCGGTTCGTCGCGTAGTTTTGCTTTATTTTACCCTGTTGCGTGGTGTTTCATGCACCATTTCCTCTCTGAAACATATCACATTAGCAATATCACAAAACTGCAATATTTTGGACAAGATGAAGCAAGTTGTCTCGTTATCAGTTCTTGCAATGCAGTATAACGTTGGAAAATCGACTATTTTTGACATTAAAAGCAAGGAGGAAAAAATAAAATCATTTGTAATAAACACAGAGAAGGGTCCAGGCACCAGAAAAACCTTAAAAACTCCTGAAAACTCCCAGCTTGAAGATGCTTTATTTACGTGGTTTTTAGAGCAGCGAAGAAAGAACGTCCCTTTGTCAGGTGAAGTATTGATGGAAAAGGTCTAATTTTTCCAAGAAAGACATGAAAAAGGAAAGTTTGTTGCCAGTAGAGGATGGATAAATAATTTTAAGAAAAGGCATGGTATACTAAGCCAACTAAAACTAATCGGTGAGAAATCGTCGAATAATGAACCAGCTGTGAAGCCATTCCAGGAAAAATTTATGACCGTTTGTAGGGAAAAAAAATCTGATTGCAGATCAAATCTATGGATAATGCTGACGAATCAGCCTTGTACTGGAATATGATAACGGACAAAACGCTTGCGTCTGGGTCGGAGAGTAGGACCCCAGGTTCCAAAGTATCGAAGGAGAGGATCACATTTATGCCATGCGCAAACGCAACCGGAACACACAAACTGCGTTTGCTAGTTGTTGGCAAAGCATGTTGCATGTACTATGTATATAAATTCGCTTTCAAGCGTTAACAAATAACGTACCAAACTCTAATCAAAATCTGTATAAATACCATCGCAACAATAAAATGAACAGCTCTTTTGTATTCATAACTTGTAGGGGAAACTTGTTGTTCGCAACAGTTTGCTAATTTCTTCCATGTTAGTTCCAAAGCGTAACATACATTTCGTCGCGCAACATTCATACTAGGTGGAGTGAAAAGTAACCTGTAAGTATACTGC
The DNA here is from genome assembly GCA_963966105.1 of Volucella zonaria. Lineage (NCBI taxonomy): Eukaryota > Metazoa > Arthropoda > Insecta > Diptera > Syrphidae > Volucella > Volucella zonaria. The sequence continues at coordinate 118,334,848 of OZ014532.1, forward strand.
ATGCCAGCTGTTTTGGCACTTAATGAAACACAGGTACATCCCCGCCCACACCTCTCAGATCACTCTGATCTGAAGCTACCTGGCTATGAACTAGTGCCACTATTCTTTCCTCATCGCGGTCTCGCCATCTATGTGCACAGTGATGTAGCTTACCAAATTCCATCACAATGTAATCCCTGTTCCAACCCGGAGTTCATTTTCATGTGGTTAATGTAAGTAAATTATCCGCTACTACTTTATTTACAGAAACCACAAACTGGACAGCAATTCGACTTTTAACGAGTTTGATGCGCTGTCTGACTCCATTCAAAGAATTGTATCCCTGTATCCTCATACTGAAATCGTGATTACGGGCGATTTCAATATACACAATTCTGGTTGGCTTCGACATTCTGGACAGACAACACCAGAAGGACGGTGTGTTGAGATCTTCCCTGCGGAAAATAACTTAACCCAGCTTGTAAATGAGCCCACGCGAATACCAGGCGTTGATAGTCATACCGCCAACACCCTGGACTTGTTTTTAACTTCTCACCCTGACAAGTACTGCGTTGATGTGCTCTCCCCTCTAAGCTCGTCGGACCATTGTGTCATATCAGCTAAATTCTGGTACACCCACCACACAGTTAGAGAAAAGATTCCTAAAAGATCCGTATGGCAATACGAGAAAGCCAATTGGAGCGGACTTAACAACTTCTTTAGGAATTTTAACTGGTCGTTATGTTTCCTCGATAACGACGTGGATGCCGCTGTTGACGTGATCACAGAAACTCTTCTCTTTGGAATGAGATGAATGAAGAGTATCAAACCAAAAGAAAAGGCATGGTACGACTCGAGCTTTAAAGAGGGAGTCAGGGTTAGATAATTGTTTTTTCGGTCCTTCAAGACCAACCCGACAGAGGAGAACCGAAAAAAGTTTAAACGAGCCAGACCTGAGGCAAAAAATACTGCAATGTCCCAAAGGCAGTAAAAATTGTTAGTCATTCGTCAAAAACATTTTGGACAAGGCCAATCTGCTTGCTGCACACTTTGCGGCTAGCTCAACACTCCCAAATTGTGCTTTGTCCCCGCCTACACTTGAGTGCGTCGAATCTACAATGGGACGAATCCACTTTCGCACTCGTGTAGTAGCAAGGGTACTTAAAGATCTCAAAATTCACAAATCCGCTGGTCCAGATGGTATATCTCCCCTTCTTCTGAAGAGGTGTTCTTCCACGCTGGCAAAACCACTACGTAAGCTTTTTCATCAATCCTACTTTTTAGGGCTCTTTCCGAGCAGATGGAAAACAGCATTTGTCCAGCCCGTCCCTAAAAAAGGCCTCCCACAGACCCATTGCACTTACGTCCCATTCTTCCAAGGTCATGGAAACGCTGATAAACCGTCAGCTATTGAAATATCTCGAAACATGAAAACTTCTCAATGACCGGTAGTACGGTTTTCGTAGCAACAGGTCCACTGGTGATCTGATGGAATGTTTCTCCGAAAAGTGGAACCAAAGTCTACACCAATCTGGCGAAAGCAAGATAGTCGCACTTGATATTTCTAAGGCATTTTACAGAGTTTGGCATCAGGCTCTTTTGTGCTTTTGGTATTGACGACTCTCCTCTTCAATGGTTTAGAAATTACCTTTCAGAACGTTCAATTCAAGTTTTCTTAGATGGTTTCAAGTCTGAAGTTCACAAAATAAATGCTGGTGTGCCCCAGGCCTCCGTTCTGTCTCCAACACTCTTTTTAACTTTCATTAATGATCTCTTGTCTGCTACTTTTAATCCAATATATTCCTTTGCAGAAGACAGTACTCTCTGCTTTTCATATTCGTTTTCGGACTCGCGTCCCGGCTCTTCGGTTGTAGAACGGGAACGGCAGCGTATGTTAACCCTTTGTAGCCCAAGATCATAAAAAAGTAAATTATGTTGGTAATGAGATAAGTTGAGGCATATAAGAAAACACGTATTTCTCAAAAATTAGAAAATAAGTATTATTAACCGTTTATTCAACATTTTAGGGAGTGTGACATTACTGTAACATTGAGTTAAGGATCTGAAACAGTTATTTTGTTTGTTGTAGCATAATGCTACACCGCATTTTTCCCAAACTGCCTGTGAGACGCTAGTGCACTTCGGAAGCTTGCAACGTATTCTTTTTTCAACCCAAATTGGCCAGTGGCCGATCTGGTCCTGCCTTACTGCCAATGAAGGAGCATGTTGCGCAGGGCCCTTATGTTTCTTGGTTTGAAATTCATTTTCGAAAGACCGTCGATTCTTGATATTAGGCTTCAGACTAAGCTTGCATAAGGTCTCACCTATTTCAAGTCGAAATTCCGCTGAAGAAATTTGCTTGCCATTGAGATTTTTTGCCTTCTTTCCTCTTCGGTATAATAACCAAGAATTTGCCATAGTCAGGTCCAGTAAATGATAGAACATCCTAACCTGCCACCTTTTGCTTCGTATCATAATTTTGTACCTTCCCATAATACTATCTATTAAATCTACGCCTCCCATGTACTCTCCATCAATATGAGGGCGATCAATTTTGATGTACTGACTTCGGTCTTGGGCAATTCACCAGCAAAACATGACACAAGCGAAACAACCTTGTTGTCTTTCCATATGACATTTGAAACCTCGATACCATCCATATCAGTCACATATTCAACGGAAAATCCGCGTTCTTTTTTCATCACTTTCTTGTCAGAGGGCAGTTTGCAATCGGAAATTCGATTGCGTCGTACTGTCCTTAGACTCAAGATACTCTCTTTAGCTAAGTACTCAATCAAAGGCAGAGAAGTAAAGTAATTATCAAAATAAAGTTGATAATTCTGATGTCTTGGTATCCATCGCGCCATTCTCACAACGACGTTTGATGATGCTCCCAAGTCAGGTTCTTCCGGAAGGACTACATTTTCGGCTCCCATTTCAAGTTCAATTTTATAAGCGAATCCTGAAACCCCACTGAGAACAAATATTTTGTAGCCCCATTTGTGCGGTTTCTTTGGATTGTATCTCTTCAAGTTACTTCTTGTCATAGTGGAACAAATCTGTTCATCCACACATAGATATTGTTCCATGGGAACTCCACTAAAAGTCTTATTCAATTTGTCAACGACAGGTCTAATTTTGAATAGCCTGTCACCATTCGGAGCATTACGTAAAGGTAAATTAGAATTACCGTTGAAATGTATATACTGTCGAATTTTTTCGAACTTTTGTTTCGGCATTGTTTCTTTGATAATAGGTGTACCAATAGATGTATTCCAATGACTGGTCACTCTTGGTAGTTGTATCAATGACATCATATAAGTTGCTCCTATAAATTCCTGGATATCGGTATCAGTAACCTGAAAAGATTGGTTAGGATTTTGTTGGGTTATATAGAGATTTGTTTGCTCAGTAATTAAACTTATAAGTTCTTTGGGGAAAACATAAAAAAAAATTTAATGGGTGTGTCAATGTCGAGCAAATTCGGTGGAATTTGTTGATCATTTAGAATAAGGTTCTTTTTTTTCCATTTCATTTGCCTTTTGGGTCGTTTTTGGTTAGTCGAACCTGACTGCTTAATTTGGTGAGTAGGTTCTAGAGACGAGGGGCCAGCAATAGGCTCACAGCGTTCAGATTCTTTAATGATCCAATCTATATCAACTCCGTTATTTTCGTCGCAGTCAGAAAAAAAATCCAAATCTTCCAATGATGGCTGATATTCGGGATCAATAACGCTATCATCATCATATAATCTGACACGTTCACCAAACCGAAATATTCAAATTGAAATAAGTCACAAGGCATCGCCTCCTATCATTTTTACTGGATACTGAGTCATGTAACGGAATGTCACAGTACTGCTACACGGAATTTAGCATAATATATTTTATTGCGTATTTTAGAAAGATTATTTATGTTTGTTACAGAACTGTCACACGGGGCTATAAAGGGTTAAGCTCGTTAAATTCCGATATTAACAGTATAACCAATGGGGGAACTATCAGCAGAGTGGAATTTAATGCTTCCAAAACATAATGTTGTCGGCTGTCGTTATAGCGAAATTTAAATACCCAGCCATTATCCATGAATGGCACTTGCATCGTCGAAACCGATAAACTTTCCATTCTCGGTATGCGTGTCAGTGATAAATTACGTTCTAATGACCACATATTCGATGTCGCCAAAAATGCTGCAAAATGTCTAGGCTTCCTCAAATGATGTAAGAAATACTTTTCCCCTTCCGATCTGGCCTTAATATGTAAGGCATTCATCCGCCCAAAAGTGGAGCACCAACTTACATCTGGTCAGGTACGCCTAAAACATCTCTGCTTCTGCTAGACCGGATTCAAAACCGTGCGATAAAACTCTACATAGTATCACTCAATCAATGGACACCCTCGAACACCGACATAATGTCTCGTGTCTCACTCTGTCTTATCGCTATTTCTACCACCAGTGCTCCATAGAAATCGCCAGTAGCATTCCACCCCTTTAAACCTTTAATCGTTACACACGTCTCTCTATGAATGCTGATCAGTATACCCTCAAGCCCACTTTCGGACGTACTCTGAAATATCGTGATTCGTTCCTAAGCCGAACAACTCGCATGTGGAATACCCTGCCGAGCTCTCTATTTCCTAGTCATTATAACATTCAGACATATAAAACCCGATGTAACATACGTAACTATCCTTCTTTCCTCTCTAAATTTCCTTTGCCCGCGCTGTGTGCAAATATTTTAAGGGCCTTAATCCCTTGAGCGCACGCCAGTTTATAAAAAAAAAAATCTATGTTTCCAATTTATGCTCCGGAGAGGGTATTAAGGGATCGCCACGTATTTTACCAAATGGGGCATAGAACAAGCTTTGGTCAGAATGAGCCGATTTTTAGATAGCTGAAATCGTTTAATGAAATTAATAGACATACCACTTTGATCAAAAAGTTCTCGGGGGACACCACAGTGCGGCGCTCCCATTATTCCGATTTGAGTTCTGTTTTTTTGTGAAGTTGGTAAATCTGTTGTTGACAATCCCTCTAAATCTTAGCGTCATAGCTTGACATTTGCAAAAGTTACGTAGCCAAGAGTACATCTATCTCTCTGTGTGTTGGTGATTTTTTACAATTTTTGAAATGAATTTAAATTTGCAAAAACAATCTTGTATTAAATTTTTCGTAAAAAACGGATTTAATGGTGCGCGAACGTTGGAAAGGTTGGAAAAGTGTTTCGGCAACGATTCTCTAAAGAAAACGGTCGTTTACCAGTGCCACCGCGCAACCAGCGGTTCAAAAGTGGTCGTGAGTCAATCGAAGATGATGAACGCAGTGACAGACCTTCGACATCGAAAACCGACGAAAGCATTGATGAAGTAAAAGAAATGTTGGTCAATAACAGCAAATTAACCATCAGAGAGATAGCGGAGGACTTGAATATTGCCTATGGGCCCGTCCAAGACATTTTGGTTAATGTTTTGGGTTTCCGTCGTGTAGCAGCAAAGTTGCTGCCAAATGACCTCAATTTCATGCAAAAAAGAGACCGTGTTGACGTCGCAAAAGAGATGATTTGCGAGACTGAATCCGATCCCACATTCAGCAAAAGGATCATTACTGGAGACGAGACGTGGGTTTATGAGTACAACACGCAATCCAGACATCAGGCAAGTGAATGGCGTTCACCAAATGAGCCGAGACCAAAAAAAAACACGTCGGTTTCAGTCAAAAAGGAAGACTATGTTCACGGTTTTCATGGATTACAACGGTGTACGAGTAGTGCATCATGAATTTTTGCCAGAAGACCAGACAGTAAACAAAGAGTATTACGAGTATTTGGGCGTTATGAGACGTTTGCGTGAAGCAATTCGCCGAAGAGACCGGAATTGTGGGCAGAAACTCGTGGATTTTGCACCATGACAACGCACTGTCGCACAGTGCCATCATTATTCGTAATTTTTTGACGAAAAATGCAACAAATACCATCCAACAGTCACCGAATTCACCTGATTTGGTTCCCTGTGACTTCTTTCTGTTCAATCGAGCTAAAAAACCACTGGGGGGAACGCGTTTCAGCAACCTAGAGGAAGCAATGGAAAAATCGCAGGAAGCTCTGATGGACATACCAAAAACCGAATATAAAAATGTTTCGAGAATTGGATCAAGCGCTGGCATAAGTGTGTTGCAGTCAATAGGGATTACTCTGAAGGGGACAATATAGATTGAGATGAATAAACTTGTATTTTTAATTTTCTGAATACATTCCGGGATTTTTTGATCAAGGTAGTATTTATGTAGATAGATTTTCACATTTCGGGAGAGCTCTTCAAAGGCATTTTATTCAGATTGCTTGCAAATTAATTTAGCTATTCAGCTATAGTACATAATTATTTCTTATATTATTGTAGTTTAATTTTTTGTTATTTGTACTCATTATATGTAGTTATTATACATTTTTATATTTATTGTTATATACTCGTAATCTGTAAGTTAAGCTTATTGATGAAAATAAGAAATAAATAAAAAAAAAATAAATAGAATTGTTTTCGATACTTTTGAAAGAATTCCAATTTCATCAAGATTTTTGAAAAAATATTTATCTAAACTGATCGCACTGATCTCGTCGAAGGCATCCTTGAATTACTTGCTGTAAATTATACTCGTAGATAGAACTGAAACAATTCAAATTAATCATTTCTTTAAAATTACTTTAGAGAACTCAGGACCAAGTGTTTGAGTATACTCATACTTCCAAGAAGCAGAACTTATTCGAGTGAAATTATAATCCATTCATTACAACCAAACCATCAAATAACATGTACTCTGCACAACCTTCCTATGTGAAAATTTAGTTATACAGCAATTCATGACCGTGTACCAGTGAATGTGACACACTTAAATTACTTAACTTTCAAAACTGTGTGACGTGTGGCACATTGCAATCTGCAGTTTCCTTCGTTCACCACTTAACCTTATTTCCATCACACGAGCCGCAAATATACTATACATGCACTACTCTATGAGTATTGTTCAAGTTGCTCCTCTCCTGTTTCGGTCCAAAGCAGGGCAGAGAGCAGTAATTCAAGTCGCAGTCGCTTCTTAAAATAGAAGACCGTAATTAAATACATGCAGCAGACTCTTTATCTTTAACTTTGTATAAAATTGCATTCACAAGCGTTGACTTACTAGTCCTCGTCGGATATGGTTTGCTTTTCAAAACATTGGGTGGGGCAATCCTTGTAGTTTTGGTATCCTTCTAAAGGTTTTCTTTCTTTATAGCAAAACAAAAAAGAAAAAAAACACTTCATTGCCCCATTACATTAGGTTTGAGTCAAATGAAGCTGCATAATACCGCATCTCTCTGACGTATGATTTTCACTGCAGCCGAATGAATATTCTCAACCCTTGCTTCCAAACATCCTTTCCACTATGCAGTTGCTTTGTATAAGTAAAAAAAAAAAAAAAAAATTCTTTCATTTATGAGTACGCGTACCTATTGCTGAAGTTTTTCTACCCTAATTGCTTCCTTTCATCTACATAGTTCTCCACCATCCCCATCAGCATTAGAAGAGCTGCCTGCACCTCCAAATACCCTCCCCAGGACGGGTCTATTTTTAAACTTGCAGCGTATAAGTATGTAGTTACATGTTAGGGCAAAGATGCCTTCTAGATGCCTAGGTTTTGAGGTCAATGGTATTTCCTAAACAAAATAAAAAAAAAAAAGAAACACGATTCCGAAAGTCGAGTTTTCTTATTTTTGAATTTTCTCTGTGCAGAGTTCATATGCTACATCATCCATGGTGACGGGTAGTGTTCTTGAAGGTGATAAGGGATTCCTAACTACAAAATACATATGTACCAGTATGTACATATGCATGCATATGTGGGTTCTGTGGATGCTTTTGCGTTTCATAAGAGGTTAAGTGCATCCAAGTGTCTGCGAATGTGATGCATGAAAATGCTTTCTAAATCGTCGGTCGTCTCAATAATGGTGAAATCAAATGTTTTTCAAAAAATAAAGGAATACAAAATTCACCGTCATTTTCCAAGATGATGCTACGAGTTTGCACTTTTTGAAAAGAAGTGCGATTTCCTCCTATTAAAATTGCGAGTGGCGGGTTAAAAGTAGTTTGAACTCGTTGAAGAAACTACCTCAAGCTACACTTCATATGAGTGGAATTTAAAATAGACAGCCAACGTTTTGAATAGAATTTTTCAATCGAAAAGGTTTTGCTGCAACTTAGTGTTTTGAGAATGTGAGTTGGCATTCTAGGCCTATTCACCTAAGCTTAATACTTGGAAATGGCAAAAAAAAGCAAGCCCTGGGTATAATCCCATAAGTTTTAATTTACAATTTACAATATATTTTCTTTCCCCTCTTCTTCTTCTATTAACTTTTGAAGAATGCACGAAGTATAATTACATCTAATGCTTATACAAGGTGCCGTAAAAGTCATTACCCTATCGGAAGATGCTATCATTTTTGCAAATGCGGCAAATATCAGTTCTACTTTGACAATTGTGAAGCAAACAGATACAAAATACAGTAAACAGATACAAAATACACGTCAACGAGACATGAATCGCTGTTTTCCTAAAGAACGCGGAGCTCTGAATCTGGACCACCAGGGAGACAACTTTTCATCGAAAATCATCATGAATGACAAGGCTCAATACCTTCTCTGTGGATATGCGAATATCCTCGGGTAACGTACGAAGATCCATTACACCCGCTCAAAGTTACTGCATGGTGTGCTGTTTACGCTAGAGGCGACATTGGGCCTTATTTTTCGAAGAGGCCCCAGGCCAAACGCCTAATGTGGACGGCTACAGAGCCATGCTCAACAACTTTCTCCTTCCTCAATTTGATGAACTGGGACTGGAAACATGTGGTTCCAATAGGATGGAGCAACGGCGCATACTGCAAGCTGCATTTTTAGGTAGCCTAATCTCTAGTTTTGGTGATTTGAACTGGCCGGCAAGACTGCCTCATTCAACCGTTCCAGACTTTTTTATAGGGCTTTTTGAAGTCACGAGTTTATGTTAACAAGCCTCAGACCCTCGGAGCCCTCAAAGAGAATATCCGCCAAGAATGCGAGGAACTATCATCGGAACTTATGGCAAGAGCGTTGGAAAATGCCACAAATCGGGCTTGAATGGTCATCAATTCTGGCTTCGGCCACTTAGCCGATATCATTTTCTCGATATAATGGAAATAAGTTTAAGACATCATAACCCAGAAGAAGAATCAAAGTTTTTCATTCATAAAAAAAATTACAGTCAAAGAACATCGGGTGATAACTTTTGCTCCACCTTGTACATGCAGGGTGTCCCAGTTTAGGTTTTCATCCTGATAGCTGTAGATTCCTGAAGTTATGGCAGACAAAAAATTGTATTGCAGGGGGGGCTATGTTCACCCCTCCCCAAGTTATAGGCCGTTAAAGAGAGGAACCTCTGATTTCGAGGTAAAACTTCTTAAAAGACCGTAGCTTTCTAACGGATTCAGCTTAAGAAACCGTTGTGCACATTTTTGAAAGAGAATTTCAGTGTGCATAAAATACTAAAATTTTGAAAAATTGTTGGACCAATTTCATCAGAAAAATGCGTTTATCTGGGAATTTTCAACTTTTAGATAAAATTTTTTTATCAAAACTTTTGTCTTCTCTTCATTATCTACGATTTTTATGTATGTCTTTTCCACCTACGAATAACGGAAGTTATTGCAAACCACTATTTTAGGCAGGAAAATAGTTTTGTGTGGTCCTAAAAAGGACTGTTACGCTTTAAGATTTCAAAACGCTTTTATAGTAAATTTTCGAAATGTTGCCCGTGCCTTTGGATGCACGTTCTAACGCGTTTGATGATTTCAGACTGCAAATCAATGTTTGGTAAAGTGCCTCTTAGCTCCTCTGCCACTGTATTTACTGTCTCTTGGATCACTTCCCGACTTGAAATCTCAGTCAAATAAACCCTTTTTTTATGGCTCCCCAGAAAAAAAGTCCATTGGCGTTAGGTCAGGAGATCTACGTGGTAAAGGAAAAGGACCAAACCGGCCAATTCACCGTCCATTAAATTTTTGATTTAAAAACGAAGTTACATTATTGCTACAATGGCAAGGAGCTCCATCGTGTTGAAAAACCATTCTTTGCCTCTGAGCAAGAGGAACATTTTCCAGGAGTTCCAGCAACTGGTCTCTCAAAAATTCTAAATAGAATGTTGAATTTAGGACATGTGGAAGTATGAATAGTCCGATTAAAGTAGTACCCAATATGCCAGCCCGGGCATTTACCGTAAATCTTCTGTAAAATGGTATAAAGTTAAGAAAAACATCTACATTTCAACTGAATCTTTACCTTTGAAAAGATGTTTTTCGTGTTAAGTGAGGATTAGACACTGGCCAATAGTGTTCCCACTTCGTTGGTTGGTAATGTACCTTCGTCAGTCCATACAATTTTTTGAATAAACTGCTCATTCTCATCTTGTTGATGCAGCAGCCATTGGCAAAATTCAATCCTTTTTTGGAAGTCCCCTGGCAAAAGTTCCTGTACGGGCGTATAATGAAAGGAGTAAACGCGGTTGGCTTAAAGAACTCTATGGATTGTAGTTTCTGGAGTTTGCAACTGTGCTGCAAGCCTTCTGGTGCTAATAGATGGCTGCATTCTTACAGCATTTCAAATTCTTTTTTCCTCTTCGGCTGCTGTTATGTTAGACAATCTTTCTCTTCTTAACCCATGTGCTGAGCCGACGGTTGAAAGGCGGTGAAAAGCATTAATAAAAGTTGGCCTAGAAGGGATCTTCCATCCAGGATTTCGCCGTTGGTACTCTAATCTAGCTAACCGTGCATCCCCATTACAGAAACCGTAAACGAAAATTATATCGGCGTATCCGCGAATCGAAAACATTTTTTCTTAAACATTTGCTAAACACTTTACTCGTTCACTCTTAATCAGTAAATAAAGTAACATCGGCACATTTCACAAGTTGTCACCGAATTAATCAAAAATATTCCACTAAATAGCGGAAAATTTACCGTTGGCTTAATTCTCCAACTTTGTTTTACTTTTAGTCAATTCTTTTTGTTATTTGAACACACAAGACATTTTTTCTCAAAATTTTTTTTTATTTTTCTACATAAGGACTGTAACGAATAACATCTAAATTTTAATACGGGCTATACTTCCAATGCGTAAAAATTACAATCCCATTTTGTACCCAAATTAGCCTGTATATTCTCTAGTTTCAGTTTGTTATTGATTGTAGTTCGGTGCGGTTTAAAATATTTATAAAATATGAGTCAAGAGGAACGCCGTAAAAAGATCATCGACAAATGGCTCGAAAATACTTCGCGTCCAAACCATTTCATCGCAAAAAATGTAAACATAGCACGCAGTACAGTGGATTCTGTTATTAAACGATATTTGGAGACGTTGACAGTTAAGCGAAAATAGAAAATTGGAGCACATGATACAAATTTGGACAGGAAAATAGTGGGTACCATCGTAAAAAACCGGACTATGTCATCCAGAGATGTTGCTCGGAAATGTACAATAATACCAACCAAACAATGGTACAAAGATCTAAAAAACGTAACGGTCTAAAAACACGAAAAAAACAAAAAATACCAAAAGTTACTGAAAAGCAAAAAAAAAATTATAAAAACACGAGCCCGAAAGCTATACGAGTTGATCGGCAACAAGAAAGCGTGCTTGGTTTTGGATGACGAAACTTATGTCAAAGCCGACTTTACTACTCTTCCAGGTGCGCAGTTTTACAACTCGTTTGAAGCTGAGATTCTTCCGCAATCAACAACATCGATTGGGATAGAAAAATTCGGGTCAAAATATCTCGTTTGGCAGGCCATTTGCCAATGTGGACACAGAAGCTCATCGTTTATTACAACGGGAACAATTAACGGAGAAGTGTACATTAACGAGCGCCTAAAAAAACGGTTGATTCCTTTCTTAAACAAACACGATTATTCAACATTATTTTGGCCAGATTTAGCTTCAGCTCACTATGCTCATGCGACGTTGAGCTTTCTTGTTGCTAAAAATGTCGACTTTGTCCCAAAAGACATGAATCCACCCAATGATCCACAGTGCCGTTCCATTGAAAGGTATTGGGCTTTGGTCAAAGCTAAATTGAGGAAAAGTGAGCAGTGTGCAAAGGACGTAAAAGATTTTAGTGCTAAATGGAAAAGAGCGTCCAAAAAGATCACGGATGTAACTGTGTCACCAACCTTATGAAGGACATTCGAAAGAAGTCGAGGAATGAATGGGAACCCAAATAATTTTTTTTATTTTTTGTAATTGTGAATGAATTGAATAAAAACAGAGTTTGAAAGCAAATAAAAACAATTTACATGAATTATGAAAATATTTTTTTTTTTACTTTAAAGTTTCCAAATTTTATTCGTTTCAGTCCTTAGTCTCCTTGTAACTCTGTATACTTCTCCCAGCGTTGTTCCCATCTCTCTAACCCGTCCAAATAGTACTTGGCGTTTTTCTCTGCAAAATAATTGTTCACAAAGGTAATTGCCTCCTCATTTGAAGAAAATCTCTGTCCTGCAAGCGCAGTTTTTAGATGAGGGAACAAAAAGAAGTCGCTTGGGGCTAGATGTGGTGAATAAGGCGGATGGTCAAGCAGTTCAATCCGTAATTCATGGATTTTCGCCATGGCAATCGCTGAGGTTTGAGATGGCGCGTTGTCGTGGTGAAACAGGATTTTCTTTTTCGGCCAATGTGACCGTTTTTCCACAATTTCTGCCTTCAGCTTGGCAAGTAATGATGCGTAGTATGCTCCTGTAATGGTTTTTCCTTTTTGAAGATAATCGATTAAGATAACTCCTTTACTATCCCAAAAAACAGTCGCCATCACTTTCCCAGCCGAAAAAACAGTTTTTGCTTTTTTTTGGAGCTGGCTCACCCTTTGCAGTTCACTGTTTTGACTGAATTTTTATTTCGGGCGTATAATGGTGTATCCAAGTTTCATTACAGTAATTAATCGGCGCCAAAACTCGGATTTATTGCGCCTAAACTGCGCCAACAGAGCGTTGGAAAAACTCACATCGACTCACTCAAATGACTGTCAACTAAAAACATTATTTTTAAAGTCAGAAGAGAGCTACTGAATCTGAATTTCATTCCACACCGTCCAGACTTACCTATTTTGTGCAATCTTTGCAATATGAAGATACGAGAAGATGCATTTCACTTCCTCGCAATATGCCCAGTTTTAAAAGAAATTCGAGTGAGAGTCTTTAATTCGTATATCCTGGAAATAGATGAAACAGTTCAATTTCTTAAATGGATTTACTTTACAACTACCGCATAAACGCACTTCCTTATAGAAAATGTATACAGGGTGAGTTTTTTAACTTGAGACATCCAAATTACTCGAAAAATACGCGATATCGCGAAAAATGTTTCAGACAAAAGTCACAAGGTTCTGAAGGGGACATAAGATGGTGACCACGAGTTTGACCTTGAGACCCATTTTCACGAAGGTCACTTTTGATTTTTCAAATGATAATTTCCGATTTCCATTGCTCAGTCGTATTCCTCAATGGGGCACACGGCTTTGTCTCAAAGGTCTTATTCATTCAGTGCTAGATACCAGTGCACTGGCACGCCTAAATCATTAATCGGTTTCAAACGTTGTTAGGGTGTTAGAAGGTCGAGATTTGTTTTGAGGAAGTCATTATTGCCTCGAGTGAAGTTAAAACTCAAAGAAATTTCAGATAGAGATAAATTGTCCTAAACTTATCTGAGAGTGTATGATGTGCACTCTGCCCTTTTTTTCTACTTGAACGGAACTGTACTTCATTTAGAAGTTCGATATTTGTTTTGAGGAACTGATTATTATTAGTTTAAGGCTATTTCAATTCAAGAGAAAATTGAAATGATACTGATTTATTGAGAAAGTGGAAGGAACATCGATGGTGCTGTTGCTCTTTACGCCCAACGTTTTCCAGACCAGATACGATCGCGCGCTTCCTTTTATCGGGTCATCCAACAACTCACTGGTGAAGGAAGTCTGCAACCAAAGAAAAGGAATCGGTCAGATAGGGTGGCTGTTGAGGACAATGAAATAGCAGTGTTAGCTGCCGTTGCACACGATTCTCACATTAGCACTCGCCAAATAAGTCGTGAATCAGGAATTTCTCAAACGAATGTCTGTAAGATATTACATCGGCATAAATACCATCCTTATTATGTTTCAATGCATCAAGAACTTTCTAGTGAGGATTTTCGCAACCGGGTTTCCTTTTGTCAATGGGCACTTTAGAAAATTGAACGAGACCCCCTTTTCTTCGCCAAGGTGTTATTCTCTGATGAGTCGACTTTCACCAATCACGGTACGGTCAATCGACATAATATGCATTACTGGGCTACCGAAAACAATTTTTGGTTGCGACAAGTTGAACGCCAGCTCCATTGGAATGTTAATGTTTGGGCGGGAATTATTGGGGATAAATTAATAGGTTCATATTTTATTGAAGGCAACTTGAATGGCGAAAAGTATGCAAACTTCTTGCGGGACCATCTTCCAGTATTACTAGAAGAACTGCCATTGGAGTTGCGACAAACAATGTGGTTTCAACATGACGGTTATCCAGCCCATTATTCCCAAGTAGCCCGGGGCGTATTAAACAATGTTTACCATCAACGATGGATCGGACGAGGGGGTCCAAGGCAATGGCCTGCTAGATCACCTGATCTTACGTCACTTGATTTCTTCTTGTGGGGCTACTTAAAAAGTGAGGTTTACAGAAAAAAGTCAACAACACGTGAGGTCATGAAAAGACGAATAACTGAAGCTTGCCGGAAGATTACGCCAGAAATACTTCTCAGTTCTGTTGGTTCATTTAGAGCGCGGATAGGCAAGTGTATTGAAGTGAATGGTCACATTTTCGAGCATTTGTTAAAATGGTCTCGGGAAATAAACGTCGAAATGGGAAGAATTCAATGATTCAACAGTGGGAGGTAAGGGGACCCACTCTAATTAATCACCCTGAAGGAAACACAATACTGCTACGTCCACGTCGTTGTTTCTTGGTTATGCTAAACGGAGTATGTAAAAACTAATGACAAGCCTACGAGCAATACGACTGAGCAATGAAAATCAGGAATTATCGCGGAATTATAGCGATATTTCGTACTTTTCGAGTAATTTTGATGTCTTAAGTTTTATGGCGCCATCTGACGAGAAAAGAACGCATTTTTGAAAAAAGTGTTTCATGTAAAAGAATTGTAATTTTTCACGCAGATTACGAATCTGTCAAAAAATAGGGGTTCCCATTAAAAAATCACAAGTGACCTTCGTTTGACCTTGAAAATGGGGCTCAAGGTCAAACTCGTGGTCACCATCTTATGTCTCCTTCAGAACCCTGTGACTTTTGTGACTTTTGTCTTAAACATTTTTCGCGATATCGCGTATTTTTCGAGTAATATGGATGTCTCAAGTTAAAAAACTCACCCTGTAGTTGAAGAAGAAAATGTATAAACTATTGCCAATCTGGTAGATGGTCATAGGCAAAACCATAATACCATATATTTAATTGAATGTAATGAATTTAAAATGAAAATAAAAGTCATATAAAACTAAAACTAACTAAACTACATTTTGCATAGTGTCTTACATAGTCACCTCCCTTTCTCCAATATGTAATGAATTTAAATCTTTTTAAAGGACCTTACACGATCATTATTAATGTCA
The DNA here is from genome assembly GCA_963966105.1 of Volucella zonaria. Taxonomy (NCBI): domain Eukaryota; kingdom Metazoa; phylum Arthropoda; class Insecta; order Diptera; family Syrphidae; genus Volucella; species Volucella zonaria. The sequence goes on from OZ014532.1 coordinate 118,350,532, forward strand.
ATATTTTGCAGTAATGACATTACTATTGATCATGTAAGGGCCGCTAATAAGTCTAGTATTGTCTGGAATAAAATTAGGTTTTATTAGTGCCGTTCGAATAATGGCGGCCGTGTGTATAAAAATGTGATCGGTTTTCATCTGTAAAACCTAGTTCTCACTATTGCCCCATAGCTGGCAATACCATCGCTAGTTAACATATTCATCGCAATGTCAAGCTTCTGTCAGAATTTTTTGTAATAAAATGTGTTTCAAGCAAGAGAATACGTTTCTTTTTTTTCGCTTGTTCTCAAGTTCTAAAAAAATCAAAAACCTTCTTCCAAACATTGGCATCTCTTGCGGGGAATCTGATTCTTCCGTGTAAAATATTCGTGTTTCTTAGTAAAATTGTTTTTTTCCGAGAACAATGGCGCTGGCTAAGGAAGAATCTATTGCGAAGCTAATTTGTAACTTCCCATCTAATTCACAAAAAGTCGCCAAGGAGAAGCAGACAAAAGGATACTTCGTGGGCAGAAGAAAACTCTTGGACGACTACTGGAGCAAATTCAATGATGCCCATGATTGCATCTCATCAACAGAGATAACAGAAAATAATGAAAAGAATCTTCAGAGGTGTCTATCGGGCGAGCGTTTTGCTATAATTGAATCTGCGTATTGCGCAGCCTTAGGAGAACTCAATGATCTCATAGTCGAGCTGTCCACGACTGCGCATGATACCATAGGTATGTCTTATTCAACACCGACCCGTCCCGTCATAAGCGGAGGCAGCAACGTCAAATCAACTTTGTCAAAATATCAGCTGCCCATCTTCGATCTATCGTTTAACAAGTCGCTGAACTTCAAAGCCATGTTTACCTGCTGTGTAGACAATGATACATTGCTCTCCAATGTGCAACGATTACATTATCTCAATTGTCGCCTTCGTGGTAGTGCTGCGAGTGTGTTAAAAAATATTCCGATTAGGCATGACAACTTTCAGACCGCTTGGGATATTTTACAAAGTCGATATGACAACAAGCGTAGGCTTACTAAACCGTACCTTCGTGACATCGTAAAGCTGCCAGTCATGACTAACGAATCGTCTTGGTGCTTACATCAGTTTTTTGATGGAATCACTGAAGTTGTTCGGGCTCTGAAGCAACTAGGGCGGCCAACCGACCAGTGGGACGATTGGTTAATTTTGAATGTGACAGAAAAACTGGATCCTGTCATAATTAAAGACTGGGAAACTTCACTTAATAGCCCGAATTCCATTCCCACGTACGCAGAGCTGGAAAAGTTTTTGGAAAACTGCCTTCAAGGACTGGATGCAATGGCTGCATGCGCTCGGCAAAATCTAAGGGAAGTCAACAAAAAACCATCCAAACCACAACCGGTCCACAGCCATCAAGCAAATGTCAATCCAAGATGTCCAAGTTGCTTTGGTAAGCATGTTCTAATGTTTTGTCCTGATTTCAGAAAACTAACCCCAGCACAGAGACTGACGTTGATGATGAAAGCGAAGGTGTGCAGAAATTGTCTCAAAGCTAACCATACATAACAGCACTGCCCATCAGATTGTGAATATTGCACGACAGCATCCAGGCTCATGAGCCCAATGTAATTACAAACCACTTGTGGACAAACAACACCTGTGACCTCCGTCACCCTCGTAATTCACTCTGTGAATCTGTCGATGAAAATTCACTTGCAAAGCTAGAACCGGTTCTGCTGGCTACAGCTCAAATTGTTTAAAACTTCGAGCTCTTTTGGACAGCAGTTCCCAAGCTTCATTTATTAGTAAGTATGCGGTTCAACAACTTCATCTTCGACGAACACAGCTTCTTGTGCCGGTGACTGGGGTAAGGGGATCGAGCGTGGGTAAATCAACAGGTCTGGTGGATATCTCTGGAAACTTTCTCAGGTACCCTGATTTCAACATTAACTGCAAAGCACTAATTTTACCACGTTTGCGTCATCTTATGCCCACTATGCGAATTGACACCAAACCATTTTCTGAATTGTGGGATCTTGATTTTGCTGATCCAAAATTTCAGGGCCCGGCTCTATCGACGTAATTGTCTGAGCTGATCTTTATGGCTCTCTTCTACATGGGGAAATTATGCAATCATCTGCTGGTGCTCCTGTAGCACAACGTACAAATTTAGGATGGGTCATCTACGGCCGCTTACCCGAATCATTAACTCAAGAGTTCCCTTCAAGTCTTTGTGCATTTCCTCAAACTGAAATCGCTGACCTAATTCAGTTTATGTGGAAATTCTACGAGCACGAGGACGTGAAAACTGTTTCCAAAATGACTCAAGATGAATTCTACTGCGAAGAATTCTTCAAGAAAACGGTACAATGGACCAGATCTGGACGATACATCGTCAAATACCCGTTTAAGGATTCAATTGAGGTAACAACACTGGCAAATTCAAGAGGAGACGCCTTTAAACTTTTCTCTCACCAACTACATCGCCTAGACCACAACCCAACAATGAAGACAATGTACCAAGAATTTATGTCGGAATATCTGAAGCTTAAGCACTGGACCCTGTCTACGAAGACGTGCCACCTCAAGGTGTGTGCTACATTCCCCATCATGGTGCGTGCATACAAGGAGTCAAGCTCGACAATAAAATTGAGAGTTGTCGTCAATGCATCCAGGAAGTACAAATCAGGTAAATCACTTAATGATTGTCTTCATGTAGGTCCTAAGCTTCAGAGTGAGCTCTCTGCAATTATTTTAAAATGGCGTATTCATCGAATTGGTTTTATGGCAGACATTGAAAAATGCTATAGGCAAATACTTATGCAGCGAGATGATGCCGATATGCAGCGAATCTTATGGACGGATAACGAGGGTAGTCCGGCTATTTTCAGACTACTTACGGTCGCCTATGGTTTAAACTGCTCGCCGTATCTTACAATAAAGGTGCTCTGCACCCTGGCCAATGATGAAGAAGCTGAACTTCCTCAAGCTGCTAAAGTATTCCGGGAATCATTCTACATGGATGACTGCCTCCATGGCACTGATTCAGTTGAAACTGCTCAACAACTACAGATAGAACTACAGAAGTTGCTACAACAAGGAGGTTTCCTGCTACGAAAATGGAACTCAAATTCGACCGAGTTTCTAAAAGGAATAAGCACTTACCACAGTTTGAGCGACCCTTGCTGTGATCTGATTTTGGACCGTGAAACCAAGGCACTAGGGATCTACTGGTATCGTAAAAGTGATTGCAAAGGCTATAAGGTGAACGTCACAAAAGTCTCGTCAGCATTTATAAAACGTCAACAACTTTCCGATGTCACCAAAATTTATGATCCAACTTGCCTGCTGGCTCCAGTCTTGATAACAGGTACAATAATCTGTCAGCAATTGTGGCTTTCTGGTATTTCCGGGGATGATCCAGTTCTGGAACCTAATCAGCAGAACTGGGTTCGATTTCGAGAAGAGGTTCCATGGATAGATGACATCAAGGTTTCTAGATGGGTTTTCTCATCAACAGAGGCCTCGAACTACCAACTACATGTTTTTTCCGACGCGTCTACCTCTGCTTATGCTGCCACTGCCTATCTACAAGTCAAAACAGTTGATGGTGAAATTAAAGTGTCGATTCTCATGGCCAAAACTAAAGCAGCACCGTTAAAGAAGATCACCGTCCCGTGTTTGGAACTCAATGGAACACTTGTTGCTTCAAAAGTTGCTTCCAAAGTACTCGACACGTTAAAGCAGACTTCGATTACGGTCTGACTCGAAGACAACTCTCAGTTGGATCCGGTCAAATCCTGGAAAGCATAAGCCATACGTTGCCAATCGGATTACCAAAATCCAAGAGCTGACAGCTATTGATGGATGGAGGTATATGACCACTGATAGTAACCCTGCTGACGTAGCCTCCTGTGGTGTGTACCCTTCCCAGCTACGGACCTCGACATATGGTGGACTGGTCCAGACTGGCTAAAGAAAGATGAAAACGAATGGCCGAAACAAGTGTGCGACATCAAAGAGCTACTTGAGGTAACTTCATTGCTTACGCGAGCCCATACAAATTGACAGAGAATGTTGGGACCTTGGGTCTTCTCGGCAGATACTCCAATATCGACACATTAGTTGGAGTTACATATTGGTGCCATCGTTTTATTGACATCAAACTAGGAAGACAACATTCGAAATCACCCTGGTGCACAGCCTCTGAACGACGAGTAGCCTTACATTTCTGGATAAGGTGTGTTCAAAACGGTGTTTCATGGCACTTCATTCTACCAGGGTCCCCGAACTTTGGAGGCATATGGGAGGCCGGCGTCAAGAGCCAGAAACATCATCTGAAGCGAATCATCGGCCAAACAAGTCTGACTTTTGAGGAATTTTGTACCGTCCTCAAGTAAATTGAACCTGTGCTTAATTCGAGACCCCTGTCAGCACTGTCTGATGAACCCAATGACTTAGCCGCCTTGACCCCTGGGCACTTCTTGGAGGGAGGCCCCATCACTGCCACTCCGGAACCAAACTTGTTGGATATCAAGACCGGTAGGCTGTCACGGTGGTGACAGCTCCAACAAATGCAGCAGGATTTTTGGAAAAGGTGGAGTTGTGAGTACTTACATGAGCTCCAAGTAAGAAACAAGTGGAAACAAGTCAAAATGAACATTAAAGCGGGCGACCTTGTCCTTGTTCGAGATGAACGTGCACCACCCACACAATGGCCACTAGGCCGAGTCTTGGAAATACATTTTGGAGACGATGATCTGGTGCGAGTAGCTACGATCCGTACTCAATCATCAATATTGAAACGAGCTATATCAAAGTTGGTGGTGCTTCCAATTGACAATGAGTCTACGGATGAACACGGTGGGTGTCCAGGGGTTTCGTCACAATAACTGGACGAGGTGGGCGGAATGTTGAAAAGTATTACTATAAAAGCTAGTTCTTACTATTGCTCCATAGCTGGCAATACCATCGCTAGTTAGCGTATTCATCTTCTACCGTGAGCATCGAACTTGTCGAGTTGTAGAGGCTGAGTAGGGTCAATGACTCTCGAGAAGAAATTCTCCAGACGAGTCCTGAAACCAAAGGATGCTCCCCCCCCCTCCCCAACTCCCAAAGCACTCCATCATTCCCCTGGGCTGGATCAAGGTGTTATACGACCCGTGCCGAAGATCAACCTGGCTGAGGGCCCAGTATCTCCAAAAATAGCTCAGTCGCAAACGGAGTATCCGGATACCTGGCGACCTCCGGATTAGCTAGCCTTATCTGTATATGGCGGATCTCTGTACAGATGGACATCCCTTTCTCCGCTACTCGTGGGACTATTATGGACAACAACCTGACAACAAAAACCGAGGCCGGTATTCCTCAATTACCGGGCGGTGGAACGGTGACTACACCGACTACCGGCAAGGCTCCTGCATTGCCGAGAGGAGGCAAAACTGTGGCAGGCCATGGTGCGCCATCCTCTAAAGGCAAAAGGAACAAGCCAAATAAAAAGAATTCAGGAAGTGTTAAGACTGTGGCAGGCCATGGTCCTATCACCTCCTCCACCCCTAGCAGCAGCAAGTTTGTGGCAGGCCACGGACTTGTCGCGGCTACCAAAACTCCTTCAGGGAGTGTTAAGACTGTGGCAAGCCACGGTCCTATCACTTCGTCCGCCCCTAGCAGCAGCAAGTTTGTGGCAGGCCACGGACTTGTCGCTGCTACCAAAACTCCTTTGGGGAGTGTTAAGACTGTGGCAAGCCATGGTCCTATCACTTCCCCCGCCCCCAGCAGCAGCAAGTTTGTGGCAGGCCACGGACTTGTTGCTGCTACCAAAACTCCTCCCTCCAAAGAGGAATCTGGAGCTCAGCCGCATCGGCAAGCTCCATCTAAGGCGCTATACATAAGACGCCGAAATGCTTCACGCATTATCAAAACCTTCGGATCCATTCCGGAGGTGGAGAGAAGTGCGGAAATAAAGAGCAAGGTTGAGTGGGCTAAAAACATCCTAAAAGATGGATTTCCCACTGCTTCCATTGCTCACAAAATGTCAAAAGACTCCTCTAAGCGTCAGAGATCGTTGGAGGAAACCGTATCGGTTTCCAAGAGGCCCAAAATTCAGTTCAGTTCCACAACCCCTGTGCCATCCAACAGCAGATCTCTGAAGTCTTATAACGAAGTCCTAAAGGACGCATTGGTGATCGCGGTGATCGATAGAAGCGATACCGACGGTTCCATTACACCGGAACGGTGGCAATTGGTCAAGTTGAAGCTCTCCAGCAACTTCTTGGCCATCATGCGGGAGAACCCAGGACCACCTCCTATCACAAGCGACGCTGGCTGGCACCAAGGCCATGTCAAGCTCATCGCTTGCTCCGACCAGAGATCTCTCGATCTCTTCACCAAGGCCATCGATGGTTTAGGAGAGGTTTGGCCAGGTGCAAAACTCGAGGTCGTATCTAAGGAAGACATTCCTAGTAGACCTCGAACTCGTACCTGGATTCCAGCCGAACCCTCCTCTCCAGAAAATATCCTGGAAATCATCCGGCTCAGCAACCCGACTCTTCCGACTCATGACTGGAAAGTCGCGAAACTGGAGGAACTAAGGGGTTCTTACAGATGCGCGTTAATTGTGATCAATAAGGAATCCCTTAATCCTCTGGCGCAGACGAAAGGCATGATTCGGTTTGGATTCGAGTCCATTCATTTAAGGGTGTACAAAAAGGATGAGTTGGATGCTGATAAGCAACCTCCTCCTCCTTTAACACCTGACATCACAACCGTGGATCTTGGAGCATCGATATCCTTTCCAGAATTGGATAGCGATGACTCCAATCTGTCCGAGGTGACTACAAAGCCGTCGGTCTCCGATTCTGACACATTGTCGGAAATGGAAACCGATGGCGAAGCAAATAGAGGTTCTACACGATCAGAGATTGAAGATGAGCTCTTGGGCACATCTTCAGAATCGGAGGACCTCAACAACACCGTGGTGGAGGCGACTCTGGAAGACTGTAGCAATGATACGGTTTCTCCAGATTAATCTCCACCACTCAAAAAAGGCTTCGGCCACACTCATTCTGCGTCTTTCCAAAAGCGCAGAAGACATTATTCTAATCCAGGAACCATGGATTGCAGAAGGCGTGGTTCGTGGACTTAGGACACCCTCATACGTTCCGCTCTATACAAGAGACAAAGGTAAGATTAGAACTTGTATATTAGTGAAACGTAGCCTTAATGTATTTCTACTTCCCAACCTCAGTGACCCCGACCTAACCGTTGCCAGATTAGAAACTGCCAAAGGCTCATACTGGCTGGCATCGGCTTACCTTGGCCACGACCAAGTGGGCCCTCTCCCTGGTGATAACCTAGAAAGGGTGGTACTGGAAGCGGGAAGGCAAAAAACTGGCCTCATAATCGGATGCGACGCCAACGCACATCATACGGTATGGGGCAGTACCGACATCAATGATAGAGGTGAGTCACTTTTAGACTATATTTTAAGTACTAACCTCTTAATTTGCAATATTGGCAATGAGCCCACTTTCATAACAAAAAACCGACAAGAAGTTTTAGATATTACTCTTGTCTCCGACAGCATCACCCAAAGGCTAACAAACTGGATGGTATCGTCTGAACACTCCTTTTCGGACCATAGGTACATCCAATTCAGTCTGAGTGATGCTCCCCCTCGCCAACCAACTTTCCGGAACTACCGGAAAACTGATTGGACAAAATATAGAGGAATCCTATCGGAAACGATATCCTCCAAACTATCAAGTCCCCCGCGTGACACCAATGAGCTCGACATGAAAGTCAGGGAATTTACTCTGACTCTCAATAAGGCTATGGCCGCTTCCTGCCCTCTTATTCAACCAAGAGGCAAGAAAAAGCCACACTGGTGGACATCGGCACTAGGACTGCTCAGAAACACATGCAGAAAACTTTTCAACGCAGCAAAAAGCACAAGAAAAGTGACCGACTGGGACTCATATAAAGAATCCCTCAAATTATACAAAAAAGAACTGAGGAAGGCAAAGCGACAATCCTGGAGGTCATTCTGTGACAAAATTACAGAAACCTCTGAGGCTTCGCGGCTAAGAAAAATCCTCTCCACAAATCCTATGATGCCCAGCTGTTTGAAAAAAACCGATGGCTCTTGGACAACCTCAAGTGATGAATCACTCAACCTGCTTCTGGACACCCACTTTCCAGGTAGCTCCCAACTCGCGGCCAGTAGCAGCCCAAACAAGCCTACTGCAACCGTGACCAAAATTCATAGTCTGATTACGAGAGACAAACTGCTCTGGGCGCTACATAGCTTCAAACCATACAAGTCTGCTGGTCCGGACGGTATTATACCTGCCGAGCTACAGAGATCCTCAGATATTATTCTACCAGTGTTGGAAAATATTATGAGGAGCTGTGTAGAACTTATCCACATTCCACTGTTATGGAGAGAAGTCAATGTAGTATTCATTCCCAAAGCTGGAAAATGTTCTCATGTGGTCCCAAAGGACCTCAGACCCATAAGTCTATCGTCATTCCTTCTGAAAACTTTAGAACGACTGATTGATATCCATATTCGAGCTAAAGTTGATCCAAGACTTCTGTCTACGGCTCAACATGCCTACTGTAAAGGAAAGTCGGTGGAAACGGCTTTGCACTCTCTGACTAGCCACATCGAACGATCCCTACAATATAAGGAGTACACAATGGTTGCTTTCCTGGACATAGAGGGCGCCTTTAACAACGTCAACACATCCGCAATCACGACTGCGTTGTCAACTCTGCAGGTAGACGACTCACTTGGGGAGCTGATTAATCTAATGCTAACAAGCAGGATAATCAACTCCAAACTGGGTGAGACTTCTGCTAAAAGATATGTCAGTAGGGGTACGCCGCAAGGCGGTGTCCTCTCCCCCCTTCTTTGGAACTTAGTGGTTAACGAACTACTGATATACCTGGAAGAGGGTGGTAGCAGAGTGATTGCCTATGCGGATTACGTTGCCATAGCCGTCTCAGGAAAACATTTAAATACCATTAAAGAACTCCTCCAAGTAAATCTTAACAGATTAACCTGCTGGGCAGATCGCTGTGGATTGGGAATAAACCCCCATAAAACTGATCTTGTCCTCTTTTCTAGGAAATATAAAATTCCAATCATAGACCCTCCTTCAATAAACGGTACCAGTTTAGCTTTCTCCGATACAGCAAAATATCTGGGTCTCATTTTTGACAGGAAACTAAGCTGGAAACCTAACATTCAAGAAAGAGTCAATAAAGCTACAATAGCTTTATTCTCCTGCAAGAAAGCCATTGGGAACAAATGGGGCCTTCAACCTCGCATAACCCACTGGCTATACATCTCGGTCATAAGACCGATACTCACTTACGGGGTGGTTGTCTGGTGGACGGCCTTGGAAAATGCAGTCAACTGCATTAAATTAAGCAGAGTCCAAAGAACAGCATGTCTATGCACAAGCGGAGCCTTGCGGTCTACCCCCTCTGCGGCATTAGATATTCTGCTTCACTTGACACCCCTCGACATTTTTAGCAAGCAAGTAGCTGCGACTGCAGCTATTCGCCTTAAAGCGACTAAACAGTGGACAAATAATTCATTTGGCCACGCCAACATTCTTAATACATTAGGAATCCTCACAGAGAACACCGATTACACCATACCTGAACTTTGGTTTGACAAAAACTTCCATGTAAGCTTCCCCTCTAGATCATTCTGGGAGGAGGATGCTTTCATGGAGGACAAGTCAATCCATCTCTACACAGATGGACCTAAAACCGACAGCGGAGTTGGCGGCGGTGTTTTCTCAGATAAGCTTAACCTAAGCCTCTCTTTCCGCCTTCCAAATCACTGTAGCGTGTTCCAGGCGGAAATTTTGGCGATTAAAGAAGCTCTGTCCTGGCTGAAGAAAAACGTGATATCTGCAAAGGATATCCGCATATTTTCGGATAGTCAGGCCGCCATCAAGTCCCTGGACTCGGTCTCATTGTGTTCTAAAACTGCCCTTGAATGCCGATCATCTCTCATGGAGATGGCAGAGCAGTTCAACATTCACCTCTGTTGGGTGCCGGGCCACAGAGACATTCCAGGGAACTGCAGAGCCGATGAACTCGCCAAAATTGGAACCACTCTACCTATCCTACCAGACAAAGGTAGTATAGGTATACCAATCGCTACGTGCAAACTAACACTAAAGCTAGATGCCAATAAAAGAACGGACCTTAGGTGGACTGCTGGACAAACATGTCTAGCGACAAAACAGATCTGGCCAAAGCTGGATCTGAGTCGATCTAAGTGTCTGATCCTCTTAGAAAGGAAACATCTCAGCGCCATAATAGGTGTCATTACCGGACACTGCCTCATAGGCAAGCACGCAAGAAGGCTTGGCGCTTTTACTAACGATTTTTGTAGAAGCTGCATGGACGAGGAAGAGGAGGAGACAATCCCCCACCTACTCTGCACATGCCCAGCTCTCTCTCAGAGAAGGAAGCTTCACCTAGGAGCTTTCTTCTACAACGACCTAAACGATCTAGAAAAAATAGACGTTAACAGTCTCCTACGCTTTATTAAAAGCTCAAACTGGTTCCAGTAGTAAGAAGATCATAGATCCACGTGGCATCACAATGGGCCAATAGGCCTAAGTGGGTTGGTATTTCCAACAGCCACTCTTACCTAACCTAACCTAACCTAGCGTATTCATCGCAATGTCAATCTTCTGTCAGAATTTTTTGTAATAAAACGTGTTTCAAGCAAGAGAATACGTTTCTTTCTTTTCGCTTCTTCTCAAGTTCTCAAAAAAGGCTAAAACCTTCTTCCAAACATCATCGAAGTTAAGAGTTTGCTAAAGCTAAACAGGCATAGCAATCAAGGTGCACTTAGTGCACAGTAGGGTGTCGCACTCCTGTCTCGTTAGAATGACTTCCTCAGCGCGAATGTCGAACACAGCTTAATAGGTATCCGACGAGCTCGGCCGAGCATCGTAAGCATGTCACCAGATGGCAATATAAAATGTTCGTCTTGTTTAGGTAAAAGTTTCTTTTTGTAATAAATCTTCTTAAGACACCTCCATCTTAGTTCTTGAAGGATTAATTACGACGAAACAAACTGCAGTATGGGCCGTAAGTCCATTAGTCCCAAAACCCATAGTTTGAACTCTTCCATTTTCAAAAACCTGATCTGATATTAATGGCAATTTATAAATCGAAAGAGAAACAAAGCAATCAATCAAATGATTCTCCATTCTCAAATAACAAATTGAGTTTAGTCAGTTTCTATGCGGGCTTCCTTACACAGCTGAACATTCGACTGGTATACGATAAGTATATCCTGCCAAAGTCAATCGGTCACGACCACAAGTTAACAATAGCTCTCCCTGGGTGGGATGTTCGTATTTACTGCGCCAAAGGATGAAAAGCTGCGGCCAATTGATGGTCAATACGGCTGGATTTCATTCCAATTATCAGCCGCCACTTATAAAGGCCTTCGTGAGGGAGTAAAACTCCATTGAATCGCTTGATTTTAACTAGGTTATCATCCCTTTTTCCAAGGGACACCATTGCTTTCATTTAACACGTACTCTACAGCACGTTATTCCAATTAAGTCAAACTATTTGCTGTCAATACTTACCCAGTAGAGTACATCGCTATACGTAGTCGTATATGGTTGATTCTATATGTGGAAAATCCTCATCCACATTGCATCCCTACACGTATCCAACCTACACGACGATGATAATGACGACGATGAAGTCCGCTGATGATGAGGGATTTCCAAGGGAGCGTGTGCCAGGATATGTTTTTTTCTTTTTTGGTGGTGTTCTCCATCTCCATGCCAAAAACATTGGAAACAAATGTGGAAGAGTGCTTTCAAAAAAAAAAAAAAAAAGAAAAGAAAGACAAAAGAACCACTTTGGTTTGTGATTGTTGTTCGTTCGGTTGATTTTCAATTAATCCCCGCCGAACAGAAAGAGCCCTAAAAGCTAGAGACTAGCACAAAGGAGTAAAGTTGGACGTAAACTTCCTCATCGAACCCAGTATGAGATTTTTATGAATTCGCATTTTATGACCCGACTGAAGGACAACGTATTCGTACACAGTAAACTGAGTACTCAGTCATTGTAATAAATTTGATGTTCTCACCATTCAATGATTTATGGAATCTTACCAGGAGCAACGTTCGGTTCGGAACGATTTCCCATTCTCGTAAGTTCCGTGCTAGAGTGAGCTATGTGAATGACTGATTTACAATCGGACGCGTTGACATACGAGTACGTTCATGGAAGGGTTAATTTATTTGCACACTGTATTAGGTTTACTTGTTTGACACGTAAGTGTTTGATGGTGCTACTTTGTGATCAGATTTTAAATGAAGTAAATGAACTTCATTAAGAAATCCTAATGAGTTCTAAGTGTCAATTATCTCAATAAATTTGCTTTTGCTATTACTTCAAGTATTTTAAAATTTTTAACAGAGTTATGTTAGAAATACACTTACAGCTCTTTAGCAAGATGCTTGCTTTCAATGCTAAGATTTTAGGATGGTGTCATCTAAACTTCTCTAGAACGCAAAGCAAGACAGTAAGCCCTGAAGGGCGATTTCCTTAGAATAGCGTTTGGTTGCTTCTTTTTTTCCACAGACCTCTTGAACCTTTCTTATAGTTTTTTCCTCTGGAATATGGATTTGATAAATCGCATGACTTTGTGTATGTAAGTACATTTTTTTAGGGTGGCTTTTCTGCAGAAGGATAACTGATCCCTGATAAGGAGATCACCAGATGTGCTTCTATAAATTGACACGACGTGCCAGAAATGGTGATTTCAGTCTAAAAATGAATTCAAAACTCTACCTACGTCCAAAGTCCACTCACCAAACTTCTGCATATCTTCTTAAATAGAATTACCTGACGTACTTTTTCCTGGTTTTTACAACGAAGTTTTAGCTGTAAATTGTTGTCTAGTACGGGACATATTCAGGTGAATGCCTGATGTATAAAATCGTAGTTTGACTGAATTGAATGAATTCCACTATGAAGCAATATTCCTTAAGAGATGTTAAAATTTTAGCACCCGAAAATGTTGTATAAATAGATTTGCTCTGTCCTTTTGGTTCCATCTAGGATATTCTTCGGAATTTTGTTATGACAACGGTGGACTTTTTCTTAGTATGAGTACTTATTGGGTCTATGACTCTTTAACTTCGTGCGGTTTGCTAAGAGATGGCGTAACTTGTATTATTCCATTGTTATTATTCCATTGGAACATGCGTTGGAAAGCTACTGTCATTGTACGTCATTTCAGTATATGTCATTCATTTGAAGCGTAAACAACAATAATTTTTTCACTCAAATATGCCGAACTTTGTGCCTAAAAAAGCTCACAGAATCTTTGGGTGTCACTCAAGCAGCCATTTCAAAACGTTTAAAAGCAGCTGGATATATTCAAAAGCAAGGAAATTGGGTTCCACATGAACTCAAGCCGAGAGACGTCGAAAGGCGGTTTTGAATGTCCGAAATGCTGCTGGAACGTCACAAAAGGAAGTCATTTTTGCATCGGATTGTTACTGGTGATGAAAAATGGATCCATTACTACAACCCCAAGCGCAAAAAATCAAATGTGAAACCCGGCCAACCAGCCAAATCAACGGCAAAGCCGAATATCCATGGCGCGAAGGTAATGCTCTGTATTTGGTGGGATCAGATGGGTGTGCTGTATTATGAGCTGCTAAAACCGGGTGAAACCATCAATGGACAACGCTACCGAACACAATTAATCCGTTTGAAGAGAGCAGTGGCCGAAAAACGCCCGAAATATGCGACCAGACACGAGGCAATAATTTTCCATCAAGACAACGCTCGGCCCCACGTTGCTATTCCGGTTAAGAACTATTTGGAAAACAGTGGATGGGAAGTCTTACCCCACCCGCCTTATAGCCCATACCTTGCCCCTTCTGACTACCATTTGTTCCGGTCGATGCAGAACGTCCTCACTGAAATACGGTTCACATCAGAGCAGAATATCAAAAATTGGCTTGATTCATTCTTGGCTGGCAAGCCGGCGCAGTTCTTTTGGGATGGGATCCATAAATTGCCAGAAAGATGGGAAAAAGTCATAGCTTCAGATGGGCAATACTTTGAATAATACTATTGTACAGAACAAGTAGCTAGACCATTGTATCTTGCTGCTTCTATGTTTATTTAACAAAAATTTCGACATCTTCCGTAGAAAGATAAGTAAACGCTTTAGCGATAAATTGTCAAGGGTGCCCGCATTCTATGCACTGCGAGCTTTCTCCTCTCACAGCATGCGTTGCAGGATGTTGTGTACTTATGCTTAGCTCATTAACGTTATTAGCAAAGAGCAGTGCTCCTTTGCGATGTCAGTAAACAACCTACAGACTTTCCGGTTGAGGACGAGCAAGAAATTTGCTGACTTCTTAGAGACGTCGGAAATTATTCGTTTGGTCTGCCGGCATCCGGCAGTTATGCCCATAGGAAAACCAACTCTCAATAGAAGCCCTTGCTAAGGATGAGGGCAATCTTAACGCTGGTTAGCGTTCTGAGAAGCCCTGGTTAGCAAGTTCATCGGCGATCTCATTTACCGTGATCCTATTGTGGCCTGGGACTCAAGCAAGACTCAGTGGATTCAGATTTCCGACCAGATTAGCTTTTCATTCCCAAATTGAGAGCCTGCCAATCTCGATTGTGGTGGTGCTGCAGACCCAGATATTTCTCATCTTTCACCGATTGTTCACAATATAAATATTTGCCAACAAGTTTGTTATATCTCCACTTGAAAGACAGGCTTAAGTTTTTCTAAAGAGTACTGAAATCTTACATAGCCTTTTTTCAGAAAAACACCCGTACTGCATCCTGAAACCATTCGCGAAGACCCGAGTAACTGGCTCAGACTAAGGCCGAAACCTTTCTTGCACCCAGAGAAAGTCGAATTCATATTTTCGCAGCAATATGAGTTTCGGTGTCATTGCATCAGACAGCATGCGTCAAAAGACAGTCGGCATGCGAGGTCATCAAAACTCCAGTGTACGTTCTACAAAAGGCCACTTCTTTTCAAATGAAAAATGGCTTTAAAAGTGCCAGAAACATCAGTGCGTCTAGATTAGTGCCAGGCGTTATAAATAAAGCCCTCTTGCAGCCGTGACAGACCAATTTTTGAAGTCTGGAAATAGCAGCAGTCGTATTTTATTGTAGTTTTGCTGAGGATGAGCTCCATTTAACAAGCTTAATACTAGCACTTAAAAATTAACAAAAAGACTTAAGAGCTGGGAACTAAGGAAATGGTGAGGCAGATCAAGTTTTAGACAAGAAGTGTTTTGGTTGAAATGCTAGTGCAGAGTATGCTGGTGCTAAGTTATAAGCAGGAGCTTGATCCATTAGATAACCGACACATAGCGATAATTAGTCTTATTCAGGATCTAAAGAACCTTCCTCGGTGATAAGGCATATAAATCCTTTATACTTCGGTTTTCGACATGACGTGTTTAGTGGTGAAAAGTTTATTATTCGAGATGACACACAAATTTTTAGCTTAGTTAAAGAAGCGGATGGTGATGCTTTTAAAGATTAGATGGATCAGATCAGCCAGCTTTGTCCTTCTCGTTAATATAACAAGCTCAGTTTTGATAGCAATGTTTGATAGCCTATTTCTAGAGCACATTCGTCGATCAGATATAGGGCTGCCTGTTCATTGTAACACACATTGACTAGGCATGATCCAACAGGCAATTTATGTATGCCTACAGGTAGACGTTAGAACCAGTTTGAGAGTTGTCTACAGCAGTGAGTTCACCAATATGTACCATAACTATGGAGAGAGGACGCCATCACATATTGTTATCTTATCTACAAAACTAATGATTCATCTGCCATATTGTGTGTCCGAGTAACGCATGGCGTCAAACGTCGAGTTCTCCAAAACATCCGCAAAGTTTTTGAAAATAGCCAGAGGGTTACCCCTCTCATCGAGTGCATTTTCAAGTCTGTCTACCGCACTTTGCAAGACCTTCCGCGTTAATAGACATGGACAAAGAATGATAATCTGACAATCTTCTCTTTCTGTTCGTCAGTGACTCGATAGGTATGTGAGTGCGTGGCTAGCTGTGTAGATTCTCTTTAGATTTGGCGGCAATTGGTCTATAATTGGATGGTCTAGATGGATGCCAGGCAACTGATAGACGTCAAAGGGAGCAAAAGCGATGACCTCGACCGTCACCACATCGAAATAAGACACAGCAGCTACAGCTGGTTGCGTTACTGAGCTCACTTGCAGTTTTAGTAGCTGGTTGTGAGCTAGCTTTGAACAGGTAACCCGATAAGTGAGTCTCAAGCATAACACAGAGGTTCTCTGGTTTTGAATCAGTGTTGGCCAGATTTTCTGAGTGCTCATAGTCTGGCTGATTTCACACTTTTGAGAACTTTGACAAGCCTTCTGGCTTCACCAGGGGCATTCTTCTAACTTCTTATTAGCCTTTTTTATTCCTTTTGTTTTCATCTGTAAAGTCTTCAGTCTTCGCGCATTTAATCTCCAAGGCACTCCCTTGGAGACGTATTCGTATATGGAAGAAGTTGGCTACGAGCTACTAGTGCTATTCACCTTTTCTATTGGTTTTCCCTTCTTGTTCTTCACTGCTTTAGCGGTGAACGGTGGTCAAGGTTTACGTCTTGCTATGAGCCGTCCGCTTATCTGGTGTTGGCCTCGGGAAAATGACCACAACTACAACTATGATATCCATTGCCCAATACCATAGAAAAAGACTCCAGTTCAAGTGGCTAATGCACTTAGAATGGCATCTTGGTATGCCAAAGTGGTTGCAAACTGAGTTGGCTAGAGAAGCCTGTTACAGCTTATTTCAGAAAAATATTTTTTATCAAGGACTATGCAGTTTTTTTCAAGAACTGAAATTACTCCTTTCTCCCTATCTTATATATAAGTCATCACTTCAAACGACTTCTAGTGATAAAAGGTGGAATCACGGGCAGGAAAGTGCTTATAACCATCGTAAAGGCCTTGTGAGATCACAAGTCCTGCTATAACATCTTAAATTGTTAGTTACATAACTCAATAGCTAATCGTGAGCCCTCTACGTAACATACTATATTCTATAGTTTCACCTACAGGTCTATAACACCCAGTTACCACTATTCCCGTTCACATGCTCCTACGAAATCGCTTAGCTCTACAACGTACTAAAATTTAATCCCTTAATGAGAATTTGATCTGTTTCCTCTACCGAAATAAATTGGATTACATAGATACGAATAAACTTTACCCAGGATGTTCGGATCCTTTGAGCAGAAAACTTTCATGCCTTCTCTAATTCGTTGTCCAACTGAAACTTATTACATGTGTCCGGATTGGTGCTTAGGTTAAGTGTTTCCATGTCGTTGCCCTGCATCCTGACACCGACACGTTTAACCAATGTGACATAAAAACTTAAACAAAAACTCGTGATGGGCATTTTGAATGGCAGTTCACCTTCAAGCTCAAATTAAAGATTTTAATGTTTGCATTTCACAGTATTTGAGTTTGATTGTTTATGACCATAAACAGACCATATATCTTCCACATATTTATACATAGAAGGTGCCCGAAATCATTGCTATGAGTCAAGCCTGGAAAATCCTTGAAGTGATGCGTTTAAATCGGTCCACAACAAATGCTCTTCTCGCATGAGAAAATGGCAAAATGTCAATATAAACGAGTGTATCCATAAAAAGAAAGGGGTGACGGAATGGATAGCATGTCGCCTCATCCGCAACTCCACTTAACTGGAAAACAACTTGTTTGCATTGGCATCGAATGGACTGCCTAGATTTTGTAGCAATAAAAAAAAAAGAGATTTTGACTAATGGAATTTGTGGTGTTAGCTTGTTTTCTATATTATGAACAAACAAAATTGTTTGCCAATTTAATTCAAGACGTATGAAAGTATACTCAAGTTATTACTGCTCGTAAATGAGAAGAAAACTAGAGTAAGTCTGCTGAAAGTATGTATTATATATGTACATAGTGAAACATCACTGTTTTATGAAGAATCTCTTTTGTTTGGGATTTCTATCATCCTGCTTCCAATTCTTAATTTTTGTCCTGATCTCGATGCTTCATCAGCTCAATCAGCTTTGTGGATTGTGAATTGTATCGTAATCAATTTCTTTTATGGTATACCCGAAATATCCTATAGAGAATCTTTCCAATATGCTCAAAGCCGTAGAACCGATAAAATTTATCTATGGACCTAAAGGTTGGAAAGTTCTAGAAAAAATTCAAAAAATGAACCAACAACCTTCTCGTATAGTTAGAGAAATATCTAATAATGATGCGGATATTTATTGTAGTTATCTAGTACCAGAGGCAAAGAATCAGCGATCAAACTAAGAGCCTATGATTGCAGCGTGAATTCGGTGGAATTGGCAGACAACACTATAAACAATAACATAAAGGGAAAACAAGTTCAACAGTCATCACAAAAAGATGGACTTATCGGGAGATCAAGTGCGCTTGTTTCGGAACAGAGCGCTCAGAAAAAGAAAGAGTCTCTAGTATTCTTTTCACTGGAATCTCTCAGTAGAATTATGAGTAAACGTTTCAGTAATAAAGTGTCTACAGTAGCCACCAAATCAGCGTCGAGTACCAACAGCCTTCTTAGAGGAAGCTGTTCATCCATTGAAGATCCCCCTTACTTTGGTGACACGCAGATCAGCAGCGACTTTGCAAAGAAATGGAATTTGTAAAGATGGATCTAAAACCGATAGCGGAATTGGTGGCGGTGCTTTCTCAGATAAGCTAAATGCAAGCCTCTCCTTCCGTCTTCCAAATCACTGTAGCCTGTTCCAGGCGGAAATTTTTTCAATTAAAGAAACTCTGTTCTGGCTGAATTAAAACGTGATATCTGCAAAGGTTATCCGCATCTTTTCGGATAGTTAGGCCGCTATCAAATCCCTGGACTCAACCTCATTAAATTCCAAAACCGCTCTTGAATGCCTCTCTTCGGAAATGGCAGAGCAGTTCAACCTTCAGCTTTGTTGGGTGCCGGGCCACAAAGATATTCCAGGGAATTGTAGGGCCGACGAACTCGCCAAAATTGGAACCACTCTGCCTATTCTACCGGAAAACCTATCACTACGTTCAAATCAAAACTAAAGATGGATGCTAATAAAAGAAAAGGCCTTAGAAGGACTGTTCGACCAACATGTTTAGCGACCAAACAGATCTGGCTCAAGCCGGATCTAAATCGCTCTCAGAGTCTGATCCTTCTATATAACAAACATCTCAGCGCCATCATAGGTGTCTTCACTGGACACTGACTTATAGGCAAGAAAAGTCGAAATGGTAATTTAATCAGATTAGAGTCCAGAGCTAAAAAACGGCGTTCAATGTTAACAATTGAGTAGTCATCTTTTCCGACTTTCGGTATAAAAGCTATTCTTACGCTACATCTGCCGTGCATTAGTTTAAAAAAAAAACGCGTTCACAGTGCAAACACAAAGTTCATATGGCATGCCTTGCACAGAAGTGGTCTTCAAATAAAGCGATTGGTCCTACCAATTATGATAGTGCGAAGTGTCATCCCTGCATTTGCGTATTTGAGATCGGAAGTGGCATTCGCCAAAGTTGCAAACTGATGGTCATTGATGATGCTTTACAGACTGATTTTTCAAGAGGAATTGGACATAGTTCACAGATCAGCACTAAATGACCTCTTGTGCGGGCCAAGGAGAATTAAGTTGGACCTAAATGTCTGAAGGTTATAACGACTAGCAAATAAATTGTTCGGCAGTGCATTCCATAGGCGAATTGTACGGCTTAGGAGGGAATCACAATATTTCAGAGTCCGCCCGAAGGTGGGTTTGAGGGTAAAATTATGGCCATTCATAGCGAGATGGATGTTATGGACCTAATTTCGTTGGACCAATGGTGATAGTAATAGCGATTGAACAAGATAAGGCAGGAGACATTGCGTGGGTATTGTATAATGTCAATTGACTGAGCAATAACAGAACCACCTATGAATTACGAGTATATCGTGTGGTTCTGAATCCTATCTAGCAAGTGCAGGAAAGTTTTTCCTGGTTTTGGACTTCTAAATGCCAGATTAGACGGGGTAAAATATTTATTAAATCGTCTTCACGAATCTTTCAATTTCCGCATTATTTCCAGTTATATCGAATATGTGATTAATTTAGCCTAGGTTGTCTTTGACACATACCCAGAATGAAAAGTTTTTGTTTACGACAATGCAAGTGTCATTCATGGATGATGCCTGGGTGCTTAAATTTTACTTTACCGCAGATAGCATTGTGTTTTGTTAGCTATCAATTCTACTAAGTTAGTTTCCCATATAGTTATGCCGGGCCTATTCTACTGGCGAAAACCAGGGACGTGACTTTTGAGACAAATATGAAAGCTGAGAGTACCATCGTCAGCAAAGGAGTACAGTTAATTAGAAGTAACATACACACTGTACATGAGATTATAATGAAAATTTGAAAAAAATGTCGGATACTAAACGGAACCCTGGGGTACACCGGCCCCAGATTTAAAACTTGATCTTAGACTCGAAACCGTGCAATACAACTTGAATTGAAAGTTCTAAGAGGTAATTTGATAACCAATGAACGCCCTGATTCTAAATTCTGTCAAATGTATTTGCAATACAAGGTGCAATTATTTTGCTTTCGTTAGGTTGGTGTAGATCTTGGTCCCACATTTCTTTTGAACATGCCATCAAATCAGCAGTGGCGCTGCTGGTGCGTGTCTCAGGATATTTCATTAGCTGACCGTTTATAAGCCTTCCCATGACATCTTTCAAAAGTCTGTTCAATTGCTTTTATACGCTGACGATATTGATATTATTGGTAGAACAGAGCGAGCTGTCACTGGTGCGTTTGCGAGTATAAGAACAGAAGCAGAAACAGTGGTAAACGAGGGCAAAACAAAGTATATGCTGCCAACAAGAAGAGATACCGAACATCGACGAATCAGCTAGAATATCACAATCGATGGCTATAACTTTGAGGTAGTAAGGGGCTTTGTTTACCTCGGCTCTGCCATCACATCTGAAAACGACATCTCTTCAGAAATCAAACGAGGAATAACGCTTGTTAATCGCGGTTTTTTTGAGCTGAGAAGGCAACTATGTAGTAAGGCTCTCTCCCGAACAACCAAGGAAAATCCGTATAAGACCCTTGTAGTCCCAGTCTTGCTATGGTTTGGAAGCATGGACCCTTTCTAAAGAGGATGAAGATGTCCTTGGTCGTTTTAAGAGAAAAATTCTTCGTAAGATATTTGGCCCCCTATGCTGTACAGCGACATCGACCTGGTGAAAAAACTGCGCATTGGGGGTTTGAGATGGCTGAGATATGCAGAGCGAATGAACACCAATGCTCCAGCCCGCAGAATCTTCGACTCTAGTCCGGAGGGACAATGCCGTAGAGGAAGGCCTCGCCTTAGGTGGCGCGCGCAAGTGGAAAGGGACGTCAACCAACTTGGAGTGCGCAACTGGAGGCAGTTAACCAAAGACCGCGCTTACTGGAGAGGCTTATTGGTTGAGGGCCAGGTCCATCCCGGACTGTAGCGCCGCCTTAGTAAGAGAGGATAATTTTGAGGCATACACTGCCAATTATTGACTGAAAAAATCATATCCCTAATCACCAGTTTGGGCTCAGGAGTAAGCATTCAACTATTGATCATTTGCATAGAATCACCGAAGTAATTGAGAAAGATTTGGAAGAAGAAAATATTTGCTCTAGCGTATTCCTTGATGCCTCGCAAGCCTTTGACAAGGTATGGCATGAGGCTTAAAATTTAAATTACGGCAGGTCTTATCACTGAGCTTTTATTGTATAATATACTATATAGACACTAAGAATTTAGTCTCTCCATTAAATATTGGATGCCACTCATGGAGTGAAATAACCACTGGGCCCAAACATCTTTCTTTCTCTCTCTATCCCATTTTCCAATAAACCTTACACATGCTGAGGCATTATAAGTGTATTCATACCCACTTGAGTGTTAAGTTCTTTTTTTTTTAAAAAAAAGAAAGTATTTCGAGAATATAATTTTCCGTGTCAGGCTCGGAAACAAAGTAAGGACTGAAACGAATAAAATCTGTAAATTTTAAAACTGGCTATACTTCCAATGCGTAAAAATTGCAATCCCATTTTGTACCGAAATTAGACTGTGTATTCTCTAGTTTCAGTTTGTTATTGATTTTAGTTCGGTGCGGTTTAAAATATTTATAAAATATGAGTCAAGAGGAACGCCGTAAAAAGATCATCGACAAATGGCTCGAAAATACTTCGAGTCCAAACCATTTCATCGCAAAAAATTTAAACATAGCACGCAGTACAGTGGATTCTGTTATTAAACGATATTTGGAGACGTTGCCAGTTAAGCGAAAACAGAAAAGTAGAGCTAAAAGTGGAGCACATGATACAAATTTGGACAGAAAATAGTGGGTACCATCGTAAAAAACCGGACTATGTCATCCAGAGATGTTGCTCGAAAATGTAATACCAACCAATCAATGGCACAAAGATCTAAAAAACGTAACAGTCTAAAAACACAAAAAAAAAAAAAAAAAATACCAAAAGTTACTGAAAAGCAAAAAAAAAGTCATAAAAACACGATCCCGAAAGCTTTACGAGTTGATTGGCAACAAGAAAGCATGCTTGGTATTGGATGACGAAACTTGTGTCAAAGCCGACTTTACTACTTTTCCAGATGGCAGGTGCGCAGTTTTACAACTCGTTTGGAGCTGAGATTCTTCCGCAATCAACAACATCGATTGGGATGGACACAGAAGCTCATCGTTTATTACAACGGGAACAAATAACGGAGAAGTGTACATTAACGAGCGCCTAAAAAAACGGTTGATTCCTTTCTTAAACAAACACGATTATTCAACATTATTTTGGCCAGATTTAACTTTAGCTCACTATGCTCATGCGACGTTGAGCTTTCTTCTTGCTAAAAATGTCGACTTTGTCCCAAAAGACATGAATCCACCCAATGATCCACAGTGCCGTCCCATTGAGAGGTATTGGGCTTTGGTCAAAGCTAAATTGAGGAAAAGTGAGCAGTGTGCCAAGGACGTAAAAGATTTTAGTGCTAAATGGAAAAGAGCGTCCAAAAAGATCACGGATGTAACTGTCACCAACCTTATGAAGGACATTTGAAAGAAGTTGAGAAAAGAATGGGAACCCAATAATTTTTTTTAATTTTTCTAATTGTGAATGAATTTAATAAAAACAGAGTTTTAAATCAAATAAAAAAAATTTACATGAATTATGAAAATATTATTTTTTTTTATTTTACTTTGAAGTTTCCAAATTTTATTCGTTTCAGTCCTTATCGCAATTCGGAGAGATTTTAGCCGGCGTACCGCAGGGTAGTGTTCTCGGCCCACTTCTGTATTTCCTATATACTGTTGAAGAAACAACGGTGAAACGGACATATGGTATTAACAATATAGTCCTATAAATTTTGGACGAGAGAAACCTATTGCGCTGTCTCCAAAGGACCATGTCATTTAAACGTGGAGTCAGTGCTATTCTATGGATTAGATACACTATGCGGAAAGTGATTTTTAAAACCCGCTATCTGAGAAACATACTGCAGGGATTCTCGTATCTCGTATCTCGAAGGAACAATCTTAAGGAAGAAAATTGCATTGCCTTGACAAGGCCAAATAAAGGAAGGATCTCGTATTATGTGGTCCAAAACGTCACCATCCGAATCGTGGCTTATCTGAATCGCACATATGCATTAAAGTTCATCCAACAGCATATGCCTGTTTGTTTAGTTACAGGCTTGCCACTTTCTCTCCCAATCAGGTTTGTCGAGCTATTGTGCCTAGATTACTTCTAAACATCTTGTAGTTCCACAATTCAGCTTTATAAATTGTACACTCCCTCTCCTTCTCAGTCATTCGTATGGAAGATGTACGTAATTTTTAATTATCCTAAAATAGAACAAAGTCCTTCT
This sequence comes from Volucella zonaria, assembly GCA_963966105.1. NCBI lineage: Eukaryota > Metazoa > Arthropoda > Insecta > Diptera > Syrphidae > Volucella > Volucella zonaria. Next base: position 118,374,513 of record OZ014532.1, read on the forward strand.
AACAATAGCTCTTGTTGACGTTGGACCAGCTGTGTTATGTTGCACAAATTCTACTGTTCCCGCAATTCTCTCATTTGCATGTATATTTACTTCAGCAATCTTTCAATGTAGATGCAGATGGGGCGCATCAGCTTTCTTTTTGCTTGGTGTTTTCTGTCTTTTTAAAATTGGTGTAAAAAAAAAAATTCTGTATTTACTTCTGGGTATTGTCGGATAAATACTAAGGTCTCTAGGTCTACTAGAAGTTCCGTTTATGTATGTAAGTACTCGTATATCCAAAATCAAAAGGACACTTAATCCAGTAATCAACCACCCAGTTAAACAAATATTTATTCCACACGAGTATCTTTGCATTTTAACACGTTTTCAAATCACAGAATACACTCATGGCTATCGGCTACCGTCTGACGTGCATCTGTGATATCGATGAATGTAAATGGCCATCCTTGTTCACAACCAGTGCTGCCACTAAGAAAAAATTTCCGTAGCAAAACTAAATAAGTTTATAATTGCAGTTTTTCATTGACAATAAACAAAAAAAAAAACCCTTAATTCTTTATTAAAAATAAATAAATACTTCATATGACATAAATAAATATTGGAGCAAACATGTACCAATAACATAAAAACCAGTCTTAATATCACATACAATTTCAGGCAAGTCTTTTTAGTCTTTTTTATAATAACTTAATTCGTGCGGTTTGCTAAGAGATGGCGTACCTTGTATTATTCCATTGTTATTATTCCATTAGAACATGCGTTGGAAAGCTACTGTCATTGTACGTCATTTCAGTATATGTCATTCATTTGAAGCGTAAACAACAATAATTTTTTTTCACTCAAATATGTCGAACTTTGTGCCTGAAAAAGTGTTTTTGCTCCCCGTTCAGGCACATTACTTTAATATAAAGAAAACTGCTGCCGAAAGTCGTCGTATTTTGGTGGAAGTTTATAGTGAACATGCGCTAGCTGAGCGAACGTGCCAAAAGTGGTTTGGACGATTTAAAAGTGGTGATTTTGGCTTGGAAGACGATGAACGTCCTGGGCAGCCAAAAAAGTTTGAAGATGAAGAACCGGAAGCATTACTCTATTGTTTGTTGCCAAACACAAGAAGAGCTCGCAGAATCGTTGGGTGTCACTCAAGCAGCCATTTCAAAACGTTTAAAAGCAGCTGGATATATTCAAAAGCTGGATATATTCAAGCCGAGAGACGTCGAAAGGCGGTTTTGCATGTCCGAAATGCTGTTGGAACGCCACAAAAGGAAGTCATTTTTGCATCGGATTGTTACTGGTGATGAGAAATGGATCCATTACGACAACCCCAAGCGCAAAAAATCATATGTGAAACCCGGCCAACCAGTCAAATCAATGGCAAAGCCGAATATCCATGGCGCGAAGGCAATGCTCTGTATTTGGTGGGATCAGATGGGTGTGCTGTATTATGAGCTGCTAAAACCGGGTGAAACCATCAATGGACAACGCTCCGAACACAATTAATCGGTTTGAAGAGAGCAGTGGCCGAAAAACGCCCGGAATATGCGACCAGACACGAGGCAATAATTTTCCGTCATGACAACGCTCGGCCCCACGTTGCTATTCCGGTTGAGAACTATTTGGGAAACAGTGGATGGGAAGTCTTACCCCACCCGCCTTATAGCCCAGATCTTGCCCCTTCTGACTACCATTTGTTCCGGTCGATGCAGAACGCCCTCACTGAAATACGGTTCACATCAGAGCAGAATATCAAAAATTGGCTTGATTCATTCTTGGCTGCCAAGCCGGCGCAGTTCTTTTGGGATGGGATCCACAAATTGCCAGAAAGATGAGAAAAAGTCATAGCTTCAGATGGGCAATACTTTGAATAATTGTACATGTTTTTTTTAAATAAACGTTCAAATTTTGAAAAAAAAAACCGCACGAATATACCCAATAGAAAAATTAATTTTTTCTACATACAGATGTAATTAAAAAAAATTAAAGATTTGACACCCATATTTCATTTCTTTTTGAAACTAAGCATTTTGCAGCCATCATTTTATCTACTGTTTCAATTTTAAACGAATTCGTCCTTTTGTTTTTTGTCAGGCTTAAATTTGAAAAAATTCTTTCAGCAGCTGTGCTGCTGTGAGGACGAACGAGAAGTTTTTCATTAAATTTGAACGCTTGAAAAACAACGGTTTGCCAAGACCATCTTTTGATTCACTTACTTCAACCCAAAAATCAACGACATTAATCTTCTTAAATAAATAAATGCTTTGTTTCAAAAGTCGCCACTCAGAGTTTATATCTTCAAAATCAGATTGTGAGCCAGCTAGTTTGAAAATTCTTTTAACAAATTTAGTAGACTCGGTACGTTTTCATCTTTCACTCATTCTGGATCCAAATAATTTAAAAATCTTAATTTATTATTTTTAAAATTAATTCGTTTTGGAATTTGACGACACAGCTCTACATAAAACTGAACAATATTGTCTTTAACGGATGCTATTGTGTCTGGGTCTATATCGTTAGACTGAACGTATTGTTCGAATTCAATTCCTGCATAGACATTATTGAGATTTAAAAAAGCACTTTCTTCGAAATCTAAATCTTCAATATGACTTTGTCTTAAAATATTATCAGTCTTTATAAAGTTGCTTAATAAGTTTCTATACATTGCCTCTATGTTTTTTAAAACTACATGAATCCTTACTTCCGAGCTTTGGAATATTCATTTTGTTAACAATTTTTAAAGTATACGAAAGCAAAAGAAAGTACAGTTTTGATTCAGAATTCATTTTTTCGGCAAGATACTTACATTTTTCTGACTTTTCTTCTAAAAACCCTGAAACTAAAAAGAGGGCAAGGAATTTTCAGTGTTCCAATATTCTGTCTACAACACTTTGCAAGGAAAACCAACGTGTTTGGCAAGGACGGAGAATTTTGTGTGGTTTTTCATTATTAAACTTTTGGAACTCCTTCAGATTACTTTATCCTCTTAGCACTATGAGCAAAAATATTGTAAACATCTCTTGTCAAATGCTCAATTCCAATAGGCAACTTACGACAGGCATAGCTAGCACACAAGTGAATAGAATGACATATACACCCCATGAAAAAATGATCTGCGATTATTTTCGTTTTAATAAGGCCTGCACCCCATTCATCTCCCCCTTCATAACGCTTGCGTTGTCTGTCACAAGGCCTATGCAATTCTGCAATGGTATTCCGTACTGTGCCAGGAAGTCTATAATAGCTTGGGTTATGGTCTCTGCATCTGTCTGAATTAACTCTATAGAAAACTGTCTTCAATAGACCTCGTGGCATTGTCGAAATATCTAGCTACTAAGACTAAGGCCTTACAACAACTTACATCTGTTGCCTCATCGAAAATTAAAGAAAAGCTATTCGTTTTTAGGTTGTTGATAACCTTTTGTCTTCCTTTTTTCGCCAAAAAACATCTTTGACAATTCGCAAAGCCTTAGTTTTGGCGCAGCGAATCAATTGAATGGTCTTACATTCCGGAAAGCAAACCTTCAGCAGAGGAATAAAGTGGTCCATCAGTGCGAATGGTAGATGATGCAGGATAAAAAAAAACATAACAATCGTTTGCTCTATTTGATTGACTTTGTCCTTGAGCAGAATTTCCTTCGAATTTAACAGTAATGCATCTATTGCTGGTTGCTCTTTTTTTTCGCAATACTTTTTTGTATGCGCCGTTGATTGATTGTGGCGACTCAAATGAGACGTACAATTTGTCAAAGCCTTTAAGCACACTATGTAAAATACATTCCCGTCTTTTACATCGAGCCAGTCAAACTTTTGTTTCCATTCCGTCTTGAAGCCCCTGGAATAGGGAGTCCGGCTTGCCGAGGGTTCTTCGGGACGGCCCTGTTTGGCATCCCCACTTCTAAAAGCAAGCATTAATATGTATAGTAAATTAAATGAATTGAACTTGCATTTAAATTCTTTACTTTGGCTCTTCATTGTGCATTTGATCTTCTCTTACAGGCTGTGACTGTAATAAATCTATACGCAGGTAATTGAAACAGCAAAGTTGAGAATGAAATTGGTTTTTAATTCAATTATTTCTTACCTATTAATGAAGACAGAATATATAAACAAATTTTTGTCGACACTACAGCTTAAGTCCAGATAAATTGACGCCGCACCATGACGCGTTGCAGAGAAAACAAATTCTGGCAGTAAGAAAAAGGACAAAGATGTGCGTACATATACACCCTGAATGACTCGAACTGCAACCAACTTCAGACTGCTATAATTTCCAAACCGTTCATGACGGTGAGCTTAAATTTTGACACATGACAGATAATTTTATTATTTACAAGCCTTTTAAACGATTTGCGTCTCAGTTGTGTTGAAAAATTCTTATCCGCGATGGAATTCAAACGTGATAGTGTGATTGCTTTATATTTGGCTGGAAAACCACAAGTGGCTATCGTTAGAGCCCTCCAGCACCTCAACGTGAATAAATCATTTGTGTCTCGAACCATAGCTCGTTACCGTGATACTGGCAGCGTTGCAAAACGCCATGGAGGTGGTCATAAAAAAACAGCAACATCGGCAGAAATGGTTCGGAAAGCGAAGCCTCAAATTAAGCGAAATCCGCGTCGAAGTGGAAGAAAAATGGCTCGTGAGCTCAACATGTCGTTGGAACGGATGCAACACATACTGAAAAATTAGCTTGGGCTCAAGCCATTAAAGTTCTAAAAAGCACACGATCTTACACCGCAACAGAAAAAGTTAGCGTCAAAACAGCGAAGGAGTTGCTACGCTTGCACGAAAGTGGTGAGTTGCTGAATTTGGTTTTTCCCGATGAGTCGCCATTTGTTATCGAACAATATGTCAACAAAAAAAATGACCGAGTTTACTTGCCAGAGAGGTCCTTCGAAAATTTACACCTTCGGACGGCCACCAGAAAGCAGACAGCACCGATGGTGATGGTTTGGGCCGTCATAACCACCGATGGTCGCTCTCCGCTCGTATTTTTGGACCGTGGAGTCAAAATTAATGCGATCGTGTACCGTAAAACTGTCTTAGATGCAGTCTTGAAGCCTTGGGCAAACAATCATTTCGGTCGGAGACCGTGGGCATTTCTACAAGACTCGGCACCGTCTCACAAAGCGCGCGTCAACCAAGATTGATTAAAAAACAATGTTCCACGCTTCATTTCTTCAACACAATGGATTGCAAATTCTCCGGATGCAAATCTGTTGGATTTCTCTGTCTAGGGTATTGTGAAGGCGAAGGTTGGCACTAAAAAATACCAAAGTTTGGACCACCTCAGACAAGCACTTCGCCGGGAATGGGCCAAAATACCGCAGAGCTACTTGGGTGCAGCGTGCGATGCTTTCTTCGGCCGTCTCAAGGCCATTATTCGCGCCAAAGGTGGACATATTGAAAACTACTGATACAATTTGAAAATTGATGTATTTTCCAACAGTTTTCGCTTCGGCACAATAAAATTTATCAAAAAATAAAAAAACTATAGCATTTTAAAAAGTTGGAGTTCGAGTCATTCACCCTGTAGATTTACTACACATACTCTGTATTGCGATTTGCGAACAAGACGTATTCACCTTTCCAAATCCAAAGAGAGGCATACTGATACTATACTACTACTCTACTGCTTGTGTAGGGTACGGTAGAATAGTCCAATAAGTAAGTGTTGTGGAAGTGAAGTGATAGTGTAGTGAATAGTTCGAAATTATGTTTGCTTAATTTTTTTTTTTTATTTGTGATGTGATTGTGATTACGAGGGTAAAAGCGTAGCAAAATTGGCATATTTAGGAAGAGTGCATAGCAGCGTAGCAAATTTGATTTTTTTGAAATCGCGTAGCAGTTTTACTACGATCGTAGCAAAGTGGCACTACTGTTCACAACCGATATCACGAATGAATGCGCATTTGCTTGCATTCTAGAATAGCAAATCCACTCATACGTACTAGGTTTAGTTAGACAAAAAAAAGGACTTGCTTGTATGTATGCATGTACCAGCGTATAGATAGCCAAAATAAAATCCAAATGAAAGAAAACAAATAAAGCATCCCGTGAACTTTACGAGTATCTTTTGAATTCCATTCTAATTATTCTTGAAGCTAATCCTGGTCCATCCATCTAATATGCAACTTAATTCTTTGTATCTACTAAACGTACACCTTTACCACGTATGTAGTATCATCTCTGAAATTCATTGTCAGAATACGATACGATTAGACGTATAACTACGAGACACATGCAGTATTCGCACCTTCTTGTATCCGTATCTTGGGGAATGAAATATCCTTGCGTATAGAAAAATTTCCCTTTTTTTATACTATTGTAGTATACTGACTGCCGTACTGATTGCAGATATACTCTCCATTTCCCATTTTATCCTTTGGCATTACTGCCCTATATTACACCTCGCAATTGGTCGAAATGAAAAGCCGAACAACCAGTTCACACTTATACACTAACACAGCTAGTGGGAATGCATCGCAAAGGAAAGGAAAATTCAATTTTCTCTCAAAGAGTCGGAGAATCGTGTGAGAGTGGAAATATAGGTGAAAGCTCTCATCCAACTCAAATGCTCAAGCACAACATAAACAAACCAGAACCAGTTTTTTGCCATAACTCCCACAGTTCCACATGTATCTCTATCTAGTCGAAGAATGAATTTTGTCGCGTAAAAAAGCTCAAAATAGTTAAAATCAAAATCGAAAAAAAAAACACACAGAAAACAAAAATCTACTCAAGAGAGAAAATGTATCTGAATTTTAAATAGGTACGAGAATACTCGTATGCGTGGGTTTTTCACACTATCAGGGGGTCCGCACTATTCGCGCTTTTCCATCTCCGATAGTCGAAGTGAAAACGTCGCGATGATAAGATCCGCCAGTGCATTACAAATTTCCGTTTTCATTTATACCAATTAAATTCATTCAAAAAAAAAAAAAAAAATTACAAAATACAAAATACAAATTTAAATAAATAATAACAAAAGAAAAGGAAATTAAGAAAAATTCTCTTTTTCTCTGCGGGTTGTGTGTACGTGTGTGTGCGTGGAGTTCTCGTGTGCGTGCATTTCGGTTTTTACAATCTTTTTCAAAATTCTCTTACAAAATTTTCTGATTCAAAAATTCCGTCTTCATTTAAAGAATTCTTGTCGGTCTCTATGATTTCCTGCTTGGTTTGACCAATGGCGAGCTACTGCATAACTTGAAGTGCAGCTTGGGGGGTGGAAAAAAAAAAATTAGAAATAAAAGCTAAATCACGTCTGTTGAGTTTCCGAAATTTTCAAAGGAAAATCTACGAAAATGCATAGAATCAGTTCAAGTGTAAATGTGATGGTTGTATCTGCAATATACCCCAATCGAATTGCAGATGAAAATCACCCACTATCCCCAGCCATACCATTGCCATCGTCATCACCATCGTTATCCTTCTGCAACAGCACAAAAGAAATGTAATCCAATGATCTGTGCTTCTCCTGCTACTGCTATTGCTGGTCCTGCATTGTGCAATATTCTTCTCTATCCACAAAAAGGATACAACAAAAAATTAAATACGTGTATCTCTCATATAGCCAACCAGCCAATGGCAATAACAAAAAAAAGTATCTAAACTCTTCGTGTGAATAAAGAAAGAATATAATAAATTTAGAAAAAAAAAGAAAAAAAAAAATTAAAAATAAAAATAAAAATATTCCATAGCATCCTTTTTCGGTCGAAAAGAAAAAAAAAATAAAAATATTCACCCATTTCCGTTTCCTATTTTGGTATGATAATAGTCTAGAAAAAGTTCAGCCCCAAGGAATCTTCCCTACACCCCCAGTTTTTTGGTCCTTCGAGTTCGAGTTCAACTTTGAGTCCGACTTCTTTAACTCTATTGCAAGGATATCGCGTCGGTCGTCATTGGTCGCCGCTTTCACTCGCAATAGATACACCGTGTCGCGTCTTCTTGTGTGTTTTTGTTTTTTTTTTTTTGTTGGTTTCCATTTAAAAGAAAAATATTCAACAAAATTTCCTTGCCACAGTGCGTGGGGTGAATGAAAAGTGCTGTGCAACACTATATGTAATTTTATGCATAATTTTGATTTGAATCGAAAAAAATTGCAAAAATCCTTGAGAAATGTGAAAAAAAGAAAAAAATCCTGCTAGTGTGTATGTTTTCTAAGGGGAATTCGGATAAAACTAGGAAAATTCAAAGAAAAAATTAAAATTTAAACCATCCAACTGAAACGGAATAATTAAAACAAAAACAAAAAAAAAAACAAATAAAATTAAAAATAAGGTGAGTACGGTTTGCATTAGGAAATATTGTAGCTATTACGAGTACCTATGTACATATTTATAAGGATACATCCCTTGTAAGCCTTTGAAATGAAAAGGCGTCTTCATCATTTCAATATTAACTCCTTTGTCCACATTTAACCGAAAGCAATAGGAAAAGGGGAAACCATTTAGCAGTACCGCTTTGGTATCCGTACCACGTAGTATCTGCGTAAGTTGAAAAAAAAAAAAAAAAAAAAAAGCAGCAGCAGCAGCAGCACATTGTTGCTTTTGACCCTGAAAATTGTATGCAGAGCATAATAAAATAACGAAAAGCCCGCAGCAGTATTACACTCAGGGATTCTGTTGGATACATCTCTTCTTCTTTTCCTGCTTTTTCTTCTTCTTCTTCTACATTTTTTCCCTATTTTCTTCTTAGGCTTTAACGAACTTTGACGCAACGGAACGCCAAATGTACGATGTTTCGTACGTAGGGAAACTGAATCTGGAATAGCGCGCCGAAGAAATTTCCTACCAAGTCACACCAAAACCAAACAAAATACGCAATGTGTTCAGATGAATTTTTTGTGTGAGTATGCGTACGTGGTGTAGTTGTATTTGTGTTTTGGGCTGTTATTCTTATATAGGTTCATGTAGTTGTTATTTATTTTTTTTTTTTTTAAACACACATTGAGGGGAAATAACATCGTTTCTCGTCAGATTTTGTATCTATCATACAACTAAAGATACGGATACAATACAACGAGTATGTGTATAATATGAGGAAAGAAAAGAGAGCTTTTTTTGTTGCCTTCAACGTTGTATCGTCCTTCCTTGGGTATTTAAAGCGTTCTTCATTCTGAAATGATAACAATCCTGTTGAGAGGAATCGAGGTGCTTGGTGCTTGTATCTCTTTTGCTACGTTTGGCTGGGTAACCAAGCAAAAATGATAAATACTCTGACAGGAACAATTATTCAAGTGGATTATTCATTTTCGAGTGTCCTTGATGTTGGAATACCTGCAATACACTACACAACAGTTTGGCTAATTGTTTTAGTGCTTTTAGTGTTTATCATGAGATAAATTGTGAAGTGGGTGTCAATATGGCCAGACAAACATATTACACATTATTTACACAATTTTATTGTTGGAAAATTTTAAAGTTTTTTTTTTCTTTTTTGCGAGTTTAAATTGAATGAACCAGATGCTAAAGTTACTCGTATCATTGTACAGTTTTGAGACTTTCGTTTAGATAAAGTTTTCATCGATCTACGAATTTATTGGCGTTTATGTAAAATGTCTTTCAATAAGTGAGACAGAGTTTTGAATGTAAATAAAACGAGTATTGGAAAAGAAACAATCAATCATACTCGCTTCGTGGTTCCTATTTATGGAATCGTTAAAAGATACAGCTCCTTCCCAGTGGGGATAACTTTCGAAGCCCGCTGTAATTTTTGACATTTCTTTGACAGATTTAGCAGATTTACACGAGAGAACATTTCCGTATCATTAAAACTCATTTCAAAAATCAGTCTTCGGATTTTTTAGGTCGAGTTCTGGATAAAGTTCGCATTAAATACACTCTAAATGACGCAAAACTAATAGCTCGTCAACGTAGATAAAATGTGGCAGAAGATCCGAAAAAGTCAATTTGGTGTCGAACGTTACAATTTAGTTTTTGTCCGCCTACAATACTATGCGGGCAATTTTGTGATTCAGCTATTGGAAGACCTAAAGAAACGAGACCATGGCTTCTGATGGCAATCCGCGGATTGGGCTCTTAGGCAGGTTGAACTCGATCCTTATTTTTACCAAGTGTATGTATACGTTTTTTCCGTGTTTTTTGGTAAAAGAAGGACGTAATTTTCTTTGGAAATTCAAAATATTGGCCGACGGCTTCTACACATTTCGCCCATTTTTCAGGTAATTTATGAATAGCATGCCGGAAAAACTGCTTGTCTTTTGCGGCAAATCATTCGTCGAGCCATTTTCCAACTTTCTCGAAATCGCTGAAGTGCTGCTCTGCAAGAGCGTTCCCCATTGATGCGAAGAGGTGATAGTCAGATGGAGCCAAGTCTGGGGAGTACGGCGGGTGCAAAAGTATGTCCCATCCAAACGATTTCAAGCTGCTTTTCACTAGCAGCATTTCACAAGTGACTTTGCGATTTTCCATTTGACTTTCATTCAAATCGTGTGGGACCCATTTATTGAGTTTATTGATCTTCCCCATTGCTCGTAAACGTCTGCTGATTGTTTCTTGCGAGACATGTAATGCTTCTGCTAATTGCTGTTGAGTTTGACTTGGTCATCATCCAATAACTTCTGCAATTGCCCGTTTACGAATTTTTGTGGTCTACCAGAGCGCTCACTGTCTTTCACATTGAAATCAACACTTTTAAATTATCGAAACCATGTCTCACATGTTCTAATACTCGTACATGGATCGTGGTCACCATATGTTTCTACCAGCAAACCATGACTTTCAACAGCCTTTTTCTTTTGATTAAATAAGAAAAGCAATGCGTGGCGCAAATGTGCTTTTTCAGGCACAAAACTCGACAAGATCTCTGAACGATAAAGCAATAGTTTTTAGCGGACTCAACTTGTTTGTGTTTGTACAATCGTTAAATGTCAGATGAACAAAATGACGTATGTGTCGAATTAATATGCTGCGTACTTCTCGCGGGCGCCATCTCTTAGTTAAACCGGAAAAAACTGGTATTTACTGTTGGCTTAATGGAATTGTGAACAAGAATTCCCATTTTTGGAGTGAGGAGAGACTCTTGAGGCTCATCAGTCATTATTTTTCCAAAATTGAGACCGAAGCGGGATAAGGTGTAACGGAGGAAAGTTTCTTTTTAATGCAGTGATTTAATCACATGGGATTAGTCTATTTGTAAAAATATCTCTATTATTTATTAAAGTATATAGTTTAGGAAATAATATCATTTGCATGTAATTGTTCACGCCCACGGCACTTTTCTAAATGAACAGCAACATTTTGTAGGACAAATCTGCACGAATTGTAGTTTCTGTAATGGTGGCCATAATGTGTCGGATATTTTCTTTTTGCCTTAATGAAAGAATCCGGTTTATGGATGTACATTTTTGATTTAATAAACCCCCATAAGAAAAATTCCATAGGGATCGAATCAGGCCATTTTACTTCTTCTTTTCTGCTTCTGGATATTAATTTTTGAGGGAACATTTCACGGACACGTCGCAGAGACGTGTTGGAAGTGTTTGACTTTGCTTAGTCCTGCTGGAACCATGTTCGGGAAAGTATTGCAATTCAGGCATCAGGAGATTGTCCAATATTTTCACATAACGCCTGTGAGTTGACTGTAACTGCTCGTCCCGTTCCATCTTTAAAAAAATTACGGGGCAATTATTTTTCCTGCTGACATTGCAGATTAAACTGAAATTTTAGGTGAATGTAGGAGGTTCTGATGCTTGAGTTTCAAGTTTGTTGCACTCTAATGTCCGTTAAGGTAAAAATGTACCTCGTCCGAAAACGAAATGTTGCCAAATGTTGATAAATGCTCAGTTGTACTGTCAACGAATTGAAGCCTTGAACTGGCACCGTGGGCCTTTAATTTTTGCACCAACTGAACTTTATAGCCGTGCAGTCTTAAATGTTTGTGCAAAATGCGATGTAATTATGATCTATGGATATACTATATAAAGCACTCCCTCTCAATTGCCTGGTTTACGCTCTCTATTTTTTCCTCAGTTCTTGATGACATTGATCTCCCAGACTTAAGTGTATGAACCCATTTTTTGCTAAAGGAACCCTTTATGCATCATTTATGTTATGCAAACCACTATTACTGCAGAATTTTTACTTTTTATTTTTGTATCATAATACTCGCGTACATACAAAACGCATGGTCTGCTCCAGAGAAACGTCGTTCCATAGCGACCATAGATGAACTAAGGTAGATCTCCTAACACTTGTCCAAGCCTATAAACTGCTAGGATTTGATAGAATGAGAGAAATTTCCGTGCAAAGTTCACTATTTCTGTGTAATATGGGCGACATTTTTGTGTAAAATGTGTTTACAGACAGGCTCACTTAGATAGAAGCAATCAGTGGAAAGCGGTTTTTCGATCGGCGAAAATATGGAAAATTTTCTATCTATGTTAGTTCGTCTATGATAGCGACTGAAGTCAATCAAATAGAACTTGAAGAATATTGATAAGGGATTATTTCTTATAAAGAAATGGGCAACATTGATTCGGAGGATCTGTTACTCCAACACAATGGCTAACAAAACTCTACTAGTACACTGTATCGCGGAAAAACGGATTGGACACCGAGATTGTGCGATTTGACGCCACTCAATTATCTCGTGCGGGATACAGTCTTTGGTATAGTCTGATGTACTGAAAACTATTCAGGGCTTATAATGCACTATTCGGCATGTTATCGAATCATAGGATAGAACCGACAACATGCGTTTCCTGAAAAACAGACGTGGAGGTCATATGTCTGTAGTCATATTTAAAGCATAATATCAAGAATTTTTCTTTATAACAAATAAATATTTATGATTCAAACCCAATTTCCAGCGTTATTGTTTAATAAAAATTATAGGCCTCAAAAAACGCGTAAACTGGCAAATTTACAGGGAAACGTTCCGAAAAGTCATCGCTGTGCATCGAGGTGCTGTTGTTTTTGCCACTATGACATTAATGATGGCGCTAAGCCAAAGTGTGAGGATTCGTAAAGACCTAGTAAAGCGTTAAGTCTGAAATTGATACCTTCTGCGACTGGTTCCCCAACTATGTACTATAATGTTATGTAAGAAGATATGAGTTCAAAAATCAGAAAGTGTAATCTGCTATTCTGACGTGGCAACTCTTTCGGCGGGCATTGGCCAAGTTCCGAAAGTGAAATCTTCTCTCTATAAAAGACTTGTTCACTCTCTTGCCTTCGAAGATAGCAAAGAGTAGTAGGTTCCCTCTCACAAATTGACAAAGCAAATGCGCAGTAAGAGACAAGCCCTTGGTCTGGTCAGAACCATCGTCCCAACTGTAGCCATCACCGGTCGGCTGTTAAAAATTTTCTTAGAACGGCGGAAAATCGACCGGCTGCCTAAAGAAGTTCATTATCCAGAAAGAAATATGGGGTGACCAGATAAGAACGATAAAAAAAAAAATTTAAGTAAAACAACAACCCTGTGAGATATAAAATTGATTTTAGCTTTATTTTAAAGTTACGTTCATGCCATTATGCGTGGAAAAGCACACCATTCAAACAGCAGCCTAAGCTTCGCTGGCACTACTTCAAGGGGTCGGTCCACTTTTCGATGACTCGGTCCAATAAGGACTGAAACGAATAAAATTTGGAAACTTCAAAGTAAAAAAAAAAAATATTTTCATAATTCATGTACATTTTTTTTATTTGCTTTAATACTCTGTTTTTATTAAATTCATTCACAATTAGAAAAATTAAAAAAAATTATTGGGTTCCCATTCTTTCCTCGACTTCTTTCGAATGTCCTTCATAAGGCTGGTGACAGTTACATCCGTGATCTTTTTGGACGCTCTTTTCCATTTAGCACTAAAATCTTTTACGTCCTTTGCACACTGCTCACTTTTCCTCAATTTAGCTTTGACCAAAGCCCAATACCTTTCAATGGGACGGCACTGTGGAACATTGGGTGGATTCATGTCTTTTGGGACAAAGTCGACATTTTTAGCAAAAAGAAAGCTCAACGTCGCATGAGCATAGTGAGCTGAAGCTAAATCTGGCGAAAATAATGTTGAATAATCGTGTTTGTTTAAGAAAGGAATCAACCGTTTTTTTAGGCACTCGTTAGTGTACATTTCTCCGTTAATTGTTCCCGTTGTAATAAACAATGAGCTTCTGTGTCCACATTGGCAAATGGCCTGCCAAACGAGATATTTTGACCCGAATTTTTCCATCCCAATCGATGTTGTTGATTGCGGAAGAATCTCAGCTTCAAACGAGTTGTAAAACTCCGCACCTGGAAGAGTAGTAAAGTCGGCTTTGACATAAGTTTCGTCATCCAAAACCAAGCACGCTTTCTTCTTGCCGATCAACTCGTATAGCTTTCGGGCTCGTGTTTTTATGACTTTTTTTTTGCTTTTCAGTAACTTTTGGTATTTTTTGTTTTTTTCGTGTTTTTAGACTGTTACGTTTTTTAGATCTTTGTGCCATTGTTTGGTTGGTATTACATTTCCGAGCAACATCTCTGGATGACATAGTCCGGTTTTTTACGATGTTACTCACTATTTTCCTGTCCAAATTTGTATCATGTGCTCCACTTTTAGCTCCACTTTTCTGTTTTCGCTTAACTGTCAACGTCTCCAAATACGAGTATCGTTTAATAACAGAATCCACTGTACTGCGTGCAATGTTTAAATTTATTGCGAACAATTTTCGAGCCATTTGTCGATGATCTTTTTACGGCGTTCCTCTTGACTCATATTTTATAAATATTTTAAACCGCACCGAACTACAATCAATAACAAACAGGCAAATTTGGGTACAAAATGGGATTGCAAGTATTAAAATTTACAGATTTTATTCGTTTCAGTCCTTATGTGCGGCGTTATTCCGGCAATAGCGTGTCGAATGTCGGCCTCGAGCTCGTCCAAAGTGGTTGGCTTGTTACCCTAGGCTAAGGACTTGACGTAGCTTCAGAGAAAATAATCGAATGCTGTCAGTTGGTGAACGCTCGCGTGAGATGACCCAGTCGCCAAATTCCTCCTTCACAACTTCGAGCGTAGCGTCGCTTGTTTGGTATGATGTCGAACTTTGACCACATAAAGTCGGTTAATATAGCTTTATACCTATCACCATTGATGGTAACGGTGCCTCCTTCCTCATTTCGAAAGAAATAAGGTCCGTTGATGCCGCCATGCCATAAACCGCACCAAATAGTCAAATCTTTGTGGATTCATTCGCTCCAGTAATCTTGCTTGTTGACATAGCCGCTGAGACGAAAATGGGCCTCGTCCGAGAAGATGATTTTTTGGTCAAAATCCGGAATTTCGGCCAACGTTTCCAGCGCCCAACTGCGTTGTCTATACGGATGTTGGCCCAAATGCAGTCGTAAAATAAGCAGGGCTGACATCTCATTGGCCCCGAATCGATATTTCTGGGCCTTCTTCGATACTGGCCGCCACGGCGGCTATGTTTTCTTCATTTCGCGCCAATCTCCGCCTAGTTGGTGGCTTAAAGTCCAAAAAAGTGTACTCACGCTCAAATTTTTCCACGGCGCGACGAATTGCTTGCACTCGAAGCGTAAAACGATGCTTGATGAAATGGCAAACCTTACTGAATATTTTGACAGCTGGATGTCATTTGTAACTTTGACAGTTGCTGAAATATAAAAATTGGAAAAAATATCATTGCTATCTGCTCACCCTATTATAAGCTTCGTAGTAGAAATTAGTAGCAACAATTTTGAGCACTAGATGACTGCGAGAAGACATTGTCCTGGTTTTCGTGAAGAGAACCATCCTCAATTTAGTAGGGAGGATTGAAAAGCTGCCAGCAGACGGTCGGATAATATGCACAATAATAGAGGAGCGAGGTCTCTTAAGTCCACAAAAAAAAAATCATTCGCCTATTATGGATTAAGTTGCACATTCTTTCAGTGGCCTCTTTCCTATCAAGTTGCATAAAGTCATCACCGACAGCCAGGAATGGCAATTTTTTGGACATCGTTTCGTACAACAGGTTGATATACCATATGTACCTGTATGCCTCTGTTGCAAGGAGGCTTAAATCTATCAAAAATGGTAATAAGGACATTGGCCAGCTACGGTGGATTATTTTACTTATTTTTAGCTCATTTTTTGTTACTTCTGACTTAATGTTCATAAATGCCACCCTGACAGCTTGCTAATTGTTATTGATTATTACTATTATTTTTTTTTTTTAATTTACGAGCGCTCAAGGGTTTCAAGTACCCTTAAAATGCTTGCACACAGCGGGAAGAAAAATCAGGGAGGATTGAAAGAGAGGCACCGGTGAACGTTGGTTTTAAATGTTTGAAGGTTATACTCACTAGGAAGTAGAGAGCTAGGCAGGGCATTCCATAAGCTTAGGAGCGAATCACGATATTTTAGAGTACGTCCAAAAGTGGGTTTGAGGGTATACTGATGAGCATTCATAGCGAGACGGGTGTTACGGTTCAAATTTTGAAGGGGCGGAATGCTACTGGCGATTTCTATGGAGCACTAGTGTTGGAAATAGCGATGAAACAGAGTGAGACACGAGACATTATGTCGGTGTTCGAGGGTGTCCATTGTTTGAGTGAAATTAGTATCACCTATGAGTTTTATCGCACGGTTTTGAATCCTTTTTAGCAGGTGCAGAGATGTGAATGTCAATGTCATGAGCGTAAGTGAGAAGACGTTCAAAGTCTTGACATAGTGTGCCTTTAGGGTTGATTTCCCAGTTGCATATAAATTTTTCAAATACTATAAGAAGTCCCACGATAGCACGTTGCCCTATCTAGAACCATTTTGCATTTCTAGAAATTCTCCATCGACAATAAAACTAGTATGACCCCAATGTGAGCATTTGATCGTACTATTCGTACTATTAGGTTGCTGGTGATCAGTTTAAAATGTTCATGTAATAGGGCTGCATGAAACTAATATGCGATGTTTAAAATGCTTATGCCAATAAACATGGTAGTTGGCATAGGACTTCTTTCTTCATGATTGGATAAACTAAGCTGAGATATTTAGGAAGTATGGCAAATCTTACAGGAAGTCTGTACAAGATAATTCCTTGCAGCTTTGTAGAGCAAAGCATATCCGAGGTGACGGTTCTGATAACCTCCTGGCAGCAGTGGCACTGATTCTCTGACTCAATCCTGGTGGTTCGGGATTTTTTGAGAGCCTTAACTAGAGGTCCAAATCAATAATAGTTCCTCGAAATGTGCAATATTCCGTCTTTCCGTACATACTGCATTCTTTTTGTTTTGATGTGAAGTTCCAGTAAACATAAGTAAAGAATTCTGAAGTTGTTTGGTTTTACTTTTCCTTTTTTACTATTGGGTCTATAACTTAATTCGCGTGGTTTGCTAAGAGATGGCGTATCTTGTATTATTCCATTGGAACATGCGTTGGAAAGCTACTGTCATTGTACGTCATTTCAGTATATGTCATTCATTTGAAGCGTAAACAACAATAATTTTTTTTCACTCAAATATGTCGAACTTTGTGCCTGAAAAAGTGTTTTCGCGGGAAGTTCTTCTTCATTACTTTAATATGAAGAAAAATGCTACCGAAAGTCATCGTATTTTGGTGGAAGTTTATGGTGAACATGCGCTAGCTGAGCGAACGTGCCAAAAGTGGTTTGGACGTTTTAAAAGTGGTGATTTTGGCTTGGAAGACGATGAACGTCCTGGGCAACCAAAAAAGTTTGAAGATGAAGAACCGGAAGCATTACTCTATTGTTTGTTGCCAAACACAAGAAGAGCTCGCAGAATCTTTGGCTGTCACTCAAGCAGCCATTTCAAAACGTTTAAAAGCAGCTGGATATATTCAAAAGCAAGGAAATTGGGTTCCACATGAACTCAAGCCGAGAGACGTCGAAAGGCGGTTTTGCATGTCCGAAATGCTGCTGGAACGCCACAAAAGGAAGTCATTTTTGCATCGGATTGTTACTGGTGATGAAAAATGGATCCATTACGACAACCCCAAGCGCAAAAAATCATATGTGAAACCCGGCCAACCAGTCAAATCAACGGCAAAGCCGAATATCCATGGCGCGAAGGTAATGCTTGTATTTGGTGGGATCAGATGGGTGTGCTGTATTATGAGCTGTTAAAACCGGGTGGAACCATCAATGGACAACGCTACCAAACACAATTAATCCGTTTGAAGAGAGCAGTGGCCGAAAAACGCCCGGAATATGCGACCAGACACGAGGCAATAATTTTCCATCGTGACAATGACAATCGCCCAATGCTAGCGCAGGTGAGACGTTTATGGAGATAAAATTCCGAGGAGTCATTATCACTCTCACAGCAAGCATCGCAGGATGATGTATCACTTATGATTAGAATATTTAGGCACAGTAAGCGTATAGTCTTTTCTGCTGAAGGACTGCAGGAAAGTAGCTGAACCCTTAGAGACATCAGGCATCATTCGTTAGGTCTACTCTCAACCTAGAGAGTATGCTCATGCTCATATAAAGTCAACTGTCAATGGAAGCTCTAACCGAGAGCACAGGTAGTCGTAACGCAGGTACTAAAAAAACTTTCCCCTGAACTTTGCCTAGCAAGTTCGTCGCTAACTTAGTGAATTCAGCCTCCTGACTGCATTGAAAGAAGCCTTGCATTTTCAAACTAGCTGGAAAGTCGTAAGGGGTAAAGCATCTTGCCTACAGATACTTCGGCCCGTCCAGCCAATCATTGCTATCAGATATATCTCCGTTTGGAAAGGAGGAGTGAAATTTCTTCTAGAAAGATACCAGGGTCTATCCTAGTTTTGTTCTTAAGCCATCGGTGATGACTCAACTACATTACTTTTCTGGCCCAAATTCTGGTTTAAATTATTTCTGAGCACAGGGACATTTCTGAGCACACGATTTCGTGTTTTCGCAGGAAGGGGGGAGAAAAAAACTTTAGACCGCGTTAAATCCGTTCAATGACCAATGAAACTCAGATCGATGTTCACCATCTCTTCAAGGCATCATAGGACAATATTTAATGCACCGAAAAATGGATCCTGACAAAAATAATCATTTTACATTGTATATACTCGTATAAGGCTCAAGAACGTGCAGGCTTGAATCGAATTTCTGCATGAAGACGCGCTCTCATGGTACTTCTTCAATCTTGCTGATAGCTCACTGTCCAGTATTCAGAAGGAAAGCACTACATATGGTATATTTTCTAAATCACTTTATTTATTGAAATACAAACCACGAATATCACTGCTTATTTATAGCCAGTTTTAATTGGAGCTCTTTAGTGAAAATTCGGCGGAGAATAACCTTGAACAATGTTGATACTTCGGGCTATCTAATTTGGAATCAAGGTCATTGAACTTGCAATACAAAACAAAAATCGTATTAGTCTTGCTGTATGGAGCTGAGCTGGTTTGAGGTACATGCGAAATGAAAATATATTTTTATTTTATTTTATTTTTCAAAGGACAATACAAATAAATTTGTAAAGTTCGGGATTTTTACGCCGCGCCGGGGTACTATGCCCATGTGGCGTTTTTTTTTGTCAACAGCACGCGATGTACCGAGTACCCAAGTGGTCATCTAGGTACATACCACGCCCAAAACTGCTTGATTTCGGTGATCTAGTGGGAAGAAATGCTTTCAGTGTGGCGGGGCCGTTGCCGAAGGAAAGGAAGGATTTTCACTATATTTAGATCTTGGTCTGTCGGAGTATGGAAGACAAAATTACGATGACTACAGTGACAATGGCGACATCAAGATAATGAAAAACAGTGCTCCAGCCGAAGGGAATCGCACATGTCAGGCATCTTGGTCTAAAAAAATGGAACCAGCGCGATTGATATTGGGCTGAAGTCGTTAGTGAGGGGCCTTAGTTCAATTAGCCCAGAGTTGAAAAATTGGTCATTCACTAAGCTACAAGTGCATAGTGCTGGTATAAGTACGAAAGTCTTTTTTTTTAGAGTTTATAAGCAGGCCTGTGAGTAGTTTTTATTCCTCGAAAGTGCATCATGAATTTTTCCAAATATTGGTCATAGAGAATTTCCCAGAATCAATTTCCATCCAATTACAATGTCTTTTTGCGTGTTAAAGCCCACTACTTACAACTTCCATCGAACGTACTTAGGATTTAATCGATTTTAACTGCTTTGCCTTAATTCGATTATACAGAACGCAACTTTGGACTGACTGCCGCCTGGTTGTTACATCGTAATCGCATGTAAGTTCAGACAAAAAAAAAAGGATATAAAAACGGATTAAATCTGAGTAGTTGTTTTTTTTTTTGGCTGTTGTTCGTAAAAGGTATTCCCTTTCGATGCGTGGGAAATTTGCCAAAAAAACCTACTCACAAGTCAGCCGATCGAAAAGCAATTAGTTTCCGTTCATCTACAGGAAAAATTATGAAATAATCAAGAAAATCGATTTTCATGAAGTGCCAAATCATGTTGAGAGGTCTATGACATTTCGCGATTGAGTTTCGTGCAGCACGCACTGTTACACTGAAACACTGAAACACTGAAACACATTCGTCATTACTAAAGGAAGCATTCCACTCAATTTTTCTTTCTCCATCAAAAAATAACTTAATTTTGTGTCGATGATTTCGGTTATAGGTTAGTTCAAAATTATTTCCATCTGTCATGCATTACAAGTCAATTGTATGTGAATTTTAGTCAAGGTTATGGACGCTAATCCCGCCTGATTGGTTACAGGACTTAAGAGTTGCAAGACTTTCCATAGAACAGGTTGAAGTAACCTCTTTTCCCATCAAAAATTCCTAAGCGACAAGAACTTCCAGCTCGAAATGAAATGTTAAAGGTGTTCAGATATTTAACAAGTGTCACTTTTCTAAATCTCAAGTTAAAGCCCGACGTCATTTACAGATACTCTGCCTTTTTCATGTTTTCATTGACCCTTTTCACAATTAGGTTTGGGAGGACTTGTCTGGATGTTGTGGGAAAGAATGTGCTTTCTCCAAAATGTAAATCTGTACATACGAGTATACTTATCTACATATGTAGAAGTGTATCAGCATATACCATACTCGTAAGATAGACCATCGTTAAGGGAGGAAAGAAAACATTCAACTTCAATATCCTGTTCATAGTGTGTTTTTGTTTCTTATTTTCAGGAAGAGTCTTAAAGTAGTCTTTATTAAAGCATCGATTTTGTGGATTTTTCTCTTAAAAGATGGGACCATTCACAACCACTGAATTTTCGGATAATTAATTTTTATATAAGCCTGATATACTCGAATTTAGGTCAGGGATAGATATGCCTGATATATGGTGAGGAGGAGTCACTCTCCTTCAACATTTCGAATGTCCTTTGCTTTTTCTTTATCTAATTGTTCATATTTAATCCACCTAGCCATATCTTCGTTGCAACTGAGTCCCTTTTGGGGTTGGTTAGATTTGTTGTAGCTTAGAACCTTTCAGGTTCCGTTCTGATTTGGGTTACCTTTTTAGTGAGGCCAGGATTTTTCTTAAGTTTTTGCGTTAGTGTAATCGAATTATTTTTCTTTTAGCACTTTTGTTTTTGTAGAACCTCGACCTGAACTTGATCCTCTATTCCTTTTTAAGACCGGATTTTTCGACGACGTCTGAAGATTGTCCCCTATCGGTATTCTTAATATGGAGACTTCCGCGAATATGCGTACTTCTTTTGATCATTTTTCTTTTATACGAGGGTTGTCTAAAAAGTCTCCGACCGAACGACCGAACAATGATACAAGACATTTTTTCTCAAATTTTTTTTTATTTTTCTACATAGTCTCCTTATAACTCTACACACTTCTCTCAGCGATACTCCCATCTCTCTAACCCGTCCAAATAGTACTTGGCGTTTTTCTCTGCAAAATAATTATTCACGAAGCTGATTGCCTCCTCATTTGACGAAAATCTCTGTCCTCCGAGTGCAGTTTTTAAATGAGGGAACAAAAAGAAGTCCCTTGGGGCTAGATCTGGTGAATAAGGCGGATGGTCAAGCAGTTCAAACCGTAATTTATGGATTTTCGCCATGGCAACCGCTGAGGTGTGAGACAACGCGTTGTCTTGGTGAAACAGGATTTTTTTTTCGGCAAACGTGACCGTTTTTCCACAATTTCTGCCTTCAGCTTGGCAAGTAATGATGCGTAGTATGCTCCTGTAAAGGTTTTTCCTTTTTGAAGATAATCGATTAAGATAACTCCTTTACTATCCCAAAAAAAAGTCGCCATCACTTTCCCAGCGGAAAAAACAGTTTTTGCCTTTTTTGGAGGTGGGTCACCTTTGCAGTTCACTGTTTTGACTGAATTTTTGTTTCGGGCGTATAATGGTGTATCCAAGTTTCTTCTACAGTAATTAATCGGCGCCAAAACTCGGATTTATTACACCTAAACTGCGCCAACAGAGCGTTGGAAATGTTCTTTCGAACACGTTTTTGGTATAACGTAAGCAAACGCGGCACCGAACGCGCGGATCGCTTACTCATGCCTAAATGTTTATTTAATATGTAACAAACACGTTTTTTGTACGTTTCCATAACCTCTACTATTTCTCTCACTTTAATTTGGCGGTCGTCTAACACCATTTGGTGAACTTTAGCAATGTTATCGTCAGTGGTTGCAGTTTTTGGACGTCCCGAACGTTCATCATCTCCCAAGCCCTTACGCCGACGGTCACGTTTAAATTCAGCTGCCCAAAATTTGACTGTGGTAAATGATGGTGCAGAGTCCTCATACACAGAGTCCAACTCATTTTTCATTTGCGTAGGCGTATTGCCTTTCAAAAACAGCTCGATACTCAATTTTTTTCCATTTTCACAAAAAACACTCACATCAACTCACTCAAACGACTGTCAACTAAAAACTGCCCGTCCAAAATGACTGCAACTTCGGGAAGTAACTGTCAAAAGATATACAACTAGCATTCACTAGCTTTTATTGACGAGTACCGCTATCTTGACGTTGCGATCGGAAACTTTTCAGACAACCCTCGTATGTACTTCCCGTACATTGCCCAACACTGGGACACATCTTTAAAGCCAGAAGAACGACTGTGGTCATCAACAATCCTTAGAATGTGAGAAGCATTTTTGCGCCATAAAACGTCATACAGGGGACCTTAAGTACTCGTAACATAGTTATTGTAAGTTGGTGGCATAATACGTTACGATGACTTCATCTAAATAGATGTAAAGAGCTGGGTCTGCAGTTTCGATAAAACCGCTATGCTAATATTTGGACTTAGTTCGGCTGTTTTGGAATATGTTATCCGCCAGCGCCTTTGTGCAATTGTTATGATTAATTTAAGGTACCATCAGGAAGGCGTCATCATCAACGTAAAGAAGAGAAGCCATTCCGGATGCGTCAAATAGCTAGATTCACGTCCCTTGAAAATGTTGTGGTCCGAAAATCTTTCATAGAACAGGCTCATAATACAAACTTGCACAACAATAAAAGACCACTGACTTTGTATACTGCCTTGTTCTACTCCAAATTTAACTTCAAATTCTTCGGTCAGTCCTGCTGCGCATTTAGCCTTCGTTCTAACGACAACTTACATATCGCATATTATTCTTATATACAGTCTCGGGTACATTTTAAGTTGCTTTACTTTACTTTATTTTATGTAGCACAAATTTGTTATACATGTTTTGTAACTACTGCACAATTTACAGAGATTTGGTGTGTTACCTTACTACTGATAATTAAATAAAATCTACAAGAAAAACCTTCACAAGAATAATAACAATAAATGTTATAATTAAGGCAGAGAGAAGGGGAAGCGTTTTAGAAGAACAAATGGGATAAATGGTAGAGCATTCAAATACGAATTATTAACAGAAAGCAAGTAGTAAATAATAAATAATAATTAATCAGTAATATCAAATAATTGGTTACTAGCAAATATATAGTTAATAATTAATTAAATTAGAATAAATAAACAAATAAACAAATAAATAAATACATAATAAATAATAAATAATAAGTAATTAACAATAATTAATAAATAACAAAAGGAAAATAAATAAGCAATTCATCAAAATAACAAATAATAAATAAATATCCACGGGTGACAAAAATTAAAGATAAAATATACGAGTAAATAATAACTATGGAAATTTAACATGATGAACAGTAAAAGAAAGCGTTAACTTCCTGATCTGATCTGATCAATAGCGGTAAAGTTCTAAACTAACTGGTGATTTTCACTAACTAGGAAATCAAAGGATTGTTTGACATACTGTATCTTAAGTTGTACTGGTTTAATAGTTTGTGACTTCTTGGGGAATCTATTTTGGCTTTTAGATGTAATCGCTCTGTAGATAAATGCATTCAGAATCATTTTTAATACCTTGTTCTGGCTTCTCTGCAGCTTCAGGATATGGCTTTTGGCACATTTACCCCAAACAGGTGAACCATAGAAGAGAATGGCTTGAAATATTGATTTGAAAATAATTATTTTATTTTCATTGTTCATTTTAGATTTGCGGTTAATGAAGGGGTAGAGAATTTTGACTGTCAAATTCATTTTATTTACTACTTCTTTGAAATGTTGTCCAAACGTGAGAGATTTGTCAAGATATACTCCAAGATATTTAGCACTCGTTTTCCACTCGGCTTGTACCCCACAGATGGTAGGGTTATTGCTTGGTAAGAAGCAAGGCTTTTCTAGTGAAAAAGACAGCTTGTGTCTTGGCAGCATTTATTTTAAGCTTCCAGTCATCACAGTACTGGACGATTGAGTCTAAAGCGGGCTGCAATCTGTTTTCAATATTGAAAGCAAACGCGTCCGTTGAAAAGATGCAAGTATCATCAGCAAAGATAGCTGACTCAACATAAGGACACCGGGGAAAATCAGAGGTGTATATATTGTACAGGAGAGGACCTAGGACTGAGCCTTGTGGGACTCCAGCGCTTATTAAAGTAGAGTCGGAATAACAATTATTTATAAGCTTCGTCTTGACAAGAATGATTGTATGATTCGAATCAGGTGGACCGGAAAATCAAAAATATATAGTTTGTGTAAGAGCCCTTCATGCCACACCATATCATTGTCGGAAAGACAATACCCGTGCTCATACCCGCATTAAATTTATCTTTTATGTGTTTGGTAATTCGATGAATTTGGTTAACTGAACTATGATGAGGTTTGAACCCAAACTGTTCGGCGGGGAGGATATTATTTGTGTTTAAGTGTGTCATGAGTTCCATTTTAATTATTTTTTCGAAGCACTTACTTATAGCTACTCAGTGCTATAAGTCTGTAATTGCAAGGCAGACTAGGATCTTTACCCGGCTTCAAAATAGATATGATCTTGGCTAATTTCCACGCATTAGGAAAATAGCCAATTTTAATGCAACTATTAAACAGCAGTAGAATAAATTTTATACTAGCTTTAGGTAGATGCTTCAGGTAGAGGTTACGAATTCCATCTATTCGTGTAGATTTGAATGGCTTGAGCGAATGAAGAATGAACTCCAGATCATCTAGTTCTGTACAGTTGTTTGGAATAGTTGGTTAGCGAGAATAAATAGTATTCACTGATTGCGAAACTGCATTAGTTAAGTTGCGGGAAGTAGTTGCATGGTTAGCAAAAAAGTTTTGGGCTAATGCTTCTGCTTTTTCTGCTCCTGCAAATAAAATAGAGGATCCTACTTTAAGAGCTGGAATATGGACATTTTTCTTTTTAATAATTTTAATCATATTCCAGAAGGGTTTACCATTCTTTTCAAGCCTTTTGAAGCTTGCAATTCCATGATTTATTCCTAAATTGCATGATCAAGTCTTTAATAATTTTAGTTAATATTTTAACTAGTGACAAGTAAAATTGATGTCGAGTTGTGATCCACAATTTTCTAAATTTGTTTCTACATATAATAACATTTACTATATTTTGCGGAAGAAAATTTTCTACGTTATAACGTTTAATTTTTTTGGGAGCACTTTGCTCGACACTACCCAATAAAGCTGATGTTAGAAATCTTAGTTTTTCGTCGATAACCGACTAATTTATGTTTTCAAAATCTAAAGGTTCGCTTGAGCTCAATTGTAATTTAATACGAGTAAGTCTTTGGTACTTTTTCCAGTCAGCGTTCTTAAAGTCTAAAATTTGGTTCTTACTTACCACTGGTGAAAAAGTATACACTACGCTTAACTGATAAATGGTCATAGCTAAGCTCATTTATTACCATTGGTTGGCTGATATGTTCAGGATAATTGGTAAGAAACAGATTTAATGTGGATGGGCTTGAACGGCTGTTTGTTGGAATGTAAGTAGGGTGAGGAAGGTACAGAATTTCTACCGGGTGTCCTGCACTTATGTTTTGAAGAATATTACCCCAAGCATTTGCTCGCAAGCAGCCCCAATTTCGGTGTCTACAATTACGATCGCCTCCAATTATAAATGAACTATTTTAACTTATAAGCTTTTTAAAATCACTTTGCAGAAGCGAACGTTTTCTGCGCGATGCAGACCTGCCGGGAAAGTAAACAGCGAATATGTTTATTGATCGACCATTTAAAAGATATATCTTAATTCCAACGTTTTCTATTAATTTCGTATTTATAATAGGTAGAAGCTCATTCTTCAATGTTCTTCGCACGACTAAGGCAGTACCACTACCCCTTCTCTTATCTCTATCGTAACGATAACATTTGTTTCAGAAACTAAGCCTATGTCTATATTATATTTTCTAAGAAAGGCAAACAATTCAAGAGACTTATCTCGAATGCTTCTAGCATTCCAACAAATTACATTTAAATTAGTACACATTATTTAATACTTTTATATAAATACTTAACGGCCAATTGTTCAATAGTACAAAATTGCTCAGCTTTAGTATTACAGCGCGATAGAAGTGTAATCATCTCGGTGGTAAGAGAATTTATTTCATCCAAAGAGAAAAGTGCATTGGACTCGCCTGATGTCACTATGGTGTTGTTGTTTTTGGACCAAACACTGCTGTTGCTCATGGGTGCTGCAGTGCAAGAGTCCACAGATGTCTGTTAACTACGTACGCTATTCTTGCTCTGGAATCGCTGTTGATTAAGAGGAGGGAAGTCAATGAGATTGGGCTCGTATGTAATTTTTTCTACTTACACAAACTGGGTCCGTTGATTTATGAGTGCCGTTGCAGTTTGCACACTTAAATTTGTTGGAGTTGCACATGTTGGTTGCGTGTGGCACGGAACAGGTTGCGCAATGAGTCTTGATATGGCAATTCTTTTCTCCATGCCCAAACATCTGGCATGTTGGATTAAACGATTCTTCTGTCTCCGTGCAAAATTCCATTTGACTTGAGTCTTTAAGAGCGATCGAACATTTTGTTTGAGGTCAGTTAGTCTCACAGAACCATTTTCTAGAGAAACCAAATAAAACACATCCAAAAATTTATCGTGTTTCTTTTTAATCATCTTAACGTCAATACATTTGAGATCGAGGGTGATTAGTTCTTTTCTGAGTTCATTAAGATTACTTTCAAGGATTGCCACTTTTTGAGTTTAAGCAAAGAACAAACCCTTTAATGGATGTCCGCACTATCACTAATAATTTTAATTCCAATTGATATTTTTTCAATATTGGGTCTACAAGTAAGTTTCCAGCGTTTTTTTTCCAAAATTTGAAGTTTTATTATGAAAACATAGTTACAATGCTTTATTCAAAGTATCGTCCATCGGAAGCTACAACTTTCCCCCATCTTTCTGGCAATTTATGAATTCCGGACCAAAAAAATTTCTCGTCTTTCGAGCCCAAGAACGTATCGAGCCAATTTTTGATTTCCTCTACTGAGCTGAAGCGTATTCCCGTAAGAGCGTTCTGCATCGAACGAAACAAGTGGTAGTCAGATGTTGCCAAGTCTGGACTGTAAGGCGGGTGAGGCAGAATTTCCCATCCACTATTTTCCAAATAGTTTTTCACCGAAACCGCAACATGTGGCCGAGCGTTGTCGTGATGAAAAATGACGGACTCATGCCTGGTCTCGTATTCTGGCCGTTTTTCTTTTAATACCCGCTTCAAACGAATTAGTTGAGTTCGATGGTTTCACCACTCGGAAGCAGTTCGTAGTATACGACACCCTTTTGATCCCACTATATGCAGAGCATGACCTTATTCACGTGAATATTTCGTTTCGGCGTCGATTGGGCGGGCTCGCCGGGCTTTGTGTACGATTTTCTGCGTTTAGGATTATCATAATAAATCCATTTCTCATCACCAGTGACAATACTATGCAAAAATGATTTATTTTTATACCGCTGCAGTAACATTTCGGACATGCAAAATCGCTGTTCGACGTCACTTGGATTCAATTCGTACGGCACCCAGTTTCCAACCTTTTGAATGAATCCCAGTGCTTTTAGGCGCAGGGAAACGGCTTGTTGCGTGACGCCCAATGATGCAGCAAGTTCTTCTTGAATCTGACACGGATCCTCATCCAGTAAAGCGTCCAATTCCTCGTCTTCAAAACTTTTCGGCTTTCCGGGGCGATCTTTGTCTTCAACTCCAAAATTACCACTTTTGAACCGTTTGAACCACTCGCGGCACGTCGATTCACAAATACATTCCGCCCCATAAGTTTCCGAAAGCAAACGATAGGCCTCAGCCGCACTTTTCTTCATATTAAAGAATAAAAGCAGCGCTTCCCGCAAATGACGTTTACGAGTATTTGGCTGGAAACTTGCCATGATTTTGCTCGAAAAAATCTACGACACCGATAGAACTGCTCAAATATAACTTTAGCTTTTTTTGTGAAGTTTGTGTGATGACTTCATCTTCGAATTCAGCATCGTTATCAGGGTCCGATAAGCACTCAAATGTCGATTTGTATCCTAAAAAGACGCTTTGAGTCCATGGAGTTTAATACTCGTAATATTGCGTCGTTCCTACATCTCGATATTCACAAGGGGACTTGGAGAACTTCTGATCAATCAACCGTCAACTAAACTGAGATTCGGAGGTTTTACCAAAATGTAAATAAAATATGAAACTGATCCAAACCCCGAACCGGGATGAACAAGGTAACATGGTAGTACTCGTAGAGTCGTAGTCGATGCTGAGAATTTGGAAAGAGCATTTCTGTAGACTGTATAACGGCGATAACGAACCAAATACCGCTATCAGACAGAGTGAACCGGATGAAGTGAAGATAGCCATATCTAAGCTTAACACAAGTCCAATGAAGCGGTCTGACTGCCGAGCTCTTCTAAGCGGCAGGCCATGACTTGGTAAGGAGCATACACTAACTTATTTGTAAAATACTGGACGATAGTAAGCCCGATGAATGGAAGCTGACGTTCCATTCATCGGGCTTCTCAAAAAAGGAGACCCTCTGAACTGCGCCAACTACAAAGGTATCACTCTTATTAAAATTGCCTACAATCAATGTTAAGCAAAAGGTAATCAGATTGATGATTAAAGATTAAAGAATAACCGCAAGAATTATGAAAACTAAAAGAGCGCATACTTGAACACTTAATCATCTTTATCTTTTATTTATTTTAGGTATAATTATTTTATGGAAAATATTGTTAATTGCTGATATTAGAATATTTTTACGACGTGTGGTTTAAATTAGATTTCAATAGTACCCTCTTCTTAAACATTTCATCTCAGAGTCTATGCGACTTTGGTGAATTTTTCATTGTTGCATATGAAAAAAGTCTTTCAACGGGACCAGAGGACGGTAGAGGCGTATTATATTTCCTAAAAAGAGTTTTAATCTCGTGATATCTATTTAGGATGGAAACATCTTCATCTTAATCTGCTAAATAATGAGAAATAATGGCATCTGCTTTTGATCGTTGAACCTGGCATATATGTATGTCCTGTTGAATCAGTCTCTGTAGATTCAGTATCAAATTCAAAATAGCTGTCTTCATATCTTGTACGAGGTGTTTCTTGAAAAGTTCCAGTTGCCTCATGGACTTTTTTGATCTCAGCTCCTTTGAAAACTGATTTGATTCTGGAATGGTGTTCTAAGTTTATACACGTCATCCATTTGTCCTTGAACCTTTGATAAAACATTGGAGCAACTGCTGCATTTTGAGCTACCTTCGAAGAAATGTCAAAGAATTCAGAAAATCGCAATTCCACGTTTTCTAAATAATTCTCTGCCAGCGTTTGGCAAAAAAACAAGTGATTCTCTGTTGAGCTTTTGCAATTTTTTTTCCACAGAGATACTAAACATGGCAATAAAACACTATAAAGCATATCCTGTTCGCTTTGTAATATGTCCAGGGCCTCTGCTAATGGTTTTGAACAGCGCAACTATTCATTTATGTATTGAAAATCATTGGTACGTAAAACATTCGTCAGTCTCAGTGCCACGTGCAACTGTACACTCTTATCCTGTAGAATTTTTTTTAGTCCATCATAAAGGCTATTCCATCTAGTGATTCCCGGTTTGGAAAGGGTATGCCCAACAATTCTATGTATTATTTCAGCTGATTTAGGGCGTCTGGCACATTTCCATAAATTGTTGAATTTTTTAATAATTTGGTCGTCAATATCGTCAACAGTTGTTCCGGTCCGTAGTGGCACAGAGATTGAGCTTGTGAGCAGAACATCTTATTGTAAATGTACGGGCAATTCTAGGTTTGTTGACTGATGAAAAATATGCTCGGTAGTAAAGTTTTCGGTAATGCTATCACTATAACTTTTAGTACCCATATGTATGCCAAATTCTTTAAACGCTTTGACGAAACTACTGCCATTATCAGTGACCTTGGCTAGTACTTTTTGTGAGTTTAGAGCAAATTTAGCATGTATTGCTTCAACTGAAGGAGCTATTCGGTCATAGCTGTGCGTCCCTGAAAGTCTTCGGCACGCCAACGTTTTAGATATCCATTCGAGGTTTGAGCCTAGTCAATGTGCCGTAATGCCAAAAAAACTTCGAGTTTTTCCCGACCAAATATCAGCAGTTGTGCAGACTTTCTTTACATCATTCAATTCACTCTTGATGTTTGTAATTTCCTTCATATAATAGTCCTCGATCAAGCGTCCCAAAGTTCTTCTGCTGACAATATTGAGTCCTTTTGTAGAGATATTCAAATTGTCAAAGATTTTCTTAAAAAATGAGTCATCTATGGCTTGGCAAGGAATCATGGAATTAATAAAAAATTTCAAAATATTTTCATTAAATTGCTCTTGTGAAACCGTCCGCTTAAATAGTTGATCGCTTATTTCTGACCGACGAAAGTTAGATGTTCTCAAATTTTGTTTGTTTTTTTTTTATATTTTTCAAGTAACTCTGATACTCTTTGTATATATCTTCTCCGTGCCTTCGTTTGAGATGAGTAACAAAATTTGATGTTGAATTGTTAAAACCGCTTATTTTCACTTCTTTTGGTCGACAAGAATACCACCTTGATCAATTGTATTCCCGGAATACAAGTTCATTCATCTAAATCTATTTTGCCCCCTTCAAAGTAATCCCATCGACTGCAACACACTTATACCAGCGCTTGATCCAATCCTCGAAACATTTTTTATATTCATGGTGCAAAATCCCCGAGTTTTCTGCCCACAATTCTGGTCTCTTCCGGTGAATTGCTTCACGCAAACGTCTCATAACGCCTAAATAATACTCTTTATTTACTGTCGGGTCTTCTGGCAAAATTCATGATGCACTACACCGTTGTAATCAATGAAAACCGAAAGCATTGCCTTCCTTTTTGACTGAAAACGACGTGCTTTTTGTGGTCTTGGCTCATTTTGTGAACGCCATTCACTTGCCTGATGTCTGGATTGCATGTTGTACTCATAAACCCACGTTTCGTCTCCAGTAATGATCCTTTTGATGAATGTGGGATCGGATTCAGCCTCGCAAATCATCTCTTTTGCGACGACCACACGGTCTCTTTTTTGCATGAAATTGAGGTCTTTTGGCACCAACTTTGCTGCTACACGACGGAAACCTAAAACATTAACCAAAATGTCTTGGACGGGCCCATAGGCAATGTTCAAGTCCTCCGTTATCTCTCTGATGGTTATTTTGCGGTTATTGACGAACATTTCTTTTACTCGTACTTCATCAATGTTTTCTTCGGTTTTTGATGTGGATGGTCTGTCACTGCGTTCATCATCTTCGATTGACTCACGACCACTTTTGAACCGCTGGTTTCGAGATGCCACTGGTAAACGACCGTTTTCTTTAGAGAATCGTTGCCGAAACACTTTTCCAATTCCAACATTTCCAACGTTCGCGCACCATTAAATCCATTTTTTACGCAAAATTCAATTCTAAAATTGTAAAAAATCGCCAACACTCACAGGGATAGATGTAGTCTTGGCTACGTAACTTTGGCAAATGTCAAGCTATGACGCTAAGATTTAGAGGGAATGTCAACAACAGATTTACCAACTTAATGAAAAAAAAACAGAACTCAAATCGGAACAATGGGAGCTGGGAATTCCGGTGGTATACATATAAAAAACTTGCCGTCTGCTACTCTTTCTTCTTCATTCTGCACAATTTCCAATTCAGCAGAACTATAGACAATGAGAGAAAAGAACTTGACGCCATTTCACACGAGATACTAATCAAACTTAAAAACAAAAATGCACTTCTTTGGTAACGATAAAAAATGACGTTCGTCTCCTTCCGACGCTTGCTCACGTATAACGTCACCACGGCCGGGCATTTTAGAAGTAAACAAGCTTATTTACTGTTATAATTAATTTTGTAGAAAACTGTAACGGTAAAACGTAAAGCACGTGTCGTTTACCACCAAAATTGTCACCCAATGGCTTTTTTACAAGTGATTTATTAAAGGAATGAATGTAAGTTAACGAGAATGATATTCACACACATGACGTCGTCAAAACAACACATTCGCTCCCACGAAATGCATCACATCTTGCATTGCAGCAAACAACGGATTCAATTCCCATAGGACACAAATGCTCCTGTTTCACCTGTGGCAAAAGACGTACATGAGTGAGTCCGCGGACGCAGATGAGACGCATCAATAGTATTTAAGCTTATGAAAATTTATGTGTTTGAGAGTTGTGATTTGATGAATTGAATAAGTAAAATTAATTAATAATTTAATTGAATTAAATATAATTTTGATTTCTAACTACTGTAATCAAAATTGAAGATTACATGTGAAATCTTCGTTAAAAGTAATCCTGGCTATTTTAATCTGATTAAAAGTAATTATGATTACATTTAATCGGATTATTAATCTGATTACAAAAGTAGTTGATTACGCCCATCTCTGCCTACAATATCCTATCCGCCGTATTGTGTGAACACCTGAAGCCGTACGTCAACAACCTGTTTGGTACATATCAGTGTGGGTTCAGGCCAGGACAGGCCACCATCGACCAAATATTGCCACTACGGCAGATCTTGGGAAAACCCATGAACTCCAAATTGATACACACCGCGTATTCATCGATTCTAAGGCCTCGTATGACAGCATCTATAGAAACGAGCTACTCGTATACATAGCAATGTCTATTTTTGGCAACCCTGCCAAACTAGTCCATTTGTGCAGGAGGACGATGGAGAATGCACGCTGCTCCTTCAAGGTCGGTAAAGAACTCGCCGAGACCTTTGATGTCAAAAAAGGCGATGTGATTTTTTTAACACCATTCTTCAAAGAATAGTACAAAACTATCGTGCCTCTTGTCACAATCTTTCAAAAGTCCATCTAATTACTCACATACACCGATGATATTGACATAATTGGAAGAAAGTATTGTGGCGTAAGCGGTGAAGATGGGTCAATGGAGCAAATTATCACAGTCCCTTAGATCAATGAACTTATGAAATTTGTTTCTAATACAACTAAAGAATTGGCTATACAGTATTGTATTTAACGATCTAGAAATTCCTCTGAGTGTCTAAACCTAGCTAATTTACATTTAGCTGTTTGGTGAATCATTGAAGTTTTTATTTTCATTTGAATTTTTTCTTTTTTTCATGACTTCTATTTCTTACTTCTGTATATTTTTATTTTCCCATGTTTTTCTTGATTTTTCTTCGCGTGAATTCCTTAATTCAATGAATTTTGTTTTTTCCTTAAACTAAAATATTATAATACATTAGCTACCCTAACTATTTTTGAAGTAAAAAGCTCACAAAAGCTCACATTTGTGAAGTAGCACCCAATACTATTTTTATTTTAAAATACTGATTGTCACTAATTATTTCTCAGTCTTTTTATCATTGGATTTTGTATATTTAGCCTAAGATAATTCTGTTATATTTGAGAAATAAATTAGAGAAAAAAAAATGATACACCAATCACCAACGTCTCGGACAAATCGTCACCTTCGACAGATATAACTTTGGGATAGTTAAGGACTTTGTCTACCTAGGCTCTGCTATCAGTTCAGACATCAACGCTGAGATCAAACAATGAATAACTCTTGCCAATCGCTGCTTTTTCGGGTTAAGAAGGCAATTGGCTAGCAAAGCCCTCTCTCGAACAACAAAAGTGACCCCATATAATACCTTAATAATCCCAGTCCTGCTCTATGGCGCAAAGGCAAAGACGTAATCAAAAATGGATGACGGTGCTCTTGGCTGCTCTGAAGGGAAAATTCTTTAGGTTTTTTTGGGTTCCGGTTGCATAGACAGTGAGTGAAGGTCCAACGACTGAAATGGCTGGGTCATGTAAAGCGGATGAACCCCAATGCTTCGGTCAGAAAAATGTTCGAATCCGCCCCCGTGAGGCAGCGCAATAGAGGAAGACTGCAACTCAGGTGGTGTACACAAGTGGAAGGGGACCTCAAAAATCTTGGCGTGCGAAACTGGAGGCAGCTGGCTAAAGATCGAGCTGGCTGGAGACGCTTGTTGGATAAGGCCCAATTTCACCCCGGACTGTAACGCCACCTTAAGCAAGTAAGTGAGCGACATCAGTTATTATTACCAATCGGTGATGTTGCATTTTTCCGTGCTACCCTTATTTATTTGGTCCTATAGTTCGGGATGAACCTGGGCCTCAATTAACAAGCCTCTCCAGTTAGTCCAGTCGTTAGCTAACTGCCTCCAGTTACGTACTCCAAGTCGGTTGAGGTCAGCTTCTACTTGTGGAGAAGTGATGTCTTCGTCTCAGGCGACTGATGCGCAGTTTCCTGATAAGGAAAAAGAAAGCTCCCACTCCACCGAATAGGCATCCGACTATCATTCTATAGAACTAAATCGACAACCGTTTAGTTTCCATATTTCCGTTTTTCACACATGCTTCAGAGGGAAGGTGATCTGGCCCGACTGCATGACCCCGATTCAATCATGTTACTGCTTCGCTAATTTTGGTTTTTGCAAAGTCTACGGTTTTCTCTTTATGCGCCATAGCTGAGGGAATAACTCTGAGGGTGAAATCTTCGGCAATTAACTCTTTAAGTACTCCTTCTATCTATTGCAATACTTGCTGTAACCCGATATCAGGTGTTCCTATTCGTCTTCAATATATTTCGACAGTGGAATCTCTTCCGAATTTTTTCTTCGGTGTGCCACAATATTAAAAAACTACGAGTATCTCGCTTGCCTGTGCTTCCACCTTGCACTTGCTCTATTACTTCTAGCCAATTTAAGGGTTGTAATGGTACTTCCTTTTACTCGCGATATAATCCAGCTACTGTTACACATATGTACGAGCTACAGCTTTCTTCGCTTCTTTTTTCGAAGTCTGCAGCATAATTCAAGAAGCATTATGTCGCTATTTGCACTGTACTTAGTCCACGCTTGACAGGTTTGCCTTTTGTTTCCTAATGCCATTTTTGACTCATCGTTTCACCTCCACGTTTCTTTATTTTCATGGAGGTGCCTTTTTGAAATACCGAGCGTAGCTTGTGTGCTTGCTCTTCCTCTTTACTTATGCCCGTTTTGCAAACTGTTGGCCTCTTTCCTAATCTAAGTTGAGGCACTTTATTTCCTCGACGGATGCCGGTTTTCGTGGGCTTTTCTCTGATTTCTTCACGAAAACTAGGGCCGTTCGCATTAGATCACTTTAGAATGCTTTATTCTCTATCTGGTGTTATTCTAGCGTAGACGGTAATTTGCCTAAGCTTGATGCCCACCGCTGAACTTCCGGTTCATGGTCTTCTTATTTGCGGTTCGATTTGTCCAATTGCTCTTGCCCTACACCGATAAAATGCCAGAATCGCCCTAAAATGTAAATTTTTACTGGTTACTTGCGCTCACAATATTCCAAGTTTGGTGTTCAATTGCCAGTTTCAGCTTAATCGGTCTCTTATTTTTGAGTCTTATCGTGGTGTTGAGCTATCAAGATCATAGCTACACCCTAATTCTGTTTCATCCCGTAATAACACGTATTGTACGCTTTGGTATGTAAGTTGAATACTGTGTAAGACTCTGTATATTTCAATTCGCCACTTTTACGAGTATAATGTTTTAATCGATTTAATGTTGCCGTAATACGTTTTCTTGTTTGAAACTTTTTGTCGTCATTATGCCGACGCGACGTATGTAATTCAGTGGGGTAGTGTATTCATAGACGTTCACTTGATGGTCTACTTTCGTGCTGTTCTTCTTTCATCAGTGTGGCGCTGTTTCAGAACCTAGAATCCGATTCTAGTTTCTTACTCAGTTTTAGCTATTTTGGATTGGAAATATTCGTAGGCCGGAAGCTATGCTGAAGATCGATCAAGAAACCAATGGTTGCCCTGTGATATTTTAAAGAGGTGGTGGGCACCTCATGCCGTATTATATATTGGCTATACACTTTGGTGGTAAGAGCGATTATTTTATTAGGAGTAAAATACGGCCTAGGACATTTATCATTTAAATCAGCTTTCAAAAATTGATTTTAATGTAGAAGGGCTTCAAGCATTTGATCACTTGATATAAGATTAACCTGGTTTTGCTACAAGTTGGACACATCCAGCATCTTTCCTGTTGCAAGTCGGTTAAACCAGAATTTTTAAAACTTTTCTTACCAACTTTTCTTAGCTTAAATCTCAAAACACAACACAGGCAGTTGGAAAGCCTCCTGATATTTCTGTCGTTTAAATGGATATTTTTGATGTTTTTGTTCAATGGCTGTTTTAGCCTATGTTTCAGTACGTTAAGTAATGCTCCTTTTCCCGCTCTTTTAAGTAGCCTGTTGAGATAAGATT
This sequence comes from Volucella zonaria, assembly GCA_963966105.1. Classification (NCBI taxonomy): domain Eukaryota; kingdom Metazoa; phylum Arthropoda; class Insecta; order Diptera; family Syrphidae; genus Volucella; species Volucella zonaria. The sequence goes on from OZ014532.1 coordinate 118,411,526, forward strand.
TAGAAATACCGTAGAAAGTTTCGGCCCTTATGGACCTTCCTGTGAGCTGGTATACATCAAAATCTGACCTTGTTGAGCTGGTTTCTGGAAGATTTTGGAACGGTCTGCTTTAGAGCTCATACGTAAAGAAGATACAATATATTTGCAAAATAAATCGATTGCTGGATACCTTGGATACCCGAAGTAAGAGTTTATTCTGAATTTCCGTGCAACAAGCTCTTATTGGTTCTTTGAACCGTGACATGCAAATCTTTGAGCACGTTTGTGTTTCATGACCCTTGTTTTCAACTAATTAATTGGTTCGCCATCTTACATTAGAATGGGTGGTGATAAGGCTAACTTTCATGGATAAACCATTCTGATTAAATTATATTCCGTGTTGTCAAAAGTTGTCTCAGACGACGATCTTTTCTGATTTGAAGGTCTATTCTATGAGTATTTGGCTGTCTAAATGGTTACCTTCTGTGATATTCTATTGCGTTATGTATACTCGGGAATTAAGTAGAGGAACCATGTTTACCTAAACACGGTCACATCAAACCACACAGCAAATTTGAATAAATAAGCCTTTTCTGGAAACTATATCGGTTGAGCCTCCAGCCACGTTACTTCAGAACATAAAAAAAGGGTAAAGTGAGGCTGATGATTTCAGTCAGAGTTTGCTTTGTATCGTAGGACGATATGGTGAAGCCAAAGCCTTCATATTGTCTGAAAACTAAATTTTGTGCTACACAATTGAAGACACATGTTCGGCGTCAAAGTTTAAACGGGTGAAGGTTTTTTACATGATTCCTGCGCAATAAACCTTTAGCCCAGGAATGTTGTTAATACGGAGGTCCTCAAAACTAACTACTAACTTGATTAAGCTATGTAATTGAAAAATTCCGGGAAATAATGAGTTAACAGAGAATTTGAAATTTTTCAGATGGAGTTTTTGAACAAGACGAAAGTTAGAATATAGAGCTGCGTCTATAACTAACTAGGCTTAGCAGAGGATTTACTTGCCAGAGTAATTTTTTTATGCACATTTCTGACTCTTTATGATCCTAGGTAGATCAAGCCCTTTTAAATAAGCTAAATGGCTTGAGGTTGGGTCAGCTTTTAAAATGAGAGTATGAGTTTCTTTCCAACTGCAACTCGTACGTTAAATTTCTAAAAATCCGTTGAGTTACCCAGACAATGGGATGCGTGGCATAGATTGCTACGGATATGGATGGTCAAGTTCTGTAAAGATCCGGATCCGAATAAACCGATGAATTCGCTTTTATGGAATAGATTTCAACTCAGCCGTCATACTTTTGCGATTTTCAGGGATGTTCACCAAATATTGATATTTGTTTGAGCTCTAGAAGAGCCTTTAATGAAGAATGCGCCATAGAGATCTATTTTATTATATATATTGAGAGGTAATTAGCTTAAAAGAACTTTACATTTGTTTTCAATACCAAAACAATGCATTAGAATGTATGTATCCTATTGAAATGACTTCCCTTTACAAGTAAATCCTTTTAAAAGCCATCCGGCATATTCAAGGCCTCTATTTTTAATGCAATAGTAAGTTGGTATAAAACACTGTAAACTTTATCCTTAGCTTTTCAAAACAACTGCACAAAGTAATGTACTCGTACAATGGTCTTCCAACTTCTCTTATTTCTAAGAATCCTTTTCCGGAAATCAATAAAAATCAATCAAGTCCAGTTGTGAGCTTTAAATCATTTACTCTGCTCTTACACCAACTTGGTCAAGGAGTTGGAATACAGCTCAGCAAAAAACAACCTTGACTCTTTGCAATCCAATTAAAATCTTTTGTGTGTTTTTATTTTTGCGAGAATTAAGAAAGTTGAAAGAAAACAAATCTGATGGTAAAAAAGGCAAATACAAAACCAGATGAGAAAGAGAATAAATTGCAAACGAATTCATGGGAATTACATTTGGCAGTAGGTCGGTTGTTTTGCTTTTTCTATTTACCTTTATCCAGGGAAAATACACTTTTATCTTGGTAATTAAATGGGACGGATGAAATGATAGAAAAACATAACCAATGAAGTTATATTTGTTTGAAATGATGTTCAGCGTTTCCAGAGATACTAGAACTAACCAGTTGATTTAGGAAAACACTATTTCAGAACTTGTGACCTACGATGAGAGCGATTTTGTCTTCGCCTTTCAGCTTCTTTACTTGTTAAATAAAAACAGACAGACCACAGATAAACTTAGTTGGATAGTCCCCTGCTACCGTCTATTTTTGACTGTTGACTGACAGCTATTAATATTGCGAGTATCTGTTCCTATCAATGTGGATGATACTGATATTGATATTGATAACATTTACACCAGGTAGCATCAAATAAAACTGAAAGGTATCCTCACGGTGTATTTCCCAATAAAGTCGAATTTCTGGGGTCCTCCACAAAAGCGCTATTGCCAACATCATCTGCAATTTATAAAATCAGTTTGTCCTCTGCAATGCGTCGATTGTCGGCTGTTTTTGCTTGTTTTATTGGATTCCAATGCTTCATTTTTGAGCTTTTTGCATCATGTCTGGCTGTGTTGCGATGCTTCGAGAACTGGCTATACCACCAGCTATACCACCAGCTATACCACCAGCTTTAACTCCATTGCTCAGAAAATACTCTGCGACTTTGGGTTGATATGATTTGTGTTCCAATGACACTAGAATTCTAATTACCAGGTGAGTGCTTGCTTACTTACTTAGATGGCGCTATAGTTCGGCCTCAGTTAACATGCCTCTCCAGCTGCCCCCTGATGCCTGAGGTCACCTTAAACTTGTGTGTGACATCCAAGATCAGGTTATCTTCCACTACTTTGCCGCTAAGGGTTGTAGTCGAAGACACTCCGGGTGGATAGTTGGCCTACATGCGCTCAAGGTTACCTAGACATGTAAGCCGACGAACTCTTTTTCGAAGCCCCCGAGATCATTTTCATCCGCTTTCCTCAGTGTTCAAGCTTCTACTCCGTAAAACAGGACTGGGTTGATCAGTGTCTTGTATTACTTGCTTTACTTCTAACACATATTGCTTTCCAAGCCCAAAGAAGCAGGAATTAGCAAGAGTCATTTTTGGCACGATTTACGTATTGGTGTCGTTGTCGGAGTTGTTAGCGAAGCCGAACTCGCTGTGTTTTTCCCAATACGACAAGTATGTCAATGTCATTTGCGTATGTGAGTGACTGAACAGACTTTTGAAATATGGTGCTTCTTGAGTTTCAGGAACGATGTTGAAAAAATCAAATTACAATCCCTTTTCTGACTTGAAGCTCTCGATTTTTTCATTACTAATTCTGGCGGAGCAGTGTGCATTCTTTAACGCCATTTTGCATAGTCGAACTAGCTTGGCAGGGATGCCAAAATTAGATATGGCTCTGCACAGTTCGTCTCTATAGAGGGCATCGCATGCTGATTTGAAATCAATAAAGAGGTAATGTGTATCGATTTGGAATTCCTGGGTCTGCCGTAATGTCGAAATTTGTTTTATGGTGGCCTTTCCTGGGGCTCCCAGAAATTACGCCAGATTTTTTTTTATGGAAAAAACGCCAGAAAATTTTCTATACAAGTCTGGCCTTTTTTCCTAGGAAGAAAAGCCAGAATTTTCCGGCTATCTTTCCGAAATTTCAGGTCTTTTTTCCAAAAAACGCCAGAGAGAACATCTTTTTAAAAAATACCAGAAATGATATTTCTGACGGTGACGTGAAATAAGGCCCAACGAAATAAAGCCAAAAATGAATTTGATTTAAATCTGGAAACAACATCAATTTTCCGATTTGGAAAACGAAGTAAGGCCAATTTGCAAAAAGAAATAACGTCAGCCAATAAGGAGTAAGTGCCGCGCTTCGCGCTATTCATTTGTATACGCTCCCCTTTCGGAGGTGGCTTAGACGTTCACGCAACTTCGTCGTTCCGCTAGGGGTACCCCAACAACTGTCAGGCAGGCTGACGCCATGCAATAGCTGTTAATTGTATTACAGTTTGATTCAATGCAAATTTATGTAAACAAAAAAAAAACAGATTGCTGTTTTTTCCAATTTCAAATTTGGCCTTATTTCGATTTGGTCTTATTTCGTTGGGCCTTATTTCACGTCACCATTTCTGACATATTTTTCTTTCCTGATAATGGAAAAACACCCGCAAACATCTGTCTGGCCTAATTGCCGTAATTTCTGGCACATTTTCCAAACAAAATTCTGCTATTTTTACCAAATTTGAAAACAAAAACATTTTATTGAATTTTTTCCAAAAAATAATCTGGCGTAATTTCTTCCGGCGTAATTTCCGGGAGCCCTTTCCTGGCCTAAAACCGCTACTCCTCAAGAAAGATCTTAGGCGTTCGCATAATACGGGAGACAGAATTTTATATGCGATATTGAGGAGACTTACTCTTCTGTAGTTGTCGCACTTCAGGAGATCTCCCTTCTTAAAATAGCGCAAACAATGCTAAGGCTCCATTTGTCGACCCCGATTTTGGGGAAGTGTTGAGGTTTACTCCGTATCTACCTCTTGCTTTAAACAGCTCGGTAGTTAAGCAGCTTACGCTTAGGCTTACGTTTGGAAATCGTTGTGCTCATCTTTTAACAGTCTGCCGAAATAATCTTTCCAGATTCTTAGCACCGATTACACTATAAGTTTTTCCTCAAATTCCAGGATATTTCTGTTTTTCGGGTTTTACAGTTTTAGCCATCGTTTTTATTTTTTGGTAACATTTCTCAATTGCATTTTTCTGGTAGTACCTCTCGAAGGTCTCGATCGAGCACTTCCGTTGCTCTCCTTCTTTTTCCTTTCGAGAAACCTATGTTCTTCCTTATCTTCTTTTCTGCTCGTATAGCTCGCGTGCTCCTCTCGTTCTTTTTCGCAGGGCCCTTCTGTACATTCGATGTTTTTCAAGATTTGCCTATCTGCATTCGTTATCGAACCAGCAATATTTCTTTTATTTGGGGCGGCAGCCATTCTGGTTGCTCTTTGTCGGAGCAACCAGAGGTTAAATGAAACGCGAACGGGAAAGGCTCTGGTAGTAAGTACATAAACACAGTGTTTTAGGTTCAACAATATTATGTTATTTTTGATTTGGCACAGGAAGATTGGAATCTTGCCATTTATTCCGTTCCTAAACAGATCTATTTGATGCCTGAACAATGAACCTGCTTTGAATTCTGCTTTATCTCTCGAAAGATTTTTAGATTTTTAATAAATTTCCTGCATTTCAAACACCCAATTGGCACAGCTATGATGTTGTTGATGGTCAGCACGGTTAAGCTCTTGCGTCAGTTGAATCTTATGGGCGTGGCTTTTTGTAAAATTCGGTGGAAGTTGTTGGTGATTTGCCCAATTCCTGATATCGATTTGAAAATGGCAAGCCTGTGTTTTGGGCCAGACTTTGAGCTACAGAATCAATATTCCCGGTTGGCCTTACTTTATGGGCATAATTTCGGTACACATTACTTATTAGGGCCAATAGCTTAAATTTCTGCACAAATTTAAGAAATGCTGAGCGTGTAGGTGTTTCACGTTGGTCGAGGAAACTTTTAATTTTACGAACAGTTTCAGCGAAATTTTAAAATTTTTTTTAGTGAATTTTAAGAATTTAAGTGCGTTGTTTACCGTTTATTATCCTTTTCACCGCATATTGTGAAAATAGTGGACCTATGGTTAGGAAACCTTTTACGATATTTACTGGATTCAAGATTCGACAATCATTGGCTGCTACTGCATTCCTATAAAGAGTAGAAGTTCCGAACACAAAAATGTTTCTTAATGTCCATAAATGAACCATGTGCGGTACCTTGTCGTGTATGGAAAAGAAGCTGTGGCCTTGGATGTCTGCGAAATACTAACAACTGCTTTGATTGTGCAAAAATCAATCTCAGCATCGACACTTGGGCAGTTCTTCTGCCAAAATCAGGTTCTTCCAGTCATGAGTTTCGAAGCAAACGGAGTAAGACTAAGTTCGGAGTTGCATAAATTTATTTCCCCTATTATCTGGTACTAGTGATGATAATGCTAACATCTACGATCAGGCATATACAAATTATGTCGCTACACGGTCTGTTGGACTATGCCTAGTCACTGTTTCCTCCAAAACGCAGGCAGCTATGTACGTTATCGTCAGTTGGTGCATTGGAAATGGACTTTTAATTAATGCTCTGAAAGCTGAGGCTGTTTGCTTCAAGGAAGAAGAAGGAAGCCAACTATTTTGAACCGTCTAATGCTAAAACGAATCACTACCCATTTCTCCAACACAGTTAAGTATATGGGTGACATCCAGAATAACAAACTTTCTTTGGACTTAACATGTCGCGTCTGAAATTACCAAGGCGCTGTCGGAAAAATGGGATTTTAGATTGTGTTCCCTTGAAAAAAACGCAAAGCCATTCTGAAACATTGTAAAATGGTGAAAAAAGGGGAATAAACAGCTACATTATCTGAAACATTGAAGAAGTTCTTTGCGGGCTTTGAAAAAGCAAAAATTTTTCAAAAAATCATAGCGTTTTGCGTCATGGAGGCGACAAAAACACAAATGTTTTGGTTCAAGTCGCCAAATTCAAATTACAAAATTTATCTGCGATAATAATAGTATACATACTCGTATATCCAAAAGAATACTCGTAATTTGGACTGAGGCGCAACCACAATACCTCTCACCAGGTTTCTAGAACCTGTAATCATGTCAAACAGAACCGTTCATAAGAAAGATCTACTGGAATAGTTCTGATTGATATATTGGGTCTACAAGTAAGTTTCCAGCGTTTGTCAGAGATGGCGCCACCAGTGGATCCCGGGCAGAAATGTCATTTGAGCAGTTCTATTGGTGTCGTACATTTTATCAAGCAAAATCATGGCAAGTTTCCAGCCAAATAAACGTCATTTGCGGGAAGCGCTGCTTTTATTCTTTAATATGAAGAAAAGTGCGGCTGAGGCCTATCGTTTGCTTTCGGAAACTTATGGGGCGGAATGTATTGGTGAATCGACGTGCCGCGAGTGGTTCAAACGGTTCAAGAGTGGTGATTTTGGAGTTGAAGACAAAGATCGCCCCGGAAAGCCGAAAAGTTTTGGAGACGAGGAATTGGACGCTTTACTGGATGAGAATCCGTATCAGATTCAAGAAGAACTTGCTGCATCATTGGGCGTCACGCAACAAGCCGTTTCCCTGCGCCTAAAAGCACTAGGGTTCATTCAGAAGGTTGGAAACTGGGTGCCGTACGAATTGAAGCCAAGTAACGTCGAACGGCGATTTTGCATGTCCGAAATGTTACTGCAGCGGTATAAAAATAAATCATTTTTGCACCGTATCGTCACTGGTGATGAGAAATGGATTTATTATGATAATCCTAAACGCAGAAAATCGTATATAAAGCCCGGCCAGCCCGCCCAATCGACGCCGAAACGAAATATTCACGTGAATAAGGTCATGCTCTGCATATGGTACGATCAAAGGGGTGCCGTATACTACGAACTGCTTCCGAGTGGTGAAACCATCAAAGGACCATTATATCGAACCCAAATAATTCGTTTGAAGCGGGCATTAAAAGAAAAACGGCCAAAATATGAGACCAGGCATGAGTCCGTCATTTTTCATCACGACAACGCTCGGCCACATGTTGCGGTTTCGGCGAAAAACTATTTGGATAACAGTGGATGGGAAATTCTGCCTCACCCGCCTTACAGTCCAGACTTGGCACCATCTGACTACCACTTGTTTCGTTCGATGAAGAACGCTCTTACGGGAATACGCTTCAGCTCAGTAGAGGAAATCAAAAATTGGCTCGATACGTTCTTGGGCTCGAAAGACGAGAAATTTTTTTGGTCCGGAATTCATAAATTGCCAGAAAGATGGGGGAAAGTTGTAGCTTCCGATGGACGATACTTTGAATAAAGCGTTGTAACTATGTTTTCATAATAAAACTTCAAATTTAAAAAAAAAACGCTGGAATCTTACTTGTAGACCCAATAGAAAAAGCATTCGATACAGTTGACTTTGTATAGGTCGCCTCTGTAGATGCTGGTGGTGAATATCTACCTGAACTTCTTGGGTTTTCTCCAGGATCTGCCGTAGTGTGAATATTTGGTCAATTGTGAACTTACCGGACCTAAAACCAATCAGATCGTTGGTAAATGGTTTCAGGCGCTCGCACAATACGGCAGACAAAATTTTATATGCGATGTTTAGGAGACTGATACTCTATAGTTGGCGCAGTTTAGAGGGTCTCCTTTCCTGTGAACCAGGCAAACGATGCCGAGGTTCCATTCATCAGGGATACATTCATCCGACCAAATTTTGGAAATAAGTTGGTATATGCTCTCTACCAGGCCATCTCCTGCCGCCTTGGATAGTTCAGCGGGTAGGCCGTCCGAAAGCCTTGTTCGACTTCAGTTTAGCTATTGCTATCCTCATTTCATTTTGGTCGGGTGGACGGAATTCTTGACTTGACAATATAGACGATATTGAATGGTTCAAATGGCAGAAATGGTTTTTTCATATTCTCAGCACTGACAGTGACTCTACTTCAAGGTTTCCTCGTTCATCTCTACAGGTTACCGTTCGGGTCAGGGTAATCCTGACACGTTCTTTTTACCTTTTGGTAAAACTTCCGAATACTTATTATTCCTGGAGTAGCACCTCTCTATTTCCTCGATCGCGCGCTTCTCAAGCTCCTTCTGTATTCTCCGGAGAAGCCGATGTTCTTCCCTCCTCTTTTGCTCGTAGAGCTCACTAGCGGCTCTCGTAGGCATTTTGTTTTGTTGCATGCTCTTGCCGGCGCCCTTCATCAAACCAATGGTTTCGTGGCGGTGGGCGGCTGAAGCGCAGTTGCGGCATTTCTAATGGCTTCTTGGCAACTAAGCCACTGGTCATCAGCACTTGATGCTGACTGCAAATGGCTTCTCGGGAGGTTGAGCGATACGCAATCGGCTTGTTGTGATTGCAACCAGTCAACGTTCAATCTCCTCACAGTATTTTCCGTTTTTTGTGGCGTCTGAGAAATCCGTAGACGTACCTTGGCTACAACTAGTGGTCCGAGTCTATCTTGGCCGCTCGAAATGTTCAAACATCTAAAATACTTAAGGACTGCCTTACGTCGATCGCAACATGATCGATCTGGTTGACAGTTTGCTGATCTGGTGTCTGCCATGATCTCTTGTGTATATTGAGGTGAGGAAATAATGTGCTTGCTATAGTAATGACGTGGTGTGGTGTGAGCTATATCTTCCGATTTTACTACCATAGATGTCCTCCTTTCCAATTTTGGCATTAAAGTCGCCTAGGACGATTTTAACGTCATACATCAGACATTGCTCGTAGGTTTTGTCGAGGCGCTCGTAAAAACTTTCTTTGGTAGCGTCGGCCTTTTCCTCTGTTGGGGCGTGAGCGCATATAAGCCTGATGTTATCGACTTTTCCTGTACTTTGAATCTGAACCTACAAAACTATGCAATCGAGTTTTCATAGATCACTTCCAAATTAATCAATGATGTAACACTGTATTGTAATTGTCGTAGAGGAGGTTTAGGCTCCAAGACACAATGAGGTGAGTAAATGAGATAGGATTGCACGTGACATTGCTAGTTAAGGCTCAGATGAGACAGTTTTAGGATCTAAAGCTACATTAGGTCTGATTTCGTCCCCGGGTGGAAGAAACAGTCGGATTGCTTGGGCTGTAATTGCTACAAATAAATTCTTTATGTTTCGTCACATATTGATCAAAATTTCACTATTATTGAGGTCGGCCAATACACAGTAAGCGTTTGGTGTTGTTCCGTCTCTATTCATTGGTTTCTACTAATAGAGACGTCTTACTATCATATATGATGATCTGTGATGGATGACATGATCCAATTCTTCATCCGACTTACACAATTAATTTCTTGAGTAAATTTCTTCAATTGTCGTCAATTGCTGCTTACATAAAACCATTAATATCGCTCTTATACCCATCAATATAACTAACCCTTATTACATGAATTAAATCCTGAAAAGAGCTAAAGTCTCTTAAAATGGTTTTGTTTAACGATTCTTAACCAACTTCTATTAAAATAAATTCAAAATTATTATTTGTTGAAAAAAAAAAAAACAAGTCATAAATGGCCTCGTATGCGTTAATAGTTACTAGAACAGTGTAATGTTTATATTATACATTTGTTTGTTTTGCTCAATAACGGCTAGTTTTGAAATGATGTAATGGCAGGCGGAAGTCATTCTGATGGAGCCATACGTTTACCTGAGCAGAAATCGATGATGCAAAAATATATTTTCTTTTTGAACTTTTTTGATCGCAAAGGGACTCTGTATAACCCAAGCGTGCAATTCAGCAAATCAAAGCCACCCATATACTAGATGGAGTGAAAAGTGACCTCCTTGGGAACTAAAAATTTTTTTTTTTTTAAATGTTTTTTACATTATTCAATATAGTCCTCTTTTAGTTTGATACACTTATTCCAGCGATTTTCCAACTTCTTGATCCCGTCCGAAAAGTAATTTTCCGGAAGGTCTGCAAAATACTCCTCCGTGGCGTCGATGATTTCCTCGCGTGAGCTGAATTTTTTATCGATGAGCCATATTTTGAGGTTTGGGAAGAGATAATAGTCCGAGGGATCCAAATCCAGTTACCAATCGACACCAAAAGTCCGCCCGATTCCGCATCAGCAAGTCCAAACACTCTTTCGAAGTGCTCTCGCCTTCGTGTTTTTGGTCATTCGCGGCACCCAGCGGCAGGGTAACTTTTTCATATGCAGAATATTGTCCAAAATATGGCGTGTGCACTCAGTACTAATCTTTGTGATATCTGCTACCTCGCGCACCTTCACTTTTCGGTCAGCCAACACCATTTCATGTATTTTTTTAACATTGTCCTCTGTAACCGCATCGGAGGGCATGCCGCTGCGGACTTGATCGGTAGTGGAGTTGCGGCCACCACGAAACTCTCGAAACCAATATTGACGGAGGATTAGCCCCATAATAAATATTTATCCAACTTTTCTTTTGTTTGCTTCGCCGTTTTGCCTCTCAAAAAATAATGTTTTATGAGAGAACGAAAATCGTTTTTGTCCATACTTAACATGATGCCGAACACGTTAACAACAATCAGCTGTCAAAACAAAACTAAAGACAATATCGCACTGAAATTTGGCATGTCTGCCTAAATATGAACGGACTTCAAGGTACCATAACCCTTTTTGCAGTAGCAGCGCATTCTGGCGGTCAAGGAGGTCACTTTTCATTCCATCTAGTATTGGGTCTATAACTTAATTCGTGCGGTTTGCTACTATTCCATTGTTATGATTCCATTGTACGTCATTTCAGTATATGTCATTCATTTGCAGCGTAAACAACAATAATTTTTTTTTTCACTTAAATATGTGGAACTTTGTGCCTGAAAAAGTGTTTTTGCGGGTAGTTCTTCTTCATTACTTTAATATGAAGAAAACTGCTGCCGAAAGTCATCGTATTTTGGTGGAAGTTTATTGTGAACATGCGCTAACTGAGCGAACGTGCCAAAAGTGGTTTGGACGATTTAAAAGTGGTGATTTTGGCTTGGAAGACGACGAACGTCCTGGACAGCCAAAAAAGTTTGAAGATGAAGAACTGGAAACATTACTCTATGAAGATTGTTGTCAAACACAAGAAGAGCTCGCAGAATCTTTGGCTGTCACTCAAGCAGCCATTTCAAAACGGCAAAGCCGAATATCTATGGCGCGAAGGTAATGCTCTGTATTTGGTGGGATCAGATGGGTGTGCTATTTGAAGAGAGCAGTGGCCGAAAAACGCCCGGAATATGCGACCAGACACGAGGCAATAATTTTCCATCATGACAACGCTCGGCCCCACGTTGCTATTCCGGTTAAGAACTATTTGGAAAACAGTGGATGGGAAGTCTTACCCCACCCGCCTTATAGCCCAGACCTTGCCACTTCTGACTACCATTTGTTCCGGTCGATGCAGAACGCCCTCACTGAAATACGGTTCACATCAGAGCAGAATATCAAAAATTGGCTTGATTCATTCTTGGCTGGCAAGCCGGCGCAGTTCTTTTGGGATGGGATCCATAAATTGCCAGAAAGATGGGAAAAAGTCATAGCTTCAGATGGGCAATACTTTGAATAATACTATTGTACATGTTTTTCTTAAATAAACGTTCAAATTTTGAAAAAAAAAAAAACCGCATGAATTAAGTTATATGCACAATAGTATTTGTTATAGACCTCAATAGCTTGAGGAGCAGGAATAGTTCTGTACTGTGTTTCTTTTCGCTGTTTCACTCCATCAAGTGTAGTAAATTTTTTAATCATGATTCCACATCCCGTTTTTTCAGTCCTTTCTCTATTGGCATTTTTGAATTGGGTACTCGGGTTGGTCTGACTGTGCCCAAAGCTAGTAATCCCTTTTTGTACAGGGGAACTTGCAGTTTGACATGTTTAACCACTGTGTTAAAGCCTTGTCACTAAGTTCCCAGTGGGTCCTAAATCCGGTGCATTCTCGGAGAAGGTATTACTCTGCTCTCCAGCAAAAATTTGGAAGTTGGAATTGAATCCGGAAACTCCATTAAGAACTTTGTTCTTGTAACCCCACTTGTGAGGCTTGGCTGAGTTATACTGCTTCAGTGATGGCAGTTAATGGGCATTATTTGCTCACACACCGCAAGCAGTTCTATTTTTGGAATGAGTATTGTAGAAGCCCTTGACTTATTTTTTCCAGAATTTTATAAAGTTTGTCGCATCTATCTGTTCCAAATAGCTTCAAATCGGTGTTCTCATTAAAGCGTAAGAAACTTTTTATTATTTCCCACCTGCTGCATGTCATCGTGTCAAAAAGGTTTTACTGTCCAACAAAATTGCCCCAACAAAGTCGCGAAGATGGCAGTTGAACACAAAACATGTAAATCACCATGTTTTTATGTTTTGTGGTTAGTTATGTTGTATTAAAGAGCTTTTAAGTTTGATTGATTGACGACAAATTGAATTAACTCCTCCGTAAAAAGGAGCAAAAATAATCCTCTGTATTTTCAGCCCAATCTCCAATTCTGTAGAACCAGTAAATTGAAAATTCTTTCCATCGTACGGATCCAATTGTTTTTTTCCCCAATACAAAATATTTTTAGGCTCGTTTTTTGTTTTGTTTTGAAGTCGATGAAATTAGTTCGATTACAGGCTCAGATTCGGTGTCAGTTTCGGGCACTATAAGGCAGTCGCTGTTGTTTTAGTGTCGTCTCAAATTCCACATCATAGTCTGCTAATTTATCATCATCACTTTTAGATCCATCTACAGGGATACAGGTGACGTTTGAAATTTTTCCATAAAATTTTAAATTACTCGTATCCATGTCGGAAGAAAATTGAAATGAAATACAATAAATAAAAATATGCGAACAAAATTTTTAATATTATTTTTGCACTCAAAATCGATTTGTAATATTTAAAACAATGTATTTTTCCTCAAAATAATTTTTTTGTTAACTATACTTACCGAATACTTATAATTAGTAATTAAGAAGTAATTAAGATAGCAACTTATTTTCTAATTCCGTTTTAGGTGTTGGAATCACCTATATAAATTAATATCAAGTACTGTTTTTGTGTAAAAGGATACGCACTAAAGGGAAAAATTAATTTCAGGTCATTTTGAAAAGGTTTTCTTGGAAAAAATATAGATCATAAAATGCAAAGCCATATTTAGCTTCGTATGCGGTAGAGGGTTAACAACAATAGGACACTTAATGTCGCACCCAGTTAGAAGATGACGAAACAAAATAACAAAATGTGCAAGCAAACCTGGAGTTAGGAGTGGACTATTTTGAGCTTCAACAAAAAAAGATAACGACAAAATATTGTATATAGTATTCCACTAGAATACTCGTAATTCACATCAAATCCTTCTTTCTTCTTTGATGTTCATTTCGGCGCAGTGAAGCAGCCATTTGTCAACGTTTCGAAGCGCTACGAGTGTTCCAGATGCGAAAGACACTCATTCAACAGTGCACTTCACTACACATACAATCTGTTATGGCTGTCTTTTTTAAACTATTTTTAAACATCTATTTTTTTTTTAAAATATTTTCCCACCATTAAGTGTAAGTTTTGCGAAAAATCTTCAAAATTCAGAAATGCTACGCTTAATGCAAATGCCTTCAAACTAACGACGACTACGCATCTTCGCGATATTTCTCCATGAATCTAACGTATGTGTGATGCAAAATAAATCGCTATAAGCGTTAAACATATGTATGTACATATCTATAGATACGAATAGCAGTGTAAATAGTCTGCACTGTATAGTGTATGAGAGTATATTTTTGTTGATAGACTTAATTAAGTGTCTAATAATGTTTTTCTAAGATCTTTATTTTGATATCTACGTATAGATACTTTGCTGGTGTCGTTGCCGATATCTGACAGTTCTGACGGCTCTGACGGCTCTGACTGGCAAATAAAACGGAGATACGTAGAAGGCGATATGTCTATAATTAAACCAAAGCATGCCAGCACAACCACATTTCCTGCAATATTACGAGTAAATCTACAAAATTATACACCATAGATACTTAGATACTCGTATTCTTATTAGCATAGCGTATTTTTGTGTAAGCTCCTTCTTATTTTCAAATGCAACACATGTCAGTGTTGTGCAAAACAATAGAAACAAATTGGTTTTAAATTTCTAATTATTTGCATTAATTGTTCCTAACAATGTACAACAAAAGTAATGATACGTATTTGTTAAGATACGATACAGTACAGTAATGTAACAGTACTCGTATATTTAAAAATTGAAAAATATTTAATTTACAAAAAATAAAAACAAATACAACACGATATAATAAATTATAAGTGTTTTTTTTTCCTTTTTTGTGTAAAGAACTCTTAAAACGCCGGAGCACGTGTTAAGTTTTTGGAAAAATTGAATAGAGAAACAGAGGGGAAGATGTTTGGGCTCAGTGGTTATTTCGCTCCATGGGTGGTATCCAACATTTAATGGGGGGACTAAATTATTGGTGTAAATTGACTTGATGTTGTATTTGAGGCAACCATTCATCTCACGAGATTTTAGTTGTCTGAAAAAAAGTCCTTCGAGCACGGATAGTATTGAACCTCGAACCATCCGATTGGGAAGCTAATATACAACCAATTAAGTACCGGCCACCTGCTTCGGATCGTCGTGGCAAGGATTCTACAAGATTTGGGCACTTCCGCACTGGTTATCCGCTCCAATTTTCCTTGATCCCAACCCATAATGGAGTCAGTTCCAACAACAGAAGGATGAGAATAGCGGTACTTTTTCAAGCGGTTTATTTTCTGAGCACTGATGATTCAACTTGATGACTTTAAGTCTTCAAGTCAAGGAACATTTATAAGAGTCTTAAAGCAATGGCTTGTGATGAATATACGAGGGCGGGTCAATAAGTCCGTGACTTTTGGATTAAAACAGATTTTTTGATAAAAAAATAATTTTATTTTTCAATGTAGTCTCCCTTGAGCTCTATACACTTTGTCCAACGCTTCTCCAATTTTTTTATCCCTTCCAAAAAAAATGATTTGTCGAGGTCCTCAAAATAGGCCTTTGTTTGCGAGATGACTTCATCATTGGAGTCAAATCTTTTTCCACCAAGCCATTTCTTCAGGTTTGGGAACAAGAAGTAGTCGCTCGGAGCCAAATCTGGAGAATTCCAATTCATGGATTTTTGCCATGGCAACTGCACATGTGTGCACCCTTGCATTGTCTTGGTGGAAAAGAACTTTTTTCTTGGCCAAATGAGGTCGTTTTTTTTTCAAATCGTCATTGAATCGGTCCAATAAGTTGGCATAATATTCCCCATTGATTGTTCTTCCCTTTTGAAGGTAGTCAATGTGGATTATCCCGCGTGCATCCCAAAAAACAGTCGCCATAACTTTATTGGCTGACAAACCCACCTTGGCCTTCTTTGGCGCCGATTCACCCTTAGAAACCCACTGTTTTGACTGTTGTTTGTTCTCTGGTGTGTTGTGATGGATCCATGTTTCGTCCACGGTTACAAAACGGCGCAAAAACTCCTCCATATTGCGATTAAACAACGCCAAACCTTCCTGTGAAGTTGTTACACGATTGCGTTTGTGGTCGACTGTGAGCAAACGCGGCACCCATCTTGCGGAAAGCTTTCTCATGCAAAAGTGATCATTCAAAATTGAAACCACTGAGCCATGCGATATCCCTACGGTTTCCACAATCTCTCGCACTTTCAATCTTCGGTCGGCCAACACCATATCGTGAATTTTTTCGATTGTTTCGGGTGTAGAGACCTCAACTGGGCGTCCAGGACGTTAGGCATCTTCAGTGCTTGTACGGCCACAACGAAATTCAGTAAACCACTTTTTTATCATTGAAATCGATGGTGCAGAGTCCCCAGAGTATTTATCAAGCTTAGCCTTGGTCTCGGTAATGGTTTTTTTTCGCAAGAAATAATGCTTAATAAGCACACGAAATTCACTTTTTTCCATTTTCTCCTCAAATTAGTGAGTAGTCTGATAAAAATAGCTGTCAAACACAAACTAACTGACGCAGCAAGTTTAAATTTTGACAGGAGTCAACTGACAAATGCCTGTTGACAGGAGCAGTGTTGCTGTTTCAGTAAAGAGGTAAGAAATTCAAAAATGCACGGAATTATTGACCCGCCCTCGTACCAACGAATTGGAATCAGATTTTATAAAAGTGTTCCTTAGCGGAACGTCACAAAGTTCTATCGCTAAGAAATATGGTATAAATCGGTGTATAGCCTGGCGATTAATATATCAATTCAAAAAACGGACAGTTTTATGACAGTGCACTCAGGAGGGCGGCCACGAAAAACTACGAAGAGAATGGGCCGACGAATTTGCAATTGAATCACACAGAATCCTTTTATCACTTCAAATGAAATTGTATGTAAGTATATTGGAATTAATCATGCACAGTGAAATGATGACCCGTAGAGAACGATCTAAAGGGTGACCGACCAGCCATAAGAACAAAGCTTCAAAATTTCATTCACGAAAGATGCGATTTTCAAAAATCTATGTACAGGGTCTTCCAATAGCTACTTCCGCACTTTGACAGTTGATAGCGGCCATATTGTTGAAGCTACATCTGTCAAATTGGCTGTCATTTATTCAGTTTGTTTTGCCAAATCACCATGGACGGAGATAGCGTTCAACAACACGTGCAAATGATAAAATTGTTTTATCAAAATGGGTGTTCTGTTCGGCCAACGTTCCTCGCGCTTCGCCCTTTTTACGGTCGCCATAATCGTCCTACCGAGAGGATTATTCGCAGTGTGGTGGATAAATTTAAGTCCACTGGTTCAGTAATACCAATACTCGTAAGTCCACGATACGCAGGATCTGCTGAAAACATCGCCGCTGTCCGTGAGAGTGGGCAGGGGAATCCGAGGCAGTCGATTTCGCGTCGCTCACAAGAACCCGGTCTTTCGCAGACGTGGCCCTGTACCCATACAAAATTCAACTGACTCAAGAGCTGAAGGTAAACGACCATAGACAATGACATGAGTTCGCTAAATAGGCTCTGGAGCTGTTGGAAACTGACCCTAATTTTCATCGAAAAATCATCTTCAGCGATGAGGCCTATTTCTAGATGAATGAGCACGTCAACAAACACAATTGTCGAATTTGGGACGATATCAATCCACGTAAGACCCAAGAGCGTCCAAAGGATCCCGAAAAAGTCACTCTTTGGTGTGGATTTTGGGTTGGCGGCGTTATCGGTCCATATTTCTTTGAAAACGACGTTGGCCAGGCCATCACCGTCAACGGTAAGCGCTATAGGTCGATGATTACCAAGTTGTTTTTGGTCTGAATTGGATGATGTAGGCACCAACGACATGTGGTTTCAACAGGACGGCGCTACGTGCCACACAGCTCCCGCCACATTGGACATTCTGCACGAGCGATTCGAGGGCATGGATATCTCACGTGGTGCTGATGTGAAATGGCCACGCAGGTCGTGCGATTTGACCCTGTTAGACTTTTTCTTGTGGGGTTTTCTAAAGTCGCAGGTCTATGCGAATAAGCCACAAACCACAGCGGCCCTCAAAGCTAAATAACACATGCCATCGGTCAAATTCAGCCTGATTTATGCGCCAGAGTCATGGAAAATTGGACATTTTGGATGCGCGCCACCCAGAGAAGTCGCGGCGGACATTTGAACGATGTTATGTTCCACACATATGTTAATGGCATCGATAGGCCTTTCAAGCGAATAAAAAATTCCGATGATATCCCACACACTTTCTTTTATTAAAATTTAAAGATAGAAAGCGCTTAATGGAAGATCCTTTATTTTTATAATTAATGTATATTATAACATACAATTTTTTCTTTATAACTAGACCAGAACTGCGAGAAAATATTTGAGTTGATCTGCGGACAAATTGAAAACCGTACTTTTTAGTGTTGAATCCAAACTGAATATGATGAAATCGACATAGAGGTGAGCGACTTAGTCCCTGTGTTTGTAAGGTAACCTCAAGGCGCATTGATGGTGCAGTTATGGCGTGGACGTGGGATTTTGTATACCCTTAAGATGTTTGCACATATCGCGGGTGAGGGGAAGTTAGGAAGGGAAAAAAGGGGATACCGATCAGCGTTGGTTTTAAATGTTTGCAAGTCATAATGACTAGGATAAAGAGAGAGTCAGGGCATTCCATAAGCGAGTTGTACGGCTTAGGAAGGAATCACGATATTTCAGGGTACGTCCGAAAGTGGTCTTGAGGGTATACTGATGAGCATTCATAGCGAGACGGATGTTACGGCTAAAAGTTAGAAGGGGTGGAATGCTACTGGAATTTGGAGCACTGGTGGTGATAATATCGATACAAGAAGGTGAGACAGAGACATTACGTCTGTGTTGGAGGGTATCGAATGACTGTGTAATATTGTCATCACCTATGTGTTTTATCGGACGGTTTTGGGTCCTATATAGCCAGTGCAAAGAGGTCTTAGGAGCACCTGACCAGTTGTGAGCATTACACTCAAATTTCGGGCGCATAAACGCCTTATATATTGAGGCCAGATCAGAGGGGGTAAAATATTTCTTACATCGCTTGAGGAAACCTAGACATTTCGCAGCATTTTTTTCGACATTGAATATGTGGTCATTCCAACGTAAGTCTTCATTGAGAATGGAAAGCTTTTCGGTTTCAACGATGCAAGTGCCATTCATGGAGTACCGAGCTGACTATCGACAATTGCACACGCACATGTGCACTGTGCTGTGAAATTCGTTCCTCGCGTGGAGAAAAAGAATAAACGCGGGCGAGTGAAAAAAAAAACAACAACAACAACGCGCGAGTGCAGTGAAACGCCAATCAACATTCACAGTGCGGGCATCCCAACCTTCCTGCCCCTGGTCATTCTGTTGCTTGCACTCGGTAACTGCCGTTGCAGTCATTACATTGTCATACAGCGAGTGCAGTTACTGAGTATATGTAACAACCGATGGATAGTGGGTTGTGGGTATGAATTTTGTTGGTGTGCTGTTTCCTATTGTTGTAAGGGCATAGCACCTACAAGAATTTGATTCGGTAAACCAACTCCGAATTTGTACTTCACATCTGCACTTAGTATCGTCGGTATTTGTGTTTTTTGCGTTTTATTTTTTTACAATGATTCGGGAATTTAGAGTGGACGTAGCCAATATACGCGGGCTAAAAAGTAATCATCTTTCTGCGTACGTCAACGTCTGTAAATACAGACCAGCTGTTTTGGCACTTAGTGAAACACAGGTAAATCCCCGCCCACACCTCTCAGATCACTCTAATCTGAAGCTACGTGGTTATTAGCTAGTGCCGTTATTCTTCACTCACCGCGGTCCCGCCATCTACGTGCGTAGTGATATAGTTTGCCAAACTCCAACACAATGTAGTCCCTGTTCCAATCCGGAATTCAATTTCATGTGGTTAAAATTCCACCTCCGTAAGCAAATTATCCACTACTGCTTTATTTGCAGAAGCCCCAAACTGGACAGCAACTCGACCTTTAACAAGATTTATGCTCTGTCTGACTCCATTGTATCCCTGTATCTTCATACTGAAATCGTTATTACGAGCGATTTCAATGTAAACAATTCTGGGTAGCTTCGACATTCTGGACAGACAACACCCGAAGGACGGTGTGTTGAGATCTTCGCTGCGGAAAATAACTTAATCCAGCTTGTAAATGTGCCCACACGCATACCAGACGTTGATAGTCATACCGCCAACACCCTGGACTTGTTTTTAACTTCTCACCCTGACAAGTACTGCGTTGATGTGCTCTCCCCTCTAGGCTCTTTGGACCGTTGTGTCATATCAGCTAAATTCTCTTACACCCACCACAAAGTTAGAGAAAAGATTCCTAAAAGAACCGTATGGCAATACGAGAAAGCCAATTGGAGCGGTCTTAACAGCTTCTTTAGGAATTTTAACTGGTCGTTAGGTTTCCTCGATAACGACGTGGATATGATCACTGACACTATTCTCTTCGGAATGAAATCCTTTATCCCCCATTGGTTGAAGAGAATCAGAGTATTTTCGGTCCTTCAAGAGCAATCCGATGGGGGAAAACCGGAAAATGTTTAAACGGGCCAGGAATGACTGCCACGTCTCTCTCAAGCGTGTGAAATTTCAATACGACCAAAGTTGAGGCAAAAAATACTACAATGTCCCAAGGGTGGTAAAAGCTTTTGGTCATTTGTCAAAAACATTAGATATTTTGCCTCATCCTCCATCCCAACGCTCATTTACAATGACATTCCAGCTGTCAGCTCCTTGGACAAGGCCAATCTGCTGCACACTTTGCGGCCAGCTCAACACTCCCGGATTGTGCTCTGTCTCCGCCTACACTTGAGTGCGTCGAATCTTCAATGGGACAAATCCACTTTCGCACTCGTGTAGTAGCAAGAGTACTTAAAGATCTCAACATCCACAAATCCGCTGGTCCAGATGGTATATCTCCCCTTCTTCTGAAGAGGTGTTCTTCCACGTTGGCAAAACCACTGTGTAAGCTCTTTCATCAATGCTGCCCCTTAGGACTCTTTCCGAGCAGATGGAAAATATCATCAGGCCGTCCCGTCTTTTTCTCTCTCCTCCTTAAGTCCCTTCTTTCCAATGTCATGGAAACGCTGATAAACCGTCAGCTCATGATATTACTCGAAACAAGAAAACTTCTTAATGACCGGTAGTACGGTTTTCGTAGCAACAGGTCCACTGGTGATTTGATGGCATATCTCACCGAAAAGTGGAACCAAAGCGCAATGCAATCTGGTGAAAGCAAAATAGTCGCACTTGATATTTCTAAGGCATTTGACAGAATTTGGCAACAGGCTCTTTTGTCGAAAATGCGTGTTTTTGGGATCGACTACTCACTTCTTCAATGGATTAGAAATTACCTTTCGGAACGTTCAATTCAAGTTATCTTGTGTGGTTTCAAGTCTGATGTTCACAAAATAAATGCTGGTGTGCCCCAGGGCTACGTTCTATCTCCAAGAATCTTTTTAATATTCATCAATGATCTCTTGTCTGCTACTTCTAATCCAGTATATTCCTTTGTTGACGACAGTACTCTCTGCTTTTCATATTCGTTCCCGGGAACGGCAGCGTATGTAAAGCTCATTAAATTCTGATGTTAACTACATAACTAATTGAGGAAACACTAACAGGATTGAATTTAATGCTTTCAAAACTTTCATTACTTTTGTTGTATATTCTCAAGAACAATTAATACAAATTATTAAAAATTTAAAACCAATTTATTTCTATTGTTTTGCACAACACTGTATGTCGAAATACAAAATAAAAGACGAGATTATGTTTTTATAGGAGATGAAGTGCGGTCAAATAATTATATAAACATGGTTTTTATATTCACTAACAGTTTTAAATTGAACTTAATAGATGACAAACAAGAAAACCATTAAGATGAGTAATTTTTTGCAACGAACAAATTACTCATCCTAAAGCTACTGCCACATTTTAATCTCTATTAAAAACGCCATTGCAAATGCTATTTAGATTTTATTTTTATTAACTGAAAATGTATGCTATGGAATTTGTTTTTATTTTGAAAATTACAGGGTCCAAGTGGTGACTATTTTTTTCGACACACATTCGAAGCTGATTTCTGAATGTTTCCATCACTCGAGCAGTAATTGGAGGCGATATTCCTGTAATTTCTTGCCGTATTGCTGCTTTGAATTCGTCATTGGTTCGGGGATAATGCTGAAAAACCTTCGCTTTCAGGTAGCCCCAAAGGAAAAGGTCGCATGGGGCAAGATCGTGTGAACTCGCAGGCCACCTAACGTCTCCACGTAACGAGATTACGCGTCCTGGAAACATTTTCCTTAAAACGTTCATTGCCCTTCTTGCCGTATGAGCCGTAGCTCCGTCCTGTTGAAACCACACATCAGGATGTTCAAGTTCTCTAAGTTTTGGTTCCAAAACTGTAGCATGTCGACATATCGATCAGCAGTTATGGTAACCATCACGCCTCCCTCTTCAAAAAAATAGGGACCCCAAACGCCAAAAGATCCAACACCACACCAAACGATAACAAATGTGCTGGGAAGTGGCTTTTCATGCCGCGGATTCTCTGGTGCCTAGTAGCGAAAATTCTGCTTGTTCACACAGCCAGACAGATGGAAATGAGCTTTGTGGGATGTTTTGAAAAAGGAGCATACTCTGCAATTTTCCCAGTCCCGGTCACTAAGTTCTTGCACGATCATCATTTTGTACGGGTGGAAAATTCTTCTGACAGAACGATCTGACAAACGCAAAGCAGAGGCATGTTTAACAGCTGAACGGCTAGGTGATCGCTCAGCTGCTTCTCTTACAGATGCTGCAACATTTTCAGGTGTCCGAACACTTCTGGGTCTACCAATTGATTTTCTTTTTAGGGCTGAACCCCTAAACCCACACTCTAAAACTTGAAACCCACAAGAGTATTGTCTTGCGATCTGAGTACGAAAAGTTCTTTGCGTCGTAATCACAGATTCGTTACTTTTCATAAATGTTTCATTAACGAAGGCACAATGCTCGCCAGTCCAATTCATGATGACAACTGAAATGGCAAGGCGCGAGCCACCAACCGACTACTCTAAGTTCCTCCTCCCTTCAGTGGTTCGGGCACAGTGGCGGTGCAAAATGTGGAAGATCATTTTGCCAGACCCTGTACAAGCAACAGGGTTAGTGATTTTTTGGTTTCGGTATTCAGTGCACTAATTTTTACAAATTAAGAAGAGCTATTTAGACGGTTTCATTTTTTCGGGATTGGGAAAATAGTCTCGCGATTCTACTGACCTTTGCTGATCAACCTCAGTTTCGAGACTCTAGGTTCCCTCAGTCCTTGCTATCAGTATCACTCTGCAGTGTGATTGGATTCATGGAAGAATTAATTATTTTCCATTTGCCAAATTGAAAGGTGCTTTCTGCTCGACAGGTAGATTTTTATCTATGAGGTTCCCTGCTGCGCATGCTGGGAATGGCTAATCAGCGTCTATTAGCGCGAATTGTGTATCACACACTTAACTCACTGGTGGTGTGAGCCTTAAAACCATGTAAAGAGAGAAAAATTGGAGGATAAACCAATTCAACAGATCTACTTTTACTTTCTTTGGAGTAAGGAATAACAGGGGCCTAATTTATCTAAGGCAAGACAGTCCTCGAATATAGAGAACCATGGTACACTTATACTAGATGGACCACAATGTATAGTGTCGAATGGCAATTCGGTTTTGACATTTGTGAAGCAAATAGTATTAGAATTTGTGTAAATAAGCAATGGAAAGCTATACTCCTGAAGAACGAGGATTAATCGTCACGAGGTTTATGATGAACAATTCGTCAGTGCATTTCGTGCCGGTTGTCCTAGTCGCCCGGCTCCGCTGGCCGTTCAATGACAACTCGGCTCTCAAGCCAGGCCAAACAAAACATTCTTGAATATGTCACAATATAGAGGAATTTTAGTACCTGGAATTGTCAGATATTTTAACTTAAGCGAAACTCTTAAATTACCTTTCAAAATGTTAGCTAGTTTTGAATCGTTTTGCAGTTCGCTGCTGATGTTATAAAAATTGATGGGAGGAGTCATTGGACCATTTTTTTGAGAACGGAGCCATGATCAATGAATTTTTGAATGAATTTGGAATGGAGGGCATGTGGTTCCAGCAAGACGAAGCAACTCGCCATACTGCATGAGGTATAACCGACATTCTAAAGTAGGCCTTTCCTGGTGGTCTGGTATCGCGTTTTGGCGATTGGCGCTGGCCTTCAAGATCATCTGATTTGACCGTCCTAGATTTCTTTATATCGCCCCTAGTTCTGTAGAAAACCATGAAAAATGCCACACAAAGAACACCCAAATGATAGTCAGAAACGGCGAAGACCACTTAAGCGATATGTTTTTCAAAAAATGATGAAAAATGCCTAAACATGTTAAACATTTAAAAAACGCAATAACGTCTAGGAAAATAGGGTCATACATTATGGCCCAGCTTGCATTTAGAGCCATAGTAATTCTTGTCCCTATAATCAGTGAACAGGCACGTTATTGTAGATGGCAACACTAGGCCAAGAAACAAATCTTAAGCAGGTTTCAAGGTATTTTGTGAAAGGAGATGTCCGCCAAAAGTAACAATGATCTTTAAATCAATGGCGCTGGTAGGGAAGGTTTCGATTCTGCTTGGAACCTCTTAGGGGTCTTCTTTATGGTTTTTATTGCAAAAATCCGGGTAGGTGGTAGAAATTGTCAAATAATTTGAAAAAACGTGTTTTGTTCGTAGATTTTTTAAATTATTTTAATTTATTTTTCACAACTATTACTTAGTTCAGGTGACGTTACAGTACGGATTGGATCTGGGCTTTAACCAATAGCTCTCTACATTTAGCAAGATATTGCACCAAACGCATACTGAGTTGGTTGAGCTCTCTTTACAATTACGTGGTCCCTTCGTAATACATCCGAAGGCATTCCGAGCTGAGCTTTACTGTCTTCTGCTGGAGGAGATTCAGCCAGATCCAACTGTAGGAGACCCAATGAATTCTGATTCTTAATCTAAGTCTGTATCGCCGTACAGTTCTTGATGAAATCTCCGTCGATAAATCCAGGGTCATAGATAAATTAAATCGTGAAAACACCAAGCGCATCCTCATCCATTCTGATAAAAAATCAGTGTCGTTGTTTATGCTCGTTTTACTTGTTCGCCTAGGTAGACACAGTCCTTGATACCTTCTAAGTTATTCCTGCTTATTGTGACATTTTGTCCGAGGCGTCAATGTTGTGTGTGCGCTTTCGACGGCAGCATGACTTGTAAATGCCTTACAAACAGTTCGTTGTGCTTTGCCGACATATCTACGCATGTACGTCATCCGTATGCGTAAATTGTTTCATTTTTGAAAGATTATGTCTCGTGTCAGCTTACGGTTTCCACACAGTACTTTAAAGTACAATGTTGAAGAACGTTGGACGTCATTTGGACTTCAAAGGTCTCACTAAAATCATTAGAGACCCCCGGCCTTTTTCCACGGTCATCCCGCAAAGCCGGAGCAGACTTGGCAGAGATGCCAAAACTAGAGGCTTCGTATGCATTATATATGGTATATTTGATATACGCTATCAAAGGCGGTCTTAAAATCGGAAATTGGTGGTGGATCTCGATTTGTAATTCGAGGGTCTTTTTCAAGACCATAATTTGCTATAATTTTCATCTGGCATGCTTTCAAGTCATCTCTCGTCGCCTTGAACAGCTCGGCAGCTAGGCTAGCAGTACAAGTAGCTTTGTTGTGCTTAAGTTTGGTTATCGCTATTCTTACTTTGCCGAGGTTGGGTGGAAGAAGCTGTTGCCCATCATCATTATAATTCAATGGTTTGTTCTGCCTGACTGAGGAATATTGATCGTCACCTTCGTTTTACTGTCAGGGAAATACAATAACTTTTCCATATTCTCAGAACTGACTGCAAATCTACCAATAATTTATTCATTCTTGACCTGGCACGTTCCTTGCACCTTTTTGTAAAATTTCTAAACATCTTTTCTGCTAAAAAAATTTCGCAATTTCCTCGAATTAGCGACGCTCGTGCCCCATTTTCGTTCTTCCTTTTTGTTCTTAGAGCTCATTCGAGGATCCAGTTTTCTTTTCGAGTACCGCTCTAAGTGCTTTCTGTTTATCTACCACTTCAGAGGGGGCATTACTAATGGTTTGTTGCCACTAAATTTCGAAACAGAATGGTGGAGACGTAGGATGTGGAGCAGGATTTAGGGATATTTTATCGGCAAACCGTCATGGGATTATTGCGGCTGTAGATTTCAGAGTATTTGCTCTTATGAGCGGTCTTAAGGATATCCGCATTTGTAACTTGGCCACTACAAGGTAGTGGTCGAAGTCAATGTTGGCTCCTCTGAAAATTCAGATACCCTGTATACTGGAGACACACCTTACGTCGATTGCAATGTAATAAATTTGGTTGGTGATAGATTGACCAGAAGACCGTAATGCCTCTTTATGAATGTCAAGATTCTGAAACCATGTTCTTGGTACGAGATGACATTTTCCGCTGAAACGTAGTTGATATGCCTAAATTCGTTGTAAGCGGTGGTGCAGGGTACAATAATGGATAGTTCCATCAAAGATATCCTAATTTTTATATTATGCTTGGCATATTGTGCATAAAAATTTTACTTGGTGCAATAGTCTTTTTCCTCCATTGAGACCTGCTGATTTTGACGAAATTAGCCTTGATGTGGATTCTCACTATGCGCCCGTTTACATCCCTAAAAGTCAAGACTTCTGCCTCTAATAAAAAAACTCCCATTCAAATCGCCGCTACTTGTTTTTTGTGTAGAACGATTATATTATGTGTCGCAGGATTCCATCCTTCTGACATCCATCGCACTGTTTGAATAGCGGTTAGATCAGCTTTATATCATAGCAGTGTAAGATTTCCGCAAGTTGTTCGGGTGTACGTAGTCTGTTAATGGAACCAAGATCCGACGTGCAGTACCAAAAATCATTTACCCTTTTCGAACAGCATATATCGTCAGAAGTTCATGTTCGAGGCTTGCATAATAATTTTTTTTTTTTTAATATTTCCACCGAGTTGACTCGAGGAATAATCTCCAACCTGAAGGGCTAAGTCCGTTTCGCCATCTTCTGGGCATACTCGTATAAGCCCGGCTACTGCTGTATCAGTAGCGTCGTACAAATTTATGACTGCTGGTGTTGATCCAATTTCGGGACTTCATCATGTCCATATCAGAAATCCTGACAACTGGTGAAGACCTGGGCTTTGAATATGTCAATGTGGCCCTGAAAGATGATCACCAAATCAAGAGGCTGGCTGCTGGAAACACCATTGACTTCATCTGGGCAGTTCTTCAACTGTTCCCTTATCCATTGTTGAGTCTTGGCTCAGTCTTTTAATTTTATCCTGCTTCTACATACGAGGGTATTCTGAAAAGTTTCTGACAGCAACGTAAAGATAGCGGCACTCGTCAATAAAAGCTAGTGAATGCTAGTTGTGTAACTTTTGACAGTTACTTACCGAAGTTTCAGTCATTTTGGAGGCGCAGTTTTCAGTTGACAGTCATTTGAGTGAGTCGATGGGAGTGGTTTTTGTGAAAATGGAAAAAATTGAGTATCGAGCTGTTATTAAAGTCTTGTTTTAGAAAGGGCCTACGCAAATCAAAAACGAGTTGGACTCTGTGTATGGGGACTCTGCACCATCATTTACCACAGTGAAATTTTGGGCCGTAAGAGCTTGGGAGATGATGAACGTTCGGGACGTCCGAAAACTGCAACCACTGACGATAACATTGCTAAAGTTCACCAAATGGTGTTAGACGACCGCCGACCTCTATTATAGCAGAGGTTATGAAAATGTCCAAAGAACGTGTTTGTTACATATGAAATCGAGATTTAGGCATGAGAAAACTGTCCGCGCGTTGGGTGCCGCGTTTGCTTACGTTAGACCAACGCTGT
This sequence comes from Volucella zonaria, assembly GCA_963966105.1. NCBI lineage: Eukaryota > Metazoa > Arthropoda > Insecta > Diptera > Syrphidae > Volucella > Volucella zonaria. Next base: position 118,439,500 of record OZ014532.1, read on the forward strand.
TGGCGCAGTTTGGGCTCAATAAATCCGAGTTTTGGCGCCGATTAATTACTGTAGATGAAACTTGGATAAACCATTATACGCCCGAAACAAAAATTCAGTCAAAACAGTGAACAGCGACTATGTTTTGGTGTAATAGAGGAGTTATCTTAATCGATTATCTTCAAGAAGGAAAATCCATTACAGGAGCATACTACACATCATTACTTGCCAAACTGAAGGCAGAAAGTGCGGAAAAACGGCTACATTTGCAGAAAAAGAAAATCCTGTTTCACCAAGACAACGTGCCGTCTCACGCCTCAGCGTTGCCATGGCGAAAATCCATGAATTACGGTTTGAACTGTTTGACCATTCGCCTTATTCACCAGATCTAGCCCCAAGTGACTTCTTTTTGTTCCTTCATCTAAAAACTGCGCTCGAAGGACAGAGATTTCAGTCAAATGAGGAAGCAATCACCTTCGTGAACAATTATTTTGCAGAGAAAAACGCCAAGTACTATTTGGACGGGTTAGAGAGATGGAAGCATCGTTGGGAGAAGTGTGTAGAGTTACAAGGAGACTATATAGAAAAATAAAGAAAAAATTTTAAGAAAAAATGTCTTGGGCGGAAACTTTTCAGACATCCCTCGTATGAGAGGTTTCTCGTACACTTGCAGTTTCCAGGAAGTTACACCCGGAGGTAAAGTAAGCGCAAACACTTGACACTCAAATGTGGCGCTGCTGGACTAAGTCATGTTTTAGGTAGTCAGCAGTTAGGCAGTCATTAGCTTAATCGTCGTTCTGGCTTTCACTGTTGTTCGTGCCATTTTGTGTACAAAAAGAGGGGACCTACGGTTTTTTCTACAACTCCAAATGGAAATAGAATGACAGACTTTTTTACAGGAAGAAAGTTTCAATTTCAGATGTATATGTGGAAGATGTTATAGCAAAAAATTATATGGAATGCAAAATAACCTCGACTCATCAAAAAAAAACTGCACAACTAACACTTTACATTCTATGAACATCAAGATGGAATGGACAACAACTCTTCGACTTGTGGTATCTGTAACTTTAAATCCGAAGAATAATAATAACTAGAAATGAATCATATTGAGAAGTATTGTCGTGGAGGCACAGGTTAACCCTAAATGAGAGCGCAACAAACTGTCAATTTTGATAGGCATTGAAGTAACCAGTGAAAGGATATAAGCTAACTTCAATTTAAGAAAATTTTTTTCTCCATCTTGCAACTGATGACTAATCAAATGGATAACTAATACCCAGTATAAGATTTCAATCAGTGACGAGCAGATGGAATAAAAGTAGATAGCATTGGAAGGTAAAACAAACCCATTCCTATTCCTCCAATGACCTTTTTTATATCCTGTTACACAAATCAGTAAAACTTTAATAAAAACGTAACTAAGGGCAACTACTACAATAAAAAATTCAATTCAAGTCCTTAAAACATTCATCAAGCAGGGCTTAAACCAAATCCTGAGACTCTACCTAGTCCTTGTGTAATATCGGTCTTTTATTTTCTGCCACATAAAAGAGACAGTCACCAGGATAAGAGGAAATAAAAAGAAATAATCTCACGTAAACTTTTCTCATTGCCAGAGGTTTTCTCAGTTCTTCAGCCATAAACAAGAAAGCATTCCTAAAAATTTAATTTGGTTTGCATATTGTGCCCCTTGGAAAGGATCCTCTCCTATAGATTACACTTTTGTCGTACCTTTTGGATTCTCAGAACGTGTCGTATGCAAAACTTTATTTCATATGAATAAAAGATTATGAACAAAAAGTATCATCCTTCAGGGAGAGGACATCAGGAAAGTGATTTATCCCATGCTGCTACTTTTTTTCTGGAAATCTAATTTTTTTCCACAAGAGCACCACCAAAAGGTACACCGAAGGATGTATGAGACCAGTTTGCTTAACTTGACTAATTGAGAGCCAATGGGCTTGAACGAATGTGGAATACCCATTTCTATAGAACGATAATTGATATCTCATTCCTTATTGACTTATTGACACCATCGCGTGAGAACGGTTCATGTTATTTTTTAATTCTTTTTATACCAAAACAAAAACATAAAGTGAAAAACCAATAAGTCATCCGGTTTTCCGACCCGAACATGAGAACACTTGTACAATACATTTATACATTAGCTTTTCCTTTTTGTGCCTTGTAAGAGTAAAGGACTTTCGGCATATTAACATATTTGCCTGCCTGTCATGTAGTTTGAACAAGTCTCTATAAAACTTTTCGACACTCAGCTATTAACATGCAAACAAAATAAAAGTCCCCTTCCGTTGAGTAAAGTCAGTAACCCGAAAAGTCCACCAGCCCTCTGGTGTCCGCCTACTTATTTAAATGACACCCAGCACGCTCGTCGAATTCCAGGATTTCATTCATGAAAAGCTACCCGCCAAATTAAGGACACCAACGTCGCCGTTTTTCACTAGCTGGAATGGCATTCAAGTGTGCCCGCCGTATGTTTGTATCTATACACTAAGCAAGCAAGGTAAACAGCAGTCATAACTTCATTTTGACACGAAATCAATGTTCAGGTCTGCCGGCCCCACACCACGAATCTACCTACCCAGTCTACTCACACATACACTACTTGAATTGGATGAATCCACTTAATTAAATTCCTGAATCCTTGAGAAAAAAAAAAATAATTCCAAACTCCCAAGGATCACCTTTAAGTCCAAAATGAGCTAAATCAAAAAAAAAAAAAAAAAAACAAAAAAAAATTGATTCGTGGTTTTTTCTAGCGCATTTGAAGAGGGTTTCGAGTATTTTTTTTTTCGCTTCTCGAGGACTTGTACAAAAGCCAGAAAAGGAGTGGAAAAGAGTACGAACAGGGCATTCAATTTGAAAGAATAGGCCCATTTAGGTGGACCTTTGACCTTAATTAACGTTTTCGCTAAACGCAAAGTCTGACGAGGTCAAGATCACTACGGAACTAGAGATTGGTCTCCCTTATTTCTATGCCCAGATTTCACCTCGATTACTCGTTTGTCTCCTTTGTGTGTTTAAGCGATGAAAGATTTTTGTTTTGAATTTAAATTTCATTGTTTTTGTTTTTTTAAGTGATTGCCAGGTAGAGACAATCAAGATGCTAATATTCCTTATAACCTTCACTCAAACGAGGGGTTTTGAAGGCTTTAAGGCTTATCTGAGGAGAAATTATGTGCCTTGCGGAAGAACAGAATTGTTTTCATTGATGGATTAGATTGTTTGTTTTGTGTTTAATGCTGGATTTTATTGTCAGTGTTTCAAAAGAGACAATTCGAGCAAGTGCCCGTCGAATAGATGTGATTCATTTGCAAATCTGAAGGGAATCACCACGAAAGTTATCCGTACCATACGTACCATGCATAGTAGCAATAATCTGTATAATAGTTAGGATTTTCTAACAAACTAAAAAAGTAATTAAAGATGATATCAAAATGTATTAAATTTTTGACACATACTATATCTAGAAGATACAGCAGTGGCCAAGTGACTAAGTTTTGTTGAGTTTGTATGAGGTCTGTTCTGAAAATTAATAATGCAAAGAGTTTCAGAAAGCATGGCCTACCATACCACCTTGATCAAAAAGTTCCCGCACCACACCACCGTGTGGCGCTCCTATTATTGCGATTTAAGTTCTGTTTTTTTTGTTAAGTTGGTAAATCTGTTGTTGACATTTCCTCTAAATCTTAGCCTAATAGTTTGACATTTGCAAAAGTTACGTAGCCAAGAGCACATCTATCATCGTGTGTGTTGGCGATTTCTTTGCAACAACGAACTTGTATTAAACTTTTTGTTAAAAACGGACTCAATGGTGGAAAAGTGTTTCGGCAACGATTCTCTAAAGAAGATGGTCATTTACCAGTGGCACGGTTCAAAAGTGGTCGTGAGGCAATCGAAGATGATGAACGCAGTGGCAGACCATCGACATCGAAAACCGACGAAAACATTGCTGAAGTAAAAGAAATGTTGGTCAATAACCGCAAATTAACCATCAGAGAGATCGCGGAGGACTTGAACATTGTCTATGGATCCGTCCAAGACATTTTGGTTAATAATTTGGGTTTCCGTTGTGTAGCAGCAAAGTTGGTGCCAAAAGACATCAATTTCATGCAAAAACGAGACCGTGGTGTTGACGTCGCAAAAGAGATGATTTGCGAATTCGATCCCACATTCATCATCATTCATCTTCATTACTGAAGATGAGACGTGGGTTTATGAGTACGACACGAATCCAGACATCAGGCAAGTGAATGGCGTTCACCAAATGAGCCGATACCAAAAAAAAAACACGTCGTTTTCAGTCAAAAAGGAAGGCAATGCTCACGGTTTTCGTGGATTACAACGGTGTAGTGCATCATGAATTTTTGCCAGAAGGCTAGACAGTAAACAAAGAGTACTCGTATTATTTGGACGTTATCAGACGTTTGCGTGAAGCAATTCGCCGAAAGAGACCAGAATTGTGGGCAGAAAACTCGTGGATTTTGCACCATGATAACGCACCTTCGCATAGTGCCATCATTATTCGTAATTTTTTGACGAAAAATGCAACAAATACCATGCAACAGCCACCGAATTCACCTGATTTGGGTCCCTGTGACTTCTTTCTGTTCAATCGAGTTAAAAAACCACTACGGGGAACGCGTTTCAGCAGCCGAGAGAAAGTAATGGAAAAATAGTAGGAAGCACTGACGGACATACCGAAAACCGAATATAAAAAATGTTTCGAGGATTGGATCAAGCCCTGGCATAAGTGTGTTGCAGTCGATGGGGATTACTTTGAAGGGGACAATAAACTTGTATTTTTAATTTTCTGAATAAATTCCTGGATCCATGGTGGTATACCTGGTATATTATTACGGCTTTGGCTTTGCTACGAAACAGGAGTGAGCTGTGCAACGTCTGTGATCTTTTGTGGCAGAAGTCGATTAAACTCTCTGATAGTAGACTTTATGATTGTCTCTCCCGTGTTAAGTAGGCAGTCGCCACTATATCTAGTGAAGTGTAGGGGTTTCATTTTTTTTTGAATCAGCCAAATGGCACTGAGATTCATTAGGCATACTCCCTTCCGACCAAATTTTCGAGACAGCTTTGCATATGCTATCTACCAAGCCATTTTCTGCATTCTTCGGAAAAAAGGACGCTCAATCCAGGGCCCTGTTTTGGCTAAGTTACAATATTGCTAACCTTTTTTCATTTTGATCGTATACTCGTATGTTTCTAGATATTATATTGGATCTATAACTTCGTGCGGTTTGCTAAGAGATGGCGTAACTTGTATTATTTCATTGTTATTATTCCATTGGAACATGCGTTGGAAAGCTACTGTCATTGTACGTCATTTCAGTATATGTCATTCATTTGAAGCGTAAACAACAATAATTTTTTTTCACTCAAATATATCGAACTTTGTGCCTGAAAAAGTGTTTTTGCGGGGAGTTCTTCTTCATTACTGTAATATTAAGAAAACTGCTGCCGAAAGTCATCGTATTTTGGTGGAAGTTTATGGTGAACATGCGCTAGCTGAGCGAACGTGCCAAAAGTGGTTTGCAGGATTTAAAAGTGGTGATTTTGGCTTGGAAGACGATGAACGTCCTGGGCAGCCAAAAAAGTGTGAAGATGATAAACTGGAAGCATTACTCTATGAAGATTGTTGCCAAAGACAAGAAGAGCTCGCAGAATCTTTGGCTGTCACTCAAGCAGCCATTTCAAAACGTTTAAAAGCAGCTGGATATATTCAAAAGCAAGGAAATTGGGTTCCACATGAACTCAAGCCGAGAGACGTCGAAAGGTGGTTTTGCATGTCCGAAATGCTGCTGGAACGCCACAAAAGGAAGTCATTTTTGCATCGGATTATTACTGGTGATGAAAAATGGATCCATTACGACAACCCCAAGCGCAAAAAATCATATGTGAAACCCGGCCAACCAGCCAAATCAACGGCAAGGCCGAATATCCATGGCGCGAAGGTAATGCTCTGTATTTGGTGGGATCAGATGGGTGTGCTGTATTATGAGCTGCTAAAACCGGGTGAAACCATCAATGGACAAGGCTACCGAACACAATTAATCCGTTTGAAGAGAGCAGTGGCCGAAAAACGCCCGGAATATGCGACCAGACACGAGGCAATAATTTTCCATCATGACAACGCTCAGCCCCACGTTGCTATTCCGGTTAAGAACTATTTGGAAAACAGTGGATGGGCAGTCTTACTACACCCGCCTTATAGCCCAGACCTTGCCCCTTCTGACTACCATTTGTTCCGGTCGATGCAGAACGCTCTCACTGAAATGCGGTTCACATCAGAGCAGAATATCCAAAATTGGCTTGATTTATTCTTGGCTGGCAAGCCGGTGCAGTTCTTTTGGGATGGGATCCACAAATTGCCAGAAAGATGGGAAAAAGTCATAGCTTCAGATGGGCAATACTTTGAATAATACTATTGTACATGTTTTTCTTAAATAAACGTGCAAATTTTGAAAAAAAAAAAAACCGCACGAAGTTATATACCCAATATTAGAGCATGAAAAAGTTCTGATAGGGGTCACGTACAGACCAGATAATTCTATTACCCTCGAACTACTCTATAACATCCTAGAGGAGTTGGTCCGCAGTTACATTGACATAATATTTTGTGGTGATTTTAATTGTAATCTCCTGGACAAACATCGTTCAACTGGTTTTCTGCATCACGGATCACATCAAATCGTTTGACGTTATTCCTGTAAATACGTCTGCCCCCACAAACCTTACATATACAGCGTCGACTCCCATCGTTGCAATATTTGTATCCGAGAAAGGAAAGATTTTGTTTTTCAAGGCGAAAACCTATATATTGAGTCGAACGTCATGTTCAGGAACTTTCGTAATATCGATTAAACTCTATTGCAAAAAGATACTGTGAGGGCAGATTGGCCGTATATTTATCAGATGCATTTGGTTAACGATCAAACGGCGTTCCTACAAGAAAAAATTGTCACACTTTCTAATAAACATGTACCCTTAAAATCAGTTAAATTTTCTTCGCCTCAGTGGCTAACTCCAAATATACTGCAGCTTATAAAAATGCGTGATGATGCCTTTAAAAGTTGGCATCTTTATTATTAAGTAGTGTCTAAGATTAAAACCGCAAAGCGGGTCTTCTATAGCATAAAACTTGGCAGTTGTATCACAGATAAAGAAGTGGTGAAGCCAATTCGAGAACTTGTTCCAGGAAAACAAAACCCTAAACCTCCTCGTAATTTTAATTGCGACTAGCTGAAACTGAACTTCTTAGCACCAACTAGTGGAAGTACTACTTCTACAAACTTATTTGCTTCTGACCAGTCACTTGAAGATGTCAAAGACTCATACTTTGATGTTTGTAGACTGCGCGAGGAAGGAAGATGTTGTGAAAGCATTACTGTCAACAAAATCTAATGCCATGGGACTCGACGAAGTGCACCCAAAATTCGTTAAACCTTTTATAAACTTACATCTTGAACTCCATTAGTATGGAGGATGTCGGTTTTTCCTTCGCTATGGAAGGAAGCTAAGGTTATTCCTATCTCAAGAAATCGAATGGAACTGTGCTGCAATATAGACCAATATCAATTCTGCCATTCCTTGCGGAAGTATTTGAGAAAACCATCTGATTGCAAATGCAAAAATATCTTTCACGTAAAAAGCTTCTTTGTGAAAATCAATCTGGTTATTGTTATTGATCGTAGATGATACCAGCAAAGCTGTTGATGAAAACCATGTTACAATCTTAACACTACTCGATTTTTCTAAAGCACTCGATACAGTCAACCACTCCATTCTTTGCTCAAAACTTAGGAAAGAGTATAATTTTTCAATATCCTCTACGAGGCTTATAGGCTCCTGTTTGCAAGGGAGACTTCAACAAGTTGTAGCAGGCAAACAGTCTTTGTCCTTTTTGCCAGTTAAATGCGTGGTGCCACAAGGATCGATCCTGGGACCAATACTTTTCTCCATGTATGTCAATGAACTTCCTCGATTGATCAAGTATTGCTCAATCCATATGTTTGCTGATGAATGACTATCTACAACATATTTTCGATTGGTCAACTACTTAAGAATGATTTACGATTGAATACTCAAAAATCGAAAGCACTCGTAATACACAAAAAACGACTGGATCTATTTAATTTTCCACCAATCAAATTAGCACAAATTCCAATAAAGTACATTGACTCCGCCAAAACCCTTGGTCTAATTTTTAATCGAACCCTTACATGGTCTATACACTTAAATGTCACTATTGGCAAGGTTTACGGTGGACTACGTGCTCTTTGGGTTGCAAAATAGTCTGGAAAAGTCTTTACATATTCTTAGTTGTCTCTATAGGTCTCCATTCGGGTCTGATTGCCTGGGCACGCTCTTGTAATCGTCTGGTTAGACTTCCATACCTTGTTAATGTAACAACTCTCTATTTCCTGCAACAATCATGATTTTTCTCTATCTTTGAAGAAGACAATGCTCTTTCCTGCTATTTTGCCCGCATCATGAGCCGTTTTTCTATCCCGCACTGCAACACAGGTGAGTTCGTTAGCTTTGTGTTTGCATTTTCGGGTGAAACCCAGCACATAAGTAAGTGGCAGTATTTCTGATGGATTCTTGCCGTCAATGCCACGATTTTTAGAAATCAATGCATGTTGCGTAGGAATTGCCAACAGTTAAAAATCCTTTCGTTGTTGTGGGATCTAAGAAATTCATAGACGTGTTGCGGTGATATTTTGAAGCGTGCGACTTGTCTAGTTCCTTCTTATATCGTGGCCAGTTGGTTTTCTGCGGACTCCTTCTCTTCAATAAGGTCGAGACCTCGCATCTGATTGTGAGTTCGATGTACCTATAGTCCGACATGGAGATCTCCGATAGTACTTTCAAGCCAGTAATCTCAATCTCAGCATACCTCTTGGATAACGTTTAGTTGATTAATTGCTGTCTTACTCTCCTAACAAAAATTGGCTAAGAGCCAACATTGTTGACAACCAGTTCAGACGATAGCGTGGAATACAGAAGATTGCCTCTCACGTTGCATTTGCCACTGCAGCAAAAAGTATTCCGATCATTCTGTTTTGCCAAATCACCGTGGATGGACATAGCGTTCAACAACACGTGCAAATGATAAAATCATTTTATCAAAATGGGTGTTCTCTTTGGGCGACGTTCCGCGCGCTTAGCCCATTTTATTCGGATTATTCGCAGTGTGGTGGATAAATTTAAGTTCACTGGTTCATAAACTATATGCCAACACCCGTACGTTGACGAAACGCAGGATCTGCCGAAATCGTCGCCGCTGTCCGTGAGAGTGTGCAGGAGAATCTGAGGCAATCGATTTTGCGTCGCTACAACTTGGTGACTTGGGCCTGCACCCGTACAAAATTCAATTGACCCAGGAGCTGAAGGTAAACGACCATAGACAACGACTTGTGTTCGCTGAATGGGCTCTGGAGCAGTTGGGAACTGACCCTATTCTTCATCGAAAAATCATCTTCAGCGATGAGACCCATTTCTGGATGTCAACAAGCAAAATTGTCGAAAAAGGCACTGTTTGGTATGGAATTTGAGCTGGCGGCATCATCGGCCCATATTTCTTTGAGAACGACGTTCGCTAGGCCATCACCGTCAACGGCGAGCGTTATAGGTCGATGATTACCAACTTTGTTTGGCCTGAATTGGATGATATGAACACCAACGACATGTGGTTTCAACAGGACGGCACTGCGTGCTACACAGCTCACGCCACATTGGAAATTCTGCACGAGCGATCCATCTCAGGTGGAGGTGATTTGAACTGGCCACCGAGATCGTGCGATTTGACCCCTTTAGACGTTTTCTTGTGGGGTTTTCTGAAGTCGCAGATCTATGCGAATAAGCCACAAACCACAGCGGCCCTCAAAGCCAACAGAACCCTTGTCATCGGTCAAATTCAGCTTGATTTATGCGCCAGAGTCATGGAAAATTGGACATTTCGGATGCGCGCCACCCAGAGAAGTCGCGGCGAGCATTTGATCGATGCTATATTCCATACATAATGACATCGATAGGCCTTTCAAACGAATAAAAAAATGTCGATGATATCTGGCACATACATTGTTTTATTTAAATTTAAAGGGAAGCGCTTAATGAAAGACCGTTTATGTACCATAAACTAATTATATAATTGTTCCATTGAGAAACATTCGGCTTATGTTTAGCTTTCGTCTTTTAGTAATGGGTACTACCCCCTATTGAGATTTACATATACCATATAAATGCATTTTGTATACCAGGATCTATGATCATTAGATCACCAGCTTACTTTTTATCCAAAGTTGCTGAGTTCGTTAAATAGATCTTTTTTATGTGCTGACTACAGATAAGGAAGGTGGGCGGTTTTCGACTTTGTAAACACCACATGGTCTAGTGTTCAGGTGCAGGATTATTTTCTATTTTTGTCACAGTCGGATGAACACAAATATCCCCACAGTTTCCGCAATTGAAAAGATAACATTTTTCGGCAACCTGACGATCATCCTTTAATTCTAATTCGCCAGTAAATTCGCCAGTTCATTGTATTAGTTGTTCTTCTGATGTTTTTGACACTTTTTCGGCTTTTTTCGTTAAATGTTCCGTAATAGCCCAAGTACTTTGGTAATGTTTGCAGATTTTATGAAGCGTTTTGTCGTTTAAAACTTGGTTCCAAGTTTCGACCTATAAATTCACAAAACTCTTGAAACCTGATTTACGCTCTTAAAAGTTTTTGTTTCAAGTATTTTTTTAAAAATAATCTTGCCGAGGTGCTATTTAGAATTACTATTAAATCATAATGCTCAACAATTCTAATTCACCCGATCGGAATAGCTATTCTAACATTTTTTTTTGAAGAATATCGTACCAAATATTTGTGTTGTTTTGGCACACCTATCATAACATATTTTCTAAAATAAAAAAAGCAGAACAAACAAAAGTTTCTTTTTCCTCCCAATCAATATGGTTTTAGAGCCGGTATGTCGACGGAAGATGTGCTCTTGCGTTTTAATAGCCATATTGGGTTCTACCACATGAAATACCCGATTTTCGCTCAGACGGAAATAAGAAATTCTCGAGTGAACATCTGTGCCAGGACGTACATTTTTTTTTTTTATAAAATAAAGTGGTACTTGTGCTTGACGTGGGAGAATCTTAGGGTTCGCTACAAGTACCGTTATTTTTTTTCTAGGAATTATTTACCATGCAGCTCAAATTCGAACCCTTTTCCTTTGCGAATTTAAAATTGGACATAATGCGTCTTTGACAATGAAAAACATTATTGACGCATTTGAGGATGCAGCGGTAAACGAACATTGGTTTGGAAGGTTCCAATCGGGAGATTTCAGCCTCGAAGTATTCATTTGAAAACTCTTTATGCAGTCTTATATCATCGTATTTATGTAATCATTCCCAATTCGCCTATCACAAAAACAAACATTCGTCTTGTCTTCTTGTTCCCTCAGGTGTCCCACAAGGTTCCGTGTTAGGGCCTCTACTATTTACATGTTTCATAAATGATATTTCTCAACGACTTAACACGTGTGGATATCATATATACGCCGATGACCTCCAAATATACTCCCTGTTTCCGAAATCGAACAAAATCCAGGCGATAAACAGCATGAATTGTGATCTAGACAAAATTAGTAAATGGTCAATCGAAAACAGGCTAAGTCTCAATCCGGCAAAGACAAAAGCTATGGTGATAAGTGGTTCTAGAAGTACGGAAACAATTAAGAATCTTGGTATTCATCTCGGTCAACACCTGAACTGGAATATTCATACTCGTATAAGTAAAACTGAATCAAAAATTTATGGAGCACTTCGTGGACTAAGTCCCACGTCAAATTACTCGTACCTGCAAACTTATATTAAGTTAAAACTTGTTAAGTCCTTTGTATTGCCTATCATCCTTTATGGTTGCGAAATATTTTCCAATATGGACCATGAGTCCAGAAGAAAACTCACAGTAGCCTATAATAGCTGCTCAAGATACATATTTTGTATCAACAGACATGAACACATTTCTGGCTACAGTAAACAAATAGCCGGCTGCAGTTTAACGGCGTTTATGAGATACAGAACCATACTATCATTACACAATATGTATTATTGCAACCAAAAAACCGGATTATCTTTTTGAGAAAATACGTTTTGCAAGAAATCATAGAGCCATGCGATTAATTACTCCCAGGTGTAAGTATCTTAATACATCTCGTCAATTTTTCGTGCATGCGATTCAGCTTTGGAATCTTTCACCCCTGGAAATTAAGCGCACGGACGATACAAAAACTTTTAGCAGGAAAGTTTTCCAGTACTATAAAGAAAATAATTAATTTAATAATGCTCTATTTCTTTATCTTTTCTTCTGTCTTCTTTCTCTTTATCCTATTTTTTTTTTCTTTATCTCCTATCTTCAAATTATGTACAGATTGTGTAAATCATTATACGAGTAATTATAATTATCCTAAGCTTGTTCAATAAATTCAAAGATGTATAGTATATATCTTACATGAGTAAGAATACAAATAAATGTAAATGTAATCCGGAAACGTTAGTTGACGACGATGTTTTAAGAGCAACGGTCTATGCGGACCCAACGAAATCGCTGCCGGAGATTGCACAAAACATGGGAGCAATAAGTCGATATGAACTGAACGAATCCCAAAAACTACATTAAGAAACCAAACTGAACTGTTTTTGCACCGGATAGTTACCTCTGATGAAAAGTAGATGCTGTGTCATAATCGTAAAAGATCTAGGCTGTGGTTCGATGCAGGTGATAAACTAAAACACACCTCCAAGCCCGATCTTCACCCAAAAAAGGTTATGGTGAGAATTTGGTGGACATCGAAAGGACCAATTCACTTTTCATTTCTTCAGCAAGGAGAAACGATAAACGCTATTAAACACTGTGAGGAAATCAACATATTGCATGCCAAATTGGCTGAAAAGCAATCTGCGTTGGCACGGTCCGATCGTTTTGCCTGACAATGCTAGACCCCAAGTAACTATGCAAAAACTGTTGCAGTTGGGACTTGAAATTCTTCCGCAGCCACCGTACTCTCCTGATATTTCCTCAACGGATTACCATCTTTTCCACAATCTGGATTCATTTTACTGGCAGAACGTCTTCCGAGCAGAGGTCATAAAAGCCTTTGAAGATTTTATAGCCTCAAAAAGTCAGCACTTCTACGAAAAAGGAATATTTGATCTTGTATCGCATTGGAAGAATGTCATAGATGCCAACGGATCCTATTTTGATTGAATAAAAATTTACGGAAAAATAACATTGACTTTTAAATTTTTACAATAAAATTGGACATTGCATGTGGTGCAACCTCGATGCATCCGCCACTAGTTTCTAAACTACAGGAGGCATCTTCTATTCCTCAACGAATATTAGTATGAAGAACACTTAAAAACTTGTCTATTGATTAAATATCCAAAATGAACTTACGAGTATTATGAAACTTTAGTTGTCAGGTCAATGTTGTTAATTGTTAATTTGAGTCCATTGAGTGGAATACAAATAATTGGACTGAAAATAAGTCGCAGTGAAATATAGGTTTCAGCGTCAAAAAGCCTGTCTGTAATCACTTCTGCCTAAGGCTTTGCTTCGTTATTGTTTGAAAATGAGATTAAGATGAATGATGAATAATACACAGAAAGGTGCCACCTGCGGCATTTTAACTGATCACAAGTACGAGTATATTATGTATTTTTAAACGGCCCACTGCTATACCCTCGCATTTCAGAATTTATTTGCCATCTTTCATTTGATAATTCAGGCTTGATTGGTATTTTTTTCATCCGCGTTACCTTTTGGACGTTTACTGTAGTGGAATACCAGCCAGTGTAACTACATATAATGATCTGATTGCCACAATTCGTATCTACCTCATACTAGTAAGTTTGTGGGTCACTTTAAAAGATACTCCATGAGTTTGGAGTGAAAGTAACCTCCTTGGGAATGAAAAAAATGTTTTTTTATTTTACTCAATATAGTCCGCTTTTAGTTTGATACAGTTATCCAGCGATTTTCCAACTTCTTGATCCCGTCTGAAAAGTAATTTTCCGGAAGGTCTGCAAAATACTCCTCCGTGGTGTCGATGATTTCCTCCCGTGAGCTGAATTTTTTATTGACGAGCCATCTTTTGAGGTTTGGGAAGAGATAATAGTCTGAGGGAGTCAAATCGGGCGAATACGGTGGATGCGACAGCAATTGGAGCCGTAAGTCATTGATTTTAGCTGTGGTTGCGATGCTCTTGTGCGCCGGCGCATTGTCCTGGAAAAACTAATTTTTTTTTTCGCTTCATGTGAGGCCGTTTTGCAGCTATTTCGGCCCTCAACCGCTCTAATAATGCACAGTAATACTCGCTGTTGATGGTTTTTCCTTTTTCGAGGTAGTCCACGAAGAGTATGCCATGACAATCCCAGAAAACCGACGACATAACCTTTCCGACCCATCGAGCCTCCCTCGGCCGCTTTGGAGTACTCGCGCCGGCTTCAGTCCACTGCCGGGCACTCATTCTGTTCTCTTGTGTATAATAGTGGATCCAAGTTTCATCAACAGTTACCAATCGACGCCAAAAGTCCGTGCGATTCCGCATCAGCAAGTCCAAACACTCTTTCGAAGTGCTCTCGCCTTCGTGTTTTTGGTCAGAAGTGAGCATGCGCGGCACCCAGCGGCAGGATAACTTTTTCATATGCAGAATATTGCCCAAAATATGGCGTGTGCGCTCATTACTAATCTTTGTGATATCTGCTACCTCCCGCACCTTCACTTTTCGGTCAGCCAACACCATTTCATGTATTTTTTTGACATTGTCCTCTGTAACCGCATAGGAGGGCCTGCCGCTGCGGACTTGATCGGTAGTGGAGTTGCGACCACAACGAAACTCTCGAAACTAATATTTGACGGTGTAATCTGACGGAGCATTAGCCTCATTATATTTATCCAACTTTTCTTTTGTTTCCTTCGCCGTTTTGCCTCTCAAAAAATAATATTTTATGAGAGAACGAAAATCGTTTTTGTCCATACTCAACATGATGCCAAACACGTCAACAACAATCAGCTGTCAAAACAAAACTAAAGACAGTATCGCATTGAAATTTGTCATGTCTGCCTAAATATGAACGGACTACTTCAAGGCACCATAACCTTTTTTGCAGTAGCAGTGCATTCTGGTGGTCAAGGAGGTTACTTTCCACCTAGTAGTGCCTTAGATACCAACGGCACTCGCCATAGTGGATGTCAGTGATTTGCATCTCTCTTGTGCGCGCCCCTGGGACCCCGCCCATTATTAGACGTTGTCTAATAAAAAGCGGGGGCAGATTATTCTAAACTGGTCTTATCGAAAACATCCTCAGATTATAGCATGAATGGATACTACGATTTGACCAGTTACAAGTTGCTGGTCATAGGTCTTGTTGGCGGCTTGACCACAGGTAGTCCATACCAGGACTTAAATCACGGTATCATGGGAGTCAGGAGGCCCCCGGATTTCGGTCCGGGCCTGACTTGTTAGAGGTAGGCCCCCTTGTGGGAGCGTCATGGTGGCTGTGGTTTAAACCCAAATCGCGGGAACGGCTCTAACCCATTGTAGAGTTGCAAAAAAGTACTGGGTGCTGCGACCCTAAGAGCAGCAACAGGTTTTAGGTCGGCCTCGACTCATACCAAGGGTGGAATTGTGCCTCCAACACAGTTCCGAATTGGTATCAAAGGATTGACGGAGAGCGATGGCAAAGCGTATCCTTGCTCCCTATGGGTGTATGGGCACCTCGTAAACATTAAGTCTTACGGCAGGAGGTTTACGATAAAAATCCAGGTACGTTCTGTGCGCGCCCCACCGTTTTTTAATTTGCCCTAAAATTTATCCGGGGGTGTGAGTCTGGAGTTCAGTACTATTGCTTCTTTTGCACAGTTTAACAACATTGGAATCATTTGCACCTGACCGGCTCAATACCGGTCATTCAAATCTTGAGTTCTGAAAATTCGTTGTCCCCTGTTTTGATTTTGATTTTATACGCCATGGTTGGTTCCGTTGCGAAGATTCTTCTGCCAAATTCTGTGCCCTTCTGAGAAACACTTTTAATAATTCAGAAAGGTAATTTGAAGCAAGAACAAAAATAGCCGAATAGTTTTGGCAGGCGCGGGCTTACAGTTTGACAAATGCATTTGTATTTAGCATTCCAACATCGTTGGGTTATTACTAGGCAGTCACCTATTAGAAGGTGATCATGTCCGATACTCAATATGGGAATAAAAGTTGTCATAAACCATACCCGTATCTTCGCAGACATCGTACTCGTAAATTTATGATTTTTTCGAACATGTATCATGAAAGTAGATACTCGTATTTCTATTCTCTTACAAAACTAGGATGCTTACTTTCCAGCTCACACTGTATTGTTTATTCGATGATACAGAACGTTTAAAAAATCCCAATCTACGTTTACACTCTCCATAATTACTTTTTATATATCCGCTGGCGGCTTATTAAAAGCGACCACGTGTTGCCGATTTTATATCTTTCAAACTCTGTGGATGTTAATTAAAAAAACAAAAAAAAAAATTAACGTAAATAAACACTTCACCATGAATCATAAAATTTGTGGTCGACTTTTTGATTTAAAAATATCACGAGACAATTTTGTATACATTTCAAACAAAATAAACAATTTATCCAACAAGATTGTCTTGTTAATTTTTCTAATAATTGTAATTTGAATTTGCAAAAAACAAAAAACAAAAAACCCCAAAAAAAAAAAACTTAACAAATTGGCGATAGGTTAACCACCAATGAATATGTGTTGTTGTTTTGTTTATCATTTTTTTTTTCTCTAAATTCGGCAGCCTCGTAAAAAATCATATTCCGTAAAATTATTTTAATCTGGTAGGTCAGACAGACAGAAAATATAATTAGAACAAAAAAAAAATTGAGATTTTGATTCTATCTGCGAACGTAGGCGCTCTTTTTGATAGTGAAAATAAAAATAAAATAAAAATAAGAAAAAGGAGAACTTGAATACGGTTTTCGTCAGTGTTGTTCGAAACATGCCGATGAATTAATGTTAGGGATTAGCATATTGAAATTGTATCTTATTATATGTATTAAATCCTCTTTGGCGTCTTGAGTGAAGATTTCTCAATACTCGTTTAGTCCAATAAATAGTATGCATTGAAAAATATTGAGGCTCCCAGTAATGGAAGAAGCCCAGCATCGAATGGAAATAATGTTCCTATCATGAACCTCGTCAAGTCTGTTAATCTATGATAGTTGTTTTCACTTCTTTAATTGCCAATTGCCAGTAAAATTTCAGTGTGTTTTGGAATAGAAAGGGAGGGGCGAGGGTTAGAAAAGATACCCAAAGCCGCTGAAGAAATAAGTTAAGAAGGCTGCGAAATCTGGAAGAACTGACATTGGTTGGTGTACTTATATAGGAGCCCTGAAGAAGAGCTTAATGACACTTTTAATATAAAAATATGAAATGAACAAAGGAAGGTCCCTGCCTGGTGTGAAGTCATAATAAATTTCATAGATTTAAATTTTTAATTAATTCTTTTTGATTAAACATGTAGGGTTACTGATGATTTTTCTCATTAAGTTGTGAAAGATAATGTTTATCGTATGAGCACCTGGTTTTGGCCCACAAAGGCAGGCTCTTTTATAACATTTCGTAAAAGATTTTGGCACACCACCTGTATTTCAGAACAAATACTCTCCCCTGACTGCGAAATAGGCGTAGTATTTCCCTCTTGTTTCTCTCTTATTGACTCACGAGCCACGGATAAAATGTTGCCTGGGCAACTGAATATTAAAGAAGCAAAAGGCAAATCGTGCAAAGTTTGTTCCACATACGCATCCACATAGAAAGAATGGCGTGTGGATGCTTGTCAAAATTCCATTGAATAGTCCGAATCAAGATGACCATTTATGAAATAGCACTTTTATGGCCAATAAATCGTGGTGATTTCGGTATGATTCTTCTACAAAGCGTTAAACTGCACAGTCCCAATGAAAGGCGGCCGGTTAAAGTTCACGATCTAAAGCGAACAGCGAAGATGATTTCTTTTTTAGATTTTCCCGCGGTAATTTTTTGAATGCCTCTCGTCCCTCCCGGCTAAACAGAAAACGCAGTATTTTAGAAAAGATGTACTTGCTCAACTTTTGAAAGGATTACGGTGCATGCACACGGAATTGTAATGAAAGCGCAGCTGCTTTGCATTTGTTGTTATTGGTGATGCGGTTTTTGGCTAACCCACTATACTCACCGAATCTGGCCCGGTCAACTTTTTTCTATTCACTAAGTTGAAGGTTGTCATGAAGGAGAGCATTTTGATGGCGTGGACACTATACAACGAAATGTGATACGAAGCACTCTGGAAGAATGAACGGTTGGAATGGACGGATGGAATGGACGGATACAGTAGACGGATAGAATGGACGGATGTAGTGGACGGCCTTCCAGAGCCTCTACGATTGGCAAAAAAAAAATTTGACATAGAGAGGGCAGGGTCCTAAGTTCAAAATTTAATAAACAGTTTTGGCCTAGTCCCGGATGTTTTTAGATAGACTGTGTACTTCCTCCACGTATCTGTATTGCTACTGCGCCGCTTGTGCGGTTGGATAAATTTGCGGGCTTTAGAACCAGGTCGGTCTATTTTGGAGCAACGCGTTAGTGTTGACAATATTTTGCTGATGTTTTTGGGATTTGAGTGATCCAATTATTCCTCTCTTCTTCGAACCTCAATTGGAAGTTAAACGACCTTCGTCGAACATGGTAAAACTAATTGATTTGCTCGGACTAAAGTTAGTTTTTTCACTATACGTGTCTTAATGTGAAGGCTTCCGGGAGTGCTAGTACTACCATGTCTACTAGATCACAATTTGTTGCACACGCTAACATTCGTAAGCATTTCATCTTCGTTGCTATTCATTTTGCATCCTAATAAACCTTTAAGTTTAAGCGGCATTTTTCTTTCGCGAAATACTATAGCGTTTTCCGGCCATTTAAATGTTTCCACATTAACTCCATGTGTGACATTGTCATCGGAATTTCCTTGGTGGTTAACAGTAGAGCCATAGTATTTCAATTGTCCTTAAGAATTTCTGATTCTGTACACCGCTTTGGTGTACAAGAACCTTAACCTGAAATTCTCCAATTATACCCGGAGTGCATTTAACTTACATTTTAACGTTCGTTCGTTCATATCTAGCACTTTTCTATACTTATACGAGGTGTTGCAAAATTCATCACTCTATCGGAAGATGGTATAGTTTTTGCAAATAGCCTCGTACGTCATTCATATTTGAATTTGTGAACCAGACAGCTACAGTATATTACAGAAGCAATGGAGCGTATACTCCGCAAGAACGTGGAATAATTGTGTCGATGTTTTTGACTAATAATCGGTCGGTGGTGTTAGCGTAGCGTGAATTTCGACGTCAATTTCCTAATCGTGTCGCGCCAACTGGCAAACATTCCGGCGCTTAGCTACTGGACTCGAACAGAGTGGAACCACAGGAGACCGTGTAGGGCATGGTCGCCACCGGACTTGTCGTTCGGCCGAGAATATCGCGGTTGTGGGTGCCGATATCGCTGAGAACGAACAAACATCAATCAGGCGACGAGCCACGCAATTGGGCATCACCAGACGGAGGGACGGACGTACAAAGTGCAAACAGTGAATTACTGTAAAGCCATCCTCAATCTCAACAACGAAAAGGTCGATTTTGTGTCCAAAATCGTCATGAGCGACGAGGAGTATTTCCACTTAAGCGGTTACGTCAATAAGCAAAATCTTCATTTCTGGGGCATTGAAATTCCGCGTGTGATGCACAAAGAGCCATTACATCCACTCAAAGCTACTGTGTGGTGCGGCGTTCACGTGGTAGAAATGATTGGGCCGTATTTTTTTGAGGACGCCATCGGCAATACGGTCACTGTTACTGGCGTAATAAACGACTTCTTACTACCGGAATTGAATGAGCGGGACTTGGTGAATATGAGGTTTCAACAAGACGGTGCAACCGCACACACAGCACGAGCCACAATGGATATTGTAAGGGAAGCATTTCCTAGTCGCGTAATGTCCCGTTTTGGCGATTTGGCATGGCCTGTAAGATCGCCCAATTTAACCATCCCAGACTTCTTTCTTTGGAGCTACTTACAGTCGCGGGTTTATACCAACAAGTCTCAGAAAATCGCAGCCCTTAAGGTTGGAATGCGAAAAGTTATCACCGGAAATCTTGCGGTAAGTCATGGAAAATGCGATAAAACGGGCACAAATGTGTATGAACCCTGGCGACAGCCACTTGGCGGAACTCATCTTTTCCACTTAACAGAAACAATTCTAAAAGTCCATGTAAAGATTTCCATTACTCAAAATCATTTTTTTTTTATTTAATAAAAAAGTAATTCAAAAACAAAATGGGATGATTAATTTTGTGCCATCTTGTATGTCTCGGACACATTTTGAGACCTTAATAGCATCCATATCTCTGGGAACTTTATCGAACCCTTTATTTATGAAGATGATTATGCAGATCTTCCAAAGCGTCGCGATCTTTCACCATCGTAATCCCTAAATTCATTGTACTGATTGCAATGTCATAGTTGTTACAATTCATGTTGTACAAAATCGTATGTCGCTTAAATTCAAGATTCCCGATTTTCGCCCATATTTTGGAGGGTGTGCGGTCGGGCTCGACTGCACACCTCCAGTTGATTCCTGGCAAGTTTTGCTTCCGTAAAATCTGCTACCTTGTCTTGACAGAGGGGGAATGGTATTCCACAGGGATCGTTCTTCCCATCTATTGTTAATTTCCTTGTTCCCGTTCGCAGATATCCCTACTCGTCTTCAATACATTTCGGCGACTAAATCTTTTCCCCATATTTTCTTTCAAATTATCATATTATCTCGTTTGCTTGTGCTTCAACAGTGCACTTCTTGTATTCCTTGCAGTCTGCTTATAGGTTGTAAGGGTACCTCTTCTAAATCCGGATATAACGCACTGTCACCACAAGTGTTCCAGTTATTGTGTTTTTAATTTGTTTTTGCAATGTTCATAGTCTAACTTAACATACACCATATCGGCTATCTAGTTCCATACATCCTTAAAAAGTTTGCCATTTTCGTCACATCATTCCACCACCACGTTTCCTTATTAATAGCAGCCGGCCTTTTGAAACACCGAACAGACTTTTCCGGCTAAGGCTGCTTTTAAAATCATTTGACACCGTCGTCTTTCCGTCTAGATGGTTTAACCATTTAACCCTTGACCACCTTGAGCACCTTTTTTAGCTGCTTCCTCTTGTCGCATAAGGTGGAAGCATATTTCCCATGTCCACTTGTTAAGTACCTACATACGTTTATAACGTTTTACACTAATCTGCAGTTTTGTTCTTTCTACTTGACATTTAGTAGGAACTAAAACTAACGACGTTTCGAGAAGTGGTACTCTGAATAGGCATTAGATCGCTAACTTATCCCATGTTTCCGCTTGTGGTTCCCAGGGCTGAAATACGAGTACGCGCCAAAATGTACGGTTCCTGGTAATGAGCTTCAGCTCTCTTCTCCAGTTGCCGTAACTCCTCCCCAACTATTCTGCGCCATGTATTTCTCAGCCAATCCGTTCTTCTACCATTTTATAATAACGAATTCCATTGCATTGCGTAGTTTGCTATTGAAGTATCGTCTTTTCGAAGTTTATGACCAATCTACTATCACTTCCGCCGTTGGATGGTTGTGCCTATTCATCCCTGACCAGTTCGCTGGTAAACATGTTCGTTAAAGATACAATTAGGCCAGAAAACCCTTAAGTTGTTTCGAAGGCACCTATTAACGAACGTTTGTAGTTTTTTCGTGAAAGAAACGGTCACCTTCCAAGTGCTGCACATATATAAAAGCAGGGATTCAACATTTAAACGGAACAGTCCTAGTTTAGTGCTTAAGCTGATTGAATTGCTTCTCCATATCATGGAAATCGCTCCAAATGCAGACTTTGCTTTGCCGATTCAGTTGACAATATCCTGTTCTGTTCCATCTTCGATAGAGGCAATGCTTTCAAGATATTAGAACCTCTCTACTCTCCCTATCAGTTATTCAGGAATGCTAACTTGGATTGATGAGTACGTACCGAGCTTGATGATTTTGATTTTGGCAGTGTTAATCTTCAAACCTCCGACATTTTTCCTCCGCCTCCACTCTTGCTCTCATTTGGTGCAGATCTGCAATCCTGTCAGAGGGTTAGCAAAGGTCGCCAGCATATTCCAGATGTTTGAGATGCAAGAGATGAATTCCTCCGCTTCCAACAGACAAGGCTGCTAGGGGCACATTGCTAACCACCAATAAAAATAAGTATCGGCAATAGAATGCAACCTAGTCGGACCCCACTTCGGATCTCGAATTCCCTTGACAACTTTCCTCTATTCAGAACATGACACTTAGACCCAGGATACGTTGCTTGGATAGTTTGTTGGGTATACCTCTCCTTCGCAAGGCAAGCCAGATAAACTGTCTGTTGACACTGTCGAACGCGATTTGGGTGCACTTCGCTGGCGAATATACTCGTATGTTTAAGGACCGAAGCAAAATTCTTGTTCCATCGAAACGGAACGGAACCATCCAAGCCTTTCACCGGATGTTGGCTAGAACCATGACCTGCTTGCTGTTTTCTCTGCTTCTTTGGCTAAGGTGTTGATATAGTTACGTTTGTCCCATCGTACGCTACGATGCATTTCTCTCATTTTCCTTCGATACAGGGGCTCTAGCTCGTTCCTCCCTACTGCTGGAGTATCTACAATACAAGACGAGCTTTAAGTAGCTTACGTTCTTCAATCTGCCTCCAGGTATCCTCGATAAGCCACGTGCTGTATTTTGTCTGCTATCTACCAACAATACTTTCGCTCCAGATGTGAAAACATTTCTCACGGCGTTTCAATGTTCTTGGATGGTTGTCGACAGTGAGCTGCTGATTGTTTCCAACCCCAGCGAAATGTGATCTTTTGCCAGTCGATGCTATACCTGGGTATTCTGGTGAAATTGCAGGATCTTTGAATAGATGCGTTACGTAACTGGTCAGGATTACCATAAGTTGCTGATCTTGTACCAACCCCATGTCGGCTCCTCGTCTGTTTCGGACGTTTAAAAGACAAATTCTAAAACGTCGATTGATCGCCAAATGGTCGATTTGGTGGGGCGATGATTGCCTGTCAGTTGACACCCAGCTGACTTTGTGACAGGTCTTAAGTTCAAACATGGTGCCTCCTATGACTAGGTGATTGATGTTGCAGAAATCAACAAATCCTTCACCATCGTCATTTTGGTTCCAAAGACCGTATTTCCCGATCACATATCTGAGTTGTTCAATGTCCTTGCCTACCTTTGCAGTCAAATCCCCCATCACGACGAGGATCCTCTGTTCGGCGTTCCATCGAATAGTGCGCTTAGCTGTTTGTAGAAGTTGTCCTTTTCATTCGTTGAGGCGTAACACTGTTTGATCGTGATTCGCCGTACTCTAGTATCATGTTGGTGCTAGGAAATTAAGACTCCGAGTGCAGTTGGTGTTATCAGCACCTATACTCCGGATTCATGGGGACTGCCGGAGGGCTTGGCTGTGTAGAGTAGCACAGTGTTACACGTTGGGGATCTGATCTGGCGTCTGATCATCTTACTTCACTCACTCCCAATATGTTGAAGTTATAACGAAGAAACTCTCGTTCCGATGGAAGAATCTAGCATTTTGAAGTCTTTCGCTCCCTGTGTCAAGAAGCGCCTTTGCATTTCAGGACTACCACTCGGAGGTAAACCAAGCACTATATCACAAACTTTAGTGTCGCCTTACTGGCTCACATCCAAGTTTTGAGCAGTCAATTGTTTCCCGATCAATCGCAATGCAGATCCACTTGAACGCTAAGGACTGGCCTAATGCTATTCATTTCACGAACATGCAGTTGAACGAAAGTGTTCATATTTCGGCATTCTACTTCCGATTTTCAAAAGGAATTTCATCTGCATTGCGCTGACTTTTTTCGAGATCTCAAACAAGAGTCAACGATCCAATTTGTGACTCACAAACGAAAACCTTCGTCAATTTTCAGCTTCCGAATGACGTCATTTATAGAAATAAGCTAGATACATAGAGTTTTGTTTTGGAATCCCTTCAAAACTTGTTCGCTCGTGCAGGATGAAAGTTGGTGATGAAAATCAATGAAAAATATTTTCAGGAAGTTGAAGCGGTACCACTTGTGTTCTTCATCACAATTGTTTCTGTTCTAAGCATCATCGAATTAATCCCGGAGGGACATCACGGTTAAATTGGAAGGGGCCCTCTGGGTGCAATTGAGACACAATAAAGTCCATGAATAAACGATTGATTGGTCAGAAGAAAGTTTCAAAATGAACTGTTCCGGAAGGAGGGAGAAACCTTTAAAAATGTTCTTCAATTCCTTTAGGGGAAGACTTATGTATTTCCTGGTGGGTACTTAAAATTGTCCCACAGAAAGTGCATTGGGCCGAATAATTAAAAGTCGGTCATTGTGTTTACCATTTCAATAAATCCTGATTTCGTTTACATAGTCCCAACGCAAACAATTGAAATTGAATCCTTTGTAGGGACGTTGTTTTTTTTTTACCTTTGTTTGCTCTCATTTTTAATCGGCATTAAATGAATGAGCTTCTTCAAAATTTAATTAAGCCAAGAAATCTGTGTTATTTTTAATTATAGTCGTAAACCAATGCGAATTCTATTTACATTTAAATTTTTATCTGGAGAACGAATTCATGTTCATTAGCATAGAATAAAAACCATCGAAAGAGTCCTTTCCAATTTCGATTACTGCCCTCAATTTTATGATATTCCCTAAATTTGGGACGATTATTTTGATGGTTTTTGGATCCATGTATTTGCGGTATAATCAGTTAATTGTCCAAATGTGACAGGACTTCTAATGGGTTGTGTTGTTTCATCCGGAGGACTGCCCCTGAAAGGCGGAAAATACTCGTGCATACGAGTATGTAATGCAATCGCAATCGCAAATGCACAATCATTATTGTTAGCATTAACATGGCTTAATGAGATTTTAATTTGACGCATTGCAATTGAACATTGCGGATGAAAGGTGAAATTTCGTGACAAATGTAATCACCGACTTGTTACGTTGTATGGCACGGATAACAAATTGGAAAGGGTGTGGGTGTGTTGAAAATTACAACGCAGTTTGAGTATATTGAGTTGTAGTGCTGAATTGAGATTAGTATCTCGGTCTAGTATGTTTGTGGAATGTGTAGATTTCGATAGGAATCAATGGTATTAAGACACAAAACAAATATAGCCTCTGGATGTAGACAGATTTCTGGTGGCCAAGTCAACACAAGATTTCGTAGGATGAGCCATCGGATATTTTTGAAGGGGTGCCTACTCGTAGAACTTCTTTGGCGCTCAGGACAGATCCCTGAATGTGGTATTGGTATATCACCATCTGACAACCGTAGCATTCATCATTCATAAAAGATTGGAGTCAAAATTTGACCAGGAAAAATTATTCGAATTTTTGTTTTTCTGTCGGAATCAATACCTACCACATCAGCGTCAAGTACCTGCCTGTTCGTTGTCACGCTCTGAGCAAGTGCTGCGGAAAATTGTGTTACGTAGTTATGCATAGGACACTGTAGGTGCCTAGTAATACGAAAGTGTCTCATCAAGATAGACTTTCTTATTGGGTAGTAGCAAGAATACCGCCGACTTCTTAGAGAACCGTAGGGAATTTTTCTTTAGGCCTGTATTTAACCTTGAAAATCAGGACACTTACGATTGTGCTCATAAAAGTCCCAACCCTCACTGACAACCCAGCTGATCCGATCCTGAGAAGTCGTCCTCCGACCCAAACAAGGTAAATGTCGATCTTCTTTTCTGGGATCGCATTGTAATTTGGGGCTTAGGACTCAAATAAGTGCTCGTGAATTCAGCCTTACCGCTGGTTCAATCAAGCTTTGCATTCTTGAACTATGTATGTAGTTTGGCAGTACGAGTAGTAAGAGGATGTAGAAAGGCCTTAGCGTAAGTTGACCTTCAGTTGTTCTTCACAACATAGTTGATTGCTCTCAGCTGCATGTATTCCGCATGTTTTGTCTTGGAAGACATACGAGAAAGTTTACGTAATAAAGAGTAAAGTTTAAGCTTGACGTTTTCTCCGTTCAGGTTCTAGTTGAAACGAGTCCTGACTACAGGAAAAGTCAACTCAGTGTTTTCGCAGTAACTGCAGTTGCAATGTTGTTGCGTGAGGCATATGTCTAAGACCTGAGACAAGATCATTGAAATCTCAGTGCGAATTGGACGGAAGACAACTATTTTTTAATCGAAAGAGACTAACGACAGCACGAGTATCTTGGCAGTTTGCTATCCAAGATTTCATACAGATTCTTAGCTACGCGTGCGTACATACCTTAGTTATGTTGGTGACTCCTTGTAAAACTAAATTCTTCCTTTTTCTCTGAAGAAAACAATCTTAGTTTTAAGGAGATTGACCGAAAGCCGGTTTATGGTGTCTAAAACGTCGAATATGCCTGCGGCTTCCTAAATATTCGCTAGACGTGATTCATATACAGTGTAGTTCCATCATCTGCATATACCTGATCTGAATATACTTTATGCTTCCTTCTCGAAATTATTAGTCCTAAGTGACTTGTTTGCAAATTTTCAGGTATCCTTGTAAGACACCCGTCCTCTTCGCTTTCAACAGTCGTAAGTTCAAAATATTGGGTTATGGTGCTGTTTGATTTCTGAACAGCTTCGCCTACCTTCTGTCTTGTTTTGAGCCAAAGCCTTGACGGATTTGCCAAGCTCCATCTTAAAATGTGGATTTTTTAGAACTCCTCCTCTTCAGCTAGGTCTTTCTAGAGATTTCTATCGAATATCGGATATCGATGTGCCAACTATTCGACATGGAAATTTCGAATAGTATATTTTAGTTGATAGTCTCTCTGGAGTATCTCTTTAGAGACGGGGTTACGTAGATTGACCACAGGGTCTTTACTCTAATGAATCTATGCATTTTTTGGTAGCCTTTATTGTTTAGTTTGCTCGCATTATGCTTTCGTGTACTTATATCTTCGTTCTAAACGCAATCGGAGAGCTATGTTCACTGAGCGTTGTTTGGGTCCTAGGTCACAATAGAATGGCGAGAAATGAGATCACATATAAGATTGCTAGACAAGGTTCAGGCGAGAGTGTCTCAGTACCCGACTTGCGTTAGGACTGAACACGTTGATTTTCGTGTGAACATAAATGCAGAGGTCATGGCTCTCCAACATCCTAGCGGACCAAACAAATGACTGACATTTCCAAGCGGTCAGTGACTACCCTGTTATCCGTTAGTAGTGGTGGCATTGCACCCTTACAATACCGAAAATATGTTCATGCTCTTATTGGTGGATGGCGTACGCTGATTAACGTTAGCATGGATATGTTTGTCATTATTATGCGGCGAAATAGTCTCCCTTCAACTATGGTATCTTTACCTCTGGCTACCGATGGATATGAGTTTAGCCATGGTGGAAATAAAATCATCGTTTATAGTTGAGCTTATTCGCGCCCAACCCCATGTTTCCAGCGATGTCTACAAATCGGTACCTAACAGGAATATGTCCATATATCGATGGCAGTCAACGAGATTTCAATGCCGAGGTAGACACATACAACATTGTGTTTTTAGGTGATCATGAGCTCCAAAGTTAATTGACAAAGGTGAATGAAGTACCGGCTTCTGTAGAGCAAAAATTGGCAAACATCATGGCCCTTCGCTAAAATGTAGGCGAAAGTTTGGGCATATTTACTCCATATCACGGTCAGAAATTGAGGATTTTAAGAAATACTACGCGGCGTATTAATACGAAAGATTTGCATCTTCGTCCCTATAAAACCCAACTGACTCAACAATTCAAGTCTGTAGATCATATATTTACGGTGAAGAGAATTTGTTCATTGAACAACATTGAACAACCTTCGACGATGGGGCCCATTTTTATATGAGATGGCAACATACGTTTTCAAAATTGATGCATTTGGAGTGACGAAAGTCCACATGTGATCCATGAGAAGGATATGGATCTCCAACGTGTCACTATTTGGTGTGGATTTTGGGCTGGAGATACAACTGGATAAGTTTCCTTCAAAGATACTGCTGGCAATACATAAACAGTCAATTGCGAGTAGCACCGGGAAATGATAAACCAGCGCCCTAAATGGATGATTTCGGAGACATACCATATAGACCCGAAAGGTAGCACTAGCAACACGTTCCGTGAATGATCGGAATTGGCTGTCCAGATTGCTCGATTTATGATATTTGGATTTCCTCTGGTTCCTGGAAACCCAAAATTCAGGTCGACTATTAATTTAGTTTAATTTTAATTTTGGTGGGGGCTTAATCTTACTTAAAAACTAACAAACAAATTAAGGGTTAGTAAATAAAGGAATGGCGGAGGAGATCAAGTTTGAGATGAGAAGTGCTCAGATTAAAGTCAAAAATAAGGAGGTTCGAGTTGCCCTTACGACGCATGCTGGAGGATTGTTCGTTGGAACCATACGAGATGCGTTGGGCTGGAATATATAGTAGAAGAAAACGTAAATTACGAGGGTTAGTGCTGAAGAAAAAATAATTGTAAAGGGAGGCGCAATCCACAGAACCAGAGAGCAGTCGATGAATGAAGAGAATGTTAGCTACCTCTCTGCCCTTTTCGAGGGTATTCGGGTTAGAGTCGGTCACGACTGGGACGTAAGATAAAAGGGTCATTTCAGGGTAGACCTCGAAGGGCAAATCGAAGGAAACGACGATGAATGTTCTCGATTCGGGATATATTCAGGGTAATGTTAAGTGACCTTGTCACATAGAGGTAGCAAAATTCTTTAGACCATCGTTGAATAAAACCTAGTGATGGGTTGGCTTCAAGGATTATCTCATCAATATGCGAGCGGAAGTTTAACTCTCTATCGTATATTATTCCAAGATCGCGAAGGGATTGAACCTTGGGTGACAAAGTGTTATGATTTTAATACCATGGCCTTTGTAAGGTTTTCGCATGACCGACGAGATGTCCCTCCAATTGAGTACAGCAGCCCCAAAAACCCAGAGTAGCGTAGTTGGTAGGAGCACTGGCTAAAAACCGGCGAGAAGTTCTGAGTTCGAGCCCAAGGACAAACGAGAAATCCCACTTGTTCTTTTTTTTGTAGATTTCCCCGTCAAGCTTAGGCAATTAGATTGAGCGTTAAGTTAGCGGTAGAAAGTTTAGCTAGCTGGGGTCAGTTGTTTCAATCATGGATGGGGTGATGAAGTAACTGACCACCGAACGGGAAAAATCGGAGGAGTGCTAGCAAGTGAGAGAAATCGAGGCAGTCATTCGAGAGCTAAGTAAGCGGTCGGTCACACGAAAAATAGGAAAAAAAAAAAAAGGAAAAAGAGAACAAAGACAAAAAAAACAAAAAAAAAAAACCGAGAACGACGAGTCTGGAGTGCCGCGTGTTTTCTCGTTTTTGCCTTTTTGGGAAACTTTCCCGTAGGTTCGTCGGGGCGGACTTTTCCCTGAAACGAAAAAAAAAGTACAAAACCG
The DNA here is from genome assembly GCA_963966105.1 of Volucella zonaria. Classification (NCBI taxonomy): domain Eukaryota; kingdom Metazoa; phylum Arthropoda; class Insecta; order Diptera; family Syrphidae; genus Volucella; species Volucella zonaria. Next base: position 118,469,135 of record OZ014532.1, read on the forward strand.
AAAAGAAAACCGAATAACGAGGATAGTGGGGTGCGGTCAAGCGTGTGTGTTTCCTTTTGCCTGGTTTTTTTTAACTTTCCCGGAGGTCGTCGGGGCGCATCGAATTCAAGCAACGATCAAGAGAAAAAAAAGAAAAAACGAAACATTAAGATAAAAGTGACAAGTGCTCTCGGCAAGGAAATAAATAAAGAAGTAGAAGGAAACGTGATCGGTTCGGTTAAACCGCTAGGGTTATCTTGGAAAACCCTAAGGAAATTCGTGCGCGAGTGGGAAAACAAAAAAAAGATTATCGACAGCCTAAGCGTACCACCGGGACTTCCCATCCACCAACACGTCACATCACGAGGTCGGCGAAGGCGCTTTCAGCTGGGAGCTGCAGAGAGGAGTTGCAGGGAGCCGTAGTAACCTTAATTTAAGTATTCTTTTTTCTTTTACTAACATACTCTCTGGTTTTTTTTTTGGCTTTGTTTTATTAGTAAATATAATATATATGTATATATGATATAAAATATTTTATATTTGGAGTTGTTAGTCCTAAGTTGGACATTGAGAGGACAAAAAAAAAAAAAAATAATATTCGAATTAGTCCAATTGATTAGAGTGCCGCGAATTGTAAACGAAAGGGATCGGATCCGAGCTTTCTCGTCGAGGTTCGAATCTGGGTGGGAGTCGTACTTTTTTTTTATTGTTCTACCTTTTTTTCTTTTATTTCTTGGAATACATTTTTTTTTTTTTTTTTTTTTTTTGGTTTTTTTTTATTGTTATTTTTTTTGGTTGCTCATATACATATGTTATATACGAGTATATATATATATAGATATTTTATTTTCTTTCCTATTTTTCTTTTTTTTGGATTTTATAATTAAACTTCTTTTGAATAAAGAGGATTGTACCTATTTAAATTAAGGTGAATAGTGTTTTTTTTTTTTTTTCTTTTTGCGCCTCTAAGTTGGAAGCGGCCGGGGGGGTTTCTTCCGTTTCCTCGGTGTGGCGATTGGGTGTTTTGGGGTGTTTTGGTGGTTTCGCTTTTGTTTTGTTTTTTTTTTTTTTGTTTTGTTTTGTTTTAGACCTGGAAAGGGGATCGCGGGTTTTACTGGCCGAGTCGCGATTCGACGCTGTAGAGCTTTTGGGGCAAAGGATAATCGCGTGGCGCCCTTATAATAATTACCCACGACTACTACTCCATCGAGCAGTCGGCAACCTTTGTTCCTGATACCGCGGAGGACGAAACGACGGTAACAAAAGTCATAGATTGACATTTGGAGGCATTAAGCTTTCAGCAATTTTTTAGACACCAAGTGGAAAACCTATCGAAGTCGTCTTGAAGGAGAATAGAGTCTTGGAGTGAAGAAATAATTTGTTGTCAGCGTAAATGGATAGGGGTGGTGTTTAATAATCCCCTCAATATCGTTTATAGTTAAAATGAAAAATAGGGGACCTACATGGATGCCTTGTGGGAAACCAGAAGTTGCTAAAAACGGGGCTTAGAAGGCTGACGTAAAACGATCGCTATTATAACGGTTCTCCAGATAAGAAGACATCCATTTTTATAATATGGGGTCAAAACCGAGGGAAGACAAAAAGTTCCCGGAATGCATTCAGAAAATTAAAAATTTAAGTTTATTCATCTAAATCTATATTGTCCCCTTCAAAGTAATCCCAATCGACTGCAACACACTTATGCCAGCGCTTGATCCAATCCTCGAAACATTTTTTATATTCGGTTTTTGGTATGTCCATCAGAGCTTCCTGCCATTTTTCCTCTCGGCTGCGGCTTGAACAGAAAGAAGTCAGCCAAATCAGATGAATTCGGTGGCTGTTGCATGGTATTCGTTGCATTTTTCGTCAAAAAATTACGAATAATGATGGCACTGTGCGACGGTGCGTTATCATGGTGCCCACAATTCTGGTCTCTTTCGGCGAATTGCTTCATCCAAACATCTCATAGCGCCCAAATATTCGTAATACTCTTTGTTTACTGTCTGGCCTTCTGGCAAAAATTCAGGATGCACTACACCGTTGTAATCCATGAATACCGTGAGCATTGCCTTCTTCTTTGACTGAAAACGACGTGTTTTTTTTTTGTATTGGATTGCGTGTCGTACTCATAAACCCACGTCTCGTCTCCAGTAATGATCAATTTGATGAAGGTGGAATCGGATTCAGTCTCGCAAATCATCTCTTTGCGACGTCAACACGGTCTCTTTTTTGCATGAAATTGAGGTATTTTGCCACCAACTTTGCTTTCCATTTCTAAAATTGTAAAAAATCGCCAACACACACAGAGATAGATGTACTCTTTGCTACGTAACTTTTGCAAATGTCAAGCTGTGAAGCTAAGATTTAGAGAGAATGTCAACAACAGATTTACCAACTTAATAAAAAAACAGAACTCAAATCGGAATAATGGGAGCGCCACACAATGGTGTGGTACGTGAACTTTTTGATCAAGGCGGTAAGTGAAAGCTTAGAACTTCGTATCAAAAATTTTTGAACATTTTTGGTATGGGAGAAAGCTTAGTAATGGGACGTTAGTTACAATAGTTACTTCAGTCTATTATCCCTTTTTGTGGAGCGGGGTTATGAAAGAGGCCTTCCAAACTTGAGGGAATTCGCCTTGTGTGAGCGATAGATGAAGTAGTGAAGAAAGTGTGTGCGAAAGATTGGAGGCACACATTTTGAGAAATATTGCGGGGAGCCGGTTTGGCCTGGGTAAAAATTCATCATTGAGATTTAGTAACTTTTTTTCGATAAGGGTAGGATCGAAAGATTGATAGAGAGAGGCCAATGGAGAAGTTGGGAAGGCACTTCAAATTTATGGGGTCAGGTACGAAGAACTTGTCTGCAAATGATTGTTTAAAAAAGTTTGCAAAAATAGATGATATACGAGGTTTGTTATTTTTCTACATAGACTCCATGTAACTCTACACACTTCTCACAGCGATGCCCCCATCTCTCTAACCCGTCCAAATAGTACTTGGCGTTTTTCTCTGCAAAATAATTGTCCACGAAGGTAATTGGCTCCTCATTTGACGAAAATCTCTGTCCTCTGAGCGCAGTTTTTAGATGAGGGTACAAAAAGAAGTCGCTTGGGGCTAGATCTGGTGAATAAGGCGGATGGTCAAGCAGTGCAAACCGCAATTCATGGCAACCGCTGAGGTGTGAGACGGTGTGTTGTGTTGGTGAAACAGAATTTTCTTTTTCTGCAAATGTGGCCGTTTTTCCTCAATTTCTGCCTTCAGATTGGCAAGTAATGATGCGTAGTATGCTCTTGTAATGGTTTTTCCTTTTTGAAGATGATCGATTAAGATAACTCCTTTACTATCCCAAAAAAAACAGTCTCCATCACCTTCCCAGCCGAAAAAACAGTTTTTGCTTTCTTTGGAGGTGGCTCGCCCTTTGCAGTCCACTGTTTTGATAGAATTTTTATTTCGGGCGTATAATGGTTTATCCAAGTTTCATCTACAGTAATTAATCGGCGCCAAAACTCGGATTTATTGAGCCCAAACTGCGCCAACAGAGCGTTGGAAATGTTCATTCGAATACGTTTTTGGTGTAACGTAAGCAAACGCGGCACCCAACGCGCTGGCAGATTTCTCATGCCCAAATCTTAATTTAATATGTAACAAACACGTTCTTTGGACATTTTCATAACCTCTACTACCTCTCTCACTTTAATTCGGCGGTAATCTAACACCATTTAGTGAACTTTAGCAATGTTATCGTCAGTGGTTGCAGTTTTTTGGACTGAACGTTCATTATCTCCCAAGCTCTTACGGCGACGGCCACGTTTAAATTCAGCTGCCCAAAATGTCACTGTGATAAATGATGGTGTAGAGTCCCCATACACAGGGTCCAACTCATCTTTGGTTTGTGTAGGCGTATTGCCTTTCAAAAACAGCTCGATACTCAATTTTTTCCATTTTCACAAAAAACACTCACATCGACTCACTCAAACGACTGTCAACTAAAAACTGGGCCTCCAAAATGACTGAAACTTCGGTAAGTAACTGTCAAAAGATGCACAACTATAATAGTATTCACTAGCTTTTATTGACGAGTGCCGTTATGTTGCGGTCGAAAACGTTTCAGACAACCCTCGCATTATCGGATGAGAGAGACGGCAGATTTTCTTTTGAATAATAATCTGTTTCTTTTGTTTCGTAAAGTAAAGAGGATGTAGGCGATGTTTTATGCTGTGAAAAGGGGACCTGAAGAGATGGAATTAAATCTTTCACTGTAAAAAATGGAGACAGCATCAGTTTAAGATGGTAAAATCAAAACAAGGCTTGCTGAGATAGATATTAATTTTGCGAAAATTAGCTTTCCGAAAGTTATAAGAAGAGAGAGTATATGATGAAGTGGACTGGGGTGAGGAGTTATGGAAAAGTTTACCGATAGTTGGTAGCGTTAAGGGGAAAACGTTACTGCGGTTACTGTGGAGTTAATGGGATCGCTAATGAAAATAAGATCTAGTTGCCTGCTGGTGGAGTCAGGGCCGCCACTTACTTAGCATAGGTTTGAGTTTATTATACCATCAATGAGTAGACATGAGCTAGCGTTTGACGCGGTAAAAAGAAGTGATTATCCGATGGAATCCATTCCATCAGAAGCATATTAAAATCACCAAAGATCAGGAGGGATATCGTCGATGGAATCATTATAAGAAGATGGGAATACTTCCGCTGAAAATGAGAGACTCTTTTAGAGTGTACATAGCTCCGGAAAGCAACGAGTCCGTCCGCAACATTTGGGGAGGTTTGTTGACAATTTCGTGGTGCCTGTTGTAAAGATTCCTGAGACTATTTGTGTCAGTAGGAAGGCGTTCTTGTTGGATGGAGACCATAACACCTTTTTGGTATTTCCCTTAAAACAAACAGCATAACGGCATTCCATGGTATCTATATTCTCTTGAGTCAATGACGAAAGCGGATCAAAAAGAGGGGCAGAGGCCCGTGGAACCGAACAAGAAGGCGAATTAGAAGCGAGCTAATAAGCTTTGAATATTTGACTCCAGTTGTAAGATTGAAATTGGGAAAGCAGTTGTTAGTATTCTTAGAAGGAGGTGTGAGCGGTTGAGCAGTGATCCTGAACCTGCGTTGATGTTGGCGTTTGGAAGAAAGAGAGGCGATTGGTGCATATGTGGGTAGACATGTAGGGGGTTGCTTAGGGATATAGACAGGAGGGGACAAATTGGGGAATATCTCGGTTTTAAGGCTCCAGTTTTCAAGTTATTAAGTGAGACGATGCTTTGTTTTTTTTTTTCTATATTTTTAATGGTGGGTCTATCCGTCCATTTGGAGACTCGCATCTTTCCAAGGTTAAGGTTGGTGTTGGATGGGTTAACAAATAATCATTCAACTCCTAATCTTAGACCCTGTATCCTTGAAATCCAGCTACATTTATGCCAGACCATATTGAAAATTTCGTGCGCCAGCAAAGCCGATGATACCATTATCAGATGTGTTGTCACATGCTTATTTAATGATTTAACCAATTTCAGTATTCTCTCGAAAAGTGTTTTATCAAAAATTTAAATCTTCTACTCTTTTTGGAGCACCCACATCCTTTGTTTTCATAAAAATGGAAGTTAATTGAGGAAGAGAATACATGTACTTCAAAGGAAAACACAATATGTATAGTATAACCGATTCCATTGCTGGCAAAAATATACTCGAACAATACATGTGACTCTGTTGTATAGATGATTTACAAAATCCTTTGTCTAATCGAATTATTTGCATGCACATTATAACTCAAAGAAGGATAACAAATGCTTTTTTTTTTCTGTGTAAAGCCAGAAAAGCTTTCCGGTTATATTCCTTTGATATTTACATGTGCATGGAATACGTACTCTCAAAGTATAGTAAATTGGTATTTACGTATCCTTTCACTAAAAAAAGGTTTGTTTTCGTAATAATAATAATAAAAATAAAATTAAAGCATTTCATCTCAAGAGAAAAGGAAATGAAAATGTAAACTCAGAAAGGAGGTCACGTAAATTAAACGCATGGCTGAGTAAACCTTACAAAGCTTAGGGCGTTTTGAGGAAACCTAGTGAATGATTACGAACAAATTGAGGGACAAATTTATTTAGGTATTTGAAAGTGGAAACAATTTTTCAACTCAGGAAGCACTTTTCCGAGTTGGAAAGTTTTTATTTTTGTTGGCGCAAAATAAAAATGGACATGTTACGAAACCCAGATAATCAGATTGTGAAATGGTTTGCAGATATTTTCATTTTCGATTAATTAACCATAAACTCGAAAGAGGTGACACAGGGCCGCATCTATTATGTACTGGGCCCCAACCAATAAACCTCTCCAGTTGGCATATTCTTTGATTCAGGTCCACTTCCACTTCCGCGCAGCACCTAAGGCGAGGTCCTCCTCCTTCGCCTTCGCTAATGTTGATTCTTCTGCGCCATAGAATAGATCTGCGGTATGGAGAGTCTTCTTACATTTCCTGACAAATCCTTGTTACCCATTTGCCTTCTTAAGCGAAGGAAACAAGGTAGGTGCTTTCTAATGAGGTAGGGTTATTAGGGATCACTCCGAACTATAGCGCCACCTACATCATTAAGTAAGTATAGTACATAGATATCAGCGTCATCAGCCTATGAAGGTTGTTGCACAAACTCTTGAAAAATTGGTTTCGCAAAATTTTTTCAAGCATGATGTTAAATAAGTCACATGATAGCGCATCACCTAGTGTAAGCATATTTTTGATCGCAAAGGTTTAGGTAGGATTGCTTTTGACCTTTACAAACTAACCAGAATTCCCCATCGTCACTCTTTGAAATGGGACGAATTTGGCAAGAATGCCAAAACTATGAACGGAAATAGACATGAGTCTGTTATAGCTCATCTCTATAAATGCTATCAGATCTTGAAATCGATAAAGATCGAGTATATCGATCTGTACTGGATTTGTGGATTTCCACTCTCTAAATCCGCACTGATAGTGGCAAATCAAGTAGTTAACACAATACACAAAAGTGTCAAGAAAATTGCAGCTTCTGTTACAGACAATGCCTAGGTTCTATTCGTTAGGCGACTAAGTCGTGGGCTATGTTCTCTACTAAGTCATCTACACCTGACCTTAATATTTCGGCGGAGTTTGGGTGATCCCCGCAGTTTAACAGTTTGAAGAAGTCGTCTTTCATATCCCCAACACCGACTGTGACTCTACTATTCGCTTTCCAATCTCTACATGTTTCTGTTCAGATTTTGTTGAGTCCTTTTTACCTTTTTGTTCAACTTCCGCATGATGTTAATGGAGTAACACTTCTACATTTTGTCGGTCCCTTGATTCTAATGCTTATTATTTTTTCTCCAGAGTAACCAAGGTTCTTCCCTCCTTCTGCTGCTCGTAGAGTGAACGGGACCCTTGCGTTCTCCTATGTGGCGCCTCTTCTTATTCGAGTTGCCTTGCTACATAACATGCTTGTCTGCACTCTTAATCAAACCACATCAGCTGCGGCATTTCTGACGGCTTCTTGGCATCGATTGCGGCAGCACGATGTTAAATCTTCTCACAGTATTTCTCCGTTGTTATGGTGTCTGTGATGTTCATAAAAATAGCTTGACTGCGACTGGATGGTATTTCGAGTCTACATAGGCCGCTCGGAATGTTTGGACATCTATCATGCCTCGCCTCAATTGGAACATAATCAATTTGGTTGACAGTTTAATGAATTGGTGACCCGATGTTCATTTGTGAATACTGAGTTGATGAAACCATGAGCTAGCTATAGTGACATTCCGCTCCGCAACAAAATCATACATGGTCCCATGTAGGTCTCGATACTGCAACCAAAGATGCTGTTCTTCCCAATTTCGGGTTAAAGCCACCTGAAACCATACCATTTTAAGGTGATTCAAGGAATTGCTCTTAGATTTTATCGAGAATCTCGTAGAAACATCCTTTTATTGTGGGCGAGAGCACACCTCAGGCTAGTGTTGCACTATCCCATGGGGTTAGAATCGAAGACTCTTTGTTTCGAGGCTCAACATGACCCAATCTCAGACAGTGGATTCGTAGACGCCTGGCTAGATCGATGTCGTGGTTTAATCTCCTTCTCTAATGTTCTAACGGGACCTAACATCACTCGCAGTATCGCCTTCGACAAAGTCTAAGCCCCTGAACCATAGAGCAGCCTTGGTATGATAACGGTCTTGTATAAGACTGTTTTGGTCTTACGAGAGAGAGCTCTGATACTCAGTTGCCTCCTGAGCCAAAAAAAAAAACAGCGATTAGCAAAAGTAATTCTGCGTTTGATTTCTGCGCTGCTAATAGTAACGTTCTGGCCAAGCAGTGGTTGGTGTGCATCTTTTTCTGATGTCATAGTCATCCTGCACAACCTGATTAGTTTGGCAGTAATGTCAAAATTAAGCATGGCTTTGTATAGCCGTTGCCAAACTAGAGACTGGCAAAGGATCTCTGGCTGACATCGGCATATCCTGGCCACGATCATGTGGGCCTTCTCCCTGGTGATAATCTAAAAAGGGTGGTACTAGAAGCTGGAAGGCAAAAAATCGGCCTCATTATCGGATGCGACACTAACGCTCATCACACGGTATGGGGCAGTACCGACATCAACCACAGAAGTGAGTCACTTTTTGATTATATTATAAGTACTAACCTTTGTTTGCAACATTGGCAATTAGCCCACATTTATAACAAGACATCATGTGCTAGACATCATTCTTGCCTCCGATAACATCACTCAAATGCTAACGAACTGGATGGCATCGTCTGAGCACAGATACATCCAATTCAGCCGGAGTGATGCTCCTCTCAGCCAACCAGCATTCCGGAATTATCGGAAAACTGATCGGCCAAAATACAGAGAAATACTGTCAGAAACGCTATCCTCTGAACCCTCAAGTCCCTCAAGCGACACCAAAGAGCTTGACATGAAAGCCAAGGAATTTACCCTGGCTCTAAATCAGGCTATGGCCACTTCATGCCCTCTTATCCAACCAAGAGGCAAGAAAAAGCCACATTGGTGGACATCAGCACTGGGACTGCTTAGAAATACTTTCAGAAAACTTTTCAACCTAGCAAAAAGCACAAGAAAAGTGACTGTCTGTGACTCATACAAAGAATCCCACAAACTATTCAAAAAAGAACTGAGGAAGGCAAAGCGACAATCCTGGAGATCACTCTGTGACAAAATCACAGAAACCTCCGAGGTATCGCGGCTAAGAAAAATCCTCAGATGCCTAGCTGTTTGAAAAAACTGATGGCTCTTTTACAACCTCAAGTGATGATTTATTCAACCTGCTACTGGACACCCACTTTCCAGATAGCTCTCAATTCGCGGCCAGTAGCAACCCAAACAGGACTACTGCAGCCGTGACCAAAATTCATGGTCTGATTACAAGAGACAAATTGCTCTGAGCGCTGCATAGCTCCAAAACATACAAGTCTGCTGGTCCGGATGGTATAATACCTGCCGCGCTACAAAGGTCCTCAGATATTATCCTGGCTACGCTAGAGAATATCATGAGGAACTGTGTAGAACTGATCCACATTCCACTGTCATGGAGAGAAATCAATGCAGTTTTCATTCCCAAAGCCAGAAAATGTCCTCATGTTGTCCCTAAGGACCTCAGAACTATAAGTCTATCGTCCTTCCTTCTGAAAACTCTAGAATGACTGATTGATATCCATATACGAGCTAAAATTGATGCAAGACTTTTGGCAACGGCACAACTTGCCTACTGTAAAGGAAAGTCGGTGGAAACGGCTCCGCATTCACTGACTAGCCACATCGAACGATCCTTACAATATAGAGAGTACACAATGGCTGCTTTCCTGGACATAGTGCCTTTACGTCAACATATCTACAATCACGAAAAGCAAGATAATCAACTTCAAATTGGGTGAGGCTTCCGCTAAAAGATGTATCAGCATAGGTACGTCGCAAGGCGGTGTCCTTTCTCTCTCCCCTTCTCTGGAACTTAGTGGTTAACGAACTGCTGATATACCTTGAAGCGGGTGGTAGCAGGTTGATTGCCTATGCAGATGACGTTGCTGCAGCCGTCTCAGGCAGAAATCCTAATACCAATAAAGAACTTAATAGATTAACCCATTCGGGCAGATCGCTGTGGATTGGGCGTAAACCGCCATAAAACTGATCTTCTCTTCTTTTCCAGGAAATATACAATTCCAATCATAGACCCTCCCTCAAGTTTATAGACGATACCAGTTTAGTCCTTTCCGATACAGCAACATATTTGTGTCGAATTTTTGACATGAAACTAAACTGCAAACCTAGCATTCAAGAAAGAGTCAATAAAGCTACGGAAGCTTTATTCTATTGCAAAAAAGCCATTGGGAACAAATTGGGCCTTTTGCCTCGCATAACCCACTGGCTATACATCTCGGTCTTACTCACCTACGCGGTTGTTCTCTGGTGGACGGCGTTAGACAATGCAGACAACTGCAGCAAACTAAGCAGAGCCCAAAAAACGGCATATCTATGTACTACGCTCTACTCCCTCGGCTGCACTGGATATTGTGCTTCACTTCACACCTCTCGATATCTTCAACAGAAAAGTAGCTGCGACTGCAGTGCACAAATAATTTATTTGGCCGCGCTAATATTGTTAATGTATTAGGAATCCTCACAGAGAACATCGATTACACCATACCTGAACTTTGGTTTGACAAAGACTTCCATGTAAGCTTCCCATCTAGGTCCTTCTGTAAGGAAAATTCATTCATGGAAGAACAAGTCAATCCATTTTTACACAGTGGGATCTAAGACCGATAGCGGAGTTGGTGGTGGTGTTTTCTCAGATAAGCTAAGCCTCTCCTTCCGTCTTCCAAATCACTATAACGTGTTCCATGTATAATTTTTGGCGATTATAGAGGCTCCGTCCGGCTGAAGAAAAACGTGATAGCCGCATATTTTCGGTTAGTCAGGCCGCTATCAAGTCCCTGGGCTCAGTCTCATTAAATTCTAAAACCACCCTTGAACGCCGATCACCTCTTATGGCAATGGTAGCGCAGTTCAACCTTCACCTCTGTTGGGTGCCGAGCCGCAGAGACATTAAAGGGAACTGTAGGGCCGATGAACTCACCAAAATTGGAACCACTCTACCTATTCTACAGGAAAAGGGTAGGATAGGTAAATTAATACTAAAGCTGGATGCCAGTAGAGAAACAGACCTTAGGTGGACTGTTGGACCAACTTGTCTAGAGACCAAACAGATCTGGTCAGAGCTGGATCTGAATCGCTCTAAGAGTCTGATCCTTCTAAACATCTCAGCGCTATAATAGGTGCCATCACTGGACACTGCCTTATATGCAAGCATGCAAGAAGGCTTGGGGCTTTTACAAACGATTTCTGCAGAAGCTGCATGGACGAGGAAGAGGAGCAGACAATCCCTCACCTACTCTGTACATTTCCAGCTCTCTCCCAGAGAGCTTAGAAGTTTTCTTCTACAATGACCTAAAAGATCTAAACAGTCTCCTACGCTTCATCGTAAGCTCAAACTAGTTCCATTAGAAAGAAGATCATAGATCCACGTGGCATCACCATGGGCCAACAGGCCTAAGTGGGTTGGTGTTTCCAACAGCCACTCTTACCTACCTACCTACCTACCTTGTATAGCTCATTCTTATGCATGCTATCGTATGCGTCTTTGAAGTCAAAAAATACATGGACGGTGAGTGTGGGTCTGATTAGATTGTAAGATTCGTTGTTTGGGAAACGATTCATCCATAATTAGCGCAGTCAAGTCCGAAAAAACTATGCTGAGATTCCTTGCCTCTGGGATTCTTTCTTCTGAAAATGACTTGGCTTTTTCACTCCAGGTAATCTCCAGCTGCTTTAAACAGCTTATTAGGCAGGTTGTTTGAAGTATTTTTAGACGTTATCTTCGATATTTAACCTTGATATTGTTGCCTTAGACAGGATATTTAATGTTGCTATTTTTTCCTGTTCAACACTCACGCTTATAAGTTTTGCAATTCAAACCTGGTTGAACGAAAGCCGTATCCTGTGGCAACAACAAGGATGTAAAATAAAGACAGTTGATATGTAGGCATAGTTTCATCAGTGATTGTACAACAGTCCCCCACCGCTAGTATCTCTGCTGTGAGAAAATATAAGTCCAGATTATCTGACGAATTTTTTATCGGTTTCAATCCTACCACCTTCTGATTTTGCATCGGTGTCTTTTACTGCCGTTTTTGCTTTACCTTTCCCTATGCGCACCTGATTTTGCTTGCAGATTTAACCACATCAGACCTTTTGACGTGGTAGCCGGCAAAGGTCGAGGGCAATAGTCTTGATCTTTCTATGGCTTTTTTGTATCAATGACACTAGTGTTCTCACTTGAACTGAATGTCATAGATTTCGTTTATGACTTGGCGATTCCCGATCGGTAATATTTTTGAGCGGCCTCTTGCGATTGAATTTCAAGTCATTTTGGAAATCCACGTCTAAACCCTGGTTGCCATGTGGTGCGAGTGGTCCGAACATTGTTATCCAATGATGCTCGAAAGTTCGGACACTCAGATCTGGATCGATTCAGATATAAGTCAGCTTGGTTGACATTGCTCCAGCATAGTCCTCTGTTAGTTGTGTTAGAAACGCCAAAAGTAGGTAAAAAAACTGCAAACTGTTTATCACTCTTCTCAGATTGTTATGATGTCTATGTCTATGTGTAGCAGAGTCTGCGTTGGAGGTTCCTATCCACGTGATTTGAGCCCTGTTGGCTTACAGATTACGCTCAGTCCTTTTTGGATAAGAGCAGTAAGTGGAATTCTAATCAAATTAAGGAATGCTTTATCATTCGATTATTTTTACAAATTTTAAATTTTAAATATTTCGAGTACTTCAGCATGTAGCCCTTGTTGGTTTAATAATTTTTTGTATTTAAATAAATTTATCGAAAGTTCAACATGGTTTATTTTTCATTAAGATAATATGGTACAACAATCAATTAATGTCATATATTCACTGTAATGCGTTTGTTAAAGGGCAAATATCCGTCATTTATGTGTATGTAAGTATATTTTTAAGGCATTAAGCTGACATGCTTTTAAGTGTTTTTTTTTTAAATTGCATTTTTAATTCCATTATTCGCTTTTTATTAATTCATTCACGTAAAATGAGCATAATTGATTTGTGATTTAATTGCATGTTATCTGGTATATTGATTGCGGAGTTTTGCTGACTTTTCAATATGAAAATGAGGACAGACAGTCCATGACGAAAATATGAGGCATCTTATGTTATTACCATATTACGAAATATGGGGAATAAAGAATATATATACCATATGTATGTATAATTATTAAGAAAAAAAGAGCAATTTTCTTTTAGATGCAAAAGGGAAAAGCATTTCATAAGAAAATTTCTGAAATACTCGTAAATTAAAAACTATTATTCAATGTACTGTGGCAAAATTTCGATTTCGTTCTGATTGTAGCTACAAACCCATTGTTTAACTTTTTTCATGAAAGTACTCAAATTACCTACGAATCTTGTATCTACAGGGAGATGGCTCCTCAAATTGTAAGCATCAGAAATCGAACTCTGCCTATAACCACCTCGGATGAAAAATATTTTTAAGACCTTAAGATCTGTCTTAAGTCTTCAGACTGGTAGGATTTGAATGCATTTAAATAATTCCATGGAATAGGCCAAACGGGAAGAACCATAGATCTTCCGTCTGGCACACTTCTGTAGAACAATCAACTGCTGAATTTTACTCAGGTTTTTTTTTTTTTTTTCTATAATCGGCGCGCGCTCAAATGGTTTTTGTACCCTTAAAATGTTTGTGTGCTGTGTACGGGCGAAGGAAATTTAGGGAGGAAGAAAAGACAGGTACCGATGCACATTGTTTTTAAATGTTTGCAAGTTATAACGACCAGGAAACACAGAGGTCTGCAGGGCATTCCATAAGCGAGTTGTACGGCTTAGGAAAGAAGCACGATATTTTAGAGTACGACCGAAAATGGGCTTGAGGGTACACTGATGAGCATTCATAGCGAGACGGATGTTACGGTTGAAAGTTTGAATGTGCAGAATGCTACTGGCAATTTCAATGGAGCACTGGTGGTGGAAATAGCGATAAAACAAAGTGAGACAGGAGACATTACGTCGGGGTTCGAGGGTGTCAATTGATTGACGGACATTAGTATCACCTATGAGTTTTATCGCACGGTTTTGAATCCTATCTAGCAGGTGCAGAAATGTTTTAGGAGCACCTGACCAGATGTGGACATTGTACTCCAATTTTGGGCGGATAAATGCCTTATATATTGTGGCCAGGTCAGAGGGGGTAAAATATTTCTTACATCGCTTGAGGAAACCTAGACATTTCACAAACCACATCGAATATGTGGTCATTCTAACGTAAGTTGTTACTGATACACATACCGAGAATGGAAAGTTTATCGGTTTCGACGTTGCAAGTGCCATTCATGGATAATGGGTATTTGAATTTCGCTTTAATGACAGCAGACAGCATTGAGTTTTGGAAGCATTAAATTCCACTCAGTTGATAGTTCCCCAATTGGTTATGCTGCTAATATCGGAATAATGAGCTTACCATACGCTGGCGCTCCGTTCTACAGCCGAAGAGCAGGGACGTGAGTCCGGGAACGAATATGAAAAGCAGAGAGTACTGTCGTCTGCGAAGGAATATATTGGATTAGAAGTAGCAGACAAGAGATCATTGATGAAAATTAAAAAGAGTGTGGGAGACAGAACGGAGCCATGGGGCACACCAGCATTTATTTAGTGAACATCAGACTTGAAACCACCCAAGACAACTCGAATTGAACGGTCCGTAAGGTAGTTTCTAATCCGTTGAAGAGGAGAGTCATCGATCTCAAATGCCCACATTTTCGACAAAACAGCCTGATGCCAAACTCTGTCAAATGCCTTAGAAATATCTTGCTTTCGCTAGATTGATGTACGCTTTGGTTCCACTTTTCGCTGAGACATGCCATCAAATCACCAGTGGACCTGTTGCTACGAAAACCATATTGCCGGTCATTGAGAAGTTTTCGTGTTTCGAGATATTTCACGAGCTGACGGTTTATCACCGTTTCCATGACGGAAAGAAGGGACGTAAGTGCAATGGGTCTGTAGGAGGATAGAGAAGAAGATTCGCCTTTTTTAGGGACGGGCTGGACAAATGTTGTTTTCCATCTACTCGGAAAGAGTCCTAAAGAGTAGGATTGATGAAAAAACTTACGCAGTGCGTTTGCCAGCGTGGAAGAACACCTCTTCAGAAGAACGGGAGATATACCATCTGAACCAGCGGATTTGTGGATGTTGAGATCTTTAAGTACTCTTGCTACTACATGAGTGCGAAACTGGATTCGTCCCATTGTATATAGATTCGACGCACTCAAGTCTAGGCGGGGACAAAGCACAATCTGGGAGTGTTGAGCTAGCCGCAAAGTGTGCAGCAAGCAGATTCGCCTTGTCCAAAGAGCTGACAGCTGGAATGTCATTTTAAATGAGCGTTGGGATTTTGGATGAGGCAGAATTTCTAATGTTTTTGACGAATGACCAAAAATTGTTACTGCCTTTGGGACATTACAGTATTTTTTGCCTTAGGATTTGGTCGTATTGGAATTTCACACGCCTGAGAAAGACGTTGCAGTCATTTCTAGCTCGTTTAAACTTTTTTCGGTTTTCCTCTGTCGGGTTGGTCCTGTAGGACCGAAAAAACAATTCTCTAACCCTGACAGCCTCTTTACAGCTCAAGTCATACCATGCCTTTGTAGGCGATTTAAAAAAAAAAAAGTGCTACTGTCACAAAGCCTGGTTTTAATGTATGCACATTGTACACCCTGTGTACATGTTTCAACATTTCCAATAAGTAAATAAGCCCCGCTAATTCGAGCCCTGGTTGCGCGATTTTCCCGGTTACCTTAGTCTATTTAAGATCGTGTAACACAGATGACGGGATTAATAAAGAAAATACCGAACAGTGAAGCGTGTTTTTTTTTTCTATTTTCTTTTCTCCTTCTACACCTTTTCTCTTGGTTTGATACTCTTCATCCGATGAGGGATAAAGCATCTCATTCCAAAGAGAAGAGTTCTGTGGAGGGAACATAACGACCAGTTAAAATTCCTAAAGAAGTTGTTAAGTCCGCTCCAATTGGCTTTCTCGTATTGCCATACGATTCTTTTAGGAATCTTTTCTCTAACTGTGTGGTGAGTGTACGAGAAGCCTAGACGGAAGAACACATTTCAGGGTGAGAAGTTAAAAACAAGTCCAGGGTGTTGGCGGTATGGCTATCGACGTCTGGTATTGGTGTGGGGTCATTTCCGCAGTGAAGGTCTCAACACACCGTCCTTCGGGCGTTGTCTGTCCAGAATGTCGAAGCCAGACATTGTGTATATTGAAATCTCCTGTAATACCGATTTCAGTATGAGGATATAGGGACACAATTCTTTGAATAGAGTCAGACAGCACATCAAACTCGTGAAAGGTCGAGTTGCTGTCCAGTTTGGGCTTCTGTAAATAAAGCAGTACTGGATAATTTGCTAACGGAGATGGAAATTTAACCACATGAAATTGAATTCCGAATTGGAACAGGGACTACATTGTGGTGGAATTTTTTAAGCTACATCACCACGCACATAAATGCGTAGTGATTTGGTACAGCACGGAAAAATACGACGTGAGCACTCGTCGGTGGTCGACACGGTATGGTGTAAGGTAAGCACTTGCCCAACATCTCATACCGTACTGCAGTTTCCAATGAAATATCCCATAATAAATTGCTTTTAGAGTATTAAAAGGACAACATTTCTTTAGACGGTGGAATGAACGAACGGTAGATAATAGATATTGCTTGAAACTTAGAATATGATTAGACCAACTAAAATTTCGGTCAATAATAACACCTAGGTATAATTTTCAATTATAAAACAACTATCATGGCAGGGAACATTCACGTCGAAAGAAATACGACCTTAATATCTGGAGACTTGTACGTGGTAAGGCTGAAAAACATAAGTTTTGCCTTATCGCTTACTACTAGCTTTTGCTCCATGAACCAAAGTCTTAGCAATTCAACATAGTGGTTTATATCAGCCACTAAGTTTAAGGGATTGGCGGAACCGTATGCAATCGTATAACACTCTTTTCTTTACGCATTTTTTCGAAAACCTTAATAATAGAAGACAACAGTGAAATTGGTCTATAGTTCCTTTTTTCAGGTTTGCTTCTTTTTTTAAAGAGAGGAATAACAATAGCACAATTTAAAACTTCAGGAAAACATTCGGACAGGATATTCAAATTGAAAATACCATATGTTCCAAAATATCTACAATATTGAAGGAAATATTTTTAAGCACAACGTTGGAAATACTATCGCTGCCACAGGAGTTGGAGCTATTTAAAGAGTGACAGGTCTACAAAATTTCAACCCCAGAAATTGGTTAAAAAAAGGAGCTATCCCTTTCAAAACTGTTATCTGTAAGCCTGGGTTCAGGATAACAATAATAACAAATGTTAAGATTATTTGTTTGAAAAGATTGTTGCCCAATTGAAGCATAGTATTTGTTAAATTCATTTGCTATTTCTGTGGGACATTAACATTTCCATTTTTTAGGACGAAAGAATTATTTTGCTCGGTTACACTTCGATTCATAATGTTATTGATCACTTTTCGTTCTTGTTTAAGATTCCCTTGCGCAGCCCTTATCTGATTATGATAGTAATCATCACGGCATTTTCGTACTTCATTATTTATGATTTCACTCATACGG
The DNA here is from genome assembly GCA_963966105.1 of Volucella zonaria. NCBI lineage: Eukaryota > Metazoa > Arthropoda > Insecta > Diptera > Syrphidae > Volucella > Volucella zonaria. The sequence continues at coordinate 118,486,896 of OZ014532.1, forward strand.
TTATAGCGACTCTTTAGGCTAGCGTTCTGTGGATGTTTAAGGCACTTTTTCCGTAATTTGTGTCTTTGTCTAATTTTCCTGAGAAGTAACCACCTAATCCAAGGCTTTAGCCTAAAATCTGACTTTTTAGGGATGGCGACATAGCTAGCTAGACAAAAATAAAAAAATCTCTTCCCAATCGTCGAAACGTAGTAAATTCAGCAGATCGTAGTTAATTTTATACAACTTTCTTGAAAAATTATGCTTTTAATTTTTTTTTAATTACCAAGCCTTTAAAAATTACACCAGTCATAGAATGATCAGGTATTTGAAGCTCGAGGTAGATACCAATGCGAACATTAAGAGGAATTCTTAAAAAAACGAACCAATACATGGTCATGCAATTGGTCTAGAAATATCATTCACTAAAGAGGTTAAACCATGCTCTGCCATAAGCGCAAGATATAAATCTAACACAGGAATAGCGTTTAGCAAATCAAGATTGAAATCGCCTAAAAAAACAACAAGAACTAAACGATTTTTCTTCTAAAAAACTTTGAAATTCATTTAGAAACACAAGTATTGACCGTGAATTAAATCTGTATACACAATGAAAATGTTTCTTTATTTATAGTTATTATAGAAATATTAATTAATAGAAATTCAAAAATATCAATCGCTTGTGATTTAGTGCCGGGGTGTCTGAAAATTAATTTAATATGTGTACGTATGAGACAAAAGGACGACTTCTATTGTTTGAACACATATACTCACATATGTGTGTATGACAAATGCAATTTATTGATACACAAGTTTACATCAAAATTATTCCATGTTTAAAAGAAAATACTGTAATCCCTCGATTTAGGTTGCCTCGGTTTACGTCGTCTCGATTTACGTTGTGTAAAATTATGAATCTTGCCTCGTTTAACGTCGTCCTATCTCTCGATTTACGGTGTCGTATTCGGGGGTTTTCTTAGCAGTTTAAATTTGAAAATTGGCAGTTTAAATGCAACTTAATCTGAGATTCCTATGGTTTGGTTTTTCTTGACAGTTGAAAAGTGATATTTTTCAAGTATTTGGGGATTCGCACAAATTAAAATTTGACATTGTATGTGGTTGAAAGTGCATTCCCTTTGTTGTCTTGCTTACAAAAAGGTTAAGGACATCATTTCTGATATCTAATCAACATTTTATGTAGTGAAAAATGAGAGCAAAACGGAAGAATAACAAGGCTGAAAGTGCTAATTTAAAAAAGAGGAATGCCATATCATTAGAAGTGGAAATGGATGTTATTCGACGCTTTGATAAAGGAGATAAGGCATTTCATATAGCCAGCTCAATGGGATTACTGCCAACAACAGTGAGAATAATCCTTAAAAACCCTGATGACACTCGCACAAGTGCTTACACGCGAACGACTAGAACCGGCGTTAAGTATCTGGATAAGTGACTTAAGTGAAAAGGCAATGAGTTTATTTAATGACCTAAAGTTAATATCAGTTGAAGAGGATAAGGATGTTAGTTTTAACGCTAGTTCCGGAAGGCTAGAAAAATTCAAAAATAGAGCACAGCTTAACAATGTTAAGGTTACCGGTGAATATGCAAGTGCAGATTTTGAAGCAGCCAACAAATTTCCTAGGAAACTAAAACAAATTATTACGAATGGAAGATACACTTCCCAGCAAGTCTTTAACGTTGACGAGACCGGGCTGCTCTGGAAACCTATGCCGTCAAGAACTTTTATATTTATTGAGGAGAAAACGGCACCTGGACAAAAAGTTGCGAAAGATAGGGTGACACTGCTTCTTGGGGGCAATGATTCGGGAGATTTTAAGCTAAAGCCATCCAAGAGCTATGAACAATATTTGCAAACAAACGCTCTCAGTTATATGGAAAGCCAATACAAAATATTGCGAAGAAAATAATTGCTTTGCTCCTTGTCGACAATGCTTTTGGTCACCCGGTTAACTTAGACGAAACAAATAATAACATTATTCTACCGCCAAACATAACTTGCCTTCTACAACCTATGGACCAAGGTGCTATTGCTGCGTTTAAGAGATATTATTTACGCAGGGTTTTTAATGATCTAATTGCAGCAATTGATGTAAAGTCAGAGTTAACAAATGGTCGTGACATGATTCGGACGTTCTGGAAAAATTTTAGTATCCTGAAAGCAGTTCAAAAAATCAATCAATCCTGGAATGAGGTCTCTGCTGTAACAATGAACAAGGTATGGAAAAAAGAATAGGCCGAATGTACCTCTGAAGATAAAAATGGGGATAATCCTGAACAACTTCAAAGAGAAATCCTTTTTTTTTTTAAAGAACTTAACACTCAAGTGGGTATGACTACACTTATGATGCCACAGTATGTGTTAAGTTTTTCGAATTTTGGGCTCAGTGGTTATTTCCCTCCATGGGTGGCATCCAACATTTAATGGGGAGACTAAGTTTTTAGTTTAAATTGGGCTTGATGTCGTATTTAGGCAACCATCCATCTCACGAGATTTTAGTCGCCTGAAAAAATGACTGTCGGCCACGGTTGGTATTGAACCCCTAACCATCCGATTGGGAAGCCAATACACTATCGCTTGAGTCACGGATACCCACGTTGATGAAATAGACATAACTCAGATATTCAACGAACATGAGGAACGGCTGTCTAATGAGGATCTACTAGTCGCACTTAAGGGAGACTCTTCCACCCAAAATAAGGAAGTTGAGGATAGTACTGCAGAGTCAGTTAATGAAAGATAAGAATTCCGATTTCCGCTGGAAAAACTATCAGAGGCTCTTAATCATATTAATCAAGCCATTGAAATTTTTGAGAAACACGACACGGACAAAGAAAGATTTGAAACAATAAGGCGTTCAATTACTTCCAGCGTTGGACACTACAAAGACGTGTATGCAGAAACACAGAATTGTTTAACGCAGAAGCAAATAGAAACATTTTTTAAGCCATTTCCAGTGAAAGAAACTTCTGGACCTCCTTTGAATCGGGAACAAACTACTCAAGACCATCAATCATCTGCAGCTAGCCGCTGGAAGAAAGAAAATTACTTATACTAGATACCTGTTTGAAAATTCAGAACACTTAAGCCATCCTTCGGAACTTAGTTCACCCAAACTGCCAACACGCATAATAGCTTGTGCTACCGTGTGCGAAAAAAGTTTTGTAGCTAGCTTCACATTTTGACATTCTGCACCTTTAACATATAAATTCATTCATTCGTTCCTATATCCCCTTGTGGGTCCTAGGGCCTCTACTATACCTACGCGCCATCGAGTGCGGTTTCTGGAAATGTGCCTCAGCTCTCTTCAAATTTTTCCCAGTTGCCGTGCTTCCTTTTCAACTGTTCTGCGCCACGTACTCCTCGGACCGCCGCATATCCTGTCGTCCTGAGTATGCGGGTTCTATTGCATCGCTTGGTTAGCTATGGACCTGTCACCCTTTCGGAGAGTGTGACCAATCCACTGCCACTTTCGTTGTCGTATGGTTGTGCCTATAGGTTCATGGTCCGTTCTCTGATAAAGCTGTTCGTTAGAGATACGGCTTGGCCAGAATATCCTTAAGATATTCGTAGATAGCGTAGGCACCTATTGCCAAACGTTTGCAGCTTCCTCGTGATAGTGGTGGTCACCCTCCAGATACCACACCTATATAGTAGCACGGATTCAACGCTGGAACGGAACAGTCGTAGCTTGGTGTTTAAGCTAATTGCATTACTTCGCCAAACTGTGAACAGCATCCCAAGCGCAGATTTTGCTTTGCCTATGCAGTTGGCTATATCCAGTTCGATTCCGCCATCGGTTGAGACAATACTCCCAAGGTATTGGAAACTCTCTACTCTCTCAATCGTCTGTCCAGCAATACATATATGAGTTGGTGAGTTTGGTCTTAGGCTGATCAACCAATGACGTCTGCTTTCCTCTCCACATTTGTTGTCATTTGGGGAAGGTCCATTATTCTGTGAGACAGAAGGCATACATCGTCGGCGTTGTCAAGGTGTTTGAGTTTAGATGTAAGAGTCCATCGAATTCCTCCATTTCCTGTTAACAAGGCCGCATTCAGCACATCGCTAATCACCAATAGAAACAGTATTGGTGAAAGTATGCAACCTTGCCTAACCCCGCTTTGGACTTCCAATTCCTCCTCTGTGTAAGACGTGACAAGTGGACCTATCATATGTAGCCTTGATAATTGCTATTAAATTATCAGGAATGCGTCGCCTACGGCAGATAAATTCCCGATTGACACTATCAAACGCCATTTCAAAATCGATGAACAGCAGGTGAAGTGGTGATCGGTACTCAACACACTGCTCGATGATGATCCGCAAGGTGTTGATGTGATCGACACAGGAGGATCCAGAGCGGAAAATGGCTTGTTAAACGTTGAGTGTGTCTTCGAGGTGTTCTTTCATTCGCTCCAAGATGATTTTAGCTATTATCTTGGCTACAGCAGGCAACACGCAGATACTCGTACCTCTCCAGTTTTCGCACTGCATTACAACAAATTGCCTTTTTTAGGGAGCTTGACGATCATTTCCTTCTTCCACTCGTCCGGAAAACTCCCGGCTTCCCATGTTCTCCCTACAAGTGGGAACAGTAGCTCAGTTGATGCCGTTGGTGCAATTAGAAACAGCTCCGCAGGTATGCCGTCAGTTTTCAGTGCTTTGATCGCGGCAATAATCTCTTCCTTATTGGGGGTTGTGGTGCGAATTCGGGAATTTCTTTCTACGGACACTGTAGTCTGACTTGGGTGCATATTGCTGGCGAATACTCGGTGTAGAACCGAGGCAAATGCTCCTTCCATCTCTTCACTTGATCTTTATCCGATATTAGCAACGAACCGTCTAAGCCTTTCACTGGGTGTTGAGTAGAGCTTCGGCCACCTATAAGCTCTTTGGTGATTCTGTAAACGACTCTGCTGTCGCACCTCGCTGCTGCTTCTTCTGCTTGCGTGGCCAGCGCATTGTTGTAATTGCACTTGTCACTTTCTCACGCTACGCTGCACTCTCTCATCTTCATGCGATATAGGGACTTTAGCTCGATCCTCCCTGCTGCTGGAGCTGCTGCAATTCGAGCTCTTAGTTGTTTTCGTTCGTTGATCCTTCTCCAGGTATCCTCGGAAAGTCACGCCCTATGCCTTCCCTGCGATCGACCGACAATCCTTTCAGCACCTGATGTGAAAACAGTTTTCACAGTACACCAATGGTCTGGGATGGTGGCGGGCAGCGAGCTGTTGATTATTTCTACTCCTCGTGAGAGATGGTTCCTTAGTTCTTTGCGCACTGTGTGAACTCTCAGTCGGTCTACGTTGAACCTAGGTATTCTTGTGTCGTTAGATTTTCGAACGGCAGCAGTGCGTAATTGGTCAGTAGCTATCATAAGATGGTGTTCTTGTTCCAACTCCATGTCCGCTCCTAGTCTGTTTCGGACGTCTAGAAGACCACTTCTAAAACGGCGACGGATGGCAAAATGGTCGATTTGATTGGAGGTTGCTTGCCTGTCTGTTAACATCCAACTGATTTTATGACAGGCCTTGTGCTCAAACATGGTGCCACCTCTAACAAGACGATTTGCGTTGCAAAAGTCAACAGAGCTTTCGCCGTTGCCATTGCGGTTGCCTAATCCGTGCCGTCCCATAACATGTTTGAGCCCTTCGTTCTCGTTGCCTACCTTGGCATTAAGGTCCCCCATTACAATGACAATGTCGCCGTTGGGTGTTGCATTATAAACAGCTCCCAATTGGTTGTGGAAGGTCTCCTTTTCTTCCTCAGACGAACCATCCGTGGGGGCGTAACACTGTATAATGGTGACGCGACGTACTCTCGTCCCGAATCTGGCCGTTAAAATCCTATCACCGTGTGGCTGCCAGGAGATTAGACCTCTGCGTGCTGTAGGTGTTAACATCAGTCCAACTTCATATAAACGGGGGTGGTCTTCCGGAGTAGAGTAATACAGTGTTACGCGTTGGGGATTGGCACTCACCCGCATCTTACCATCTTATTTCGCTTACTCCCAATATGTCCAGCTTCTATCGCATAAACTCATGCTCTAATTGAAGGAATCTGGCGTTCTGAGGTCCTTCATTCTGAGAGTCAAGGAGCGTCTTCACATTCCAGAAACCAATCTTATTCCGGGTACGTTAGCCAAAGGTCGTCAATGTGTTATCAGTCCTTACCGAGGCATTAAGTCGGTTTCCGTAGCGGGCTGGTTTCGGTAACGCGGATTGCTGGCCCAGGTTACCTAGTCTAGGCATAAGACCCTAGACAATCCCGCACTTGCAATTTTGGCCTACCTGTATCAGGATTTATATACGTAATTATCCGGGGACCACCTCGAAGAGGTAAAGCAAGCACTACATTACGAACTTGATTGTTGCGCTACTGGTCCAATCCATGTTTTGAACAGTCAGTGGTTTCCCGATTAATCGCCATGCAGGCGATTGGTTAGTCATATTTCGTTTTTGAAACAAGTTCTTCAACGATCCCGATTTGCCCGTCCAAAATGAAACCATCACTATCGCCAAAGTTGTTCCGGATGAGTTTTATAAGATGAGGCACGTCAGTAAATACATATACTTTCTTCGATTCATCCGTTGGATTTCGGAAAAAAGATGTTGCTACAGTGATTTCCAGTTCACGCAGCAAGTCTTGATTTGTCCACCCAAGATCGAATTGCTCGATAATACTCAAAAGTATTTGTTTGGTCATCCGTTGGTCGATATCGTAAAAAATTGGCTGTTTCCAATTGACAAACAAGGCCCTTATCATTGCCACTTGAACGTATTGTGCAGCTTTAAGCGTCTCATCTTTACGTTTGCCGTACATTAATTTTCTCTCTGACTTTCATTTCGTCAAATGAAACTACACAGATTCCATCCATTTCGTTATGTCCAACACTAGTTGAATTATTCCAGGATAAACATCTAGCCGTGAGCACCATTTTCCAAAGTAATTACAGCTGGAAGAGGATACTGCTTTTTCAACAGCGAACGGTAAGCTGGGGCCAGCTTCATGTATGGCTATTGCATTCGCAATATCTTCAGATGACCATTTTTACCGCTTGCGACGACATCCCAATTTCTTTATTTGCCCCTTGGCAAGAATATGGCCAACGGAGTCAATGACTTTTTGCTGTTTCCAGATCTTAGCTTTCAGCTCTGCTATTTGTTCCAGTAATCTGCAAAATATTGGGTCTACAAGTAAGTTTCCAACGTTTGTCAGAGATGGCGCCACAAGTGGATCTCGGGCAGAAATGTCAGACCCCATGTGTTTTATTTGTAGGTTTTGTATCTGTCAACAACTTTGCAGCGTTATATTTGAGCAGTTCTATCGGTGTCGTACATTTTATCGAGCAAAATCATGGCAAGTTTCCAGCCAAATAAATGTCATTTGCGGGAAGCGCTGCTTTTATTCTTTAATATGCAGAAAAGTGCGGCTGAGACCTATCGTTTGCTTTCGGAAACTTATGGGGCGGAATGTATTGATTAATCGACGTGCCGCGATTGGTTCAAACTGTTTAAAAGTGGTGATTTTAGAGTTGAAGACAAAGATCGCCCCGGAAAGCCGAAAAGTTTTGAAGACGAGGAATTGGACGCTTTACTGGATGAGGATCCGTGTCAGATTCAAGAAGAACTTGCTGGATCATTGGGCGTCACGCAACAAGCCGTTTCCCTGCGCCTAAAAGCACTGGGATTCATTCAAAAGGTTGGAAACTGGGTGCCGTACGAATTGAAGCCAAGAGACGTCGAACGGCGATTTTCCATGTCTGAAATGTTACTGCAGCGGTATAAAAATAAATCATTTTCGCATCGTATTGTCACTGGTGATGAGAAATGGATTTATTATGATAATATTAAACGCAGAAAATCGTATACAAAGCCCGGCGAGCCCGCCCAATCGACGCCGAAACGAAATATTCACGTGCATAAGGTCATGCTCTGCATATGGTGGGATCAAAAGGGTGTCGTATACTACGAACTGCTTCCGAGTGCTGAAACCATCAAAGGACCATTATATCGAACCCAACTAATTCGTTTGAAGCGGGCATTAAAAGTAAAACGGCCAGATTATGAGACCAGGCATGAGTCCGTCATTTTTCATCACGACAACGCTCGGCCACATGTTGCGGTTTCGGTGAAAAACTATTTGGAAAATAGTGGATGGGAAATTCTGCCTCACCCGCCTTACAGTCCAGACTTGACACCATCTGACTACCACTTGTTTCATTCGATGCAGAACGCTCTTACGGGAATACGCTTCAGCTCAGTAGAGGAAATCAAAAATTGGCTCGATACGTTCTTGGGCTCGAAAGACGAGAAATTTTTTTGGTCTTATTTAATTTGTGATTTACTTACTGGGAATATGGCGGGGTGAGCTCCGATATTGTTCGATAGGAATAAATCGTTCGTGGGGACTTCCAGCTCTATGTTCTCCTTGTCAGTTACTGGATCACTAAAATAAAAAATTAGTTGATGTTGGTATATCTGAATAACCAGTAGCGTAGCTTCACCTTGCGGGGACCAGGTGTACAATTTTTTTCGGGGCCCCCTTACCCAACTCAAAAGAGGTTTCCGACCGAACAAATGCATATAACGCTCTTTCTTTGGTTTGCTGGGCATGAGGGTGGTCCTAAAGGGATATTGCCGATAGATTCAACCTCGCCTTGGGAGCTGAATGCAGTCTTATCAATAGAGCGCTGTATTTCATCAGCAAACTTTGCGACTCGGTCATCCGACGGCCAACTGAAGATGAGAAAATGGAAACCCGCTCGTATATGAGAAACAAAACTGGAATTGAAGGTGTTATAGGTACTAAATTAACTACATATAATAACTGACAAACGATGTAGCAACCTACCTCTTTTCTTACTTTTGCAGGGATCATAGATGGTACAAAAATCAAAATTGACCCCTCTAGGCATGGAAGAGACGACTACATTGATAGAAAGGGCATTACAAGTCTATCTCTTAACCATAAACGGAAGTTTACGGACATTTTCGTTGGATATTCGGGTTCTGTTCATGACAACAAGGTTTTTGAGAATTCGGATTTGTACGAGGGTTGTCTGAAAAGTTTCCGCCGAACAATGATACAAGACATTTTTTCTCAAATTTTTATTTTTTTATTTTTCTACCTAGTTTCCTTGTAACTGTACACACTTCTTCCAGCGATCCTCCCATCTCTCTAACCCTTCCAAATAGTACTTGGCGTTTTTCTCTGCAAAATAATTGTCCACGAAGGTAATTGCCTCCTCATTTGACGAAAATCTCTGTACTCCGAGCGCAGTTTTTAGATGAGGGAACAAAAAGAAGTCGCTTGGAGCTAGACCTGGTGAATAAGGCGGATGGTCAAGCAGTTCAAATCTTAATTCACGGATTTTCGCCATGGCAACCACTGAGGTGTGAGACGGCGCGTTGTCTTGGTGACACAGGATTTTCTTTTTCTGCAAATGTGGCCGTTTTTCCACAATTTCTGCCTTCAGCTTGGCAAGTAATGATGCGTAGTATGCTCCTGTAATGGTTTTTCCAATTTTGAAGATAATCGATTAAGATAACTCCTGTACTATCCCAAAAAACAGCCGCCATCACTTTCCCAGCCGAAAAAACAGTTTTTGCTTTTTTTGGAGGTGGCTCGCCCTTTGGAGTCCACTGTTTTGACAGAATTTTTGTTTCGGCCGTATAATGGTGTATCCAAGTTTCATCTACAGTAATTAATCGGCGCCAAAACTCGGATTTATTGAGCCTAAACTGCACCAACAGAGCGTTGGAAATGTTCATTCTAACACGTTTTTGATCTAACGTAAGCAAACGCGGCACCCAACGCGCGGACAGCTTTCTCATGCCTAAATCTTGATTTAGTATGTAACAAACGCGTTCTTTGGACATTTTCATAAACTCTACTATCTCTGTCACTTTAATTCGGCGGTCGTCTAACACCATTTGGTGAACTTTTATCGTCAGTGGTTGCAGTTTTTGGACGTCCCGAACGTTCATCGTCTCCCAAGCTCTTACGGCGACGGCCACGTTTAAATTCAGGTGCCCAAAATTTCACTGTGGTAAATGATGGTGCAGAGTCCCCATACACAGAGTCCAACTCATTTTTGATTTGCGTAGGCGTATTGCCTTTCAAAAACAAGAATTTAATGACAGCTCAATACTAAATTTTTTCCATTTTCACAAAAAACACTCACATCGACTCACTCAAACGACTGCCAACTAAAAGCTGCTCCTCCAAAGTGACTGAAACTTCGGTAAGTAACTGTCAAAAGATGCACAACTGGCATTCACTAGCCTTTATTGACGAGTGCTATTATCTTTACGTTGCGGTCGGAAACTTTTCTGGCAACCCTCGTACATACGAGTATGCTGTATAATTATTATCAATATGCGTCTTATGTCAGGGATAAGTGATAAGAAGTTAGAAAACGTTGCAAAGTGCTCTTTTAAATGTACTTCAAGTAAATTAATTTTACGACATTTTCGGAAATAAAATATAAAAATAAAAATAAATACATAGCGCTACAGGCCGGTGTGGGCCAGGGACTTAGCTTTTCGCACTCATTTGTGTTGCTCGCGTTTCAATTTTTACACTTCTGAGCGGGGCCTACTGCTTTTTGTCGATTCCGAACGGCTCTCCTGAGAAGCTCTCTCATAGCCAGAATTACTCTCAGGGGTTTGCCATTGCCCGCCGAAAGGGTGATAACGATTTTGAAATAAAAGCTGTTGCCACGGCCCGGAATTGAAGAACCCAGACTTCGAGCATGACAGCCCTTTAGCTTAGCTATCAGGCCATCGCCGTCAAACACAATATTCTTGCGATTACTGGCGTGAATATGCAATAGAAAAAGAGAAATGTACAATATTACTCGTATATCAAATTTTGCAAACACTTAAAATAGAACTAATTAAAAGGAGAAACAAAACGTAAAAGTTTTTTTATTTCACTTTTATTTCAGAAATAACAATCGCAAAGAAAAATATCAAAATATCTTTCGCCGGACTTTTGTTTCGGCGATCATGAAGCAAACCATTTGCAGTTTCGTTTTCCATAGATAAAATACTTAAACTCCTCAATCGTTTTTGGCCCACAGTACTTCGTAAATAGTTTGTAATTATTTTAAGTTTCGAAAATTAACGTTCAGCTGAAGCAACAGTCACAGGAATTGTTAAAAATAACATCAAGGCAGTGCAAACATCTGGAAAACTCGCTGACAAAGCATTCTATTAACAACAAAGGTGCAAGTTGTTTTACAGAATCGAGGTTTTTTATGCGATTCCCAAGGCAAGCACGAAAAGACAACAATTGTTCATGTATTTTGTCACTGATGTTTTCGTCAATCGAATTCGAAATCGTCATCTGACATCGCTACAAACTGCTGAGGTTGAATAGCTTGGAATGTGTCAATTATATTTGTCAAACTATTAAATCTAATCTTGATTTGTTGATAAATAACATTCAAGACATTTGTAGAAGATATGAATTCTAAATCTTGACTCTCCATCAGTTTTTTCTCTCGTCTTGGGATAGTTCATCAAAATGCTTTTTGACTTTTGGTATTCGTTTGCTATAAAATTGAGTTTTGACTCTCCAAGAGTCACATAAATTAATCGATACATTTTTTGCTTCTCCAAACGAGTTTCGAAAGATTCGTAATGTTTGGTAGGATCGTATTAACAATGAATTTGTTTGCGAAAAAAGTTCCCGGAATGGTTTCAGAAAATATTCATTAATATTATTCAGTTAAATCCTTCAAACTAATCCCCATTGACTGCAACACACTTATGCCAGCGCATGATTCAATCCTCGAAACATTTTTTATATTCGGTTTCCGGTATGTCCATTAGTGCTTCCTGCGATTTTTTCATTACTCCTACTTCCTCTCGGCTGCTGAAACGCGTTCCCCGTAGTGGTTTTTTTTAACTTGATTGAACAGAAAGAAGTCACAGGGATCCAAATCAGGTGAATTCGGTGACTGTTGGCTGGTATTTATTGTAGTTTTCGTCAAAAAACTACGAATAATGATGGCACTGTGGGATGGTGCAAAATCCACGAGTTTTCTGTCCACAATTCTGGTCTCTTTCGGCGAATTACTTCACGAAAACGTTTAATAACACGCAAATAATACTCTTTGTTTACGGTCTGGCCTTCTGGCAAAAATTCATGATGCACTACACCGTTGTAATCCATGAAAACCGTGAGCATTGCGTGTCGTACTCATAAACCCACGTCTCGTCGTCGTCTCCAGTAATGATCCTTTTGATGAATGTGGGATCAGATTCAGCCTCGCAAATCATCTCTTTTGCAACGTCAACACGGTCTCGTTTTTGCAGGAAATTGAGGTCTTTTGGCACCAACTTTGCTACTATACGACGGAAACCCAAATTATTAACCAAAATGTCTTGGACGGATCCATAGGCAATGTTCCTCCTATCTCTGTGATGGTTAATTTGCGGTTATTGATCAGCATTTCTTTTACTTCATCAATGTTTTCGTCGGTTTTCGATGTCAATGGTCTGCCACTGCGTTCATCATCTTCAATTGACTTACGAGTCACGACCACTTTTAAACTGCTCGTGCCACTAGTAAACGACCGTTTTCTTTAGAGAATCGTTGCCGAAACACTTTACCAACATCGAATCCGTTTTTTACGCAAAATTTAATACGAGTACAAGTTCGTTGTTGCAAATTGAAATCCATTTCTAAAATTGTAACAAATCGCCAACACACACGAGATAGATGTACTATTGGCTACGTAACTTTTGCAAATGTCAAGCTATGACGCTAAGATTTAGAGGGAATGTCAACAACAGATTTACCAACTTCACAGAAAAACAGAACTCAAATCGGAACAATGGGAGCGCCACACGGTGGTGTCCCCCGGGAACTTTTTGATCAAGGTGATATGTCTGATTTTTGGAGAAATTTTGAAACAACATTAGTTGATGTCATAATTTTTGAGTGTAGAACCACTTGAAAAACGAAATCAAAAGTTTCCATTTTCTTGAGTAGAGCTTTCTCTTTATTTCGCTCGGTATGATCTTCGAGAGTGAGCGGAGAATGTCTTTATATTTGAATCTTGCAGCCTGCAAAGAATCTTCCCTTGATGACCACCGGGTTGGACAAAGGCGTTTAAGTGATATTTTTCAAGTATCGTGCCCTTCACAAATTTCAGATAACAACTCCCACCGTTGTATACTGTTTGCGAAAAAAACATAGAGGTGTTGAATTAAATCAAAAAAAAAAATCCGAACTTCTGGAACAGATTCCAAACCATCATTGAGGACAAGGTCTAATTAATGCGCCGCACAGTGAACATAAATAGCATTTTTCTGTATGAAAAGTTTTTGGACTCCGTTGTAAATTGCACTCATTACCGCGGCACCATCATAACCTTGTCCTCGACATTTTGCGATATCAATGCCTTTCTTCTCGATACCTTCAATGATTTTAAGTTCTAAACCCATCGCGGAATGAACTTTTCGAATCCCAAAAAAGACTCAGTTATTTTTAAATCAACTGCCTTGCCATTTTTAGCTTTTTCAATCTGAACGTATCGAAAAACTTGACTCATCTGATCTATTTTACTTAAATCTTGAGTAGTATCAATGTTGGTCTTGTTTCAGATCAATCAGCAGTTCTTCAATTTGACCAAATTTGCCTGGGTGGTGTTTCTGACCATGATATGTTGCTTTGCACGTGCGATATTAATTTTTCTCACACCAATAAGTCTACTACCTTTGAATTTAAAGATTTTGAATCTATTAACATCAATGCTATGCTAGTTGCATCACAAACAACGACTCCCTGGTTTCTTTGTAGACAGAGTCCAGATCCAAATGAACAAATTAATCGTTTTCAGTTATGTGTTGCCCAACTCTATGGAGATTTCGTGCCTGTTAAGACTGTTTTTGTTCGCAATAAGACCTTCACTTGGTTTACTGCGGAAGTTTTAAGTGCGCTAAAAATCAGGAATAAGCTTTACAGCAAATGGAAGCGAAATCGTTCTTCTTTTAATTGGGTCGCTTATAAAAACGCTGGTAATACAGCCACTAGCATTGTGCGTAATTCGAAACGAAATTACTATTCCTCTAAACTTAGTATGTCTTTGCCCCCAAATTGAAACTGTGGAGGAACCTTCGGCAAATTGGTGTTAGCAAAGGAGGGAATGATAACTGTTCGCTAAATCCAAATGAGCAAAATGCACATTTTGTAGACAATGCAATGGCTGGTGGTATGTTTGATTTTCATCCGAACACCTTTACATCAGTGCAAAGGCAAGTCGATTTTGTGGTAACAACTGAGACTGATGTAATTTCAATCATTGCCTCCATTAGGTCAAATGCAATCGGTGAAGATGGTATACCAGTCAAATTTCTAAAAATAATTTTACCCAGTATTGTAAGCCAAATAACCTACATAATTAGTTCGTGTACTATATTATGACATCTACCTTTCCCCTGGCTTGGAAACATGCACGGGTTATTCCGATTGCCAAAAAATCGAACGCAATTTCTGTTAACGATTTTAGGCCAATAAGCATTCTCCCATGTCTATCAAAAGTATTTGAGAGAGTCTTGTCCCGCCAGATCAAATGCCACTTATCCTTCAACTCTCTATTGACTTCTTCTCAGTTAGGCTTTCGAGAAGGGCATAGTTGTCAGTCGGCAATGGTGAAGATTTTGGATGATGACAAAGGGCTTGTGGCATTACTTTGCTTTCTCGATTTTTCGAAAGCTTTTGACAAAGTGAATCACAAAATTCTTTTAAACACTTTTTCGGGTTTGGCGAAAGAGCTGTTAAACTTTTGCAAATCTACTTGTCGAACCGATTTCAAAGCGCCATTGTTGGTGGAGGGATTTCGTCTGTTTTGCCCTTATTACAAGGTGTTCCCCAAGGTTCCATCTTTGGACCGATTTTATTTGCCATGTTTGTCAACGATTTGCCATTGGTATGTGTGCACACTCGTATGCATATGTACGCAGATGACGTTCAATTTTACATGTTTATGCCTATGAATCGGCATTTTTTGTTAAAACAGCGATTTGTCAGCAGACTGGGCAGCCAAACAAGGGCTGCTGCTAAATCCTTCTAAGTGTCAGGTTCTACCCATTTCAAAAAGCAATTTCGAACTGAGTCTGGTGCCAAATATGAGCATATCGGAAATTGGCGATAAGGGAGCCCGCTACTAGCCTTGGGTTCGTAATAAACGGCCATCTGTCCTGCAACAGTCACATAACCTGCTTCATTGGTCGCATTTATGGTTGTTAGCATAGACTGTGGTTGGCTGCAAACTTCACACCCTTTGAAACTCGACGGAAGCTCGTCCAAGCCCTTATACTTCCCATAATAATGTATGCCGATGTTGTTTTAAGTAACATGGATTCGTTGTCACGTAATAAGTTACAGGTAGCCTTCAATGATGCAGTTAGATACATTCATGGACTACGCAGATACGATCGGATATCGGTTTATGTGAAAGGTTTATTGCGTTGCGCTTTAGTACAATGCATGTATGCAAGTAATTGTATATTCTTACACAAACGTATGATACAAAAACGCCAAATTATGTGTTTTGCAAGCTTGAGTTTTCTTCTTCTCGCAGAACACTTAATATAAACTTACCAAAATTTAAATATCTCCACTCATCAAGGTTCTTTTTCGTTCACGCCGTGAGGTTATGGAACTTTCTGCCCTTGAATATCAAGGGCATTAGTAATGCCGCAAGCTTTAACACTTCAATATTTTGACATTTTTCTATTCAGCAACAATAAAGATTAATGTATATTTAACTCCTCTTTCTCTTACTTCTTACTTTTCATCTTCGTTGACTTTCCTTTCTTTTCTATTCTTTTTTTTTTCTTTTTTTTTTTTTCTAATCGTTTATATAAATTATATTTTTGAAAAATGTTAACCAGTCATCTTATGAATTGTTTTTACTTTTGAAATATTACATATCTTGTTAATTTAAACATTTAATGTAATGAAATTAAATTCTTATTTTAGCTATCAAGCCTAAGTACTATAAGAGGCCTATGTCTTAATGTGCATGCCATGTTATTTAATAATAATAATAATAGCACTCGTACTTCACTGATATGGGCGAAGAAAGGGGCTTTCTTAATATTGGCAACTGTTTTTGATAAAATATTGATGCGTTCGTTTTGTATCTCAGGGCTTAAATAATGAACAGTATGTTCACGATTTGAGATAAATTTTTTAAATATCGGGTCATACATAGCG
Source organism: Volucella zonaria (assembly GCA_963966105.1). Classification (NCBI taxonomy): domain Eukaryota; kingdom Metazoa; phylum Arthropoda; class Insecta; order Diptera; family Syrphidae; genus Volucella; species Volucella zonaria. The sequence continues at coordinate 118,503,133 of OZ014532.1, forward strand.
AGTAAATCAATGATTGGCAAAAAATTGCCATTGCTACCTGACTGTCCAAGAATTTCACGATGGCCTCTTAAAGGAAGATTACACAAAGCCAAAGTTAAAATAACGTTCATAATTCTCTCCAAAACTTGACACCAAAACGATTTTTCCCTCAAAATCTGTTTCTCAATAGCCTTATCTAGAGTCTCAAATATCAAGTGCGAGGAATTTTGAATCCAGCTTTGTTAGTGGTGAGTAGTAATACTCCGAAAAACAAGTATTAGTTGTTGGATTCCGAGGAAAAAGGCCTGAAGGTCTACACGGGACAACTGACATTATGAATCTCTTTTCCTCTGTGGATAAAATTCCCGCAAAATGTCCTTTATCAGTGGGATTTTTCTTTTTCTGCAAATCAATCAGTCCTTAAAGAATTTTGCTAAGTCTTAACGCTAATTGAAATAAATTATTTTCCACTAAGACTTACTATGTACTTTCATTCTTGTTTGCTTTAATTAAAAGCATGGCTTCGTCCTTATCATCCAATTCTTCCATAATGCCACACATTTCACTATCGAAGTTTTCTGCTAAATCTGCTTCAAGGAGCGGTTCATTATTGGAAGTTGATGGAGTCTCCAAGTATTTGGTTATTGATTTTATTTTTTTAGCAGACATGGCAGTTTCTATTTTTTTTTCTTTTTTGAGCACCGCTCGGATATGAGCGTTTTATTGAACTCATTTTTTAAAGCGGTATTGCAATCGTTTTTCATACATACAAATCAAAAGTTTTTTGGAACAAAAAGTGAGACGGAATAAGAATCAACGAGTATGTATGAATGTACGTATGTACGATAATTGTTGTGCAGGCCAACCCAGAAAAATGCAGCAGCGCGTAATTTACGAATCCAACATACTACGCACTACCAAAAAAAAAAGGAAAACGAAAACACTATAATTTAACAAACACGATACACACCAAAATGCCAAATTTACAAATCTCACCGCACACTGCACATGAAATGAAATAATAGCCTAAGTTTCAAATATCACTTTGGAGCAAACTAAATTTTTAGAGTGCGCTGTACATCCACTCAGTGAATCACCTTCACAAATCTATAAGTTTCCTAATTCTTATATACATACCACCTTGATCAAAAATCCCGGAATTTATTCATCTAAATCTACAAAAATTGTCCCCTTCAAAGTAATCCCCGCTGACTGCAGCACACTTATGCCAGCGCTTGACCCAATCCTCGAAACATTTTTATATTCGGTTTTCGGTATGTCCATCAGTGCTTCCTGCGATTTTTCCATTAGTCGTACTTCCTCCCGGCTGCTGAAACGCGTTCACCGTAGTGGTTTTTTAACTCGATTGAACAGAAAGAAGTCACAGGGAGCCAAATCAGGTGAATTCGGTGGCTGTTGGATGGTATTTGTTGCATTTTTCGTCAAAAAATTACGAATAATGATGGCACTGTGCGACGGTGCGTTATCATGGTGCAAAACCCACGAGTTTTCTGCCCACAATGCTGGTCTCTTTCGGCGAATTACTTCACGCAAACGTCTCATAACGCCCAAATAATATTCTTTGTTTACTGTCAGGCTTTTGGCAAAAATTCGTGATGCACTATACCGTTGTAATCCATGAAAACCGTGAGCATTGCCTTGTTTTTCATTGAAAACGACTTGGTTTTTTTGGTCTTGGCTCATTTGGTGAACGCCATTCACTTGCCTGATGTCTGGATTGCGTGTCGTACTCATAAGCCCACGTCTCGTTTCCAGTAATGATCCTCTTGTACAATGTGGGATCGGATTCAGTCTCGTAAATCATCTCTTTTGCGACGTCAACACGGTCTCGTTTTTGCATGAGACTGAGGTCTTTTGGCACCAACTTTGCTGCTACACGACGGAAATCCAAAATCCAAATCAATAACCAAAATGTCTTGGACGGATCCATAGGCAATGTTTAAGTCCTCCGCTATCTCTCTGATGGTTAATTTGCGGTTATTGACCAACTCTTCTTTTACTCGTACTTCATCAATGTTTTCGTCGGTTTTCGATGTCGATGGCCTGCCACTGCGTTCATCATCTTCGATTGACTCACGACCACTTTTGAACCGCTGGTTGCGCGGTGCCACTGGTAAACGATCGTTTTCTTTAGAAAATCGTTGCCGAAACACTTTTCCAACATTTCCAACGTTCGCGCACCATTAAATCCGCTTTTTACGCAAAATTTAATACGAGTACAAGTTCGTTGTTGCAAATTTAAATGCATTTCTAAAATTGTAAAAAATTGCCAACACACACAGAGAGTTAGATGTACTCTTGGCTACGTAACTTTTGCAAATGTCAAGCTATGACGCTAAGATTTAGAGGGAATGTCAACAACAGATTTACCAACTTCACAAAAAAACAGAACTCAAATCGAAACAATGGGAGCGTCACACGGTGGTGTGGTACGGGAACTTTTTGATCAAGGTGGTATTTATGTACATACAGTGTTGACCAAAATTATAGCACGAAAAATGGTCATATAGGAAGAAAGTAAAGAATATTAAAAAAAGCTTATGAGAGGTTAAAAGCTTTTTAATAAAATAAAATAATTAAAAATCCATTGAAAAATAAGTGGACAAAACTGAAGCACATGCACCCTGTTATTGCCTTCAGTCAGCACTCAAGTTAAAATTATTTTTTGAGATGGGCGAAGTAACCCATTAGCTACTGGCCAAGTGTAAATATGTTTCAACTCCTCGTTGATGAGGAAAACGAGTTCATTTCGGTTGCTGCAGGGTTTCGCTATGTGTAGTTGGACATCGTCTGCATATAGGTGTACCGAGACATATTTACAAACTGATGGAAGGTCGTTTAAGAACATGCAGAAAAGTGTTGGTCCTAACATTGAGCCTTGATGCACTGCCTGCTTGATTTCTGTTAAAACTGAAGAACATGCATTGGAGACAACCCGGCGATCGGTCGGAAAGAAAACTGTACACCAATTTAACTGCCCTTTCGCTGAAACCAAAGATATTCCTGAGCTCGCAACATAGGATTTTATGATTCACATTACCAAAAGCCTTCGCAAAATCTAGCAAACAAAGCAACGAAACATTAACGCTGTCGTAGCCATGCCTTATTTCTTCCAGTAAATTAACCATAGCTGTGGAACAACTATGGTCAGCCCTGAAACCGGATTGTTTAGCATACAGCAACTTGTTGAGCGACAAGGGCTTTATTAAATGCCTTTGACAGACAAGGTAGAATGATAACTGGTTTAAATCAGCAGGAGAAGATGGATTACATTTCTTAGCTATTGGCAAGACTCTTGAAGCTTTCCAGATCTGGGGAAAAGTTGATATTATTATACACCAGTTGATGACATGGGTGAGATGAGAGATAATTTGGGGTAAAATAAGTTTGATGAATTGGAAGGCCATCTTCACCTGAGGAATTTGACTTTACAGCTGCTATGCATTGAGTGATTTCAACTTCTGTGGCTACTATAAAGTTGATATCCTTATCGACCAATATTTACCTGCGGTTATTGCGCTTCAAGAAACAAAAGTTCTTGGGAAATGGGCTCACAATATACAAAAACTACATTGTATACTTTAACAACAAGCCGCGTTACCGGAGCAAAGATGGTACCGCCATACTAATAAAATCAGGTATTCCCATACATACCATATACTTGTCCACCAAGTGGCCTTCTAGTACAAACACTTAAAATTCACTTAGGGCAATTAGATGACACCGTATCTCAGCATGAGTATCTCAGCTTGATAGGAAATTATCTTTTTCGCAGTGTTGTAGTTGGGGATTTTAACGCTAACAATGCCCTTTGGGGTTCCCCGTATACAAACACTGCGGGATCGATAGTAACAAACTAGGCGCAGAGCTCTGACTTCGTTCTCTTGAGCACGGGATCGCCTACCCACTTTTCAACTAAAAACACTTTTACTGCAATAGACTTTTCACTTGCTTCACCTGAAGTTGCGTCCAGTGCGAGATGGATGACACATCATTCCCTTTTGTGTAGCGACCACTTCCCCATTATCATTGAGACTAAGACCTCTTACACATTCGTCAGGAAACTCCACTCTTGTTTCGCTGAGACCAAGGCAAACTGGGCCAAATTCGCCAAAATAGCTTTACAGGAAACCCTTTCAATATCCTCCTCCCATAACATTAACAAAGAGGCAGCAAATCTGAGGAAAATTATAAGGGTAGCTGCGGCAACCTCGATCCCATCTGGACACCCACCCATTAATCATAACTAACCTATTTGGTTTAATTCACAGATCAAACTGATTTCAAAAGACAAAATGAATGCATGGAATAATTATAAAAGACATCCGACAACTGAAAACACTATAAAATATCGACATTTAGCTGCTAAAATAAAACGAGTAGTGCGCTATGCAAAAGCCAAGCATGGTCACAGTTTGTCGAATCTCTCAATCCCTACATGGATTCTAGAACGCTTTGGAAAAAAGTTAAGGCTGTCAATGGAAACCATTCAAGAGGTGAGATTACTGCAATCAGACATAACTCAATACCCATCACAGCCCCCAGTGACATAGCGCAACTCTTTGCAAATAAATGGGCGGGCTACAGTTCCGAAGAGAATTTCTCTCATCGTGTCTTAAAACGAAGTAGAGACTTCCAAAATGACTCTTCCTTTCTTTTCCTTAATTCCGCTAGCCAAAAAAATTCCTCCAATTCCGGAATTCATAGAATCCCTCAGGAGCTCTAGATTCTCCACGCCAGCCTCAGATAAAATAACTTATGCAATGATCCAACACCCGCCAGTAGAAAGGATGATGAGAATTATTGGTCTCTTTAATAACATTTCACGAACAGGCACATTTCCGCACGAGTGGAAGAAAGCACATTTAGTACCAATACCAAAACCGAATTTGGATCTCCATTACCTTGATAGTTTTCGTCCGACATCTCTTCTTTCTGTTCTATCCAAATTATTTGAAAAAATAGTAGGGAATAAGGCAAAATGGACAGTAGAAAAGAAGCTTAACAAAAGTTTTAGAGTTAACAGAGGGACGCACACTCTGCTCCACATGCTAGATCAAGCAGTGCACGCAGAGCTAGTATTCCATCATATTGACCAAAAATTTAGAGAAAGCGTTCGAGAGAGTAACTAAGGTCAGGGTTATAAGACAACTCGAAAGTTGGGGAGTTAGCAAGTATCTTCTTAGATCCCTCTTTTTATTTATGTCGAATAGAGTAATCGTGGTAAAGGTTAAGGGTCACTATTCCCTAGCAACTTCCATTCATAACGGTGTTCCACAAGGCTCACTAGTATCCACAATACTCTATAACGCCTATGTAGACTTACTACTAGCAGACCTACAAACAGACGACATGAACATTAAGACTGTACTAGCATACGCGGACAACTTTTTTGTTTTGGCATCCGGTGAGCCACAGCAGGTCAGAAATGCCATTGACAAAGTCATAATCACAGCAACGAAGTGGTATGAAAACTCCGGAGCAAAACTTCCGACCAGAAAAATGGAAGCGCTTCACATATGTCGGAAACACCGCTGCTAAAGAGCAACAATGCAATTTGGGAGTGTAACACTACCCCTCCTGGGAAAAATGAAAATACTTGGCCTTACGTGTACAAAGTCGTGGAAATGGCAAGCCCACTCAAAAGTTATTGCAGAGAATATATTGAAAACTCAGAACTGCAAAAAACAAAAAAGGACAACACGTAAATACTGCGATCAATATAGCACAAACACTCATAAAAGGAGAAACGCAGCATGGCCTTACTATTTATTCGTACTGGACAAAAAAAAGCGATCACGATATACAAACAAAAATAAATGCAATTTTGCGCATAGCGATCAGTGCATTACCGTCTACACCCATAGATGCCCTATTAGCCGAAACAAACACGATCCGCTACGTAAATATGAAGGAAATTCCTCGAGCGAAAATTGTGGTAAAAGCCATTACCGAAAGTAGACATCCTTTACACGAAATTTGTAGAATTGGGTGGTCTACCGTCGAAAAATCAAAATGTAAAAGCGCTTTATATAACTCCATACGCACCATAAAGGCTTTAAATGCACCCATCCGAGAAGCTATTAATTATGAAATGAAAACACTACCCTGGTTGTTTCCAGCATACCCTATAAACACCTCTTTAGACCTAACAAAAAAGAGTGTACTCTAAAGGAAGTCTACAGGAAAAAATTCGCCGAAATTTTATGTACCTGTAAATTCGAATGCGTCTTGTACACGGATGCTTTCTGCGTCTATATGTAGACTGAACGCTAAATGGGAGAAAATTATTACCCAACAACTCGCTACACCCAACCAAAACTCCTTCGTTTGAGAAATTATGGCTCTGGTGGAAGCATTCAAACTCGCCGAGGCAGGAATCGAAAGAACAGCCATTTGCAGCGATTCCCTGAGTCCAATACGTACTATTAAGGGAAATAGTAGCAAAACACTTGTCATTAAAAGTCTACAGGCCATCATTGCCAGGAACTCACCTTGTATTCATTTAATATGAACACCTGGACACATTGGAATAGCTGGCAATGAAAAAGCTGACACACTGGTCAGAAATGCTATTCAAATGCCATTGGTATACAATACACCTCCTTGTGCAAAAACGGTATGGAATCAAGTAACAAGGGAAATGCCCAAAGAATCAGAACACCCGTGGCAGCAATCCAGTTCCTTTCTAAGAAAACACAAAACTTCATTGGAACCTACCATCTATAATAGCTCATTTAACCGCTGGCAATCAATAAAACTCTGCAGGATGAGACTGCGGCACACCTTATTTAACAAGTCGTACTTATACAAAAAAGAATCTGCACCATTAGGCAACCATTGTAACGAAGTGCGCAAAATATTCCACGTCCTTCAAGAATGCCCAACAACAAAAGAGTACTTCTCAAGCAGCATCCCAACGATACAAGAGCTACTAGATCCATCTAGCCAACCTGAAAATTCCATGTTGTTTAAACTCTTAGATGAACATGAAATCAAACTAATTTAAAAATATTTAATTGTAAGAAAAATGTAATCGCACATACTACGAGGGCTGTCTGAAAAGTTTACGACAACGAAGGTGATTACCTCCTCATTTGACGTTTTTAGATGAGGGAACAAAAAGAAGTCGCTTGGGGCTAGATCTGGTGAATAAGGCGGATGGTCAAGCAGTTCAAACCATAATTCATGGATTTTCGCTATAGCAATCGCTGAGGTGTGAGACGGCGCGTTGTCTTGGTGAAACAGGATTTTCTTTTGTATTTGTATTTATCCATTATGAAATTGTTTATCACAGTAAGATAAATCTTATAAAATAGTGAAAGCCTTAAAATTAAGTTTACAAATTGAACATAATAAAATAAACATAAGAATAACAAACGAAAATGGTTGAACAATAAGAAATATTTGAAAAAAAATAAGAAAAGAAAACAAGATGTGAATTTAACAAAAGATCATTAATCAAGAATTTAATCGAAACAAAACAAATAATAAATAAATACCAACAATTTAAATTGAATATGCTAATTAATTATACTCACTGGCCAAGTACCTCAAAAGTAAATTCCTAAATCTTTTTGTGTTTCTGACTCCTCTTAATTCACGGGGCAGGGAGTTCCATAGGCGAGTGGCATGAACGAAGAATTGCCGCTCCGATGTCAGGCAAGAATGTGGAGTTTGCATTAAGGTCAGACTCCTTTAATGTGTCTGTATGATGTCATGCAGGCAAGATAAGGATCGAATCACTAGCAGGTTATCGAATCAGCAGCCGACAATACACTTTGGTAAACTGACACGTGATCATAATTTCGGAGGCCATAGATATACCGAGCAATATTGTTGTATACAACATTAAGCTTCCTTTTAGAAATTGAGTCAACTTTGCCATAGACCTCACACCCATACAGCAAAATTGGCAGTATGAGCGTTTTCGCCACCATAGTTCTTATAGCTGTAGGTGTAAACATCTGAGTTGACCAAAGCATACGAAGCCCTCCATAAACCTTGCCAATAGCAGAGTTTATATGGTCAGTCCATGTTAGGGAGTCGTTAAAAACAAGTCCGAGAAAGGGGACGATTTCTTCACCAAGTTTTATCGGTGGAAAGGTAGATAGGTTCTGTGTTTTCCTATGAATCACAAGAGCTTTCGATTTTGCCGGATTCAAACATAGAAAGTTACGTTGAGCCCAGAGAAAAATATTGTCCAATTCTTCATTTATCAAACCAACAACTTGTTCTAAGACATTGATATTTCCACTCAAATCCAATTGGATATCATCGGCATACATGTGGATCAGACACCGTTGGACAATTTGTGACAAGTCATTGATGTATGAAACATAGAAAAAAGGACAGGTCCAAGTATTGATCCTTGAGGAACTCCACTCGATACCATAAGAAAGCTCGAAGTTTTATTGTTGACCACAACACATTGCTGCCTATCTACTAGGTAGGAATAAATAAGCTTTCCCGATTCTTTGGAGAAATTATACATGGTCTGAAGTTTTCGGCAAAGAAGAACATGGTTAACAGTATCAAACGTTTTTGAAAAGTCTAAGAGAATTCGAAAAGTAACATATTTTTTGTCCAACGACTTCCTAATGTCATCGACTACTGACAATAATGCTGTTTTGCAGCTGTGTTTGGGACGTAAACCGGACTGACAACTGCTTACTAGCTTATTTATAGACAAATATGCTTGCATTTGCTTCAAAATTACTTTTTTCAACACTTTACTTAAAAACGGGAGAATCGCTATGAGTCTATAATCGTCATTACCTTTTTTAGGGATTGGGATAACTTTAGCCCTCTTCCATTCACGTGGATAGTCAGAAGCTGTTATTATGCTGTTGAAAATGTGGGTAATGGAAGGAAGAATGTAAGGAAGGAGAAGTTTTACGAACCGGGGATCAACACCATCGATGCCGGTTGCATTTGACTTAATTGATAGAACCGCTTCGACAACCTCTTGATCACTGATACATACGAAACCGAAAGATTCATTGGAGATGGAGTTGTCTGAAGGATCAAATGTATTACACTCTTTTTCATTTGTGAAAGACGATGGTTTTGTGACGAAATTAGCATTTAAGAGGTCACAGTCAAAGTTATCGGATATTTTTGGAATCTTTTTTCCAACTCCAAGCTCCTTAACAGCTTTCCATTTATTTTTTGAAGAACAACTTTGGCTTAACTTATTTTCAGAGTAAAGCATCTTTGCGGACCTTATGTCTAGCACCACTTTGTTCCGCAAACGGCAATATTCCCGATATAGCGGTTCGACTCTATATCGTCTCCATAGACTATAGGCTGTATTACGTTGCAGCATCAGCTTCTTAACTTCGCTGCTGAGCTAGGCTGGTGACGTTCTACGGATCACTTTTCTTTTTAGTGGGATATGTTTATTAAATAGGTATCTGATCTGCTCTTGAAAAAACACAACTTTATCGTTAACAGACTGCATGCACCTCAGACTATTCCAATCAGTACACTGAATGTCTTTTTCAGCAAATGTGGTCGTTTTTCCGCAATTTCTGCCTTCAGCTTGGCAAGTAATGATGCGTTGTATGCTCCTGTAATGGTTTTTCCTTTTTGAAGATAATCGATTAAGATAACTCCTTTACTATCCCAAAAAATCCCAAAAAACAGTCGCCATCAAAACAGTTTTTGCTTTTTCTGGAGCCGGCTCGCACTTTGCAGTCCACTGTTTTGACTGAATTTTTGTTTCGGGCGTATAATGGTGTATCCAAGTTTCATCTGCAGTAATTAATTTTCAAAAACAAGAATTTAATAACAGCTCAGTTTTTTTAACAAAAAACACTCACATCGACTCACTCAAACGACTGTCAACTAAAAACTGCGCCTCCAAAATGACTGAAACTTCGGTAAGTAACTGTCAAAAGATGCACAACTAGCATTCACTAGCTTTTATTGACGAGTGCCGCTATCTTTACGTCGTCGGAAACTTTTCAGACAACCCTAACAGCCATGTGGGCACAGTTCCCCGGCGTTATGATCCGGACGGTAGAAATTGATTTGTATCTTTACCTATGAAAATAAAATAAACTTATAATGTCTACTCCCCGATTATAATTAGAACAATTGATAGTAGGGTCGTCACCCAGAAAAAATTATTTAGAGCATCGGGATCAAGAGTACACTCAGAGTCATTGCTTCCGTTGGAGATTACAATTTTTCGTAAGTTACTCCAAAGTTTTTTCACAGGGAGGGAAGTATTTAATTTGGAGGCATAAAAGTTTCTCTTTTATGTACGAAGGATGGTGGTTGAGTAATTACACGCTGCTTTCTATACTGACCATTTGCTGTATAATTTGTTTCTGGTTTTGATAGAACTAACTACCTCACACGTGAACCAAGGGCATGCTTCGTTCTGAATTTTAACTTTTTTAGTTGGTATACAATTGCACTAAGATTGACTGGAACAGTCTTACTTTTTCATTTGGATCACCAGCTAATCAACATTGCTCCCAGGGAGCAGAAAGAGTTCCAATTTGAAGGACATTAGCGTCAATTTAAATCTTTAAATGTAAAAGCATCTGGGATGGCGGTTTTCGATAAATTGATGTCATAAGTACAAAAAAGTAAATCATTATCTGAAACGTCAAATGATAGTTGATCACACATAAGAACAAGCGATGGACATGAAACAACTACGAGATCTAAAAGACTAGGTAAATTATTTATTGCAAAACGTGTAGCGTAAGTCGTATTTATTATTTCCGTTCCTACTGAAGAAATTGAATCCTTCAATTGAAAAGAAAGGGAATCATTCTTCCTGAAAACTCAATGTCACTCCTCTTTTTCTAGTTATGGGCTCTTCAAATAGTAGTTGTTTTTTCTTTTTAAACCCGAGGCTTACCGGTATGACCCTGATTTTGTTGCGCATACATATATCCTTGTCGATATTCATCACCAAACCGAGTATTTTGAGGCAGATATGTATGACTTGTATGTTGGATGTTATTGGTACGTTGTTTTAAAAGCCTGGCCATTAAAAAGCTTACATTGTTCTTTAACGGCCTAAATTTGTATAAATTTGTCTCATGACTTAGCTATTGTGCCCAAAAGCCAAGCTAACATCAATAAATCAGGCACCAAATGCGGAGGAAGTACGTACCAGGGTTAGTTATTCTGGTAAGATACTAAAAATGAAGTCGCGGCCACTTTTTTGCTTTCGTTTTCATTTAATTTTGATTTATTACAAATTTATTCATTTACAATTGTATAATGAGGTTTACAGAGTACAGTGAAACTTCGTTTTACGGACACCTCTCTATAAAGGACACCTCTCTTTACGGACAATTCGCCACGGTTCCGGTATGAAGACAGAGTTATTCGTGTATTTCAGCTTCTTTACAACGGATCTCCTCCATACCGGACCGGGACACGAATTTTAACTCACATTGCGCAATTGTATTCCTCGTAATTTGCACATGAAGCAAAGCGAACGTGGAAGAGACAAAAAAAATATTGTATGCATGCATCTTCGGAGGAATTCCCTCTGAGTCTTTGAGAGTAGTTTGGAGAGATGGTTGGAGCACCTAGGCCGAAAAATGAAACTTAAAAATAGGAAATGTTGTTGTTTCTCGAAAATGCCACTTCACATGCTCACATCAAATTGGAAAACGATAAATTGATTTTTCTTCCTTCCAACATAACGTCAACTTCTCAGCCGATGGATCAAGGAATAATTCAAAATTTCAAGATTGTTTATCTCCAGAATAGAGTGCCAAAAGTGCCCAAGATCTAGCAAAACAAGTTGACATACGGAAAGCTGTAACGTGGATTAATATAGTAAGTCGTGGGAAGCAGTCACTTCAACTACAATACAAAAGTGTTTTAAAAAGCTGGATTTCCATCAGGTGAAGTGCTTATCATTGAATATGGAATTGCTGAGGCAGAACTGATAACAAAAACGAAGAAAATTTGGCAACAGAGTGCTCCACGGAAGATGTTGTGGCAATTTTAAAACCATTTGTCCTCAAGTAAGCTCTACGTCCGATGACAGCGAGTTGGATAAACATGAAAGTGAGTTAAAAATTACAGCGATAGAAAAATATTCAGATTTCCTTAGAAAACTCGCACATGTCTCTGAGATCTATCTAGCGAAAGGAGATGAACCGGGATTTGAAATGTTAAATGAGTTAATAATTAACCATGAGCTTGAGATGGTGAAACCCAAAGTGAAGAAGCAAAAATTATTAACTTCGGTATACGAGTATTGTCCTGAATATTTTTTTTGTTTATTTACATATGTGAAATGCAATACCTACACAAGTAATAAATTATTTTTCAATTTGCATAACGTTACCCCCATAGTGCGGACACCTCTACATAACAATTTTTCTTTTTGTATAATTGTCGCACGCACAAGGGATTTTGTGTACCCTGAAGATGTTTGCACATAGCCCTGACGAAGGGAACTTAGGGAGGGAAAAAAGAGAGATACCGATGTGCGTTGGTTTTAAATGTTTGAGGGTTATAATGAGTAGGAAATACAGAGTTGGGCAGGGCATTCCATAAGCGAGTTGTACGGCTTAGGGAAGAATCACGATATTTTAGAGTATAGTACGTCCAAAAATGGGCTTGAGGGTATACTGATGGGCATTTATAGCGAGACGGGTGTTACGATTGAAAGTTTGAATGGGCGGAATGCTACTGGCGATTTCAATGGAGCACTGGTCTTGGAAATAGCGATAAAACAAAGTGAGACAGGAGACATTTCGTCGGTGTTCGAGGGTGTCAATTGATTGACTGATATTAGTATCACCAATGAGTTTTATCGCACGGTTTTGAATCCTATCTAGCAGGTGCAGAGATGTTTTAGGAGCACCTGACCAGATGTGGGCATTGTACTCCAATTTAGGGTGGATGAATGCCTTATATTGGGTCTACAAGTAAGTTTCCAGCGTTTTTTTTCCAAAATTTTAAGTTTTATTATGAAAACATAGTTACAATGCTTTATTCAAAGTATCGTCCATCGGAAGCTACAACTTTCCCCCATCTTTCTGGCAATTTATGAATTCCGGACCAAAAAAATTTCTCGTCTTTCGAGCCCAAGAACGTATCGAGCCAATTTTTGATTTACTCTACTGAGCTGAAGCGTATTCCCGTAAGAGCGTTCTGCATCGAACGAAACAAGTGGTAGTCAGATGGTGCCAAGTCTGGACTGTAAGGCGGGTGAGGCAGAATTTCCCATCCACTATTTTCCAAATAGTTTTTTACCGAAACCGCAACATGTGGCCTAGCGTTGTCGTGATGAAAAATGACGGACTCATGTCTGGTCTCATATTCTGGCCGTTTTTCTTTTAATGCCCGCTTCAAACGAATTAGTTGGGTTCGATATAATGGTCCTTTGATGGTTTCACCGCTCGGAAGCAGTTCGTAGTATACGACACCCTTTTGATCCCACCATATGCAGAGCATGACCTTATTCACGTGAATATTTCGTTTCGGCGTCGATTGGGCGGGCTGGCCGGGCTTTATATACGATTTTCTGCGTTTAGGATTATCATAATAAATCCATTTCTCATCACCAGTGACAATACGATGCAAAAATGATTTATTTTTATACCGCTGCAGTAACATTTCGGATATGCCAAATCGCCGTTCGACGTCTCTTGGCTTTAATTCGTACGACACCCAGTTTCCAACCTTTTGAATGAATCCCAGTGCTTTTAGGCGCAGAGAAACGGCTTGTTGCGTGACGCCCAATGATGCAGCAAGTTCTTCTTGAATCTGACACGGATCCTCATCCAGTAAAGCGTCCAATTCATCGTCTTCAAAACTTTTCGGCTTTCCGGGGCGATCTTTGTCTTCAACTCCAAAATCACCACTTTTGAACCGTTTGAGCCACTCGCGGCAGGTCGATTCACAAATACATTCCGCCCCATAAGTTTCCGAAAGCAAACGATAGGCCTCAGCCGCACTTTTCTTCATATTAAAGAATAAAAGCAGCGCTTCCCGCAAATGACGTTTACGTTTATTTGGCTGGAAACTTGCCATGATTTTGCTCGATAAAATGTACGACACCGATAGAACTTCTCAAATATAACGCTGCAAAGTTGTTGACAGATACAAAACCTACAAATAAAATACATGGGGTCTGACATTTCTGCCCGGGATCCACTGGTGGCGCCATCTCTGACAAACGCTGGAAACTTACTTGTAGACCCAATATATTGTGGCCAATCAGAGGGGGTAAAATATTTCTTACATCGTTTGAGAAAGCCTAGACATTTCGCAGCATTTTTGGCGACATCGAATATGTGGTCATTCCAAGGTAAGTTGTCATTGAGAACGAAAAGTTTTTCGGTTTCAACGATGCAAGTGCCATTCATGGATAATGGGTGGGTATTTAAATTTCGAAGTGACGACAGCAGACAGCATTGTGTTTTGGAAACATGAAATTCCACTCTGTTGATAGTTTCCTAATTCGTTATGCTGCTAATATTGTAATTTAATGAGCTTAACATACGCTGGCGTTCCCGTTCTAGAGCCGAAGAGCAGGGACGTGAGATCGGAAACGAATATGAAAAGCAGAGAGTACTGTCATCTGCGAACTAATATATTGGATTAGAAGTAGCAGACAAGAGATCATTGATGAAAATTAAAAAGAGTGTGGGAGACAGAACGGACCAATGGGGTACACCAGCATTTATTTTGTGAACATCAGACTTGAAATCACCGAAGAACAACTCGAATTGAACGGTCCGTAAGGTAGTTCGTAATCCGTTGAAGAGGAGAGTCATCGATCCCAAATGCCCACATTTTCGACAAAAGAGCCTGATGCCAAACTCTGTCAAATGACTTAGAAATATCAAGTGCAACTATCTTACTTTCGCCAGATTGGTGTAGACTTTGGTTCCATTTTCCTTTGAGACATGCCATTAAATCACCAGTGGACCTGTTGCAACGAAAATCTTACTACCGGTCATTGAAAAGTTTTCGTGTTTCGAGATATTGTATTTCATGAACGTATCCATGACCTTGGTGAGAAGGGACGTAAGTGCAATGAGTCTGTAGGAGGATAGAGAAGAAGATTCGCCTTTTTTAGGGACGGGCTGGACAAATGCTGTTTTCCATCTGCTCGGAAACAGTCCTAAAGAGTAGGGCTGATGAATAAGCTTACGCAGTGGTTCTGCCAGCGAGGAAGAACACCTCCTCAGAAGAAGGGAAGATATGCTATCTGCACCTGCGGATTTGTGGATGTTACGATCTTTGAGTACTCTTGCTACTACATGAGTGCGAACGGGGATTCATCCAATTGAAGATTCGACGCAGTCAAGTGTAAGCGGAGACAAATAATTAAACGAATAATGTGTTTCTAAATGGAGTAAATTATGTTAGCGTGTATGTCACCACCAGAAACAATGCCATATTCTAGTTCAGCATGTACTTACGCATATTAAATGCACTGAAGAAGATCTTTAGAGTAAAAGGATTTTACAATAGTAAGTACATATGTCTTGTGGCTACCCTCGGATACTTCTTAAGAGCCAACATATGATTACATCAACTCATCTTACAATTAATCAACATACCCAAATATTTGTACGATTAGACACTTTCAATAGCAAAGCATTTGTTTGAATATGATTTCGACATAAAGTATGTTTGTGATACTTTTGCTGAGCCACAGGTCTCCTAGCAATTTTTATATCTATTACAGTTTGCATAGTGATAATGGAATGGATTGTATTTTTAGGACGTCATGGAGGTTAAACAACCAAGGACAGCAGCCCATTTGCTACCAAATGCTAATATGAAGTGGTAGCGCTTATAAGATCATTGAGGCTCAATGAGATCCAAGCTATAAATATTTCGAGGGGGAATAGATAGAGAGTCTAGAGAACTGAACTTGAAGTTGAATTCACAAGTTTTGAACAAAATTTCAACCTTTTTTTCTATCTTCAGGTGCTAAGTATTTAGCAGTTATCCTAGATCGTGGAAAGTAAACATTGGTCAAGAGGTAGAAAAGCGTGTACAAAACATGTAACAGAATCTTTGGCATATGAAAATAGGCAGTAGTAGGTAAATCCTTATATACTGGTCAATATGTAGTATGATCGCTTGCTCTAACAACAGCTTATAACATACCTCCGTGACTTTGTGAATTTCCCGCCTTGTAACTTGAAAAGAAATGCATCAACTATTATTCGATAATAGACGACTGCCAAATTTTGGACAAACATTTAGAGTGTGACAGCATTTTAAAACAAACCACAGCGTGAATTTTGGCGAAAATGAAAAAAAGTGAATTTATTGAGCCAATAACTTGGCATTATTTAACCACAGAACGGACGAGTTTTTGCCAACTTTCACAGCCCTGAAAGGAATATGAATATACCAAAATACATTGCAGGTCAAGCAGTAGTCGGAACAGTTTGGTTCTCCGGGCGCCAAAGAAGGCCAAAGTAGGTCTGCCGGTCAGCAATGTGAAGGCCGCAGTTTTTGGGGTACACCCGGTACAATCCACATCACTACCTTCAAAAGGGAGAAGCAATCAACGGCATAGGATTTTTTTGGACCAGTTTACCCAACATTTGGAGGGCAAATAACAACATTTGACAAAGAAGAATGGACAGTAGTAGCTCTATGGGCATACCCATCAAGACACTATTAGTCTTTCCGCACCTTTTACTTCTAAATCTTTGCGAGTTGAGCGTCCTCGAGGTATTCTGAGTGCTCTAAGTTTCCAAATAGGTAGTTATTTACTCAAGTAAATGATTTAATCTCAGTGGTGGATGCGCTCACTAAAAAAACTGGCGATTTGGACACTCTTCAATTAAATGTGAACGAACTCTTAAATCATGCTCGTACCAAGATCAGTAACAATGCAGTTGTTCCTTCTATTAAGCCTGGTGCGGAGACTTTTAACACTCGGAGTACAAATTAACTCGCTTCAAGTAGTGTTGTCTCTAAACCAACAGCCCCTTTATTGGCTTACAATGCTACCGCTCCTTCTTCTAGGAATAATGGTTTACCCACAGATGTGAGTGACAACTATTAGTGGAAAAAGGTTCAAAACAATCGCCAAAAGCTGTTATTGTCGGTGTTGATACTTTGCCCAATAATATCGATGTCATTGTCTCAGTTAAATGGCTACATGTCTCCAAATTTTCGGTATCAACAAATAAAGAAACAACAACGAAATATGTGTCCTCTAAATTGAATATACTCGTAGCATGTAGTGGAGTTCAGTATTTCAAATCAATAAAAAGAGACGCTGACTTGTCAAAATTAAAATATTTAAATTTTAAAGTTGGTGTTCGTGCGGGCAAATTGAATTGTGCAACAAATATAAACAATTGGCCTGTAAATGTATACGTGAGAAAATTTCAATCTGCTCCAAAAAACTCCAATCCAACAGCAATCCGATAATACTCGTACCTACATACAGAAAAATATAATCGTCTGCATTTGCTGAACAACAACAAGAGAGTTTTCCTTTGCTATTGACGTATGGGAATGTGATATTTTTGCGTTGACTGAGACATGGCTCTATGGCGACATAAAGAATGAAGAGTTATTCGGCATTCCTTTTATACTCCGCATTTCGGTGCGATCGATTTGATGTCACTAACTCACGTGGAGGTGGCGTTTTGATTGCTGCGATCAGCATTTTTGGAGCTGCGTATAAATCAATGCGTTCAGTGCATGTAGATTCTGTTGGCGGAGGAATGGTGCTATTTCTCAGATATACCATATTTCAAGAAGCATATCGAAAACACAGATAGAGTTGCCGCATTTCCTGAATTTGCAGACTAACTCGGAGATTTTAACTGTAATAATAATTTGGTCGCAAGCTAATCAGCCCTATCACAGAATCCATTCGTAGCAAATCTACGAATCGAAGTTACGATACGAATTACGAAAAAATTCTATCACACAATCCGAACGGAATCGCAAAAAGCATTGCCACATAGAACTCCCTCACTCTCATTTTCGAAATCAGCTGTTTAGTGTTAAATATCTAATGTGTGCAAATTATTGAAATAAATTGTGCGCTAAATTTATAAATAATTACAATAAAAAAAACTTGGTTTTATTCTGAAATTTAAATATAAAATCATAAAAAATTAAATATGCTGCTCAAGCGGAATCGTTCAGGCGAATGCCCATTCTGAAAATTCAAAGGAAAATGCTTCGAGACGCCTGTAACCCATTTGATCTGGATGAGCTAGAGTAAAGTAACTTTTCTTTTCTCGTGTTCAAAAATCAAAACAAACTTACACATTTCAAAGAAATTTTCAACTCAACAAATCTGCATTTATGTTAAGTATGTACATATGTATTAGATGAGCTCCAAAGTGATCTTGATCCGGGTGCGTTTTCGCGTACAGTAACTCCAATATGTCGCCTCGTGGCAGTAATAAGGTTTTTTTTCAGAGGGTGGTTACCATCTGCGGTATTTTGGCCCATTCCCTGCGAAGTACTTGTTTGAGGTAGTCCAAACTTTGGTATTTTTTAGTGCCAACCTTCGCCTTCAAAATACCCCAGACAGAGAAATCCAACGGATTTGCATCGGAAGATTTTGCAATCCATTGTGTCGAAGAAATGAAGTGTGGAACATTGTTTTTTAACCAATCTTGGTTGACGCGCTTTGTGAGACGGTGCCGAGTCTTGTTGAAATGTCCACGGTCTCCAACCGAAATGATTATTTGCCCAAGGCTTCAATACCGCCTCTAAGACAGTTCCACGGTATACGCTCGCATTAATTTTGACGCCACGGTCACGGTCCAAAAATAAGAGCGGAGAGCGACCATCGGCGGTTATGACGGCCAAGCCATTACCATCGGTGCTGCCTGCTTTCTGGTGGCCGTCCGAAGGTGTAAGTTTTCGAAGGACCTCTCTGGCAAGTAAACTCGGTCATTTTGTTTGCTGACATATTGCTCGATAACAAATGGCGACTCATCGGAAAGAACCAAATTCGGCAACTCACCACTTTCGTGCAAGCGTAGCAACTCCTTCGTTCTTTCGACTCTAACTTTTTTCTGTTGCGGTGTAAGATCGTGTGCTTTTTGGAGCTTCAATGGCTTGAGCCCAAGCTCATTTTTTAGTATGTGTTGCATCCGTTCCAACTATATGTTGAGCTCACGAGACATTTTTCTTCCACTTCGACGCGGATTTTGCTCAATTCGAGCCTTCACTTTCCGAACCATTTCTGCCGATGTTGCTGTTTTTTTATGACCACCTCCATTGCGTTTTGCAACGCTGCCAGTATCACGTTAACGAGTTATGGTTCGAGATACAAATGATTTATTCACGTTGAGGTGCTGGAGGGCTCTAACGATAGCTACTTGTGCTTTTCCAGCCAAATATAAAGCAATCACACTATCACGTTTGAATTCCATCGCGGATAAGAATTTTTCAACACAACTGAGACGCAAATCGTTTAAAAGACTCGTAAATAATAAAATTATCTGTCATGTGTCAGAATTTGAGCTCACTGTCATGAACGGTTTGGAAATTATAGCAGTCTGAAGTTGGTTACAGTTCGAGTCATTCAGGGTGTAGTACTGGAAAGAAAACTTTGTCCTGTCTGGATAAAAATCGAGATTAGCGAAGGGGGAAAAGCCTTGCGAAAAGAGATTTTTATTTGAGGCCCGAGTTTTCCAGGTGTTATAACGTGTGTCGATGGAACACACATTAATATAATTGCCCCTTCTGAGGAAAAAGGGATTTAAGTATTACAATCGCAAAGGGAAGTTTAGCATAAACGCGATGCTGGCAAAATAATTTCTTAACGTATAACTTACATGGGTTTAATCAAAGACCATATAATACCAAGATAGTGCAACTGGCACTTAAATATGATGAAAAGTAAAAAGTTCTCCCTGGCATGGGCAGTCGGAAACAAGAGGTGATCAGATCATATTCAAGAGAGAAAAGCTTTTTCCCTTTTTTTTTCAGATAGTGTGTACTATATATCGCCAACCGAGACATATGGGGAAGCCTTTCGTCGCCGCAGCAGACACTTCAGCCTACATGTGTACGATGAGCGATCGGGGTAGGGATGAATAAATGTAAATAGCACACGAAATTCTTAAATTTCCTGGCTTCGATTCTTGTATCTCTATTTTGTGATACACTTTGATTGAGTACTATATTTTAATATTTGGAAACATTTTTATCGATATTTTTGGATTTTACTATATTTTTTAACATACGAGTATTACATTTGTACCTATTTTTCATTATTTTTATATTATCTTATTTGTGGCATTATTACTTATTGTGTTACGTTTGAGGTTTGTATGTATTATTTTTACAAACATACATACATATGTATGTATGTGCCAGAAGGACAGATATGGCGGGAGGCATGCAATATAAAAGAACCAAAAGAAAATATTTTAATTTGTGATCGCCATTTTGATTCTAATGTCTTGGATAAAAGAAGATTAAAATCTGGAGCTATTCCTACACTTTTTCTTGGCAATTTCTCTGATGAGGATTGCTTATATGATGAATTATCTACTTCACAACTCCCCGCAAAAAGAAGGTACTCATAAAGCAGTGGTTGCTTAGAAGCTAAATGTTCCAATTGTGAAAAGTATGTTAAATTGACGGACTATTGACGGAAACCACGGTGAACCACTTGAAGAAAGTAATTAAGAAAAAAAAGGGAATCAGCTGAGACTAGTAGAAAAAACTCTGATATAATAAATATTGAGTCTTGCAATATAAGCGAGGAATCAAATTTTTTTTGTAAATTGCTGTTAAACAGCCGTCCAAAAATATTTACCGAAAAAGAAAGATGGTTCGTACAAAATATATTTTATGTATCTCAATCAGCATATTTATTTTTGAGAAATAAATTGAATCTGAATTTGCCTCATATAAGTACTATTAATCGTTGGGCTCCAGTGAAATGCCTTCAGCCAGGATCAAAAAATTTTGCATCTGAAGATTTAAGAAAAAAATGTTCCCTTTTGGAAGAACGGGATAGGAGAAACGTTCTATTAATTTTTGATGAAATCGCAATGCGCAGAGAACTACGATACAATCCACAATTGGATTTAGTAGATGGTTTTGAAAATTTGGATTTTGTCAGAAATTAACAAATTGGAGAACAAATTTGTGTTTTTATGATCAGGGGATTGATCAATAATTTCAAATACGTGCTAAATTATTTTGTATCCAAAAGTGGGTTATCTGGAGAGAATAGTTAAAGAAAATATAAGCATTCTTTCCGAAATTGGCATAATTGTCCGAGCTATTACTTGCGATCAAGTATTGTTTGTATGACTTTCCACATTTGATCAAGTCACTTAGTTAGTTTTAAAATTGTTGAGGAGCTATATGAACTTCAGAAAAGTGGACAAGCCAAAATGTGCGTGAAATTAAAAAGTCAACACATTTCGCCAAATGGTTTTCAAAAAATGAGAGTAAAATTGGCTACTCAAGTTTTTAGTAAAACTGTTGAAGCAACAATAAAAACAGTCATATAAAATTGTGGTTTTAAGCAAAGCTCCGCGGATATTGCACTTGCAACAGCCAATTTTATCTGTAAAGTGAATCAAACTTTCGACTGTATGAACAGAGTATTATTAAAGGGTGATAATTTGTATAGGTCAGCTATTCAGATCAACAATGTACCACATAATTTCATTAAAAGTCTTGTAAAATACGTAGAAGGATGGTCTTTTATTAACAAGTCAAAACCAGTTTACTTCATAGATGGAATGAAGCAATCTGGCTGAAGAAAACCTAAATCCAGATTCCGATAATTTTTTTTTTTAATAATTAAGCGGCTCAATCAAGATCCTTTAGAAAATTTCTTTTCCATTGTTCGACAAAAAGGTGGCAACAAAAATAGTCTCTCTTTGGCAGAATTTAATACAATCATAGCCAAAATCATTGCAACAAATATAGTGCAAAGTATTTCACTGGCTAACTGCGAAGAAGATAGTGATATAATGCATAATATAATAATATCAAAGAAAAATTTAACAGATTTAAATGAGCTACCCGAACAACATTTGATGGAAGATGATACTGTAATGGATTTATATGAGATATATCCAGAATATTTTATTGAAGACCATTTTAATAATGCTTCACAAATCAATATTGACCTTTTGTCGATGAGATATTTTTTGGGATTAATGGTATTCAAAGCACTACCAAAGATTGATTGATCAGAAAAGTTGATGAAGTTTTATCGTGCTCATCCCAGTTGTTCATCTTCCAAAAAAAACTATAGATATGATAGTAATTTTGAAAATTTAAATGCTCCGACAGATGTATTCTTTAGCGTTGGTAAGAAACACATCTTAATATTTCATTCTGTGTTTACAAACAGTCCTGAAATAGTCGGCATAAAGGCAAAAATTATTGCAAAATGCAAGGAAAGTACACCTGATTTGTTTTACTTCGATAGTTCATGCCTTGGGCATAAAATAAAAATTGCTGAATTTCTTATTTTAATTCTACTGCGAAAGCATTGCTCTTGGGCGGTTGAAAAAAAATTAACGTAAGTGCAGTAAAAAGGTTCAAATTTTAACCGACTAGACTAAAAATAAATAAGCATAAGTAGTATGTATTGGGTATATAAATAAATTCGTGCGGTTTTTTTTTCAAAATTTGAACGTTTATTTAAGAAAAAGATGTACAATAGTATTATTCAAAGTATTGCCCATCTGAAGCTATGACTTTTTCCCATCTTTCTGGCAATTTGTGGATCCCATCCCAAAAGAACTGCGCCGGCTTGCCAGCCAAGAATGAATCAATCCAATTTTTGTTATTCTGCTCTGATGTGAACCGTATTTTAGTGAGGGCGTTCTGCATAGACCGGAACAAATGGTAGTCAGAAGGGGCAAGGTCAGGGATATAAGGCGGGTGGGGTAAGACTTCCCATCCACTGTTTTCCAAATAGTTCTTAACCGGAGTAGCAACGTGGGGCCGAGCGTTGTCATGATGGAAAATTATTGCCTCGTGTCTGGTCGCATATTCGGCCACTGCTCTCTTCAAACGAATTAATTGTGTTCGATAGCGTTGTCCATTGGTGGTTTCACCCGGTTTTAGCAGCTCATAATACAGCACACCCATCTGATCCCACCAAATACAGAGCATTACCTTCGCGCCGTGGATATTCGGCTTTGCCGTTGATTTGGCTGGTTGGCCGGGTTTCACATTTGATTTTTTGCGCTTGGGGTTGTCGTAATGGATCCATTTTTCATCACCAGTAACAATCCGATGCAAAAATGACTTCCTTTTGTAGCGTTCCAGCAGCATTTCGGACATGCAAAACCGCCTTTCGACGTCTCTCGGAAATTCTGGAACCCAATTTCCAGCTGCTTTTAAACGTTTTGAAATGGCTGCTTGAGTGACACCCAAAGATTCTGCGAGCTCTTCTTGTGTTTGGCAACAATCTTCATAGAGTAATGCTTCCAGTTCTTCATCTTCAAACTTTTTTGGCTGCCCCGGACGTTCATAGTCTACCAAGCCAAAATCACCACTTTTAAATCGTGCAAACCACTTTTGGCACGTTCGCTCATCTAGCGCATGTTCACCATAAACTTCCACCAAATTACGATGACTTTCGGCAGCAGTTTTCGTCATGAAGAAACAAAAAAGGTTATGGTGCTATGAAGTCCGTTCATATTTAGGCAGACATGCCAAATTTCAGTGCGGTACTGCCTTTAGTTTTGTTTTGACAACTGATTGTTGTTGACGTGTTTGGCATCATGTTGAGTATGGACAAAAACGATTTTCGTTCTCTCATAAAACATTATTTTTCGAGAGGCAAAACGGCGAAGCAAACAAAAGAAAAGTTGGATAAACATTATGGGGCCAATTCCTCGTCAGATTACACCGCCAAATATTGGTTTAGAGAGTTTCGTGGTGGCGGCAACTCCAAGACCGATCAAGTCCTCCGATGCGGTTACAGAGGACAATGTCAAAAAAATACATAAAATGGTGTTGGCTGACCGGAAAGTGAAGGTGCGCCAGCTAGCAGATACCACAAAGATTAGTACTGAGTGTACACGCCATATTTTGGGCAATATTCTGCATATGAAAAAGTTATCCTGCCGCTGGGTGCCGCGCATGCTCACTCCTGATCAAAAACACAAACGCGATAGCACTTCGAAAGAGTGTTTGGACTTGCTAATGCACAATCGGGCGGACTTTTGGCGTCGATTGGTAACTGGATTTGGATCCCTCGGACTATTATCTCTTCCAAACCTCAAAATATGGCTCATCAATAAAAAATTCAGCTCACGCGAGGCAATCATCGACTCCACGAAGGAGTATTTTTCAGACCTTCCGGAAAGTTACTTTTCGGATGGGATCAAGTAGTTGGAAAATCGCTGGAATAAGTGTATCAAACTAAAAGGGGACTATATTGAATAATATAAAAAAACATTTAAAAAAAAATTTTTTTAATTCCCAAGAAGGTTACTTTTCACTCCACCTAGTACTTTAAAACTCTGAGAACGAATGAGCTTTTGAGAGTAAGAATATTATGAAAAGCTCGGTGGTCGTATTATAGGACCCCCCGCAAAATATATTTATATGGTGTGCACTATCTTGGTATTATATGGTCTTTGGTTTAATACAGATAAATCCATTTATTTTAGATTTGTGACAACAACTTAAAAATAAGATGTGTTGATGCACGCTATCCAGGCTCGAACCACGATTCACACATATAGAATCTAAGCGACGCGAAACGATACTTCCAATCAAAATATCTAGAAGGCTAGAGGAATACTTGGATTATAGGTTTTTATTAGTGATGAAATGTTATGCCATCTATTCTACATTTTATGATATTGAGGCGATGCCGGTTATCCACTGGAACCTCGGATGATGCCTCCTTATCGTTGTGCAGAAGCTGGAAGCCGAAAGGCATTTACAACAGTAAGCACAGCAAAACAAGAAACATTGTAGAAAGGGCTGTAGGAGTTTTGAAAAACAGATTTCGATGTATACTTGGTGCACGTCAACTGCACTATATCCATCAAAAAGCTTCACAAATCATTTCATTTGCGCGTCCAACACTACACAAATATCTCCCATAATGTATTTGAAGACCAAGAAGAACCACAATACCACGGCATTGATTATTCCAGTAATCACCGAAACGCAGCAGAAGCGTCTAGAAATAACATTTTAAACACATTAAAAACAAAACAACAAAACTGTCAAAGTCAAAAGAATTTTAAAATTATCATGAAACAGAATGAAATGAAAAGAATATTAAAACTAATCTTATATTTAATATTTCACAGCATGGAACTTTGTTGTAGAGTTACAGAAACATATGCAACCAAACTGCAATTCTAAGTCCACAAACTAAGACTACCACAAACAATTTCCACTCATGATTTTATAATTCTGTATGTCAAACGTTTGTATTGGATGTGTTCTTCTAAAATATTATGTAAAAATTATATGCCTCATTTAAAAAATAAATGGCCAACTGACACTCTTAAATGCAAACCCACCGTAAGACCCCTGGCTGAAACATATGCAACTTCACACGGAATGTGCTTTTTGCACACGATTGTCAGCACTTCATGGTTTCTGATTGCTTAAAATATCTAGAAACCGTTATGGTATTGACAGTTCGAGTATTTGCAAAAAAAATTCGTAGTTCTTTCTAAAAGTTAAAAACACTGAATAAGTTGCAATAATGGGTCAAAATAAGTTTGGTGCTGCGTTATGGGGGTCGAATTATTGCCGATTTTTGTGATGGAATGTTGCAAAAGGCCATTTCTACGAAGTACAAGGTGCGAGTCGACGATTTTAAGAATTATTAAACGATTTAATTCGAGTAAATGTGTTGCAGTATATAGTTCACAAAGGTGGAAGAAAACGTAAAACGACAGCAAGGCAGGATACATTACTTCTAAGTACTAGTATCATAAAAAAGGAACCTCTTCGGTCTTCGAAGCAGCTTGTTGGAAAGCTCGAGCTACCAATAGCATTTCGTACAGTGAGGCAGAGAGCAGTAGAAGCTGGATTCAGGGCCCGACCTGAAATGCCTTAAGTTCGCTAAAGAACATTTAAACTGGAGTGTAGATAAGTGGAAAACAGTTTTATTTAGTGATGAGTCGAAATTGAACCTTTTTGGATCTGACGGAATGGCAACATTGAGAAGACCCCTGGCAAAAGACTTAGTAGCCCCTATTGCAAGAAATCTGTAAAATTTGGAGGAGGTAATATTATGGTCTGGAGGTGTTTCTCACATAGCGGAGTCGGACCTATTCACCGCATAGATGTTACTATGGATAGTACAGTATATAGAACTATTTTAGCAAACATCATGCTGCCGTATACTGAGTGGAAAATGCCGTTAAATTGGACTTTCCAACAAGACAATGACCAAAAACACACTTCGAAGTCAGCAAAGCAATGGTTCAGAGACAACAAAGTCAGGGTAATGGAGTGGCCGCCTCAATCTCCTGACCTGAACCCGATTGAGAACTTGTTTGACATTGTTAACCAACGTATCGATCGAAATGGTATCCGGAACAAAAATGATCTCTTCGAGCAAGTTCAAAAAGCCTGGAATGCCATTTCACCTACTATAATACAAAATTTAAGTACGTCAATGTGAAGACGTTGTAGAGCAGTAATCGCAAATAAAGGTTTCGGAACAAAACACTGAAAAATATAACAAAAAAATCAAGTGTTTTGAAAAAGTTGTTTCTTTTAGTGTGAAGTTGCATATGTTTCAGCCAGGGGTTTTCTAGTCTTCATTTATGCGTGTATGTTGGCTATTTTTTTTTAAATGAGGCATACAAATTTTATATATTTTCGAATAACAAATTCAATATAAACATTTGACAAACAAGATTATAACAATTTATTCATGGTAATGGTGATTTAGTTTCTCCTTGACTCTCCACCATCAGTTGCATTGACTTCTTTCTTGTTCTCAACAAGTTTCCATTTTATTCAACAGGATTTGAAAATTAATTCCTTCATTTAAATCATTCACCTACTTTTCTCCAAACTGAAGGTTGTTTTGAAGGTGGGCCGAGAGCATTAAGCTCACATTATACTTCTTCCCAGAACATTGTCACATATTCCTTTGGGGCTTTCGTGAGTCCTTGTGCCAGGCCGGGTTTCTCCATCAAAAATTGGAAAAGCTTTTTGTTGTTTTTGCCCTTTAGAGCAAGAAATATTTATTAAAACCTAAAAATGTTGACAAATACTTACATATTTATGCACAGCACAAACGTTTTTCAAGCGATTCCGACACAAATAACTTGTCGTAGAAAACTACCAAATTTCCTGAATTTCGAAAGTCGTTGTAGATTTTTCACTACGAATGGATTCCGTGATAGATTTTTCGAGATTCGTAATAAATTTTCGATTACGCTGGAATCCGTGATAGGGCTGAATGACTCCAAATTAATCCCAGATTTTTTTAATTCTAATGTCTTCAAACTTAAATATTCCGCTGCTAATTCGATGAATAGATTATTAGATTTAGTTTCCACCTCTGATGATTTATATGCATCTGTTGTACAGAGTCATCCTCTTTTGTCGAACTCTTTTCATCATAAAGCAATAAATATCCTTATCAATAAATATAATTATACTCGTATTGTTATAACTTAGTCAGTGTTTAAAAATCTGACTAATAATTATTATAGCAGGAGCTACCTTATTGCCGTTGTGAAGTAAAACTACTATTAAGCTCAGTTTACTGGAATCAATAAATTGGCGCCAATTGCTTAGTACATGTTTCAGTCCTAAGGCATCAAATAAGTTGTCAACATTCATGCAGTATGCCAAAGTCCCTTCTTGAGCGAAACAATGTGCAAGTCCTTTTTCACGTTTTCGGAAGTCACTTATATGTACGTCACCTTCGAGGGGATTTCATACTTTTAATCTGGGTGCTAGGAGTTCTCTAGTTTTAAATCTCTAACCAAATACTTCAGTGCAGCGTTGGAAATTAAATGCGGCTTTGTTGAACATTCTGGTGTTTGAAAGTTTGGATCATTCGAATAGGAACGAAATGCATTTCATCATTAGTTGAATCACTGGCATATTCAGGTTCATTGTCCTAACTCCACGATTTTGGTGGTTTTGGAATAGAAAATTCCTCACTATTTTCGACAATCCGTAAAGCCGATGGTAAATTGGGATACTGCGCAGTAAGCTTGGACTTCGGGCCGATGCACAGTGGGCCAAATGTTGTTATTTTTGAATTTTTTTTTTGTTTTCTTATATTTGACAACACTCGATGAGCTTTTAAATGCATTCCTGATCAGCTGCGAACTTTTAAACTCAGCATATCTTTTAGCACGTGATCTGCAAAGATCTGACGTGTGTTAGTGATTTTCGTTCATTGAGCTAAAAAAAAAAAAAAATAAAAAAATAAAAGTAAACTAATACAATAACTTTTGTTTTATTTGAAGTAAGTTGCTCTAGCAAGTATCTATTTTGAGCGTGTTGCCGACTTCCTTAGACTATAATTAACGTCGTTCAATCTTATTCAAGCTCATTGTAGCATTTATGTAAAGTGTGAGTCTTTGTGATGTAAAAATATCCAAAATGATAGCCAACTACGTCCAACAGTTAAGTTTGTTGTACTTTTAGGTGAAATGTCAGTCACTAAGCGCTAACTTTATTCCACGTGGCTTACCGAAAATGCCGCCGTAAAGAAAATGTTGGTAGTCAAAGAATTTGTATTTGGTACAATTTTAAAGGAAATAAACCTATCTCAAAAGGAAATTGAAGAAGTTTATAAAAATTTGATTAGTTTTATTACAATAGGATTTTTTTGGGGAAAAAAAAAGAAATGGCTTGATATGCCGCTCTTTCTACATAATTTAACGTCCAAGTTAGAATTAGGTCGACCCAATAAGGAGTTTGGTGATCTTTGCCCTAAGTCACAGATCAGAAAAGTAAGTAGTCTTGTTCAAGAAACAACGTGTGACAAGTCGATTGTGGCAGCTAGCTGTAGCTTGTATAAATCTTGAGTGCGAACCCCATCAAAAATTGTTTCTAATTTAAATATAGATGAGACTTCTGGACAAAAAATTAAAAATTCATTGGACAAGATGTAGTGCCAAGGAAGTAAATGCAGATATATATCCAAGTTAACATAAGCTGCATTCTGCGAAGGTTATGTGCTATCCAAAACAATTAAAATTTACAGACTATTCAGCTAAAACAACACTACAGAGCTTAGTAGACCATACTGTAACCCGAATTATACTGGTGCATTCACAGGTTTTTGAAAATCATATTTCAGAAAACAATAATAATATAAGTTTAACTGCAATACATAAATGGGGCTGCGATGAAAGCAGTGGACACGCATCTATCGCCAAAAGTTTCAGGATGGTGAAAGTGGTATGGTCGATCAGCACGTAATTGCAGTTTGCCTTATTCCTTTACAAATTCTGCTTGGATCGACAATTTTGTGGAAAAACCTGCGACCTTCGTCAACTCGCTATTGTCGGCCCATAAAACTAATTTGCCAAAAGGAATCGACTGAATTAATTCGTTCAGAGACTGATAACATAAAAAGCCAAATATTGTCAATTGAACCAACAACTACCAACTTATTTACCATTTCCCACGAATTTCATTGTACCATGCTGTATGGCAAAACATTTGGCCTCCTTACAGAAGCCTCTACACAGAAATGTGGTATTTGCGGAACAGTACCAACAAATATGAACAATTTAAATTTGGTAAAAAGTCACCCAGTTGATGCAAATCTTTTAAAGTATGGCTCATCAACTCTTCATGCATGGATTCGATTTTTTAAATTTATCTTACATATATCGTACAGAATTTCAATTAAAAAATGGCAAGTTCGAGCTGAAGATAAGCTGAAGGTACAAGCTCGAAAATCTGAAATTCAACTGCAACTCAGAAAACACATGGGCTTATTAGTTGATATACCTATGGCTAGAAGTGGCAATACTAACAATGGTAATACTGCCAGACGAATTTTTAGCCAACCAGTTTTGGTAGCTCTCATCACAGGAGTTAACGAAGCACTCATATACAATTTCAGTGTACGAGTATATGTCATATGCCATGGGAGCAGCTGAAATGTTTGTCGACGCATATTCTTGGTTCTACATGCAGTCATCTGTTCACAAGGTCTTAATACACGGTGCAGATGTAATAAACCATGCAGCACTTGCTATTGGTATGATATATATATGCTATATAATATGATAGAAGATGTCATGAACGGGTTATTTATATCATTGTATCCTCTCATAACGTCTTTGTGAAAAACAACAAAAAATTCTAAAAAACCTATTATGTTGGATAAAGTAGTTGCAGGATTGTTCGCTAATAATAATATGTTTATTGATTCAGATTCGTCGGATGATTTCGATTAAATAATTGCTAATAAAATATGTAAGCCTTTTTTGCTTAATATAATAAAAATAAAACAAACTTAACTATTGCAAATTTTTAAAATTCAAATATTTACATATATGTATTGTATAATACCGCTGTATGGGAGCTATGAGAAATAGTTAACGTAGAAAATTTAAATTTGGACAATAAGCGATGATTGGGTTAAAAACCTTAAGTTTAAATTTTCATTGAAATATCTTTTTATTTACTCGAGTTAATATTAAAATTACACTAACAGCGGGCCAGTTCGATGGCTTGTACGTTAGTGAGATAAAAGTAACAATCTATGACATGGTCCTTCGGTTCTCTTCACACCATGGGTACAGCAAAGCGCATATGACGTTTCGCACCTTTCAACCAACTTGTTAACAATGTTATACAAGTTTTAGAACATTGTGAGGAGCCTATGATTTATCTTGATCTCCTACTTTAACTCCAAAATAAAGTTCGTAAGCTTACGAACTTACTTACTTACTTGTTAATAAACAAACATGAAGATGTAGAACACCTTCACGATAGTAACACCTTTTCGCGGCAAAAATTTGAAAACAACGCACGCTGTTGAATGCCTACTAATGCACACTATTGAGTTAGATGCGTATTTATTACCACAAACAGATAGGAACTCGTACAATATTTATTCCTTTACATAACTATTTAATGTACATTGTATACATATAAAGGTTGTTTTTTTCAGAGTTTTACAAATTCAATAAGAAATAAAATATTTGAAGCTAATGTTTATGTCTATTATATTAGCTTTGTTTAATAAATAATTTTATGCCATTAGTGCTTAAATATAAGATCAGTCATTCGCGCGCCACCGCTACCTCGAATGAAGAGCAATCGTAAAGTCCAATTTTCGACAAATTTATCGAGCAACTGAGGCCGTATATCAGCAATAACACTGCAAATTTTGACTTTTAAATCATCCAACGTCTCTGGTGTATTGGCATAGGCTAGTGACTTCCCATACCCCCAAAGAAAGTCATCAAAAGGCGTGAGATCACAGGATCGTGGAGGCCAGTTCACAGGTCCCTTACGCAAAATTATGCGCTCAGCAAATATTTCCAGCAATAAATTGATGGTGTGGCGCGCCGTGTGGCAGTTACGTCACCTTGTTGAAACCAAAGCTTTGTCACGTCAATGCCATTCAACTGAGGAATGAAGAAGTCAGAAATCATGTATCTATAGCGCTCTACGTTGACGGTAATACTCTGGCCAGCAGCGTCCTTAAAGAAATATGGGTCGATGCACCAGCCCATAAAGCACACCAAACAGTGAGTTCTAATGGTTGTCAGGGCGTTTCGACAAAGGCTTCTGGATTTTCACCACTCTAAATTCTGGCATTTTGCTTGTCTACATATCCATTTAACTAAAAGTGAGCCTCATCGGAGAACAAAATTTTGCGTCGAAAATGAGGATAAAGCTAAATCATGTTTTCGGCCCATTCACCGTACCTACGACGCGTGTAATGGTCACCCGGTTTCAACTCTTGCACCAGCTGGATCTTATAAGATTTTAAGCCAAGACCTTTCCGTAAAATCTTCCACAAAGTGGATGGGCATGGCTTCAATTACTGTGCACGATGGCGAATCGACACTGCGCCCTACAACGGCAATAATTTCTTCTGTTCACACTGTTTGTCGTATTTGGAGATGCGTATTATCCACTGCGTGGTACGAAAACGATTCATCGTGTTCCGAATAACTTGCTCAGACGGACGATTACGTCGACCGTAAAATGGACTCACGATAGGTCACGATAAGTTTGGTGAACCGAACAATGGTTCTCAAAATAAATTTGCACAATTTGCACGCACTGTGCGTAAAATGGCAAAACGCACTAACCACAAATCAACTTTCAACTGTCAACTGTGAAATTGATAATCTGTAGAAACAGTGTTGCCAGTTTAAAAACCAAACCTCTAAAAAAACACTGTTTTTTCCTAAAAAATTATTGATGATAAGCAATTTCTGTTTTCATGTTAGTTTTTAGGGTGCCGAAATACGAGTACATTTGAAGCACCAAAAAATCTTCATGTCACAAAATATATATTTAACAGTGTAATCTTTCTCACATGAATAATTTTTTTACAAATATTAATTGGTCAAATGAATTTCTGGTTAAAAATATATCTGAAAAAATTTACGCTTTTAAAGTCACATTTAACACTGTTCTTTAGGAATGTTTATTTTACCCATAACAATAGAAGACATAAATTGTTTAAAAAGTCTTGGTCTTATGACGAGTATAGTTTCTTTCCACGTCAAAGGAAAGAGTTTCCTTTTTTTTCCAAATTTCTGTATTACAATTTTATTCGTTCTGTTGAATATAATCTTAAAAAGAGACCAAAATCTTTTTGGAAACTTATCAATGCTAGTGAGAAAGTGCCAGTTTTCCAGCAATGATGCAGCTTGATGACAAACAATTTAGTGATCCTAAACACATCGCAGATATGTTTACCGAATATATCTGCTCTTCCTCCATCGATTTGAATTACTTTCGTTCTCTTTCATCAATTGTTGATTGTTCTTGCTGTTCGTTTGATGTTGATGATGTTGAGTCTATCTTATGTAATTTATAACCCCAAAAAGAAGATATTTTGGGATTTTTTCCAATCGCTCTACGTCATTTTTCCAGCTCACTCGGTTCCATTTTATTAGAATTATTTGATTAATCCCTCTCTAATGGAATTTTCTTGATGAGTGAAAGGTTTCTACAATATACCCAGTAGATATATACATTTCGTATTAGACATCTAGTATCTAACTACAGACCGATTATCAAACTTTCAATTAATTCTAAAATTTTAGAGATTCTTGTAAAGGACAAAATTCCCTTTACATTTAAACAGAATGTAAGCAAATACCACCATATCTTTTGGAAGGATGGATCAACCGTCTCGAACTAAGTGGAATTTACAAGTCGATGTGATTTATACAGATTTTGTTAAAACCTTCAGCAGAGTTAACTTGACTTGATTCTTTTAAATAAACCAACTGCCTATGACTTTTATCGCTCATTACTGCAATAGGTTAAATACTATTTGCATGGCAGAAAGCAATATGTTTCTATTGGATAGCTGCGACTATTGATAGTGAGAATTTGTACACTCTTTCAAGAGTCCTTACTATTTGAAATCCCTTCATAATACAATATATTGTATGGTCCACGTGAATCTATTTCTTTGTGTATCAAAATTTTTAATATACGAGTATGTATATGGTATAGCTCAGAATTCAATCTACTTTTGTCTGGGTGCTTGACTGCGAAGCTTTATCGCCATAGCAATATTCCACGTTTGTACGTACACTAGAGCACACTGGCAAGATGAACATTTGAATAAAGATATCGATTATTGACATATTTAGACAGACGGTTGAAAGATGGATTTAGGGTTTGGTGAAGATGTGTTTTCTAAATATTTCTAGATTTTAAGATTATAAAACACTGGCAGCGTCCTTTTAGACAGAATTATAATCTATCCGTGAAGAGAAAAATTACTTTCAAGAAATTGCCTTGCCAGACTCGCTAGATTGTAAATTTAATGTAACTCTGATTTGTGTTCCAGAGAACAGCTGGCAAATGAAGGCGCAGCTCATTAAAAAATCGAAAATCTGCGCCTAAATAACCCGCGCGCAAGTGCAGGCATTCTACATCTCCTGCCCCTGGTCAAAGTGCTGTTGCATGCAGCCGGTCATTGCTGTTGCTGTATCACTGTCATACGGCAAATGCAATGACCGAGTGCATGTAACAACCGATGGATAGCGGATTGTGAGTGAGACTTTGGTTGGTGTGCTGATTCTTATTATTGTAAGGGCATAACACCTACAACAATGTGATTCGGTAACCCAACGTCAGAAGTGAATAACTTCAGGGCTTTGCTTAGGATCGTCGGCGTTTGTGTTTTTTTGTAGTAATGACTAGAGAAATTCAGAGTGGATGTAGCATATATACGCGGGCTAAGAAGTAATCACTTCTCTGTGTACGTCCACTGTGGGCCCTCGCCCAATTATCAAGGCTTCGCCCATCAATGACGTTGTCTAATAAAAAGCGGGGGTAGATTATTCTATAACTGGTCTTATCGAAAACATCCAGATTTTTTAGCATGAATGGATGATACGATTTGAAAAGTTACAAGTTGCCGGTCATAGGTCTTGTTGGTAGGCTTGACCACCGGTAGTCCATACCAGGACTTAAATCACGGTACCATGGGAGTCAGGAGCCCCCCGGATTTCGGTCCGGGCCTGACTTGTTAGAGGTAGGCCCCCTTGTGGGAGCGTCATGGGGGCTGTGGTTTAAACCCAAATCGCGGGTACGAGTTTCCTTTTTGGTTTAGCCCATTGTAGAGTTGCAAATGAAGTACTGGGTGCTGCGACCCTAAGAGCAGCAAGAGGTTTTGGGTAGGCCTCGACTCATACCAAGGGTGGAACTTGTGCCTCCAACACAGTTCCGAATTGGTATAATTCAAAAGCGAACTATTAAATAATACAAGCGAGTGATTAGCGATGGCAAGGCGTATCCTTGCTCCCTATGGGTGTATGGGCACCTCGTAAACATTAAGTCTACATGACAGGAGGTTTACGTTAAAAATCCAGGTACGTTCTGTACGTCCACTGTATATACAGAGTGCCGACTCAGTGAAACACATGTAGATCCCCACCCTCTCCTCTCAGATCACTTAGATCTAAAGCTACCTGGCTACGAACTAGTGCTATTATTCTTCTCTCACCGCTGTCTCGCTATTTGCGTGCGTAGTTATGTAGCTTACCAAATTCCACCATAATGCAATCATGTGGTTCAAATTCCATTTCCATGAGAAAATTATCCACTACTGCTTTATTTATAGAAGCCCCAAACTGAACATATTCTCTGGTTTTTAACGTAAACCACCTGTTATGTAGATTTATGTTTACGGAATGCCCATACATCCATGGGAGCAAAGATACGCCTTGTCATCGCTCTCCGTCAATCCTTTGATAACAAAATCTAAACTGTGTTAGAGGCACTAGTTCCACCCTTGGTATGAGTCGAGGCCGATCTCTTTCTGCTCTTAGGGTCATAGCACCCAGTACTTATTTGCAACTCTACAATGGGTCAAACCAACAAGAAGACCCTTCCCGCGATTTGGGCTTAAACTTAAACCACAGCCACCATGACGCTCCCATAAGGGGGCCTACCTCAACAAGTCAGGCCCGGGCCGAAATCCGGGGGCTCCATACTCCCATTGCCGCCAACAAGACCTATGACCGGCAATTTGTAACTGGTCAAATCGTAGCAACCTTCAGAGGCGTCATCTGAAGATTTTTACGATAAGACCAGTAATACTCGTATGCTCTGCCCCCGCTTTTTATTATACCTCAAACTGAACAGCAATTCGACTTTAACGAGTTTGAAGCGCTATCTGACTCCATACAAAGGATTGTATGTTTCTTGCTACTGAAATAATTATTACGGCCAATTTTAATATACACAATTCTGGGTGGCTTCTACATTATGGACAGATAATACCCCAGAAGGACGTTGTGTTGAGATATTCTCTGTGGAAAACAACTTCATCCAGTTTGTAAATGAGCCCACGCTAATACCGGACGTTCATAGTCATACCGCTAACACCGTGAACTTTTTAATTTCACACTACTGTTGATGTGCTTTCCCCCTAGGATCGTCGGACCATTGTGTCATATCAGCTAATTTATTGTACACCGATCACGCAGTTAGAGAAAAGATTCCTAAAACAATCGTATGACAGTATGACGAGAAATACAATTGGAGTGGACTTAACATATTTTTTAGGCATCTTAACCGGTCGTCATGTTTCCTCGACACTATTCTCTTTAGAATGAGATACTTTATCCCTCATCGGATGAAGAGTATCAAAAGAAAAGGCATGGCATGACTCGAGCCGTAAAGACGCTGTCAGGGTTCGAGAAATGGTTTTTTTCGGTTCTATAGGACCAACCCGACAGAAAGAAACCGTGAAAGGTTCAAACAAACTAGAAATGATTGCAACGTCTTTCCTAACCGATTGAAATTTCAATACGACCGAAAATTGAGGTAATAAATACCACAATGTTCCATAGATAGTAAATATTTTTCATCGTTCGTTAAAATCATTAGAAATTCTGCCTCATCCTCCATCCCCACTCTCATTTACAATGACATTCCAGCTGGCAGCTCTTTGGACAAGGCCAATCTACTTGCAGCACTCTTTTCAACTCTTGCAGTATATTTTTTATTGTTTTTCCTGAAGGAACTTAACACTCAATTGGGTATGACTACACGTATGATGCACCGGCCAAGCCTGTCCCTGAAAAAGGCGAATCTTCATCTCTCTCTTCATAGAGACCCATTGCACTTACGTCCCTTCTCTCCAAGGTCATGGAAACGCTGATAAAGCGTCAGCCTATGAAATATCTTGGAACGCGAAAACTTCTTAGTGACCGACAGTATGGTTTTGTAGCATCAGGTACACTGGTGATTTGATGGCATGTCTCACCGAAGAGTGGAGCCAAATCGTACATCAATCTGGCGTTGATATTTCTAAGGCATTTGACAGAGTTTGGCATCTGGCTCTTTTGTCGAAAGTGCGTGCTTTTGGGATCGATACTGCAATGTCCCAAAGGCAATAACAATTGTTGGTCATTCGTCAAAAACATTAGAAATTCTGCCTCATCCTCCATCCCAACGCTCATTTACAATGACATTCTAGCTGTCAGCTCTTTGGGCAAGGCCAATCTGCTTGCTGCACACTTTGCGGCTAGCTCAACACTCCCAGATTGTGCTTTGTTTCCGCCTACACTTGAGTGGGTCGAATCTGCAATGCGACGAATCCAGTTTCGCACTCGGGTAGTAGCAAGAGTACTTAAAGATCTCAACATCCACAAATCCGCTGGTCCAGATGGTATATCTCCCCTTCTTCTGAAGAGGTGTTCTTCCACGCTGGCAAAACCACTGCGTAAGCTTTTTCATCAACCCTACTCTTTAGGACTCTTTCCGAGCAGATGGAAAACAGCATTTATCCAGCCCGTCCCTAAAAAAGGCGAATCTTCTTCTCTATCCTCCTACAGACCCATTGCACTTACGTCCCTTCTCTCCAAGGTCATGGAAATGCTGATAAATCATCAGCTCATGAAATATCTCGAAACACGAAAACTTCTCAATGACCGGCAGTGCGGTTTTCGTAGCAACAGGTCCACTGGTGATTTGATGGCGTGTCTCACCAAAAAGTGGAACCAAAGCGTACATCAATCTGGCGAAAGCAAGATAGTCGCACTTGATATTTCTAAGGCATTTGACAGAGTTTGGCATCAGACTCTCTTGTCGAAAATGCGTGCCCTTGGGATCGATGACTCTCTTTTTCAGTGGATTAGAAATTACCTTTCGGAACGTTCAATTTAAGTTGTCTTAGACGGTTTCAAGTCTGAAATTCACAAATTAAATGCTGGTGTTCCCCAGGGCTCCGTTATGTCTCCGATACTCTTTTCAATTTTCATTAACTTGTCTGCTACTTCTAATCTAATATATTCCTTTACTGATGACAGTACTCCCTGCTTCTCATATTCGTTCCCGGATTCATGTCCCTGCTCTTGGGCTGCATAACAGGAACGGCAACGTATGCTAAGCTCATTTAACTCCGATATAAACAGCATTACGAAATAGGTAACCACCAACAAAATGAAACTTCTGCTGTTGAAACTGCCTGCTGTCGTTATAGCGAAATTTAAATACTCAGCCATTATGCATGAATGGCACTTACATCGTCGAAACCGGAAAACTTTCCATTCTCGGTATGTGTGTCAATGACAACTTACGTTGGAATGACCACATATTCGATGTCGCCAAAAATGCTGCGAAATATCTAGGCTTTCTCAAACGATGTAAGAAATACTTAACCCCTTCTGATCTGGCCCCAATATATAAGGCATCCATCCACCCAAAATTGGAGTACAATGCTCAAATCTGGTCAGGTGGCCCTATATCATCTCTGCACCTGTTAGATAGGATTCAAAACCGTGTGACAAGACTCATAGGTGATGCTAATATCACCCAGTCAATTGACAACCTCGAACCGCTGCCGCTATTTTCCCCACCAGTGTTCAATTGAAATGGCTAGCACCATTCCGGCCCTTCGAGCCCACATCAGTTTATCCTCAAGCCCACTTTCGGGCGTACATTGAAATATCGGGATTCTTTTCTAAGCCGTACAGCTTGCCTATGGAATGCTCTGCCGAGCTCTTTATTCCCTGGTCATTATAATCTGCAAACGTGTAAAACCAACGTGCATCGGCATCTCTCTTTCTTTCCTCCCTAAGTTTATTTCTCCCGCGCTGTGCGTAAACATTTTAAGGCAAAATTCCTTAACGAAACGCTGAAGGACATGGCCCGTAGATTTGGTACCGTCTGTCCAGACTAAACATCGAAAACTCTTTTCCAATTCAAAAATGTCTTCATAAATTCCTCAGGCTTGGTTAAGTGATTTATGATCAGGAAAAAGTCTGGGGTTTTTTTAGACAGAATATAAAATATAGAGTAGAAATCAAATCCCAGAATTGTTGGAAAACGACTTAAAGCGTATGACCTATTCGGCTGTTTTTGACAACGGCGTCCTGCCGGTTTAATTTCTGGCCACTATTTCGTACATGTGTTTTCATGAACTGAATAGTTTGCTGTTAATCAGCACGCATCAATGACTTTAGGAAGTTCCGAGTGGCATCAAATCGCACGATCCCGGTGACCAAATCACTGATCCATTTCGTCCATAATGTTGTCATTTACTCGAATTGTCAGTAAGTCAACAGCTTTATGAGAAATATGGGGTATAGTACCATCCTGAAGAATCACTAATCCTGTGAATCAATGACGAACATATTTTCAAAGAAATAATCACATATTGTCCAGTAATGTCGGTGATTGACTGCAATACGACCACCAGCCCCATTTCTAAGAAATAACCATCGTGTAGTCTTGTGGGTATAATTAAGCCACATAAGTCTCTGGTAGATTTGCCTCACTCCAGAAATGGCAATTTTTTTTTTTTGGAAGTAAAGTAAGCTTCAACCTCCACAAGAGCCCAATCCATTAACATCTCATGGCTTTAATTCCTGTACCATATGGATACTGTAGGCGTGTAGGTTGAAATCCTTTTGCAAAATTTCCTACACAGTGGGCAGACAACGGCCAAACTGTTAGGATCGACACTAAATTGATAATTCAGGACTTTCTGAAACACTTACACTCACGTCACCTACAGTTTCTTCTTAATGCACATTACGTTGACGCGTTGTCGATTTTGTGTCATCCACAGTGTATGTGGTACGAAGTGCTTCTACAACATGACAAATGGTCAGCCTAATAGGTCGATTAGGAGGACCAAAAAATCTTGTAAACTTGTATATTCCGTGGATTGAAGAGCGGTTTTCAAAACAAGATTGAATGATACGGAAGCATTCTTCTGGTGTAAGTCCTTTATGATGGTATGTTAATACCGAACATGAATGACAAAAAACTATCAAAAATGGCAGAAGGGTTTGAATTGTATCCCAGTTGAAAACCTGTCACACGAGCTGTGGTAACGAAACGACTCCTCGTCCTAATTGGGTTCTCTTTTGAAAAGAACTACGACACCTATCCAATTCTCTCGAGAAAGGATAATGAGGAGACTTTACTGTAGATTTTAGTTTGAGGTAAATATTGTAAAATATATATGGTGAAACATTGATACCAGCCCGTTCCGCGGAGATAGGTATTGAGTGCAAATGCATGGCGTTTTAACCTCTAAGATTTTCGTGTTTTGCTGGTGAAAAATGGCCACAGTATTGGGAATCTACCCCTAAAAGCCCAGTGGAGCAAAAGTAATAAATAAACAAAATCCATGTTGCATCTGAAATTTGTATAAATCTTCTCCAAAGTAGATACGAATAGCTATTGTCCCGACATACATACATAAATCAGTGAATGTGAATGATCGTAAATCACAGCAGCAACAGTTTTGCTGCATGGCACTACTCAAACCGCTAATTTTCTCCATTAATATTAGTCTACGGGGTCTACTTTGTGTTCGTATTTTTGCATCCCCTATCTGTTTTATTCTTTTGTTCATACTGTCGACCTTCCAGGGGCTTCAGTCCTTCTAAGCCTATTGGATAAAGCGTACTCTTTTTATAGCAACAATTAATTTTTATTGTTTCGTGTTCTTCGCTTGCACCATTTGCTATTCGTAATTTATGTCTCGTATGTGTATGTAGGCCCGATTTCCAAAGGAAATTTAATTGCGTATTTATCAGCAACAATGTTGGGCATTTAGTCATACATATACAATGGTATACTCCTTACGGACATGGGCATTCCTCTTCTTCTGGCATCCAACGTTTTACAACGTAATTAATTTTAAGACGTTAATTTGCTCTGGACGAACTGCTTCTTCGGGGATCACATTTTATGAGATTCCTTAATCCGTTTATGGCATGCTCTTGGTACGTAAAGTTATTGACATCCAAAATCCGAAGATCAGAATTTAATTTGATTCGACTGTTGTAGTCCGAGATGGTCTTTGGTAGGAGGGCAACAAAGACATTGAGTCCATTAGCATAATTGTCTTGTCGTATTTCACTATATTTTTTCCTTCTTCGAGTCGAGAAATGTCCACACTACATAAATCTCAATTTGAATTTGGTAGGTTCCGTAGTGGATGGTCGTCGTTAGATAGAATGATCATTGGTTTTGTTTTTTTTTTGGGAACAAGGACGACCGAAAGAGCTCCTTTCAGCATATCAATAGTAACGACGAGCCAAGTTTTGTCCCTCCTTGTAATAAGCGTAAACAGAAGTTATCAGAAGTTAAGGGGTGATTCTGTTTCGAAAGATTGACTTGACTATTTAGGGGGTGAGATGTTGAAATAGATTTGAAAGTTTGCTTGTTGACAGTTGAAAGTACTCGTATTTGGTTTGAATCAAAATGGAATTAAATTGCGGTAAGGACGATACGGTAGAACGGAGAAGTCAGCGAAGTAATTTTAATTTTACGACTATTGGATGGAAGCAGAAGGAAATATTGTAGAGGACAGAAGGTCTTAAGTTTCATTATGGAAGTGTACTTCACCACTTATAAATGTAGAGGATGAGTGATAGATAAATAGCTAACAGCTACTGGAATTTCTGTTGAATGGGATCATTTGGATGATTAAAAATATTGTTTTCGGAAAGCCATCAACAAGTGAGAAGTATGAGAAGTTTAGAAGTGTAGATGCCTTAAAGGTTTTCTTTTTTTTTCTTTTTGTTGTTGTTTGCTTGCCACCTGTTAAGAATAATTTCGTTCCATTGTTTTGGTTTTAGGAGTTAAAAATGCTGGAAAATTTAAATTGAAATTAAGCTTTCATTAGAGTACAACTGTGCTATGGTATACAATAGCTTGTGCTCCCAGGAAAGTATTCAGGATAGCAACGTAGCCAGTTGCCATATTAGATCAAGGCGTACAGCTACTCTTAAGTCCATTTTCATGCCAAAACTATGAAGAGGAAAAAGAATTTCTAGTGTTGCGAAAATGGTCTACCGAAGTGCTACGCTAATACGAATACGACTATAGAAAAAATTGGTTCTTAAAATTGTCTTAAACGACTTATCGGTAACGAAGGTAGTCCGCTAGACCACGATCTTATGAGACAGCCATAAAGTCAGTGACTCGTAGAACCCATTTATTTCTAATGTCTTTTTAAGAAGAAAGGAATGCTGCTATGGCCATTTTCAATTCTTTCTTTCCAGTTTAGCTGTCTGTCTAAACCAAGGCCCAAATATTTAATTTTGTCAGAAAGTATTAAGCCTGTACTATTCATGTAGAAAGAGTCATTGTGTGGAATTTTGTATTTCCTACTGAGGGAGCGAAATTCAATTTTTCCAAATTGTTCAATCCACAACGATCTGTCTAGCTTGTGAGAGTATTGTAGGTACTGGGATACTTTCTGGAGGCAAAAATAGGTAAGCCATCTAAATAAGCAACCATTCTGGTTCCAGGCATGTCAATAGTTCAGTGGACACTACTTTGCTGCATTCCTCTACTGAGAGGTATTTTGGCAGATGTCTCACCCGTTTTTGAGATGGCTATCGGGCTTGTAAGTAGAATATTAATGAACTCACTGAGTTAGCTATCTACTTCATACCATATTAAGCTACAGAGAGAAGTTGAATATCAACTTTAACTATAAAATTCTTCAAGATTATCCCCAACACCTCCAGGACGACATCTGACGTCATTTATGAGATGAGTAACATATCGATTGGGTCCATTCACACTGCAGTTTAACCAATCAACTGACCTTGACACCTGTAGTTGCAAAGCTAATGCCTAAGAACTTGCATTTTACGCCAAAAAAGGAGTGAGCGAGCAAAAGACCTGCTTTCAGAGGCTGATTCCGACCAAACACCCGTATCATTACGGGTGTTGAGAGGAGGGTTTAATTTGCAAAAAAAGCCTCTATTCGTGAACTTTGCATCACGATAATGCTTCAAATCACAATGTGTTGATTATGTGTCCGCTTTCTGACAAAAACAACACAACTACCATCTACGAGCCATCAAATTCACCTGTTCTGACTTTTTCCTGTTCGGATGATTTAAAATACTGCTTCGGGGAACCCACTATAACAGCCGAGAGGAGGTAAGAGAAAAATCGCTGAGCCCACTGTAGGCCATGCGGGACATCGTTAATAATTTGAATTAACTTTATTTATCATTTAAAAGTTCAATGTGTAGTATCCGAGCGTGTTCAGTCCGCGAGCCAAATTGTTAGCCCATATTTATTGAATGTTTCTTATCAAGATGATGTTTTATCTGCCATTTGAAAGACGGAAAAGGAATGCCTCTAAATGCTTTATGGAGTGATGGAGATTAATCCGGAGTAATTGCAGCATTCTTGTCAATAAGATAAACCCACACCACTTTGTTATTTAAGCAAATTTTGTATGGCCTCCATCTATGTTCGGCTAAAGTATTCCTTGTATATTACACAGATATCGTTTACAAGGGTTTGTAGCTTTTGAGTGTAAGATTTGGTCACATTCATTTGCTTTTCCGAATTTTTGGCTTTAGCTTTTCTAATTTCGTAGTCATATCGAGTTTGGTGCCATCGTTAGCTGAGCTGAGACCATGCTTAATAGATAAAGAAGTCCTCCAGCTTTTTTAAGTCGACTTCCAACAATGTTGAGATGTGAGTCAATGTTGAAATTGCTTCGGATATTTGTATTTGTCGCACCATTCCTGGTCGGTCGGTTCGGTTTGTCAGAATTTTTGTATTAGACATTTGCTTAATGCCTCTTGGTTTATTTTTATTAAGGAAACTGAAAGTTACTACCATCACGAAATTGAAGGATTCGTTGCTTTGGCATGATCTCTAGAAGCACAGCACATATCTACGAGTATATCTAACGAAAAGTTTAGGACTCTTTCGAAGTCAGTGTTTATTTAAGGAAAACATGTACAATAGCATTATTCAAAGTATTGCCCATCTGAAGCTATAACTTTTTCCCATGATGGAAAATTATTGCCTCGTGTCTGGTCGCATATTCCGGGTTTCGGCCACTGCTCTCTTTAAACGGATTAATTGTATTCGGTAGCGTTGTCCATTGATGGTTTCACCCGGTTTTAGCAGCTTATAATACAGCACACTCATCTGACCCCACCAAACACAGAGCATTACCTTTGCGCCATGGATATTCGGCTTTGCCGTTGATTTGGCTGGTTGGCCGGGTTTTACATATGATTTTTTGCGCTTGGGACGACAACCCCATTTTTTATCACCAGTAACAATCCGATGCAAAAATGACTTCCTTTTGTGGCATTCCAGCAGCATTTCGGTCATGCAAAACCGCCTTTCGACGTCTCTCGGCTTGAGTTCATGTGGAACCTAATTTCCTTGCTTTTGAATATATCCAGCTGCTTTTAAACGTTTTGAAATGGCTGCTTGAATGACACCCAAAGATTCTGCGAGCTCTTCTTGTGTTTGGCAATCTTCATAGAGTAATGCTTCCAGTTCTTCATCTTCAAATATTTTGGCTGCCCAGGACGTTCATCGTCTTCCAAGCCAAAATCACCACTTTTAAATCGTGCAAACCACTTTTGGCACGTTCACTCAGCTAGCGCATGTTCACCATAAACTTCCACCAAAATACGATGACTTTCGGCAGCAGTTTTCTTCATATTAAAGTAATGAAGAAGAACTCCCCGCAAAAACACTTTTTCAGGCACAAAGTTCGACATATTTGAGTGAAAAAAAATTATTGTTGTTTACGCTTCAAATGAATGACATATACTGAAATGACGTACAATGACAGTAGCTTTCCAACGCATGTTCCAATGGAATAATACAAGTTACGCCATCTCTTAGCAAACCGCACGAAGTTATAGACCCAATAGCTTGGAAATCCAGTCACCTTTTTGGTTCTGCATCCTTTAATTCGAGGGCAGGACACTG
Source organism: Volucella zonaria (assembly GCA_963966105.1). Classification (NCBI taxonomy): domain Eukaryota; kingdom Metazoa; phylum Arthropoda; class Insecta; order Diptera; family Syrphidae; genus Volucella; species Volucella zonaria. The sequence goes on from OZ014532.1 coordinate 118,547,977, forward strand.
TTTAATCTTCTCGTATTACATCCGACATTACTTCTCCACATTATGCCTGATTTCTGCGTCGTTGCATATCCTTTGCTAAGCGTAAACTAGTCGTCAATTGATTTTCCCAAATTTTTCTGCATAAAAGTACCAGGACCTCCATTCACACTGGTTGCATAAATAAACCTTGGTAGATCACTTGAAGGAAAGAAGACTCCCGGTAAAAGTAGCCTACACCTTGGAAAAATCACATTGAACCAAACAAATTGTGTGTTCCTTCTAAGTTAAAAGTCTTGCAACATAACCTACCTCAACAAAATTGTGTGGAAGACACTAAAATCCACCCAAGTTCAATATCAAAATATAAACGTTTGGTGGTTGCTTATTTTTCGAGTCCGAAGGTCACCATTAAATCTGCCATGGTCCTGATTTATTTCGGTAATATTGCTCATTATTGCTATCCGTGCGGTTGTTCTTATTTATTGACGCGTTAATACGTTCACTCTTTTGTTTACGTAATTCTAGTACGAATATGTTACATGTTTAGTTCTACCAATCTCATGGCGTATTTGTGTGGCAACATTGTGTGTTTGCCGCCTTCTGCTAAAAAAAAACAAAAAAAAACAAAAAAAATAGGAGAAATTGAAACTGCTCACCTTCTTTGAGTGTGTTTACTTTGTTTTGTGTTTACTTTGAACTCAATACATTGTAGTTATTTCAGTAGAAATACTGCGCCAGGATGGTTAATTTAAGTTTATTGTTTTAATAAGATTGTCCATCAGGTATCACCTGGAGATATTTATCACTATTTCTTGTTTGTGTTCGCTTAATTGCTGTCATTGACCTTTTTGTTTTTAGGTGAATCCGTATTACGATTTCCCATGCATTTTCTAGGAATTTTTCAAGGAATTTTCTGTTGAAAATAACCCTACTTATGGTGTTAGTTTCTTAAAAAAATAAATACTTGAATTGTTATTTTAAATCTATTTTCTGTGCTGTGGATACGTAGAAGACTAGTGTGCAATGTTCTTGAGGTGATTGATTTAAACAATTTGGGAGTTTAATAAAAACTCTTATATGAATATGTCTTAATTCTATGAGAGAAGAAAGTGGCTTTTTTATGTGCTTTCTTACATATATATCATTCTCTCCCCCCTTAAAAAAAAATATACAGGGTGAATGACTCGAACTCCAACTTTTTAAAATGCTATAATTTTTTTATTTTTTGATAAATTTTATTGTGCCAAAGCAAAAAATGTTGGAAAATACATCAATTTTCAAATTGTATCAGTAGTTTTCAATATGTCCACCTTTGGAGCGGATAGTGGCCTTGAGACGGCCGAAGAAAGCATCGCACGCTGCACACAGGTGGCTCTACGGTATTTTGGCCCATTCGCGGCGAAGTGCTTCTTTGAAGTGGTCCAAACTTTGGTATTTTTTAGTGCCAACCTTCGCCTTCAAAATACCCCAGACAGAGAAATCCAACGGATTTGCATCCGGAGAATTTGCAATCCATTGTGTCGAAGAAATGAAGTGTGGAACATTGTTTTTTAATCAATCTTGGTTGACGAGCGCTTTGTGAGATGATGCCGAGTCTTATTGAAATGTCCACGGTCTCCGACCGCGAAGTGCTTCTTTGAAGTGGTCCAAACTTTGGTATTTTTTAGTGCCAACCTTCGCCTTCAAAATACCCCAGACAGAGAAATCCAACGGATTTGCATCCGGAGAATTTGCAATCCATTGTGTCGAAGAAATGAAGTGTGGAACATTGTTTTTTAATCAATCTTGGTTGACGAGCGCTTTGTGAGATGATGCCGAGTCTTATTGAAATGTCCACGGTCTCCGACCGAAATTATTGCTTACCCAAGGCTTCAATACTGCCTCTAAGATAGTTTCACGGTATACGATCGCATTAATTTTGGCGCCACGGTCCAAAAATACGAGCGGAGAGCGACCATCGGCGGTTATGACGGCCGTCCGAAGGTGTAAGTTTTCGAAGGACCTCTCTGGCAGGTAAACTCGGTCATTTTGTTTGTTGACATATTGCTGGATAACAAATGGCGACTCATCGGAAAGAACCAAATTCGGCAACTCACCACTTTCGTGCAAGCGTAGCAACTCCTTCGCTTTTTCGATTCTAACTTTTTTCTGTTGCGGTGTAAGATCGTGTGCTTTTTGGAACTTCAATGGTTTGAGCCCAAGCTCATTTTTCAGTATGTGCTTCATCCGTTCCAACGATATGTTGAGCTCACGAGCCATTTTTCTTCCACTTCGACGCGGATTTCGCTCAATTCGAGCCTTCAATTTCCAAACCATTTCTGCCGATTTTTCTGTTTTTTATGACCACCTCCGTTACGTTTTGCAACGCTGCCAGTATCACGGTAACGAGCTATGGTTCGAGACACAAATGATTTATTCACGTTGAGGTGCTGGAGGGTTCTAACGATAGCTACTTGTGATTTTCCAGCCAAATATAAAGCAATCACACTATCACGTCTGAATTCCATCGCGGATGAAAATTTTTGAACACAACTGAGACGCAAATCGTTTAAAAGGCTTGTAAATAATAAAATTGTCTGTCATGTGTCAAAATTTGAGCTCACTGTCATGAACGGCTTTGAAATTTGAGTTATTCAGGGTGTAGACTACAGAAATGCGCTTTCAAAATCTTCAGTATCGATTACAACTCTACTGTGATGTTCCCTCGCTCATCTTTACAGACTTCGGTTCGGGGTTTGTATCGATAGCACGGTTTTTTGTACTTTTTGGTAAAACTTCCGATTTCATTCTAGGAGTAGCATCTCTCAATTTCATTGATCGCGCACTTTCCTTGACCATTTCGTATGCATACATCGTGCTGCATGTGCTTGCCGGCACTCGTCGTCAAACCAGGGCTTTCGTTGTGGTGGCCATCTCTGATCGCTTTTTGGCAATGTTACCGCTGGTCTTCGATATTTGATGCTGGCGACAGAGGATCTCTTAAGAGATTAAGGGAGACTCAATTGGAAAAGGTTTTGGCGAACTTTTGCGATTGTAGTTGTCCGACATTGAACTTCCTCACACTATTAGCTTGCCTTTGCGATGTTCGGGATATCCGAGTTGATGTTGGCCCCCGGAAGATTCAGACATCCATAATAGTGGAGGAGTGCATTGCGTCAATTGTAATGTGGTCAATCTAGTTGACGGTTGATTGAACAGGAATTCTCCAGGTTCCCTTGTGAATATCAAGATGTGGGAACCGCGTGCTATCTACGACAATATTTCGCCCCCTCAAAGTCGATTAGCCTGAATCCGTCATCAGAGGTGGTGTCGTGCAGGCTATACCTTCCCAGGGTACTACCTAGCTTTGCAATAAAATCTTCGTGGGTATTGTTCAAGAGCTCGTAGAAGCTATCTTTGGTGTAGTCATCGTTCTCTTCTGTGGGGGCGTGCACGCAAATCGTTTAAAAGGCTTGTAAATAATAAAATTATCTGTCATGTGTCAAAATTTGAGCTAACTATCATGAAGGGTTTGGAAATTATAGCAGTCCGAAGTTGGTTGCCTTTCGAGTCAGTCAGGGTGTACAATACAGTATAATGACATACTTGAAAAATTTAAAAAACAAAAGTAATGTAAATTAATCCATACAAATACCATATAACTAAATAAATTCATTTTCTAAGACGACTTGTCCAAAATTAGCTTTAATTCAACAATTGTTTTAAGAATCATTCTTAATGGGTTCTTCTTCAACTGTTTAGCCCTGCCTCGGGTAAGCATATATGAATTATCTATTACCACATACAGTACGTACTCGATTATCGCAACTAATAGAAACCGAGGTTAGTTGCAATGACCGAGGTTGTTGCAATAACCGAGTCAATTTTTAAAAGAGTTCAATTCAAGATTAAAACCAAAAATCAGTTTATTTAGCACCAAAATTTTTTACTATTATAATATAATTGTGTAAAAAAGAAAGAAAACAAGATAATTCATTTAGTACAATACATAAATTTTCATATTGAGCAACTTATTGTTTCTTTTTGAAAAAAATTGGGCAATTTCGTTTGGATTGTTGAATTTGTTGATTTTTTTAGTATAACCATTTCTCGTAACTTTTGAAGATTAAAAATTTGTTCTATAGGGACTGAGTTTTGTTCAGCCCATTGAATTGCTGTGTTTATGCTTTTTATTGCAGTCTCAGCCTTTATTTTAGGAGCAGGGATATCAACCTCGGGTTCACTTTCATCAGATCCGGCTGATTCATTTTCTTTAATTTGTTGAATTTCCTCATTGTTGTAATTGGTTTCGAAAACCGAATCATTTATTTGATCATTCGAAATCTATTCGCTGCGAGAAATATGGTTGAAAAAAGTTGATATGGATTCTACAACCGCGTGTTCACTGATAATTTGAGCTCTGACTGCAGTACAATTTGCAGGAAAACACATGACAACAATCATGCCGTCATCACTTTTCAACTCGCCATCTTTTGGGTGACACGGAGCGTTATCCAAAAGTAGAAGAGTCTTTTTGATCTTAAAAAGACTCTTACCTTAAAAAAACAGAAAAACGTTTTAAAAAGGGCGACCTACGATCAAAAGAATTTTTCTCACCTCAGGCACAAATGTGGAGTGGAACCATTGTTCAAAAAAAAGCCAAGGTCATCCAAGCATTTTTATTTGCCTTATATACCACGGGTTTGGGGTCAAAATTTTTAAAAGATCTTGGATTTATCGATTTACCGATGATAAATAGCTTCACTTTGTGCAAACCCGAAGCGTTAGTACAGGCGAGAAACGTTATTCTTTCTTTACTGGCCTTTCTACCAGGAGCCGACGATTCCTTAAAGCTGACAAGTGTTTTGTCCGGCAATAGTCGGTAAAATAAGCCGGACTCATCGGCATTATAAATTTGATTTGGAGTCATATCGAGCTGTCTTATTTTTTCCCTAAATTTTTTTTTAAGAAAGGATCTACAAGCTGCTGTTTGTTGGAAAGTTTTTCACCACAGATTTTTAGCAGTCGAATTCCATGTCTTTTTTTTCTTTAATCAACCAACCGTTGCCCGCCCTAAAAGATACTGCTCTCTCTTTAATTTTTTCGTGCAACTGGATCGCCTTTGATTTAAAGAGCTGGCTGGAAATTGGCACATTAAGCTTCCTTTGCTTAAGAAACCACTTGTACAAGGCTTTTTCCATTTTAGGCAATTCACACTTCTTTAATGTAATCCTCTTCCTCGGTCCACATTCAGCTCTTTTTCTTTTAATCTGCTTATTGCATATTGATTTTATTGACGCGCCTTTATTTATTTTTTCTAAAATCTCACTTTTATTTTGAATTGATAGCTTCACAATTTTTTGTGACCGACCACTACACAAAACTCACGAAATAAACAACTTTCATTCAAAAGATACATTCATCCAACTACTATCACAACAGCTGCACATCAATTTCGTCCCCACAACGAACTTACAAATAGCGGTAAAATAACTGCCCAGACAATAAAAATACACAAAAAACACAAACAAAATCAGGAACAAGAGTAAGAAAAGATAGAAATAAACAAATGTTGCACTTATCGAGTAAGAATTTTTTAAAAGTTGCGATTAGGTACTTAGTGAACTATTGTGAAAATTTACCTGTTGCGAAAATCGAGGAGTTGAGGGAATCGAGAGTTGCGTTAATCGAGTACGTACTGTATATCATCCTGAGACTGTGGTCTTTTAAGTATACCACCTTGATCAAAAAGTTCTGGCACCACACCACCGTGTAGCGCTCCCATTACTTCGATTTGAGTTCTGTTTTTTTATTAAGTTGTTGACATTCCCTCTAAATCTTAGCGTCATAGCTTGACATTTGCAAAAGTTACGTAGCCAAGAGTACATCTATCACGTGTATGTTGGCGATTTTTTTACAATTTTAGAAATGGATTTAAATTTGCAACAACGAACTTGTACGAGTATTAAATTTTGCGTAAAAACCGGATTTAATGGTGCACGAACGTTGGAAATGTTGGAAAAGTGTTTCGGCAACGATTCTCTAAAGAAAACGGTCGTTTACCAGTGGCACCGCGAAACCAGCGGTTCACGTCAATCGAAGATGATGAACGCAGTGACAGACCATCGACATCGAAAACCGACGAAAACATTGATGAAGTACGAGTAAAAGAAATATTGGTCAATAACCGCAAATTAACCATTAGAGAGATAGCGGAGGACTTGAACATTGCCTACGGATCCGTCCAAGGCATTTTGTTAATGATTTGGGTTTTAAGTTTCCGCAAAAGAGATGATTTGCGAGGCTGAATCCGATCCCCCATTCATCAAAAGGATCATTACTGGAGACGAGACGTGGGTTTATGAGTACGACACGCAATCCAGAAATCAGGCAAGTGAATGGCGTTCACCAAATGAGCCGAGGCCAAAAAGACCACGTCGTTTTCAGTCAAAAAAGAAGGCAATGCTCACGGTTTTCATGGATTACAACGGTGTAGTGCATCATGAATTTTTGCCAGAAGGCCAGACAGTAAACAAAGAGTATTACGGGTATTAGGGCGTTATGAGACGTTTGCATGAAGCAATTCACCAAAAGAGGTCACCAGAATTGTGGGCAAAAAACTCGTGAATTTTGCACCATGATAACGCACCGTCGCACAGTGCCATCATTATTCGTAATTTTTTGACGAAAAATGCAATAAATACCATCCAACAGCCACCGAATACACCTGATTTGGCTACCTGTGACTTCTTTCTGTTCAATCGAGTTAAAAAACCACGACGGTGAACGCGTTTCAGCAGCCGCGCCGAGAGGAAGTAATGGAAAAATCGCAAGAAGCACTGATGGACATACCGAAAACCGAATATGAAAAATGTTTCGAGGATTGGATCAAGCGCTGGCATAAGTGTGTTGCAGTCGATGGGGATCACTTTGAAGGGGACAATAAACTTTTATTTTTAATTTTCTGAATAAATTCCTGGATCAAGGTGGTATGTTTCATTTGTTTGGCATTAGAAATTGGTGCCGTGACCTTTTCAAGATGCTCATTTTTTTTTCTAGAGATCCGGGTTTGACTAGGTCATCAGCGACGGAGTTCCCATTCACGTCCGAGTATCCCGAACCCCAATATAGTGTGATTTTGTGCTTCTTAGTCATCCCGTGGAGACATGCATGTAAGTCTCAATTCTCTTTCGGATCTATGCTGTTTCATGTTAGGGGTCGCTTTTTGACTGGCTATTCACATTGCAATATCCGAAGCGGGTATTGGATTCAGGCTGAGCCAAGTAGCGGCTTAATGAATAGCTGAGATTTCTGTTTAGGAGACAGTCCAGTATGCAGGTAGACTGGCGATTTGTGTATGCAGAGGTCCTAAGGGAAGACTCTTGCTCCAACTCACTGGACTATCTCAAAGTCATCTGTGACTATCGAAATACACATACTGAGAATAATTTCAAGCTGTCGTCATGCGTTCCTTACTGGAATCAGTTTCTGATTTAAGTCAATGTTGTTGTGAATTTCAGATAATTGAAGGTCGGTTGATTGGGCGAATCTGTTTTTCGTTCCTGAGTTTCTTTCAGAAGACATAATTGGAATCTGCATACTGAAAAAGCTGATAGGAATCAAATGGAGCAAAGTTGGAGAAATTCTTAACGTGCCAGTGGTTTTTATACAGGTTGCTCTCTGCGCAAAACCTAAAAGATATTAACGCAATGGAACATAGGAAAAGCAAGTGTAGCTTTAAATTTGCAAATGCTCTAATTTGCAAATATGACCCAGTTTCTGTGCCTATTGGGTGCTATCAATTGTACATTCACAGGAAAACATCGACCAGACTAAACTGACTGCGAGCAAATGGTGTCAGATGTGCTCCTTCTCTTTATAAATGTATTACGGCCGAATCACCATTCCATGATTGTCGAAATGTTATCCTTAAAGACGTGACTAACGAATATATCCTTAGAAAGTACCAAAGCGAACATGAATGTACATACTCGTACATACATATACTGTTAGTATATATCCATAAGCTAAATAATAAAAATATCATGCTTGAATGAAGGTAATGTGCGTAATTCGCAAGTCAACACCAGATGCAAAATATCTCAAAAATATTTTGATTGCTCTCGCATATGCAGATGACATTGACATGTTGTGGTAAAATAAGCAAAAATGATTCTGGCTTTTAATGAAAGAAGAGCAAAGGTTGTCATCGTTAAAGAGCAACAAACACCGACGTCTTATGCAGATGATAATAATTGATAGATTTGGAAGTGGTAAGGGAATTTATCTATCTGCTCTGGTAAGTACTCTGTTCGAAGAAATGTTGATCCGTTGGAAGTGTAAATACCAAAATTATTGCCAATTCTTAGAGTATATTTAACAACGGCCTTACTACAGATAATTTGCTTTGAGTACGTAACATTGTCGCCAATGGGGCAAATGGCAGTAAAACAAACCCCTGTGCTAGTAATCATAAGAGATAGACTTGGGGACGATCCAAAAAGTCTAAATCAAAACTAAACCTGGTCCAAGATAGCGACCTAATTTTATTTAAGTCCACATACGAGTATTCGTATGTATGATATTAGTGTACATGCTTCTAGAATTCGGGTCTTCATGAGCCGAGTTAGAAGTTAGATAGCTGGTTGGATTGGAAACCAATCTACGATTTCTTGTGGGAATTCTGAATATTGTTCCTTCATCAGGCAGTATTTCGTTTCATTCCTACTGGCCTAGTACTACTCGTATTTCCTTAATCCTCTCTGCGGCATATCCGGTGCGTTTCTTAAAAAATATAGAAAAACCAACTTCGAAACTATTTTTTCAGGATAAAAGGACCTGAGCTGGTTGGATTTACTTTCCAAAGGGAGGCATCTTAGCCGAGTCAAATATCTGGGAGTCATCTAAGATCGTACTCTTTCTGACAGATAAATCATGAATTAGAAACTACTAAAGTGCTTCGTTATAGAGGCCAAGAATTTCGTGATGTTTTTGCATTTGAGTGATCCAATTAATTTTCTTTTGTTTTCTTTTCCGAATCTCTGCAGTCTCTATTGCTTTGTGGTACAGATTTTCCAATAAACTTCCCTGAACCTAGTTGATTTGTCCAGTCACAAGTTAAGATTTTTATCTTGTTATCTTCTAGCGACTTTATTGAGAATTACTGGGAGAAATTGCTAGAGTCTCATCAATATGCTGCTTCAATAGGAAATTTTGCATGTCATTAAAAAGCAGTGGATTTTGTATCTTTAATCTCGAATTCTTCAGTTATACTTGTAGTGTATTTAACTTTCGTTTTAATGTCATCGTATATATCGGTTACCATTCTTATATACTCTCATTCATAAGTTATGTATGTACTTCGTTTTTTCAATATGTTTGCATTTGCCTTAAAGTTGCTCTCATCTTTTCTAATAGAAAGAAAGCCAGCTGTGTCCTATCCTATCAGAGTTTTTTCTTTTGGCGTGAGGCGTTCCCCAGGAGTGAATTTTGGGGCCCCACTTATTCTCAAAGTACAAACTCGTATGTCAAAGATATACAAACCGTAATTTAGAATTAAAGGATCTCGAACTGGTCGTTGGGAAATAGCCTGGCACTTGTTCCTTGTTCTTTACCCCCAATTCACCTCCACGTTTCTTTATATAAGTGGGGCTGGTCTTTTGAAACACCGAGCAGAGTTTTTGCCTTACTCCTACAAAGCAGGGTTTTTTTTTTAGATTACACTGTTCTGATGAGGTCATTTGCATCCTATGCATCGAATGTCTGATAGAAGAAGTTTTCATAAGAAAAAAATCATTGCAGCTTACACCAGACTCAAAAGAATGGTCTGTCTCGACTGCATGGGAGCCTCCCTAGCTCGGGAATCTCTGCTCTAGACGCAGTGATAAATCTCATATCATAGACTGCACTCTCAAAGCTGCACTTTTAAAGAGAAGTGGTGGTAGGTGCAACATGTACTGGAGCTATGATGACCCTGCCCCCCGACTATCTTTTGACTCTGGTCTTCTGGACATGACATTTGATGCAATAATATCAGAAGACCTGTTGCGAAAAAAAATGCGAAATCACCCTATGCCCATGCATGGCTTTGGCCGGAATCTGAGCCAGGAAATAAATGTAGTCGAGTCTTCACGGATGGCTTCAAAACAGATTTAAGATGCGGCGATGGTGTCTTTCAGAAGAACGATTTCACTCATCGTTAAGAAAACGTACGTCTGTCTTCCAAGCGGATATATGGTATACATAATCCTGACGGCAACGAACTACACTTGTATTGCGAACAATCGGTGGACATGGCGAAACATTTGCATCTGTAACGGCGGCCATGCTGCGTTCCCAATCTAGTTAAAAAATAAAAAAAATTACTAAACGCGGTCATTAGACTGAACTAACTGTTCGGTTAGGGTTTCTATTGAATGTTGGGTTTCATATAAGCATGGCTCTCCAAATTTCCGAATGCTTCCTGACGTCTCTCAGAGCTCAGGGACTTCCTGCTGCCATTCAGTAGGAACGATTACTGGCTGCTTACTGGCATAGTGACGGGGCACTATGCTTTTTCTAAGCATTCAAGTGTGCTGGGCATAAGTGACACAAAATCCTGTAAGTATTCGGCCTAAATTTGCATCAGGCCATAGGTACTCGTCGTTGACGTGGTGGATGCTAGTAGAGTAGGCACTTTATCACTGAAGCGCTGAAACACTTATGTTTCTTCGGAATACTGAAAAATTTAAAAAAATAAACACGACCAGAGCTTGATACTTCCAAAGTTGGCTAGTTGCTTCGCTCAAACTAGAAGGTGGACTAGAAATTGGAATGGAAGTTTCTAAACTGCTCTTAGATTACTATCGAATTCTTTCAACTTCCTCATTGAGTCTTGCCTTGGCTCTACATAAGATCTCCGAGTTCTCTCTCTGCGTGCCCTATTCCGCATTCCAAAATCAAACCTAATATCTGCGGCTGTTATTTAGACTTATCAATACACGAATAATTGTTTGAAGGCAGTTAATATACGCCTTTATGAGGCTTTGTTTGAGCATCTAAAAGTAGGATGGCGCAGTAGAGAATTTTATTTGCTAACGTCTTGCTTATTTTCACCAACACGTAGCAGACCTTCGAAGTTGATTTTATAAAGCACGGATATCTAAAAGATAGGTCTACAACCACCAACCTAACTGAATTCGTACAAGCACTAGAATCTGGAAATGAAGTTGAGGTGATTGCCACCGATTTCAGCAGAGCCTCGGATAGAGTTTCTTATGATATAGTCCTTCTAAAATTAATGGTTCTTGCTTTCCAAATAAGCTTTGGGTTCAATCCTATCTAAATGAGCGACATTACTATGTGCCATTTAGGTAAATGGTTTCTGACTCAATGAAAGGCGCTTCTGGTGTCCCTCAAGGTAGCCATCTTGGTCCCTTATTATTTATTGTGTCTTTTAATAATGTTGATTGTATCATTGAAAATTCACACATGACTGTTTACGCAGATGATATGAAAATCTTTAGGTTGTCTACCACAGCGGGAAGATCTAGACAGATTTTGTACTTGGTATCGAGAGAATTTCCTTGAGCTTAATAGTCAGTAAGTGTCAGACTATAACTTATACCCGTTGCCTGATTTAGGTGTTATCTGTGATAGGAAGCTCAATTTCCGTTCTCAGATTGATAAGATGGTAAAAGAAAGCCAAATCTGCCCTTGACTTCATCAAACTCTGGTCTAAGGAGTTTTCCAATCCTTATGTTACCAAATCTCTCAACATAACTTTTGTTAGGCCTCTTCTTGAATATGCAAGCCAATTTGGTCACCCTACTACAGAACTCACATCGAGCGGGTTGAAGCTGCTCAACGCAGGTTTTTACGGTTTGCTTTACATGGACTTCCCTGGGATGATATCCAAAACCTACCGCCATGCACAGAACAGCTGAAACCTATAAATTTACAACCCCTTTCTATATGGCGAAATGTTCCCGATATTCTCTTTATTCATCAGATACTACAGTTGGTAGTTGGTAATATTGACTGTCCTTCATTACTTGAACTTATCTCTTTTAACACCAAACCACGTAATCTTAGGTTTGCGATGCTTTTGCTACTCGATCGTCACAGAACGAATTACGGACACCTTGAGCGAATGTCTACAATGCTTGGTGATGTTAACGATATTCTGCCTCTCTTCAACTGCCACCTCGGCAAACTGTCTCTCAAGAATATTCTCTTTTCTCCCTATGCCTCACGCCCTAATTTTCTTTAGCCTCTCCCACCCTTTAGTTTTTGTCCTTACTCTTAAGTTAAATTGTTGGTTTTAAGTCTAGAATATACTTGTAATAAGCCTTAATAAATCTGTCCGGGGTAGACCCGCATGGATGCTATCGCGAACAAGTCTTTTCTTGATACAAAACTATTCCTGTCTTAGTTCTTGAGAGATTCAATTGGCTCTTCCTTTGCTGTCAAGTGTGCTCTTTTGACAAGGGCTATTAATTTATAGACGTAGTTTTCACCTTGAATTCCTCTTGACGCGTCGCCGGGATAGAGGTTTTCCTAGATTTTTCTCCACCTTTCCACTAGAATTCGTTACTGCTATGACGACGTGATGACTTTGGGGAGGGAAAAAAAAATAGTAAAAATTATCAACCGACAATAATTTTACTCGGTAGAGTGAATTCACTTAGAGAACAAACAAACTACCTCTTTTCGTGAAGCCAAGCGACATCTTCAGTACAATTACACGGTGCTGTGTTCCGGAATCGAGAAGAACGCTTCCCCATACGCCGCCATTCCTACTCCATTCATCCTCCGGCAAAAATACTGAGAAGAAGTAAAGTGGGCACTTTTCCCTTCATTGTGCCTTCGTATAAAATAGTTAATAGGCTCTCAGCTGCCTCTCGACAAAGAGTGACATTTTAAATTATAACATCTGACGTGACGCAATTCCAACTAACTAGCCTAGCAACCTTCTACCGCCCTTCCACAACGAGTACTCGTAGCATCGTAGCATCGTAGCATCGTTATGTAGCACAAATTCGCACATTAACTTAACTCCCGGGGAATATGCAAATTTGGGCAATTTGACGTTGAATTTTGCATTTTTCTCCACCTTCAGCAGCATCCTTAGCCATAGAAGGATACTCCACAGAGAGAAACGTTCGAAAGTCTAGGGGATGATCTAAAGAGAGGCGGTTAATGAAGATCCTGGACTATGAGTAGCTGTTGAAAGATAAATTGCCTACTATTTACCAAGGCTCGGCATGATTGTGCCACAAGCTGACACATATTCGAATCTGCATTAAAGCTGCAGCTTGGTTATAAGTGGTCCCTTCAGCAGTATACGAGTACTCCTATGTGTATGTTGCGACTACCGTATGTGAGCGTTTAGTTACGTTTCTTGAACGCTTTAAGGGTCCTTCTGTTCGTTTCCTTTGTTCAGTCAACTTGATCTCGGCTACAATGGAAATGTGCGGTCAGGTCCTTTTGAAGTCATTTGTAAGTTTTCACTTTTCTTTTTTGCCACCCCACCATCCCTTGCCTTTTTGAGTTGGTAACATATTCTAACTGTTCGCGCGAACGTTTCTATATTTGTTGGAAAAATGAAAACGGGAACGCTTTACAGGTGTAGGACATATATAAGTACACCTTTACAACCCTAGATGATGTTGGTGCTCGCATTTGAAGGGTATACTCGTATGTACTCGTATACTTAGGACTACGGGAATATATGTATGGGGTATTTGCGTATTGGTACAGGCGTGTGCTTTGGTACATTTGATGCCGTTATGTCTACATTTTCTAATGCCAAGTTGTTAAGTAGAGGATATTCAGGATTTGCATACGACCCAGTTGCACATATGTACATATAAAAGGCTGCACAGATGCTTTCTAGCATCCCTTGTAAGGGTGATACGCTGGGGGATGAAAGTCATTCAAAGAGAGTGAAATGTTGGCTGGTAGTTTGAAATTGAAATATCCACCGTGTGATGTGTGTATGTTATTACAATTCTACTAGACATTGGTGTCATCTGCGGCTGGGAGTAGCATGGGTGGGTGCCATCTCTGTTGCATGAATATAGCGTGGGAGCCCTGACAAGCTACTGCATTCGGATATGGATTTTTGCGTTATAGCTTGAGTACCGAGAGGCAAGTGGAAGGTCAATATGGAGTGAAAAAGTTAACTGCTTCACTGAATAAACGAGATAAATGGGTCGGGAGTGGAGCAGAGATCGGCCTGGAGTGCATGTAGCTTGTTTCATTTTACATACTCGCATTATAGTGTGGCATCTGCAGGGATTTTCCAGCAGATTAAAATGTGTATTCAGCAATTTTGTAGAAATGACAAAGTGAACATTTGTGGCTTCATTTGGAAGATGTTGTTGGAAGTTTTGCTGCCTCAATTGATGAGTTAAAAATTTCAATTTGAAGCTCTTGACACTGTTTTGTTATAACTGGTAATCTGGAAAATGTCAAAGATCATGTGGCACTCAGAAACGCAATGACGCTTTGTGAAAATTCGGCTGAACTTCAGTTCCTAACCTAATAAAAGGATTATACTTGTAAGACAGACATTAGCATCGGATATGAACTGTCATCGTAGTAAGTGAGCTGAACCATTAATATTAATAGAAAAAATTTCAAGTTGACTACTTGACTCAAGGTCGTCCCGCATACTGTACGTTTCGTTCTTTTACTCAAAAATTACTACTACTTCTGCTACGACTCGTTGAAAATGTGATATTGTCTATCCAAAACTCGTATTGGGCTGATGATGGCAATTGTTGGCTCCAAACGGATGGGTTATTTTGCCTGAAAATTACTTATATGTATCCGCCAATAAGCAGCGGAATGCTTTACTCTCTTTTTAATCTGCTCGTTGTCCTATGTTTAGTACCGCTCATTGCCATGGTTCGTTCGCGTACTAAAACGGCCAATAGCATGATGGGTCATTGTGGTCGTCCGATGAAGGTGTGGTTATGGGATGTCATTCGATGGTGGTGTGATAGATGGTGCGAACTTTTTTTTGTGGTGAAATGGTATAATGGGGCTTACACGTCGCCCATCCTGACGTTGAGCACGCCCTCGCGGTCTTCTCCGTCTGCGGATATACTATCGTCCTCTTCGCCTTTGCAGACAGCGAATTGATTACTGGCTCGTACCACCTCTTCATTTTGTCCGAGCTTATGATCGCGGTAAACCTCCTTTGGGTGCACTGCATTCCCGGGATATTTTCAACTACATACCAGTCATTCGGCAGTTCCTTCGTTATAATATATGGTCCTTTGAAGTGTGGCTCCAACTTCCGTGATTCACCTGTGCTGACAGATTCTTTTACAAATAATTTTAGGTCATTTACCTTGTACTCGTTTGGTCTTCTATGCTTTTGGTCGTGTTTTTTCTTCTGATACGCCTGATCCTGCACGATGTTCTTCAACGGTTCGCTTCTCCTTTCCGTCATTTCATCCGGTCCAACGACTTTATGGCCTTCTAGTTCTCTGAGTAAGGGATCCTTTGTTATGCTCCTTGGCGTATACCTCCGTTAACGCATTTAAGACACACTTAGTGGTTGCTGCCTTCACTGCCCTTAGTACTACACCAGTGAGAGTACGTTGTGTGTACCCCCCTTTCCAGTCACCAAGTCCCCCAGGTGGTCTATGTGTACCGTATTGAATGGAGAGGGAACCCTTTCTGCAGTGTGTAGGTCTCCTTCAGCCATTCTCCCCTTTGTCTTAGCATATGCGCATTCTACGCATGATCTGATGTATCCCTCCACAAACCGCCTCATCTTTGGGAACCAGTAGGTGTTTTGTATTCGCTGTAGCATCTTTTATTGTGCAAAGTGCCCACAGTCATCATGGCATATTTTTAGGATTTGCCATCTGGTTGCTTTTGGTACTACCCATTTCTCGTCTTGGCCTATGCGCCGGAACAGCCGGTTTCCCCTGACTGAGTACTCCCTTTTTAGTTGCTTGCTCGCTTGTTTCTACTGGAGCACGTTTATGATGTGGCGCAGATCTGGATCTTGCCATTGCATGCTGGCTATCCAGTCCTCGTCCGAGATATTTTTATTGAGGACCAGAGTGGATAATTTTTCTGGTGCATTATGCTCCTCGACTGGTTGGCGGCTTAGCGCATCTACGTACGTTACTCGCTTCCCCGGTTGATGAATAGTTTTAAAATGGAATTCCTGTATTTTAAGCCACCACCAAGCTATCCGCGGAATCATCTTAACTTTGTTTTGCGTAGATGCGATGGCTTCGCAGTCGGTAACTACCTTGAATTCACATCCAAGTAGGTATGCTCTGTATCTTTCTAGGCTTTCCAGCACAGCCAATACTTCTAGCTCGTAGCTGTGATATTTATTCTCATTCTCCGTTACTTCGCGACTATAGTACGCTACAGGCCGCAGGTTTTTGTCCTCCGTGGACCGCTGTAGCAGTATACCTGCGAGTCCTTGAGCTGAAGCGTCTATGTGTACTTCATGAGCACAGTCAACGTCGAAGAGCGCTAATAGCGGAGGGTTGGCAAGTGCATCCTTCAGGGCCCTAAACGCCCCTTCCTGTCCGTCTTTCCATTCGAACTGCATTTCGTCTTTCAACAAGTCGGTTAAAGGTGCTGCTACCACAGCATACCCCTCCACGAATTTCCTGAAAAATCCAGTTAGACCCAAGAATTGCCTCACTCCGCGTACATCTTTTGGTGTCGAGAATTCTCTTATGGCAACTGTTTTCCTCTGGCCTGGCTTGATCCCATCTGCAGTTACGTAGTGCCCCAGGAACTCCAGGTTGGTTTTCAGAAAGGCGCACTTCTTCATGTTCAGGGTTAGTCCAGACTGATTTACCACCTTGAGGAATCGTTCCAACTTCTGAAAACCTTCGTCAGCGGTTTTGCTTGCAATGATTATATTGTCAAGGTAGACCGCGATATCCCCTCTGGGTATACGGGCTTTGACTTGATTCATGCGCTGCATTTCAGGAGTGAATTCACTAATTTACTAGGCCAAAAGACATCCTCGTAAACTCGAACAAACCATCTTCAGCTGCAAGGGCGGTATATTTACGGCTTTGATCGACTCTGATTTGGTGATATCCGGACGCTAGATCCAGGGATGTGAAGAATATGTTCCCGCAAGGTTTGCAAGTATCTCTTCCACTGTCAGCATCGTGAACTTCCTCTTTATAGTTGCCGCATTTAGTGCCATGTAGTCTATGGAGAATCGATCAGCTACGACTTTTTTTTTGGTTAAGACGATCGGGGAGCAGCAGTCCGACTGAGATGGTTGTATTACCCCATGCTGCAGCAACTCATCTACTTTATCCTTGATACTACTCCTTTTCGCGAACGGTACTCGATACGGTTGAATACAAATGGGTTTTTCGGTTTGCAGTTCGACACTGAAATCTTCCCCCTCATATTCGCCAAATTCGCTGGCATTCTTCGCGAAACACTCCCTGTACTCGTTCATTAACTTTTGTAGTTTCAATTTATTCACCCGCCCCAATTCTTCAACGTCTAATTCGGCTAGTGAGATTTCCTTTTAGGAGGTCCTTTGCGCACCCACTTGGGTAGCAAGTGCTTGATCTCCACTCTCTGTTAAGTTGTCACTAATTTCCAGTTTCTGTTACGACTTTTCGATCTTTACCTGCGGTTGATCCAACAACGTGGATCAGCGGATAGGGTTGGCTATGATCTGGCACCACTAGCAAATCGCACCAGCTCTTCAGTCTGTCCACTTTGGTTTCTACGTACGCGTTTCCAATGACTTGACATCCACCTCCTCCGAAACCAGTTAACTGCCTGCTGTCCTTAGTGAATTGTATTTTGCTACTGTCGGCCGTTGATTTGCGCATGGATACACAGTCGCTACCCAGATGAATGCTAACACCTTGCCCCCATTCACTTTTCGTACTCGCTTTTTTGTTCGCAAATTAGTAATTGGTGTGACCTATTGCTCGTACTCGGTCCGCTTGGTTTACCTCCAGTACTTAGTGTCGGGCAGTTCCACTTGTTGACACTGATAGCACTTTATTGCTCCTGAAACAGGTTTTCCTGTAGTCCCTGCAGTGTACGCTAACTTCAACGCGTTTCGGTATTCGTTTCTCCCCCTCAATCCGGTAGTCCAACGTATTTTCTTAAGGAGGTCATGCACCGATTCTGGTTGAGCTGATTTAAGCACATCCTTGCACTCCGTGTCTATAAGTCCCTGGAAAAAGTACTTGATTAGCGATATCTCCCGTATATGCCCTCGACACGCAATGGCCTTCATTTCGAACACGTATTCTTCTGTTTCTCCACCTTCTGTTTCCAGTCTTGGGATGATAATCTCGCAGCTTGCTTGAACTCCGGGAGCATCTCTGCGACATCTGTCATGGAATACGCATTCCTTGGATAGTACTTGTCTTCAGTTCTGTTGCTCATTGGTTCAAGTGTGGTTTTTCTCTCAATGTTTCTTCGCGCCTGGTTTGCTCGATAGCTGATTTTGTTGTCCTCCGCTTTTCCATTTCCTCTAAACGTTGGACTGATTCCCGCAACTCACCCAGCTCTTGCTGAACCCTTTGCTTCTCACCGCCATTAGCAGCCCCTTCTGCTTCTTCCACGAGTCACTCAGACCTCAACAGTCTCTTCAGAAGATCTGCCTTATTGCCAGTTTGCTCTAGTCCTCGGGTTTGAAGCTCTTCGCGTAATTCGCGTATGGTTAGTACCGCTCATTGCCATGGTTCGTTGATCAGCTCACTAAAACGGCCAATAGCATGATGGGTCGTTGTGGTCGTGGGGTAGTGGGATGTCATTCGATGGTGGTGTGATGTATGTTGCGAACTTTTTTTTATGGTGAAGTGGTGTGATGGGGCTTACACTTCTAAGCATCATTTCTATAGAAGCACCTTTACAAAGCATCTATCAACGCTTCTCTAACTTTAGATTTTTATTTCGACAAAAAGCCTATGCTTTTCCTTCAATTGTCTCCTGTTATTTTTTGCAGTACTACCTTGTTTGCCGAACGTACGGCATTGCCGACATTCCTCATCAAAGCAGATATTCGTTGCGGTGGTTGACCCGAATTCAGGACATCATATGCGAAATTTTAGACAGTTATCCAGAATTTCGCCGCACTGGCTTGAACTTAAGGGTTGTGGAGAGTCTTTAGGATTGCAGCTGGGAAAACTAACTTCTCGTACCAGTTATAATGCCAATCCCTGATGCTCGCCTTGCACAATCATCAATTATTGTTTTGTACCAATGAACCGAAATTGTTTTTAATTTAAGTGTTATTGGACAATCCCACCTTCAGTCATCTTATTCACTAACTTAGTTGGCGGTACAGCTAGGAGAGAACCTCGACCAACAATAATCTCCAGTTCGTCCGATCTGTAGCTAAAGTCGCCTTTTCTTGTAGGTGCCACCTAAGGTGAGGTCTCCACTACTGCGTTGTGGCTCCGGGCTGTATTCAAAAACTCGCCGGGTCGGAGCATTTGTGTCCAGTTGCTAGCCATCGCAAGCGGCTGATGAGTGGTTTCTGAATTGATCGATGTCACCATACACCTCGTAAGCCTTTTCCTTCAAAGTCCAAGACCCAATGACTTACGAAGAATTCTTCTCTCGAAACGACCGAGGACATCTTCAGCCGCTTTCTATAGAGTCCATGCTTTAGCGTCATAAAGTAGGACTGGGATGATCAAGGTACTGTATAGAGTCTCACCAGTTGTTCGGGGTAGGGCTTTACTACCCAATTGCTCAATTGCCCAGAGTAACAGCGATTGGTAATAGTGATTTTTCATTTTATTTGTACTGAGGTGTTGCTGGTAGAATTAAGAACAAAGCCTAGGGTTTCCCAACCTCCTACTCTTACTACCTCGAATTTACAGATGTCGACTGTTCGGCGATGTTGTATGTCTTGTATTCTTATTGACAGCAACACTTGGTTGTTTACCGCTAAACCCAATTTTCCAGCATCCGTTTCAATTCTAGCGACAGCCCACTCAAGTTCTGCCAGTTATGACAATATCATCGGCGTATGCTAGTAGTTGCTGAGACTTTTAAAATATTATGCCTCCGGTGTTCGCTTGTGAGTTAGGCACCATTTTTTCAAGCTTAAATTTAAGGAAGTCACATAATAATGCTGTCATATGCAGCCTTAGAACCGAGGAAAAGATGGGTATCGGTTTGGACATGAGTTTTTCCAGGATCTGCCGGAATGTGAAAATTTGGTAAATTGTGTGCTTTCCTGACCTGAAACCCACATTGATAGATGGGTTGTTGACGAAGGGTTTCAGACCTTCACACAATATGGCAGATGAGATCCTGTATGCATGTTTAGCAGACAGTTATACCTCTTTATAATGATGTCACTTTCATATATGTTAATGATGTCATAATACCGTGGTCGGTAAGTTTCACGTCCAGCAGCTTTATTGGATTCAAGCTAAGAATTCGGTCCTGTTAACATGTACGTAAATCCTGAGTCAAGAACATTTGATTACAGAAAATGATGTACTGCTTAAACTTAATAATTGAAAAGCAAACTAATCTTAGCATGTACTCGTACAAAGAAGCAATTTTGTTGCTGTCATAAATATGAGAACAATTTATACAGCAAGAGATTCGGAACCACACGCAATATGAAGCTATGTAGCTAGAATAAGGGACGGGCGCTTGTTTTGGTATGGAGATACAAACAATTCCATATACTCGTAAGCCCCTACCCTAGCCAGCCATTTAAGATATTTACTGAGCCCAGGCAGCGATATGGAACCTGGGTGGCGACTGATTGGAAAACTTGATTCAGACAGTGGCACAACAATCAAGCTCGTATACACGTCCTTGCTTTATCCCCTTTGATACTGCTTGATAGCTACTTGTGCAACCCTTTATACGAATTACACATTCCATGTGGAAGATTGTTGGCAAAAGCATCGGACTACAAAAGATATCTGGAATTTGAAGGCTCCACTCTGGAACTGAAAATCAACGCTATGTCAGATTCCATCAACATGCGAGAGAATTCATTGGGCTTTTTGAGACTAAGCTAATTTAGGTGGTTAGAAGCGAGAGAGTATCAGTCGCCGAAGGGTAACACATCCGGTAGACTAAAAAGCTGGAGTGAGTATATTGCGTGTGATTACTTCTTGGCAATCCTGCGGATCTAGGATTTTTACGAACAGAGTACGACCTGACATGATGATACAGTGTTTCGCCCCGACGCGACTCTTGTCTAACGATAAAATACCTTCCAAGACCGTAGTTTTCACCAAAGTCCGATTGCAGACATCGTCATGGTAATGAATAAAATTATATAAATTAAAAACAGCGGGGAATCACAATGAAATATAGAGCGTTTAATTAATTTAGCCTTTTCATAATAGCTCCTATGTTTGAGTACAAGACCTACCACAAGGTCAGATGGAAATCAACTAAGTAATATGGCAATCTTTATCCAAATTGACCATTTTGCCATGTTAGACGATAGGAACAGAAGAAAAGACGATAAAGCTCTGGATTACAGTCTTATGGTAGCTATAGTTGGAGTTGGCTATGGATTGATTTCGCGATAGCGTCAGAACACTTAAGCTTATGTCTACGGTGTGCTATCGCTCATGGGATTAAAAAGGGGTTATAGTCAGCGCCTATTTTAAGCAATTCGATGAAAGTCCTATTTTAAACAGCTGCCACCATAATGGCCCCACAAAAAGGCAACCTCTATCAAGTGAGGCTCGAATCGAAGTTTCAGTGGCTCTTAATTCTCCTAGTGTCAAAATAGAATCTCTGGTCATCCTACGTAAGACTCTCACAAGTCCCAAGCTAGCTGATGCGTTCAAAAATATAATCTTTTGTAGTGGCACTCTCTAGTATCTTTGAGACACCATTAAATCATGATCTGTTGATTCACACAGCCATCGATATGAATATGTATTGCACCACAGAAAAATGTTTTCAAGCGTTATTGCTATTCGAAAGCATTTCAGCATTGTCTTTGCACAAGAGAAAAGACTATCCGCGATTGGTATTTTGCAAATAACGTGTACAGTCAATGTTTTAATTCCACGGAGGCCGCAAGCTTCCTTATCAATTTAAACGTATTCCGGTTATTTCGTCTGGAACATGAGCCACATATTCTGCGGAGGAGTTCTGTTCTTTCTTGTCTGTACCTTTATACGTACAACCAAATCAGTTGCGTGATCGGTCCATTAATCAAGTGAGAGGAATAATAAAGTGAGCTATTGCGCGAAACAGTGATTCACCGCTCTCCAACCATTGCTCAACTGCGAATGTGCGATGCGCTTCGACTAGTGACTCATGATGACTGTTGGAACAAGCGCCTTGAACAATTTCCTCATTGCTAGCCTCACAGCGGTAGTTTTTGAACCGATATAACATTAATTTGTAATTTTTTTCACCGTACACCCTCTATGTGAACTCATGCTTACCAGCACCGTTCCGAAGGCCTGCCAATGAGGAGGAGGAGGAGCTTCGTAAGCTCCAGGATACATTAAAAATTTATAGCCATAAATTCGTATTTGTTTTGAGAGGAAATATTGTACATATAATATAATGTTCGCTTAAAGCTGCAACGGACCTGGGGCCTGTATCATAGAACGACAAGTCAACAAGTACTTGTTTAACTATACTTGTTCAACAAGTGAAGATCAATTCTGTAACACAACAAAATCCGCTACACTTGTCGAGTGGGAAATGCTGTTTTGTTGGGTGTTTCAATAGGATAACGATCCGAAACACACATCGAAGTTGGTAAAGGAGTGGTTAGCGGATAGTGGCATTTAAGTCCTTGAATGGCCGGCCCAATCAGCCGACTTGAATCCCATCGAAAACCTGTTTGGTATCCTTAAAAGCTGTGTCGCTGGACAACACTTTTCCAACAGGTCTCACCTATTCAATGCTTTGAAAGTTGAGTGGGAAAATACATCACAGGATACACTTTCAAAGTTAATTACTTCTGTGCCTCGTCGTTGCGCCTCTGTTATTCAAAATAAATGATATTATACAAAATATTAAAAAAGTTTCTTGGGTTTTGCACAGCTCAATTTGGCTACTTTGTTGGTTTTTGCGTTTTTTTTTAAATCTGAAGTATTATTACTTTTATAAAAAGTCGTGAATTTCAAAATACACTCTATTACACGTCATTATACAATATATCTATTTCTTTTATTTGGTGGAGTAGAAAATTGAAAAGATTTACTATGAAATGCTGACTCCAGATGGTTTTGCACAGTACTGTACATATTAAATGGAATGATGTACTATAAATATGATTAATTGCATAATTTACAGGCAGGAAGAGATTAGCCTCGAAGGATTGCCCAACGATCCTAAAAAAACGGAAGTTGATGATAGAATACCTAGAGGTGGTCAACTACAAAACAAGGCTAGAGATTGCTTTATTGGAAAAACAATTGGGTTATCCTCCTTCGATTTTTACTAAAAATTTAGCGTTACTTCATCGTTTGTTTCCTCTTGGTGCTGCGTATATTCTTCATAAAACTTTTCGTCATAAAACTGTGACACGTATTACATAGCATAACACAACATTTAAATATATTAGCAGTAAAAACGGGCTCAACTCGTAGGTGATTCGGACACGGAAACTTTTCTTTCAAAACACCGAATGCGCACTCAATCAACAGCCATGTTTTTTTATGTGCCCTGTTATATCGGATAACAGAAGCTGTATTTGCACATGAGGTGGAAGGTGGTATCAGCCATGTGTTTAATTCATTTTCCATTTTTCGGAACAGCATACTATTTCGCAGTACTCGTGCATCATGCACACTTCCCTAAGGTCGGGTCCGCATTCTGCCATACAATTAATTGAATGTCTGCCATGTCGGTCAACGAAAACTGATTCATTATTTGATGGCGCATCAATGTTAATCAAAATACCATCGATTGCACCACATACTTCCGGCATACCATCTTTCTCAAAAAATCATTGAATCGTAAGGTGTACTCTCTCGGGCCAACGCACTTGTTGTTGAAATTCAATTTCATTTATTGCGGAAGTGACTTCTTTTATACAACGACACACTGTCATTTTATTAACACCATGAACGTCACCTATAACATGGTACTGACATCCTGTCCCAAACCAGTGCAAAGCTATTAATATTTTCTGCCTTACACTTAGCGCTTTGCTCTTATTAAGTATTTGGCGAATGCGATTTGTAGAAGAGAGTTTCCCTTAAGTAACTTCTTTTGGAAAACAAATTAGACTCTATGTCGAAATTAATTCTTTCATTAAATACTTTTTTATTTCTTTGATTGTCATTGTCACTGTCCGATTCAGAATCAAGAAAAAAACATTTTTAACATCGCAAATAATTAAATAAATTCTAAATAACCTCCCCACTAATCAAAATCAGTCGGTAAACACTATTGCAAATATTAAATTCTAACTTCTTGACTTCTAACAAGTCAATCACCGTCGGTTATAATTCATTAACTTCTCAACAAATGCAGTCTCTTTCTCTTTCAACACTTGCTGTTTCCAGTTACAGAAATGGCGAATTTGTCAAATTTCCCACTTGTTGCGAGAGCCCAAAACAAGTGTTGAACTGCTCTCAAACTTGCTGGAATGTGTTACACAAATTTTTGACAAGTGTTTCATTTCACTTTTTCAACACTCTTATGGCACTCTTATTTCCTAGCTGCCTAAAATTTCATTCTACAAAATGAGAGTTACATATGTAACACCGATTTGGCCAAATCACATCAAAAAGGACTACCTTAGCCAACAACCGTCCTCAGACATCATGAGATTCGAAAAAAATCGAAATATTAAAGATCAGTTGTACCACAATGGCCTTTTTCTGCTGACAGTACACCTACTTTAAGCGCCCTGTAGACGCTAAAACATGGTACTAGTAAACATGGTACCATTAAAACCCGCAGACGCTGAGACCAATTCACACCAACATAATTGAACACATCTCTCCATCTGTCAAAAGCTGTCAAGTTATTCTGTCACTCAGTGTCAAATTGATAAATTTTATTACTTATGTATAATAATGACGACGACAAAAGAGAGATTTTGAAATATCTTAATTAGAAGTGAATGTTTAGAGGATGAAGAAGAGCTATTTTCGAAGTGCAAATGAAAAAGACTTTGGGCAAAGGAATGGTTAAAGCGTAGGCCTGAATTTACTCATATAGAATTATTGAAAGAACTGAAGTATTCGTCTCCTGATGATTTCAAAAATTTCCTTCGTATGGATAGTGAAACTTTTGATTATTTATTCAACATTGTGACACCTGATACAATCAAATAAAATACTTTGATGTGCGAAGCTATTTCACCACATGAAAGACTATCTGCAACTTTACGATTCCTTACTTCAGGCAAAAGTTATGAGGACCTCAAATTTTTAACAAGCTTGAAGATATAATTATTGAGACTTGCTATGCGATTATCAACGCATTAAAAAAATTAACTAAGGGTACTGTGCTTCCTGATACGAATTTAGTTAACTTAAATTTACTTTCTACCTTTGTTGGTGTTTCTGGTGCCACAAACAGAAGAAGATTGGATTACGATTGCCGAGCAATTTAGAAAACGCTGGAATTTTCCCAACTGGATCGGGGCGATGGACGGGAAACATATAAACATCCGTAAACCAGCAAATACAGGATCGTATTATTTCAATTATAAAAAGAGCTTCAGTATGTGTGTTATTTGCTGTAGTAGATGCACATTACCAGTTCATCGTGGCAGAAGCCGGAGCAAACGGACGAGTATCTGATGGTGGGATCTTTGCAAATTCAAAATTTTTTGAAAAAATGTAGGACTTACAAATCTCCCAGTCAAACAAGTTACCCGGTACAAACATCGAGCTGCCGTATGTTTTTGTTGGAGATGACGCCTTTCCTTTGCAAGAAAACATAATGAAACCTTTCAGTGGACACAATTTGTCTGAAGAAGAGACAATTTTCAATTACAGACTATCGCGAGCTCGCGAGAATAGGTGAAAATGTATTTGGGATTTTGTCGTCTCGCTTTAGGGTACTCTTGACAACAATCAGTTTACACCCTGATAAAGCAAAAGTAATTGTTTTAGCATTTTACACAACTTTTGAAGGCAACGCAACTCGACATACTATTTGCAATCGGGAAGTATTGACGCAGAAGACGTCGAAACTGCAATAATTCAATCAGGATCCCGGCGTTCAAATAATTCGCAGATGACATCTTTGCATTCTACACAAACTAGAAACTCATCGTCGAAGGCAAAAAATATACGTCAAGACTTCTGCCAATATTTCAATAGTGTCGAAGAAGTATCATGGCAAAAATTGCATTTAAAAATACAGTAATACCACCTTGATCAAAATGTTTCCGCACCACACCACCGTGTGGTGCTCCCATTGTTCCGATTTGAGTTCTATTTTTTTGTTAAGTTGGTAAATCTGTTTCTGATATTCCTTCTAAATCTTAGCGTCACAGCTTGACATTTGAAAAATTAGCTTAGCCAAGAGTACATCTATCTCCGTGTGTGTTAGCGATTTTTTACAATTTTAGAAATGGATTTCAATTTGCAACAACGAACTTGTTGTTCGTAAAAAAACCGATTTAATTGTGCGCGAACTTTGTAAATGTTGGAAAAGTGTTTCCGTACGATTCTCTAAAGAAAACGGTCGTTTACCAGTGGCACGAGAGTTTCAAAAGTGGTCGTGAGTCAATCGAAGATGTTGAACGCAGTGGCACCCGAAGGACGGTGTGTTGAGATTTTCGCTGCGGAAAATAATTTAACCCAGCTTGTAAATGAGCCCACACGGATACCAGACGTTGATAGTCATACCGCCAACACCCTGAACTTGTTTTTAACTTCTCACCCTGACAAGTGCTGCGTTGATGTGCTCTCCCCTCTAGGCTTGTCGGACCATTGTGTCATATCAGCTAAATTCTGGTACACCCACCACACAGTTAGAGAAAAGATTCCTAAAAGAACCGTATGGCAATACGAGAAAGGCAATTGGAGCGGACTTAACAACTTCTTTAGGAATTTTAACTGGTCGTTATGTTTCCTCGATAACGACGTGGATGCCGCTGCTGACATGATCACAGAAACTATTCTCTTTGGAATGAAATGCTTCATCCATCATCGAATGAAGAGTATCAAACCAGAAGAAAAAGCATGGTACGACTCGAGTTGTAAAAAGGCTGTCGGGGTTAGAGAAATGTTTTTTCGGTCCTACAAGACCAACCCAACAGAGTAAAACCGAATAAAGTTTAACCGAGCCAGAAATGACTGCAACGTCTTTCTCAAGCGTGTGAAATTCCAATACGACCAAAACCTGAGGCACAAAATACTGCAATGCTCAAAGGCAGTAACAATTTTTGGTCATTCGTCAAAAACATTAGAAATTCTGCCTCATCCTCCATCCCAACGCTCATTTACAATGACATTCCAGCTGTCAGCTCTTTGGACAAGTCCAATCTGCTTGCTGCACACTTTGCGGCTAGCTCAACACTCCCAAATTGTGCTTTGTCCCCGCCTACACTTGAGTGCGTCGAATCTACAATGGGACGAATCCACTTTCGCACTCGTCTTTAAGGGTACTTAAAGATCTCAAAATTCACAAATCCGCTGGTCCTGATGGTATATCTCCCCTTCTTCTGAAGAGGTGTTCTTCCACGCTGGCAAAACCACTGCGTAAGCTTTTTCATCAATCCTACTCTTTAGGACTCTTTCCGAGCACAAGAAAAACAGCATTTGTCAGCTTCCCTAAAAAAGGCGAATCTTCTTCCCTCTCCTCCTACAAACCCATTTCACTCACACCCCTTTTTTCCAAGATCATGGAAACGCTGATAAACCATCAGCTCATGAAATATCTCGAAACACGAAAACTTCTCAATGACCGGCAATATGGTTTTCGTAGCAACAGGTCCACTGGTGATTTGATGGCATGTCTCAGCGAAAAGTGGAACCAAAGCGTAAATCAATCTGGCGAAAGCAAGATGTTGCACTTGATATTTCTAAGGCATTTGACAGAGTTTGGCATCAGGCTCTTTTGTCGAAAATACGTGCTCTTGGGATCGATGACCCTCTTCTTCAATGGATTAGAAATTACCTTTCGGAACGTTCAATTCAAGTTGTCTTGGGCGGTGTCAAGTCTGATATTGACAAAATAAATGCTGGTGTGCCCCAGGGCTCCGTTCTGTCTCCGACACTCTTTTTAATTTTCATTAATGATCTCTGGTCTGCTACTTCTCATTCAATTTATTCCTTTGCTGATGACAGCACACTCTGCTTCTCATATTCGTGCCCGGACTCACGTCCCTGCTCTTCGGCTGTAGAACAGGAACGGCACCGTATGCTAAACTCTTTAAATTCCGATATCAACAGCATAACCAATTGGGGAACTATCAACCGAGTGGAATTTAATGCTTCCAAAACTCAATGCTGTCTGCTGTCATTAAAGAGAAATTTAAACACCCAGCCATTGTCCAGGAATTGCACTTGCATCGTCGAAACCGATAAACTTTCCATTCTCGATATGTGTATCAGTGACAACTTACGTTGGAATGACCACATATTCGATGTCGTCAAAAATGCTGCGAAATGTCTAGGTTTCCTTAAGCGATGTAAGAAATATTTCACACCCTCAGATCTGGCTTCAATATATAATCTGCCCAAAATTGGAGTGCAATGCCAACATCTGGTCAGGTGCTCCTAAAACATTTCTGCACCTGCCAGATAGGATTCAAAACCGTGCGATAAAACTCATAGGTGATACTAATGTCCGTCAATCAATTGACACCCTCGAACCCCGACGTAATGTCTCCTGTCTCACTTTGTTTTATCGCTATTTCCACCACCAGTGCTCCATTGAAATTGCCAGTAGCATTCTGCACATTCAAACTTTCAACCGTAACACCCGTCTCGCTATGAATGCTCATCAGTGTACCCTCAAGCCCATTTTCGGTCGTACTCTAAAATATCGTGCTTCTTTCCTAAGCCGTACAACTCGCTTATGGAATGCCCTGCCGACCTCTGTGTTTCCTGGTCGTTATAACTTACAAACATTTAAAAACAATGTACACCGGCACCTGTCTTTTCTTCCTTCCTAAATTTCCTAAAAAAAAAAAGTAAAAGAAATGTTGGTCAGTAACCGCAAATTAACCATCAGAGAGATAGCGCAGGACTTGAACATTGCCTATGGATCCGTCCAAGACATTTGGGTTTCCATCGTGTAGCAGCAAATTTGGTGGCAAAATACCTCAATTTCATGCAAAAAAGAGACCGTGTTGACGTCGCAAAAGAGATGATTTGCGAGGCTGAATTCGATCCCACATTCATCAAAAGGATCATTACTGGAGACGAGACGTGGGTTTATGAGTACGACACGCAATCCAGACATCAGTAAAGTGAATGGCCGGCTGCTGATGTACCGTCCGAAAATGTGTATCGTCCGAAGGAGATGACGATATTCCAAGAAGAGGTGTTGGTCTTCTTGATGATGCCCATGATGGTACAGAAATTGTTGATGATGAACGCGATGCCGCTGTTGATACTGTATTCAAGGTTAATTGCCAAGAACCAAAATATCTTCCACTGCTTTCTTGGCATAACTTTGTTGAATATTGGACAACTTTCAAAAAGATGCTGCCCAACCCTTCCCATAGATTTCTGCCTTGTCTAGCGGTGCGTCAGCTTTAGTTGACTGCTTCATATTGTCGATAGCAGCTCAGAGAAGCTCATTTCTTTCCTGCATGTGCTGCATAAGACCTTTCCTTTTTGTTTTTCGATGAAGTCCTTATGGATTCTGTTGCTTCCTAGAATATATAAAATAATTCCTCAATTCAGTATAATATGTAGTTTAATTAAAGTTGCTTACGGCTGCTTCTTCGACAATTTAACAGTCGATAAGCCTGGTGTTTGCTTTTCGTGGTCTTTTAGAAAATCCAGACTTGTACTTCATCGGAATCACGACCAGATTTGTCACTATTTTCAATTTTTTTTCAACTCACGTCTGTAACAGGATTTTGTATTAATAAGTTTTTTTTTTAATTCTTCAAATGTTGCGTGAGGATCTATCGTTTTATAATTTTCGAAAAGTTTTTCC
Source organism: Volucella zonaria (assembly GCA_963966105.1). Taxonomy (NCBI): domain Eukaryota; kingdom Metazoa; phylum Arthropoda; class Insecta; order Diptera; family Syrphidae; genus Volucella; species Volucella zonaria. The sequence goes on from OZ014532.1 coordinate 118,577,992, forward strand.
CAAGATTTTTTCTTTTCTTCTCTGTCTTTAAATATGTTGTCTTTTATTTTTCACAAAGATTGTGAAAACACTCGGAAAATTCTTTCCAAATATCAGTATTTGCAATGTTCGCCATTATGTGCCGATTATTTTGTGTGTTCACAGGACGGGATTCACTGATAGAATGGCTTGCTCGAGTAAATGTTGACAGATGAGAGTGCAGGCACTCAAACTATAGTATCAGCAACACAAAACTTAGGCCACAAACATCGACAAAAATCAAACCAATTTTGATCTTAGTGAGTCCAAATTCTGATGTTGGTGAGACCAAAAAAATTGGTACGCGTACCAGCCCGCAGACGATCAACATCAGCTGAAACTTGGTTTGTGTTAAATGTTTACTAGTACCAGGTTTTAGCGTTTACAGGGCACTTTAAGCACTGTTGGGATAGGTTAATCTTGCTCGTTCAATAAGCCTTCGTTAGATATGCGCCGTTTGACGTACTTTATATCCTACTTCTCAAAGATATTTACGTCTTCTTTATAAATAACAAGGACCAAAGGTGCAGCTAAAAAGCTTGGGCAAATAACTCACTGTTCATAACGAATACCACCTCCACCTATCAGTTGCATTACACAACGCTACTTGTAAATCGTACCTCCATTTGCCGCCTCCTCATTCAGTCTGTCGGCATGTTACAGTTTCCTATCAATTCATATTTAGATGTGTGTTCTTCTGGAATGTGTGTCACACTTAGATTCACACCTACACACAATCATGGCATCAAACATCATCATCATTCCAAGTGATAAATCCTTTAATTTTTTATGTCTGTACCCTGGAGAATTTGTCATATTCTGACTTTTTGTGAGCAACGGATGAGGACGAGAATAAAATACCGCAATTCAGGATTCTTACATTGAGTGCTACTGCTTTATGCACACACAGAAACGAGTCCACAGAACCAAACGTGGAGCTGCTACAACTAGCGAATAGTAGTACAATGTGCAATATGAAATATGCAGTGTTGCAGTAGTTTGTATTTGGTCGTTACGATTGAGTTGGAACGTGCATCCAAACGGAAGGCAAGGATTGTAAGGATGAAAAAATCCACCGTACTGCTTGAGAGCGGATGTAAATAAGACACTCAGGTGTTGCAGTTGTACAATGTTTTACTGTTATTCCTTTGGCATATTTTCAAGATATTTTTGTATTTTTTATTTGGATCTTTGTTTTGTTAATTTGTCAAGAAAATCCATGGAACAATAACCAAAGGGTTGGGGTTAGTCCTTTGTTTTGGAAGCATTCAAAAGTTCCTACCATCTTGGGGGAATTTGAATTTAGTACAACATAGTGGTTCGTTTTTGTGTGAGGAGGGACAGAGGTCTTTGGATAATTCAGGACTTTCATCACGTCTTGGCATGCAGCTGAATATGATGGTATTACAATATGGGGGGGAACTCCATCATGATGAATGAGTACGAGTACTTTGGCCCTGATGGAAACCCTTATCTGGGGAGATTCGTTTTTGGATTCTTTGTCTTTTGAGTACTGAGTCTTGTAAATAACTGGAAGACATTTTTTTTGTTGTTTCATTTACATTTGACACCTGCACTCTCTAGGAGTTCTAGCTGTTCCATTTAAGGATTTAGCAGTAAAGGGGCACATAATTATGAACAAATATTACTGACTTAATGTGACGTTCTTTTTTATTTATTTTGTAAAATAAGTCAGGAAATAACTTCGAAACATATCCCTGAGTTCACTTTCCTTTAGCAGTTACAGTGTTAGCATTAATGAAAAATGTTGCAACATTTGCTGGACCTTTAAATAGTTTTCAAGGAGTTGTTCTTTCGATTTGTCTTTGGAAATTTGCATAGGCTAGTAATCCATACTGCTGCTGAGCTAGCTGAGTGTATGTTCTGTCCGTCCAAAAGTGATTATTTTAGTCTACAAATACCAAAAGAATGGCTGTCTAAGACTCATATTCTGAAGGGTTCTCCTCTGGGCCTTGCCTAGTACTGGCCATCTTATTTAATGTGGACATATTTTGTCTCAATGCATTAAGTTTTATTCTCAAACTAGTTTGGAAATGGCAACAAGATTCGCCCATGCTTTCAGCGCAGTTTAGGTGTAATTACACAAGCAGACACTTCAAGCCCTAAATCAATTCGTTACAACATAGTTCACTTTTAGGGACCCAAGTGAAGATTTTACTACATGACTCTCTGAGCCTAGATTCTGACCGAAGCCACTCTTGAATACCGGGAAAGTTGACTTATCTTGTTTTCAAGAACCGAAGATATGAAGGCAAAGTGAGTGTTGATTATCAAGCTTGAATGCTTAATGCTAGCAATAGAACGGACCAATTCCAATTTCTCCTCCTACTCCTATGACTTTGACGAGTGTTAGTTTTTTTGATAAGCGTAATTTCTGCATCAAATCCTCAGATATGTTGTTGGTTTGGCTTCTCTGGAACGCACCGAATAGGAACGTTTTCATTGTTTACCAGGAATATAGCAATAGCCGTGGGCAGGATCACATTAGAGGACGCTTCAGACTCGTTTTGGCATAAGTAAGTTCCGCTTGTTGCTGGCAGTTTATTCAATGTCGAAGTCGGTTGAGGATGCATGTCCGTAATGTGAGATTTTTGGCAGATTTCACATTTTAAAAACTGTTTTGATCTGCAAGGAGATTGATAGTTAAATCGATGCCTGGCGCAGTATATGCAAACTTTATGATCCCGTAATAATGCTTCCCAATTTTGGGAACTCAAAGAGTTTGGACAATCCATAACCTGATGTTGCTCAGTGCAGATGAAACAAACGGTGGCGTGTACTTTAGTGTGCGGGATACAAGTATCTTTCTTGGGCATCTATTGATATTTACGGTTATCGCCTTGGTCTAAATTATGCTGATATTCTTTGAACATGAAATGTTCGATTTCTTCTAAGGTGGAGTTAACAGAATCTTCTAGTCTTTCACGGGTAATTGGGTCAACGCCACAAGAATGAGGTAGGCCATGATCTGTTCAGATTTTTTTTCCAGATTGGAAACCCGTCCTTTAGTATGGTGTAAGTATGCAATGATTGATTCTGCATCTTCAGGGATCATTTACGGTGACGAATTAGGATATAGGAACAAATTCAAAACGCAGTCGGGTGCCAAACCGCTCTTTGATATCAGCGATGTATTTGCGCGAAAATATTCCACCAAACCACCGACGCATTGAATAGAGTTCGTCTTCAATAGGCGTGCAGATTCAAAGAAACTTTTTCCCTGACAAAAGCAAAAATAGAAAATCACTAGTGTGATGATAATTTTAGATGTATGCAACATCTAAATAAAATGACCATTCGTGGAAGACGGTGTTAAGCACTAGATGAATCAGACTAGCAAGTTTCGCCTCTTTCGTAAATGGAACAATCTCAATTTTTAAGGGCTAATTGAAAACCCATTTTGAGTGTACCATCGTCGACTACAACTGCTTGAAACAGAATGTCCCAATGTATGTTCCGACAGACAGTACAGCTACATTCTATACATATGTATGCTTGAGAGTATACGTTAGAACCATTGAAAATATTAAGCAGATAGTCGACCAACATGCGCCACAGTAATAGAAGCAGATCGCTGCCTTGTGTACAACTCGTGCTCACTCTTTACTTTTCCACTAAACTAGTGATTCGTCCACGCTGTGTTGTCTGGTGGAATTGCATATGTCGTGTGGTGCACTGTCAATGTTTAATGAAAATACTGAGCGCGCAATCCTTCTTTTCGAATGTACGAGTATATTTTATCCTGTCCAGTAGATTTTGAAGCGCAGTCTGTCGCAAAACTGTTTTGGACACATGAAGCTCAACTATTTTCGCTTTGCTCTGTAGTAGGATGGAAGTTCACTTCTAGGTTTGATACTTTTTTTCCGAATTTCGACAAAAAAAAGTGCTGACGAGGTGATTGGTATGTATGCCAGTATCAGCCATATCCTCAGGATTATCTTCGGAGCTGCTAGTACCTCATCTATGCCATTTTGTACTCCAAAGAGGCTGTCAGTTGTCCCCGTAAACAAAGCAGGATATCAGCTAATGCTGACCCGGTGAAGAAATGTAATTTTGAAAAGGTTCCGACCCACTCTGTCTATAGGAACCTTTTATATTCTTTTTGCTACAATCTCTAAAAATTCCATTCACCATCAAATTGGTCTGAAGTGATGTCCTTCAGGTTTTGGACGGCTTCCTCCGTTCCTTCGTTCTGAGCTCAAGAAAAGTCTTGACGGAATTTCCATGGTCGTCCTTTCAGCCTGTTTTAGTTGGATTCCTTATTTTCAGCAACGTAAAGGCTTTGCATTCGATTTGGTATTCGATTTTTCTATGGTCTGACAGAGGAATTCCAATCCAGGAGATGGTTCCTTTGCACTTTCCTCTATCCGAGAAGGCATCCTAATATTTGTATGATAATTCAAATCTTTCTGGCGTCACAATATTCAGTGAGTTCGGCTCCTGCCTTCGTTGATGGTGATAGTATGGAATCATAGCGCAGGTATGCGAACGAACGGCGGTTCATAGTTGAAGAATTGTTCCAGCTGAGACTACAGAAATGAATTATAGACGAAGTTCGGGAACAAGCCCACTACTTTAAGTCGAAAGCGTACAAAATATATTGTATTACTACGGAATAGAACAAGCAAAGAACACCATGACCATCATGTTGATAGCTGGACTTCTAGAACAAATTGTAAGCGTGTCTAGGATCGGCAAATGATTAACGGCGATAAGGCTGGTAAGTAAGTAATGCAATGCTCAATGAGTACGTCGTGAGCAAACGGGTGGTGCAACTTTGACGAACTTTCAATTAGCAGATCAAGGGAGAAACCCTGGTTTAAACGAAAAATGTTTGACAGAGGATTCGTAACGAAAAACGCAGCGATAGATGACACACTATACTGATGCAATCGAACGGTCTAACTATACTATCCTAAATACGCTATTTATAAATCAAGAGCAGCACTTGATTACAAACTGCAGCAATGGACATCAAATCCAGACTGATTACTTGGGCGAGTTACTAGGAAGTCATCACCGACTTTTTTCGACAAAATTTTTTGAAAAGGAGCCCACTTGGTGGGAGGAAGATTAGGCTGAAATGATGGCAAAGAACAAAACGTACACCTTTCAAACGGGGACTACAGTTTGTCTTGAGCAAGACTACAAGCAAAAAAGAGTGAAAAAAAGTAAAAGCTAGAGAACGTTCGGTAGTATAGAAGTAGAGTCATACTTAAAAAAGGTAACCTCACAGGCAACATGCAATAGCAAAATGCCACTTGCCGGGTTATAAAAACGAGCCAATATTTTTAGGATTGCGGCACAAAGATGAAAACGAGCAGCAACTCAATTTGTAAAAAGTAGATGGAAGAAATATTTAATCGAATTGCTTAACGAAGGATTCCCGTGATGTATGAGTGTATTAACATTCCTTTAGTGTCGAGGGCGAAGGGAAATCAGCCGATTTTTCGAAGCCGGCGAAGCGGTTCCAGGTGTGAACAGTGAGCGTGTAATAGGGGTGGTTCACATATCTTCCGCAGCATGGGTGACAATCCCAAACCTTTAATTTAAATAGCTCGAAATTTAGTTTAATAAAAGGATGAGTGGCGATCGGATACCTAACCAGCGGGGGCATAGTTTTCTTGTTCTATTGTTAAGATCGCCTATTTTGAAATTTGAAAAAAACGCAGTGTTTATTTGAAAAGTCATGATTTTTTTTATTTTAATAAAGAGTGCCGATATGGAGATTATGTATGGAAAACGCATCGGTTCTTTCGACGGATTTTTTGATGACATTTTGACATATTGTCCGTTCAATTTCATCAGTGGCGCGTGGAATCTCGTCTTTCAGTTCAGGAGTTGTTCTTGAGTTACTGGCATACACTTTTCCTTTCAAAAAACGTGATAGACAGAAATACAATGGCGTCAAATCGCATGATATTGGTGGCCAATTCACATCGTCGCGGCGTGAGTTAACTCTCCCTTCAAATTCGTCGTCAATAATTTCATTGTTTCGATCGCTGTATGGAAGATTGCACCGCCCTGTTGAAACTACATATCTTCGAGATCTATTTCAGAAATTTGAGGCCATAAGAAATTGTTTATCATCTCATGGTAACGATCGGCGTTGACGGTGACCAAACGGTCCAATAATCACTTCGCCAGCCCAAAATACGCATCAAACGGTGCCTCGTGGTGGATACATGGGCCGTTGATGGATCACTCTTGGATCAATTCCCCAATCTGTTAGTTGACATAGCCACCAAGTTCGGAATTCGCTTCATCGGGGAAGATGATATCCTTCGCAAAATCACCAATCACTTGTTGCTGCTTTAAGATCCATTCTGCGAGCGTTCGCTTCTGCGCATGATCTACTGGCTTCAAATGTTGTGTTAACTGAATCCTGTAAGCATGCAAATGCAAATCTTTAGTCAAATTTCGCTGTAAACTGTTTCGTGTAAGTATCAATTGCTGAGAACGATGGTGAATCGAGGTGGAAGGATTCTGGTCAACACTCTCACCAACTTTTGCAGTGTTTTCATTAGGCCGAGCTGAATGAACACAGAAAGGTCTGTTCTGTTCGATTAATCGGCTCCCCAAAAATCTCCCCATTTCGGTAGTGGATTTTCACAATTGCTATGCGTCGTGCGCCCGTGTAATCCATGTGCAAATCCATATCCGTGCAAATCCATGTCCGTAAATCCATGACTAAACCTTAATGTTCCCATACGACAGCTGTCAAACAATAACGCTGTACAAGCGACTCAAAAAAATGGCACAAAATTCAAAATAGGCCATCTTAATGAGACACGCTTTATAAAGGCACGAGAAGTTGCAACAACTAGCGATCGGCGAAATGTCGCATACTATTAAAATATACGATAGAGTTTAGACAGTTTTTAAACTGCGTGACGCGATCCGTAGATAATAATGAAAAAACATCGCGACGCTTGAAAGATCATCGATTTTGAAAAGCATTCGACATTGCCAAAGATCTTATAGGGACAGCCCTAAGATCTGAAAATGTATCAGCCGGAGTAAACAGTCACACTATTAAATCAGCACATCGACGGGTCCCAAGCGATTCCTCTTCTTCCTGCCGATGATGGCACTGCTATAAGCAACGACGTTAAAGGGCTTCAGGTAACAAGATCAAGGCGCTAAAAGATGACTGAAGATCTACATTGCGGTCTTCTCATACTAGCAAACCCAACTGCTGGCATCCACTAAGTCGAAACATGGGGCTGAAGTATGGAAAATTTAAATACTTCAGCAAGGATGGCGATGTCGCACATAGAGTAGGCGCAGGATGCCTTAAATGGCACGAAAATTTCGCTATATTTTGAGACCGAAAAATATTGTTACAGACGATGGTTATTCCTTCTGTTTTAACCACTCATCCAAGTTGAGAAAAAAATATAAAGAAAAAGTGACAACGACGAAAACGAATATCAGCGGCTGTTGCAAAACGTATCCTTATAAAAAGTCCCCGCATTCGCAGAGGTCTCCGTTAAGTAGCTAATATTAGAGGAACTTCAGGCTGAGCATACCATACGAAGGTTGCCAGAAAAAAGCAGCCTCTGGGCTCTATTTCCAGCCGAGGTTCAAATCAGCAAGATTTTGCTATCACAAACAAGGTGATCCGAAATAGAGTGGTCTGTAAATTTGAACTAAAGTCCGCAAACTTAGACAACCTCAAAAACGGTGCGTTAGCAATGTAACATAGATACGTGGGAGACGTGTTTACCATGAGATGTAATTACATGTGTTACATTTTTCAACGAGATGAAAGATAAGTACTCTGCAAGGTGTTCTCCACCTCATATGTTCCTTTTGAAATTGTTGCCTCATCCTGGTCCTTGTACACCCACTTAAGGGTTATTTTAAAATTCAAACACTTTTCGTTCTTCATGTCAATCGTGTACTTATCTGAGCATTTTCGTTTTGCCATCACCACCTACTTCATACATTATGGAGGGGTATTAAATACAATACTCGTAGCTTCTGATAAAAACGAGATTGAAGGCAGGTTGTGAAAAGGAAATCAGAAATAATTTATCTTCAGGAGCTATGTTTACTTGTATACTCGTACTGTTGTCCTCTTTTATATAAGAAGTACAGAGGTTTACTTTATCGATTTCCCCTATCTTTATTTTGGCAGAACGAACAATTCGTATAATCGAATATTCTTCCCGAGAACGAAGAATTCGTGTAGCCGCATTGTAAATGCTTTAATAAACATTTGACCGGCAGTAGTTTTCTTTAAATTTTTTAAGCAAAGTAAGACAAAAATGTACGAGTATGTGCAATACATGCATACATAAGTGCATACATGGTATATAAACATGGACTTGTATTCGTACGTTAAGTCAATTATGAGTTTTTACTCCTCCTTAATTTCAGCATTTACGAGTATTATTCACTTTAAGCCGAAATGCAGGCTTTATTGAGTCCTTGCTTTATCTCTGCAGCAGTCCTAGCCAGTCCGCAGTACCTTGAGCCTTTAAGCCGTAATGTCTCTTACCCGGTTACCTCCCGTCATTTTATCTCATTCCACCTATTGTATTATTTATCTCTGTAAAACATGTTAACGGAGAATAAATATTTATTTACCTCGCAATGTCATCAGACATTTTCTTTTATGTGCAAGAATATCCTCACAGATACGAGTAGTGCGAGTATTCGTATGTAGGCGAAGCAATGCAAATAAAGTTCAAGGTCGATGAGCATAACAAATTCCTTCCACTACAGGATACAAATACTCGTACCATCACCAACAAAAACAAAAAAATGTCTGAATTGCAACGCGGTTAAATCTTTTGTGTTCGCCATTCATACAATGTACTCGTATAGGTCCTTGCAAATGGAATTTCAGATTTGTTTGTATTTGACAATTAAGCTTGTGGTACGAATGCTTGTTTGTCTCTAATTTGAGGGCAATTTTTAGATTTTTTATTTTGCCCTTACAGCGAGGAAAATGAGTGGTGAAAAAAAAAAACACACACAGGGACCACATGAAAGTGGGACAACTCCTTTTGATTGTTTAGGGTGTTCACTTACCCTTAAAAAGGTTAGCGTAAGCCTGTGTGGAGTTAGCCATGGAAAGATAGTATTTGAATTGCGGATAAGAAACGAATTATTAAAGTTGGGAGGATTCTGTTACGTAGGAAATCCGGAAATGGCTTTCTTAAAGACTTTCTAAGTCAATCAGAATCAAATCAGATTATCACGACTAGTGCCTTTTCGACAATTCCCTGGTGAATGATAATTTACAGCCAGGACTGACCGTACTCTGCGCTGAATGAAATCAAATCGGTCTTTTCAATTTCCAGCCTGAGTATATGAGAATGTCATCTTCTCTTTTCTCAGCGTTTTATGCGCCCATCACAGTATTTTCAGCCGTCATACTTACTTTTTTATACAAATATAAAGGTTGCGTTACAGTGGTACTCGTTGAATCAGTTGGAAGTCCATTGTAATACCACTAGGAGGGTGATAACCAAGCTATTTCCAGATCCAAAGAGATTTCTTAACAAATTTGCCAAAATGAGACATCTTCATAGAGCGGATCTTTCAGATCTTAAAAGTAGTAACTGCCAACGGATTACATTCTGATGCGTGCCAAGGCAGGGCATGTGTAGCCTCTTAAGACCCTGCGTGCACATATTTCCTTTCTATTGTAAATCCTAGAAATGCCTCAATAGTTGCTACACATTCCTAAGCTTTAAATTAGATCGCTAGGCTCCCGGAAATTGTTTTTGTTTTCAAATTTGGAAAAAAATTGCAGAATTTTGTTTGGAAAATATGCCAGAAATTACGGAAATTAGGACAGACAGATGTTTTCGGGTGTTTTTCCATTATTAGGAAAGAAAAATATGTCAGAAACGGTGACGTGAAATAAGGGCCAACGAAATAAGACCAAATGTTTTTATTTTGTTTACATGAATTTGCATTGATATCAGCAAACTGTAATACAATTTACAGCTATTACATAGGCGCCTGCCTGACAGTTGTTGTGGTACCCTTAGCGGAGTGACGAAGTCGCGTGAGCGTCTAAACCACCCCGGAAAGTGGAGTTTAAACAAATGAATCGTGCGACGCGCTGCACCTACTCCCTCTTGGCTGGCCTTATTTCTTTTTTTCAAAGCGAAATAACGCCAAATTTCCGATTTGGCTTCCGATTTAAAACCAAATAAAGCCAAATTTTTCATATTTGGCTTTATTTCGTTGGGCCTTATAGCACGTCACCGTCAGAAATATCGTTTCTAGTATTTTTTCCAAACATATTCTCTCTGGCGTATTTTTGGAAAAAAGACCTGAAATTTCGGAAAGAAAAAAAGGCCAGACTTGTATAGAAAATTTTCTGGCGTGTTTTCCATAACAAAAATCTGGCGTAATTTCCCCTGGCGTAATTTCCAGATCGCTAGATAGCGCTAACAGCAGAGTTCTGACTTTAATTTTTTTATTAACTTTGACAGTTCGAATTTTTTCAGGACATCTCATTTTAGATACTTTTAAATAAGAATGTAAGTTTTTAATTCATTTTGTTTTTTTCTTGTGAATTTCTTTATTTTTTGTTGCACAAATGTGTACCCCAGGAACATAAAATAGCTGTGTTGGTTCTCAGATTAAACATGAATGACCGGGGAATTCGGAATCTGCTCAATGATAGTGATTCCGACTTCTCCGGAGATGACGATGATGAAGAATACCTGCCTCTAAAAGTCTAAGACCTTGTCATCTTTCTGAGGAACTTGATAAATGAGAAGAAGTGGTGGAGGAAGGCAGACGAGATACCGAGAATGAAATTGTAAACAAATCGCAGCGATTATTTTGGCGCACTAAGAACGATGCAACTAGAAATTAGTTAATACTATTTTTAATGAAATGGTCCTCTTTGCTGGTGTACCCTAAAATATCCTGAGCAATCTTTGCTGGAGTAGAGATCTTTGTGTGTCTCTTATCAGGGATATGGTGTCTCGGAACAGGGTTTTTGAGCTACAGAATCATCTTCACTTCGCTAATAATGCAGATCACCGGAACGGAGAAGACAAGCTGTGAAAAATAAGGCCAATAATAGATTCTGTGTTGAAAGAAAGCAAACAAGTTGTTGCAAAGAAGTCACTGGGATGAGAAAGTAAGGTTCATCACCCCAATTATATGTCTTTTTTTTAGAAATGGAAGGACACAGAAGCTGTGACTATGCTTTCTACAATTACCGGGGGTGTTCCAGCAGATACTCCCAAGCGTTGGTGCAAAAAACTGAAACGGAAAATTGACGTAAATCATGTGAAATAGATTTGTGCCACAGAATAATCGCATATTATCGAAGCGTGATGCCCACAAAGAAATGGAAAAAGTTTCTGTCACTTCCTTGATCTGCCTGTTGTTAACTGCCGGACAATTTACATACGCTGTTGTACAAAACGAGATGTCCAATCCAAAGATAAGCCAGGTCTAATGCAATACAAGCTTAATTCGTCCAAATCAATGATGAAATATTATGGCGGGAATATCGACCCACATTTCGAGCAATCTGGCTCCAGTTCTAGATCCGGCTCCAAAACTAACAAACAAGACCATGAAAATGAGCCTCCACCGGTCTGTGGTAAACCACCCGGTACTCAAAATCACGCTTGATGGTGTTGATCACTTGCCACGTTTTAATGAGGTCAAGATTGCATCTAAATGTCGCCATTTAACATGTTCCAGATGCTGCCGCTCCATATTTTATATATATTATGTATATTCCTATAAAAAATTTTTTTTCTCCAAAGTACACATATGTGCCACTACTTTTTTTCTAAATTGCCATAATAAAAAAAATTAAAAAAAAATTGTGCTATATAATTTTACCCATCTTATCTTAAAAAAACTTGTGTTGAGGTTATAAGAGGGTAGAGGAAGATTCTTCTTCTTCTTCATCTATCATATGTAGCTGCTATAGAAATCCTTGTGAGGAGACTCAATCTTGCCACGGCACTATGCCTCTTGATTTTGTTTCTGAGTTTGAAGATATCTGTTCTGCTGAGGCTGCATTTATTTTAACAGGTTTTGTTAGTGCGCCTTTTTAGTGTAGGCCACCAAACGGCTTACACATTATTTTATAACTAAGAATTGGTTTCACGAGCGTGGTGTAGATCCCATCTTGAGCCTATAGCGCTATTGAAAACTGAGAGGGGTGACATGTAATTTGTCATTGGCATGAAGAGCTAGGTTTAGCCCGGATTTATGCTAAGGCCACAGCGTCCTCTAGTTTTATAAACAGTCCATTGAAGACTAGGTTCCATAGTAGACGAGAGAGTACACCCCATGTAGTGTTCTCTAGTTTTTCCTTGTAGAGCCTCGGCCGAAACTGCATTTATGACGAAGTAGATCAAGCTGCAGACACAGTCATTCATGTCCAATTAAGTGTTAACGTTGTCAACGACAAATGCTTCTTAGATATTGGGAATGTCAACATTGTATACCCCTTGAAAGAAAGTGGGAATGTAGTGCGGTTTCAATCGATTTTCCGAATTTTTGGGAAGCTTGTTGGCAATTCAACAGTCTTCTTCTGACTGAAGCTGCACTTGATGCACAAATTTTTTTACGATATACCAGATTCCTTCTTTGTGGCTTCAAAAGTATCTCAACCTTTCAGAATGGTTAAATAACTTATTTTTCATCGTAGTTTTTGTCGTCTGGTAGTTGGGCGGACAACAGATGAATCACGACTGCTTCTCGTTTTAGTTGACTGTGGCTGGCCGTAGCACAAATGGTAGTGTGCTCGCTTCCCAATCAGATAGTTCGGGATTTAATACCAGCCGTGGTCGAAAGACTTTTTTTGAAGCAATTAAAATCTCGTGTGATGACTGATGAGTGGTTGCCTAAATACATCAAGTCAATTTACACTAATAATTTGGTCTCCCCATTAAATGATGGATTCCTCCCATAGAGCAAACATCTTTCTCTCTTTCTCTATCCAATTTTCCGAAAAACTTAACATGCGCTCCGACATTTTAAGACTAGTCACACCCTGTTTTTTTAAAAAAAAAAAAAAACTGAGTACCACCAGAACCTGTTGTTATTTACGATTTTGGTGCCAGGTGAGGATCTGAATTTAGTTGCCCAATTAGTTGACAACGACCCTCCACCAAGAGCCGTCCGCGAACTGGTGACATACGCCATATCAGGAAAGCCTGGTTTTGTAATCTGCTGTGATTCCAAAGCACAATACAGTAAACGGAGAAGCACAGACATCAACGCTGGTAGTGAGTTACTTTTCATACAAAAACCACAAGAGAAATTCTCGACTTAACAATTACAAACTTGTATGCTCAAATATTTGTATGTACGAGGGCGGGTCAATAAGTCCGTGACTTTTGGATTAAAACACAGATTTTTTGATAAAAAAATAATTTTATTTTTCAACGTAGTCTCCCTTGAGCTCTATACACTTTGTCCAACGCTTCTCCAATTTTTTTATCCCTTCCAAAAAAAAATGATTTGTCGAGGTCCTCAAAATGATGAGATGACTTCATCATTGGAGTCAAATCTTTTTCCACCAAGCCATTTCTTCAGGTTTGGGAACAAGAAGTAGTCGCTCGGAGCCAAATCTGGAGAATAGTGTGGATGAGGGAGCAATTCATAGCCCAATTCATGGATTTTTGCCATGGCAACTGCACATGTGTGCACCCTTGCATTGTCTTGGTGGAAAAGAACTTTTTTCTTGGCCAAATGAGGTCGTTTTTTTTTCAAATCGTCATTGAATCGGTCCAATAAGTTGGCATAATATTCCCCATTGATTGTTCTTCCCTTTTGAAGGTAGTCAATGTGGATTATCCCGCGTGCATCCCAAAAAACAGTCGCCATAACTTTATTGGCTGACAAACCCACCTTGGCCTTCTTTGGCGCCGATTCACCCTTAGAAACCCACTGTTTTGACTGTTGTTTGTTCTCTGGTGTGTTGTGATGGATCCATGTTTCGTCCACGGTTACAAAACGGTGCAAAAACTCCTCCATATTGCGATTAAACAACGCCAAACCTTCCTGTGAAGTTGTTACACGATTGCGTTTGTGGTCGACTGTGAGCAAACGCGGCACCCATCTTGCGGAAAGCTTTCTCATGCCCAAGTGATCATTCAAAATTGAAACCACTGAGCCATGCGAGATCCCTACGGCTTCCACAATCTCTCGCACTTTCAATCTTCGGTCGGCCAACACCATATCGTGAATTTTTTCGATTGTTTCGGGTGTAGAGACCTCAACTGGGCGTCCAGGACGTTCGGCATCTTCAGTGCTTGTACGGCCACAACGAAATTCAGTAAACCACTTTTTTACCATTGAAATCGATGGTGCAGAGTCCCCATAGTATTTATCAAGCTTAGCCTTGGTCTCGGTAATGGTTTTTTTTCGCAAGAAATAATGCTTAATAAGCACACGAAATTCACTTTTTTCCATTTTCTCCTCAAATTAGTGAATAGTCTGATAAAAATAGCTGTCAAACACAAATTAACTGACTCAGCAAGTTTAAATTTTGACAGGAGTCAACTGACAAATGCCTGTTGACAGGAGCAGTGTTGCTGTTTCAGTAAAGAGGTCAGAAATTCAAAAAGTCACGGACTTATTGACCCGCCCTCGTATGTCAATAACTGGAGAGTATATACTAAGCAATCCCTAGAAAGTACCAACGAATAAGCTAGGTTAAGGAAAGTTCTATTCAAAATTCAAGTAGCCCCGGGATATCTGAAGACTCCAATGGAGTCGGGAATAGCTATCGATTCTTATGAAAACTCACTTTCCGGACTGTAAGAATGTTGGTATTAACTGGTACTACAACATCAACTCTCAACGAACCTATAGTCTCTAGCCTGATCACAGACAGTAAAATAACACGGCTAATCAAGTCGTTCCATCCCTACAAATTCCTAGGAACAGGCGAGACAATGGAGGCTATGTCCTAAACAACTGGAATGAATTAAAATTTTTTTTCATTTCCAAAGCAGGAAGATCTAACACCTCCTCGGCTGTGGATTAGAGACCCTTAAGTCTCTGCTCGTTTCTGTTATAAGCAATTCTGTAAATTCTAGATCAAAATATAAGATAACTCAACAAACACAACCTATGCAGTTGTCAGCACGCTTACCTTGAAGGAAAATCAGTAGAGATGGAGTGACGGCCTTGGACAAACTCCATGTAGAAACAATGATAGTACAATGGATTCGGAACATGCTAAAGAGGAGAATCATCAATTCAGAACTTACAAGAAAGATAATCAGGAAAACGATTCCAAGAGTCGACGACATAGCCATTTTGGTGGGAGGAAAACATCTTCCAACATTTAGCGAACTAATGGAGTCGGCCTTGAACACACTCGCATAATGGTCACCACAAAACGGTTTAGGGATAAATCCAAACTAGTGTTCTTCGCAAAGCTAAACAAATTTAATCTCCCAGAATCAACGATGTTAAGACACAACTTTCATCGGAAACCAAATATTTCGGAACATTGAAGAAAAAACCAAAGAATCATTAGGAGCATTCTACACATGCCAAATGGCCTTTGGTAAATGTTGGGGACTATGACCAGGTACTCGTATAATACACTGGGTTTACATCGCTATAGTTAGGCCCATTTTTACTTACGGTGCGCCGGTATGGTGGAGAACCACGGAAAAGACTAGTTATCTCCAAATACTCACACAAGTCCAAAGACTAGCGTATGGTGCAGTAACAGTAGCGTTAAGGTCTACTCCTCGGCTGTACTAGATTTAAGGAATTGCTTAAATGCATGGCTTCCAAAAGCTCCATCAGACTAAAATAATCAGGCCTATGGACGTACCGCAATTTAGGATACGGATCTATAATAAAGGAGTACAAGCCATCAAAACTGAGGAAGTGTAGTGACTACATCATGCCATGCCATGCCATGCGTGGATTTTGATAAGAGTTTCCCCATATCATTTCCAAACCGACATGACTGGTTAACTAACACTCCATCAACAATGGAAAAATCCGCCTATACGCAGACGGCTCCAAAATGGAGAAAGTTACTGGAGCTGGAGTCTACTGTGAAATGCTACAGTTCCAAGACTCTTTCAATTTTCCGGACGAGTGCTGGCTGTTGCTGTTAGTGTTTTGTCAAGGACAGACCTCTCTTTGGGCAGTTTATCTGCTGTTTCGTTATTTTCGTGTTATTGCGTCCTGGAACCCAGACGAGAGTAACATTGGATTGTGAGCCCAGGGGATTAAGTAAAGGTTGCCACTATGTGACTAGTTTTGAGGTTGTAGTAGCGGTTTGTCTGTTGGTGAAGATAGCAGCGTTGGTGGTAGCGAGTTTCTCGGTCTGACTAGAGGAAGCTGGTATAATAGATAAAAAGACATCGACATTCGCAATTTTTCCGAAAAAATGCATGTGCCTATATTCGCGGTTCATTATTGAGCCACTACACTATGGAATATGGTAGTACAACTCCTGATCAAAAATGTTTTTTTTTTTTTTTTTTTTATAATCGGCGCGCGCTCAAGGGGTTTTTGTACCCTTAAAATGTTGGTACACAGCGCTGGCGAAGGAAATTTAGGGAGGAAGAATAGAGAGGTACCGATGTACATTCTTTTTAAATGTTTGTAAGTTATAACGACCAGGAAACACAGAGATCGGTAGGGCATTCCATAAGCGAGTTGAACGGCTTAGGAAAGAATCACGATATTTTAGAGTACGTTCGAAAATGGGTTTGAGGGTATACTGATGAGCATTCATAGCGACACGGGTGTTACGGTTGAAAGTTTGAATGGGCGGAATGCTACTGGCGATTTCAATGGAGCACTGGTGGTGGAAATAGCGATAAAACAAAGTGAGACAGGAGACATTTCGTCGGTGTTCGAGGGTGTTAATTGATTGACTGATATTAGTATCACCAATGAGTTTTATAGAACGGTTTTGAATCCTATCTAGCAGGTGCAGAGATGTTTTAGGAGCACCTGACTAGATGTGGGCATTGTTACTCCAATTTAGGGCGGATGAATGCCTTATATATTGTGGCCAAATCAGAGGGAGTAAAATATTTCTTACATCGCTTGAGGAAACCTAGACATTTCGCAGCATTTTTGGCGACATCGAATATATGGTCATTCCAACTTAAGTTGTCACTGACACACATATCGAGAATGGAAAGTTTATCGGTTTCGACGATGCAAGTGCCATTCATGGATAAGAGCTGGGTATTTGAATTTTGCTTTAATGACAGCAGACAGAATTGAGTTTTGGAAGTTTTAAATTCCACTCGGTTGATAATTCCCCAATTGGTTATGCTGTTGATATCGGTATTTAATGAGCTTAACATACGCTGCCGTTCCCGTCCTACAGCCGAAGAGCATCGACGTGAGTCTGGGAACGAATATAAAAAGCAGAGAGTGCTGTCATTAGCAAAGGAATATATTGGATTAGAAGTGGCAGACAAGAGATTATTGATAAAAATTAAAAAGAGTGTCGGAGTCAGAACGGAACCCTGGGGCACACCAGCATTTATTTTATGAATATACGACTTGAAACCGTCCAAGACAACTTGAATTGAACGTTCCGAAAGGTAATTTCTAATCCATTGAAGAAGAGAGTCGTCGATCCCAAAAGCACGCATTTTCGAAAAAAGAGCCTGATGCCAAACTCTGTCAAATGCCTTAGAAATATCAACGCCAGATTGATGTACGCTTTGGTTCCACTTTTCGGTGAGACATGCCATCAAATCACCAGTGGACCTGTTGCTACGAAAACCATATTGCCGGTCATTGAGAAGTTTTCGTGTTTCGAGATATTTCACGAGCTGACGGTTTATCAGCGTTTCCATGACCTTGGAGAGAAGGGATGTAAGTGCAATGGGTCTGTAGGAGGAGGGAGAAGATTCGCCTTTTTTAGGGACGGGCTGGACAAATGCTGTTTTCAGAAATATTGGAATTTACATATTTTTTGGTTTTATTTGTTAGTTAAGAGTTCATACTTTAATGTTTATTTCGTTTTTTTATAAACTTAGTACACGAAATATATAAGAAATTGCTTTGAATACTTACATTATGCAAATTTTGTAAATTTTTGCATCGCAAGATATATATGTTCAGAGTTTAATTGTGAGCAGTAGCTCTATGGAAAGCTTATTGCCTGTAGATTAAAAAAAATAAAATTGCCTTTATATTTGGAAATAAAATATTACTACCGTAATTTTTCTCATAAAATGACCTAGAAAAAATTGTTTTTTCAATTTCGACAAGACTTTTGACAGTTAGCTAAGATGTAAATTTTGTTTCATTTCGAGCACAAGGCGTCTACCTACTACATGTATAAGATACAGTTGCGGTTATTTGCGATTTTTGAAATTATAAGATATTTTGTAATAAAAGGTCCAACAGTGTATTATCACGCGAAGTTTTCAATCGTGTGCCACAAACGTTATTATTTTTTTTATAAGTTTTCAATATTAATATATACTGAATGTTAATATTCAGATTGTTAACAATGAGTTCTTTTATCCGTTTAAAACGGGAAGTGTTAGTTTTCTACATATATTGAGAATGGAAAACATGTTTCGGCCATGCATAAATTTTTACATGAAAACTATCAAATTTCGACAGACAGTATATAATTAATATGTAATTTGTGCTTTCCAGAAGAAATTATTATCACAATTCAATAAACGTTGAGTTCAAGCTTTACGTAAGAAGGATCAATTTCTTCGTACTAATATCAGTTGGCTTCAAACGGAGTATACTTATATTGTAAGTCTGGCTACTAGAATGGCAGAAGGTGAATCAACTCTCTGCATGTCTTCAACAACTTCTGAGAAGCGAGGAAGGCCTAGTGTTCCTTATGAAGACTTCAGAATCGAGTAAAAGGCGCAAACATACTACATTATATCTACTAAGCATATGTGCAAGGATTCCGATCGATGCGTGAAGGAATCGGGGCAAACCTTGTGGAAATTATAAGAACTGCAGACACAGAAAAAAAGAAAATAATTTTTTTTACAAAATTTGTTGAATCACACAGCAGCTATAATTCTCTTGATTGACATTGTGTGTACGATTCGATCAAAAAACTTGATTTTATATAGCAAGTGGGGCTGTGATGGCCCATCTGGGCAAAGTGAATACAAACAAAAACTTCCCGAGGAGTCTGAACTTATTTCAGATACAAATTTGTTCATAACGTCCTTTGTTCCCATAAGGTTAGTTGATGAAGCAACTGGTGCTATAATCTGGCAAAATCCTATGCGTTCGTCTGCAAGGTTTGGTCGGCTTATTTCGATCGAGTTTTCCAAAGAAACTCCCGAGAAAACTAGAGCTGTTGAGGGTAATATTGAAAACCAAATTGACAATTTGTATCCATTATTGATTAAAAGACTCACCATGTCCAGATTAAATATAAACTTTTTCTAACAATGACAGACAGAAAAGTGGCTCATTGATTAACTGACACTCCTTCAAGTTCTACATGTACCATTTGCAATGCCACCCCACCTTTAATGAATGATTTAGCGAAAGTCACTGTTAGGCCAGAAGACGAAAATTATTTCCCGTGATGGATTATCCACATTACATGCCTGGATTAGGTGTATGGAGATGACTATACACATATCATACTCGTACAAACTTTCCTTCGAAAAATGATCAGCAACTAATAATGAAAACAAGCGATCAAAAGAAGGAAAGAAACATATAGTTCAAAGACGTTTTCGCGAAGAGTTGGGTTTAATCATAGATAAACTGCGACAAGTAAGCGGCAACTCTAATGATGGTAATACAGTAAGAAGATTTTTTTAGTAATGCCAGTTGTCCTGCAGAAATAACAGGTGTTGATGAAGCATTGATAGGCAAATTGCATGTAATTCCGGTGTCATCAGGTGTTATGATTGCTGATCAAAAGTTCGGCGAGTATGCTCTAGAAAGCAAGAATATATGTTAATAAATACAACTGGTATTATATGCCATCACCAGTCCATAAAATTTTAACTTATGGAGACAGCATAATAAACCATTTTGCTGTACTACCCATTGGGCAACTCTCGGAAGACACTTGAGCGTCTCGCAACAAAGATTACAAATATTTTTGACTCCATCACGCGAGAAAATGCTCAAGATCTTTAACAAATAAAGATGTATTCCATACATTACCGTATACAGGATGAGTTTTTTAACTTGAGACATCCAAATTACTCGAAAAATACGCGATATCGCGAAAAATGTTTCAGATAAAAGGCACAAGGTTTTGAAGGGGGCATAAGATGGTGACCACGAGTTTGACCTTGAGCCCCATTTTAAAGGTCAAACGAAGGTCACTTTTGATTTTTCAAATGATAATTCCTGATTTTCATTGCTGAGTCGTATTGCTCGTGGGCTTGTCATTTGTGCGTTTAGCATAACCCAGAAACAAAGACGTGGACGTAGCAGTATTTTGTTCTTTCGGGGTGATTAATTAGAGTGGGTCCCCTTGCCTCCCACCGTTGAATCATTGAATTCTTCCCATTTCGACGTTTATTTCCCGAGACTATTTCAACAAATGCTCGAAAATGTGAACACTCACTTCAATACGCTTGTCTATCCGCGCTCTAAATGAACCAACAGAACTGAGAAGTATTTCTGGCGTAATCTTCCGACAAGCTTCAGCTATTCATCTTTTCATGACCTTACGTGTTGTTGGCTTTTTTCTGTAAACCTCACAAGTAGCCCCACAAGAAGAAATCAAGTGACGTAAGATCAGGTGATCTAGCAGGCCATTGCCTCGGACCCCCTCGTCCAATCCATCGTTGATGGTAAACATTGTTTAATACGGCCCGGCCTACTTGGGAATAATGGGCTGGACAACCATCATGTTGAAACCGTATTATTTGTCGCAGCTCCAATGGCAGTTCTTCTAGTAATACTGGAAGATGGTCCCGCAAGAAATTTGCATACTTTTCGCCATTCAAGTTGCCTTCAATAAAATATGAACCTATTAATTTATCCCCAATAATTCCCGCCCAAACATTAACATTCCAAGGGTGCTGGCGCTCAACTTGTCGCAACCAAAAAGGGTTTTCGGTAGCCCAGTAATGCATATTATGTCGATTGACCGTACCGTGATTGGTGAAAGTCGACTCATCAGAGAATAACACCTTGGCGAAGAAAAGGGGGTCTCGTTCAATTTGCTGAAGTGCCCATTGACAAAAGGAAACCCGGTTGCGAAAATCCTCACTAGAAAGTTCTTGATGCATTGAAACATAATAAGGATGGTATTTATGCCGATGTAATACAATATCTTACAGACAGTCGTTTGAGAAATTCCTGATTCACGACTTATTTGGCGAGTGCTAATATGAGGATCGTATGCAACGGGAGCTGACACTGCTATTTCATTGTCCTCAACAGCCACCCTATCTGACCGATTCCTTTTCTTTGGTTGCACACTTCCTTCACCAGTGAATTGTTGGATGACCCGATAAAAGGAAGTGCGCGATCGTATCTGGTCTGGAATACGTTGGGCGTAAAGAGCAACAGCACCATCGATGTTCCTTCCATTTTCTCCATAAATCAATATCATGATTAATCTGGAAAACGTTACTAATAATAATCAGTTCCTCAAAACAAATATCGAACTTCTCAATGAAGTACAGTTCCGTTCAAGTAGAAAAAAAGGGCAGAGTACATCATACACTCTCAGATAAGTTTAGGACAATTTGTCTGTATCTGAAATTTCTTTGAGTTTTAACTTCACTCGAGGCAATAATGACTTCCACAAAACAAATCTCGACCTTCTAACACCCTAAGAACGTTGGAAACCGATTAATGATTTAGGCGTGCCAGTGCAGTGGTATCTAGCACTGAATGAATAAGACCTTTGAGACAAAGTCGTGTGCCCCATTGAAGAATACGACAGAGCACTGAAAATCAGGAATTATCATTTGAAAAATCAAAAGTGACCTTCGTTTGACCTTGAAAATGGGGCTCAAAGTCAAACTCGTGGTCACCATCTTATGCCCCCTTCAAAACCTTGTGACTTATGTCTGAAACATTTTTCGCGATATCGCGTATTTTTCGAGTAATGAGAATGTCTCAAGTTAAAAAAATTCACCCTGTGTATCAGATCCCTATATTACAGGCATCCGTAAACCTTATGTAAAAAATATCAAGGAACTAGATGAAGACACTGTACAACTTTTAAAAGTGCCTCAACTCATCTCGGATCTTGAGACTGTAGTTTGACAAAATTATGTTCATATCTCCATATATATGGTATGTATTTATAAAACTATCTACCTACTTATTACACTTATTAAACTCTCTCTGTAATCCTATTTAGTTAGAAAAACTGGTGAAATTGAAATATCTAAATGAATTTCGGATAGAATTGTAAATTCAAACGTGAGTGAGGCCGCAAGCAAACGTAAGTTTTTGTTAAATGTGTACTCGACTGAATTCATATACTTAGTACTATGTCTATGCAAAATTTCAAGTCTTTACAGGGTGAATGACTCGAACTCCAACTTTTTAAAATGCTATAATTTGTTTATTTTTTGATAAATTTTATTGTGCCGAAGCAAAAGATGTTGGGAAATACATCAATTTTCAAATTGTATCAGTAGTTTTTAATATGTCCACCTTTGGCGCGAATAATGGCCTTGAGACGTCCGAAGAAAGCATCGCACGCTGCACGCAAGTGGCTCTGCGGTATTTTGGCCCATTCCCGGCGAAGTGCTTTTTTGAGGTGGTCCAGACTTTGGTATTTTTTAGTGCAACCTTCGCCTTCAAAATACCCCAGACAGAGAAATCCAACGGATTTGCATCCGGAGAATTTGCAATCCATTGTGTCGAAGAAATGAAGTGTGGAACAT
Organism: Volucella zonaria; assembly: GCA_963966105.1. Taxonomy (NCBI): domain Eukaryota; kingdom Metazoa; phylum Arthropoda; class Insecta; order Diptera; family Syrphidae; genus Volucella; species Volucella zonaria. The sequence goes on from OZ014532.1 coordinate 118,600,851, forward strand.
TGTTTTTTAATCAATCTTGGTTGACGCGCACTTTGTGAGACGGTGCCGAGTCTTGTTGAAATGCCCACGGTCTCCGACTGAAATGATTGTTTCCCCGAGGCTTCAATACTGCGTCTAAGGCAGTGACAGTTTCACGGTATACGATCGCATTAATTTTGACGCCACGGTCCAAAAATACGAGCGGAGAGCGACCATCGGCAGTTATGGCGACCCAAACCATCACCATCGGTGTAAATTTTTGAAGGACCTCTCTGGCAAGTAAACTCGGTCATTTTGTTTAATGACATATTGCTCGATAACAAATGGCGACTCATCGGAAAGAACCAAATTCGGCAACTCACCACTTTCGTGCAAGCGTAGCAACTCCTTCGCTCTTTCGACTCTAACTTTTTTCTGTTGCGGTGTAAGATCGTGTGCTTTTTGGAGCTTTAATGGCTTGAGCCCAAGCTCATTTTTTAGTATGTGTTGCATCCGTTCCAACGATATGTTGAGCTCACGAGACATTTTTCTACCACTTCGACACGGATTTCTCTCAATTGCTGAGGTTTTTGCCTATGAGTGATCCCATTCTCCCCATATACCGTCCAACATTTCGGTGCGAATATTAAAGCTGGACAAACGACAACTGTGTACAACAAATCTTTAAGTTCAACGAAACATTTTTCTGTCACAAGATACTACGGAATTTGGCGGCATTGTTTGCCGATTAACCACAAAGCCTACGTACTTAAAGTTCCTTCCTAAATAGATACGAGGGCGGGTCAATAAGTCCGTGACTTTGATTAAAACACAGATTTTTTGATAAAAAAATAGTTTTATTTTTCAACGTAGTCTCCCGTGAGCTCTATACACTTTGTCCAACGCTTCTCCAATTTTTTTATCCCTTCCAAAAAAAATGATTTGTCGAGGTCCTCAAAATGACGAGATGACTTCATCATTGGAGTCAAATCTTTTTCCACCAAGCCATTTCTTCAGGTTTGGGAACAAGAAGTAGTCGCTCGGAGCCAAATCTGGAGAATAGGGTGGATGAGGTGGATGGCAACTGCACATGTGTGCACCCTTGCATTGTCTTGGTGGAAAAGAACTTTTTTCTTGGCCAAATGAGGTCGTTTTTTTTTCAAATCGTCATTGAATCGGTCCAATAAGTTGGCATAATATTCCCCATTGATTGTTCTTCCCTTTTGAAGGTAGTCAATGTGGATTATCCCGCGTGCATCCCAAAAAAACAGTCGCCATAACTTTATTGGCTGACAAACCCACCTTGGCCTTCTTTGGCGCCGATTCACCCTTAGAAACCCACTGTTTTGACTGTTGTTTGTTCTCTGGTGTGTTGTGATGGATCTATATTTCGTCCACGGTTACAAAACGGCGCAAAAACTCCTCCATATTGCGATTAAACAATGCCAAACCTTCCTGTGAAGTTGTTACACGATTGCGTTTGTGGTCGACTGTGAGCAAACGCGGCACCCATCTTGCGGAAAGCTTTCTCATGCCCAAGTGATCATTCAAAATTGAAACCACTGAGCCATGCGAGATCCCTACGGCTTCCACAATCTCTCGCACTTTCAATCTTCGGTCGGCCAACACCATATCGTGAATTTTTTCGATTGTTTCGGGTGTAGAGACCTCAACTGGGCGTCCAGGACGTTCGGCATCTTCAGTGCTTGTACGGCCACAACGAAATTCAGTAAACCACTTTTTTACCATTGAAATCGATGGTGCAGAGTCCCCATAGTATTTATCAAGCTTAGCCTTGGTCTCGGTAATGGTTTTTTTTCGCAAGAAATAATGCTTAATAAGCACACGAAATTCACTTTTTTCCATTTTCTCCTCAAATTAGTGAGTAGTCTGATAAAAATAGCTGTCAAACACAAACTAACTGACGCAGCAAGTTTAAATTTTGACAGGAGTCAACTGACAAATGCCTGTTGACAGGAGCAGTGTTGCTGTTTCAGTAAAGAGGTCAGAAATTCAAAAATGCACGGACTTATTGACCCCCCCTCGTATCAGGAATTGGTCTGAGTACCACTCCTTCATAGCTCGTTATATTCCAACGCCTTTCTCCAATTAATTATTAAATACTCGTATTACCTGTAGGGCTAACACGTTGTTACCTATGTTGGATTTGACAGCCCAATCTACCACATAAGTCATTCCGGACTGCTTTAACAGAACGTCTTGCACGACTTTAAAAAGCAACGTACTTTGTATGATAAACTTGGTAAACTTTCTTCGAATTCTCCAGATATTCCGGCTGGGGACTTTACATTCGTTTTAACACCATATGGCTTAGCATTCTTTGAGATCTATGGTAACGCTATCGAACGCATTTTCCAAGTACAGAGAAAAACCATTTCTGCCGATTTTTCTGTTTTTTATGACCACCTCCATGGCGTTTTGCAACGCTGGCAGTATCATGGTTCGAGGCACAAATGATTTATTCACGTTGAGGTGCTGGAGGTCTCTAACGATAGCTACTTGTGGTTTTCCCGCCAAATATAAAGCAATCACACTATCACGTCTGAATTCCATCGCGGATAAAAATTTTTCAACACAACTGAGACGCAAATTGTTTAAAAAGCTTGTAAATAATAAAATTATCTGTGATGTGTCAAAATTTAAGCTCACTGTCATGAACGGTTTGGAAATTATAGCAGTCTGAAGTTGGTTTCCTTTCAGTCAGGGTGTATATTCAAAATCAAAAAAGGTGTAGATTTTTGATCAGCAACTGACCCATATATTCCACTTCCATTTTTCTAATCCTCTTTAGTTCAAAGTTTTCCTGGTTTTTTAACTGAAATTTAGACAAAGTGTGAGGTAGTCAGTGAGAACCGGTGAGCCACCGATCGCTGAAATATACCTTATTTCTTCTAGAAGTGCTTTCTATAGAGTGTCCTTACAGCCTGTGAGTAACATATAAATTTTTGAAAACCACGCACAGGATGTTCTTCCTCTCAATTGCATAAGCCATTGTGGTTTTTTTTCTTAGACCTTAAGAGCTTAAGCTTTCCAAAAAACCTGGTTTTGATAGACAACCATCAATCATATCCATGCCAATTACAAGCTGGAATCAACAGATTTACAATTAATCAAACTTCCCTCTCCTATAAGGGTTGACCTATGGATAATTACAGGTTTTCAACGAAAACCACATCGTAACTGTAAAAACCTTTTTGTACTGCCGTCCATGTTGAAAGACTGACATCCTTCCTTTTTATTACAATAATTACCTACAATTAATTTTTAAATTAATCGCTATTAGTGTAGGGAACAATTTAAATGGCAAAAAGTTGTCAAAGCTCCGATATAATGTCAACCAATTAAATGTTCCCAACCGATCCCTTCTCAATGTCCTGACCTTCTCAACTCAACAGGTGGCAGCAAAATCCATTTGACTTTTCTATACAAAGGAGGAGGTATCCGTGCCGTAGAGGTATATACTCGTACATATGTAGGTATTCAGCAAAAACTTAACGGGCGTATTGCCATCAAAATATGAGCAACATTGTCCCTAAGGACTGGATTCATTGTTCTTTGTTTCTCTCGACTACTGGGTAATGAATGAATCTGTGACAGCTGATACAAGTCTGCGTAAAATTCCATCCCCTGGGCTGGTACTGGATTAAAACTGGCCGACACTTCGGTACAATCGATAACTGCGGTGCGAAGTGGTGTCACCAAAAGTGTTGAATGATTTGGCTGTCAAGGTAAACAAAAAGAGTATATAAAACTTTTTTTGACAAAAAAAAAAAAAATGAATTTTCATGTGCACTGACCAATTTTTTATTTTCGACCATTTCCCGCATCAGAAGTACTGCAGTGCGATTACCAGCCAGTAAATTCCATCTCGACCAGCCAAAATTATGCGACTGAGCTAGAGTGGACATGCAGGCGTAAAGGTGCATCTCCATGACGTAGTTCTTCTCGCACGAACCTTCTGTATAGCCAAATGCATCCTCCTCGGGGAATATATCGACGGCGCTTCCGATTAAAATCGCTTTCAGTTCGGTGAGAGATAGAATTTTGCCAATCATATCGGTAAGAGCGTCGGTTGTGCCGCCCTGAAAGGAATTCACACAATACCCAGCCGCAGTGATGGTCATGTCCAGGCTGATTATCGATGCTGTAAAGCTGAATTGTATAGATGCTTCTCTAAAACAAAGAGACTCTTCAGTGAATGTGATGCCCAAATGTTGGTTCAAATTAATCTTACAACTTAAAATCGGGTTTTAGTTCCCACGTCTGGTAGGGCATGTTACTATATCGATTCAGAGCGAAGCCGAAGATTCCTAGAAAACGGAAATAGTTGACATTTGAGTGCCATGTGATGTTGGAGAGAGGAAAGATTTCCACAGAATTGCTCTGTTGGAGGGTGTATGGGTGTATTCAATTCGGACGTACCTAAACGTCCGGTCCGGAATTGCATGGCAAGCTTGTCTTCGTTAAATTTCGTATCGTGTACATCTCGGGTGCTCCATTTACCAATTGCCGGTAGCTGGTGGCGTAAATCGCAAATGTCCTTTTGCCTGAAACGAGCAACAATACGCTTCCATGATTTTGAAATCGAAAAGGTGCACATGACTGACATGGGTGACAGGAAGGTTTTCTATTTCATCCAGGCGTGCGGTTGGGTTGGGTATTTGGTTTGGAATGAATGTTAGGCACAAGCTTAAAGGAGATATACTCGTCTCGTATAAAATTGAGTCACTTCGAAATTGGAATTTTTACTTAATGGTCAGGTAGATGGTTTTCTACGAGAGATAAACTGATACCGAACTGATTGCAGGCGAAAATGATGGTAGGGTGAAACAATTTGTCACAAGTTTTTTCTGCGATTTATTGCCATAGACTGAATGTAGAAGTAGAAGAAACTGTGGAGTTAATCGTAAAGTCAGTTGATTCAGAGAACTGCAATGTGAAAAATGGAATTGTATGGATGAAGATTTCCACGCAACAAACCCAAATCATCCCCCCTGAGAACTAAGAAAGACTTTAGAGGTTTTTACTCGTCCGAACTTGGCGAGCGACATTTTCTGAGCTTCGGAGCAACTCAGTGAAGCGGACTCCTGAACTCAACACTTGGACAAAGCTTTTGCGGAGATCACTAAATCTAGGTATGATTATCTGCACCTTAAAAGGGTTAATTCCCATTCGGTTTCCAAATGTGTGCATTCAAGAGACGATTTTCCCAGTACTTGTCTTGTGCGTAAACTCAGATTTATTTTCAAAATTCCAAGTCAGATACTGCATGGTTATGTAGAAGGCTTTCCATGTTACCTATCCGTACAGAAATCATGCAGTGTGAAATATGCGCATGTTTAAGGGATTCCACAACTCTATATAACGAGCGGTCGGAAGGATCGAAGTCGTATCTCTTTGTGCCTAATTCACTATCATTGTCTTAACTTTGGCAGTTCTGCAACCAAGATCTGGTTACTGCAGACATAACCTACGAGACAATCAAATTTGTGATTGCGCCAGCTTTCTGTGATTTCAGTAAGATAGAACTTATCATGTGCTGCTCAGAATACTTGGTGGAGTTGTAGGAACTGAGAGCGGTCAACCTCCTGGACTACATACTATTGCCTGCCCTGTTTGTCACCAAGTTGGTCTCAGCTTAATCGGTTTAACACTACTCAACAGATTTCCCAGAAAAATTAATGGCTGAAAAGTACCATCGAAAGCTTCCATGTCAGATCATAGTTACATCGAATTCTGAATCGGCGTTTTTGAAAAGGGAAAATCTGCAAAAATCAGTTTAAGGTGGAGCTTGACAAGTCCCCCAGACAATGCTCCGGCTAAACTCTGAGGAACACAGAAAGCGAGAAAGCTGTTTACTCTATGCCCTCACCAACATGTCTTATAAAGACTTTCGCGAAATGATTGAAACTCTAAATTCCACTGCAATTCTAGACCACTTGCCTGGAACTCTGTAGGCTAGCTTGGTACTGACATCAATGCTGAGCCCTTAGCGAACAGTAAAACTACCTTTATAGCGAAAATTGAAGACTACATACTCACTAAGAGCTATCAGCCTGAGTTTCTTTATATTAAATAGCACGTAGGGACCGAGTCTGCGGATGCATCCCCCGTTTAAAATTCAATGTGCATACAAACGCTAAAGATCCAGCAAGAGTGCGCCTAAAAATCTGGTGGAAAAAATGGAAAGCGCACTCGATAAGAAGAGTATCAGAGGATTATCGTTCACAAATTAGCACTGCAGTACAACCAGTAAAGAAAGAAAGGTCCTTGCAACCGAACAACTAAGTCGACGTCTGCATTTAAAAGTCAAGTCAATTGAGTTCTATTTGTTGGATCCATACATTCTATTGGTAAACTTACGGCTTTTGCACCTACGGAGCAGCAAGGATCATAAATTTACACAATGTTTTCATAAAATACATAAAATTTAATATCAATATCCACCATTCTTGGCAAGTTAACACAATTTCGGCATTTTGCCGGAAAATCAATGTTAGCACCTCACCAATTCAACCCTTATCAAGGATTCGATAAAACCATTACAGCAAGCCAAGTACACCCTTGTGAATTCAATAACCCCATCAAAGGGGAATAACGAACCCCGGCTTTCCTCCTTATCAGAGGCATATTCCTTAATTAGATGGCACCGAAAAATGCCCTAGCCTAGGAGCAGTATCAGAAGAAGCCAAGTCAAATAAAAGTTATCCTCTCCTCCTGCACACAACCACGTAGAGATAACCAGACAGCCCCCACCCTTAATTATATGTACACATCCACTGTTGAATGTGATGACTTTTTGTTAAGCTGATTTCCTTGGCTCTTACCCCTTGCCATTGTCATGTTCGGGTGCGTCCTCAATTTGCTGTTTGCTAAAGAAATCCTCATTGTCATCGTACTCAGAGGAGCTTTCAATTTCGCAGGATTCCACATCCTCACCGTGTCCCCCATCATCGTGAGACTTAACTTCCGATCCTTGAATTATAACAATGCCAGACAGTTTCCTCGGTGGACTTTGCTTCGGCGATAGATGACTATGACTGATACTGCCATCCCCTGCGTCATCGCCATTTGCAGAGGTTAGATTTGAGCAGATTTGCTTCACATGCTCATCCCAAAAAGGCATCTGTAGTTCATCCAAGCGATCAAGGTCCTTTTGCATATTCGTGTACGGATATGAAACATAAAATTGAAAATTGAAAATTGAAAAAGAGAAACAAAATAAAATAAAAGGAAATTTGATTTACCCACCTCCAAGAGTTGCGAGAACATGTATGGCGTAGTGTGTGTGGTGTGCTCTATATCACCGTGATCCTGAAACTTTACATTGTTGTCGTTCAGGCCGTCGTCATCGTTCTTATCGTGTCGTTTAATTTGGAGGATTTTTTTGAAATTGAATCGAGGAAAAAATTCCCTGGGTGACGCTGTATCTATAAGGCTTTCAGTAATTGGCGCTGGAATCTTCCTTCCGCCCGACATGGAATCAGTTTCGAGTTTATGTCGAGCCAGATACAGATATGTAACTTTTGGGCGCGTATCGTTTGCGTTACATTCTAAGCGAATTGAAAATCCCTCTGGCAATCGTGGTACAACGAAATCTTCCAGCAAACCATAGATATCTTGTCCTGGTGGTATGTTATTCATATCAAAATCAGTGATACAACGAATAGGAAGTTGCTGGTTGAGGAGATGCATGGAATCCAGGCGACCGGTTAAGGGGGATTTCTTAAGGCCATTTCTTGTCTTACAAGGTTTTTCCGTAGTAGCAGCAGTGATGGTGCTCGTATCCCTGGCAACCACTCTTGTGGAAGCGACCTTTTCATCATTTTCCGATTGGGATGTTTCCTCTGCGGTTTCCCAGCGGCATGCGATGGGTGGCTCAAACCAAAGCACCGAATTTGGCAATCTGCAAAATATTCAGATGGGAAACCTACTCAGAAAATGCTGCCACAGGGACTGGCATAATGAATGTAGGATCTTTAAAATGGATAGATGGAATACTTAAATGCAAGATAAGCGTATTACAAAGGGAACGCGCTTCAAGAGATAGGTTTTCCTCAGTAGAATAAAGATTTTATAAGTGAATTGGTAATTTGTGAGACGAATTTATTGCGTCATAATTTGTGCTTAAGCGTGCTAGATATGGGCAAAATAAAAAGACAAGCATTAACCGAAGCGCCCAGAACTTGTTTTTATGATAATCGTGCACTCAATTGGATTAGAAGACGGTACGGAGCGCTTTTGCATAGAAACGGTTGGATAAATATTTATGAAGCTTTCGAGGAATGACATTGTGTTTCCATCAAAATCGGTGTGAAGTTGAATTGTAAATGAAGAGGATCCTGGTGTTTGAAGGATTTTTCCTTTTTCTTTTGCGTGTTTCAAAATGAGAAGACAATGTAAATGGATGCGAATAAATCATGGTGTTGTACCAATATTATATATTTAAGATGAGTAGGAATCTGTTCAAAGAAATGCTTGTGAACATTGTATTCTCTGCAGTCGTGGGCGTACAATACTTCTGAATGAATTAACGTTAGATACTTCTGGTTTTTAAAGCAATGATGAGAAACCTATTGCAATACTTGTACTCCATTTGTGGATATTTATATAATTTAAATTGATGCCGCCGCGTGGAAGTTAACATACTTTGTAACGCCAGGAAATTTTCGGAGATATCTTTTGAGGCATACAATTCTACATTCTACATCTACGACCTGTTTCGAATTATATTGTAATTTCACGAAAAGGAATATGTCATCGAAATATTGTTCTTGATCCAAAGAATACAGTCTATATGGCAGTACTTCTCGAATCAGACTCGGTTTGATCAGTTTTTAAAGATTTTTTCCCAAACATATCTCCAAATTATGATCGTCTTCCAACTACAAACACTTTGAGAAGATGCTGACCAGACTAGAGAACAGTAGAATTTAAAAGACAACATGAGCCGCACATCCCAAGTAGTTCAAGGTTCTGCTGTTCCTGAAACAGGAAGCCACTCATTGCTGGCAATGTTGATCTAAGAAATTAGGATAGGCGTATCTTCAAACATCATACAGTCTACCTACAAGTAAGTGGAGAGGACTGAGAACTACACCTCAACTAACAACTCTTTCCATTTAGTGCGATCTTACGCTAAGCCCGTCCAGTTGGGCATAGCAAATTTATTAACATCGCCACCTGAGGAGCGTTCTTCCTGTTCCTCCAGGATGGATTTGAAATACTCTCCGGGCCGTAGCGTTGCTGTTCATTCACTCAGCGTGGCTAAGTAATCTAAATCGATGGACTTTAGTCCTTCAGACAAGGTCAATGCCGTTTTATATAGATTTGTATCTTTTTTTCTAAGTTCTGTCTATACTTACGGGCCAGAAAAAACTCGAAGGACTTATTTTAAGAAGCAATCAACAGCATTTTCATCCCGCCAGAGATGAAAGTAGAGTTGTGTCTTCTGTGCGATTGGCATGAGTGATTCCACGCTAGATCTTTGTGGTTGTTTTATTATACGATGATGCAGGGTATCCTTTCTTGTCGGCAGCATGTCCTTTGTTAAATTTTTGATAGAGAAGTTCTTGCATTCAACTCGACAATTGAAGTTTTGTGATATCTTTACGTTTTAAGTTGTCTACATGTAGTGGGGTTTTTTTTTTGTGGCACCAAATGGGGGGTGTAATCTTCATAGATACCAGTAGCTCGACCTACCAGCAAGAAAGATTCGCTAGCCTGATTGCTCGATTCCAGGATTACGCACAGTACACACCTCGACTATTCTCCCCGCGGGACTGCCGTTAGGTATTACTTCGCGAAATCGGTAAGCAATCTATGTTATATCTTCCATATTTGCTGCATCTGCACGTCTTATTCTTTCGATCCAGCAGCCCATTTTGCATGTTTGTTATGAATGTGCAAATCTCCATCCAATTTTCATCTGACCGTAACATTTCGTTGGATATGCCAGTGTCTTCCTCCTGATTTGGACAGTCTGGGAAAAAAAGGGGAACTATCGTGCTCAAAGTGGTGTAGATATTTCCGATAGCCATCGTGACCAGATAGGAACTGCGTTAGGTGTAGTTACAATCCCCTTGTTTTGGACTTATCCAGTTTTGAATTGTCGGTATTAATTTAAACGTCCACCTGCCTTTTCTTGTATTAGTCCAACAGGCCTGCCAAATAGGTATTGAGGCTGCCATTTCCTCAGTTTAGCCGTCTGGCTCAAGATTTTTCTTTTGTATATTCTGAGCTTCTCGTCTGAAAGGATGTTAATAGGGAGCATTCCAGCTATAACAAAGGCAACTTCGTCTGAGATTGTTCGAAAGCTGCTAATTATCATGAGCACCAGTCTGTATGTTGACGATAGTCTCCTTTTAGACTCCTTCGTTCTCAGTGCCTCTGCCGAGACTGGGGCGGCATACATGAGGTTTAGTGTTGTTGCTCTGGAAAGTAGAATTCTTCTAGTGTATCCAGGTCTACAGATATTACGCAATATTCGCGACCGAGCTGCCTGTACTTTCGAGGCATTTTCACATATATGTATAACCCAAATGGCTTTTGTACTGCATTTTTTTATCCAACGTAACTCCAAGGTACTTAACTGTGGTACTTAACTTTGGACGTGATGGTTTGGTTACCGATCTGAAAGTTGGGTAATTTAATGGTTTTCTGACTTGTGATAAGTACTGCTTCAGTTTTATGATTGGCCAGATAAGCCAAACTTTTATCTGAGGAATGGCTTCATTAGTGGCTGATTCGACTTCATGAATCTGTTTGGGTACTGTCACGACGGCAATGTCGTCATCGAATCCAATTATCGTTACTATCCTGGACAGCGTTAGTCCGTCATATATTATGGTCCGTAATAATGGCTCTGAGACCAATCCTTGTGTAATTTTCGCTGTTACTTTGTAGTATTTTACGCCTTTATCCGAATTGTGACCTCAATTTGGGTGGCCCCATCCTAGCAAAGTGCACTTCTAATGGATAACCAACTCGCCGAGTTAAAAACATTTTTAACGTCCAACGTAACTACTGCACTATACTCCTTTGTGCCGTAGAGTCACCTTTCTTCCTCGATCGCGCCCTTTGCAATATCGACTACCGCTCGTATGGCTCATTTCTAAAACAAAGTTGGTTGTCTGAGGGGGCTTCTTTTTTTTCTGCTTCTGCTAGTAGTCTATTACAGATTATCCTCTCGAGAATTTTTCCCGTTCCAAGAGGCGTATTGGGCAATAGGCAGACGGTTCACCAGAGGGTTTCTTTCATTTTGGTAGAAGAACCAAATGCTGTATTTTCTATTCTTTGGGAAAGGTTCCTTCTGCTAGACACGTTTGCATTGTTGCTATGACGAGGCCCGGTCTCTTTTTGACGGCCGCCTTTATTGCTTTATTCGGGATGCCGTCTGGCCTTACCTCATGTCTTTAGTAACTTCTCAAGGGGTGATTAGTAGGACTTCCTCTGGACTGACTTCTCTTATGATATTGCATATAGTGGCTAATGTTTGTGGGAAAGCTTTCTCTATAATTGACCTGATCATTTTTGAGCATATTATCGGAGGGTTCTATAGCCTTTTAGTTTCGTCGTTACAATTTTATATGCTGAACTCCATGGATTTATGTCTGCTTCTTCGACAGAGACTTTTGGAGCACGAATGAATGTCTGTATCTGCACATTTTTTTGGCCTTCGATAGCTCGCGAACGAATGGTGCTATCGATTTGAAATTCTGTCAGATGAAGCGTCTTCATGCCATTGGATTTTGACCGAAATAGAATAGAAATAGAGGACTCTTTCGAAAATGTAGCACACATTTGAAGAAGTTTTGAAAAAAATCGGTCCAGGATTATCTGAGTTATTCAAGGAACAGCAAAAATTTTAGAACTGTCAATGCAGTACTAACTACGATTTCGTTAATACAAGGAATCCCAGATCGGTCAAGGTTTAGTAGATTCTAATAGGATATGAAATATCAAAAACCATTGGAACCAAGTTCTCTTTATCAGGAAGATCCAGGCGTGACCCGTCGGTCGGACCTATTTCGGTTAGTTGAGAAAGGTGCCACTGGTCTTCTACACTTGATGTTGCCAGCAAAGGACTTCTCGAGAGGTTCTGGGAGACTCGGCCAGAAAATTCTCTAGCAGTCTTTTAGAATTGTGGCCGTTCGTCGTCAGATTTTATAACAGAATTGCTTCGGTGTTTTATCGCACCGTGGCTATAGCAAGGTAGCAGTCCTAGTCGATATTAGCTGCTCGGAACGTTCGGACATCCAGAATGTTGGAACTGAGCCTTGCGTTGATTGCAATGTGATCACTTTGGTCGATGGTTTTTTGATCAGAGGTTACCAGGTCCTTTTGTGAATGTTGAGGTACTTAAACCATTCTCAGAGGTGTTTCCAAGTAGACTATGACTTACAACTGTGAGGCCAGATATGCTCCCTTTTGCTAGGTTGGCGTTGACATCACCAAGGACGATTTTGAAGTCATATTTCGGACCCTGATCAAAAGTTTGTTCGAGGAGCCCGTAGAAACATTGATTTACAAAGTCGTTCTTCCTGGGGGCGTAGGCTTGCATTAGCGAATTTAGCTTTAATGCTATTTATTCGCAGTTATTTGCTTAGAGGCTTGGAGCTCAAGATTTTCGTGTAAGTCTTTCACGGATGAGAAGTCCGCATCCAAATAGGCACGGTTTCTCCTCTCTATAGCAATCACCACAGTAGATGTAACAGCTTTCCAGTAATATCTGCTTTGTAGCAGATGTAGCATCTATTACTTCCGGTAGTTGTTCGACTGCGCATGCTCTGTAAAGGATTAGAATATTCCACGTGCATAGCCAAAAGTCGTCGTCCATTTTCCGTTTACTAATGTCGTCAACAGTGATATTACGATATCCATCTTCGAGGCTGCTTGGCGCTTCAGAATATTGACTGTTCCATGTGATCTGGCAGTTAATCCCAAGGCATAACCTCGAACTCTTAGGTCTAGGTCTTTTAGAGGATAGTGCTAGTATCCCACTACGAAGTTTTGAGCGTTGGCGTTGGTTCTATTCTACCACTATATCCATTTAGACATTCTGGCTAAATGCCGAAAATAAATCCTCAAATAACCTTAGCTCCGAAGACGTCAAGGTACTTAGCTTAAATGAGGCAATCGCTGGATCAGCGTCTGACGTCAACTTTGACTGACATATTGGAAATCCCTCTGCTGGAACGTCGGTCTTCTGCCTTGTCATAGTCATGCTTATATACTGAAGTTCACCTGGCTGTGCTTGGGCAGGCCCGAGTGTTTCTTTACGTTTGCAGGGTTAGACTCAGTATATTGCAAAGTGATGTAATTTAGCGACTACTCTTCTCCTTTCTCAACTAAGGCTTAGGACCGGCTGTAGTGCAGATTGATAAGGTTCACAGAGAATTCGTTGTTGGACACTAACGGTGGGGCAAAAGAAAAGTCAGATAAAAAGAGAAAGCATACACATACACATATTAATAGATTACCCCAAAGGATATCTTTCCCGCAAAGCGGAGGAGTGATCCCGGGGTGAATAGAAATATTCGCGTGAGTCGTTCTTAGACCTCCGTGAGGAATAGACATGTTTCGGCTTTCAAAGTGAAAAAAGCAAATAAAAAAAAAAAAATCGATATAAAGTGTATTACAAACATTTTGCCCAAGTGCATCGGTGGCCCAGCGGTAGTGGTGTCGGCCGACAAAGCAGCGTTCGTGGGTTCGATTCCGCGAAAAATTTCCATCGAATTTTTATTTTTTTATAAAGTTTAATTGAAAGACAATTTCGATAAACAGAAAGTCAGATCGATCGTGTGATGAGTGGAACTAAGCGGTCCGCTATCCCAATAGCGGGGTCAGCAGATGGCACGATGTCGTCTGATGATCAAGCCGCTAAGCCAGTCCACTTAAAGACAACAACAACAATAACAGACACTGGCACAAAGAGGAGGAGGAAGCTGGAGCCGACTCCGAATATCATTACTCGCGCGCATTCAGCTTCGCTGGAAATGCTGCATGGAAGAGTGCGGGGGAGGGCTGCTAGGATAGCAGCAAGCACAGCAGACAACAGCTTTGCATCCCTCCCTGCATCTGAGTCAGATGACGAAGAGGAGGAGGTCGAGGCACTGTACAGTAGCATCAAGCAGCTACAACAAAAAGTGCTAGCTATAAAAGCAAAACAAGTGGCAAGGAGGGAGATGGAGAAGCAGCAACTACTCCAGAGACCTCAGGGACAACCAAACATAAATGTGGAGCTCCCACAACAACAACAACAACAACAACAACAACAACAACAACAACAACAACAACAACAACAACAACAACAACAACAACAACAACAACAACAACAGAAACAACCAATGCAAAAACATAAACAACAAAAAGTACAAAAGAATATGCTGCAACAACAACAGCAGCAACATCAACAGCAACAACAACAACAGCAACAGCATCAACAACAACATAAGCAAAAGCAACAGCAGCAGAGACAACAGCAAGAGCAGAAAGCCACCAAACAAAAAGTTCCACCAATTAACACCTTTAAAATGGAGTTAAAGGACACTATCGAACTATGTAAGTCGGCCATAGGCTGTAATTTTTTTATTAAAAGACTAAGTGTAGATAGGCATGCGATCCACTGTAACACAGTGGAGCGCTACCACAAAATCAAAAGTTTATTGAAGGATTCGACGACGGAGTTCTTCTCCTACACCCCTAAGGGTGAAAAGCTGCAAACAATGCTGCTGAGGGGATTAGAGCCGTCGACTGATCCGGAGGAGCTCCTTGCACTGCTGAAAGAGAAGGAGTGCGAAGGGCTCAAATTCGTAGGGGTTAAGCCGTTTGTCACGGCTAGAGCTAAAAGGGAGAAGCGGAAACTACCGTTCTTCCTGGTTCAGCTAAGTCCCAACAGCAAACTGGATGGTCTAAGGAGTATCAAAGTCCTAGACTACCAGGTTGTACACTGGGAAAAATTAAAGAGGAGCGAAAACATTTTACAATGTGTTCGCTGCCAGAGGTTCGGGCACGCTGCGTCGAACTGCGAAATGCAGCCTCGATGCGTGAAGTGTGGAAAGGACCACAAGTCAGAGGAATGCGCTCTAGGTAAGGACGGAGCGTCGGAAAAAAGCCAACTCTCTTGTGCCTTATGTAGGAACACGGGGCATACCGCAAATTATCGGGGTTGTCCTAAATTCCAATACATAAAAAGAGTAAATCTGGCTCGGCAGCAGAAGGTGGAAGTTAAACGTTCACCCGTGCAAACACAAACACCAGCCGTTACTCCCCAAGTTACCTACGCCCAAATGGCGGCAGGTAGGGGAACTACGGTACAACAAGCAAAGGTAGCTTCTCAGGCCCCAGCGCTTAGAGCACCAGAACCTGTACCTGATATGCTGGCTATCTTGCTCTCTATTCAGGGGCAGATGGCTCAGCTTCAGCGTCAAATACAGGAACAGGCTACGCGGGTAGATCAAATATACGCGCTGCTGCCGGGCCTAACGCACCTCCAGTCGTAATGTGTACGTACATGGCGGAGCAAACCCTGAAGGTCCTTGCAGTGAATGTGAATTCACTGATCAGGTTCGAACGACGAGCCGCACTATTTAAGTTGCTTAAAGACCAAGCCCCTGATGTGCTTTTGGTTAGCGAAACTAAGCTTACCAAAAGACACAAAATGAGGCACAGAAGATATGAAATATTACGAAGAAACCGACCCAATTCCATTCAAGGAGGAGGTGTTGCAATCTTTGTAAGAAAGGGACTGCGTTTCAAAAGAATATACAGTCGTGTGGTACGTAGGTTTCGGGTGCTGGAAGCATGCGTCATGTACATCCCTCTCCGTAGTGGAAAGCGGTTGTACATGGTGTCTGTCTATGCACCTAAGGCTACTCAATCATCTCAATTCATCTCAGAGCTCGAGACACTTTTTCGATTTCTGAGGCTTGAATTGGAAGACAACTATTTTATTATCGGCGGAGATTTCAACGCCAAACATAGTGATTGGGGAAATAATATACCAAATACTAGAGGGAACCTACTATTCAATTGGTGGGGTCAGCACAGTGTGATGTATCGACTCGGCCTCAAAGCGACGGATAGTCCGTCGTTTCCCAGACACGGGTCCTATTTGGATCTCCTGCTGTTCGACTCACGAATACAACTGACGTGCACTAACCAACAAACTACAAACTGTCTACGCACTTTCGTGTATGACAGTGACCATTGCGGTCTCAGCACCGAAATAACTGTTCCCAACGAAACTGCGGAATTGGAAGAGTTTGTTCAAAGGTATTCCTACAATTATAGTAGAGTGCGTTGGACACACTTCTCAAGAATACTGACGAGAGCACTCTCCTCGAATTCGCTCTACCCACCGTCCAATAGAAATCTGTCAAACGAGGAGATTGACAGATATCTAAGACTAATGGACGAGACAATCAAACGAACTATGGACAAAACGATACCACGGTATCAACACACTGACAACGAAGACTTATTCCGCAACGCAACCATTGACGCACTGCACCGACATAAAAGTAGACTGCTGTCAAGACTAAAAACCTTGTACAGACAGTTCACTGACAGACGTAACCCGGAGATCATGACATTGAAATCGTCGATTAAAAACCTCCAAACATTAATAAAGGAAAATTACAGAAATTCTGTAAGTTTGTATTGGAACAACAAAATTCGGGCTGTAAACACCAGCAACCCGAATATGTTTCCGCAAATAAATAAGATATTTCGGAGAAATAATCAAAACGACCTTCCATGTCTCAAAATCGCCCGAACGACGAACAACGAACAAATACTTGTAGCAGCAGGCATTGATCCAAATGAGGCCGTTGATGATGACAACTTCTTTGTGGTCGAGGATCCGCAGGAGAAGGTAGAGGCTATAGGAGCGACTTTCCAGGAAGTGTACAAGGCGAATGACATCATTGGCCCGAACCACGACCTGGAAAGTCGAGTCCTTGTGCACAATTCCTGCCTTCGAAATGAAATTGCGAATTGGCGATTCGAGAACTCGGGTTTCACCCAGTTCAGTGACGAGAATATGGCAAATAATGTCATCACCAACGAAAGGGTATTACCACCGTTCATTTCGAAGGAAGAGCTCCAAACGATCTTCGAATCGCTTAGAAGTAAGAAATCAGTGGGAACCGATGAAATACCGAACATTGTGCTTCGACATCTCCCACTAGAAGCGGTGGACATTTATACCACCCTGTTTAATAATGCGATGAATAATGCACATTATCCAGCGCATTGGAAAACTGCGGTGGTACATCCCATTCCCAAAAGGAATAAAGATACTTCCAATCCGGCGAATCTCCGCTCGATCAGTCTTCTTCCAAACATCAGTAAGGTTTTCGAGAAGGTGATCAATAGAGTCCTGACTAAGTGGGTTGAGGACAAACATATAGTTCCGGATAATCAATTCGGTTTCAAGGCGGGGCATGATATCATTCATGCTGCGTCTAAACTGGTTTCTGATATCCAATGGAACAAAGGCAAGAAACAGTGCACTGGTGCCTGCCTGATTGACTTGGAGAAGGCCTTCGATACCGTATGGTTAGAGGGACTCTTTTTCAAGCTGGACAGGTTGGGCATTAGTAAACCACTTCTGTATATTCTTTTTGATATGCTCTCCAGTAGACAGTTCATCGTGAAGAATGGCGATGTGACTTCCGCTGGAATATTTAACATTAAAAACGGTCTGCAACAAGGTGCGGTAAATTCGCCGATCCTATTCAACATTTACACAAGTGATCTGATAGGTTCGCTTCACCATACCATAGCGTACGCAGACGACTTAATTGCGTACAGATCAGGTCCAAAGATTGAGGTCATTAATACACTTTTGCAATGTGACTTCGACAAAATTAAACAATATTGCGATGACTGGAAGTTGAAAATCAACTTTCAGAAGTCGGAAACCATTCTGTTTAGGACGCCTTTGTCTGGGGCCTCTAGGGATACCAGAAAGAATTGGCGAAAGTTCTCTATCGTCGGACAACATGGACAGCCACTTGCTTGTCGAAATGTAGTCAGATACCTTGGGATCTGGCTAGATCAATATCTGTATTTTAACAAACATATAGATGTTGCTCTGGCCAGAGCCAGAGGTGCTTTTGCCCTTACAAGGAGACTGTTTTACAACAGCCAACTCGATGCGAGGGTGAAGGTAATCTGCTACATGGCCCTTATCCGGCCTATGCTTGTGTTTGGATGTCCCGTGTGGTTCAACGTTAGAGCAAGTTTATTGGAAAAGATTCGGGTGTTTGAGAGGGCTTGCCTAAGGGCTTGTCTTCGGTTATATAGAACACCAGAGTCTGAGTACATAAAATTCTATCGCAATGAGGTCTTGTACAATAGGGCGAACCTAATAAGAGTGGACAATTTTGTTATTAAGCTGACCCGAAGGCACATTGCAAGAGCAATGACATCGTCGAACAACCTGATCTCTGGGGCTTACTACCCTAATTATATGTATCATGAGAGAGTTCGCTTTGACGGCTATATTCCTCCAGAAGCGTTCCTCTATCTAGATAGCAAAGGTCTGATCCAGGACAGATTGGCTGTGCCGCTAATCTTCCACGTTGCTCGAACAGCTGCGGACAGGCGACTCAACTACGACAGAGACGTCGCACACGGCAGTGCGGAGCGTCTCCGGTTCAGTAGGGCGGTAGGGAGTCGCGACATAAGGGATGTTGCTCGGCAGCACCAACAATTTTGGTGGCTAGTTGAAGGAAGGGAGAGTTCGTCGTCGAATTCCTCCAATGATTGGTAGCTTCATGTGAAGCAAAGTGGGTCGCCTAAGTTTTTTTTTTAGCCATGGCCGGCTCACATAGTTTTAAGTAGTTTTAAGTAGGAGTAAGTTAGATTTAAGAAAAAAAAATATATAAAAACCAAAAAAAAAAAAAATTAATAAAAATAAAAAATTAAAAAAAAAAGAACATACATCTATATATATATACATATATTTCTATATTAAGTATATATATATTATGTATATATATATATGTATGTACTAGATGTAAGTAGTTTAAGTAGATTAAGACTTATTTTTAGGTAGTTTTTAGGATTTTAGTTTTAAGTTTTATAATAAAATATAAAAAAAGTCATGTTACTAAGTTTTTTTTTTGGAAAAAATATTTTCTTAGTTTTAGTTATAAGGAATAGAAATAGTATAGTATAGTAGTAAGGTACGTCGAAAGACATAATTTAAGTGTTAGGTTTAACTTAGAGTGCCCGCATGGGGCCAGTAAGTTAGAATAAGATAATTTTAAGTTAATTAAGCTAATTTTTAAGCATTTTTTGTCTAGCAAGTAAGAGTAAATTAAGTAATACAATAAAAATGCATATAAACTGAAAAAAAAAAACTGAGAAATATTCGCGTCAGAGCTCGACGGTTTACAGGGACAGGCAATATAATGCTTTCAAGAAACTAATTATGTACCGCAAGCTAGAACGTTGATACAATGACGGAAAAAAGTTTCGAACTAGAAAACGTATTACGAGATTCAGTCGACGAAATATATTGAAAATCATGAGGGGCACCTTGTTACGGGGAGCAACCAGATTTGCAATAGATAGAAAGGGATTTTAAACACGTTGCTATGAGCGATTTCGGTGCAGTGCTAGCCCCTCAGATCTCTTGCACGAAGAGAAAACGGCATATCACTGACAAGTAGAAGTTAGCGATGCAGTGAAATGAGTGAACCGGCGACATACAGTCGCATCGGAACACATATCCTTGGAAGCATGGACGCCGGACAAAAATTGTGATTTTAAATGGATCGCGAAGTTCTTCACCAAAATCATAAGAGAAGATCGAATGCCTACCGAGTGGAGGGAGATCATCCCGGTTCCCCTGTATAAAGGCGGAACGAAAAATTGCAACACCTCAGTCTCATACTATGAACATATAGGAGAGAGTTGTAAACGTAATATTATGACCGATGCGGTTCAAAGTTTATGGGTAATTGAGAAACATCTCGACGCTTCAAAGGATTTTGATATCGTCTTCATCGACTTGGAATAAGATTGATACGAGATATATTAGATGACGTTAAAGCGAAAGTCAAATACACTTTGGGTGCTATCGCAGAATTCGAAGTTCACTGCTCTTTGAACTCATGCAAGATTCGCTGCAAATTCGCAGCGCATTAATGAGTCCGGAAGGACCTATATCGCGAAAGATAATGCTACCAAAAGGAAAGATGTGAAAGGATACGAATGAGTTGTACCGAATATTGCATTCCCGTTCCTATAAATCCATAAACTCAAATCCTGGCATCTATTGTACCCAGAAAACCATGATGATGATTTAGCATCATAGATCTTGGTCCATTCACCTTAGAACACCTTTGTCTGCTGCCTGTTGCTACACCAGAATTGGCTAAAGTTTTCGCTCGTGAGACAACACTGACAACCAGTTGCCTGTCGAAATGTAGTCAGGTCAATATCTGACTGATATCTAGATGTTGCCCTGGTCAGTATTAAAGGTGTTTCTAGTCTTATAAAGAGACTACAACTAGATTCGAGGTTAATCTGCTACATGACCCTTATCTGGATGGACCGAATGGTTTAACGTGAGAGCAACGGGTGAGGACTTGCCTTGGCTTATACAGAACATCAGAGTCACAATACATAAAATTCTATCTAAATGAGGTCTTGTACAAGAGGGCAAATCTTGTAAAGGAAGACAATTTCGTCATTAGGCTGACTCGACGAACAATGTGATCTTGGAGCTTATTAGCTCAGGTACCTACGAGTATATAACAAAAAAAAATTTTAGTAAGAACGCAATTTTGAGATGCTTTTCGTTTTCTCTCAGATTTATCTTGAAAAATATGGACAGCTGTCCACTGTACGAATATCTTTTTGCTTAGGGAACGTTCGCCTTAAAGAAGATTTAACGTTCGTTTGCTACTCACATTGCAACATGAGATGCCGTATATACGTATATATATGAGCTCCTTAAACTGCAAGTTAAATGAGCCCGTTGTGTATCTTAAGTGCTCACGAAATGACTTTGCGGCTAGGCAAGGGCAAATGGAATGAAAGAATTAATTTGATTGCCGATTTAGAGCACACTCTTCAACTTTTCAACTTCTCCCGCAAGGCTGAGTATTTGGAGTACGTACTTCCGTAGACAGCAGATACTTTGTGGCAAAGGCAGATAAATGGAACTCCTTAAAGGCTCACGTTACACCTAAAGCAATTCCATTTCGCTCCTGAGTGCATACTTTGAATTCTCCCCTTCTGTTAACCAATCCGTAGTCACATATTTCCTTCCTTATTGCATCTGTATCTACTCGTACAGACCAAAAATTAAAGACACTGTGGTAAATAAATTATTCCCAAGTCTAACCAAATAATCAATACACCAGATAGTTGGGAACAAAGTGGTGTATTTTGATGATTTCCCCTGGGGCTGCCATCTGTGACAAATAGATGAGTTTTCTTGGTGAGGGGGTACTATGTACTCGTACAAGTAGAAGATAAAGTGCCTGTGGAGATGTTTCACTTGGTAATGTTAAAATGTTTTCTTCTTCCGCAACTATTAGAACTAATGTAATCTAAACGAATAGCGTAGGTTTGTTTGTGTACAAACTTATAAAAGATACTTTTGTAAATAGAAATCCTCTTTCGGATGACACCGAACGATGGTCATTGTTGTGACAAAATCTTACTCAACAGTTACCGAACCCAATTTGTCCAAGTTCATCTCTATAAATCGCATCTCGGCTTCAATTTCTTCTGGTAATCGCCTCACACCAGGAAGTGGTGGCGGTGGTGGTTTGTACGACTGATGGAATGGCTTCCTTTGCAATTTACTCGGCGACACAACTGCAAGCATTTCGATATTCTCTTAGTTCAGGCTATCGATTACACACTAAGAAAAAAGCAACTACACACTTACTTGTTCTAGTGAATGACGTTGTTGTCAGTCTCTTGTCTTGCTGCGGCTGTTCCAGATAATCGACTACAAATACACCCCCAATAATACGATACTTTCGTAGATTTACTTCGAATTCACCAATATCGGAGGCACTCAAACTGAGAGCTTTGCGATGCGCCCTATTTAGTTCGTCCTCGTAGTCGTTATATATCTTGTCGATATCAATCTTTCGTGGTGTCTTTGGTTCGTCGGGTATATTGCTCGGATCGAAATCGGAAATCGGTAATTCCTGGGACGCCTCGTCAAGCAATGATTGAAGGATTTCCTTGCGTTTTTTCCATTCTTTCTTTGTCTGAAGGAGGATATCTGTGGGAAAACAAATCGAATTGGTTTTGGTAACATCCTGTGAATGGAAAACACGTAATTATGTTTACTTAAGTGATCTTTTTTTCGCTTAGGCATGTTAAACGTTGGACAGTAGTCACTAAAGTGGTCGTAGTTCAACCAGAGACCCCTAAATGCACAGTTTGTGATTTTGACTGATGGCGGCAGTGTAATCTGCATACCAATTGCTGGAAAATCTATTTCAGAGTGACGGCTATCATCGGGTTTAACTTTGACATCTTTGGGGTTCCTACAAAAGTGGTTGGTGATGAAGGAAGATTTATTGTACATATATTGTGGAATAAACTTACGTTTGGGCATCAGCAGATATGGTCCACACTTGACTTTTGAAAACGGTCGATGTATAGATGTGAGTTGATACTCCCGGCCTTTCGGGTCTGCAGAAAACGAATGCAATTTATACAACTAACCTTCGTGTGTTAATATTTATATATGCAATCCTTACTCCATATCCCTCTCAATGTGCGACAAAATTTTGTAGGTAAACTCATCCAAGTAATCGCTTAGAAAATCTCTAATTTCCGCTTTCAATTTTGCCAAATCGACCAGAGTTCTTATTGATTCCTTTTCATTAGCAATAGCATCATTGACTTCTGCAAGTATCTGTGGAACTTTATTTAGTGCTCTGCTCACCTTGAGATTACAAAAAAAAGCCATCTCCTCTCTTATACACACAATTACATACACTTACCCCGAGGACTTCCCTGATTCGGGCTGCATACAAATCGCCGAGATTTCCCTGCTGTCTTCGTAGATTCGTTCGTGACAAATCAGGTATATTGGCATCCTGTGTCAGGAGGGTACGTTCATCGGTTTTCAGCAACCAATTGCGTTCATGGTCGCTACGACATTTAATATCGACTTTCCACATGTGAATGTACTTTCTTAAATCACTCGGGCAATTCGCGCTCGGTAGACCATTGCACCGCATATATTTCTCCCATTCGATGTTCTCCTTTTCTTCCTGCTTGATGGCATCAATTATCGAACGGATGTCGTTGAAATATGCCATGCTTGCTTTCAGCTGTTGGCGGCGTTCACCATTTTCGAGAATTTCCAGCCGTTGGCGTTTTTCGGCTTCCTCGCGCTCAATTTGCTTCCGCTGACGTTCCTCTTCGACCTTTTTTAGCCTTTTTGTTTATTTTTTATTTTTTTTTTTTTGAGAGAGAAAAGAGGATTCTGTTTTTGGTGATCCTTTGCAGGTATGTTTGCGTTTTTAATTAACTTACTTCTCCTTTTCCATCTCGATTCGCAGCAATTCGGCTTGCTCAGCTTCGAGGCGTGCCTTTTCCTTCTTGGAGAGCTTCTTTTTTGGTGGCTTAAGTAAATTGAAAAAATTGAAAGTTGAAAATTTATCTTTGGGGGTGTACTGGATGTTTTTGTTTACCATTTTAGGAGAGCTTTATTCGTAGACTGAATGCAATGGAAGAGAATATGGGAGGCTCGTGTTATTATTGATCAAACAGATTGCCGGGGTTTCCATAGTGTACACACAGTATGTTTGTTGTCCAAATGGATTTATTCCTTTCAACCATCCATGAGTATCTGAGACGTGCATTCTGCTCAAGTATGGATGTACGCTGTGAAGGGCTCGAAATATTCCAAGGTATCTTTTCACCAAGGAGTTTACTGTGAAGAAACATCCCTTCTGAATGAAAGTTACCCGCGTATCTAAGTGCCAGTTTGTTGTATCAAAAAGCCTAGGGGAATAAATTTTAAGTGGCAACATGATACAGTAGGATAACAGGCGACGCTAACAATAGAATATTTTTATTATTTGGGCGAGCATCGAGGATATCAAGAACATCATAATGAGAAATTCCTCGCACACTTGGATACCATAGATCCATCTCCACTTCTTCCTTGCTACCCGAGTGTACGAGTACGAGTAGATGTTCATTTTGGTCCCTTTATTGCAATTGTGATTCGTAAGTTGATATGAGGACACTTCCTTATATGAAAACAGAGCTGCGCTTGAAGGATTTACGAGAAATAAAAGCAAAGTAGGATATTGTGTATGGAGATCCTTCACCATCGATAATAATCTTGAGATACTGGTTCAACGTAGCCGTACATCTGTTTTCAATGGATGGCGCCCAGGCCGCCTTGTTTGGAGCTCTTTTTTTCATAGAATCGATACCGCTGATGAAACCTGGATTAACTACTATAAACCAAAGACAAAACGGCAGTCAAAATTATGGATTTTTCCAGGCGACAGGCCCACCCACTGAAAAGGTCTTGTCTACGATTTTTTGGGACTCGGAGGGAATAATGCTCAATGAATTTTTGAAAGGAGGAAACACAATCATTTGGCAGTACTATAGTGAATTATTGAAGCGGTTTAATAATAATAGAGACACGGCCCCATATGGCCCCATATGGCACCATACGGCAAAGTGCTGTTCTACTATGACAACGCTACAGCTCACTCATCCGGAATGACCAAATTACATGAACTACGGCCTATGGCGAAGAATCATAAAGTGGCAGGAAAGTTCGGAAAAGTGTATTGTCCTTAAAGGAGATAACATTGGAAAAAAAAAAGAATTTCAAAACACTTGAGTTCTCTTTCCTAACACGGGAACATATCGATTCACCCCCGAATACTTCCCATTTATCATGGTTCTACCCCAGCAACCACCGACGAACGGAAACGAATTTTGAAGCTACTGTCCATAGAAAACTAAATTCTTGTCTTAATTTTTAACCGGTTATTGTAGTTATTTAATGTTTCAGATGATAGTTAACGTGCTGCTGAATTTTTATTTATTTTATTTTATTTTTCAAAGGAACGATACAAATTAATTTGAAAAGTCCGGGATTTTACTCCGGCATACTATGCCCATGTGGCGTTTTTTGTCAACAGCACGCGGTGTACCGAGTTCTCATATGGTCCTCCATCTAGGTACTTACCGCGCCCAACACTGCCTGATTTCGGTGATCTATTTCACAATGAAAATCCACGCATTGCATCTGTGAATCGTCCGTAAAAGCAAAAGTGTTTTCCTTGGTCAAACTCCTGTGATTTTGAAGGAGTGTTACAATAGATTTACAATGACGTACATATGTATTTCATTGCTTCGCAAGGATTGAGGTGCAAGCGGCCAAAGTGGGTCTGAAGGTAAACGAGGGCAAAATAAAGTATGGTACTCGTACATGTTATGATCACAAAACTGAAGGTTCAGCCAGAACGTCACAATTGGATAACTTCAAGGTAGTTATGGCCTTCATGTACCTTGACTCAGCAGTTAAAAGAGCAACTTTTTCAGCAGACTGTATAATGGCGAAGAAGCCCAACATGCCGACGTCAGGCAGAATAGACCATCCAACTTAGATGATGATCCCAAAATTGCCGTCCACCTGACCACAACGGAGTAAGGATAGCAATATCTGAGCTAAAATCTGGAAATGCTGGAAATGACTTTATGGAGAACATGACATACACCAACTCATTCCTCAGATCTGGCCAGAAGGGTGTATGATTGATGAATGGAATCTCAACATCACTTGCCCGATCCACAAATTGAGACCCTTCAAGACAAAATTGTCCCTATACAAGAGCCTTATCATGCTGGTCCAGCTCCATTGCACAAGGGTTTGGATCTTGCCGAAAAAGGATGGAGAAACACTTGGCTTCATCGGGGTATGATAGATACTGTGTGTGACTTTGAGTCCTGATTGTATTGATGGAGAATGCAGAACCGTGGACTAGACGGATTGTACATTGAAATTGGTCTAGTCAAACGTCTATGGATTTAACGTTTGAGATGGTGAGGGCAATTTGAATGAATGGACGCCCAAGTTCTGGCCCAAAGAATCTTCAAGTCTAAGCCTGAGAGACGGCAGTTCAACCAATTTGGAGTGCGGCACTGGAGGCAGCTGGCGACAAATCGTATTATCCGTACTGTGAGGCAACATAAATAAGAAAGCACTTCATAACTACTTTAGTTAGTTTAAATAAATTTTTCTTTTTTTTTGAAGAGACTCACTTTTTTT
Source organism: Volucella zonaria (assembly GCA_963966105.1). Lineage (NCBI taxonomy): Eukaryota > Metazoa > Arthropoda > Insecta > Diptera > Syrphidae > Volucella > Volucella zonaria. The sequence goes on from OZ014532.1 coordinate 118,627,129, forward strand.
GAGAGACTCAACTCAATGTCATTTTGTGCTCAGAACCCACAATTTTTTTGCCAAGTCTGAATGGTTGAAGACGTTTCCATTAGCCAGAGGGTTCTACTTTTGGAGGCTTGCCATTGCCCGTGGTAAAATTAGACAATTTTTTCTGTTTTTTTTATGTTGGCCAAGTTTGAATCAAGATCCTCTTGCATGGAAGTCAGCGAGTTGAATTTATCCACGGCGCTAAGTCAATATAGTATAACGTAGTATATGGCCTACAGCCTGCTTGGCGCTTGATCGGGAAAATTCTGAGTATCCTATAACATGGATTGGGCTAGCAATGCAACAATCAAGTATATAGCGAAATGCTTGTTTTACCTCCCAGTGGTGGTCACCGGTAACTCCATGTGTAACCCTTACTCATGCAGGCTAAAATGGTAAGGGCAAGGGTTAGTAGCATTATACGGCAGAAATTCAAATATGTGGCGAACCAACAAATGGCTCCGGATAAAAATAGACAAACTTTTGACGATCAAATATGCGAAGACGAGAACGACGCCACCAAAGAATATTTCGAAGAGCTCCCCGGCAAGACATATGAGCAATGTCCGAAGTATGACATAGAATAGGAAAGGAGGACAATTGGTAAGCATAACTTACATGATACCACGGCTGGTAATATAAGCACATTCCGGTCTGCGGATCATTAAACGCTAGATCAAATTGTCATGTTCGAATAGAAGAAAACATGCCTCCAGTATTCAGGACATCAGAACGTTCTGGGCAGCCAATATTGACTCGGATCACAACCTTGTTCTAGCAAAGGTGCGAATGCGGATTTCCAAAGCGCCATAACAAAGAAGAACTACTGTGAGAGATATAAAGTAGAAAAGCTGCAATCGACCACCATACCCCACCAGAGTCTTCACCGAACGCGTATTTCGAAATCTGTCAACAAGACCTATGCCGCCAGCATCAAGTATCGAATACCAGTGACAACGCTGCAAACGTAGCATCAGAGACGCCGCAATTGATGTGCTGGGTTTCACCAGTCCACCACCAAGAAATCCTTGGTCTGATGAAGAATGCCAGTAAGCACATGCAGGTAAACAAGAAGCGTTCAAAGTTGCGCTGCAACGAAGAAGGAGAGCCACTCGTGAACTTTATGATCAGAAGAAACCCGAAGAGCATAGCATTTTCCAGAAGAACGAAAAAGAGCACAAGAAGTCCGTGATTGAAGATATTGAGAGGTTTTATTCCAGGAATAACTTACGGAAGTTTTACCAACAGGTAAGAAGAATGTGTCAAGCCAAGAAGACCCACACAGAAGCCTGTAGAGATGAAGAAGGGAACCTTATAGTGGAATCAAAATCGGTCTAGAAAATATATGTAGACGAATATTTTCAGCAGACTGTATTACGGCGAAAAAGCCCAACATGCCGCCGTCAGGCTGAATTGACCATTCAACTTAGACGATGATTCCAAAATTTCCATCCACCTGACCACAACGGAGTAAGGATAGCAATATCTGAGCTAAAATCCAACAAATCAGCTGGACCTTACGGCTTATCGACCGAGGTATTTAAAGCTGCTGGAAATGACTTTATGTAGAACATAACATATAGTACACCAACTCATTCCTCGGATTTGGTCAGAAGAGTGTATTCCTGATGAATGGAATCTCAACATCATTTCGCCGATCCACAAATTGAGACTGCGCCAAACCATAAGTCCCCTCAACATCGCATACAACATCGTACGAGTATCTGACATATTGTGTGAACTTCTTAAACCCTTCCTCTACAAACTGATTGAACCCTATCAGTGCGGTTTCAGACAATGAAAATTCACAATCGACCAAATATGCACACTGCGGTAGACCCTGACAGCGTTACTAGCGCTATGTCAGGTTTTGGCATCCATGATAAACCCGTCCGCCTTTGTAGAAAACGCTCACTGCCCCGTCAAGGTCGGTAACGACTTAACCGAGACCTTTGATGTTAAAAAAATTTCAGACAAGGTGATGCACAGTCTATGACTTCTTCAACATCATACTTGAAAGACTTGAGGAACTCACTAGAGAACAGTGGAATCCATCAAAAGTCTGTGCAACTACTAGTATACGCCGGTGATGTCGACATGATTGGGAGGACTCAGCGGGCTGTCAAAGGCGCGGTCACTAGTATTGAAACAAAAGCTGACGGAATAAATTTTGCGATAAATGAGGGTAAGACCAAGTACATATTTGCTGACAAGAAGGGATGCACAACATTGACGAATTGGACAAAACGTCACCATCGTCAGCTATTACTTTGAGGAAGTTAGGGACTTTGTCTACCTTGGCTTTGCTATCAAATCGTTCTTTGGGCTAAGAAAGGAATTGAGTAGTATAACCATCCCAGTAATATGGCCATCCCAGTACAGTATTATGGCACTGAAGCGTGGACTCTATTGAAAGCGAATTTTTTTTTTTTTTTTTTTTATAATTTACTCGCGCCAAAGGGGTTATGAATACCCTTACACTGTTGTCAGGGCGCGGGCGGAAAGGTAGAAGGAGGAGAAAGGAAAGTTTGTGATGTAGTGGTTTGAAACTCAGGTGTGTTTGGTTTCGATATTGACTCTCCAGGGGTGGGAGTCCGAATAGAGAGAGAGATATCCTCAGCGGTTTGCTCGAAAAATATTCGGTTGCATTTGCGGAAGGAGAACATTTAACGATGAGTTATACGAGCTGCACTGTGACATCGACCCAAGTCAAAGAAGTGCGTATCAGTCGCTTGATATATCTAAGTCATGTAGAACGAATAGAGACCAATGCTCTGGCTCGCAGAGCCTTCGAATCTAACCGCAGTAGAGGAAGACTTCACATTAGGTGGTGCGTACAAGTAGGAGGGGACCTCGGCCTGCTTGGAGTGCGTAACTGGAGGCAGCTAGCAGAAGGCTGGGCTAACGGGAGAGACTTGTTGGCAGAGGCCCAGGTTCACCCCGAATTGTAGAGTCACCTAATTAAGTAAGCAAAACTCCGGCTTCTATCAGAAGAAAGGTTTTACTCCAGACTGGAGACCTTATCTATCGACATGCGGCATATGGAAATAATCCATCCAAAACTGGGTGCAATATAATTGTTGTTGTCAACATAAGATTCAGTACAAATTATCGTCCTATTAGATAGTGAATTCTTGCACAATTCACCATTTTTAGGACCTTGTTGCCATGAGTCAAGAAGAGTTTTTATGCGAAGTTGTGCAACATCCGTTTGTATCGAAGGTACTCTCTTCCCTCTAGACACTGGCTCTAATACTTTTTCTGATGCAGATGATATACATACAATTCTATCTATTCACTTTGAAATTTTTAAAGAAATTCTCTGGTGAGAAGAAGTGCGAATATTTGGCTTCTGAAAGAACTTTAACATGTTCAATTGCGGAGGCGTATTGTATAGTATTACAAAAAAAATCAACATCCTCCATCAAACTCCCAGCTACTAAACATGAGTAGAATAGTGATGAAAGATATTAAATGGAAAATTGGGAAAATGAGTTATTCAATACAAAGTTATGTATAAAAATATTTTCTTCTTCTCTATAGCACTCTTGCCATAAGGACAAAACTCTCAACAATATAATGGAAAAGTTTTCCCATATTTTTCTCAACATGTGGTTTCTCCGGATTGAAGAACAGACTATCGAGATGGGGTTCTTCAATCCGAATTTTATCGTAGTGAAATCCGTTTTCGGGTTAGCAAGTGTGCACCCCCAATGAATGAATTATGTACATGTCCTTTTCCTTTTGGCCGGATGACGCATGAATTAATTATAATCCTAGAAGTCAAACTAACAGAGTGGCAGTTATTTTAGGAACTGTGATTACAAGTCTATCTTCACCGCAATTAAATAGAAAAAATGTTCTGTAATCGGGTCAGATGGAGGGATAAGATGATATCCTCTGAGCCTGGGCCTGTGTCTAATGTTTTTGAATAGGTTCACTAATCCACATAAGCGATAAAAGTTATTTTGGAGAGCATTTGCGTAAGGATGTGGATATATGAATAAAGTCATGAGGACACTAGCTAAACGGAAGGAAGAAGAAGTCGAACGCCAAAGGATTACATGTGCATTTATGGGACTAGATATGGGATCCATAAATTTTCGAGATGCTTTTCGGAAGATCTAAAAGGAAATTATATGACCTTCTTTCCTCGTAGGGAGAATACTATTGACCTGATTGTGTATTCGAGAGTTATGGGTGTATTCGATTTTATCAGAGTAAGTAGCAACTGCTTTGAAAAAGCACCCTGGAACGTTAAGAAACACGTTGTTTATTGTTTTCATCACAATTTCCATGTTATCAAGGCTTACTACCGTCATGAAAATCGATGGGTGTCTTCTCAGAACCACACTGTCCTTCAGACCCTGGTGTATTTGGCTGAATTTTATTCCACGAAAACTATGTTTCCTGGTAACTTTGCCGTCAGAATTGGTATTACAAAAAACGATAAGTGAGTTTTTCTTTTCAGATAAAACGACTCGTCAATGGGTCAAAGCCAGGCGGTTCACTGCAGCGTAGTCTGTAACTAAAATAACTACAAATCTCTGTGGACGTCGGACACGGTTTGAAGATGCCAGCACTAACTAACAACTAACACCTTTGTTTTTGCCATTCTTCACGTAAACGGAGATAAGTTCAGTTTGATGTACGAATGAGGATAGATCTATCTATATCATCCCACCCAAGTTAAATTTGACCGCTCCGATCTACGCCTCATCGTGGAAAACAAATTCAAACTTATGTCATGACAATTTGGTGGCCTGTAATGGAAAGATGGATTAAAATCGCATGTTTGAAAAAAGTCGAATGAGCTGCCTGTACGAGCATCACTTGCACATAAGCAACTTCTCAAATGTTGGCTCCTCAAACTTTGTTCATTTTGTTACTTACTGCTGATATACCTAGAAGCGGGAGGTAGCAGGGTGATTGCCTATGCAGACGACGTTGCTATTGCCGTCTCAGGTAAACATCTTAATACCATTAAAGAACTCCTTCAACTAAATCTCAGTAGATTAACCCGTTGGGCAGATCGCTGTGGATTGGGAATAAATCCCCGTAAAACTGATCTTGTCCTCTTTTCCAGGAAATACAAAATTCCAACTATAGACTCTCCTTCAATAAACGGTACCAGTTTAGTGTTTTCCGATACAGCAAAATATCTGGGTCTCATTTTTGACAGAAAACTAAACTGGAAACCTAACATTCAACAATAGCTTTATTCTCTTGCAAAAAAGCCATTGGAAATAAATGGGGCTTTCAACCTCGGATTACCCACTGGCTGTACATCTCGGTCATAAGACCGATACTTACTTACGGGGTGATAGTCTGGTGCACGGCCTTAGAAAGTGCGGTTAACTGCATTAAGCTAAGCAGAGTCCAAAGTATAGCATGCCTATGCATAAGCGTAGCATTGCGGTCCACCCCCTCTGCGGCATTAGACATTCTGCTTCATCTAACACATTAGGAATCCCCACAGAGAACATCGATTATACCACACCTGAACTTTGGTTTGACAAAAACTTCCATGTAAGCTTCCCCTCTAGACCCTTCTGGGAGGAAGATGCTTTCATGGAGGACAAGTCGATCCATCTCTACACAGATGGATCTAAAACCGATAGCGGGCTTGGTGGCGGTGTTTTCTCAGACACGCTAAATCTAAGCCTCTCTTTCCGCCTTCCAAATCACTGCAGCGTGTTCCAGGCGGAAATTTTGGCGATTAAAGGAGCGCTGTTCTGGCTGAAGAAAAACGTGATATCTGCAAAGGATATCCGCATCTTTTCGGATAGTCAGGCCGCTATCAAATCCCTGGACTCAGTCTAACTGAATTCTAAAACCGCCCTTGACTGCCGATCATCTCTTATGGAGATGGCACAGCAGTTCAACCTTCACCTCTGTTGGGTGCCGGGCCACAGAGACGTTCCAGGGAATTGTAGAGCCGATGAACTCGCCAAAATTGGAACCACTTTACCTATTCTACCGGAAAGGGGTAGCATAGGTATCCCAATCGCTGCGTGCAAACTAATATTAAAGCTGGATGCCAATAAAAGAACAGACCTTAGGTGGACTGTTGGACCAACATGTCTAGCGACCAAACAAATCTGGCCAAAACTGGATCTGTATCGCTCTAAGTGTCTGATCCTTTTAAATAAGGAATATCTCAGCGCTATCATAGGTGTCATCACTGGACACTGCCTTATAGGCAAGCACGCAAGAAGGCTTGGCGCCTTTACAAATGATTTCTGCAGAAGCTGCATGGACAAGGAGGAGGAGGAGACAACTCTCCACCTATTCTGTACATGTCCAGCTCTCTCCCAGAGAAGAAAACTTCACTTAGAAGCCTTCTTCTACAACGACCTAAACGATCTGAAAAATACAGACGTAAACAGTCTCCTTCGCTTCGTCAGAAGTTCAAACTGGTTCCATCAGTAAGAGGATCATAGATACACGTGGCATCACAATGGGCCATTAGGCCTAAGTGGGTTGGTTTTATCTAACAGCCACTCTTACCTACCCTACCTATTCTACCTTACTTACTAGTGTAGATTGCAATTGATTCTGCCCTAATACTAAGGACACACAGAATTGGAGAGATGTAAATGTAGGATATTACAGTCCACTCATTCTGCACGGCAGAAATCTTCTTCAGTAAATTAGTTTTCTTTTTCACTGCCGGTTCTATGATAGCCGAAAGCGTTGGTGCAGAAAACTTATCTTAGAAGTCCTTCGTTCATTTCAACCCGAAGTCTTAGCTTATCTTCATTCATCAAGCCGCTGCTTGGCTTAGACTGAATGCAATTGCAACATACATGGACAGCCAAACATCGATTAGAGAGACAGCCGCACATCTCCCAGTGAGATAACAAAGTAGCACGAGATCACGCTCTGTTGGGTCGGTGATATTCGGACTGCAAATTCAAAAACAGTCTACGTTTTATTTTAGTTTAATTTAAGTTTAATTCTAGACTATATATGGTATATAATAAAGAGTATTATAAGTACAAAGTTATTATTTCACATCCGATCGTTGAGAGAACTGACTTGCAACTAACTTATGAGAGTAATTGTCTCATTCACAGTATAACTTAGAAGTGTTGCCATTTACGCTTTTATATTTTCAACATCCTCCGAGGCCCACACCTTCAAGTGGGTAAAGTACCTGGATAGGACGCCTTAGTGTACTACCATTTGACATACGCAGCTCACATGCCCTCACCTTGCCGTCACGCCCAGGAAATATTTTTTGAACGACAGCCAACTTCCAGAGCAGGCGTGGAACATATTGTTCATAAACAAGGACAAAATCATTCTCTCTAACGTTAAATGCGGAATCTCGCTTGGAAAAGTGTGCCGACCGTAACTGGTTAAGGTATTCCAGAAAAGTTTTGTCACACGCAGTCGGCTACTCCACCTTCGAAGATCTTTGTCTGAGATCAGATTGAAATTTTCTAAGTTAAAATTAGCACAGAATCCTTTCAAGAAGTGCAACGGGGTAAGTGGTGACAAGTCCCTTGCATCATCACTTATATACGTCAGCGGACGACTGTTTACAACGTCCTCAACTTCTGTCAAAAATGTGTTAAGTTGTTCTTCGTCCAATACAGAACGACCTATGGTGGCTTTAAGTCCATCTTTTATAGAGCGCAAAAGACGCTCCCAAAAGCCACACCACCAGGGGGCTTGATCAACAATAAACTGCCAACATATTTTTCGTTCCGCCAAAAAGTTTTTCAGTTCGCTGGATTCTAGTATGTCTCCCAAGACTGCTATCTCTAACGAAGAACGTTTGAAGGACCATGCGTTGTCTGACATAAATATCTCTGGAAAACCTCTGCGCGCTATGAATCTCCGCATACCCATACCCAGCTTTCCACATTAAAACCTGACGTCATCTCTAGGTGGATGGCGCGTGTTGTAGAACAAGTGAAGAGCAATATATAAAATTTTTTATTGCCTTGTTGATGTTTTACAGTCAAGGGATCCGAAAAATTCAATGCAGTATTCATAAATGGCCTTGAACCGGAAACTCCTTATGAAGGTAGAGTGCCAACAATTTGACCGGCGGCCTTAGCCTTGAAACGTTTGCAGGTTACGCATGACTTGATTAAGCGTTTAACAAGCTGTCTAGCTCTTGGGATCCAGGAGCGCTTCCGCAATTCTGCTAATAACGTGCTCACACCTGCGTGAAGGCTCTGCCGATGTAAATTTGTGATAACAATTCCGACAATCGGCTTTTCTTCGACAATATAATAGGAAATCTTTCGTCAAAAGATAACCCCGACTCTGGTTTTAATTCAGATAGTCGAGAACCAACCGTCAAAATTCGGACATTGCCAATAACTCGGTTCAAGCCATAGATTTCTGAAGAACGATCAATGGAAAGACCTTTGCGTATTCTTCGAAACTCATCACAAAACGAAATTCTTTGAGACGATCTTATCCAGTAACACTCTGCCGATTTTACCTCCTCTGCCGATGGAACCGATATGTGAGATGCAGAAAAAAGTTGGGTCTTGCTCCTCGTTTACGAAGAAATTAAACTATCTCCTGTTACTTTGCGTTTTCCTCGATTTTTTTTTATCGCTTCGATAAATCGAAAGATATAGGCGGTAATCCTTAGAATTTTTTGAAGGCTACTGAATCTGTCCAAGAGTAGAAATTGTGTACAATTGTGGGCCCATGGAGCCAAAACATTGCTTCCGACAGTTTTTTCGCTGATACGCCTCTTGTTAAAATATCAGCTGGGTTTACCTTCCCAGAACAGAATCTCCAGTTAGCTTCATCTGAATTATTTCGGATTTCTCGAATTCGATTAGCAATGTAAGGCTTCCACTTGTTGCAGTCTTCACTAATCCAACAGAGTGTAATCTGTGAATCTGACCACAGAAAAGTTGACTTGAAGTCGATCTTTAAGTTTTTCTTTAAATAAGCGAAAAGTCGGGCACCAACAACAGCAGAAGTTAACTCGAGCTTTGGCAATGATAATTCCGGAGATTTGTCTTCTTTTAAAGGCGCTATCCTATTCTTAGAGCAGAGGTAACTTACACCCACTAGTCCACCAGCCATGAAATACTGAATATAAGCAACGGCTCCATATGCTTTCAAGCTCGCATCGACAAAAATGTGTAACTCCTTTTCGGTAGGTTGAGACAGATATATGCGTCTAGGAATGATGATGTCCTGCAATAGTTGCAACTCGGCGATAGACTCAGTCCAAATCGATTGTAAAGATGACGGCAAACTATCATCTCAATTCACTATAAATGGTCCACACATACCCAAAGGATCGAAGATTTTGGAAATGAGGCTTAATAATCCTCTTTTAGTTCCATACTGGGGTAAGACACTTGAAATCAAATGCGACATATTCACTCCCAACTCATCAGAATTTACGAACCACTTAATTCCCAGCACCTTTTGCATTTTTGGGAGGTCTTCAACATTCGGAAATTCCTCTCGAACACTCGTCACATTTGAGTTCCATTTATGCAACTCTAGCCTTGTGCATAATATCAACTGATTCTTTGTGCACTTGAATAGCAATCAGCTCGTTAGAAACGCTACATACCAAATTGTCTACATAAAATGAATTTGCAAGAATAGTACAAGACAACGGAGAATTCTTAAGCTCTTCCCTCAAGTGATTTTGAATTGTCATATTTAAAAGAAACGGGCTACATGTAACTCCAAATGTTACCCTAGTCATACGAAACTCTGCCCAATTTGGTAGTTTACTTGGGTCGTTTATCTTACGGTTGCACCAGAAAATTCGGTGTACATCTCGGTCATCTTTGGACAAATGAATTTGTAAAAATGCTTTCGAAATACAATAGCTGCCACTAGTCCCACCTTCTCCGATCGAAAATTTAATAAAATGCTCAAAATATTAGGTAAAATATTCGGTCCAGGCGAAAGCAAGTCATTTGATGATGCATTATTTCCTGTATGCGCTGACACATCAAACACAATTCTAATTTTTGACGTGGATTTGTCATCTCTATAGACCGCTCTATGTGGTAAATAATAAACTCGTTTCGGAGGTTTATCGAATTCGTTGACTCGCTCAACTATGCCGTTCGCTATAAGTTCATTCATCTCACTTTCATACTCAAACAGTTGTGCAGGATATCTAGAAAGTTTCCGAATTAAACTAGCAAACCTTGATTGGGCACCTTCCTTGTGGCTGTTAATGCCTACATCCTCCCTCCTCTACAGTAGCTTTGCTTCGTAATGATTCTCTCTTTTAACTATGTACTCGCTAAATTTTCTTCCAGGTCAGTGCGTGATTTCTCTTCGTTCATGATACCAATTCTCTTTAAATCCCAGAAGTTAGCTGGCTGGTGTTTATTGTTTAGGTTTAGCAGAATTACAGTTGGAAGGCAAACTGAATTATTTGCGGAGCACCGCAATGATGGGCCCTGCAATGTCCAGCCGAATAGAGTCTTAACAGTAGCTAAATTCTGAGAGAGATGTTCTCTTTCATCTGAAACGATACTCCAGTAACAATTTGATCCTGTTAACAAACAAATACCTGGTTCCTGTGGTCAGCTTTGAGTGTTTGAGTCGGCCAAATCCAACTCTAAATCTTTCACGTCAGCACGATTATACTTTGCTTGATGTATATGCGTTGACTTTCACCTTCAATTAGTAATCGTATAAAAAATTTGGTCGGATAATTACTACAAAATATAAATGCTCGAGCCAAACATACGTACAAACGGTGCCGGTGTACTGATCGAACAAACATTTGCTGATTTTTCCATCTTTTGGTTTTGACAGTTCATTATAGTCGGTGTGTGCACGGCCTTCTGTTTGTTCCTTTCACACACAGGAGTGAGATGTCGCCCATTGCATTTCGCGCATTTAACATCTTTTATCCTAAAAGTTTTGGAACAATGTCCCTTTTGTGTACAGCGAAAACATCGGCGATCTCTTTTCAACAGGTTCTTTCTTTGTTCGATGGTTCGAAAACTGTTGTAGAATGATTTGTAGAATTGCAAAAAAAACAATTCAGTCTGTCACTTGCAGTAGTAAACAAAGATGAAGCTTTATGTGTGGCTTTTACTATTTCCTTACAGAACCGACTTCCTATATTTGAACGGTCTATTGAATCTATCTCCTTCTTCAAAAATTTGAGAAGCATCTTGTATTACCTGTGATGTGACTGTTTCTGTCTCTGTTTCAACCAATTCACTATTTTCATTTTCGCTGCTATAAGAAGGATGAAACTCAATCCTGAGCTCAGCAGGCATGCATTTTAATAGAACGGTTTTCAGCATAATGTAATAATGGGATGATGGAACGCCGAGAGAAGCAAGAGACCGAGTTATAGAAATTACCATATTATATAGTCGTCTTAGTCCAACAACATCCGATTTCGAGCTGACGGTGTTGTGAAATTAAATTTTGCATATTTCGGTCTATAATTCTCTCAGTATCACCACACTCTTCTTGAAAAAGAGAAATTGCCGCATCGTAGCAATTTTGTGTTGGTGTAAAACCAGAGACAGTGTCTTTCGCCTTACCCGTTAATGCCGTTAATAGATAATTGAATTTATCAGAACCCGGAACCGTTTAAATTTAAATTCTCATGCACAGCTGTGCGAAATTGCTCCCAAAAGGGTAGCTATTCTCTATGATCGCCGTTAAATTTTCTTCGTTCGAGTTTCGGCAATCTGAGACTATGAGTTGGCTCCACTCGAGGTCCTGGTGTTTCGGATTGTACCAACACTCCACGAATTTCTTTAATTTTCTTTAAGCGATGGTCTGACCTGGCTAATGCGCTCACAGCTTTATCCTCATATTCGCAACAAGACTCCAACTCCTTTCGCAGTTCCTCAGCTTTAAAATTTTGCACTCTACGCACCTCTAAATTTGTCTTGATGAGATTTTCTCTTGCCACTGAAATACGTTCCACAAGAACGCTGATTTCCTCTTCTAATTCAGAGAAATTATCATTATTATCTTGAGATAACTGCAATTCTGGATTTGCAAGGTATTCGCTAGCTGCCTTCGTCAGCTTGGTCACTTGGCCACGAAATACGCTCCGATTTTGCAACTCCATAATAGTCCAACGTTTTCTTTTCGCGCTAATAATACGTCCCGGGTTTCGGCACCAATTTCGAAAAGATAAAACAGTCTACGTTTTATTTTAGTTTAATTTAAGTTTAATTTATAGACTATATATGGTATATAATAGAGAGTATTATAAGTACAAAGTTACGAGGCGGGTCAATAAGTTGAATTTCTGACCTCTTTACTGAAACAGCAACACTGCTCCTGTCAACAGGCAGCTGTCAGTTGACTCCTGTCAAAATTTAAACTTGCTGCGTCAGTTAGTTTGAAAAAAGTGAATTTCGTGTGCTTATTAAGCATTATTTCTTGCGAAAAAAAACTATTACCGAGACCAAGGCTAAGCTTGATAAATACTATGGGGACTCTGCACCATCGATTTCAATGGTAAAAAAGTGGTTTGCTGAATTTCGTTGTGGCCGTACAAGCACTGAAGATGCCGAACGTCCTGGACGCCCAGTTGAGGTCTCTACACCCGAAACAATCGAAAAAATTCACGATATGGTGTTGGCCGACCGAAGATTGAAAGTGCGAGAGATTGTGGAAGCCGTAGGGATCTCGCATGGCTCAGTGGTTTCAATTTTGAATGATCACTTGGGCATGAGAAAGCTTTCCGCAAGATGGGTGCCGCGTTTGCTCACAGTCGACCACAAACGCAATCGTGTAACAACTTCACAGGAAGGTTTGACGTTGTTTAATCGCAATATGGAGGAGTTTTTGCGCCGTTTTGTAACCGTGGACGAAACATGGATCCATCACAACACACCAGAGAACAAACAACAGTCAAAACAGTGGGTTTCTAAGGGTGAATCGGCGCCAAAGAAGGCCAAGGTGGGTTTGTCAGCCAATAAAGTTATGGCGACTGTTTTTTGGGATGCACGCGGGATAATCCACATTGACTACCTTCAAAAGGGAAGAACAATCAATGGGGAATATTATGTCAACTTATTGGACCGATTCAATGACGATTTGAAAAAAAACGACCTCATTTGGCCAAGAAAAAAGTTCTTTTCCACCAAGGCAATGCAAGGGTGCACACATGTGCAGTTGCCATGGCAAAAATCCATGAATTGGGCTATGAATTGCTCCCTCATCCACCCTATTCTCCAGATTTGGCTCCGAGCGACTACTTCTTGTTCCCAAACCTGAAGAAATGGCTTGGTGGAAAAAGATTTGACTCCAATGATGAAGTCATCTCGCAAACAAAGACCTATTTTGAGGACCTCGACAAATCATTTTTTTTGGAAGGGATAAAAAAATTGGAGAAGCGTTGGACAAAGTGTATAGAGCTCAAGGGAGACTACGTTGAAAAGTAAAATTATTTTTTTATCAAAAAATCTGTGTTTTAATCCAAAAGTCACGTACTTATTGACCCGCCCTCGTATTATTTCACATCCGATCGTTGATAGAACTGACTTGCAACTAACTTATGAGAGTAGTTGTCTCATTCACAGTATAACTTAGAAGTGTTGCCATTTACGCTTTTATATTTTCAACAGTAGGCAGTTTGACGACGCAAGCTACACCGTACACTTTCTAGCATTTTCTAAGGACAGTCGTAGGTGGATTGGTTGAGATAACGGTGATCGATACCCGATGGAGCTGATGATCTTCGGGAGAAGAGATATCTTCAAGCCTTCAAACATATTCGCTGGCCCCTGTGTCATTAGAAAACACGCGCAGCGATTGAGTGTACAACGATTTCAGCGGGAGCTGCAGGGATGAATAGAAAGAGGATAATGTGGTGCCTTTGTAAATGCGCTGCCGTGACCCGAATCAAAATGAAATCTTAAAGTACTAGATGGAGTGAAAAGTGACCTCCTTGGGAATTAAAAAATCTTTTTTTTTAAATATTTTTTTATATTATTCAATATAGACCTCTTTTAGTTTGATACACTTATTCCAGCGATTTTCCAATAGTCAACATGATGCCAAACACGTCAACAACAATCAGCAGTCAAAACAAAACTAAAGACTGTATCGCACTAAAATTTGGCATGTCTGCCTAAATATGTCTGACTTCAAGACACCATAACCTTTTTTGCAGTAACAGCGCATTCTGGCGGTCAAGGGGGTCACTTTTCACTCCATCTAGTCGTTACTACTTGCGAGAACTTGACGAGCTCTGGCATACAAAGATCATCAACTTCGTAAAGTTTATCGGTAAATGTTGTTGTTTCCAGGATTTCTTGCATCGCCTTTCCACTCTATCTCAGGTATCACAATAGACTTGCAACTGGTCTAATTGCACATCAACGTTCACTCCGATATATCCGAGTTTAACGTATACAACTGCAACTCAAACCCTAGAATTGAGGAGTACGAGATAGAGATTTAAGCAGCGGACATGAAATTGCCTACCCTTGAGTCTTAGAATTCAATTGTTGTTCGAACCTCAACCATTCAACCAGTCCTCCGGGAGACGCACAGATCGGGTAATTGAAATAATGTTTAAATTGATCTTGCTTTGACCTTTCATATCCTTGTGAAAGCAAAGACGAAAGTTCTGCAACGTTAGACCGATTGGAGCTTTTGGTGGCATGATTGATATGTTATATCTTCATTTGGATCTCTGGATCATGAATTTGTCATGGTTTTGATAGTTCCGAAGTTTCGTTTGACAATATTTGAAAATAAATTTCAGTTCGCAATTTTTGAAAAACGTTCTTTCTACTTTTATACTCGTATTCAAAAGGACTAACTGAAAATATATGTAAGTACCACAGGATTATTCTAAAATCATAAGGATACACAAGACTATTGGCAAGTGCTGGAATGCCGTACAAACATTATTATTCATTAACAATTGTTTTACCACCTTCAAAGTAAGCCCCATTGCTTGCAGTTCAACTACGCCAGTGCTTCGCCCAGCCCTCCACACATGGCCTTTAGGTCCTTTAGCAATTTTTTTTATGGCTTCAATTGACTCAAAACACCTTCCTTGAAGTGGTAATTCTTGATTGGAAAACAGGAAAAAGTCAGGCGGAGCTATATCAGGTGAATATGGTGCTTGGTCGATGACATTTTTCGAGTTTTTCGCTAAACACCTTTGCACAATAATGGCTTTGTGAGGAGGTGCATTATCATGGTGCAAAATTCGTGAATTGGCATTCCATATTTTCGGCGAATACTCTCACGTAAACGCTTCATGACGCCTCAATAATTTTCCGTATCCACCGTTTGTCCCTTTGGAAGGAACACGGAGGAGTGCACTATAACACTGTAATCGAAGAAAACAGCATAACCCTAATTTTTGAGCGAGTTTGTCGCAGTTTTTTGGGTGTCGGCACATTTTCGAAACACCATGCCATTCCGAAGACTGTTGGGTAGTTTGCATGTCTTACTCCTAAACACATGTCACGTCGCTGGTTTTGCATTATGTGTTCCATGAACGTAGGGTCCGTGGAAGCTCGGCAATTCATGTCATCAGCGATCTGCTTTCGATGCGCTTTCTGAACATCGCCATATGGCGACGTGTTTCATTCCCACGAAATGTTCAGTGAGAAAGCTAAGTATGAACGGACTTAAAATAAATGAGCCAATTCTGTCATACGATAATTTTCAAGCACCAGATTCTTGATTCTGTCGAAGCTCTTCTCGGCCTTCTTTGAATGCTTGATAACATTCATATGCCTGTATTTTTGACATACACGATTCGTCGTGGGCCTTCCGCAACATTTTCACCGATTCAGCATACGAAATGTCATTCGAAGCACAAAATAAAAGGCAAACTCTTTGTTCAATTATTATTCACCGCAAAATTAGGTCTTCGATGAAGTCTCCATCAAAGAGGATTTCTACAAAATCTTTGAAAGAACCAACTTAGCTTACTCAGAGTACGATGTTAAAATCTTATTTGGGAATTTCAATATCGAAAAATAAAAACAGGGCTTTGATCGGAAAGGAGGGTAAATGTATCTACAACTAGTACGAAAGTAATCGCAGAAGTACCCGACACAACAAAGAAAACACAAAGATATGTTTATTTCTTTACGTAGTTGTAGTTCAATACACTTTTCCCAACGATGTTCAATAGTTTCGATATCCTGTTTATAGTGAGAATCTTCAAGCTCGAGTCATCAATCGAAGACTCCACTTCTCCACTGTTGGCAAATTTTTTACCACCGAGCCATTTTTTCAAATTCGGAAATAGAAAATAATCCGAGGGGCCTAAATCTGGCGAATAGGGTGCATGAGGAAGCAGTTCGAACTTTAACCCATTAATTGCGATGACGGATGAGTGAACTGGTGCATTCTCTTGATGAAACGAAACCCTTTTCTTCGCCTTCATCATTTCATCTTTCAAACGCTGCAATAAATTCGCATAATACACGACGTTGATTGTTTTTCCTCTCTGAAGATAATCAATAAAAATTATCCCACGCGCATCCCAAAATACTGACATCCATGACTTTGCTTGCAGATGGAATTGTCTTCGCCTTCCTTGGAGCCGATTCTTCCCTTTGATTGTTCCTTCATCTCGGGTGTGCAGTAATGGACCCATGTTTCATCAATGGTTATGAATCGACGCAAAAATTTCGCCAAACTCTCGATTGAGACATCCCCACGATGCTGTTCTGTTCCATGGTGTATAATCGCGACACCCATCTTGCGCCCAGCTTTCTCATGTCCAATTTTTCAGTCAATATGGAATGTACAGTGCTTTTTGAAATGCCTGCCATATTTGCTAGTTCACGCCTTTCAATCGGCGGGCATCCAATACCATTTTGTGGATTTTTTTCAACATTTCTGGTAAACTCACCCCATTTGGTCGACCACTGCGATGTTCGTCTTGGCAAGTCCTACGGCCTCGCTTAAACTCTGCCACCTAACATTTTATTGTTGTAAACAAAGGAGCAGACTCCCCCAGAGTAGAATTCAGTTCCGTTTTAACGTTGGTTGGATCGTGGCCTTTCAAATGAAAGTATTGTATCGCATAACGTTGATAAATTTTTTCCATATTATGGCTGCCGAACAAAGACTAAAACAACATAGCGTTGTCAAACTTCAAATTTAAGCTTTATAAGGTTGGTACTTTCTACAATTGTCATTCTGTTTAAACAACAACAGCCATCTATATGTGAGATCGGGTACTTTTGGGACTATTCTGGTATCTGCAACGAATGTCAATATTCAACTATCATTGCGATGACTTTTGATATGTAAAAACTAGGAGGTTGTTAAATATGGACCGATATACACTCGCACAACATTTCGTAATGTTCGTACTGCGTTTGGTCACAATTAAGCGTTTTTTTGTACAGCTATAGTGAGTCGCTAAATTTGAACGTTCGGACAGGCTAGTGATATGACTCCAACTCGTGTTAGTTAGGCAATGTCAGCTGAAAATATCGTCGTCGCGCCATAGCTGAGAGTGTGATTGAAAGCAGAGATATGTCCATTTCGAGACGATCACGGGGTTTGGGTCTATCCGCAACCTCTTGACACCACATTTCGCATAAAAATCTTGCCCTGCATGTCTATTAGGTCCAGTTGAAGCCAGCAGACCAAGCATAACACCGTATTGTCTTTGATAGGGTGCTGGAAATGAATGATCAAGACAATGTTTTTCTACACAACTGGGTCTCTGAAAACCCAGGATAAATAGTGGAACAGCTTCTCCATCCGCAACGAGTGACAGTTTGGTGCGGTTTTTAGGCTGACGCTGTCATTGGGCCATGTTTTTTCGAAAATAATGCTGGTGTGACGATTTTAGTAATTGGATTGGGTTACAGACTTTTTCTTTTTGCCGAAAATTGATGTTATGGGCATGGACGACGTTTATATTCAGCAGAACGGGGCCACATTCAACACAGGTGGTGAAACAATGGCTCTATTGCATGACAAACTTCCTGGACGTGTAATTTCTCGAAATGGAGACTTCAATTGGCTGGCGACATCGTGCGATTTAACACCATTAACTTTGGACATATGTTAAAGATAAAGTCTATGTCAAGGATTCGTGCACTAAAAGAAAATATCAGAGATGTTATTCGCGAAATTCTGAGGCAGTTATGCGAAAACGTGATAAAAAATTCATCAAAATAATGACTATTTTTAGACAGAGTTGAGGCGGATATTTCTCAGATTTCGTATTACACTACTAACCTCAGAGTATGTGCTTCCGATAAAAAGAAATGTATCATCACTTTTTATAAAAATTACGTATTTTTCTATTGATTTATAATGACACCTCTTCTTGGATGACGAGCATGTACAAGGAGGGGCAAAAGTAATGTCATAACGTGAATGTGGCATAAGTTTTGTAAATGGGGTCAAGTGCCATTGTGCTTTGACATTTATGTTGTAGATAGATAGAGAATTATTTGACAACAAGCAAGGGAGCGATATACTACACCAGAAGAACGCCGAATTATTATTACTGCTTATTTGACCTATTACCGGGTTGTTATTTTAACACAGCGTGAATTTTGCCGTCGTTTTCCTCGTCGTCTTGCACCATATGCTCAAAGAATTAAGTATTTGGCTGGGCGTCTCGTGAAGGCTAGGTCCGCTAGGGATTTCACAAGAAGGGGAATATTACTGCTGTGGCCGAGGGCATCCGAAAGAGTCTACAAACATGGACGAGGAAACGATGCACACAATTTGGCATCAGCAAATGTTCGGTGCGTCGATTTTTAGTTAAAGACCTGAAGATGTTTCCTTATAAAGTGCAAACCGTTCACCAATTGCTGCCTGCTGACGGTAGGGCATGAGGGTAACCCATGCTCTGTTAAACGTGTCTCGAATCCAAAATCATAATGAGCGGCGAAGTCCATTTTCCCTTAAGTGGTTTATGGACATAAACAAAATTTACATTTCTGGGGGCACGGAGAATTCACATGAAATGCACGAGGAGCCATCCCAGCTCAAAGTGACTGTTTGGTGTGGAATTTGTAGTAAAACATTGATTGGCCCTTGCTTTTTTGAGAACGCCAACTGCACCACTATAACCGTAACTGGGGTTGAGCGCTGCAGACAGATGTTAAGCGAGTTTTTTTCGCCGCAATTTGTTAAATTGGGTCTTGAGCACAGTTGGTTTCAGCAGACATCGTAGGAGATTTTGAATCACCAATTTCCAGGCCGTGTAATCTCCCATTTTGGCGATTTGAACTGGCCGGCCAGACCGCCAAATCTAACGGCGCCAGTCTTCTTCCTTGGGGCTTTTTGAAATCTCGCGTTTACCACAACAAACTACAAACCTTGCAAGTCTTGAGAGCCAACATTGAAGAAGAAATCTTCAATTTGGAGCTAGATGTTTTGCGACCAACAATTCAAAATGCCGCAAAACGAGCACAAAAGGGCATCAACTCAGGAGGTGGTCATTATTTCAACATAATGCCATCGATTTTACATTTCCACATAAACTTTTCGTGAGAACGAAGCCCAATTCTTTTCATTTGGAACAAAACCGCAACCAATTCAAATTACGACATTACTTTCGCCCCGCCATGTATATCATCAAAAAAATACGTCTTATTCGTCTTTGCAATCCAACATATTGAAGAATATCGAGTAGTCTAGGGAGCGAAAAGTTTCAACCAAAAAGCAACAAAATTGGCAACAGATTTCATACGAACTAAAGCTAAATACAAGCACCGCTCCTTGTAATTGTGATGCAGTCCCGTAACAAGAGACATTAGGAACATTTAAAAAGCACTTCCAGGGGGTCCTGAGTGGGCACTAAGATATGAAGCAAACCCAATGCATTAAATTAGCCAACGTAGCCGCAAATATCCTAAAAATTACATTTCTGAGTGTTTAATGATCAAGCTATCCCTGACGTCTGGAATATCAGCTCTAACTGCCTAATTCTGTGTTTTGGTCAGACTCCTAACTCAAATGACAAAGATCTGGCTTTATAAAAACAAATCATAGCTGTCTTTCTATATGGAGCCGTCAAATGCTGGACGATGAGTAGGATGCTTCAAGATGTGTTCGCAAGGATAGTACTCTCTCGAGTATTCAGTTGAATGCACCCACGAACTCTTACCTGTGCAAGAAGTGTATAGAGTCGGAAGCCAAAGATTATTCATAGATTGCTGTAGTTCTGCCATATCGAGCGGAGAGGGTTTCAGAATCAAAACAAGAAAATCTGAGCACTCGGTTAAGCAATCGCTATCCGGCATATGATAGCGGGGTCCAATAAACTGCAAGCAGTGCGTCCGGCTCCACGAAGGATACAAGAAGGTTCGAGCATAGCCTATGACAATACAGGATGCCTGACTCGAACTCCAACTTTTTAAAATGCTATAATTTTTTTATTTTTTGATAAATTTTATTGTGCCAAAGCAAAAAATGTTGGAAAATACATAAATTTTCAAATTGTATCAGTAGTTTTCAATATATCCACCTTTGGCGCGAATAATGGCCTTGAGACGGCCGAAGAAAGCATTGCACGCTGCACGCAAGTGCCTCTGCGGTATTTTGGCCCATTCCCGGCGAAGTCCTTGTTTGAGGTGGTCCAAACTTTGGTATTTTTTAGTGCCAACCTTCGCCTTCAAAATATCCCAGACAGAGAAATCCAACGGATTTGCATCCGGAGAATTTGCAATCCATTTAATCAATTTTGGTTGACGCGCGCTTTGTGAAACGGTGCCGAGTCTTGTTGAAATGTCCACCGTCTCCGACCGAAATGATTGTTTGCCCAAGACTTCAATACTGCCTCTTAGACAGTTTCACAGTATACGATCGCGTTAATTTTGACGTCACGGTCACGGTCCAAAAATACGAGCGGTGAACGACCATCGGCAGTTATGGCGGCCCAAACCATCACCATCGGTGCTGCCTGCTTTCTGGTGGCCGTCCGAAGGTGTAAATTTTCGAAGGACCTCTTTGGCAAGTAAATTCGGTCACTTTGTTTGTTGACATATTGCTCGATAACAAATGGCGACTCATCGGAAAGAACCAAATTCGGCAACTGACCACTTTCGTGCAATCGTAGCAACTCCTTCGCTCTTTCGACTCTAACTTTTTTCTGTTGCGGTGTAAGATCGTGTGCTTTTTGGAACCTCAATGGCTTGAGCCCAAGCTCATTTTTCAGCATGTGTTGCATCCGTTCCAACGATATGTTGAGCTCACGAGCCATTTTTCTTCTATTTCGACACGGATTTCGCTCAATCCGAGCCTTCACTTACCGAACCATTTCTTCCGATGTTGCTGTTTTTTTATGACCACCTCCATGGCGTTTTGCAATGCTACCAGTATCACGGTAACGAGCTATGGTTCGAGACACAAATGATTTATTCACGTTGAGGTGCTGGAGGGCTCTAACGATAGCCACTTGTGGTTTTCCAGCCAAATTTAAAGCAATCACACTATCACGTTTGAATTCCATCGCGGATAAAAATTTATCAACACAACTGAGACGCAAATCGTTTAAAAGACTTGTAAATAATAAAATGATCTGTCATGTGTCAAAATTTGAGCTCACTGTCATAAACGGCTTTGAAATTCGAGTTATTCAGGGTGTAGACTACAGAAATGCGCTTTCAAAATCTTCAGTATCGATTACAACTCTACTGTGATGTTCCCTCGCTCATCGTTACAGACTTCGGTTCGGGGTTTGTATCGATAGCACGGTTTTTTTTACGTTTTGGTAAAACTTCCGATTTCATTCTAGGAGTAGCATCTCTCAATTTCATTGATCGCGCACTTTCCTTGACCATTTCGTATGCATACATCTTGCTGCATGTGCTTGCCGGCACTCGTCGTCAAACCAGGGCTTTCGTTGTGGTGGCCATCTCTGATCGCTTTTTGGCAATGTTACCGCTGGTCTTCGATATTTGATGCTGGCGACAGAGGATCTCTTAAGAGATTAAGGGAGACTCAATTGGAAAAGGTTTTGGCGAACTTTTGCGATTGTAGTTGTCCGACATTGAACTTCCTCACACTATTAGCTTGCCTTTGCGATGTTCGGGATATCCGAGTTGATGTTGGCCCCCGGAAGATTCAGACATCCATAATAGTGGAGGAGTGCCTTGCGTCAATTGTAATGTGGTCAATCTAGTTGACGGTTGATTGAACAGGAATTCTCCAGGTTCCCTTGTGAATATCAAGATGTGGGAACCGCGTGCTATCTACGACAATATTCGCCCCCTCAAAGTCGATTAACCTGAGTCCGTTATCAGAGGTGGTGTCGTGCAGGCTATACCTTCCCAGGGTACTACCTAGCTTTGCAATAAAATCTTCGTGGGTATTGTTCAAGAGCTCGTAGAAGCTATCTTTGGTGTAGTAAATAATAAAATTATCTGTCATGTGTCAAAATTTGAGCTAACTATCATGAACGGTTTGGAAATTATAGCAGTCTGAAGTTGGTTGCAGTTCGAGTCATTCAGGGTGTATATATGTATGTGGAACTTTTAATTAAAAAATCAGCCGGAAGGTTTTAGTATTCCTTTCATCCTTGTTTCTTTCTTTTTGATTTAATACGTGGGTAAGACTCAGTTAAGATGTCCATCCATAATTTAACATAATTTTAATGAAAATTAGGGAAAGCTTCCCATCGCCTTTGGCTGCAATAATGCTAAACTGCTCAAGCTGATTAACTTTTTTCCTACTTGACGATGATTGTTGAGCTATCTTCTCTTGATTATCAGCAGTAAATCTCATTAACCTAGACCCAAGCAAGCTCGTAAATGTAAAGCCATTATAAACCTTCTCCTTTAACTAATTAGTCAACAAAACAATACAACAGCACTTTAAGACAAGAAATCGAGTGAGAGAGAAAAAGCCAAAGTAATATGCTCCACCAAATGTATGTACAATGTACATGTCCTTATTGCTGCGAGATTTATACCATTAGGCTTCCTGATTTATGCATACTCGCTCCTACACATAAAACTCTGTCACCATACTTATTGCTTTGTAAACACAAATACGAATACGAATACGAATACGAATACTCGTACACTACATCGTACATATATGTATGTATATATTTCAGTGGCAATAAAACGCTAATTCCACAGTACTTCCATACATACAGGTGTTTGCACTCGTATGTACTCGTAACGTGGGTATAAAAATTCAATGGCACGCAATTATTCGTTCTTGCACAAAAAAGGGTCTTTACATTCTTGCGGCGAAAACTTCCCCTACACACAACCCTGACAATGACAACCCTTAACTATGGTTCCTTGCCATAAAAACCACATTTTTCCCCATACGAGTTCAAGCGTTCGTCGTCAGTCGTATGGAGGACGAGAATTTATGCGCACAGACTTAAAGGTAAGTATCCACAGCGAAAAGAAGTATTCTAACGCGCGTAGATTACAAGGACGAACGACTTTCACTCGCAAAGAACTCGTGAAGATGGGATTCACAATCCACAAGGAGAAGCGTTTAACAGTGAGCACAATTTTAGTGGTGTGCTCAAGCTCGACTAAAGGTTCTTGACAAAACACCTACGGATACTGAGTTTATGTAGGTCCTGATCCTTTTTAAAGTTTACTCCTGTCAGAACGACATAAAACGATGGGGAGAAGGAAAAATTTCGTTCATTCTCGCGGAATCCTGATGAAGTGGTTTATTATAGGTTATCAGGTATGCTTCCATTATGTCAAAGAGGACTGATGCAGAACAAGAGGGTGGTGGTGGGAGTATGCATAATTGATTCACCCTGTGTAGAAGCGACAACTTGAGATTGTCTTAAATGAACTGTAAAAAAAAGGAATGAACGCCATTCTTGCCACCATCATTGAGAAAGTTTATCCGTTTGTTTTGATTTTTTCTACACACCGTTCGCGAAAAGGACATTGTCGTTTGGGTCTAAAGCTGACGAGATGGTCGACGGCCGATGGAATTAATAGCGGCCACCGGCTGTGGCGGTGATGGCAATGGTGGTGGTGGTGCTGTTAACTTGATGAAGGTGGTGACGAAAGCTATTAGCTTAAGGATTGTTGTTTTTCCCTTTTACGCCCTTTTTTCGTTTTTCTAGAAACACTTTGAATTTTAAATGAATCCTGTGGATAAAGGAATACGATGGAATACGTAATGAAGTCAATAATTGGAACACGAATTGCGGTTTGACTATTTTCAGTAGAATTTTTCTCAAAGTTGCGAGTGGTGGGAGTTGGTTAAAAAGTCATTAGCGGCGTCGGTTGGGATATGAATACACATACACATACACATAACTTTGGTTTCATTTGAAGTGGGAAAACGGATTTAACATTAAAGAGGCTTCGGTTTGTTTATTCTGACAGAAAGGACGGCTGTAAGTGTTTGCAGGAGTTCATTAAAACCTGTCATTTTAAAATACATAAAAATTCACACTTTTGTAATTTGTGGTTACAGGGGGTGGTTGGTACAATGGGCAGATTCACATTGTGGTGTGTATACACGTGCATGCCAGGGAAACAGTCAAATCCACATAAGTTTACCAGGAATGTATTTCGAATTTTGTCATGTTGCAAAGCTTCGTATTTTTTTGGATGATAGTGGTTTCTTACGCGTTCCTTGTGAGAAGTGCATACTTGAGATAAAGCAGGATCAAGTCCTCTTGAATCGAAAACTCAGTTCTCCGGGCGGTTCTAAAACACTGGTTATATTTCGAGGATTATCCTGACTGAATCATTATGGTCCATTCTATCAATGTAACCAAGCCAAGGGGGTAGTACAGCATAATTGGAAGTACCAATGCTTCCTAGACCTTATATCTCATTCTCCGGGTCTATTTTGAAGCAGCTGGCACTATCCGGCTGAAGACATGGTGAAATTCAAACTTAGTGGTCCACTTTTCTTTTGTCTGTTCTTTGATTGTAAACAAACTCCAGTAAAGAATTAGTTTCGCCAAGACATCGAATACAGCCATCGCCTTGAGGAGCTCCAGGTAATGAATATCAGCAGGGACGGGTGTCAGAGAACAAATATAAGAATCAGCTACGAGTAGTACTGTCAAGAAACCTATTAGAGTTAGCGAACCAAATGTCATAAATAACGATTAAAGGGAGTGCTGAAGACAAAACGTGACATGAAAGATACTAGCATTTAGACACTAGCTTAAATTTATCCAAGAAATAGTTTTCAATAAAGACGGGTGTTTAGAAATTAAACTCAAAACCAAATTATAAAAATATTGAATTGAATTGTAAAAAGAAAAAAGTAAGGCAAAACCTTCCTATTGTAATCTTTTGACTCACTGTACACGCATTAGCCGATATTTAAATATTTAATTGATTTTCTTTCATGCGAGCATACATACAAGCATTCGGTTGTGCTTATTACATTACGTACATATCGTTTGTGTTCTCGATCGGCTGATGCTTTTACAGTTGAGCTAGAGGAACAGTTCACCTCAGCAGCATTCATCGGACTATGTAAGCATGTAAATATGTGTGTACATGTGTGCACTATCTGATACTTATCATCTCTCTTTGTATTGCAAATAAATGTGATAACATGGTTCGGTGGCTGCTGCTGAGTGAATTGCTCGTCCTTTTGGATATCGGACATACTGGACGGAGGACCCCTAGATTGTAACAGCTAAGTACCGAATAAATTTATAACGTTTCATTAAATATTATATTTTTTGAGAGTGTTCCTTTAACTTTTTTTTGTCTCATCGGCAATTGGTACAAACTAAAAGTATCTACATTGTGTCGTGAAAGATTCCTAAACATATTGGTCCTTCGCAGCCGAATTAAATAATAATCTTTTATTTGTAAATTTGACTTATTGACTTTGAACTTTTCAATAATTCTGTAAACTGTGTACGATGAGTGTAAAAGCGAAACTCGCCAGTGCTAAGGGACACATTACGCGCGCGGAGATTTTTTTACGGTCGGTTGACGAGAATACTTCCATTGAACTTTTAACCAATCGTTTCGACAAACTTGAAGAATCGTGGCATTCGTTTTGCGCACTTCAAGACGAATATCTTGCTTCGGTTGAGGAGGATTCTCACGCGGAATTAATTGCAGACTTCGCGAGATATGAGGAAAAATACTTTTTTACCCATGCTGAGATATCACGAGCAATCCATTGCCGTCATCCAGTTTCTTCCGCAACGGATGCTAACGAAACTGTACTCGAAAGGTTGGCAATCCAGCAGTCTACGTTTCTTGAGAGGTTAAATGACTCGGGGCCCAGGGACGCGAATGTGCAACTCCCTAAAATCACAATTCCACCCTTTTCCGGGGACTATAAAGAGTGGCCGTCATTTAGAGACCTTTTTATGGGATCGGTGGACAGTAAGCCAAACCTCACAGCTACGCAGAAATTTCGATATCTGAAGTCTTTCTTATCAGACGAAGCGGCTTCGCTTATTCAGCACATCTCAATTTCCGACGTGAACTACGCCGAAGCTTGGTCCCGGTTGGAAGCGCGGTATAATCAAGAACATTTGATTGTTAAATCTTTCATACAATCCTACTTGTCACTTCCGTCGATGAATACTGGCAACATACAGGCTCTCCGTAAAATTACCGACGGTGCTGACGAAGTCGTGCGGGGACTTAATGCACTTAAACAAACTGCTCGCGATCCCTGGTTGGTTTATCTACTAGTGCGAAAACTAGATCATGATTCTTGCCTAGCGTGGGCAGAGTTTTCGTGCTCTCGAAACAATATAACCATTGATTTACTTTTGAACTTTCTCCAGAAACGATGCAATGCGCTTGAATCGTGCCAATCCAACTCGCGCTCAGTCCCTTCGCGTATAAAACCTACAGCACCGCTCCGATCACATGTGTCGGAAATCAAGGAATCGAAACCTAAATGTCCTAACTGCGCTGATTTCCATTCATTACCTCAGTGTCCAAAGTTCGTTTCGCTAGACATTCTTTCGAGGCGGGAATTCGTTAAAACCCATTCGCTCTGTTTTAATTGTCTTCGGGTTGGGCACTCAGCCAATAAATGTCGATCGACGTTTAGATGCCGTGTATGCAAGTCATCGCATCACACATTGGTACATTTGGAAAATGCGCCATCGAAACAATCTTCGTCTTCCAACCATTGTTCTTCCTCGCCCTCATCGCTCACTTCATCATTGGCCAATCCATCGAAAGTACCTTATTCGCCTGCACAACCTTCGCCACTCGTCAATAACCTATCGCTTGAGCCTAATCGTGGTAAACGTACAATTCTTCCTACTATTTCGGCAACAGTTAAGGATATTCAAGGTAAACCTATCGTGTGCAGAGTCTTATTAGATTCCGGGTCGCAGTCATCATTTGTCGTGGAGTCGTTCGCTAAACGACTAGGCTATCCTCGTTCGCCTGCGCATATTCCCATTCGTGGACTTTCGTCGTTAGACGCAGGTTATACCAAGGGTTGTGTTTCACTTGAGCTTTCGTCCTTGGTAAGTTCAGCTGCCATAAGGGTGGATGCATTTGTTCTTACAAAGCTGACTTCAAATCTTCCGGGTCAGGATTTTGACAATTCTGTTTGGTCACACCTTACTGGACTGCAGCTCGCGGACCCTACTTTTAATATTTCGTCTCCAATAGATATTTTGCTCGGTGCCGATAAACTTTGGTGCATAATACAGGCGGGACAAATAAGAGGAGAAGAGGGTTCACCTGTTGCCCAAAACACTTCATTTGGATGGGTAATTACGGGGGAGTTTTTCAACAGCATATACTCGGATAATCGTTCGGTCGAATCTTTTCACTTAACAATAGATATTGATCATCTGCTTAGACGTTTTTGGGAGGTTGAGGACGTCTCTCCACCAGACCGCAATTCAGCAGTTGAAGATCCAGCCGAGCAACATTTCAAAAATAACTTCAGTCGCGCTTCGGATGGGAAATATGTCGTGTCGTTGCCATTTAAAAACCCTGATCCAATTTTTGGTGATACACTAGGAGCTGCAGTCTCTAGATTATACGCAATGGAACGTCGGTTTCGGTCGAACCCAGAACTTCGTCGGATGTATATAGACTTCATGGCTGAGTATAGCCAACTGGGCCATATGTCGCGCATCCCTGTCGATCAGTGCAGTGCAATTCCTGGGAAGCATTTTTATCTCCCACATCACGCGGTCGTAAAACAAGAACTTTCGACAACAAAATTACAGGTCGTGTTCGACGGTTCTATAAAGGATTCGCACGGACTGTCCTTGAATAATTCACTATTAGTCGGTCCACCAATCCAGCGAGATTTGATAGGCGTGTGCTTACGTTTCCGTCAATATCGCGTTGTTTTTACAGCAGATGTCGTTAAGATGTTCCGACAAATCTGGGTTGACGATGAACACTGTGACTTTCAACGTATTGTGTGGCGGGAAAACCCTAGTGATGAAATTATGCATTTTCGGTTGCGTACGGTAACATATGGCACCGCGTCTGCCCCGTTTCTATCGGTTCGCGTTTTAAAACAGTTAGCTGAAGACTACCAGGTAAAATACCCTTCTGCTTCTAAGGTTCTTCTCGAAGACGTCTACGTAGACGATGTTATGACAGGGTCCAACTCTTCAAACGGATTGATCGGACTAAAGTCAGAACTAGTATCGTTACTATCGGAAGCCAAACTCCAACTTCGAAAATGGAGCTCGAATTGTTCGCGGTTGCTTGACACGTTGCCGGAAGGAGATCGTAATGCCTCGATGTTTGACCCTGAACGCACAAGTTGGTTTGTTAAGGTTCTCGGGATGTTTTGGGATCCGCTTAAAGATGAGTTTTCTTATAAAATTTCGAACCCGAGCTTCGCTAATCCACCCACCCGACGATCTTTGCTTTCGGAAGTATCACGTATTTTCGACCCTCTTGGTTTCCTCGCTCCGTCGGTCTTGTTGTTCAAGGTGTTGTTTCAAGAGTTGTGGTCTGCTGATTTAAATCTAGATTGGGACGATCCTCTTCCTTATCCCCTGTCGTTACGGTGGACAAACTATCGCCAAGAACTGCATCTGTTTGAACAACTTCGAGTTCCACGTTACGCGTTTTCTTCGCTGGGAGAGTTTGAGCTACACGGATTTTCAGATGCTTCTTCCGAAGCCTATGCCGCTGTGATTTATTGCCGTTGCAAACTTCAGGAGAGAAAATACGAGGTAAATATTATCGCTGCCAAAACGAAGGTAGCTCCGCTAAAACCAGTCTCCATCCCACGACTCGAGCTTTGTGGAGCCATGTTGCTTGCCCGGTTATTTCAACTTGTAACTACCGCGTTGTCATCGAAACCTACCAACATTTTTGCCTGGTGCGATTCTGAAGTTGTTCTCCACTGGTTATCGTCACCACCACGACGCTGGGCTACCTTTGTCGCAAATCGATCAGCGGCTATTCTTGAAACACTTCCACGCCATGTCTGGCGGCATATCGCTTCGGAACACAATCCAGCAGATTGTGCCTCAAGGGGTCTCACTCCTGCTCTTCTTACTCGCCATGAAATGTGGTGGAAAGGTCCATCATGGCTATCACTCGATTCATCTGAATGGCCACAGTCCAGGTTCAACCGCAAGAACGTCCCAGTGGCAGGACTTGAAGAAAGAATATCTAGCTCACGAGCCCTGTCTGCAGTCGTAGAAAATAAGTTGCTTGAACTTCTTGTAGCAAAGTTTTCGTCATGGAGTCGAATGCAGAGGGTAGTTGCGTATTGTTTCCGCTTTATTTTCAATTGTCGTGCAACGCAGTCCGATCGTCGAAGTTTGCACTTAAAATTCTTTGAAATACATAACTCGAAATTATCTATACTCAAAATGGTTCAACAAACTCAGTTCGATGCAGATATTCAGACTCTGGTACAAGGTCGCAAGCTTTCATCTCGTTCCAAACTTCGTTCACTTGCTCCGTTTATCGACGAGGAGGGACTCCTTCGCGTAGGAGGAAGAATTCAGGAGGCTTCACTTTCATTCAATATAAAGCATCCCATTATTTTATCTAGCAGTCATCCGCTTTCAACTTTAATCATTGCAGATCTTCACCAAAGGTACCTACATCCGGGAGTGTCGGAAACATTTGCTCTGGTGAGACAGCAATATTGGATATTCGGAGCTCGTAACAATATACGAAAAATCATCTTTCGGTGCAAACCATGCTTTTTACAACGTAAACAAACTAGCAAGCAAATGATGGGGAACTTGCCGTCGTATCGTCTTCATCCAACTCGTCCATTTCTTAACACAGGTGTCGACTATTGTGGCCCATTAACCATCAAGATGTCCCGGACCCGAAAACCTCAGCTCTCCAAGGCATATATCGCGCTGTTTATCTGTATGTCCACGAAGGCCATGCACCTGGAGTTGGTCAGTGACCTCACTACTGACGCCTTTATTGCTGCATTGCGTCGATTCATCTCTCGTCGAGGAAAGTGCGCTAACATTTATTCTGACAATGGCACAAACTTCAAGGGAGCTCATCGGTGCCTGTCAGAATTACGGAAACTCGCGCTCTCGTCATCTCACAACAACTTCGTATCAGCTGCACTTGCTGAAGATGGTATCGAGTGGCACTTTTCTCCGCCATCTGCCCCGCACTTCGGTGGGCTATGGGAGGCCGGTGTTAAGTCGGTCAAGTCCCATTTGCGTCGGGTGATCGGCTCTAGCATTCTCACGTTTGAAGCTCTTTCCACTGTTTTATGTCAAATTGAAGCAATTGTGAATTCACGTCCTTTGTGTTGGCTGTCCGATTCAGATGCAAATCCACTCACACCATCTCACTTTCTTATAGGTCAGCCCTTGACAGCGGTGCCCGAACCCAACCAACTAGAAGTTCCAACAAATCGGCAAGATCACTACCAACAACTTCAAGCAATGGTCCAAGGTTTTTGGAAAAGATGGCACATTGAGTACCTGACTGCTCTCCAGGAAAGGCCCAAGTGGCAGAAATCAACGCCAAACCTAAAAATCGGTGATGTAGTTGTCCTAAAGGAGCCCAATCAACCTCCTACCAAATGGGTCATGGGACGCATTATTGACGTCAACTACGGTAGGGATAACTTGGTAACTGTAGCTACTGTGAAGACAACCGCTGGCATTTTTATTCGACCCATCACAAAATTAGCTGTCCTTCCGGTTTCCTGAACTCGTTCAGCCGGGCCGGGATGTTTAGAAATTAAACTCAAAACCAAATTATAAAAATATTGAATTGAATTGTAAAAAGAAAAAAAGTAAGGCAAAACCTTCCTATTGTAATCTTTTGACTCACTGTACACGCATTAGCCGATATTTAAATATTTAATTGATTTTCTTTCATGCGAGCATACATACAAGCATTCGGTTGTGCTTATTACATTACGTACATATCGTTTGTGTTCTCGATCGGCTGATGCTTTTACAGTTGAGCTAGAGGAACAGTTCACCTCAGCAGCATTCATCGGACTATGTAAGCATGTAAATATGTGTGTACATGTGTGCACTATCTGATACTTATCATCTCTCTTTGTATTGCAAATAAATGTGATAACATGGTTCGGTGGCTGCTGCTGAGTGAATTGCTCGTCCTTTTGGATATCGGACATACTGGACGGAGGACCCCTAGATTGTAACAGCTAAGTACCGAATAAATTTATAACGTTTCATTAAATATTATATTTTTTGAGAGTGTTCCTTTAACTTTTTTTTGTCTCATCGGCAATTGGTACAAACTAAAAGTATCTACATTGTGTCGTGAAAGATTCCTAAACAACGGGATTCGTAGATTCTAAATAGGAATACCATTGGGTGTCGTCGAAGGTGCTGATATTTTACGCCTTTCTCCCATTCTTGTTGATCAAGGCGCATATACCCAGGATTCGTCATCCACCACGAAGATGTAAGTGCGCATAATTTTTTTGGTTTCCTGGCTCCGATTCTGATCAAAGTAAATACTAGGTTGCTCCTCTCATATTATTTGCAGCAGCTATAGTTCTGCCGTCACTGATTCTGACAGCCATATTGTCTGACAATTCTAATTAAAATGTAGGTTAGATGGGTTTTATTATAGCCATGTTGACTGATATTTCCAATCCCGTAATTGGTGTATTTAAGTGAAAAAATAGTGCGTTCTCATACCTTAATTCATTTTACGTTCGTAAGGAATAGGACTAATTTTTTGAACATCTTGTAAGTGTTAATTGTGAGGGCGTAACATGGGTAAATTTTATAACATCCAGAAAATTTTGATGTCACCCTTATCTCAAATTATCCCTTTAATTCGAAACACTGGAATGTGTCTGACGAACCGTCCTACTCCGACCACCGATACTTAAAGTTTATCAATTGGCTCCTTCTACCATCTACTAGCGGAGTGTGTCCAGAGGCAGAGGACCGAGAAGTTTGGCTGAAATCACATTCCCAGTTAGAGATCGACGAACTCAACTACCATCTAAATTCCTCTTTTAACCTCCACCTTAAGCTTATCTTCTTCTACGGTCAAGGAAACAGGTGGTAAGCGCTTACAGTGGCGAACCATGAATCTTCTGTAAGAATAGGGAGAATCTAAAAAATCTAGGCAACAAAATTTAACTGGAAAACCTGCAAGGCATTCTTAAGGATCTGTAAACATCCTCGAATTGATTTAAGTTTTGTCCAAAATACTACGAATTTTAAGGGTACAGAATCACCCGAATGACGAATAGCACCTGAGTTAACTCGGAGGAGGAATCCTCTGATCTGTTTATGAATATTCTCATCCCCGGGCGCATCTGAGCAACTCATCTCCAACCTATTTTGAAAAAATCTATTGGGTCTATAACTTAATTCATGCAGTTTGCTAAGAGATGGCGTAACTTTTATTATTCCATTGGAACATGCATGGGATAGTTACTGTCATTGTACGTCATTTCAGTATACGAGTATGTTATTCATTTGAAGCGTAAACAACAATAATTTTTTTTCACTCAAATATGTCGAACTTTGTGCCTGAAAAAGTGTTTTTGCGAGGAGTTCTTCTTCATTACTTTAATATGAAGAAAACTGCTGCCGAAAGTCATCGTATTTTGGTGGAAGTTTATGGTGAACAGGCACTAGCTGAGCGAACGTGCCAAAAGTGGTTTGCACGATTTAAAAGTGGTGATTTTGGCTTGGAAGACGATGAACGTCCTGGGCAGCCAAAATATTTGAAGATGAAGAACTGGAAGCATTACTCTATGAAGATTGTTGCCAAACACAAGAAGAGCTCGCAGAATCTTTGGGTGTCACTCAAGCAGCCATTTCAAAACGTCTAAAAGCAGCTGTATATATTCAAAAGCAAGGAAATTGGGTTCCACATGAACTCAAGCCGAGAGACGTCGGAAGGCGGTTTTGCATGTCCGAAATGCTGTTGGAACGCCACAAAAGGAAGTCATTTTTGCATCGGATTGTTACTGGTGATGAAAAATGGATCCATTACGACAACCCAAACCGCACAAAATCATACGTGAAACCCGGCAAACCAGGCAAATCAACGGCAAAGCCGAATATCCATGGCGCGAAGGTAATGCTCTGTATTTGGTGGGATCAGATGGGTGTGCTGTATTATGAGCTGCTAAAACCGGGTGAAACCATCAATGGACCAGGCTACCGAACACAATTAATCCGTTTGAAGAGAGCAGTGGCCGAAAAACGCCCGGAATATGCGACCAGACACGAGGCAATAATTTTCCAACGTTGCTATTCCGGTTAAGAACTATTTGGAAAACAGTGGATGGGAAGTCCTACCCCACCCGCCTTATAGCCCAGACCTTGCCCCTTCTGACAACCATTTTTTCCGGTCGATGCAGAACGCCCTCACTGAAATACGGTTCACATCAGAGCAGAATATCAAAAATTGGCTTGGTTCATTTTGGCTGCCAAGCCGGCTCAGTTCTTTTGGGATGGGATCCACAAATTGCCAGAAAGATGGGAAAAAGTCATAGCTTCAGATGGGCAATACTTTGAATAATACTATTGTACATGTTTTTCTTAAATAAACGTTCAAATTTTGAATAAAAAAAAACCGCACGATATTATATACCCAATACTTACTTGCAGATCAATCCTAAAATGAAGTGTAAAGAAGCTTAAATGGAGAGGAACCCGGAGCCGATGGTATATTTTCGCTTTTTAGGCTATTAGAGATGCCAGAGTGGCTGGACTGAGGTGACCATTGTTTTTATATCGTAGGATTTCAGATGAATTAGTCTGCCATTCTTCTTGTAAAAACGCTGGTGGAAATGTTCGATCTTCATATAAAGTGCAGTCTCAATCACAGGAGTCTATCGAGGTTTCAGCATTCCTACCAAACGGACACATAGCAGTTCACTTAGAGTAAATCTGATATCCTACATCATCTTATCCAAGTTTTTTTTTTGTTTATGTCGTCTGCGTCCCTTCGTTCCCCAAGGGTATTCAGATCAGAGGATCGTTCCACGATAGACCTCGAAGAGCAAATGGAAGAAAACGACGCTGGATCCTCTCAATTCGGGTTACATGGACTCGTTGAAAGGCTAGCGCTTGGCTAGCGTACTCGAGAAGGGGGAGAACGTAAGTGATGTATAGTGATCTAGTTACAGAATTCTTTAGACCATCTTTTAACGAAGCCAAGAGATATCCATTTAAGCAAACTGGGTTCAAGTCCCATTTGACGGACAATTTGAACAGGATTTACTGAAATCAGTAGTTATCAGTTATAGCGTCAACTTCTTTACCACTTTCTAAGGCTGAAAGAATAAGAGGACACGAATCCGACGAGGTTAGTGGTAGTTGATCTACCTTTCAGATAGCCGCGTTGATTAGGAGAAATAAGAGATTTGCACTGGAATCTTAAGGCTTCGTACAAAATGCTTTCGAGGAGTTTGGGTATATGTGAGAGTTTAGCTATGGGGCGGTAATTAGTGACTTCGCTGTTTAATCCCTTTTTGTGTATCGATATTATGAAAGAAGACTTCCATATCTGAGGAAATTCACCTTGAGAAAGCGATAATCGGAAGAGATTTCCAAGGGGGCGGGAAAGTATTGAGGAACACTTTTTTAAGAAATATGGATGGAAGACCATCTGGGCCGGGTAAGTATTCATCATTAAGTTGTTGTAACTTATTTTCTATTACTGTATGGTCAAAACTTTGAGAAATAGAGGGGCCAATGGGGAAGTTAAGTAGGTATTTAAAATAAGAGGGATCCGGTACTAAGGAATTATCGGCAAAAGATTGCTTAAAAAATGTAGCAAAAAAGTTGGCTATAGTATCCGGATCGGTTGATGACATGTTTTCGTATGAGAGCGATGGAGGACAACCGTCAGATTTTTTTTTGTAGTTAACGAATAGATAACGTTAACTGCCCATAATTTGTTTCTATTGTTACGTAAAGAACGAAGTTTACGATTGTACCACGGGGCGCTCGTAGAAAGGTCTTATTGCGCGAAAAGGGAACATGGAGAGAAATGGAATTGAATAACTCTCTATAGAAAATAGAGAGAGCACTTTTAACGGGCATATTGGCGAAGATAAGTATTAATTTTGCCGAAATTCGTTTTATGAAGGAGCAGCTGCAGGTTTGGTGGGTTGGAAAAGAGAAACTAGAAGTGATGGGTGAAAGTTTGAGAGTATCTCTCTCTGAGTTTTTAGCGGCCTGTCTGGTACAAGGTGGGTCTATTTTTGGAATACAATAAACAAAAAAATTAATGCGTTTTTTAAATGTTTACTGGGACATTCAAGTTCTTTTTCCATCATGTTTTGAAAATGATATCGCTTAAGTGGCCGCCACCGTTGTTCATTACCATTTTGGCTTTTTTTATGGCATTTTCCATGGTCTTCTTCCGGCGATTAGTTTTCCACTTCTTGACCGATGTTCTCCTTGAGGGCTGGCAGAGTTTGTGGCTTTTTCACATAAACTCGTAGTTTTAAATAATCCCATCAGGGGATCTTAAAGGCCAGTGCAAATCGCCAAAACGCGATATCAGACGACAGGGAAGCACTTGCTTTAGAATGTCGGTTGTGGCTCGTGCAATATGCTCCTTTGCTTTGTCCTACGAGAACCACATGTCGTACAGATCCAATTCCTGTAATTGAGGAATGAACAATTCATTGATCATGGCTTTGTAGTGCTCACCATACACAGTGACCGTTTGGCCCGATTGGTGCAATGACTCCTCCAGCGTGAACAGAACACTATGCAGAGTTTTTGAGCGGATGCAATGGCTGTTCGTGCATTACTCGCAGATTTTGTTTGTTCACGCATCCACATATGTAGGTGGAAATAGGCCTCCTCACTCATGATTATTTTTGACGCAAAATCGTCTACTTGGTTGTTGATCTACAGGAAGGTGTGATGGACTGTTTGCACTTTGTAAGGAAACTTCTTCAACTGTTTTAAATGCGCCGCAGTGACGTGCGTGGAATTACCAATTCTGTGGCACGTAGTCTGGATGATGTTGATGGAGTCTCTACGACATCTTCAGCCACGGCAGCGATTTTCTTGGCCGAACGAGAGGTATGAAGCCGTTCTGTGTTGTTCTAGTCTTTAAGATAAGGAAAACGAGCACGAAATGTACGTTGCGCCAACATCACTGAAGAATTGTTCATCAAATGACCATTATTCCGCGTTCTTCTGGATTATAGCGTTTATTCACGCAAATTCTGATTCTGTTTGCCTCACAATGTCAAATTCGAATTGACATTCGACGCCATTTTTAAAATCTGTGGCACTTTCCGACAGGGTCATACATTATGGCCTAGCAAGTATATAAATCTCTTCAAACTGACGTGGAAAGAAAATATTGGAAAGCGAAATAAAAAAAGCTCTAATTGCGCTGTATTTGTGCAGAGGGCTGTAGACTCAGGGTCATTCGAATTATGGTCAACATTACGATTCCTGTGGCGCCGCAAAGTAAGTGAGGTTTTCAATAAAGCAATCCTCAGGTAATCTGGGAAAAGTGATAAAAGTTTTTTATAATGTCAGGCGGGTGCCTATGTCTTAGAGGTATATGCGTGGCTCGCCTCGCGGCCAAAGGGGTTTCAATTCCCTTTTCGCAGGGTTTAGCCGCTCACGCGACTTCATCACTCCGCTAAAACTATGTCAACAACTATCAGGTAGGCGCCTGACAAAATTCAAAAACTTTCTTTTTGTAGGTCACGGGGCTTCGCTCGATCTCACAGTGGGCTCAGCCATTTTTCTACATACTAGATGGAGTGAAAAGTAACCTCCTTGAGAATTAAAAGATTTTTTTTTTAATTTTTTTTTATTTTATTCAACATAGTCCCCTTTTAGTTTGATACACTTATTCCAGCGATTTTCCAACTTCTTGATCCCGTCCGAAAAGTAATTTTCCGGAAGGTCTGCAAAATATTCCTCCGTGGCGTCGATGATTTCCTCGCGTGAGCTGAATTTTTTATTGAAGAGCCATCTTTTGAGGTTTGGGAAGAGATAATAGTCCAAGGGATCCAAATCCAGTTACCAATCGACGCCAAAAGTCCGCCCGATTCCGCATCAGCAGGTCCAAACATTCTTTCGAAGTGCTATCGCGTTCGTGTTTTTGGTCAGGAGTGAGCATGCGCGGCACCCAGCGGCAGGATAACTTTTTCATATGCAGAATATTGCCCAAAATATGGCGTATGCGCTCAGTACTTATCCTTGTGGTATCTGCTAGCTCGCACACCTTCACTTTCCGGTTAGCCAACACCATTTCATGTATTTTTTTGACATTGTCCTCTGTAACCGCATCGGAGGGCCTGCCGCTGCGGACTTGATCGGTAGTGGAGTTGCGACCACCACGAAACTCGCGAAACCAATATTTGACGGTGTGATCTGACAGAGCATTAGCTCCATAATATTTATTCAACTTTTCTTCTGTTTGCTTCGCCGTTTTGCCTCTCAAATAATAATGTTTTATGAAAGAACGAAAACCGTTTTTGTCCATACTCAACATGATGCCAAACACGTCAACAACAATCAGCTGTCAAAACAAAACTAAAGACAGTATCGCACTGAAATTTGTCATGTCTGCCTAAATATGAACGGACTTCAGGGCACCATAACCTTTTTTACAGCAGCTGCGCATTCTGGCGGGCAAGGAGGTCACTTTTACATATATATGTACACACATATGGCCTCTAGGTTTTTAACGTAAATACCTTTCCTGTAGACTTAAGTTTACGGGATGCCCATACATTCATGGGAGCAAGGATACGCCTTGCCATCGCTTACCTACATTAATACATAGTGTAATACCAAAGCAGAACTTGTGTTGGAGGCACAAATTCCACCCTTGGTATGGGTCGAGGCCGATCTGTGACATCTTGTTTGCTACTCTACAATAATGGGTCAAATCAACAGAAAGACCCTTCCCGCGACTTTGGGTTCAAACCCCAGCCACCATGACGCTCCCACAAGGGGGCCTACCTCAACAAGTCAGGCCCGGACTGAAATCCGGGGGACTCCTGACTCCCATGGTACCGTGATTTAAGTCCTGGTAGGGACTATCTGTGGTCCTGCCCCCAACAAGACCTATGACCTGCAACTTGAAACTGATCAAATCGTAGCAACTTTCTGTGGTGTCATCTGAAGATGTTTACGATAAGACCAGTAATATGGTATGCTCTGCCCCCCCTTTTTATTAGACAAAGTCATTAATGGGCGAAGCCTTGATAATTGCGCGGGGGCCCACATATATAGTATACACAAGCAGACTTCCAAGATCGATATTTTTATTATTTTTCTCAGATTACCCGGGTCTGCTTTATGAAAAACCAACCTTACTTTATGGTGTCACAGGAATGGTAGAATCTCCAAATTATGACATAGCCATTTGGTGGTCTGCAATAGAAAGACAGACGAGAAAAAACGCAACGAGTTCTCTAAATAAGCATAACTGCCACGTGAAGAACCTCTTCAACGATGCTCCATTTTCTGCCTATAGACTATTTCGGCATGCTGATTGGGATTTGCTGCGCTCTTATGCTGCGAGATTAACTCTGCCTTTAGGGTAACAAACACTCAGCAGCATAAAGAGCCCAATGTACAACATGCCATCCGTCAATTAACCGGCCTTTAGTTAACTGAGAGTGAATTCAACGTTAACAACAATTTCATTGCAGAAAGCATCGAATGGTGACAACGCGAAGGCTTTTTGAATACGTCTATTTTAATCTACATAGACGGCTCTAAAATAGTCCAAGGCGTTGGCGCTGCAATCGCCTCTGTGGACATATTCATGCCCAAATTCTACCCACATACTGTACTGACTTTCACCCCGATATGCCATGCCGCTACATGTCTCAGCCTAACTCCAATATCCGCAGCGGATATTACAATTTATGTACAAAAATAGTCTAACAGCAATCAGACCCCTAATTTCGAACACAATAATTTCAGAATGGTATGGCACAAGATTACACTCTGACGTCGCAGTAAACTGTGTTGTCGATGAACTGACCACACTTTGAACATATGACACGTTTTCAAATGCTGTCTAGGGCCAGTCATATGAGACATACAAGTGTTGTCCCATGATATCTAGCTAATTGCTTTCCCTTTGGAAGCAAGGTTAGATATTGGGATTTCTATGGTTCAAGAGAGATTTTATTGTGAAGGCACTTAGCATGAAGCATTTTGCCTTGGATAGTTGGTAACAATTGTTTGTCTGCTTGTTACGACTACCTTCAATTTCTATCCAGTCATTGTGGACCTAAGTTATTGATTCCGTTTATGGGCCGCAGAGTTGTCTTGACATTACAAATGTTGAGGCAGACTGTTGCCTGGTTGGTTCGTCTGCTCTTCCTACCCACTGGAGATATACACACATTCTTGAATGCCAGTATTTCAAGCAGTTTGATACAGTGATAGACTATTATCGCGATTGATAAAAAGAATCGCTGCTCTGTTTTGTGATAGACTTGCTTAGGTGCTCTGAAGAGCTGCATTGCATGTATATCAGCTTGCAACACGAAGGTGATACTTTTCATCCTACGTGCTTCAACTGCTTCCTCTGTTTCAATAAGATCTGTGTAACAAACAAGTGAACTTTTAACAAAGCTTGGTTCCTCTTCGGTCGTTCTGAAAATATTGCAAACATTCATCTACTGCTTCCATAATATTATATCCTTTGCTTGGCCGTCAGGCCAGCCAAATTCACTCTTTTCTTTGATTAAATAACACTGGTAATTAAAATAAAAAGAATATTCGCATCTGATAACCAAAGAAAGAACTACTTTTGACTTAATTCCACGCTATTTGCGTTGCAGTTAAAAACTCAAAAACTTGGCACCCAATCAGATAGGATTGTCATCTAAGCAGTGTGGATAATTGAGTGGAAATGCAAGAATTTTCACTGTCTAACTTTGGATGCGGGCACAAAATTCAAAATGCGAGATCCCTTGACAATGGAGTGTGAATAATTCGTATCTTTCCGAGGAATACCGACTATCATGATGATAATCTAATAAGCTGACGGCAAACTTTTGTAATGGAAATGAAAGAAAAAAGAGAATTTCGAGGCGTTAGCAATTTGACTTCGGAACTTTTATGAAATTAAATTAAATACGAATACTTTTAGATTTTTTCTCATTAACCGATATGAGAAAGTAAATTTCATTGGATTTCCTGTTTAAGCTTTGCTATCATAAAATGCACAAGTTTTGAGCGATTAACTACTAAGCCGGCTTTATTGACTCAGCTGTATGAGCTGGTACGAACATAAATTTGTCGAATTGACTATTTAAGCGCCATTTGCAGTAGGGTTTAGGAATCGTGTTTCAGAAAGTGAAAGATAGTCTAAAACTTACAGTTTCTCTGTATGGTTAAAGGCGTTTGCTACGTTTGATAAAGCTAAAAACGCTACTTCGCCAAGAGATCTTAAAGGTTATCAAGAGAAAAGTTCCCTTATGAAGTATCTTTTTTTTGTGACAAAACATGCAACAGATGACCCAAACGGAAGAATAGTTCATTATACTCCTTGTACTCGTATGCTCCTTTCACTAAAATTTAATTCATAGAAAGATAAAATGCCTATGGTACAAGGGCTGAGTGTAGACTGATACGGGAGTAGGTCGGATACTCACAGAGATAGTGCTTCGTAGCATCATCAATACCCTCGCAATAGTATATTGTGTATGAATGCAGTAAATAGTCGTTTTTACTGAGGGACAGTAGAAAAGATGGTTACCTCTTAGATATCTCGGGAAACATCCGTTTGGTCTGTTATGGGGTGTAACGCCATCAGCAGCGTGAATCCCAACTGCCAGTTTAAGCCCTAACTGAGAACTCTGGCAGTCGTAATGCAGAAACACTTCTCTGAGTCTTGCCTTGCAAATACATGATTTCACATGAACCTGTTGTTACATGGGACTAAACAAAGACGCGATACCTCACCAATTCCACAGATTCTTCGCAACATATTGTAGTTCATTGTCATCAGGGCTACGTACATATACATATGTATGTGTATCCGGTTGAAGGGCAGGAGTGAAATTGAACGTTGGCGTTCCTCCCGAAAGAAACCAGCGCCATATCGTCGATAGTTTTTTTGGATCCATCCGTGAAAATCCGAATACATTCCTTTCCTGGGAAAGTCAATTTCGTAACTTCGCTGCAACAGCAATGTTTGTATCATTGCATCAAACGGCACACCCATGAGACCAAAGTGAAAAGACGATGGGCGCGGAAGGTCATCTAAAGCTCAGCGCTTGTTGTACGAAAAACTATTTCTCTTTAAACGGAAGTGAACTCTGAGAGTGCAGACAATGACATGAATACCAAGGGGAGGGCGATCCAGGCATGCCATGGAAAGCCTCCATAGAGTCAAGACAGACTCGTTTTTCGGAATATAGAAATAGCGCCAGTGATGCATATTCATTACAGCTTGTTCCACAAGAAAACTAACGCATAAAATATTGATCTAATCATGGTCGTGTAGATCCAAGGACCCTCCTCGGAGACAAGGTCAAAGTTCTGTTAAAAGTTCCTCGACAGAGCCAGAAATCCGATATCATCTTCTAGGCTTTCGGCGCGGCATGTTTAATCCAAAGAAGTAAGTTGTCCTGGATGACACCCACATACATATTGTAGTTTCGTTAGGAAAATATTGTAGGTGGTGATGCATTTAAACACTTGACTGTTAAGTTTTCTCGATCTCGTAAAAAATCAACCACAGTTTTGAGAGAATTAACTGAACGTGCACCTGCGTGCACCTTTGAACAGTACAGCTGCCTCGACTGCATATCCCTTAACATAGATGCTACAACCATTGACTATGTTAAGCAGCGACCCGACCGAAATCCACCATAGGAATATAGAAA
The DNA here is from genome assembly GCA_963966105.1 of Volucella zonaria. NCBI lineage: Eukaryota > Metazoa > Arthropoda > Insecta > Diptera > Syrphidae > Volucella > Volucella zonaria. Next base: position 118,669,318 of record OZ014532.1, read on the forward strand.
AGATTCTACCTTGCCGGAAATACCTGTTTATCTCCGCTATCACTTTTTAACTGCAGTCAACGCTCGCAATTATGGCCCTATTCACTAAATTATTTAATCTACAATTGTTGTTAGTTAGATATGTCGTCGATGAATGCAACTCTTTCGAGTATGCTATGGTCATACTTGCCGAGTACGCCCTCAGTTCTAACGGTCAGATTTGAAAGCACACTCTTTCAGGATCTTCCGCGTTAGTACGCATATTGTTTCTCGGTCAGAGGGTGTATTTGCAAAGCAGTTTTGGACACATGATGTCCAACCATTCCCTCCACTTCCTGCAACATGACAATGAGTCAGACTTATTGGTCTAAAGTTCCTGGCGAGTATGTAGTCACCTTTTCTGATTTTCGATAGAAAGGCTACTCCTACTGTTCTGAGCAGGTGCTCTGTTCCTTTTGTAGCGTATTAGTATGTATCATCGGAGCCATGTGTCACTTAAAGCTATCAAAAGAAGCAACTTCATATTTGATGACTTCATGCGTCACCACCATCGATGACAGATGCTTGATTTGTTGTCTACCATATGTCAAAATAAAGAAAGAAATTCTGAACTTCTTACAAGCATCTGACTTAAAGCCTCATTTGACGACATAATGAGGAGAAAAACGACGCTATCACAGAAAGTTTATTCGAGTTCCTTGACGGAACATACGAGCAATACTCTATGAATGATGTTAAAATTATTTTATATGATTTTAATGTTAAAATAAGAAAGAACATCTTTCATACTCCAGCCGGAAAATAGAGCCTACAGGATATCTCGTTTTGAAACGGTCATAGATTGGTTGATTCTGCGTCAAGACGGAATATCACTATAGCTAGCCTACTGTATCTTCTGCTCAGTATCATAAAGGAACAGTCAACCAAACTAATCATGTAACGATTGATGCAAAGCTCTTATCCAGCATTATAGATGTCCAAAAATTCCGAGGCCATTGTAGGATATTTCTGACGCCACAATAGCGAAACAATTTCTGAGAAGATTAAATCCTGAGCGGCTGCAATTTCTAGAAACTTGCTGCTCGCAACCCCCTCTGTTCTGTATAACCTTTAACAATTCTGATTAGTACCGTAGTTACCACGCTGAGTTTCACCCCACCATAACAACAAAACCACTGAACTGATGAATCGTGAAGCGAAATACTCAAAATATTTCGCCTATACAGCGGCGTTACATAGAAGGACGGTTTGTATGTTTTATATGCAAAAGACGGAGGACGAAAAAGAAAAATCAACAAACCCGAACATGGGCTTGTAGTGCTGAGCAAGGTAATCTAGTATTCAATGCTGACGATATGGAATAACCAATTTCGGCGAGGATAACTCAAATCCCACTTTTGGGCAGAATGATTGGTTCAACATGGTCGACGAGATCCAAGACTGTTCGTATTAACTGCCCCACCAAACTGACGTATGGAAAGCAATATCTAAACATGAGTTTAATGAGATAGAAATGATTGAGAGCGTCCATTAACTCATTTCCAAGACTTGGTCGGATGAAAGTATGGCTTATTAATGAAGTTCATTCACCGATTGAACAACCTACAAGAGTGAAGACCTAAAGTGAATCAAATTTAGAGTCGCCAGTCTTCTTTACATCGAATACAAGGTCTTGTCTGCCATATTACGAGTATGTGTGCACCTGAAATCATTTGTCAACGGTCTGATTGATTCTTTTTAATGCGGTTTTAGGCCCGGTAAGTCGGCAATTTTCCAAGTATTCATATAGCGGCAGATCTTAGAGAAATTGCAGAAAATCGACCTCGATACACCTTTTCTGTTTATGGATTTCAGTACGCATATGCCATCATCTATTGTATAAAGATAACCTAAACGGATCACAGAAAATCTCTACCAAACGATTTATATTGTGCAGAATGACTATGAAGATCCTTCGTTGATATTATTGAGAAAGCACAGAACTGTGACTAGTGCGTTTGATAGTATTGTATGCTAAATGTATGCTATCAACTATAAAGGGACATACATCATCGGCAGAATGTCAAGTCAGGCAGAATGTTATTATAGGAAAAAGTTTGTGTATCATCAAAGTCATCGCCATAGTCCTTCTCTATGGAGCAGAATCATAGACGCAAAGGCAGATGATCGTACATATGTTGAGTCTTTGTTTATTATGAAGAGTAAAGCGTCAGCCACTTGGTTAGAACTCAGTAACGTAAAATATCTAGGACAAGTGGAACGAAAGATACCGATGACCTGGGTTAAACAGCCTTCGAGCTTAGTTTGCGTTACCGTCGTAAAGAAAGACCTCATCAAACTTAGAGTGCGCAACTGAAGCCATATGATCAAAGATTGCAGACTTATCTGGTAATATCCAGGTCAAGCTCGAACTCTAGCGCTATTTAAGTAACTAAGATCGGAGATTAATCAGTGCATATAGCATACAGACTGGCATGTTGCCTAAAAAGCCTCAAATCGTTCGTTGGAGTCTAGTAGAAGATGAATTGATGCATTATTCAACCAAGTGACTGTATCGTAGGATATTAAGGGAAGAAACTTTCTTAGCTGTGTTGATGAATAGAAAACCATAAACTGGTAGAGCGTCGACGATTTAAGTCTTAATTTTCGGGCTAACCTGCAAATATTTCAGCTTTTCCGGAAAAACAGATGATGGGACTTATCGGTTCTGCTTACGTCAAAACAGACAGCTCTGTTCTTTTCGTGAAGGGGAAACTTGGTCTTCTTGTAGTTTCATTGAAAATGAGTTCGAAGCATAAGTTAGTAGAATAGGTTCTTCAATAAGACTCCTTTGCCACCGGACGGGGAAAATATCGGGAATACACCGTACGGTCAAACCAGATCCATATACTCGTATGTATTCGTCAAGTAGATTCTGCTATTAATTTGTTAAATAAAAATCTTCAGCTGCCGGTAAAATTCCTTGAAATAAACATTCCATTGCTTCAGATTTAACTACATTCTACGAAACTGCGCATGAGTTTTCAATTTGAATTGCCGGGTTAGCTTATAATTTTGACGATGTTTTATCCGAGAAAATGCTGGCAAGGGGATGATGCTTTATAAAGCTTCAACTTTCTGTTAAGAGTTTTCAGTAGATAAATGAATTTCACTCGCATGCAATTCGTAACACCTTTTTCGGAATGGTATCACTCAGGCACGAAACTGGTCCATTGTACTCCATGTGTTCCGTACGAGAGATTGGTACCGAGGTCCCGTGCGTTTCCGCATCTTTCTTTTTTATAATTAGCACGTGATCAAAAGATTATTAGTACCCCTAAAGGTGGGCAATTGCCTTGAATCTTATCTAGCAAGTGCAAGGTGGGCAATTGCGTTGAATCTTATCTAGCAAGTGCAAAGAGATCTTGGAGGCACCTGACCAGACGTGGGCATTGTACTCTAATTTTAGGCGGATAAATGCCTTACATATTGTGGCCGGATCAGAGGGGTGAAATATTTCTTAAATCGTTTGACGAAACCTAGATATTTTTGGCGACATCGAATATGTGGTCACTTCAACGTAAGTTATCATTGACAGACGTACCGAGAAGGGAAAGCCTTTCGGTTTCGACGATGAGAGTGTCATTTACGGATAAAGGCTTGGTGTTTAAATTTCGCTTTAAAAATAGCATGCAGCACTGCATTTTGAGCCATTAAATTCCACTCTGATGGTGGTTCCCCATTTAGTGATGGTGTTTCTATCCGAACTTAATATGTAGTACGTGGGTCCGTGGACAAATATGAAAAGCAAAGTGCACTGTCGTCAGCTAAGGAATACATTGTATTAGAAGTAGGAGACAAGAGATCATTGATAAAAATTAAAAAAAACGGAGCCCTGGGACACCCCACCTGTTGCTACGAAAACCTTACTGTCGGTCAATGAGAAGTTTTCGTGTTCCGAGATATGTCATGAGCTGATGGTATATCGGCGTTTCCATGACGTTAGAGAGAAGAGACGTAAGTGCAATGGGTCTGTAGGAGGAGAGAGAAGAAGATTCGCATTTTTTAGGGACGGGCTTGACAAATGCTGTTTTTCATCTGCTTGGAAAGAGTCGTAAAGAGTAGGATTGATGAAAAAGCTTACGCAATGGTTTTGCCAGCGAGGAAGAACACCTCTTCAGAAGGAGGGGAGATATACCATCTGGACCAGCGGACCAGTGATTGTTAAGATCTTTAAGAACTCTCGCTACTACACGAGTGCGAAAGTGGATTTACCCCATTGAAGATTCGACTCACTCGTGTAGGCGGAGACAAAGCATTGGGAGTGTTAAGCTGGCCGCTGGATTTCCTCTATTGAGTTAGTCTTGAAGGACCGAAAAAACATTTCTCTAACCCTGACAGCCTCTTTACAGCTCGAGTCGTACCATGCCTTTACTTTTGGTTTGGTACTCTTCATCCGATGTGGGATAAAGTTTCTAATTCCAAAGAGAATGGTGTCTGTGATCATATCAGCAGCGACATCCACGTCGTTATCGAGGAGTCATAACGACCAGTTAAAATTCCGAAAGAAACTGTGAAGACCGCCCCAGTTGGCTTTCTTCTATTGCCCTACGGTTCTTTTAGGAATCTTTTCTCTAATTGTGTGGTCGGTATACGAGAAATTAGCTGATATGACACAGTGGTCCGACGAGCCTTGAGCGGATAGCATATTGGCCTTGTATTTGTCAGGGTGAGAATTTGAAAACAACTAAAGGGTGTTGGCGGTATGACTATCAACGTCTGGTATTCGTGTGGGCTCATTTACAAACTGGGTCAATTTTTTTTCGAGGATTTCAATACACCGTTGCGTTGTTCGATTGCTATCTGTCCAGAATGTCGAAGCCACTCGGAATTGTGTATATTAAAATCGGCCTTACTAGGTATTTACCGCGTCGACGCTGCTTGATTACAGTGATCTAGTGGGAAGCAATGCTATCAGGGTGGTGAAGCCATTCTAACTTTCCGAAGATACTCGTATATTGAATTGTTTAACAAAAATTTGTATGTTGAGTGTACACCTTCCAGTACATTCTAAAATCACACACTTCATGCTTTTCTGCTCCTTGTTCTCTCTGTCAACGATTCTGTATTTTTGGTATCCATAGAGAAGCTACCAATGATCATTGTTCAGATTTAGGACGACTTATTGTCTAAATAGAAAATATAAACATTTATAAAAGTACTTTTGCCAATTTGGAATATGCAATGGATTGTAGTCTTAACCATTTAATTTTCGAACCAAAATGCATTGTTAAATTTCAGGGACTCTCTGGAATTGGAAAAAATTCAATGCAATACTGTACTCTCCATGTGCAATGAAATATACGAGTAGTCGCTCTTCTTCCAGCAAGTATTATCACCTTCAAAGACGGAAAGGTTCCCGTTCTCATTATGATCTATTGTGACAGCAACCCCATTATGCAAACACCAACAAATGAAAGAGTAGTGTGACTAATATCCTTGAAAAATTACAAATTACGTTACCTCTGTTTGGTGGAGTGAAAATATGTCAAATGCATATCCTTCCACCATAATGAAACATCCATCATCCCAAAGAGGTAATACGTCAGCTTGTCGCTTTGTATCTGCATCAACAACAAAAGGAAACAAAATGTATTATCACAAAAGCGAGTGTTCCCACTGCTACCAAATTGTCTGCAGCCAAAGCAACAGCTTTCGTCATTTGTCTCCTTTGACCTAGATTTTCTTAAGAAAAGGAAATAAAAAAAAATTAATTTAATTTGGGATCGTAGCTGTTTTCGCATTATATTTTGCTTTCTCTGTATCTTCTTTGTGTTTAGTAAAAGTGTCCTATCCGGTATTCTGGTCCTCGAATAGCTCACTCCCAAATGACAAAAAAACAACCTAAGAAAAGCATGGATGCATATCTATAGGTATACGGATACTTATTATATGTACTCGTATATGTATGTTATATGATTGTTCGTAGCATCCTTGATGCTTTCTTGCTCATTTGTATTGAAATTTAAATCGGTTTGACAGTTGAGACAATAGTACGAGTATAAAACAAGAGATCACTGAAAGTGTGCTCTATCATCATGTAAAGAAGTGATGAAGATGTCCAACGGCATGCCACATGAAACTTGAGACCAAGCAAAATGTTTATCTTGTTGAGGATAACGTAGGCTTTCTTGTTGTGTTTTGATGAATGAAATCATCAGTTTTGTATCTCTGTGGAGTAGAAATGAATTCGAGATAACATTGTCAAAGGATGGATTTGTTCTTGAGCTTCCAAGCTGTTAAGTTGATATTCTAATTTTGTTATTAGTGACTGACTTAGGAGGATTACAGTGTATTGTTTAGTGTGTAAGGATACTCTGATTTTTAATTGAGAAAGCAGTAGTAACTGCTTGTGGATTGTCACATACCATACACGATACGAAGTCAATAAACAACAACGACCTATGCGTATCAGATATTGGCCCATTTAACAGTATAACATGGTGCAACCTGTCTCACGAGTTATCTTCGTTATTAGTTATTGGCTACTTTCAGTGCACTTCTCATTAAGGCTCAGTTCTACATGTGTTTTTTGCGGATTCAGGAAAGCTGGATCTTCGTTCTTCGTTCATAGAAATCGTTTGGGTAGAAATCAAAAAATCAGTGTTTTGTGCTGATTTTTTAGTTTCACATTCCCAAACCATACAAGACGTACTGCAGGCTATATAGCTCGTATAAATGCAGCAATCTTGTCTGAGTATGTTCTTACATAAAGCCAGCGGTTGTCATATCTCCCAATGGAACCGAGATGGATAAAGATCCTTGCTGGTGCAAAGTTGCAGATGTTGATTTCGACATTCGACATTTCGACAAGTAGCCAACATTTTGGCTACTTATGTGCCATTCGTTACCTCGATTATGGTGATGAGGTCGCAATGAGCATTCTTCATCGTATGTTTGATTGTTCGATTGACATTTTAGCTTGTAGAAGCCGCCAAGTTGGCAGATCCGAAGTCGATATTCCGAGAACAAAAATATCTACAAAAAAGTCAGCTGAATCGGAGTTTTGACTGCAATGTCCCAAAAGGTTGCGGAAGTTAGAAGAAGCGGACTTACTGGTTCCAAAAAAGATAGGTATACATCTGAACAGAAGCGTTCCTCTCGATCCAAGTACAGAGCAGTGCAAGTGTTTGTACGAAAAGCGGAAATCAATTAGCCTTCTAGAGAGTAGAAATCTACAAGTACAACCTTCGTTACGAGCTGATGTGCCATTTACAACAGCGAAGGAGTTGAAATCTTTTGAGCGATATTGGATAAAATCTTACCAGGGAATATCGTTTTCTGATCTTTTCTTCTTAGCAGTCTCCAGATCCTTTGTTATATTTGGTTTCTCCGTAATTGATTTGTGATTTTCAACCATCATGTTGTTCCCCTTCGATGTGTAGGAATTTGCTGTACTTTTCCGATGATCTTCTAGCCTTCTCTCGACGTGGTCATACCATCTGAAGCCGATTTCTTTCAGATATTCCGCTACAGATGCCATTTTGAAGCTACCACTGACATATTTCATTTTGCCTTTGTCCAACCTTGTGACGCCCATAGCCCATCTCAGTATTCTCATTTCGTTGGTACTTAGTTAATCTTCGTGTGTTTTCTTTGTGGTCCAACACTCTTCGCGGTACAACAAAGCTGGTCCTTTGAACACTTGTCTTTTGTTTTAACTAGCATTTTTGGATTGCATATAACACCAGACAGGGAGCGTCATTTAATTCAGGCGCCATTAATTTTCTGGATCACATCCGCATCTATAGTTGGTAGGTGATCCATCACTGGATTGAAGAAATCTAGACTTAAGGCAGAACCCTGGTGGATACCTACCCTAACCTCGAAGGCTTCACTGAGCCCAGCCGGGCTTTTGATCCTTGCGGTGATATTTGTATAGATATCAATGTAATGTAATGTAATGCGTGTGAAGTAAGTTTGATATAACGGTAGTTTCCACAATCACCTAGGTAGGTAAGAGTGGCTGTTGGAAATACCATCCCACTTAGGCCAATTGGCCCGTTGTGATGCCAATTGGATCTGTGATCCTCTTACTCATGGAACCAATTTGAGCTTATGATGAAGCGCATGAGACTGTTCACGTCCATATTTTTTAGATCGTTTAGGTCATTGTAGAAGAAAGCTCCTAAGTGAAGTTTAATTCCCTGGGAGAGAGCTGGACATGTACAGAGTAGGCGGAGGATTACCTCCTCCTCCTCCTTGTCCAGGCAGCTTCTGCATGGCGCCAAGCCTTTTTGCGTGCTTGCCTATGAGGCAGTGTCCAATGATGACACCTATGGCGGCGCTGAGATGTTCCATATTTAAAAGGATCAGACACATAGGGTGATTCAGATGCAGTTTTGGCCAGATCTGTTTGGTCGTTAGACATGTTGGTCCAACAGTCCACCTGTTCTTTTATTGGCATCCAGCTTTAATATTAGTTTGCACGCAGTGATTGGTATACCTATGCTACCCTTTTCCGGTAGACTACATAGAGTGGTTCCAATTTTGGCGAGTTCATCAGCTCTACAGTTTCCTGGAATCTCTCTGTGGCCCGGCACCCGACATAGGTGAAGGTTGAACTGCTCTGCCATCTCCATAAAAGATGATCGGCATTCAAGGGCGGTTTTAGAATTTAGTGAGACTGAGTTTAGGGACTTGATAGCGGCCGGATTATCCGAAAAGATGCGGATATCCTTTGCAGATATCACGTTTTTCTTCAGCCAGGACATAACTTCATTAATCGCCAAAATTTCCGCCTGGAACACGCTACAGTGATTTGGAAGACGGAAAGAGAGGCTTAGATTTAGTGTATCAGAGAAAAAACGCCGTCACCAACTCCGCTATCGGTTTTAGATCCATCTGTGTAGAGATGGATTGACTCCCAGAAGGATCTAGAGGGGAAGCTTACATGGAAGCTTTTGTCAAACCAAAGTTCAGGTGTTGTGTAATCGATGTTCTCTGTGAGGATTCCTAATGTATTAAGGATACTGGAGTGGCCAAATGGATTATTTGTCCACTGTTTAGTAGCAGCAATTTGCCTGCTGAAAATATCGAGGGGTGTCAAATGAAACAGAATGTCTAATGCCGCAGGGGGGTAGACCGCAATGCTTCGCTTATGCATAGACATGCTGTTCTCTGGACTCTGCTTAGTTTAATGCAGTTAACAGCACTTTCTAAGGCCGTCCACCAGACTACCACCCCGTAATTGAGTATCGGTCTAACGACCGAGATGTACAGTCAGTGGGTTATCCGAGGTTGAAAGCCCCTTTTATTCCCAATGACTTTTTTGCAAGATATATTCAAGATAGACTCTTTCTTGAATGTTAGGTTTCCAGTTTATTTTTCTGTCGAAAATGAGCGTCTATAGTTGGAATTTTGTATTTCCTGGAAAAGAGGACAAGATCAGTTTTACGGGGATTTATTCCCAATCCACAGCGATCCGCCCAACGGGTTAATCTATTGAGATTTACTTGAAGGAGTTCTTTAATGGTATTAAGATGTTTACCTGAGACGGCTATAGAAACGTCATCCGCATAGACAATCACCATGCTACCACCCGCTTCCAGGTATATCAGCAGTTCATTTACTACTAAGTTCCAGAGAAGCGGAGGGAGGACACCGCCTCACCTACATCATCCGTGTTCATCCTTGTTTTTAAAAAAAGGAACGTGGAAACTTTTCCTCCATAAATCCTAAAATTTGTCACCATATATAACTTTATTATATAACTTGCTAAGACTTTTATAGTCAATGCCAAACTTTAACCGATATTCATCTGGCCCAATAGGTTAACATTTCTGTAGCTTCGTCCGTGGCTGCAGCCATCTTTCTGTTCGCCAGGGCCTTAACTGGCTGGGGGCCAAATCTGGAGAATACGGTGGGTGGGGAAGCAATTCGTAGCCGAATTCATTCAATTTTGCCATCGTTTTCATCGACTTGTGACACGGTGCTTTGTCTTGATGAAACAGCACTTTCTTTTTCTTCAAATGCGGCCGTTTTTCTGCGATTTCGTCCTCCAGGCGCTCCAACAACGCAAAGTAATAGTCGCTGTTGATAGTCTGCCCCTTTTGAAAATAGTCGATGAAAATTATTCCATGTGCATCCCAAAATACGGATGCCATAACCTTGCCAGCCGACTGTAGAGTTTTTGGTCGTTTTGGACGAGGTTCGTCGCCTGCTCGCCACTCAGCTGACTGCCGACTTGACTCTGAGGTGAAGTGATGGAGCCAAGTTTCATCCATTGTCCCATACCGACGCGAAAATTGGGCTTTATTGCGGTTGAACAGCTTTAAACACTCCTCTGAATCATTAACACGTTGTTGTTTTTGGTCGACTGTGAGCAAACGCGACACCCACTTTGAAGAGAGCTTTCTCATGTCCAAATATTCGTGTATGATATATCCAACACGCTCTTTTGATATCTTCAGAGCCTCAGCTACCTCGATCAACTTCACTTTACGGTCATTCGTAATCATTTTGTGGACTTTTTTGATGTTTTCATCTGAAACAGCCTCTTTTGGACGTCCACTGCGTGCATCATCTTCTGTGCTTGTATGACCACTTTTAAATTGTTTAATCCACTTGCGAATGGTTCGTTCGGCTGGTGTAGAGTCCGGGTAACACTTATCAAGCCATTTCTTTGCATCGGCTGCATTTTTTCCCATCAACGCACGAAATTGCTTTGAATCCATTTTTTTCACAATAACAAAAGTTGCTTCACTCACAGCGGTATATCTCGAGAACTAATCGTCCGACAGCTGTCAAATTTATGCAGGTATCTTCAAGTGGTGCCTTCTTAGAAACGGCACGGACTTTTCAGCGATGTGTTATATGAGAATTTGACACAAACTCCTGCACACTCCAGCAATTCGAGGCTGGTTATATCTCTGGTGTTCGTTTAAGACCAAATTTCCGCATTGTTGAAAGCCTTATATCGTAGTTGTCGTTAGTCTTTTGGGCTGTTGGGTAAGGTGAAATTAGTTCAGGAATTTCGAAATATACGATCGCCGAATGTCGATTTCCGAATTCTCACTTTTAGATCAGAAAGGTATTGGTCCAATTTAATGTCAGCCGTTCGGAAAAACCGGGGATTCAGTACCATGCTTTGCATTGATCATACGGCAGTATATTTGTTTGACCGGTTTTTAATCTAGCGGTTTTCTTATTTTAGATGGTGAAGTTTTCTTTTGCCGGAAAGTTAATACGATTAAATTCAATTCACGTTCAGGTGCCTATACACTGTGCTTTCCAATTGTCCAATCGAAAACAATGCACGTCAACGTCATGTTTTAAAGATCATACTTTTTATTTTCCTATGGATGTTATATCTCGAGGGGTTTGTTTTTGATTCAAGGATAAAAGTTTCATGTTTACTGCGATTGGCTAATCTACATCCAACTATACGCCTTTTATTTTATAAGTTCTGTAGTAATTGTAGTTTTGCAATTGAACTACTTAATTGTTCTTCATGTACAAGTTCAGGGTCTTCCAATAGGGACTTCCAAAATTTGACAGTTGATAGCGGCCATATTGTTGAAGCTGCGTTTGTCAAATTGGTTGTCATTTATTCAGTATATTTTGCCAAATCGCCATGGGTGGACATAGCGTTCAACAACACGTACAAATGATAAAATTGTTTTATCTAAATGGGTGTTCTGTTCGGGCAACGTTCACGGCCGCCATAATCGACCTACCGAGAGGACTATTCGCAGGGTGGTGGATAAATTTGAGTCCACTGGTTCAGTAAATGATAAACCAGCAGCTGTATGTCGACGAAACGCAAGATCTGCTGAAGACATCGCCGCTGTCCGTGAGGGTGTGCAGCAGAATCCAAGGAAGTCGATTTCGCGTCGCTCACAAGAACTTGGCCTTTTGCAGACCACAACTTGGCGAAATTTGCGTAGTGACTTGGGCCTGCACCCGTACAAAATGGGCTCTGGAGCAGTTGGAAACTGACACTAATTTTCATCGAAAAATCATCTCCAGCGATGAGACGAATTTCTGGATGGATGGGTACGTCAACAAACAAAATTGTCGAACTTGAGACGATATCAATCCACATGAGGCCTAAGAGTGTCCAATGGATCCCGAAAAAGTCGCTGTTTAGTGTGGATTTTGGGCTGGCTGCGTCATCGGTCCGTATTTCTTTGAGAATGATGTTGATCAGGCCATCACCGTCAACTGCGAGCGCTATAGGTCGATGATTACCAACTTCTTTTGGCCTGAATTGGATAATGTGGACACCAACGACATGTGGTTTCAACCGGACGTCACTACTTGCCACACAGCTTACGACGCATTGGAAATTTTGCACGAGCGATTCGAGGGCATGGCCAGCTCACGTAGAGGTGATGTGAACTGGCCACCGAGATCGTGCAATTTGACCCCGTTAGACATTTGAACGATGTTATATTCCATACATAATGACAGCAATAGGCCTTGCAAAAGAATGAAAAATTTCGATGATATCTCACACATACTTTGTTTTATTTAAATTTAAAGATAGGAAGCGCTTGATGAAAGACCTTTTACAAATATCCACTCTTTAGCAGTGCAGGTTATTTGTTCAGTTAAGTACTTGCGTCCTACTAATTGCCCTAGCAATGCACAAACAGGTTTCGTTGGATGACCAGTTACCTTGTAATTACTCCTGGGATGAGGGATCTCTTGAAACTGATATTAGTAAGCCAAATCGTGGATAATGTCGTTGGCACATAAGTACGGTCATCGCTATCAATCACAAATAGGTTGAAAGTGCTGAAAGCACAATATTTTGCAAAATATCGTATACGTAATAAGGCGTAGGGAAATGCACCGTAGATCCCAAAACTCAACATGCTGGGTACCAGTGTTGGTGTTGAGGTGAGGAGTAGTCTTAAATAAACGTCTTTCTTCCAATCAATTGTATAAATTGAAAATACTCTCAGCAATTAGAGACGACAACATGTACATATAAGGTAACAACTCAACTATCAACAAACACAAGAAGAAGATCCCAGAAAAAATATAAAATCCCGAGGCATTGAAACGAGTACGGTCATAGACGTTATGCAGTAGTTATTGCAGATACATAAAGGGTGAGCCAACGGATGGTGTGGATGTTGGCTACAAATTAGTGTCATTTACTGAGTTCAATGTGGTTGATCTGTTTTACAGATACTATACAATTTTTGGCAATTCTAGTCATGGAGTCGTTTACCACGCAACAATGCATTTTTGTTATTCAATCTTATTACGAAAATGGGAGATCTTTAAAGTAACATTTCATTAAATTCGTGAATTTTTCGGTCTACTTACATAATCGCACTAGTGAGTCCGGGATTCCTGTCATGGCGAAACGTTTTGAAGAAGCTGGTTCAGTATTGGGTCAAACTCCATATCAGCATGTTCGGACAGTAGGTATACGCCAAACCATCTCCACTGTGACCCAAATTGTTTAAAACCAGCCATGCACCTCAATTCATCGCCGAAGTCAACAATTGGGCTTCACTTACGAGTATGGCGCATATTTTCCAAAATTTAATGAACTGGGTCTGGACGATGTCGGGTTTCAACAAGATAGTGCTACCACCCACATAAGCCATTAATCAGTCAATGTATTGCGTACGTAATTTGAAGATCGCATTATTTCGGTTGGAGGAGAACTTGATTGGCCTGCAATTTTTCTTCCTGTGGGGTTATTTGATGAGTAAGGTCTATACCAATAACCCAGTGATAACTTAGGATCCCAAACATAACACCCAAATTGAAATTGCAGCCATTGACCAACTTATTCTACAAGAAGTCATCGACAATTTTGACTTCCGGGTGGTCGCTTGCAGCAGAAATCGCGGTAGTCACATGAACGATGTTGTATTCCATTCATAATTGCCATAGATCGAACTTTATTAATCAATATAATTTTGTATGAATTTCACAATATATATGTATTTAATTTAATGAAATTTCCACACTAGCTGATTCAACCATTACGTTCAACGAATTATCGACACATCCTCTCGAAGGAATTATAGAAATACGAGTACACCTCAAAAGTTCGTAAAATCGGAATTTTCGGATTTAGTTAACAATTTTCTAGATAAATTGGCATTTACGATTGTTATACACATACTTATATGCTGGGTCCATACGTGCAAGTTAGAGAAACCTTTTTCGTGTATTTAATTTGCCAGGCGAGGCCCCTTTGAAGAGAAAGTTGCTCAGAGGATACGCCCTCTGATAGCAGAAATACTATAGCAAATAAAATCTATAACAACAACAGGCGCACCAAATATAACCCAGTTCGGGCTATTCGAAATTTGCGTCAAAGGATCTCAGGTGTGAAATGTCGGCTGATTAACCAAGTGAAAGCTCAATTATGTACAGAGTACAGAGAGCTCAGATAGAAGAATTTGGGCAATGGCATATCCCATCGGGTTTTCATTGTTAACGCAAATCTTATTGATAAGAGTGAAATACTTATATCTTGTATCTTATACTTATAGAATAAGGCGATGATGATAAGATACAGAAGGAGAGAATAAATTTCTTTTTCATCACAGGACTCGTTAAAGTCCACCTGAAAAGCTGACTCTTTAAAGAGCCCAACATATTAACCCAATTTTCTAAAATTAGAAAGTAGCCCTGTTCCAATTTGTATCCCCGATTACATGTTTAACCAATTACACCAATCGAAGGGTTCCTGCCCTAGTGTTATGAGCTTTTATTAGCTGATAGCTAGAACCACTCCGGTGAGCACCATCATTATCCATCAACAAGGACCAGCCGTCCAAAATCCATTAACACAATATACAATACCAACCATTCAGCTAGCATAATGGTCTAACCCTCTTGCCAGTTGTCGTAATTTTAACTTGAATAAGATGAAAGAAAACGAGTGTGGTCGGGTGCGCCCTTGATAAGAATTAGGAGACCTCCAGAAGAAAGGAGCTTATGATATAAAGGAGGTGACACCCAAACTCCTCATAGTTCTATTTTGAGCGCTGGAAAATTAATAGTGTTGAATTTTGACTGATTTAAACTTTGGCCAGATTACACCCCCGATTAGGCAGAAAGTAGAAGTAGAGTGACTAGGGAAAGGGGAACGAATAGTAACCACCATTTGCATGAAACAATTTAACTTTTGGTTAATTCAATGACTCTTTATGGTTGGCAAAGTGAATTTTGTAATTTTTGGTTGCGTGTATAAATTTGGATTGTGGCCAAAGTAAGTTCTGGATGTGGCAAACTAGTAAATGGAGTGTAATTTGTTTTCATTTAGAAGTGAACTTTTTCACATGGAGGGCGTAATAGAGTGAACTGCTAATTTAAGACGAGTCAAAATGTAAACATACGAGTTTGTACGAGTTATATGTGAAAAGACTGTATGGAGTTACGAGTATTTATGATTTTCCTTGGAGATTAGGCCCCGGGGTTTTTTTCAATTAAAGTTTCTAGGAGGTGCCCATAATTCATGTGAGCCGTCCTTAAAAGTCTTTCTTCGGAGACAATTAGTTGACTTGTTATTTATTTAGTCGGATGGCGAGCGTAGTTATTCAATCCAAGGTGATGGAGGGCTTCTTCCACTTGTAAGCTCACCTAAGGCGAGATATTTCTTTCTCCTAAAGTTGGATTCGAAGAATCTTCGCGTTGAGTGTTGGAATCTATACGTCATAGCTATTTTTGGTGCGCTTTTTTGCCCAGGTCGATGTCGTTAAATAGAATTGGTCCAGCACGTCTCCAAGAAAGGAAAATCTCTTTCTCTCTCCTCTTATGATGTGATAGCACTTATTTTCCCTCTTTCTAGGTGATGGAAGCGCTCAGTTCATGAACTATCTCGAAATAGGAAAACTTTTCGAAATCGGCATTAAAGTTTTCGTAGCAACAAGTCCACTAGTGATTTGGTTGTAGTTATGTCTCAATGGAAAGG
The DNA here is from genome assembly GCA_963966105.1 of Volucella zonaria. Taxonomy (NCBI): domain Eukaryota; kingdom Metazoa; phylum Arthropoda; class Insecta; order Diptera; family Syrphidae; genus Volucella; species Volucella zonaria. Next base: position 118,685,228 of record OZ014532.1, read on the forward strand.
GGAACTAAAGTCCATCAAGCGAAGGTAAACGGGTGCACTTAAAATTTCAAAGGCATATGGCAGGGTTTGGCACTGGACCCAAAACAGATTTACTGACGCAACATCTAGGGAAAGTTACCATAAACGGAAGTGAGATTGGAGAACGCGCGAATTAATATAACGTTCCTCCGGAGTTTCAAAAAAAACAACTTTATTCCATTCTTTACAACCAACAAATGACAATGAATCTTTGATTTTATTCGCAATTTATAATAAGTCAACAAAGTATGAAAAACTGTGGGAACGGAAGCTTGAATTTGGTTCTCACACGGTTTTTCTTATGGTTTAATTTTACAAGTTGTGAAAAGCAAGCATGTTATCAAGAAAAGGTTTAGTGTTACAATAAATGAATTTTGAAAAGCAAGCACTTTAATTATTTTACAAAAAAGTATTAAGAGTAACATATGTATGTATAACATAACTTTGACAAAAGAGTATTATTAGTATGTATGTAACATATAACTTATTGATGTACACAATTTGATGTACATAACTCCTCCCGCTTAAGATGAAGCGATGGCCATGAAAGGCTGTTACTTGAAGACTTATCATGAGCTGGAGCTTCTAAATTTATATCATCTGTTTGTTGACTGGAGGCTGCATGATTCTGGCGACATTTCTTTGTATAGTTGATCAGGTACAAAATTAGCAGGATCATAGTTACTACAACACACATTGAAAGTGAATGATTTTGTTGTTGTTTAGTGGTTTCTGCCAGGGTAATAACTTCTGTGTTAGTAAAGTTGTCCGGGGTTAGTCTACTGGTGTTTAATCGATCTATAGGATAATATGAACTTATATTAGTGAATATTGAGGATATAATTTGTATTCTATCCCAAAATAAGTTTGTGTTGCCCTTATATACCACGTTGTTTAGGGTTACATCACATTCTTCGTAGTGCAGTAAAAGTGTTCCTGATATTAACTTGGTTTCGATTCCACACGTGGAGGACATTTCTATATTGGGAGAGTTTACTAAAAGTATATAATTTTCTTCTGGTTGCATGATGTTGGCTTGGTTCAGGTCTTCCGTTAAGAAACAGGTGGCTCTTTTGTTTTTGATTATGTTTGAAATGCACTTCTCCGTTGTGATATTCTTTAGGTTTCCTTTTGTGCAGTAGAAAACTTGTTCAATCATTAAACATGGTTCGTCAATCAATTGGATATAACGGTCGTTTATTAGGACATAGGGTTTGGTTATATTAATTGTAAGGGTTTTGTTTATAGGTAATTTGATTAAATGGTACAAGGTGAAGGATTCTTCGAACAGGATTGGTAATTTAATATTAAATATGATATTTGTATGGTTATAGTAGGCCTGTAGACTCAAGAATTCGTATATTTGTTCATCCGAAGAGAACTTTATTTTCTGATTTGCGATATGTTTATGTATAAATTCTAATTCATTCGGATTTAAAATTTGTTTAGGGACTATATTAAGTTTTGCAAGAGTTATAGATTCAGCGATTTCTTGTAAATGGTTCGTTAGTATTTCAATGTTGTAGTTAGTTTGATAAACATATTGCATATATTGAAAGTTTTCTTGATCGGTACGAATTCTCTGGGACAATGCTAATTGGTACTTTGTTAAATAATCTTCCAAATCCTTCTGTTGTGAATTTATATGTTCGGTTATGTTACTAAACCTTTCTATCATTTTGTTATTAATCTGGACCTGTTTTGTCATTTCTTTGTTCATGTCCTGTTGATTAGATTGTAATAGTTTAATGTCATTATTTATTTGTACAGCGTCATTGTCGTCCATGTTCCCTGTGATACTCTTAATTAGCGATCCTATTCCGTTGATAAACCCTCTTTTATTTCGATATCGAGGAAGAAGTGTTAGAAATTTATTTTCTAATTCCCTAAATTTCATATTTGTGACTTCTTTCATTGGACCAATGTTTTTATTTTTATTAATAAGTTCTACAGATCTTTTGATATTGCTAACATTTTCTTCATAAGCTGTCAAATTTATAATGTGTATGAATTTTGTATGTGTATCAATTAACCGTACCGGGCCTAATTTCATGGGAAGAAGACCTTGACTCTTCGAGAGGTCTTGAATTTCGATTCGTTGACTCATGGCCTGTGCTAACCTGAAATTTGCGTTTTTTTTAGTAATTTATTTTTATGAGCTTTCCTATTATTTTTAGTTAGTACAGTGACTTTATTGTTAGTGACTACCTGTAACTTCTTTGCTTTAGGAGCTATTTTATTTCTTCTATTATTATATTCATATACTATATCATCTATACTAAAGTTGGGTGGTTCTTCACGATTCCTATTTAGTCTATCAATGATTGATCTATTATGCTTTTCAAGCTTGGTTGTTATTTCGCTATATAGTTTGTCTTGATAAGATCTTAATTTATTTATATAATCGTGCTCAGAGACATGCTGTATTGATTTCCTAAATTTATATGTTCTTCCTGTTATGAGTTCGAAAGGTGTCAAATTTGTAACCGAATGTATTGAATTGTTATATGTAGTCAATGCTTCGTTCAGTATGTCTGCCGGTATTTGTCTATTATTTTTGTCGTAAATTATTCTATAAATTTCAGTCAATGTTGAATGAAATCTCTCGACAGGAGAATTGCCTGTAGAGTTTTGAGGAGAGGTTATATGTAACTGAATCTGGTATTGATCACAAAACTCTTTAAATAAGTTTGAAGTGAATTCAGCGGCTGAATCGCATACAATTTTTTTGGGTGTACCGTGTTGGGAAAAGAATTGCCTTAAAGAACTGATTATATTGATACTATTACGGGCAGTTAAGATAAAAGCAGAAGCGAACTTTGAAAATTTGTCGATTATTGTAAGTATTTGTATATTGTGAATACTGTAAACATCTATGTGCAGAATATCGAGAGGCTTATTTGGAATTTCAGAAAGTTCATATTTTATTTTCGGGGGATGTCTATCGTACTTATATAATTTGCATTTCTCACAGTTGTTAATGACTTTAGTTATTTTCTCTTTCATTTTCGGGAAATAAGATGTTCTGCGGAGGTGATTACAGGTTTCATTAATGCCGCGGTGGTTGCTATCTATGTGATACTTATTTATAAGGGCGTCCTGTTGATCTGTATTAGTAATATCGTTTAGTTTTTCCATACATCGTATTAATTTAAACACTTTACTATTGGCGAAGTATTTGGAGTATACTTCTTGAACTATTCTGAAAGTATCATCGTCTGTGTAAATGGCTGTTAATTTATGGGGGTTTAGATATTCTTTGAGGATTGATACAATTATTTTTTCGTTATGGAGATCAGGTTGCCTAAATATACGTCTACGTTTTGTTTCGAAAAGGATATTATAAATCATGGAAGGCTTAACAATGCAGTTTGTTTTAATCAAAACCAACTGTTCCGTAAACTCGTTGAGGGGTCTTTCTGAAATATATATTCCGTCGTCGAGATTTTCATGTGCAGAGTGAATGGTAGACAAGCTTAAACTGTTTTCTAAATCATTAGCGTTATTGTGTAAGGATATATTGGAATTTGCAAGAGAATTTGTATCAGTAGATGATTCATTAAGATTAAGTTCGATACGACTGAGTGCGTCGGCATTTGTATTGGCCGTGCCCTTTTTATATACTATTTCATAATCGAATTCCTCTAACCTTAACCGCCATCTGACTAATTTTGAATTCGGTTCTTTTAGTGAAAATAACCAGTTGAGGGGTTTATGGTCAGTTATAATCTTAAATTTTCGACCAAACAGATACGGGCGGAAATATTTAGTAGACCAAATTATGGCCAAAAGTTCCTTTTCTATTGTGCTGTAATTCTGTTCTGTTTGAGATAAAGTTCTTGAGGCGTAGCAAATTGGCTTGTCAGATCCTATTGGGCCTTGACTAAGAACAGCACCAATTGCAACGTTACTAGCATCGGTCGTCAAATTAAAACTCTTACTAAAATCAGGGTATTGTAATAGTGGATCGTTACTTAATATATCCTTACAATGTTCAAAACATTTAACATAACGGTCGTTGAGGGTTATGCTTCTTCCTTTCTTTAAGCATTCAGTCAATGGTTTTGTTATATTTGAAAAATCTTTAATAAATTTTCTGTAGTAACCTAGCAGGCCAAGGAAGGACTTAATCTCCTTTTGAGTAGTGGGTATCGGATAATTTTTTATTGCATGAATTTTACTGGGATTGGGCTTAACACCATCTGGTGTAACTACATGACCAAGAAACTCTACTTCTTTACGTAAAAATTCTGACTTATCTAATTGAATTTTTAGATTGGCTGCACGTAATTTTGAGAAGACCTTTGCCAAATTTTCGATATGCTCTTGCAGCGAGGTTGAGAAAACTATAATATCGTCCATGTATACTAGGCAAATTTTGCCTTGTAAATCACGTAAGATATTGTCCATTATTCTCTGGAAGGTTGATGGGGCATTTTTGAGTCCAAACGGCATTCGAATGTACTCATAGTGTCCATGATCAACCGAGAATGCGGTTTTTTGAATGTCTCTGGGATCTACCTCGATCTGGTGAAAGCCGGAGGCCAGATCTAACGTAGTGAAATACATGCATTTCCCTAATTTATCGAGAATCTCCGTTATATTAGGTAAAGGATATCGATCGTCTATCGTTTTTTCGTTAACCTTACGATAGTCGACAACAAGTCTCCATTTCTGAATACCTGATGCGTCTCGCTTTTTGGGTACGATCCATATGGGACTACTCCATGGGGAATAGCTAGGCCTTATTATACCTTGCTGCAATAGGTTTTGAATTTGAGACTGTACCTCTGTTTTATGTATCTCTGGATATCGATAGGACTTCGTATATATTGGAACGTCGTCTTTTGTTTGTATACGATGTTTAATTACGTTGGAAAATGATAACTTCTGCCCTTCTATGAAGAAAATATCATCAAAATTTTTGCACAGTCTAAGAATCAATTTCTTTTCTTCATTATTAAGGTGATCGACCCGAAGTAATTTAGTTATGTCGGTTCCAGATAGAAGCTCAATTTGATTGTCAGTTTGACAAATATTTATATTATTAAATTCTTCGAAATTTTTAAATTTTTCTACCTTTATCGGTTGTTCTACAAATAATTTTTGTTCCATATTAGAGTTGTTTATTACCTCCAATTGACTGTACCATTCTTCAGATGTATATATTCCTTCAGGTATTTCTAGAAAATCATTTATTTTTGTTGGCTTGATGTATATTTCGCCATTTTGGATATCGACCGGTAATGTAACCAACATTTTGGATCTTGCTGGTATCATATAGATTTTTGACATTAAATTGGGTTTAAGCAATAAGGGAATAGCTGCACTTTGAGTTTTTAATAGTTTATTCTTAAGATCTATTGAAGCATTTAATTTCGCTAATGTTTCTAATCCTATCAGGCCGTCAAAATAATTGTGAAATTTAAATAAAAGAAATGTAAACTGTTCGTTAGAATTGAATTCAGAGAATGCCGGAAATGTGATTTGTTTATTGAGTTCATGTGTACTCAAAACAGTGGTGATTTTAACAGTGTTAATATTTTCATGATATTGGGGATTAGTAAGTTCGGGGTCAATAAAATTAGCAGAGGCTCCTGTATCTATGAGAAACTTTAGTTGTCGACCAAAAGGTGAAGTCACATTTATGTAAGGGAGAAGATTGCTACCGTGTTGATTAATTTCTAGGAACCCGTATTGTTTTCCGAGGCATTGGAACGAAAATTTTTGTCATCAATTTCATTCTCATGTATTGTTTCATTTCCAGTGACCTGTGGAACTTCATCATTTTGAATTTCTTCAATTGTATAATGGTCCAAATTAGGTTGGTGGTCGTAGTATCCATCAGGTAACACATATGTGGGATATTCTTCCCCATAATTTTCCTGATTTTGTGAAAAACTATGTACTTCTCTTATAATGTATCTGGGATTTTGCATTAAATTGTTTCTTTGATAGGGTTGTTGGGATTGTACTGGTTTCGGAAGAGTTTTAGCATTACCGCTAGATATTTCCATTGGAATTGGACGTTGCTGTTGGTAATTGAAATGTGGTTTGGATGCAGAAATGTTTACTATAGGGTTATTGAATCTCTTTTCTTGCTGATTGGGAGACTGAAGATGGGGTATTTGCTGTAAGGGCCTTATTTGGGGTTGATAAGGTTAAGATGGTTTAAACTGAGGTAAGTATTGAGGAAAGGAACTATATGGCTGTGTAACTGGTTGGTATGGTTGGAGCCGTTGATTTTGTGGGGGTCGTTGTGTCAGTTTGGGGAATGGTAGTGGGTTTGGTAAAACAGGAGGTTTCGGGTTTGTATTTTTTAAATAGTATGCGTTTTGTTCTTTGATACAATAATTTAATGCCTCCACCAAGGTTTCAGGTCTCATGGCTCTGATTGTTGAGCCCAATGGTTCTTTTAATCCTATAAGAAATGTATTTAAACACATTTCTGAATACAGCGACTTTTTTGCATCTATTACAGCTATATGTTTTTCATGTATACGGATATGGTTTGTCATTGTTGACAACAACTCAATGATCTTTGAGTAAAATCTCTCAACAGTATCATTGTCTTGTCTCAATCCATGCAAATCTCGAATCAAAGATGATTCATTCCGCTTATCTGAATAGTGCAAAATTAAATTAGCTCGTATTTGCTCCCATTCCGTCGGAGTCCCGTACATATTTAACACTTCATTGGCCTGGCCAATGATTTTGTTTCTAATAGCTCGTAATATAATGATAGCATATGATGTGCCGTCTAACTGAGGTATAAGCTTCAAAATTTCCTCTACGTTATTTATAAAATCATACAGAGAACGGGGGTTACCGTCGAAATGTGGCAGATCTTTAACGGCATCTGGTATACGTAAGCCATTAAATATATTGTTAATATCTAAACTACTTAATTGACTACTACTTGTGTTCCTATTACCAACGTTTGTAACAACGTTAGCGTTTACGCTTGAGCTTGAACTATCTAAATTCATTTCGGAAAGATTTGGAAAACTGGTTTTTACTATTGCACTAAGTTTTGAAAGATTATTTGTCTCTAGGAACTCGCACCGATTCGATTCTAAAGTTGTAAAATTGTTTTGAAATTCGTCAAATCTATCTAAGGATGAACAATAAGGTTCTTGAATCTTATTTCTACTTATTCTATTTTTGGGCATAAGGATTATAAAGGATGAAGAAAGGAACGAATGTTAACCAATTAACAGACTTACATGCAAATGATTATAGTCATTATCATTCTCTAGCCGTAGGTTCCAGGAATTAAAGATTTGAAAACCACCAGGAGTCAGGATCTGCACACTTCTTGGACACGATAAACCTTCGTTATAATAACACTTGCATTAACGAGAATCACTTTCTCAAATAACGATTGCCGTCGTTACAAATGCACTTGCAATCACCAAGAGTCTTTGTACAGTCTTTAAATGTCCACACACTAACCGCAAGAATAACGATAAACCGTCGTTATTGGTATTGAATGTTCATTTAATATATCGCACTCCCGTATTCCGATTAATTTTAAAATGGATACACTTGTATCCTACCGACTGCGCCAATTAATATAACGTTCCTCCGGAGTTTCAAAAAAAACAACTTTATTCCATTCTTTACAACCAACAAATGACAATGAATCTTTGATTTTATTCGCAATTTATAATAAGTCAACAAAGTATGAAAAACTGTGGGAACGGAAGCTTGAATTTGGTTCTCACACGGTTTTTCTTATGGTTTAATTTTACAAGTTGTGAAAAGCAAGCATGTTATCAAGAAAAGGTTTAGTGTTACAATAAATGAATTTTGAAAAGCAAGCACTTTAATTATTTTACAAAAAAGTATTAAGAGTAACATATGTATGTATAACATAACTTTGACAAAAGAGTATTATTAGTATGTATGTAACATATAACTTATTGATGTACACAATTTGATGTACATAACTCGCGCCTTCTAGCTCGGTATAGGCGACTACCATTTTTGGCAAAAACAATCATCACGAGTGATAAGACACATTTCGACTTAATTGATACAAATTGATCGTCTCGACAAATAGTGTCAAGGTAGGCATAGGTAATGTAGGTTAGGCGAATGCATTCACAATCGACGTAATGCAGGTCGTCTCTACATTGTACTAAGTAATAACCAACACACCAAGTAGTAGGTCAACGCATTGCTTGTAAGCCAAACAGCGCAACAGGTGTTGTTAGGTCACCAGCTTGCTACCTAAATTGCAATGTAAAGAATTCATTAGTATTTAAGGTGTTGATGAAACAAATCAATTGAAATCAACAATTCTATTTTATTTGAGATGAGACGGCATGCCCAACAAGCAGCACCGGCAGATGCAGAACATCAATCAAAGGCCTTCTACGTAAAGCAGCTAAAGGCTTTAGATAAATACTGGGCTATCATTGCTCAACGTCACTAACGACTACAATTACTTTGCCACAGAAAATGAGTATCCAAAGGCCTCCATCCACCTACAGGATGAAATGGACCAACTCAAGGGTAGCAACACCGAAGCAGTAGGAGAAATAAAGCTACCAAGCATCACCCTACCAACCGTTGATGGGCAATACACGAAGTGAATGGAGTTCAAGGGTCTTTTTACTAAACTGATCTACAAACGGGCCATGAACGAAGCACAGAAACTGCATTATTTAAAGGCCAACCTGCATGGAGAACCCAGTAAGCTTCTACAGCTTTTTGCTACAATGGACCACAATTAGAAGGAAGATGGGATATGAGAACAAACGGTTGATTGTCACATCATTATTGAACAACCTGTGTCAGCTGAATTCCATAACTAACGAGACCGCTGGAGCAGTAAAGCGCTTATTAGACACAACAAGGGAATTTCTAGCAGTCATATCGAACCTTGGGATCGATGTCAGCAACTGGGATCCGTTAGTACTACATTTAATACGAGTAGTTCAAAGGCTAGATAAGGAAAGTCGTCGACTATATGAATAGTCACTAAAATCTAGTAAGGAACTCCAAAGTCTATCCAACTTTTTTGAGTTTCTGACGCCACGATACCCGACGTTAGAAGCGATCAATACGAAGAGCGAGCTACCACGACAATCGAGCATGATGACGTCGACTTCCCAACAGTGTGTGGTATGTCATACCGATTGCCACACAATTCCTGCCTGTAGGCAGTTCGCCCAGAAAAGTATAACGCACGATGCCAGATAGTGAAACTACTGGATTTATTTTTTAACTTTCTTCAAGGAGGACAAGGAAGCAGCAACTGCAAGGTCCAATATTGCAAACGTTGCAATAGTCGTCACCAAACGATGCTTCATCCAGAAGCTGTGGCGAATAAGTCAAGCAATAATGCGCTTAAAGCCAATACCGCACCAAGGATAGTGCATGAGGTCATCTTGGCGATAGCAGTGGTAGACGTAATCAACGCCCATAGAACCTCAATGCCATGTCGTAGCATTATGACCTCATAGAGTGACTTAATGGGCCGGCGGTATTATTGGCCCATATTGCATTGTAGTTTTTCCAATTGTTATGTTTCAGCAGCTGTCAAAATCCAATGACATCCCGCTGTCAAATATTTGCCATTTCATCATGCATCGTTTTACTCCGGAAATTATTAAAAAAAATATTATCGGAATTCCGGCTTAGTTGTAAATACGCAACTTGAATTTTGTCGTGAGGTGGGTCGATATCATGGCTTCAGTGTGCAGGCAATTCGTCGCACCGTGGAAAAGTTTGACTATGAGTAAACTCTTTTGGATTTTAAGCCACCAACTAGACAGAGATTGGAGTGAAATGAAGAAAACATAGCCGCCGTAGCGGACAGTATCGAAGAAGACTTAGAAATGTCGATTCGACACACATCAGCTGGATTGCACATCGCCAGAGAGTCAATCCGGCTTATTTCGCAGTTTTATTTGGGCTTAGTACTGTAAAAGATTGTACTGACGCAAGAATTGAAGGACGATCATAGACAACGCCGTGAGTTCGCTAATTGGGCGCTGAAAATGCTGCCAGGAAATTCGGATTTTGGCCAAAAAATCATCTTCTCGGACGAGGCCCATTTTTAGCTCAGCGGCTCTGTCAACAAGCAAAATTGCCATTAGTGGAGAAAACACAATTTACAAAGCATCGATGCATCCACAACGATTGACTGCTTGGTGCGATTTATGTCATTGAAGCATCATTGGACCTTATTTCTTTCAAAATGATGAAGTAGACACCGTTACCGTCAATGGTCGCAAGTATAGAGCTATGTTAACCGACATTCTGTAGTCAGAGCTCGACAACGTCAATATATCCGAGTTGTGATTAGAACAAGACGGCGCCCGAAGTTGTGAAGGAGAAATTTGGCGACTGGTTCAGCTCACGGTGAGTGGTCATTAATTGGCCGCCACGATCATGAGATTTGACACCACTCGATTATTTTCTCTCCGTCTACGTCAAGTCTTTAGTCTACGCTAACAAGCCAACCACTTTGGACGAGCTCGAGGTCAACATTCAACACGCTATTGCTGGAATAACGCCGCACATATTGAACTGAGTTATCAAAAATTGGACCGACCGCTTGAAGGGAAACCGAGGCAGCCAATTGAATCATGTGCTTTTCCACGCATAATGACATGAACGTAGCTTCAAAATAAAGCCAGAATCAATTTTATATCTCACACCGTTCTTGTTTTATTTAAAAATGTTTTCCTATTGTTCTTATCTGGTCACCCTTTATACGAGTATCGTAATGTGTTGGAAACCTTTCCTGCGCCAGTCAATTTGGCGTATAACACATGTGGACCGAATAGGATAGTGCTAAACCACACACGACTCCTGCCGTTAAGCAAATTTTGCGAGTAACTTTTTCTGACAGCATGGGGACCAATCAATATTACAGCTAGTGGACATTTTTTGGCCGGAAAAAGTTTGTCGCAAGATTTCCATCGTAGGAGGACTTATGTGTGATGGCAGTACCGGGAATTAGAAGTGGTTATTTCAAAACTTATAAACAGGCACAAGCTATAGCAGAAGTGCAACGTTAAAGCATGGGCAAACGACCTTGTATTTTTGGGATTGTGGCACAACAAAGAAAAGCCCCCGAACAAATCAATTGCCAGAATATATAGATGGACAGAACACCTTATTCAAAGAAGGATATTCCTCCATCATTATCCATAAACTATGAATCGCGTCAAATGTTTACCTGCGTGCAACAAAGCCACATTGATTGCCAAGACAATATTGTTTCGTTGACTGCCTGCAACTTCGTAGTATATTTTCGTAGTGTTGGACTTTAGTCTCACCGATCGGTAGTTGTTGCAATTTCTCGTGCCGTTTTTGTCTCTATTCTGTGGAACAAGAAAGCTCTTTTTCCACTGTGACGCATGCGATCGCCGCAAAAATAAATGCAGTAATGGGGTTTTGACTGAGAAACCACCCAGCAGAGCATTACAAACTGGGTTTGCAACATGCTTGTAAGCAGGAAAATAACCCGTTTCACTGGGTAAAGCTCGGTTAGAATGTCTGAAACCAGGGGAACCCCTCAGGAGGGAGTCATATATCCACTCCTGTGGGAGCTGGTTATCAATGACATTCTCAAAAAGCTTAGTACAATGGGTAGAAGTGCCACGGCATACGCAGACGACGTGGTCGTAATAGTGCAGGGAACTTGAATATTTTATGCAATATTAAGGAGGTTGCCCTGAAGATGATCAGCACTTGGGCAAAAAGCTGTGGTCTCAATGCCAACCCTTCCAAAACGGAACTGGTTCTTTTTACCAGAAAGTAGAAGATACCTCGATTCAAACTTCCAAAACTCAACGGAGTGGAACTGTCACTTTCGGACAGCGCGAAGGATCTAAGTGTGATTCTGGACAAAAAATTTAATTGGAATCTTATTGTAGCGGAAAGAACCAAAAAGGCATATAATGCTTAAAACCGGCTATGGTGTACTGGCTAAGTATATACGGTGGTGGTAAGACCCATACTTACATACGGCGCACTAGTATGGTGGAAAGCAACAAACAAGAAAACGGTTTACGGAAAATTAGCGCCGGTTTAAAGAACGGCTTCCACATATAGCCATTGCAAGTGCGCTGCGTACCACTCCTATGGCAGCATTGGACAACTTGATTTACAGATCAAAAAACTTCCTAGCAACAGTGCGATACGGCTCACTAATCTAGATTATTTCAAGAGCAGTAGTTTCGGACATGCACGGTCCTAAAGGAACGACCGCCAGACAATCCAATTCTAACTGATGAAATTCCTTCCTTGGTCGTCTTCACCGTACGACATAATACTCGTATATCCGGAGATAGACGACTGGGAAAAAAATGCAATAATCAGGCCAAATGAATCTGCAATTTTTTTTGATGGCTCAAAAACAGAGGAAGCAACAGGTGTGTCTTGAAGTCGCGCCAATGGAATCAACCAACGTCAACTTTGATACAGTCAGGGACTGTCGCACACTGTTCAAACGGGTAAGGCTGTGCTGGGTGCGATTATACTGAGGTATTAAGGGAAATGAACAAGCGGCCAAGCCAGCAAGAAAAGGAGGGCTACGCGACAATAGTGAGGTTGCCAACATCAAAGCATCCCTTTGCATAGTGAAGGGGACTATCGAGGAAAAACTCATAAAGACTGCCAACCAAAGGTGGTCAAGTCTTGAAGGACACAGGGTATCCAAGGCTCTTTGGCCGCTTTCTGACGGCATAAGATCTAGGAAGCTAGGACGGTAATAGGAATCCCGACAGGACGCTGTCTCCTGCGGAAACACGTAGACTCAAATTGTTAGATACGCATATCCGCGGATTCTGCGGTGATTTGCAAGCTGTTAAGGACATAACCCACATACTGTGTGAATGCGAGGCAATATCGCGTAGGGAAACACTTTTTCGAAAACCTTGAGGAAATAGACGGCACGAACTTAAGGCCCTCTTGGCTTTTGCTGGGTAATTGGGTGTTTCACCAGGGCGATTGTTTAGGTTTCTGCCATTTGAAGACAAATTCATCTGGTTCCACATTATATACACATTTATTGTGAAATCCATGCAAAATTATATTGATTAATAAAGCCCGGTCTATGGCAATTATGAATGGAACACAACAACGTTCATGTAACTACCACGACTTCTGTTGCAAACGACCGTCCGAAGGTCAAAATTATCGATGACTTTTTGAGGAATAAGTTGGCCAATGGTTGCAATTTCAGTTTGGATCTTATGTTTCGGATCCTTAATTGGCGCTGAGTTATTAGAATGCGATTTTCAAATTTGGTACGCAACGAATTTATTGATTGCTGGCTTGTAAGGGCGGTAGAACCATCCTGGTGTAACCAGAGATCGTCCAGACCCAATTCATTCAATTTTGGAAAATATGCGCCATAGTCGTAAGTCAGGTCCAATTGTTGACTTCGGCGACGAATTGAGGTGCCTGGCTGGTTTTGAACACTTTTGCTCACAGTGGTGATGTACGTGCTGGCCGAGCTTGCTGATATGGAGTTTGACCCGATACCGAACCAGTTTTTTCAAAACGCTTCACCAAGGCAGGTATCCCGGACTCACTAGGGCGAGCATGTTACCTAAAAATTCACGAATTTTACGAAATGTTACAGATCTCCCATTTTCGTAAAATATTGAATAACAAAAATGCTTTGTTGCATGGTAAATGTATGAGAAGACAGATTGTATGACATCTACCAAAAAGATGAACTACATTGAATTCAGTAAATGACAGTAACTTACAGTAAACGTCCACACAATCTGTTGGCTCATCCTTTATAATAGAGTACCACTCCGAGAATTATTAGAAGAAACTCAAGAATCTAAAAATAAAGACTACATGAAATATTGAGTTCAAAATACGTGCAAAGTTTCAAGCATGAAGACCTTTTCAACATGCTTGTAGCCTCACCGGACCCACCCATTTCTTCATTCAGGCATGCCAGAACCGAAAAAGATCTCAAAGCACAATACTTTCCTGAAATGATTAGTTTATTAGACATTAATCCAGACGTTGACGAGAGTTTCGAAGAAATCCGATTATTTTTCTTGAAATTCTTGGTCCGTTTATATTTTTCTCCACTGTTCGACTTGAAATGAATCGTTGAAATATTTTATTATGTATTTTGATGTGCCACAAAATGAAAAGGTGCTCTTTCGATACACTTACAAAAAAATATTTAAACATTTTGCCCGCATTAGCTTTTAGACAGCCTGTCATTATTTCAGTCATGGGGTTTTGAATATTTTTGAAGTAAATTATTATGTTTATCACCTATGGCGAGAAGCTCTTATTTCAGCAGCCTGTGCATTTTTTTTCCAAAATTTACTTCATACGATACTCGTATCTTTATTCGTTTAAGAGTTATGATTCTTGCAAGCAAAAAAGTCAAAATACGTCACTGTGCAGCGTGCAATCCGCATCACATTTTTTGTTGGATGCGATGACAGCTGGTGAACTTCTTGAGAACTATCCTGGCTCCAAATACGGTAACTCTGCTTGTTTATGTAGCCGTGAACCTCGTCACTAAACAAAATTTTACGGTAAGAAAGTGGGTTAATCACTGGATACAAGCAATAAATGGTCACGCGGCTTTAGCTCTTTCACCAAATGGATCCTGAGACCAAGGTCTTTACTCAGAATTTTGCAGATAGCTGATGAACAAAGGCCAAATTGACGCGCCTTTCTCAACACATCCTTCCACAGCCGTAATACTTGCTTGCAGTTCATTTTCAATAATTCGATAAAGAGTCGTTCAAGTGGCTGCCGTAAATGTCACAAAGTGTTCTATAAGTTAAGAGAGCTTCGATTTTGGAAGTAAATTTCAACAACTTGAAATTGTTTTTGTGCCTTCAGTCTTGATGATGATGGAAATGCCAATCTGTATTAAAAATAAATGAAGCTTGGCAGCTTAATGTGACAGTCGATTTGATATTTAATCTCCATTCCGGTTCCGGAACTACTTCTCTTTTTTTTCGCCGATGATAGTACTGTCGTAATCAACGAAGTGGATATAAGCTCTAGAAGATTTCTTGAACCCCCAAAACCAACTTCTTTCACCTATTTGGAAGGATTCATCCCCCCCAGAGTGCGAAGAATACAAAAATTGAGTCGTTAGTTACCAAAGAAACTGCGATGCAGATGTCGCACATATTTGTGTATTCAATGTATACATAGTATAACTGGCGTGAAAATACAGCAGTGTCCAATTCACTTCAAGAAAATGATAGTAAACAAGCTTCAGGGTGAGGAAAACAGCTAGTTTTGGCATGAAAATCCATTTCAAAAATAAGTAGAAGCTCAAATTCCAGGAGAGGTTCATTAAAAGGGCTGGCAAAAAAACAATTGGATTAATCAAAAGAAAAATATCAGCAACATTGTGGTGTCATTAACGAAAACGAGTTGATCCTAAATAGAGTGGTCTTTAGTATGGTTGGCTAATTTAGGCAGCCAATTCCACAAAGTCCGAGTAAAAGTGCGATAATTACGATCCATTAGAAGACTAAAAAGCGAATAACGTTCAAGATTTTAGAGTAGGAATTCACTAAACCTATCTCTGCTAATTGTTTAAGAGAAAAACTTACACAATCAGGATTAGGTTAAAATGAATTGTCCTGTAATTCAGTGGTTCCAAATGGTCCCATCTCTTAAGACAAAATCCACAAAAATCGGACCTTTAATGAAGACTACTTTAAATCTTTTCCACGTTCTGGGACTAAGGAAGAAAAACATTCTGGGCACAGGAAATTAAAGTTGAATATTTCCTTTCATCCTTGAAAGATGGTCCATCTGGATGTGTTGATTTGCTTGTGTATAGATAGATACTTGTATATATTTATATTTTGAGAGAAGCAAATTCTATCCCAGGGTATACAAATAAACATAGTTTAAGGTCCTTTCAAGCATTAGTGTGAAAACATGAGAAACGGGGGAGTGTCTTTAAATGACAGTGAAAGTTAGGAAAGTGACATTTGTAAATTTTAGGCAATACATGGTTGGATGGCTTTAATATTTCATTATCAGCTGGAAAATTCTGTTGTTTAGGAATTTATGATCGCAAAAAAAGCGTTAAATGCTTCAGTTACTTTAAGCCGTCCCATAAAAAGGGCGGTAAGTTATAAATGCTGTATTTATTCAGATGGAAAAACTTCCTTGACTTTGACTAACATACATACATATATTAATTTGCGAAAATTAATGTTAGTCGAATGATTTGACTTGTAGTATACGACTGATACTTTTCAACTTACATTTAATCGAAAACATCTCATCACTCAGACACTTCTTTACTTACTTAGGTAGCGATACTCTGCTAGCCGGAGCATTGGTGTTCACTCGCTCCACCGACTAGGTTGGTGCCGCTGTACAGTACGATATCTTTATCCGCTTTCAATAGAGTCCATGCTTCAGCGCCATAAAGCAAGACTGAAACGAATAAGGTCTTATATAGAGTCTCCTTAGTTTTCCGGGATAGGGCCTAACTACTTAATTGCCTTCTAATTAGAAAGCAGAGCTAAGAAAGATAAAGTCCCTAATTACCTCAAGGTTATATGTTAGTTGTCGACTGCAAAGCTCTGTCAAATTCGTCGATATTTTGTCCCTTCTTGTTGACAGCGTATACTTGGTTTGTCTTCATTTACCGCTAAACCTCTTTTGGCCGCTTCGGTTTCTATGTTATACTAGCAAACGCACAGGTGACAGCCCGTTGAGTTCTGTCAATTATATCATTATCATTGGCGTACGCCAGTATTTGCACAGCTTTTTCAAAGATTGTGCCTACGGTGGTCGCTTGTAAGTTCCGCACAATTCTTTTAAGTATGAAATTAAAGAAGCCACATGATAGCGCGTCATCTTTTTCAAAAACTTTTTGACATCAGAGGTCTCGGTTAAGTCGATACCGACTTTGACCGAGCAACGAACATTCTTCACCGTCATTCTGCATTGGCGGACGAGCTAAAACTAGACATGGCTCTATATAGCTCGTCTCCATAAATGCTGTCACATGCGGTCTTAAAATCGATGATATCCACCATTTCGATTTGGCCTTCTTGAGATTTATCCAGGATCTGTAGGAATGTGAAAATTTGGTCGATTGTGAACTTTCCTGGTCTGCAACCGCAGTAAAAGGGGCCAAACAGGTTGTTGACAGACGCTCACAAAATAGCAGATAAGACCATGTACACTTATACCTCTTTAGTTGGCTCAGTTAAGGGGGATCTCATTTCTTGTGGATCGGTCACACGATGCTGGGATTCCATTCATCAGGCATACACACTCCTGACCAGAGAAATGAGTTGGTGTCGACAAGGTCACTTCCGGATATTCATCAAATCTAGCAACTTAGTTTTGGTCAGGTGGACGGCGGCTTTAACTATCCTCATCTGAATTGAATGATCAATCCTCCCTAACGGCGGAAAGCTTGTCATGCCAGGCGTTATACAGTCTGCAGAAAAAGTTTTTCCGTGTTCTCAGCACCTACTGAGACGCCATTACAATGTTTCGTTCTTCATCTCTACAGGATTCTGTACGAGTGTTCTTACTTTGAAACGAATTTTTTACGAATTGGTAAAGCTGTTGTTCGTTGTTCCTGGGGTAGAAACTCTCAATATCTTCGATCGCGCGCTTCCCGTGTTTTTTTTTTTCTTCTGAAGGAGCTGATATTCTTTCTGTTTCTCTTGTAGAGCTCACTAGTGGCTCTCGTCCTTCGTTGCGTCGGCGCTTGCCGGCAGTCTTCGTTAAACCAGGGATCTCTTGGTGGCGGTAGGGTGAACCCGAACACTGCAGCTGGAGCATCTCTGATGGGTCTTTGGCAACTTTGCCCCACATAGAAGTTGTTAATAGATTACGATTGCAGCTTTTCGACGTTATATTTTTTCACAGTAGATCTTCTTTGTTGTGACGCTTGGGAGATCCGCATTCGTACCTTGGCTACAACAAGAAGGTTCGGACGCCCAGAATGAGTCTGTTGCCAGACGTCGCGTCGTGTAGGCTACGCTTACCAATTGTCCAAGCAGAGATGACTTCATTTCCTATCCTGGCGTTAAAATCGTAAAATCGGCCATTCCTCATATGTCACAGGAAATCCGAAATCGAGTGTCCTAGATGTGGTACTGTGGTACTTTCTGCTTCATATAATAGCTAAACCTTGAAGACTCACCTCACTTCGAATGCAATACACTACGTTACGAAATTCTTAACTGGTCAGGGGCATACATGCGTTAAAGCAGCGAAAACTATTTTCCAAAGCTGCTATCAACGACTCTGTAAAGCATATTCAAAAGAAAGTGTCCACGATGAATTTAAATTCGACATCCTGTTCTCGATCTTCAAAAGGGGAGATTATCTACAGTAGATCAACACACGATCGTTTGGCTCGGTCGATTC
This sequence comes from Volucella zonaria, assembly GCA_963966105.1. NCBI lineage: Eukaryota > Metazoa > Arthropoda > Insecta > Diptera > Syrphidae > Volucella > Volucella zonaria. The sequence goes on from OZ014532.1 coordinate 118,703,627, forward strand.
TTGTTTGTTCCTTAAACTGAAGACCGCAATGAAGGAGAGCGGTTTGGCGAAGTGGAGGCTGTTCAATGAAATATGGCGAGCGTTCGGCGAAGCATTGCGGAAGAAGATTTATCAACGGACTTCCACAGGCTGTGTAGGGTACTTTGTTTTGTAAAAAAAAATAAATCAATCCCGGGACTTTCTGAATAAACTGTGTATTTCTTCCACGTGCTCGTAGATGCACTGCTTCTCCGCCGTTTATAGGGTTTGGCCAAATTTGCGGATCTTTGAACCATTCTTCAGGCTGCCTTTTTTTTTGGATCCCATTGGTAGTGAGGAAAAACCTTATTTTTCTTTTGGGCTCTTCTTCAAACCCCAAACCTGAAACTTAAGACCATATTGGTTTTTGGGTTAGCTTCTCCAACAACCTTCGTCGTATAAAGCAAAACCAATTCATTTGTTCGGCCTGAAGGTTATCTACTATCGGTTCCTTAATGTGGAGACCGCGGGTGCTGGTACTTCTTACTTTTTGCTAGATCGTTGTCAGTTTTTCTTTATACTTCTCCTACATTGTGCAATATAGCGATGCGTATTTTAAAGCCGGACGTACGATTGACTTGTTTAATAAGCATTGCTGCAATATTTTCTTGTAGCGAAATACTGTAGAGTTTTCGAGCCATTTAAGCAACCCCCAATTAACTCTGAGCGAGACGTCTCTAAAGTACTCGTATTTTAGAACGATAAATCGTTAAGAATGGCTTGATGTTCTGAGATATCCCTACTTAAGATAGCACCATTATGGCCATAAAGAAAAGAAGTCGTTTTGGATGCATCAATAGTTATTTCAATCAAAAACCTTACAAGACATTACTTGTAAAAATTAGCGGGCTTTATGTATATATTCTAACATGAACCTCAAATTGTCCATTTATAACCTGCAGTGCGATCAACTTTCCTTTTAAGGCCTTCGTTCATATCTCGTACTTCTCTTATACTCGAATACATTTTGAGATTCAACCGCCCTCCATGTCTCTGGCAACTTTATCGAATGCCTTGTTAACTTAGATAGCGCCGTAGAAAATATTAGTAAGGCACTTGCTTACAATAGCGTTCGAGAAAGCTTGCTCGGTTAACAGAACACCTAAAAGGGCTCAACCAAAATGGTGGAATAGGGAAATAGGTTTAAAAACGAAAGAGGTTAGAAAACTCTATAATAGGGCGAAGCTTCTCAAAAACGACAGTACATGGAATGAGTACTATGAATATAACAAACAATTCAAGTACCTAGTTAGAAAGTGAAAAAGGGCTTCTTGGCAGAAGAACTGCGAATCTATGGCGATAACAGACGAGGTTTCGAGGTTACGCAAAATGCTTTCAAGGGAAGCGAACGTTCCTAGCTACCTCAGGAAAAATGACGGAACCTGGGCTGAAAGTAGCCAAGAGGTTCTGGCAACACTGTTCGAAACCCACTTTCTGGGATTCACAGTATCAGACGTCCCTGGCATACTGATCTCTCTTTCTCCGAAGAGGAAATAGGTGCTCTTATTAAATTGCAAAAGTTACGGTGGGCAATTCAGTCCTTTAAGCAGTAAAAATCTGCCGGTCCGGATGGTATTCTACCGATTATGCCGCAGAAAGCACCGGAGGTAGCAATCCAGAAAATTATGAAAATTCTCAGATACAATCTAAAAATAGGACACATACCAATAGCTTAGAGGGAAGTTAAGGTGGTCTTTATACCTGAAGCTGGCAAACAGGGGCATAAAATGCTTAAAACCCTAAAGCGACTATTGCAAATTCACATTAGGAATAGATGCAGTAATGGATTTTTGACTGAGTCACAGCATGCATATATGAAAGGAGAATCTATAGAAACTGCGCTGCACGAGGTGGTGGGGAAAATAGAGAAGAGTCTACACTTCGGTGAGTTTGCGATGTCGGCCTTCCTCGATATTGAAGGAGCCTTCAATAACCTAGAGCGCACCGCCACTAAAAACGCTCTTGTAGACCCTAACATTGAACAGAGCATTACAAACTGGGTTTGCAACATGCTTGCAAACCGGAAAATAACCTGTTCCGTGGGGTAAAGCACGGTAAGAATGTCCGTAACCAGGGGAACCCCTCAGAGGAAGTCATATCTCCACTCCCGTGGGTGCTGGTTACTAATGACATCCTCAGAAAGCTTAATACAATGGGTATAAGTGCCACGGAATACGTAGCTGACGTGGTCATAATAGTGCAGGGAAAATACTTTTGGGCTTAAAACCTGCTATCGTGTACTGGCTGTATACGGTGGTGGTAATACCCATACTTACATACGGCGCATTAGTATGGTGGAAAGCAACAAACAAGAAAACGATTTACGGAAAATTAGCGGTGGTTCAAAGAACGGCTTCCATAGCCCTTACAATTCCGCTGGGACACCTTTTTGCACTTAACACCGCTTGATCTACAGATCAAAAAACATGCTGACGGTCCTAGTGGAGCTACCGCCAGGCAATTCAATTCTAACGGATGAAATTCCTTCCTTGGTCGACTTCGACATTCCGTATGATATAATATATCCGGAGATGAAGGATTGGGAAAAAAATGCAATAATCAGGCCAAATGAAATAGCAATTTCCACAGATGGCTAAAAAACAGGGGAAGTAACAGGTTCCGGTATCTTCCCAGAAGACCCAGATCTAAAAGCGTCTATAAGACTACCGGACGCAAGCAGTGTCTTCCAATCAGAGGGTCTTTCTGTCCTTAAGGCGGCTGAGCTAATGCATATGACATCGGTATCCGAAAATGATATCGCTATATACATCGAGAGCTGCACTTATGGCAATGGAATCAACCAGCGTCAATTTTGATAGAGTCAGGGGCTGTCACACAGTGCTCAAGGCACTATGCAGTCAGAATCGGGTAAGACTGTGCTGGGTGCCAGGACACTGCGGTATTAAGGGAAATGAACAAGCGGACACATTAGCAAGAAAAGGTGGACTACGCGACAATAGTGAGGTTGCCAACATCAAAGCATCTCTTTGCATAGTGAAGGGGACTATCGAGGAAAAAATCACAAAGACTGCCAACCAAAAGTGGTCAAGTCTTGAAGGACACAAGGTATCCAAGGCTCTTTGCCACTTTTTGACGGCAAAAAATCTAGGAAATTAATACACTTACTCGTAAACAGTGATAATTTTTTTTAATTAGGGTGCGGGCTGATGTCCCCAATTTGTTTCGCTTAATACAAGCTTAGGCTAACTTAAAAAAGAGGACTTAGAAACTAAAAACAGTTAAATGGAGTGATGGAAGAGATCAAGTTTAAGACGAGAAGTGCTCAGGTTAAAATCAGAAAGGGGGAGGGTTGAGTTGATCTTACGTAGCATGCGGGAGATTGGTTCGTTGGAACCATATGAGGTGCGATGGGTTGGAATATAGAAGAGACAAGGACAGCGCGAATTTCGAGGGTTTGTGTTGGCAGCGCAATACACAGAACCAGAGAGCAGTGGATGAATGAAGAGAATGTCTGCTACGTCTCTGCGTTTTTAAAGGGTATTTAGGTTAAGGAGCTGGAGGCGGACACGGTAGGGGGGTAAGATAAAGAGAATATCCCAGAGAAGTTCACGAAGGGCAAATCGAAGAAAACGACGCTGAATATTCTCGATTCGAGATATATGAACTTGGCTGGCATATTCGAGAAGGTGTCGGACAAGTGTAATGTAAAGTGATCTTGTCACATAAGGGTTGCAAAATTCCCTAGACCATCGTTTGATAAAACGGAAGTTTAACTCTCTATCGTATAATATTCCAAGGTCGCGAAGCAATTGGACCTTGGGCACAGGTTGGTTATGCAGAGAATAAAGTCGAGGGGAAGATTGATTGGACTTACGAGACAAAGTTATAGATTGACATTTGGTGACATTAAGCTCAAATCAATTTTTTAGACACCAAGTGGAAAACCTCTCGAGGTCTTCTTGAAGGAGAATAGAGTCTTGGGCTGAAGAAATAGTCTTGGAGAACTTAGTGTCGTCGGTGTAAATGGATAGGGAGCAGTGTTTAATAATCCTGTCAAGATCGTTTATAGTTAAAATGAAAAAGAGGGCACCTAGATGGCTGCATTGTGGGACACCAGAAGTAGCTAAAAACAGGGTTGAAAGGTCTGATCTAAAGCGAACGTTATAATAACGGTTCTCCAGATAAGAAAATACCCATTTTAACAATATGGGTTCAAAACCGAGGGAAGACACTTCGAAAAGGATCAGTTGATATGATTTTTAATGAAATCTGTAGCAAAAACATCGATTTCGTTGCCATTTCCTAGTGCTTGGATAGGACAAAGGAAACGCATTCAACTAAATTTGTAGTAGTTGATCTACCTTTCAGAAATCCATGCTGACTGGATGATATAAGCGATTTGCACTAAATGCTTAGAACTTCATATAAAAAAACTTTCGAACATGTTAGATATGTCAGAAAGCTTAGCAATGGGACGGTAGTTGGATACTTCATTCTTTAATCCCTTTTGTGAACCGGGGTAGGGGAACAAGGAATTCCCCTTGTGTGAGGGACAGGTAAAATAGGGAGGAAAGTGGGTGCGAAAGATCGGAGGCACACTTTTTGAGAAACATTACTGGGAGCCCGTCTAGCTTGGGTAAAAATTCATCATTGAGATTTTGTAACTTTTTTTCGATAAGGGTGGGATCAAAAGATTGAGAGAGAGAGGGGCCAATGGAGAAATTGGGAAGGTACTTGAAATATATGAAGTTTGCAAAATAGTTGGCAATGGAATGTGGGTCGGTTGACGATATACATATTGGGTCTACAAGTAAGTTTCCAGCGTTTGTCAGAGATGGCGCCACCAGTGGATCCCGGGCAGAAATGTCAGACCCCATGTGTTTTATTTGTAGGTTTTGTATCTGTCAACAACTTTGCCGCATTATATTTGAGCAGTTCTGTCGGTGTCGTACATTTTATCGAGCAAAATCATGGCAAGTTTCCAGCCAAATAAACGTCATTTGCGAGAAGCGCTGCTTTTATTCTTTAATATGAAGAAAAGTGCGGCTGAGGCCTATCGTTTGCTTCCGGAAACTTATGGGGCGGAATGTATTGGTGGATCGACGTGCCGCGAGTGGTTCAAACGGTTCAAAAGTGGTGATTTTGGAGTTGAAGACAAAGATCGCCCCGGAAAGCCGAAAAGTTTTGAAGACGAGGAATTGGACGCTTTACTGGATGAGGACCCATATCAGATTCAAGAAGAACTTGCTGCATCATTGGGCGTCACGCAACAAGCCGTTTCCCTGCGCCTAAAAGCACTGGGATTCATTCAAAAGGTTGGAAACTGGGTGCCGTACGAATTGTAGCTAAGAGACGTCGAACGGCGATTTTGCATGTCCGAAATGTTACTGCAGCGGTATAAAAATAAATCATTTTTGCATCGTATTGTCACTGGTGATGAGAAATGGATTTATTATGATAATCCTAAACGCAGAAAATCGTATACAAAGCCCGGCGAGCCCCCCCAATCGACGCCGAAACGAAATATTCACGTGAATAAGGTCATGCTCTGCATATGGTGGGATCAAAAGGGTGTCGTATTCTACGAACTGCTTCCGAGTGGTGAAACCATCAAAGGACCATTATATCGAACCCAACTAATTCGTTTGAAGAGGGCATTAAAAGAAAAACGGCCAGAATATGACAACAGGCATGAGTCCGTCATTTTTCATCACGACAACGCTCGGCCACATGTTGCGGTTTCGGTGAAAAACTATTGGGAAAATAGTGGATGGGAAATTCTGCCTCATCCGCCTTACAGTCCAGACTTGGCACCATCTGACTACCACTTGTTTCGTTCGATGCAGAACGCTCTTACGGGAATACGCTTCAGCTCAGTAGAGGAAATCAAAAATTGGCTCGATACGTTCTTGGGCTCGAAAGACGAGAAATTTTTTTGGTCCGGAATTCATAAATTGCCAGAAAGATGGGGGAAAGTTGTAGCTTCCGATGGACGATACTTTGAATAAAGCATTGAAACTATGTTTTCATAACAAAACTTCAAATTTTGGAAAAAAAACGCTGGAAACTTACTTGTAGACCCAATAAATAAGTGCAAAAACCATAGAATGCATCACGTAATTGTCCGTTATTGTAGTGTCTTTGAATCCGGGTCTCCGTAAAATAATGTTCTGATCCATCTACGACCCTTAAGATATGTCTTTTATCGACTGCAGTGTGGTCTATCCGATTTAGAGTTAAATGCTTTGTGTCAGTTTTTTTATGTTGAGGCTAGTTTTGGTCACATTGTAATGTCTCTCACTATCTTAAGCTTTAGAATTTCTCAGGTTTTTTTTCCCCTTTGTTGTAGAATATATTATCCCATCCTTATCCGTCTCACCTACACTGAAATCATTAACGATTCCTTACATTTTTCCTCGTTTTTTAGACAACATAATTTTATAAATTTTTAAATTATCTCAATCTACTTTTCCGATAGAAAAAATTTGACCTGATGCTATTTTTCTTTAATCTCCCTAATTAATAAAAGAAAAACTAATTTTAAATTTTCTTTTCAGATCTAACGGATAAACGGAAACACCAGTAAATCTAAAATTATTATAAGTAATATAAAAATATTTTTTCTTTTGCATAAGTAATTCAATGAACATCATATTAATTCATTTAAAACTTAGATAGTGATACTTAACAATTTATATACATTTTTTAAACTATTTATTTACTCCTTATGCAAAATTCGAAATAAAATAAAAAAGTAAAAAAAATAAGGAATTAAACATACACTCGTATCAAATCAACAGATAAAATTAGATCAAAAGCAAAAACAAAATACTTTCAAATAAACCAACATACCATTGTGATTCTTAGATAATTAATTTATCATTTAATAGTTAAATATAGAAAAAAAGTTTTTAATTACCATAATAAGAAATCCAATTTCCTAACTTAAAAATAACAAATTAAAAAAAAATTATAACAAAATATGTAATATTAAAAGAAAAAATAAATTAAATTTCGTGATATTTAAATTTTATTAGAATCGAAAGTCTTCTTTTTTGTCTGCATAAAGCAAAAACCAAATTTTATACATAATAACAAAACCAAAAGGAATAACAATTTATTTTAAAAGTGAATTACATTTTTTTCTACTCAAAAAAAAAAAAACAAAACAAAAAAACTAGTAAAAAAAAAAATAAGAAACAAAGAAAAGACAAAAGTGATTTTATTTAAATTCAATTTTAAATGCAAAGAATAGTAGTTAGTTAGATTTTTGAACCGTAGATCAACTGATTTATTTTCTTTGTCGCCAAAAGCAAAGTAGAATTTTACAATTTAAAGTAAAAAATATAAATTCGAAATAAAAGATATTTTTAATCAACGTACCTCGGATTGTAGTGAATGCAAAATATTAGTTACATAGTAATGCTGTTTTCTTTTCTCTCTAAAATCTCTCTCTTGAAAACCTTCTTCGCATTAAATTCAAATTTTGTTCGTAGTTATCTTTTCGTCTAAATTTTGATCGTGGTCATAGTAAACGCATCGCATTCTCTAACTTATAGTAACGACAGCCGCCCATTAGTAGAGAAATTAAAACCAAAGCTAAAATAATATTGTATTTTAAAACGAGAAGTAATATTTTTTATAAAAAAACAAAAAAAATACACAAATAAATAATACTTACATATATTATATTTAAATTTGCTCCAAAATAACATTTCAATCAGCGTCAAAAGGGATTTCCAAAGTAATGAAATATCTTAATGTAAAACCAGAGCTGTAGTCCTTACCAACATCAACACCATCGAACTACGAAAGTAAAGTGAATCTCTTGAGCATTGAACACACGCAACAGGTTAATGTCTCAGTGTGCTGTTATTGTCAACTTGTGTCAAAATGACAATCTACTTATGGCATGTTCTTGATTACCATTGATAGGGTGGCACGGATACCTATATTTTTCTTTGACAAAGAACGAGGACTAACATCTGAACATCTCCATAACGTTAGAAACCAGACAACAGAAAGAAACAGTCATCACGACAATGTAACTAAAACTACAACTACTCGTACATCTGTATCCTTCAAAAAAAAAACCAAAGGACTCGTAATCATTATGAAATACTCGTAAATTGTGATTGTCTTTACTTAAAGAGGGCGCTTAATTAAAAAAAGAAACCAAAACAAAAAGAAACAAAAAGAAAAAGAAGACACAGGAGCAATAAAAACACTCTGCTACCATGACGATGTGGCAGAGTGGCGGTATGGGAGGCCACGGATCCCAAAATAATCCGTGGATGAAGCTAATGGGTATCGTACACAAGGAGCGTCGGCATGCTGACAACATCCAGAGCCAAAGTGGGTCGAACGAGAGGAATCTAAATCAGTAAGTAACACTTCAGTGTTTTTCAGTTTCTCAAGTTTTGTTTTTTTTTTTTTTCCATATTTTTCTTTTGTATTTAACTTTTTCTTGTTATAATCTTGGCTTGAGGTGTTTACATCTTACACGAATGTACTTGTAGTTTTCTTTTTTTATTGTTACTAAGCCTCTAGATGGAAACGACGCCCTTAAGGGCTGTAGAACGATGAATAGTTAGTTTATCTTTAGTGTTTTATTGAGGAGCAATTTAAGGTTAAATTTTAAAGGTAAGTTGTTGATTTTGTTAATTAGTCTGAAAATGTTGGTTTATGCAAAGTATCTACGGGGAAATTTTCAAAGTGTTTATTTTGAACTTGAATTTGGTGATGGTGATGATGAAGCGGGGCATTGTCGTAATTGGTGTCTTACTGAACCATTCTGATTTAGAATTACCTACTTCCCCTCTATAAATTTTGCATGCTTAGACTCTGAAGGGTTTTTCATTACATGTGGCCCATTTCTCCAGTAGGGATCCCTGAACTCATGCTTACCATCTTTTAACACATGTCATATTTGTATAACCATTTAATCATAGACAGGTTACACTTCACAATATTTACAAACCATCTGAACTTGTTTGTAGATTTAGCCGTCAGTTACGTGCATAAATTTCAAATTTTGATCGTTGTAGTCGTCCCGATAAACAAACCGTTGGATGTTTAGTGAAAAAATTCGAATCGACTTATTCACCTCTTTATGTTGCCGTACCAGTCAGATAGCGAAATAGGGGAAGTGAAGAAAATATTGCCATTGTACGAAAGTCAATAAGTCGAGACCGAAATAAATCGATTCCGCGCCGTTCTCCGGAGCTGGACAACTCTCGAACGTCCTTTTGGTGTATTTTATGAAGGCTTCGCTATAAGGCCATGTAAAATTAAATTGGCCCAGTAGGTAAAACCAAATGACCATCGTTCACGTCGAATTTTTACTGATTGGATCTTTTGAAAGATGGAAGAAGATGCGCATTTTCACCGAAAAATCATGTTCAGTAACGAGACACTTTTTGGTTAAATGGCTTTGTTAATAGGCACAACCGCGCATTTGGTCAAGCAAACAGCCGGAGGTGTTACAACGGCAGCCATTATAAAAGAAAAAATTGACTGTTTGATGCCATTGGGCCTTACTTCTTCCAGATTATTTTACGAACCTGATAACTTGTATGCTCCGCAACAGGAACATCAATGCAACACTAGATAACACGGTATTGAGGCACACTAACACACCTCCAAGAGGCACCCCTCAAGGAGCAGTGTTAATGTAGAGTGTTTTGTGAGTGATTAATGAAATACTTCTGAATTTAAAAAGGAAAAGAATAAAAGCCACTGCATACAAAGATAATGTAGGCCACCGGCAAGTTCCGCCCCACGATCAGTGAAATTCTAAACTATGCCCTTGGAGACTACGCCAAGCCCTGAGGCTAGGAATCAACCCGCAAAAACAGAGCTTGTTCTATTCACACACAAAAGGATAATGCCACAATTTTGCCTTTTCCATAGATGAGGCAACCCTCCGACTATCCTCTAGATAGTAAACTGAGTTGGAGGCTCAATGTCGAAGAACGTGTAATGAAAGCATCGATCGGTTTCTGCTCTTTCAGCCGCATATTTGGGAGAAAATGGAGACCTAATATCCCTCAACCTCCATCTAAACCAACGACAGCTATGTATAGTAGCAATGTATAAATAAAACTAGCAACCCTAGGTTAATGGCAAAAGTACAGACGATTGCATGCAGAGGCACGACTCATGCCGTGAGAACGACGCCAACGGGGGACTGGAAAATATACTTGACCTCCTGTCCCTAGATCTATATATACGTGAGCGAATCTGTAGCGAAAAGCGCTTTAAGACTGAATCAGCTTCATGGGTGAAAACCAAACCCGAAGATCCTTACAAGTGAACTGGATTTATGCTCCAATACGCACTACATTATACCCCATCACGACTTTGAAATTTCCTGTATTTTCCCGAGCATGGATAAATGCGACAGAAACCAAATGATTCAAGATTCGATACCCATTTTCGCGGACGGATCAAATATGGAGACAGGAACTGGCGCCGGGATCTTTTTCGACCTATTCAACTTACGATGCTCACGATACTTCCAGACTGAGATATTAGCTGTAAGTAGTAGAAGCAGACTTGTGACGGGTCTCTTTGCATTCAGCATAAGGTTAGGCAACGCTGGGTTACAGGTCACAAAGGAGTGACAGGTAATGAGAATTCAGACGAGCTAGCTCGGAAAAGAGTATCGAACCTCCACTCTACACTCTGAGAATATAAATTGCGCGAACGAAGAATGGCGCGACCTAATGAAAAGTGGAACAACTTTCAAACCTGTGAGATCTCAAGACAATTATGACCGGAACTCGGTAAATCCAGAACCAGTAAGATTCTCTTAAAAAGCCAAGTTGAACTATTTACGACGCATGCAATAGAGCTGCGCCTTACAGACGGCGACCTCTGCAGAGGCTTTGGGGACATATGCCCACGGGAGGATACCCCCACTTTTTGTAACACTGTCCTAGCCTCAGTTATTTGAGACAAAGAACTTTAGGAAGTTATTACTCGTACTTCCACAACCTCTCAGAACTATCTGCTGCTTCACTTACATTTCTTTTCAGATTCGCGGATGCAATAAGATGGGTTAGACTAACTCAGGGTCAAAACGACAACCAACGCGTGACGGAAAGCGGAAACCAGAACTAGGAACTGCAGTCAAATCCCTATCCCCTTCCAATTCCCCCACCTAGGCATCACTATGGACCTACACAGACCTAAGTGTAATCAACCTGCTAACCTAACCTTACATGACCTTACCAATTTTTTTTGGAGATAAATTCGAATTGGAGCTAAGTGGTTCCAACAGCCGACTTATTGATAGGCGCAAGTGGCTCTGTTAATTGGTTGACACGCTTGTGCGATTGAACACCTTTAGACGTTGCTCTATGTCAATGAGCCACCTTCAAATGACTTGGAGGCAAATATTCGACGTGAAATTACTGGACTCTCGGGCGGTATGAAAACACTTGTAATGCCTCAGCATGTGTTAAGTTTTTTGGAAAATGGTATAGAGAGAGAAAGAAAGATGTTTGGGCTCAGTGGTTATTTCGCCCCATGGGTGGCATCCAACATTTAATGGAGAGACTAAATTCTTAGTGGAAGTTGGCTTGATGATGTCTTACTTGATTTTCGTTAACTGAAAAAATGGATGATATGTCTTTCGGGCGAGGCTGGGATTCGAACACCGAACCATCCGATTTGGAAACCAGTCCACTACCACTAAAGCCACGGCCACCCACTTCATTGAATGCTGTCGCAGGTTACAATGGGATCACGGAAAATGAAATCGCCCATAAACTTGCTAGATAATACTCAGTTTCAAGGCTTTTTGAAGATTAGAGCCTACGTTGGGATTGGTCGCGTCCTCTAATTGACAGCTAGGTTTCGTATGAGCATAACTGCAGATAACATGACCCTTAAGGTTGTCGGCAGCCCAAACTAATGCTTCCCGCAATATCTAAGAGGTCATCGCCTTTCGCGCTGTCCCTCAGTTAGAAAGACTACAGTTAGTGGCGTCTAAAATGGGGAATGCACTTTTGTGCTCGGTGTACGCCTGCGACGCTTGCTGTGGAAGTGATGAAAACACCTCTGTGAGTGTCCGGCTCGAATGTGGCTACAGTTACTCGGAGCTGATGTGGTCGGTGGTGTTACTTAATCACTGAAGGGCCTATTGATCTTTCTTCGAATGACTGAGAAATTCCACTACAAGGAACATATTGTACAAGGGCTACAATGCTTTTCATATTCATACCCGCACTTACGTCCCTGCTCTTCTGATGTGGAACGGTAATGGCGGCGTATGTTAAGCTCATTAAATTCCAATATAAACAGCATCATTAAATGGGGAACCACCAACAGAGTGGAATTTAATGGTTCCAAAACACAATGTTGTCGTTAAAGTAAAATTTAATCACCCAGTCATTATCCATAAATGGCATTAGTATCGTCGAAACCGAATAACTTCCATTCTCGAAGTGTGTTTCAATGACAATTTACGTTGGAATGACCACATATTCGATGTCGCCAAAAATGCTGTGAAATGTTTAGGTTTCCTTTACCGATGTAGGAAATATTCCACCTCCTCTCATTCGCCCATATTCCTACAGAAAATAATCCATAGGTGTTATATGAAGGGATCTTGGAGGCCAATTCAAAGTACCATTTTGCGAAATTAGCGCGCTAAGTGTGATGCGACATCATGTTGAAACCACAGCTCTTCCACATTAATATCACTCAATTGGGGACTGAAAAAGGTAGTTATCGCGGATCCATAGAGCTCTCCATTAAGTGGAACTTCCTGGATTTCATAATTTTTGAAGAAATATGGGCTTAGTCTAATTTCATCAATGCGACTTTTGTGGATATAAAATCATTTCAGCAATTGCTCGTATGCGGCAATTTTGCTTATTGACGTAGCTGTCCCACTAACAATGAGCTTCATCGCTGAACAAGACCTTGTCGTGAGAAGAGTAAACCATTCACCGAAAGTACGATGCATATGATGGACAAGCGGCTTCAATTCTGGTACGAGCTATATCTTGTGACCCCTAGGTAGGTAAGTAGTAAAAATGGATGTAGGAAAGACCAACTCACTTAGGCTTATTGGCCCGTTGTGATGCCACGTGGATCTGTGATCCTCTTACTCATGGAACCGGTTTGAGCTTATGATGAAGCGTAAGAAATTGTTAACGTCTATATTCTTTAGATCGTTTAAGTCATTACAGAAGAAAGCTCTTAAGTGAAGTTTTCTTCTCTTGGGGAGAGCTGGACATGTGCAGACTAGGTGGAGGATTGTCTCCTCTTCCTCCTCATCTATGCAGCTTCTACAAGGCAGTATCCAGTGATGGCACCTATGATGACGCTGAGATGTTTCCTATTTAGAAGGACAGGCTCTTAGATTTACGAGTAGATCCACCTTTGACCGGATCTGTTTGGTCGCTAGACATGTTGGTCCAACAGTCCATCTAAGGTCTGTTCTTTTATTAGGATCCAGCTTTAATATTGATCTGCATGTTGCGATAGGTATACTTGTGCTAACCCTTTCCTGTAGAGTAGGTGGAGTTGTTCCAATTTTGGCAAATTCGTCGGACCAATAATTCCCTGGAATGTCTCTGTGGCCCGGCACCCAACAAAGGTGAAGGTTGAACTGCTCTGCCATCACCGTAAGAGATGATCGACACTCAAGGGCGGTTTAGAATTCAATGAGATTGAGTCCAGGGACTTGATAGGGGCCTGACTATCCTTTGCAGACATCACGTTTTTCTTCAGCCAGGACAGAGATTTTTTCCACCTGGAACACGCTACAGTAATTTGGAAGACGGTAGGTGGGGCTTAGATTTAGCATATCTGAGAAAACACCGCCACCAAGCCCGCTATCGGTTTTAGATCCATCTGTGTAAAAGTGAATTGACGTGTCTTTCCATAAAAGGATTTTCCTTCCAGAAGGTCTAGAGGAGAAGCTTACATGGAAGCCTTTGTCTAACCAAAGTTCAGGTATGGTTTAACAGATTTTCTCTGTGCGGATACCTAATACCACTTTGATCAAAAAGTTCCCGGGGAACACCACCGTGTGGCGCATCATGAATTTTTGCCAGAAGGACAGACAGTAAACAAAGAGTACTCGTATTATTTGGGCGTTATCAGACGTTTGCGTGAAGCAATTCGCCGAAAGAGACTAGAATTGTGGGCAGAAAACTCGTGGATTTTGTACCATGATAACGCACCGTCGCACAGTGCTATCATTATTCGTAATTTTTTGACGAAAAATGCAACAAATACCATCCAACAGCCACGGAATTCACCTGATTTGGCTCCCTGTGACTTCTTTCTGTTCAATCGAGTTAAAAAACCACTACGGGGAACGCGTTTCAGCAGCCGAGAGGAAGTACGAGTAATGGAAAAATCGCAGGAAGCACTGAAGGACATACCGAAAACCGAATATAAAAAATGTTTCGAGGATTGGATCAGGTGCTGGCATAAGTGTGTTGCAGTTGATGGGGATTACTCTGAAGGAGACAATATAGATTCAGATGAATAAACTTGTAACTTAAATTTTCTGAAGACGTTCCGGTAACTTTTTGATCAAGGTAGTATATTAAGAACATTAGCTGGCCAACTAAATTATTTGCCCACTCTGTAGTCTCTATAAGGCGAATAGCTGCAGTCGCAACTACTTGTCTGTTGGAAATATCGTGGGGTGTCAAGTGAAACAGAATATCTAATGCCACGGGGGCAGGAGAACATAGGGCTCCGCTTTGGTGTTCTTTGGACTCTGCTCAGTTTGCTGCAGTTGACTGCGTATTCTAAGGCCGTTAACCAGACAACAACCACGAAGGTGAGTATCGGTCTTATCTTCGGGATGTATAGCCAGTGGGTTATGAGAAGTTGAAGGCCCCATTTGTCAGCTGTTCATTAGCCACTAAGTTCCAGAGAAGGGGAGAAAGAACACCACCTTGCGGCGTACCTCTGCTGACACATCTTTTAGCAAAAGCCGCACCAAGTTTAGAGTTGATTATCCTGCTATTTAGCATAACCCCTAAGACCAATATCTTTTCGCAAAATTTTCCATGTACTATGTTATATACAGTTAGAATTGTTTTGCACGATTTCGAATCAACTAATTCGGGTCTTGCTCCTCAATGCAACAGCTTTTAGGATGTTTGGTCGCTGTGTGTGGATTCGTATTATCAATAAGAGTAAGCGTTGCTTTTAGTGGTTATTCGGATAGTTGGCAGAGATGCACGTTTATGCCAATCGTAAGCTGGACCTAAGTCTGGAATGAATCATGAATAAATTGGGAACAATTTGCAAGCTTTTTTAGTCTATTCTTGGATAAATGTCAAACTAAACTGACCACAAATCAGTTGTCAGCTGTCACTGGCAAGATGTTGCCAATTTATAAAAAAAAAAACATCCTAAAACCTAGGGAGATAACTAAGTTTCCTAGGTGAAGTACTCATAAAGTGCAAGTGCATCAGAGTTTATTTTCCAAATTGGAAAGGAAAACCATGTGCTGGTGACGTATTGAAATGTTCGGTTTGTGCCTTGTACGCAAATCATCACTCTTGGGCACAAAATGGTACAGGGGCTTTGATAGAGCGAGAAAGATAAATTTATTCATCTTCACAGAAAGGAGGAAACACCTTTATTTTCGGCTCTTGCCAATTTTTAATTCTAAAGCCGCGATACTAGTTCTTGTTGCCTTTTCCTTTGAACAGCGACGTTTGGTCCAATGTTGAAGTGTTATCCCTTATAAACTCGCTTCATCGCTCGCCTTCCTGTGGAGATGATGGCCTCTCTAATTACATATTAAAGCACATCGCTCTGAATGTAGTAGATATACTCGCTTTCCTTTTTAACCTAAGTATTTCCACTGGTACATTCCCTGACAGGTTAAAATATGCAAACGTTCTACCAGTTTTTAAAAGGGGCAACAAAAGAGATAAAAGCAACTACAGGCCTATCTCACTACTCTCTTCCATCTCGAAATTTTTTGAAAAAGCTGTCAAAAATAGAATTCTGCGGTTTCTGAAGAGAATAACTTTTTTCAGTCCCTTGCAATATGGCTTTAGGGCGGGACTCTCTACTGAAGATGCTCTCATGAGTTTCTGTTCGATTATAAATAAAGCCCTGGACTCGAAAAAAAGTTGTGCCGGTCTATTTGTTGACATAACCATGGCTTTTGATATGGTAAACCATACAATTCTCTTGAGGAAATTACATCGGGCTGGATTTCGAGGAGTTATTTACAGTTGGCTGGTATCGTATCTCAAAGATAGAAAGCAAACAGTTAAAATTGGAGATTTTTTTAGTGATAATAGGATTATTGAACTAGGGGTACCCCAAGGGTCTGTATTGGGCCCTACCCTTTTCCTGGTCTACATAAACTCCTTCTTCAACCTTTTGCAGGAAAAGTTACGGCTTTTGCCGACGACTCTGTTAGCCACCTCCAGATAGCAGCTGATATAAATCATGATGTAGACCTACTGAGAATGTGGTTCGTCAAACATATACTTGTACTTATTGTCAGCAATAAAACGAAACTAATGTTTTTCAGCCTTAGGTTGCAGGCTGTGCCGGACCTCGATTTTCACTTTCATGCCGCCAATTGTACTCGCCACAAAGTTTCGGTTTGCACCTGTAATGAAGCTTCTTCTAAAACTGTGTTTGATGTAGATATAGCGTGTCATGCGAACTGTTTTAAAATTAACATAGTAAATAACTACAAATACCTGGGTGTTACTATTGACCAAAATATGAATTGGTCTGATCATATTACAAACCTAGAACTTCTTCGTTCTTGTCTCCGTAGTTTGTTTCATCTTCGTAAATACTGCACAAACAATAGTTTAAGAACTGTTTACTACGATATATTTCACTCAAATGCAATATGGATTAGGATGTTGGGGAGGTGTTTACCGCACGAAAATCCAGTCTCTACTTGTTTTACAGAAATATGCTATAAGAACTATTTGCGGTGTTTCTCGACTCACCCATTCCATGGTACTCTTGAGGAGCCTTAACATTTTCTTTATGAGAAGTGGTTATTTGCAGAGCCCGATCTCTGATGCCCGTAGTCTACGCAGCAACATCCGATCCCTGGTAAACATACCTTCATTCCGAACCACTCATTATTGTTCAAACGTTAAAATAGCACTTCCATCTTAATTCTTAAATATATTATCTACATATTCTTAATTTAATATATTCCTTAATTGTTACCTACTCATAGTAGTTAGAATTAACCTGCATATGTATTATCCTAAGAATACTGAATAAAATAAATAAATAAAATAATAAATCTCTTGTGCTAACGTTTTCTTGAACCTTTTACAGTCTTCTGACATTGTTTTCACACCGATACCGACAATTCATATGCTGCAGTAACACGAAGTTTACTCGTATGTAACGTGCCGTACATTTTAGAAATGTTTTGCTCGGTCTGCCAGTCGTCGGAATGAGTCCCGGTTTTTTATTTTTTTTATTTTCTTTTCACTAATAACAAAATGCAAAACTTACAACTTGCGAAAATTTTGTGACATTTGATATTTCATTAACAGAAATAATATTTTTAATATAAACTTACAAGTTAACAAAATGTATCAAAAAAATTGTAAGCTAAGTTTAAAATTTTTTTATTTAGAAAAGCAACAGAAATTAATTGTGATTTGATTAATGGAAGAGGAATCAATTAAAATTTGAAAATATTCTCAATATTTGCAATACGTTAAAAAAGGGAAGAATACACCAAAATATCAAGAATTATAAACGAGGACGTCCAGAGTTCTGGAAGCCAGTATTTTAATGAGTTAATACATTTTCTTTGGGACGAATAGTTCATAGCCAAAGAGGCTGTATAAAATCGTTTGTGAGGTATTGTCCCGAACAAAGGGACAGTAGCCAGACTTAAGTGATTACCACGTTATTATAATTTTCGAGAACTCTATTATTCAAATTACCAGATCTGTAAAAAAATTACTTTAAAATTTTGAAGATAGTAATATAGATGACGGACTGGAAGAGTTTTCAGATCGTTAAATAATGTAAAACTCGGATATAAGCGATTTTTGCCGCATATTTCCTTCATAATATATTTTTACAACCCTAGAAGTGATTCAATTTTGTTCAAATATACTCCGCAGCAACAGGTAATGCAGGTAATATTGAAGTTTGGAATGGCAGATCCCGTAATAAATTATTTTAAGGAGATGTTTGGAGCAGACATTTATTCAATTCAATTCAATTTATTTGTTTCAAAAAACCGTACAAGTCAGACTTACCATTGGTCTTTCATAGTATTAGGTGTGCAACCAAGTTCTCAATAGATGGCTCCAGCAGTAAGTGCTGGACATATCCAAAATGTCATGAAGCAAGCTCAGACGTATGGTAAACAAACCGTTTTACACGCATTAGTGATTTTCTTTTGGCGTCATATACTTTTGGTTGAGTAAAAATCTCTTCTTTCATTCGAAGAAAACGCAAGCTGAAGCGCATCGAGAGCTCCAAAAAGTTTACGGAGATTCCGCTCTAAGTGAAACAACCTGCCGTGATTGATTCCGTGGTTTCAAAGGCGGTGATTTCGATATAGATGACCGTCCGCGTGAAGGAAGGCCACAATCCTTCGAAAACGCTGAATTGGAGGCATTGCTCGATGTGGATCCGTGCCAAACGAAAGAAGAGCTTACTTCAGCATTACGAGTTACCCGACAATCCATTTACAAGCCATTGCATGCATTGGGAATGATTCAAAAACAAGCAACTTGGGTTCTTTATCATTTGAAGCCAAAGGACGTTGAGCGTCGTTTTTTCACATGGTGATGGGTGATGAAAAATAGATTCATTCCAGCAACTCAATGAGAAGAAAGTAATGGGGACTGCCCGGTCATGCTTCTACGTCGTCGGCTCGGTCGAATATTCACGCTGCGAAGGTTATGCTGTGTATTTGGTGAGACCAGGTCGGTGTTATTTATTATGAACCCACCGAGACCATCACAGGGGAACGGTATCGACTTCAATTGATGCGATTAAGGCGAGCAATGCACACCAAAAACGGCACGAGAAAGAGATTCTACAGTATGACAACTCTCGGCCTCACATTGCCAAACCCGTTAAAACCTACCTGGAAACGCTGAAATGGGAAGTCCTACCCCACCTGCCATATTCCACAGATATTGCGCCCTCCGATTGTTACTTGTTCCGTTTGATGGCGCATGGTCTAGCTGATCAGCAGTTCCGTCCATATGAAGACGTAAATAAATGGCTTGATTCGTGGATAACCTTAAAAGATGAACACTTCTACCGTAACGGTATTCGAGCTCTGCCAGAAAGATGAGAAAAAGTTGTAGCTAGCGATGGGCAATACTTTGAATGATCCATTTGTAACCATTTCGGCATTTCTGAATGTTTTAGCTCTTATTATTTGCTTTTTTGCTATAGGAACAGCAACATCCAAAGCCTGATAGCGTGGATGAGAAAAGGCGTAAGGAGTTCAGGTAATTGAAGGATGAAATTATAATAATTCGTGTTCTGTTGGGTGAATAGTATCTTGTTAAGCAAATATTTGGGACATCTGTTTTACGAGAGTAAAAAGAGCTAGTGAATGCTAGTTGTGCATCTTTTGACAGTTACTTACCGAAGTTTCAGTCATGTTGGACGAGCAATTTTTAGTTGACAGTCGTTTGAGTGAGTCGATGTGAGTGTTTTTTGTGAAAATAGAAAAAATTGAGTATCGAGCAGTTATTAAATTCTTGTTTATGAAAGGCAATATGGAGACTCTGCACCACCATTTACCACAGTAAAATATTGGGCAGCTGAATTTAAACGTGGCGATAAGAGCTTGGGAGATGATGAACGTTCGGGACGTCCAAAAACTGCAACCACTGATGATAACATTGCTGAAGTTCACTAAATGGTGTTAGACGACCGCCGAATTAAAGTATTAAAGTGAGAGATATAGTAGAGGTTATAAAAATATCCAAAGAACGCATTTGTTACATATTAAATCAAGATTTAGGCATGAGAAAGCTGTCCGCACGTTGGGTGCCGCGTTTGCTTACGTTACACCAAAAACGTGTTCGAATGAACATTTCCAACGCTCTGTTGGCGCAGTTTAGGTGCAATAAGTCCGAGTTTTGGCGCCGATTAATTACTGTCGATGAAACTTGGATACACCATTATACCCGAAACAAAAATTCAGTCAAAACAGTGGACTGCACAGGGCGAGCCGGCTCCAAAAAAAGCAACAACTGTTTTTTCGGCTGGGAAAGTGATGGCGACTGTTTTTTAAGATTGTAAAGGAGTTATCTTAATCGATTATCTTCAAAAAGGGAAAACCATTACAGGAGCATACTACGCATCATTACTTGCCAAGCTGAAGTCAGAAATTGCGGAAAAACGGCCACATTTGCAGAAAAAGAAAATCCTGTTTCACCAAGACAACGCGCCGTCTCACACCTCAGCGGTTGCCATGGCGAAAATCCATGAATTACGGTTTGAACTGCTGGACCACCGCCTTATTCACCAGATCTAGCCCCAAGCGACTTCTTTTTGTTCCTTCATCTAAAAACTGCACTCGAAGGACAGAGATTTCCGTCAAATGAGGAAGCAATCACCTTTGTGAACAATTATTTTGCAAAGAAAAACGCCAAGTACTATTTGGACGGGGTAGAGAGATGGGAGCATCGCTGGGAGAAGTGTGTAGAGTTACAAGGAGACTATGTAGAAAAATAAAAAAAAAATTTGAGAAAAAATGTCTCAAAATGTATCATTGTTGGGACAACCCTCGTATGTAAGTTTATGCATAAATACTCAGCATCTTAAGTCAAAAATTTTTTTGAAAGTTGTATCGACGCAGTCCGTATATACTAGATTTAGTGAAAAGTGACCTCCTTGGGAATTAAAAGATTTTTTTTTTTTAATGTTTTTTTTTATATTATTCAATATAGACCTCTTTTAGTTTGATACACTTATTCCAGCGATTTTCCAACTTCTTGATCCCGTCCGAAAAGTAATTTTCCGGAAGGTCAGCAAAATACTCATCCGTGGCGTCGATGATTTCCTCGCGTGAGCTGAATTTTTTATTGATGAGCCATCTTTTGAGGTTTGGAAGAGATAATAGTCCGAGGGATCCAAATCCAGTTACCAATCGACGTCCAAAGTCCGCCCGATTGCGCATCAACAAGTCCAAACACTCTTTCGAAGTGCTCTCGCGTTCGTGTTTTTGGTAAGGAGTGAGCATGCGCTGCACCCAGTGGCAGGATAACTTTTTCATATGCAGAATATTGCCCAAAATATGGCGTGTGCGCTTAGTACTAATCTTTGTGGTATCTCCTAGCTCGCGCACCTTCACTTTCCGGTCAGCCAACTTCATTTCATGTATTTTTTTGACATTGTCCTCTGTAACCGCTGCGGACTTGATCGGTAGTGGAGTTGCGGCCACCACGAAACTCTCGAAACCAATATTTGACTGTGTAATCTGACAGAGCATTAGCCCCATAATATTTATCCAACTTTTCTTTTGTTTCCTTCGTCGTTTTGCCTCTCAAAAAATAATGTTTTATGAGAGAACGAAAATCGTTTTTGTCCATACCCAATATGATGCCAAACACGTCAACAATAATCAGCTGTCAAAACAAAACTAAAGACAGTATCGCACTGAAATTTGGCATGTCTGCCTAAATATGAACGGACTACTTCAAGGTACCATGACCTTTTTTGCAGTAGCAGCGCATTCTGGCGGTCAAGGGGGTCACTTTTCACTCCATCTAGTAAACATAACCATATCGCTGAGAGCAACATATAATTTATGCTGATTCGGGCTTGCAGAAAACAATATCGGCTTAATCGATTATAGACAAAAATAAGGCCTGAACAAGCTTAAGCTTCGTATCTATTGGAGTGAAATATGATGAGGGCCAAAGTGTACGTAGTCCTTACTGGTCTTATCGTAAACATCTTCAGATGACGCCACCCAAGGTTGCTACGATTTGATCAGTTACAAGTTGCTGGTCATAGGTCTTGTTGGGAGCAGGACCACGGATAGTCCCTACCAGGACTTAAATCATGGTACCATGGTAGTTAGAAGCCCCCCGGATCTCGGTTCGTACCTGACTTGTTTGAGGTAGGCCCTCTTGTGGGAGCGTCATGGTGGTTGTGGTTTAAACCCAAAGTCGCGGGAAGGGTCTTCCTGTTGGTTTGACCAACAGTAGAATTGCAATTATTACTGGATGCTGTGACCCTAAAAACAATAAGAGGTTTTAGGCCGGCCTCGACTCATACCAAGGGTGGAACTTTTGCTTCCAACACAGTTCATCCCAACACGGGCATCCCGTAAAATTAAGTCTACACGATAGGAGTTTACGTGAAAAAACCAGAGACTATATATGTAGTGCAACATAGATATGGTTAACAACGTAGTTTGATCATACGAATAGCTGAGAGTGAACTATTTATTTGGAATCCAAGATTAGTAACCGTATCAATAAAAACAAGCTGTCCACCGTTCAGAAGCACTGGTAGTATAACGTCCTTGTCAATTTGTTTTTTACTTATTAAGACAAGCTGAGATTTGGTAGGGTTTATATTCAGTCCATTATACAGCATGTCCCCTAATTCGTCAACCATAATCTGGGAAATGATTCCTGGGCATATTCTAATAAAACAAGAATTCTACAGTAAGTGTCTATCTCCCATGTTGACATCATTTATCGAGGATTTAAGAAAAGGCTCTGGGTAGACCAAACTCATGTTAACAGGAATTGCTCTTTTAGCACTAATGGTAGAAACTTTGTTTTTAGAAGAAATACTAGCCTTTATAACGGCGTTTAAATAAAGTTGATATCTTGTTTGAATGTTTAGATATCCAATTTCTAATTCTGTTCCATTTTCATTGCCAATGCTAATTTTTTACGTGGATGTCACTTTTCTCCAGAAAATGCCTAATTAACATAACGTTTTACAATTTGTTTCTTATAAAGGTAACAATAGTAGAAAAAAACCATCAATAAGTTAGCAGAAAAACCCACAGATTTTATGATACTTGGAAAAACCGGCAGCAGGTTTACTCATACGTGTTATTATTAATGTGTTACAAATAAAAAAATTTATTAGTAAATATGTCCGCTTTCTAATATTATTTTATTATGCATTTATTTATGCAGTTTTTTTTTTCTTTTTATTTCTTATGATTTCTTTTGTATTGATTTACAGATTTTTTGGTGACAAAAATCAAGAAATAGCCCTTGTCAGAATAGCCACTGTTCAGTAAGATTTTTTTATTTATTTTTATTTGTTTCAAGTGTTCTGTTTGTTTATGTTTATCATTTATATAATTTATAAATATTATCATTTGTAACCTTTATACTATATTTAGTTTGGTAATTTTTGTTTTCATAAATTTATTTAAAATACTTTGAAAATATTAGTTATAAAGAATACAAATTTTATTTGCTTTACTCTTATTTTAACTCCTGTCGTTTATTAAGGTCCTTGCAATAAAACCTACACTGAAATGTGTTGAGAACCTATTTTATTTTAAGTTAAGGGCTTTTTCAAATTTTTAGCGAAATATTTATATCCGAGTATGTATACAAACAATACGATTTAATAAAGTGGTTATAGGATAAAGTGGAATACAGGATATTCCGTCATTATAAGAGTTGATTCTTTGACATATTACAAAAGGGGGAAAACGTGGGGTGAGGTATGCAAGGCGTATGCTCAAAGATTTTAAGTTAGTTTTTCCTTGCCTTGATATTGTCGTATGAAAAGTTTTTTAAGGTTAAAAATATGTTTTTATATTTTAAATTTTAGTTATTGTATAATTTATATTTTTTTTACTATTTTAGTGTTGTTTCTCAGTTTTTTCATTTAGCATGCCAATTTTGTTTGAGAGCCTCCCGGCTTGAGCACCACCTAAAATGGGGTATTCCTCTGCTGTATTTTGCTTTTATGAAGGATTCGAAGAATTTCTGTACAGAAGCACTGGAGTCGATGCGCTCTAAATGTCCTAGCCATCTAAGCTGATGAGTTGTGGCTATTTTAGCTAAGCTCATGTCGCTCTACGTTGATGTACACATGATAAATAAATGATATACTCGTATATAGCATGAAACTATACTGATAAGGGTTAATCATTTGATTGACAAAAGGTTATTAGAAAATTATATAATACGGCGGAGAAGGTTTTAAGGGCAATGTTAAGATACCTGATGCCTCTATGGTTAGCGTGGAGTACAGGGTCTGAGGTGCCATTTGTTTGGCTTGCCTTAGTCCATAAATATTTTACATAGATACAGAGTTCTTCACAATGTCATATAAATATGCTTCCATATCCTCGACGCTTATTGCGAACTTACTACTCGGTCCCTTCTTCACTACTTCAGGGTTCTGTTAGTACTTCTGTTACCTGGCATATTCCATTTGCCTTCTGATAAAATTTCTGAACATTTTTCATTTCCGTCTCGCAAATGTCTCGATCTCGGGCTTCTTTTCTTTTTGTCTTTCTTCCGAGAAGGTGTCATTATGTGCTCGTAGAGCTCGTGAGCCCTCTGGTCCTCTGATGCAAGCCATATAAAACTGTTTGCGTTCTACGAATCCTGGTTTCAGAACCATATTTTTGTGTAATACCCCTCCGACAAAAGCCACCTGCTACACTGCTGTCTGTTGCTGCGTACTAGCTTATGAGTGCTGCTGTTGCTCCATTTTGCTACTATGTCAGAGTAGCTCTAAAAAAAGCTGAACTCAGGCAGCACTTTTGATCTGGTAGTTTATTTTCCATGTTTCCTTATCAAACGCTTTACAATTTCAGCCTGTGTATACACATACACTTAATAGGGGCCACCACGAGAAGATAAGGTTAGCACCACACGTGGTCTTGAAAAGCTGCGCTACTAGCCTAATCCATGATTGACTGCCAATCGTCGCCTAGTCTACAAATTTCATGAAGTGGTATTTATTTTCTATTAATTCCAAAAGTCCATCTGTGTCCGCGGCTTGCAGTTTTTGTATGTGCGATGAAATATAAAATGTCAAAGGGCGGTACTGCTGTGAATTCTGACGGCAAACGTACAAAGTCGGCGGACTATCAGAACTTTCGGCATTTTTGGGATCTGGGTGTGCATATGGTCTGATTAAAATACAAGTATCAATTTTTTCTCTAACACAAAGTGTTTGCGGAAAATCTTTTTGATTTTTTTGTGTTTTTTGTTTTTTCTTGTATTTATCCCGAAACATACGCGGGCGGTTCTACACACTTTTGAAATATTGAACCTCTGATGCTGGCATGTAAGCTTCGTGCAATTGACGTTGAAGAATACACTTACTTTCTTTCTTAGGTGGCGCTACAGTTCGGGGTGAACATGGCTCTCAACCTACAACCCTCTCCAGTTAGCCCAATCCTTAGCTGACTGCTTCCAGTTCCACACCCCAAGTAGGTTAACGTTCCCTTATACTTGTGCGCGCCGCCTAAGGTGATGGTTCCTCTATTGCATTGTCCCTCCGGATTAGATTTGAAGACTCTATGGGCCGGAGCAAGGGTGTCCATTCATCTCAGGCAACTGAGGCGCTGTTTTCTGACTAGGTCGATGTTGCTGTACAGCTCGTATAGCTCGTCGTTGAATCTTCTCCTCCAAGGCTTGATAATGTAAATGTGGCCAAATATTTTTCAAAGAATTCTTCTTTTAAAACGACTAAGCATATCTTCATCCACTTTCAATAGAGTCCATGCTTCATACAGGTCTCATATAGAGTTTCCTTGGTTTTTCCGGATGTGGCCTTCCTAGCCCAAAGAAACAGCGATTGACAAGAGCGATCCTTCGTTTCATTTCTGTGGAGGTCTTGTTGGAAGAATTGATAACACTGCCAAGGTAGACAAAGCCCCTTACTTCTTCGAAATCATAGCTGTCAACTGAGAGGTTCTGCATAATTCGTCGATGTTGCGTGTCCCTTGTTGTTGACATCATATACTTTTTTTCGCCCTCATGTCAATATCATTTCCGTACAGTTCGAACGGTTCCGTAGAGTTTGCTTGCGAGTTCCACGATGATGTTAAAAAGTTACGGTTTCACGGAAGAGTTTTACAGGGATGCCAAACATGGCTCGTTTCTATAAATGCCTCCTTGTGCGGCCTTAAAATCAATGCAAATATGGTAGATATTGATTTGGACAACGAGTGCGATTATTTGGTCGATTGTGGAATTTCCTCGTCAGAAAACACATTAATAGGGGTGAATATGGTTGTTGGCGAAGGGTTCCAAACGCTCACATAATATGGAGGAGACTTATACTCGTAGCTCGTACCTGATTGGGTCTCCGTTTTTGGGCAAACGATGCTGAGGTTCCATTTATGAGGCATACACTCTTCTGACTAGATCTGAGAAATGAGTTGGTGAATGATTTCAACAAAGTCATTTCCAGTAGTTGTTAATACCTCTGCCGGTAGGCCATCAGGTTTAATTGCTTTTTTGGAGTTCAGCTTAGATATTGCTAGTTTTGGCTATCATTGTTTAAGCTTAATGGTCTATTCTGCTTGACGGCGGGATGTTGGGCCTCTTCGATTTTATACAGTCTGTAGAAAAAGTTTTTCCATATTCTCACCACCGACTGTGACTCCACTACAAGGTTTCCTTCTTAATCTCTACAGGCTTCTGTACGGGTCTTCTTGTTTTGACACGTTCCTATTACTGTTGGTCAAACTTCCGTATTTATTCCTGGAGTACAAACTATCAATATCTTCGATCGCGCGATTCTCGTGACCTTTTTTTCTTCTGCTGGAGAGCCAATGTTCTTCCCGTCTTTTGTTGCAGCACCGTTTTGAACGCTTCTTGTTTAGCTATTACATATATGCTTGCCGCATTTTTCATCATACCAGGAATTTTTTGGTGGTGGTCGGGTAAAACTCAGTTCATCAGTTGCGCCGTCTCCGATGGCACGTTGTAGCATTGCCACTGGTCTTCAGTATTTGATGCTGGCAGGATAGAGGTTGTTCTGGATACGCATTCATCGAAAATTCTAGCGGTTTCTTGTGATTGCAGCTTATTTGTGTTATATTTCTCTTCTCACAGTAGTTCTTATTTTTTGTGGCGCTTGGAAAATTCGCACCAATGTCTGCTCATGTATATGGCAAACCGCTATTGAAGCCCGCGATGTATTTTCTCTATCTGTATTGCGATTTTTAACAATAGAATTTAGAGTTTTATATTCTTACATTCTTACTTAGTTTTGGCCGGAATCCTGGTATTGGGCCTAGGCTACCATGGCGATCAGCATGGTGGTGGGCAGCAACAAGGTGGTAATTCGAGTCAATGTTGGCTGCCCGAAAGGTTCAGATTTTCAGAATACTGGCGTTGTGTTGTTCGCAATGTGATCAATTTAATTTAGCGTTTCATGATCCGCAGGCTACTGTGTCCTTCCTTGTGTAAAAATATGCCTTTAGAGCTCGTCCTTTTATATACTGTCATGTGTGGATATTGCAGAGCTAAATTAACGTTATTTCGGTCATCCTTATCGTTGCAGGCTTCTGTTCGCAATTTATTTATTAGTTTTTTGCATGTCTTTTTATTGTCTGGTAAATTTTCGAACGCTGTTTCTGCAGTAGCAGCTCTTTTTAATGGCCTAAATCAAGAACTTCTCGAATTCCTTCTCATTATTTCGTTCTTCAATTGCAACCTTGTTTCGCTGTACCATCATCAATTCAGGGATTTAAGTACATCGACGATTTTCTGGCAAAGTTACCATTTATCTTCTCTAGTTGGTGATTGTAGCATGGGAGGAGTGAATCCTACATGCAAGTAGTCTAAGCCAGTCTTGTGTCCTGGGAACGTTTTGCTCTTGTTTTTGTCTATTATTAATCGATAGATCACGCTGATTAAGGCAACATAAGCTCCCATAGTCAATACGAAGTTGAGGAGAGTTGTGCTATATCTACTGACGTATCGCTCCGACATTCGATTAGCCATTTTTGAGAGCGGTGTCTTGAAAGGTATCTTTCAAGACATCGTAATTTCATGCTTCACGTATTTTTCTTAAAGTTTGTCAAATAGTTCATATTTCAAGATTTGATGCAAATTGTAGTCAAATGTTCCAGTACATACTTGATACTCAAGACTTAAATCTTCCTCTGACGACATATTTACGTCCGGAAAGGCACTGATTTTTCTCTGTATAGCAATCTTAATAATACTCGTAGATGCAATTGTTCTTCAAGCTTTTTTTATCTCACCCACTCTATTACACTTCTGGATCTGAGATCTGAGATATTTGTAGAACCCTTGCTGTTTTTTTTTTTTGCTAATTAATTGTGGTCTTTTAAGAACCCTAAAACTACACGTAGATAACCGAGTTTCGCGTGGTATAACTGTTTACAAAACATCAAATCCCCGAACATGAGCATAAGGCCATTAAAAGGATAGTTTATTGGCTCAATAAGGGTGAATTTGTGCTGCCGTTTTTCTTCAAGTTCCCCGGGGCATCCCACTATGAACATTGTCATTGATTCTATCTGAGGAATTTCTCAAAATATCCGTTGTATTGTACAAGTGTATACATATATCCGAGTAGAGAGTTACATTTACATGGTGACGCGTTGTAACGAAAAGTGGCCTGTTGCTTTCGTCCTTTCTCAGCTGAGATTGAAACCGATTATGGCGAAGTCAATGCCTAATACTTTTACGTAATTCTTGACGAAGGTATAACAAAATCGTAAGCCCTTGTCAATCATTATGCTCGCCTGTCCATCAACATTGACAATTTTGCCATTCATGTGGTAAAAATTTAGAGCAACGGCCTTTATGAGGTCGATATCTCATTATTGTCAGCTTTTTTGGTTTCGCTTTTGGATTTATTGCGGTTGTTGCTCAAGATCCCAGAAATGAAATTAATGAAGAGAAGTCCATACAACAATAATCAAGTCATTGTTATTTCGTGTACTACTCTTATGCCCAAAGTATATTTTTTTAATTAGAAACTCTTTCCAAAATAGTTTTCTGCACGTCATCTATCTTCGTACAAACAATCTTCATTCGAGCAAATAACTCTCCTTCCAACATTTACCATCAATTTTTGAAAACCCCTCAAAAGGTCCTTGAGAAAATCCATTTCTTTAAAAATTCATGCCCTCATTTCATCTCTCAAGTCATGTCACCTAGTTCAATTGCTCCTCCATCACCGGAGAAATTCTTACAGCGGAAAAGGAAAAAAGTCACCCTGCTTATTGATTCCCATTCGTGTACCAGAGGAGGTTTACAAATTCTGTATTTTTATGGTGAAATTGTACTTTCTTCCTGCACGACAGCTACAGCAACATCGTCAATAGTTGAAGCTTCTAATTAAAAATTTAAAATCCCCAAGGATTGCGTTTTTCATTTCCAAATTGCTATCCCAAACGAAATTTAAGAGGAGGAACTCAGTATACGAAAAGCAAAAAAAAAATATACATACAATAGAGCCTCTCGTAGTTAAGGGTATACATTTTGTCCGATAGGGCTTCAGGTCATTTGGGCAAACTATAAACTTGATCTTCATTATTTTCTCATAAACCAAACTTGTACTTGGCACCATTTCCATTTCCACCGATTGACTATTGGAAAAATTTTCCCCTCATTCACTCACTTACATATGCGGTCGACTTACAAAAGTGGCTTTGGTCAGATGTGCCACCTCATGCCAGCGTACACACAATGTGGCATCTGTGTGCCATGTCGACCCGACCCATAACCTAACCGAACCTCGGCAACTTGGTGGAATTTTGTCAGAATGCCAGAAATCAACAGCTGTCTAGTGTGGTTGTACCAGACTTTGAGCGTATATTGAAAGGCAATTCGTATCTGACACCAATGTACGAGTACTCAAAGGAAGATAAATTCAATAAACGAGAATTTACAGAAGGACATGACGTTGGCATCGCCATCCGGCCATTGAAACGACACTGGTGTGATAAATATGATGGATTTCTCATTGCTTCGAGAATCTAGCTATTTTCCAAAGCATTACTATTTGGCCAAGCGGCTATCACTGATGGCAATCGCAAGTATGCGATGATTGTGGTAAAGATGAATTGAAATTTGATTTCAGCAATGCAATGTGCTCCTATGGTGTGTGTTTCAATTGTTGTGCCCGACACCTGCAAAAGTGCGAAATTAATTGATCGAGCATTTTCGTACATTGTTTCGTTTCAATAGAATTGGGTAATGGGAACCTCATGGCTTTTTCATTTCTTAGTTTAGAAAGGATGCATTCTTCTTGTAATAGCCTTAACTACATATACCTCACCGAGGAACAGAGTCATGAACACATGGTTTCAATTGTCTCAATATTCGGTCGCTGGACATCTTTCAGCGAAATACATCGAAGTCAGCTCTAATGAAAGTGGCCACTAATAGCGATGCCAATCTTTAATCGGCAATGACTCAGATGATCTGCTACGTTTCGGTCGAATACTACTGTGCAATTTTATCCATCCGCCGTTCATGTCTCAGCAAACTACGCCGATTAATTCGGCTGAATGGGCTCTGGAGCTGTTGTAAATTGACCCTAATTTTCATCAAAAAATCTTCTTTAGCGATAAGGTCCATATATGGATAAATGGTTACATCAACAAACAAAATTTTCGAATTTGCGTCCAATGCATCCCGAAAAAGTTACTGTTTGGTGTGGATTTTGGGCTGGCGGCGTCAGCGGTCCATATTTCTTTGAGAACGACGTTGGCCAGGCCATCACCATCAACGGCGAGCGCTATAGGTCGATGATTATCTTGGATGATATGGACACCAACGGCGTGTGGTTTCAACGGCGCTACGTGCCACACAGCTCACTCCACATTGAAAATTCTCCACGAGCCATTCAAGGGCATGGTCATCTCACGTGGAGGTTATGTGAACTGGCCACCGAGATCGTGCGATTTGACCCCGTTAGACTTTTTCTTGTGGGGTTTTCTAAGGTGGCAACATAACTCATGCAACCGGTCAAATTCAGCCTGATTTACGCGCCAGAGTCATGAAAAATTGGACATTTCGGATGCGTACCATCCAAAGAAGCCGCAGCGGACACAGCCATACATAATTGCATCGAATAAAAAATGTCGATGATATCTCACATACACTTTGTTTTATTTAAATTTAAAAATAGGAAGCCCTTAACGAAAGACCCTTTATTACCTGCGAAGCCTGCATAGATGAAGTCTATGACTACGAGTACATCGAAGTAATACTGTTCTATTGCCTGCCTATGGCGACATTTTATCCGATTAGTCGATCTTGTATCTCCTTTCTTGATTAGACCTTCGTAGTTTCGGCTTCAATAACGCAAATGCCACACAAACGACTTACTGTGTTCTGATAATTTCTACACCATCCGCATGTGCAGTCGAACAAACTTTCGACGATTCTGACTCTGGTGTTGGCTTGCGAATTTCAGGCAATACCCTCAAGTACAATGTTAAATAAATCCCATGACAATATGTCGCTTTGTCGGAAGCCCTTTTTGACACCAAAAGCCCTGACATGCCTTCATTCATTTTCTTCCGAAATACCTGTATGCTGGCATAGGTGCCTTTAAAGTCAGCAAATAGGTTCTGGGAATCAATTCGGAGCTAAAAATCTATCGCAATGTAAATATTTAGGCCAGAAACCACACTGATAAGGATCGTTTGGTTGATTGCTAAAGGTTTTAAGCGATTACACATCTTAGAGGCAACGTTGAACAGAGTTATACCTCTACATATACGAGTAGTTGGCAGAGACTAAAGCGTCTCCTTTAATAAAAATTCCATGTGCAATGCTTTCGTCCAATCATATTTTTTAGGTAAAAAGGTGCATACTCATCGCAAAGCCATCTCTCAATATCTTAAAGAATTCGACATTGAGGCTGTCAGTATCAACATCATTGTTATACTTAAGTTTGGATATGGCTACCCTCACTTTCTAGAGGTCGAGTGGACAAAATTGTTGGGTCCAGGTTGAATAGTCCGTTGCTGCAAAATGGTTCTTCCATATTCTCAGCACTTCCGCTCGTACTTTATTGACCTGGACTATGCTTTGAACCTTCCGGCTGAACATCCGAAAGTCTCCCTTAGCAAAATTTTTCTCAATTTCCTCGATCTCGCCCTTCTCGTGTTCTCATCTTTTTCCTGGGTCGGCGCTAGTTTGTTCGTAGAGTTTACGAGTTTACAAGCCACTCTTGCCCTCCTTTGCATTGCCGCTCATGCGATTTAACGCCGTTGGACTTCTTTTTATGGGGTTACGTTTAGTCGTTGGCTTATGCCAACAAGTCGACAACGTTACAGGAGCTCAGAATAATATCGAACGCGAAACTGCCAACGTTCCCGTGTTCCCGGTGGTCATTTGAACGCGATCGAATTCCATACTTGTGTACTACACCTGGAATAAATTTCAGCCCAATATTAGATTTTTTATTTTTTTTTTTAGGTTTGGGGCCCGGGTCATCGCGGACAGGTTTATTAAGGCTTATTGCAAGCATATTCTTAAAACTAACAATTTCACTTAAAACTAAAGATACAAAATAAAGGGTCCTCCCCGGTTAAAGAAAGTTAGGACGTGAGGCATAGGTGGAAATAGGAACGATCTTGAGGGAGAGTCTACTTAGGTTGTAGTCGAAACATTGGCTCCAGGTGTCCGTAATTCGTTCTGTGAAGATTGAGCCGGAAAAGTGGCACAGACCTAAGATTGCGTGGGTTGGTGTCAAAAGAAATAAGTTGAAGTAAAGAGGGACAATGGATATTACCAACTAAAATTTGATGAATAAAGGGAATGTCGGCAACTTTTCGGCGTATAGAAAGGGATTGTAAATTTATAAGTTTCAGACGTAAAGGAAATCTTAAGAATCTGCGTTAAACAGCTTCTATCCGGAGGATGTGAGTTCTGTAGTAGGGTGACCAAACTTGGCCGGCATATTCAAAAAGAGGCCTAACAAAGGTTATGTAAAGCGGTTTGGGAACATAAGGACTGGAAAACTCCTTAGACCAGCGTTTGATGAAGCCAAGGGCTACGGGCTCCGTTCCGTGAGAACGGAAATTGAGTTCCTTTTCACAGATAACACCTAAATCACGCAACTCACTCACTAAGGGAACAGGCAGATTAAAGATTAGATAGCGGCGATGTGAAGTAGGAGGATACAAGTTATAGCCTGACACTTACTGACGTTAAGCTCAAGAAAATTCTTCTGTCACCAAAAACAAAATCTTTCTAGATCTTCCAGCAGCGGTAGATTGTTTGACGAAGATGATATATATCATCACCCGTCAGATTTTCATATCATCTGCGTAAGCAGATATGTATGAATTTTTAAAGATGCAATCAGCATCATTAATGGGCAGAATAAATAATAAGGGACCAAGGTGGCTGCCTTGATGGACACCAGAGGAGGCTTTAACTGGGTCAGACACCATGGACCTAAATAGAACACACATAGTAATGTCGTTCATTTAAATAGGATTGAATCCATCTTATAACGCTTATTTGGAAATCAAAAGCCTTTAATTTTAGAAGGATTATATCATGAGAAATTCTATCAAAGTCTTTTCTGTAATCGGTGGCAATTACGTCAACCTCATTTCTAGATTCTAGTGCACATAAAGTGATTGATACGAATTCTATTAGGTTTTAGCTTTTGGTCTACCTTTGAGAAATCCTTGCTAGTTTTGGAAAACAATAGATTCACCATGGAAAGCATTATATTATAGATAATGCTCTCAAAAGGCTTAGGTAAGCGGGACAACTTAGCAATTGGTCGTTAGTTGGAAATATAGCTTTTTCGACCATTTTTATGTAGGGGAATAATAAAACACATACCACCTTGATCAAACATTTTTCGGAATTTATTCAGAAAATTAAAAATACAAGTTTATTCATCTAAATCTATATTGTCCCCTTCAAAGTAATCCCCACCGACTGCAACACACTTATGCCAGCGCTTGATCCAATCCTCGAAACAGTTTTATATTCGGTTTTCGGTATGTCCATCAGTGCTTCCTGCGATTTTTCCATTACTCGTACTTCCTCTCGGCTGCTGAAACGCGTTCCCCGTGGTGGTTTTTTAACTCGATTGAACAGGGAGCCAAATCAGGTGAATTCGGTAAATCGGTGGCTGTTGGATGGTATTTGTTGCATTTTTCGTCAAACAATTACAAATAATGATGGCACTGTGCGACCGCGATAGTGCGTTATCATGGTGCAAAATCCACGAGTTTTCTGCCCACAATTCTGGTCTCTTTCGGCGAATTGCTTCACGCAAACCTCTCATAACGCCCAAATACTCGTAATACTCTTTGTTTACTGTCTAGCCTTCTGGCAAAAATTCATGATGCACTACACCGTTGTAATCCATGAAAACCGTGAGCATTGCCTTTTTTTTTGACTGAAAACGACGTGGTTTTTTTGGTCTCGACTCATTCACTTGCCTGATGTCTGGATTGCGTGTCGTACTCATAAACCCACGTCTCGTCTTCAGGAAAGATCCTTTTGATGAATGTGTATTCAGTGGATACATCAAAGTTTTCGTCGGTTTTCGATGTCGATGGTCTGCCACTGCGTTCATCATCTTCGATTGACTCACGACCACTTTTGAACCGCTCGGGCCACTGGTAAACGACCTTTTTCTTTAGAGAATCGTTGCCGAAACACCTTTCCAATATTTCCAACGTTCCCGCACCATCAAATCCGTTTTTTACGCAAAATTTAATACGAGTACAAGTTCGTTGTTGCAAATTGAAATCCATTTCTAAAATTGTAAAAAATCGTCAACACACACAAAGATAGATGTACTCTTGGCTACGTAACTTTTGCAAATGTCAAGCTATGACTCTATAATTTAGAGGGAATATCAACAACAGATTTACCAACTTAACAAAAAAACAGAACTCAAATCGGAGTAAGGGGAGCGCCACACGGTGGTGTGGTGCGGGAACTTTTTGATCAAGGTGGTAATCCCTGGGCTATGGAAATATCTGTGTTTTATTTAAATACAAAGTTTTTATGTCCTTATTGAAAAATCCCATACATACAATATTTTTCCGAATTTGCGGGCATTCTTAGGAAACAGAATCGGACTTAATTGGGCCAAAATCTAAATGATCTTTTACAAACATGGCAACGCGTCCACCTCTCTGTTCGGTTCGGTTGGAAAATATTATAAAATCTATTTTCTACTTTTTTAATGTTAATTTAAACTAGAACTATAATTATTAACAGCTCTTTAATATCAATACTAAAGGAATTCAAATTTCTTCGCATTGATCTCATGTTATGGCATAAACAGCACAAGTTTGTTTTCTTTAATTCATTTAAATTATTGCTGTGCAAATCTAAGCCAACATACAAACGATTTCGATATAAATAATTTTGGGGTTCCCGATTACGCACACCGAGTGCAATATTTATTGTATGCGTGTTATTTTGTTTACACTTACTTATCTGTTGAAATAAAAGGCCGATAATTCGCCAATACAAAAGAACTGAACTACAAAAGATCACGGGTTAGTTTTTGAAAGAGGTAAAGAAGAAGTGACAGGTGACGAGTATGAGAGTTGCCAGTATGTAATAATACCACAATATCAACATCGGCTGTATGCTCCCTAGTCTTCTTGCAAGCATTGTACTTTTCCAGTACTCTCCCTTACAAATCTCCAGTTTTTGCTTTCTCTTTTGCCAGCCAGAACAGATGTTTGTTTTGTTTCGTCAAATGATTATTGACATACACCCTGGTGTCCGGCATGGTTGATGGTAGATTCGTCAAGAGGTAGCCATGTTCCCCTATGAATGTTGAAATGTTCGAACTGTGACTTTAAATCGAAACCGATGAGCCTTAAGACCTAAGACAAGTTTAACCTCATGCTAAGGATAATAAGCATATATTTTGACGAGGAGCTCATAAAAACAGTCGTTATATTCTCCTCTGTTGAGAGTGGCTGATAAAGGCGAATTTAGACATAAGGTGGATTGTGTACGAGGTGCTCATTCATATGCCTGAAACTCGAGACGTTTTGCTATTTCCAAAGACAAATCTACATCCAAAATAGGCATTCCTTATTTTTTCGGTAGCAAGCGACGGAGTACGTGTCACAGTTATTCAACCTTCTTCTTGCATCCTGCCCAATCAATCGGACTTCTTGGATGGTAGTTAGATTTGCTCTATAGCAGTCTAGAGTCGCCGTGTGTTGTTTGGGTGCACGTGGTCTGTTAAGTGACCTTACATTCCACTTACAGTACCGAAAATTATTAGATGCGCAACTGAGTTATCGCAATTTTTTTTCATGAAAATGCAACTTTTTTGTGAAAAAATGGTTACAAATGAATCATTCACAGTATGACCCATCGCTAGCTACAACTTTTTCCCATATTTCTGGCAGAGCTCGAATACCGTTACGGTAGAAGTGTTCATCTTTTCAGGCTATCCACGAATCAAGCCATTTTTGTCTTCATATCAGCGGAACTGCTGATCAGCTAGACCATGTGCAATCAAACGGAACAAGTAATAATCGGAGGGCGCAATATCTGTGGAATATGGCAGGTGGGGTAGGACTTCCCATTTGAGCGTTTCCAGGTAGGTTTTAACGGGTTTGGCAATGTGAGGCCGAGCGTTGTCATGCTGTAGAACCACTTTTTCGTGCCTTGCTCGAATTGTGGCGCTTTTCGCGCAGTGCTCGCCTTAATCGCATCAATTGAAGTCGATACCGTTCCCCTGTGATGGTCTCGGTGGGTTCATAATAAATAACACCGACCTGGTCTCACCAAATACACAGCATAACCTTCGCAGCGTGAATATTCGACCGAGCCGATGACGTAGAAGCATGACCGGGCAGTCCCCATTACTTTCTTCTCATTGAGTTGCTGGAATGAATCTATTTTTCATCACCCATCACCATGCGAAAAAACGACGCTCACCGTCCTTTGGCTTCAAATCATAAGGAACCCAAGTTACTTATTTTTGAATCATTCCCAACGCATGCAATCGCTTGGAAATGACTTGTCGGGGAACTCCAAGTGCTGAAGCAAGCTCTTCTTGGATTTGACACGGATCTTCATCGAGCAATGCCTCCAATTCAGCGTTTTCGAAGGATTTTGGCCTTCCTTCACGCGGACGGTCGTCAACATTGAAATCAACGTCTTTGAAACCACGGAATCAATCACGGCAGGTTGTTTCACTTAGAGCGGAATCTCCGTAAACTTTTTGGAGCTCTCGATGCGCTTCAGCTTCCGTTTTCTTCGAATGAAAGAAGAAACTCATCAGATCCTGCAAATGACGATTATTTGGCACAAAAAATCAGACATTTTCACACAACCAAAAGTACATGACACCAAAACAAAATCACTAATGTGTCGAAACAGTTTGTTTACCATGTGTCTAAGCTTGGTTCATGACGTTTTGGCATGGTCCAGCACTTACTGCTGGAGCCATCTATTGACAAACAATTGCGGAACTTAGTTGCGCACCTAATATTTGCGCTGTCTTAATAGCATGCATCGTCAATAGTGGTATCATTCCTATTAGAGGCCTGCGGTTGTTTCGTAGCCTTATATCTTCTCTTTTACATCGCCATTTAGTTGACTAGACGCGGATTATCCCCAAACTATAGTGTCGGGTTTCCTTTAGATACGAGCGGCCGTCCAGTGGAAGTAGCCTCGTACAAAGTTCTGATTGCTGCGATTTGCCCAATTTGAGGTCTACTGCCACCATTGCTTCAAAAACCCTGAAGCAAGCACTTGACGCGAATTTGAAACGTTGAAATCTGTGCTGTATTTGTCTCATCCTATACATAAGGGGTCCTCAGAACTATAACAGCGACATTACCCTGCTAAATTAGGATGGCAAAAGCTTACATTCGAATTATGTGAATGACTAAAATCGATTTTCAATACTCTGATAGGTTCTTATCTGTGAGGGTATAGATCTGGTTAGCCCGCTGTCGGCCAAAATTTCCCTTCGTAGCAGAGCTAACAATATCCAATCGATACCAACTAACTCTTCACAAATTTTTACATTGCTTATGATAGCCTGTATAGAGACGAGCAATATAGAGTCATGTCAGGTTTTGGCACTCCTGCCAAACTCGTTCGAATGTGGAGGACGTAGACTAAGGACGTGTGCTGCTCCATTTCGAGCGGAAAGCAATCCACTGCATCATTTGATGGCCAAAATAAGTCTTAGATTGGCGGCACGGTATTCATGACTTCTTTAACATCGTGCGTGGAAGTTACACCAGTGGCACAGCAGATGATATTGTTATACTCAGTTGTTAAGGCGGTAGCAGCAAAACAAAGTGCGTGTTGTTGTAAAAAAGGGACTACCAACATGGACGCAGCTATAATTTTCGAACCTGAAAAATTTGGCGTTTGAAACTGGAATCAGCTAGTCAGAGAACGTGCTGGTTAAGTCCCGGCACAACAAGCTGACATCAAAAGTAATGAGCATAATAATCCTCTTACATTCCTGTTGTCTTGATCTGCAAAAATCTGAGTCTCGTTTCTATCGTCTGACAAGATGATCTTCGATGAGATTTTTCAACCAAAGACCCAGAAATGTCGATTCGGCGCCGATGAGCTGAATTAGGCATAGCCAGTGAGTCAACCCGGTTATTGTGGGCCTACAAGGGAATAAGATTGTGCTGACGTAAAAATTGAAGCCACACGACTATAGAAAACCCCGTGAGTTCGCTAATTGCGCTCTGGAAATATTGGCTGGAGACTCGAATTTTGGCCAAAAAATCATCTTCTCGGACGAGGA
Organism: Volucella zonaria; assembly: GCA_963966105.1. NCBI lineage: Eukaryota > Metazoa > Arthropoda > Insecta > Diptera > Syrphidae > Volucella > Volucella zonaria. The sequence continues at coordinate 118,742,315 of OZ014532.1, forward strand.
CCATTTTTGCCTCAGCGGTTATGTCGACAAGTAAGATTCTAGTTATGGGTGCGAACACATTCCACAAATGTTCGGCCAAGCACCGAATGGCATGGCGGCAACATCGGACCTTATTTCTCTCGAAATGAGGAATGAGCCGCCGTTACCGTCAATAGTCTCAGGTATAGGGCGATGGTAACCAACTTTCTGTGACCAGAGCTCGACAACATCAATATATCCGAGTTGTGATTCCAACAAGATGGCGCTCGAAGATGTGAAGTAGAAATTTGGCTTCTGGGTCATTTCACGGCAAGCGTTCATCAATTGGTCGCCGCGATCATGCGATTTGACACCACTTGATTATTTTCTCTGGGGCTACCACAAGTCCTTAGTCTACGCTAACAAGGCAACCACTTTGGACGAGCTCGAGGTCAACATTTAACACGCTATAGCCTGAATAACGCCGAACATATTGGATCGACCGTTTAAACCACTGCCAGCGAAACTGAGACGGCAATTTGAAAGACGTGCTATTCCATACATAATGGCATGAACGCAGCTTCAAAATGAAGCCAGAATCAATTTTAAATCTCACACCGTTGTTGTATTATTTAAAAATCTTTTCCTATCACTCTTATCTGGTCACCCTGTCTCTCCTGTTATTACGAAGCTAAAAGTGATGGCAATCAATATTGTTATTAAGACGAAAATATGAAGTTCTGCAACACATTATAGAATTCATTTTCCCCTCCTTGATGTATCGTAGGAAGGAAGTAAGACCTTTCAAACAACACAGTTGCAGAGAAAGTCATCGTAACACCCATCATATGGATCGCTGATGTATTATATTTTTTTACGCTCACGGTCCTGGATCAATGTTAGGGCAAAGAATTATTCAAATTTATATTGAAGGAAAATAAATGTTCCTCGTTGATAAGAAAACGAAACTGATTTCCAACATATCGATTCAATGACCGAATAAACTTCAGATTTGCATATACCAACGAGTACAGTCATCCTTAATGCATATTGCCCTTAAAAATGTTAACACGTGTGTGGGTGGGGGTTGCCTGGTTTTATGCTCTACAAGTGATATCAGAGCAGCCATTCAAGAAGAAATGCAAAAACAAAAACTCATTTACTGATTCATCCATCCAAACATTTCACAAGTACTTCTCTAAAATTTCCCCATGTTTTACCGTTCGCATAACCAGCATCAACCCTCTCGTTTGTGTATGCCTACGTGGAAAAATACCTTAAAAGGACCTTTCCTTTTTCGAATGAATAAATTCTAAGGCAAAAAAAAAAAAATCTGACTAAATCTGAGCTTATATTCACATATACACAAACCACCTAATGACAGGATGTTACAAAAAGCGCTCCCAACATGAGGATGTGCTTTCGAGAAAAGCCGTTTATACAGTACTAACATATCACACCCGTAGATCCGTACACTACCCCCCTTTACTGTCAGGTATCCCTTAGTAAGACATTTCATCTCGCACAATATCTCTGTCGGCAGAAAACCCTTAAATCCTTTCCAATTGCAAATGGAAGGACACACGGATCAGTATTCGTTTTACGAAAAAAAAAAAATCCCTTAGATTGGGCACAAAATTTCCATTCCCTGGCAACCGTCTGGTTTGACTAACGAATTAGGGTCTGTACCTAGTATGATACTCACCTATCTTGTGGAGCGAAACAATGTCCTGAAAATTATTTTATTTATTTATTTTTATTTTCTCTCTCTTCTCGTTCATCATGACACCCTGTGTATGAGGTCTGCTGCTGTTGGATTAAGTGAGGTATGTCTGCATGTGTGTTTGTAAGGATCCAAGCACTTCGCTTGACTAAAGTTATATTCACATAAAAAATCACCTCAAGCAATGTCGTTTAAATGGAATGAATAAATGGTCATGTGTATGCAATAAGGGTACTCCCATTAGTTGTCCTTAGAGCTTCGGTAGTTCGGGATAAAAAAAAAAAGGAGTACTTAACCCAACCACAATGTATTATATGTACGTCCGCATTCATATTATGCTTTATATCCATATGTACGAGTATGTACATACATACGAGTATTGCATGCTTCAGAACAATTGAATGATTTTCAAGAATAGCAATGAACAATAAAGTTATTCATCTGATGTTTGTAAGGAAAGCGATTTGAAATCTGACAGGATATGTACGTGCAATTGGCATGCATGTGCAGATAATAGGTCGAGGAACACTTTAATTTATGAAATACTCGCATACAAAGGGAAAGAACTTTTCTCGTTTTTTAACAAAAGAAAAGTGTTTTTAGCTTAATGAGCTGCTTGTTAGAAGGGTCCTTAATATGATATTACCTCAGCCTCCTAAGCAAATGCCAGCCCATTCTATTCTAGGATTATGGGACTTGGCATTAGTAATAATTTTGCCTTAATGACGGAGCTTCGGGTTTTTCTTGCCTTTTCCTTGAATCTAGGATCTCAGATTTGAAGTTATTACCGAGTTGGCATCATCTCATCCTATATAGTCCTGGTGAAGCGCAGGCTTTGCCTTTTACTCCACCTTCATGTTTTATGTTTTGACCAAATTAAACTGACAAGCGAATTCATTCATGATATGATTTACTGTTCTTTTGACTTAGACATAGATAGATACAACTGTGATAATACCTTTAGTTTTAGATCGTTTAAGGACATCAGTCTTATAGAGCTCACGCGCACGCTTTATAGTTTAAATTGGCATGATATATATCTAACGGCCAATATTAGTGAAAAGGTTGAAATCTTTAATAATCTAGTCAACTCCTTATATTGGGTCTACAAGTAAGTTTCCAGCGTTTTTTTCCAAAATTTGAAGTTTTATTTTGAAAACATAGTTACAATGCTTTATTCAAAGTATCGTCCATCGGAAGCTACAACTTTCCCCCATCTTTCTGGCAATTTATGAATTCCGGACCAAAAAAATTTTTCGTCTTTCGAGCCCAAGAACGTATCGAGCCAATTTTTGATTTCCTCTACAGAGCTGAAGCGTATTCCCGTAAGAGCGTTCCGCATCGAACGAAACAAGTGGTAGTCAGATGGTGCCAAGTCTGTACTGTAAGGCGGGTGAGGCAGAATTTCCCATCCACTATTTTCCAAATAGTTTTTCACCGAAACCGCAACATGTGGCCGAGCGCTGTCGTGATGAAAAATGACGGACTCATGCCTGGTCTCATATTCTGGCCGTTTTTCTTTTTTTCGTTTCGGCGTCGATTGGGCGGGTTCGCCGGGCTTTGTATACGATTTTCTGCGTTTAGGATTATCATAATAAATCCATTTCTCATCACCAGTGACAATACGATGCAAAAATGATTTATTTTTATACCGCTGCAGTAACATTTCGGACATGCAAAATCGCCGTTCGACGCCTCTTGGCTTCAATTCGTACGGCACCCAGTTTCCAACCTTTTGAATGAATCCCAGTGCTTTTAGGCGCAGGGAAACGGCTTGTTGCGTGACGCCCAATGATGCAGCAAGTTCTTCTTGAATCTGACACGGGTCCTCATCCAGTAAAGCGTCCAATTCCTCGTCTTCAAAACTTTTCGGCTTTCCGGGGCGATCTTTGTCTTCAACTCCAAAATCACCACTTTTGAACCGTTTCCCGCAAATGACGTTTATTTGGCTGGAAACTTGCCATGATTTTGCTCGATAAAATGTACGACACCGATAGAACTGCTCAAATATAACGCTGCAAAGGTGTTGACAGATACAAAACCTACAAATAAAACACATGGGGTCTGACATTTCTGCCCATGATCCACTGGTGGCGCCATCTCTGACAAACGCTGGAAACTTACTTGTAGGCCCAATAGATAGATACAACTGTGATAATATCTTTAGTTTTATAGTCAACTCCTTATATAATAATTTTGTTCCAGTTATAACTAAGCGTGTTAGGTCTTGTTCTTGTCCCTGGTATAGTAACGTAATTCAACGTAAGATTACTGAGTGGATCGTATTTTTAAGAAATTCAAACGAGATCCTACACTGGAAAATATACAACAATACTGTATTGTACGCAACGAAGTTACAATTCGTATCCGTAACTCTAAAAGGCCTTATTTTTTAAAGAAACTTGATCCTAAATTAGGGTCTAACCAACTGTGGAAGAATCTGAAAGGTCTGGGTGTAGTGACTGATAATAAAATATCCATGTGTTCATTATCTCCGAATGAAATGAGTGCGTTTTTTCCTCCGGATCCTCCTGATCCCTCTTCTCTTAACCTAGATCTGTGTTCTCCTGAATTGTGTCCTAATTTCGGTTTTCAATGTATTACTGAATTCGATGTATTCACCTCGATTTCTTAAGTTTATACTACTTCATGTCATTTGCTACATTCATCATGTATTTAATTACGGTATATACAGCTCCCAGTTCCTAGATAGTTGGAAAATAGCTAAAATTATTCCTATACCCAAAAAGACTAGTCCAAAATGTCCTGCCGCCTACAGACCAATTAGTATTTTGTGTTCTTTGTCAAAAGCTTTTGAAAAGGTTTTATCTCTCCAATTACAGAAATTCCTGGATGATAATAATAAGCTCTCAAAATGGCAATCCGGTTTTCGAAGCAAACACAGTTGTGAATCTGCTGTTCTAAAAGTGACTACTGATATTCGATCTGCTTTAGATCGTAACGATATCTGTACAGCAGTTCTTCTAGACTTTTCCAAAGCCTTCGACTGTAATGATCACTATTTATTACTAACAAAGGTTAAAAATAGCTTTAATTTTTCAAACTCTTTCACAAAGCTATTAATCTGTTATCTAAGGGATACAGTACGGTCGGTCGCCACAGAGCTCACTTACTCAAACTCTAAAATAATTCACGAAGGCATTCCGCAAGGGTCTGTTTTGGGACCACTTCTGTTCTCCCTTTTTAACAATGAAATCCTAGGTATTGTTAAGAATTGCAAAATTCACATGTATGCTGATGATGTGATTATATATTTTTTGCGTCCTATTGGTCTTATAGAAGATTGTGTTGCCAGAGTGAATGAAGATCTTGATAACATATCCTGCTGGTCAAAAGGTAACAAATTGAAGTTGAACCGCGACAAGACAGTTTGTATTGTTTTTTCAAATAATAACTTTTGTTCAAATGATTTTTCACCTGTTGTCCTTGATGGCAACCCCGTTAAAGTTGTAAATTCTGCTAAATACCTTGGTTTCCATATTAGCTCTTCACTTACCTGTTTAGAAGACACCCTGAAAAAAGTTTATGGTGGACTCCGCAGATTACGATACTTGCATCACCTCGTAAAAACAAGATTAGTTAAAACGCTTATAATGCCTTACATTTTGTTTAATTGTTCTGTGTTCCCTTGTCTTGACTCTGTTTGTATAGAATAGACTAAAGGTTGCGTTTAACGACTGTATCCGTTTTATATACAATATTCCTTGGTTCAGTAGTGTGTCCAGTTTTACATCCTCAATTTACGGTCTGAATCTTAATCTGTACTTAAACTTCCGCAATATATTAAAACTATTTAAAATTATACAAACTAAGTCTGCTAGTTATCTTTTTGAAATCCTTCAATTTGCACAGTCTAATAGAGGTAAAAAACTAATTATACCTTCATTCACACATTGCATTGGAGAGCGATCCTTTTTTGTGTCTGCAATTCGCGCCTGGAATTATCTTCCATATGAATTGCAGGTAATCAACTCATATGCCGTCTTTCGGAAAAAGCTTTTGCTTCATCTTTCCGATAACCGCATCCTAACTTAGACATGGCTTTTCTTCTTATTTAATGTAATAATTATAATATAATTTTTATTTATTTATTTATTTACTTTTATTTCTCTTTATTTATCCCTTTTATTTTATTTTCTTTACTATCTTAATTGTTCTCAAAATGTATCTTAGTTGTTAATATATCGTATAATCTGTAACGCCTGGAAAACTATGCTTTTAAAAGATATCCTATCTTGTAGTATTAATGTAATTTTAAATCTAAATACAAATACCTTTATGTTTACATATAAGTCCTGAAATTATACCCATAACATGCTTGCACACAGCGCGGGCGACGGAAAATCAGTGAGGATAGAAACAGAGGTACCGGTGAACGTTGGTTTTAAATGTTTGAAAGTTATAATGAATAGGAAATAAAGAGCTAAACGAGTTGTACGGCTTAGGAACGAATCACGATATTTCAGAGCACGTCCGAAAGTGGGCTTGAGGGTACACTGATGAGCATTCATAGCGAGACGTGTGTTACGGTTAAAGATTTGAAGGGACGGAGTGCTAGTGGCGATTTCTATCTAGTACTGGTGGTGGAAATAGTGATAAAACAGAGTGAGACACGAGACATTACGTCAGTGTTCGAGGGTGTCCATTGTTTGAGTGATATATAGGAGATACGAGCTTTATCGCACGGTTTTGAATCCTATCTAGGCGCACCCGACCAGATGAAGGTATTGTACTCCAATTTTGGGCGGATAAACGCCTTATACTATATATTGAGGCAAGATCAGAGGGGGTGAAATATTTTTTACATCGCTTGAGGAAACCTAGACATTACGCAGAATTTTTGACCCGAATATGTGGTCATTCCAACGTCGTTGACACACATACCGAGAATGGAAAGTTTATCGGTTTCGACGGTGCAAGTGTCGTCCGTGGATAATGGCTGGGTGTTTAAATTTCGCTTTAACGACAGCAGACAGCATTGTGTTTTGGAAGCATTGAGTTCTACTCTGTTTCCCAATTAGTTATACTGTTAATATCTGAATTTAATCAGCCTAACATACGCTGGCGTTCCCATACAGCCGAAGAGCAGGGACGTGAGTCCAGGAACGAATCTGAAAAGCAGAGAGTACTGTCGTCAGCAAAGGAATATATTGGATTAGAAGTAGCAGACAAGAGATCATTGACGAAAATTAAAAAGAGTGTCGGAGACAGAACGGAGCCCTGGGGCACACCCGTATTTATTTTCTGAATATCAGACTTGAAACCTTCCAAGACAACTTGAATCAAACGTCCCGAAAGCTAATTTCTGATCCATTGAAGAAGAGAATCGTCGATCCCAAAAGCACGCATTTTCGACAAAAGAGCCTGATGCCAAACTCTGTTAAATGCCTTAGAAATATCAAGTGAACCATCTTGCTTTCGCCAGATTGATGTACGCTTTGGTTCCACTTTTCGGTGAGATATGCCATCAAATCACCAGTGGACCTGTTGCTACGAAAACCGTACTGCCGGTCATTAAGAAGTTTTCATGTTTCGAGATATTTCATAAGCTGGCGGTTCATCAGCGTTTCCATGACCTTGGAAAGAAGGGATGTAAGTGCAATGGGTCTGTAGGAGGAGAGAGCAAGATTCGCCTTTTTTAGATTCCTAAAGAGTAGGATTGATGAGAAAGCTTGGGCAGTGGTTTCGCCAGTGAGGGAGAACACCTCTTCAGAAGGCGGGGAGATATACCATCTGGACCAGCGGATTTATGTATGTTGAGATCTTTAAGTACTCTTGCTACTACAGGAGTGCGAAAGTGGATTCGTCCCATTGAATGTTCGACGCACTCAAGTGTAGGCGGAGACAAAAACAATCTGGAAGTATGCAGCAAGCAGGTTGGCTTTGTCCAAAGAGCTGACAGCTGGAATGTCATTATAAATGATCGTAGGGAAGGAGGATGAGGCAGAATTTCTAATATTTTTGACGAACGACCAAAATTTTTTACTACCTTCGAGACATTGTAGTATCTTCTGCCTTAGTTTTTGTTCGTATTGGAATTTTACACGCTTAAGGAGACGTTGCAGGCATTCCTGGCTCGTTTAAACTTTTTTCGGTTCTCCTCTGTTGGTTTGGTATTGAAGGACCGAAAAAACATTTCCTTAACCCTGGTAGCCTCTTTACAGATCGAGTCGTACCACGACTTTCTTTTGGTTTGATACTCTTCATCCGATGAGGGATAAGGTTTCTAATTAGAAAGAGAATGGTATCTGTGATCATATCAGCAGCGGCATCCACGTTGTTATCGAGGAAGCATAACGACCAGTTCAAATTCTGGTAGCAGCCTTCCCAATCCGGGGCGTCAAAGAACAGATTGCGATTTTTTTTGTAGTTAAATCGGTCTTGTCAGCTGATTTTAGGTCAACAGGTATCAGGTGCGCATCGTATACTGGCAGTGCCATCAAAATCCTGTTTTCTCTTGCTCTTGTTGAATATTGAGGCAGCCTTCGCTGTGGAAGATGATCAGTTTCAGTTGGTGTGATTTCAATCGTGTTCTCAATGACGTAACTGCACGTGCAGTATTTATCACAACATTTTCTTCTTTTTAAATTACTCTTTGGCCGGTTACCTTTTTTTCTGGAGACAAACCTTCTAAATCAGTACTCTGATCAATAAGCTCTCTGTTCCGATAGATATCTGCAATTTTGTCCATTCTCCGAAGCTTATGTATAGGGTTTGCCGTTGAAAAAGCCAGATTCACAGATGTAGTTACTGCATTTACGACGGGGTGAATGTCACTGTTGAATCCATCCAGGAGGCGTGATTCCATAAAGACGTGATCGCTTATAATATAAAATTATAGAATAGGCTAAAATGTTCGTTAGAAAAATCCCTACTCGATTTGAAAGCCATGATTCTTGGTTCTACCCAATTTTTCACGACATTTCATATCAGCAAATCTTTCATTAGTTCAACACAAAATTAATTTCTTCAAGAAGTTAGACATTTAATTGTTTGTAAACACTTCCATTTAGTCTCATTAGACTAAAGCCCTTGACCTATGTAGTTACTTCAATACATCCTATCGAACATATCATCACAATCGAACGTTGTAGTACGTTGTGTTCATGTTGAAGTTACTCAATGAAAAGTATCTTGTTCAACAGAAAAAGTTCTCCTAGAATTTCAGATAAAAAAGTCATGCAAACAAGTAGTATATTACAAAAATGTAAGCATTCCTCGTATCCTTCATTGTATGTTGGTGTGGATAAAGTGCTCCTCATGTAACTACAATCATTATGGCAACAGACAACTTTTCTCATCAAACATCTCTATCGCCATCCTTATTGAAATTTATAATTTTTGTTTTGTTTATTATTGAGCTACTGGCACACGTTATTAAAACTTTTCACATTCAGTGCCGTGATTCTACGTGAACCCGTCGAATGGTAGGGAAGGGACTGCGTGCTTATACGGCAGGTCTGTGTTGTGAGTTCTGATTTTACACACGCTAAGTACACTGGGACTTAGATGTGTTTGTATAAGAAGATCCTGGGGCTACATTAATTGAGACAGATTGACATGAATCTCGGATAAAAGGAATAATCTCCAAAAATTGCGTCAAAATCTACGATTAGAACGCAAAGTAGTACGTACTCACACTTCCCAAATAGGAGGACACGTACTCATAATGAAGTTTAGCATAAACCAAATTAAGATTGATTGATTCCATCTTTCTTATCAGCTACTTATGTATGCAAATGAGGATAATATCTTTTCGCTGCCTTTCATAGCAACTGCTTCGAATTTAATCTGTACATCTTCACATTTACATATTCCATCTGTTGACTTATTAAAAGATTTCGTTCGAATTGAAGATTTCTCAAAGGAGGAAGAGGAGAAATTAGGCCACGATGACGATGATGGTGACCAATTTTGAACTGGTAGATGACAATTCTAGCAGATAAGCCAAATAAGTATTATGGGTCGGACGGGTAGCCTCTTCATCACACTTATGCAAGGTCGGTGGTAGTTAGCTTTATTTTACTATTATCCACGCTTATCAGTCATTTTATGTATCCAAAAACCTTCAAAGATTTAATAGTGGCAAAGTAGAAATTTCTGGAATATCTTGCAAGTACTGATGGAAACTCGGGCAGTGACTGAGGAAGTAATGTTCATTCACGTGGGACTATCCATTAGATTTAGTTTCATTTGTCCATTGTCCAATTATCATCTATTGCAAACGCTTTTTTCGCCAAGTTGACAGCCATCTCAATGCCGGGTATGACCCTGCACTCAGGAACCTGTCAGAAATTTGTATTACGATCTGAGCTAAGAATCTGAGCTGCGAACTAATGTCAATTTAATATCGGTGACATAAATTGCTTTTATAGCCCTTTGGCTGGTAATTTTAACACTCCATCATGTATGGAGTCTGAACTGGAACTTGAACTTTGGACATACTGCTGCAATTAAGGAGCTTGTTTGATGTTTAATTCTTCCGAGAATAAACGGCGATTCTTAGTCCATCTTTGATCCATCTAATTATGTGGATGGATATCAATTTTCGTCTGTGTCCTATAAGTAATCTCATAATCTGAAAGGAACAAGAGACCGTTTTAGTTCTTAGAGTCTTGTGGAAACCAACATAACTTATTACGAACTTCTTCAAAATATAGGGTTATAGTTGCTTGGGTATCTGCAGCCTGAAAAGAGCGCAAGTTGTAGTGCTTGGTGGTGTCATCATCACACCAATGGCAAGAGTTTGGGATTGGTGTGCCACTTATGATTGGCACACTTAGATACTTAACAAAAGCGTGGTTTTTCGTTGCGACAAAAGTCCCTGATATCTAAGAGACGTCAGGAAGCATTCGCTTATTGTACGGTTATTCTGAAGAGTCACACTACGAGGGTTGGCTGAAAAGTCTCCGAACGAACTTAATTTTTAATTTTTTAATTTTTAATTTTGGTGGGGGCTGAGGCCCCCATTTATTGGCTTAAAACAAGCTTAATCTAACTTAAAAACTAACAGAAAGACTTAAGAGCTAGTGACCAAGGAAGTGATGGAGGAGATCTTGTTTAAGACGAGGAGTGCTCAGGTGGAAATGAAAAAGGGAGAGGTTCGAGTTGACCTTTCGGAGCATTCGGGAGATAGATTCGTTGGAGCCATAAGAGGTGCGGTGGACCGGTAGATAGAAGAGACGAGGACAACGTAGATTGCGGGGGTTGGTATTGAAGGAAATGGAGTTCAAAATGGATGCGCAGTCGATGGAACCTGAGAGAAGACGATGAATGAAAAGAACGTCAGCAATATTCCTACGTTCTTCTAACGAATTCATATTTAGAAGTTTAAGGCAGTCCTGATGGGGAGATAAGTTTAAACGGTTGTTCCACGGCAGACCACGAAGAGCAAATCGGAGGAATCGACGTAGAATACCCTTGATTCGGGAAACATGAAGCCAGTGAAAGGGGGACCAAGCTTGACTGGCATACTCAAGCAGGGGGCGAACAAAGTTTACATAGAGAGCTCTGGTTACATACGGGTTGGAAAATTCCTTGGACCACCGTTTAATAAAGCCAAGTGATGAGTTGGCTTTGAGGATCATCTTATCGATATGCGAACCGAAATTAAGCTCACAGTCGAATAATATCCGAAGGTCTTGAGAAGACTGAACCAGGGGAATTGGTTGACCATGGACAAAATAAAGTCGGGGAGGTGACGGGTTGCATTTATGTGAGAAGATTATAGATTGACGATTGGCTATATTAAGTTCTAGGCAGTTTTTGAGGCACCAGATTGAAAACCGATGAAGGTTTTCTTGAAGAAGGGCAGATTCATGGGGAGAGGAAAAAAAATTTTGTGTCGTCAGCGTAAGAGGAGTGGGAGGAGTGTTTAATGACCCTCTCAACATCGTTAATAGTAAGAATGAAGAGAAGAGGGCCAAGATGACTGCCTTGTGGAACTCCAGATGACTCCAGGAATGGAACAGAAAGGGCTGATCTAAACTGAACACTATAATATCGGTTTACCAGGCACGAAGAAATCCATTTTAATAAGGGAGGCTCAAAGCCGAGAGCAGACAATTTGAATAGGATCAATTGATGAGATATCTTATCAAACGCTTTAGTGAAATCGGTGGCGATAACATCGATTTCTTTGCCATTTTCTAAGGCTGAGAGAGCAAAAGACACGAATTCAACTAGATTTGTGGTAGTTGATCTACCTTTTAGAAAACCGAGTTGTCGGGGTGAATAAAAGGCTTGCATTTGAAGCTTAAGACTTCCTATAAAATGCTTTCAAAGAGATTGGGTATATGAGAGAGTTTAGCAATGGGACGATAATTGGTAACTTAATGCTTAGATCCCTTTTTGTGTATCGGGATTATAAAAGAGGTGTTCTAAATCTGGGGGAAATTCTCCCTGTGTAAGCGATAGACGAAAAAGGTAGGAAAGGGGAAGACAGGTTGGAAGAGCATTTCTTAGGAAACATGGCGGGGAGTCCGTCTGGGCCAGGTACAAATTCATCCTTAAGATTTTGTAACTTTTCTTCAATAACTGCAGGATCGAAATTTTGAGTGAGAAAGGGACCAATAGAGAAATTTGGTAGATCATTGAAGTAAGAGGGATCTGGCAAATGATTGCTTGAAAAATGTAGCAAACAAGTTGGCGATGGTAGGAGGATCACATGAAGTTTTGGTTTCGAAAGCGAGGGAGGAAGGATAACCATCAGTCTTACTTTTGCAATTGACAAATTGAAAAAAGGACTTGGGGTCATTTATGAGATTGGTTTGCGCACTATTCAGGTAGCGCTGATAGAGAGAATTATAGAGTTCAATGAAATGAAGATATGTACCTAGATAATTTGAATAGTCGGAAGAAGAGTGGGTGCGAAGGAATACCGCCCATAACTTGTTTCTTTGGTTTCGTAGAGAGCGAAGTCTACGATTATACCAAGGAGGGGATGTAGAAGAAGTTTTATGGCGGGAGCAAGGCACATAAAGGGAGATGGATTTGAATATTTCTCTGTAAAAAATGGAGAGGGCATCAACCAGAGATAGATTGGTAAACTCAAAAGAAGCACTGCTTAGATAGGTATTAATTTTACGGAAATTAGCTTTGTGAAAATTGTAAGAAAATAGAACTGTGGGGGGAGGCGACTGAAGGGGAGAGTTGTGGAAAAATGAGAGAAGAAGTTTAGGATGAAAGTTATCAATAGTTGAAAGAGATATGGGACAAGACGATACTGAGGAGTTGATGGGATCAGTTGTGAAGATAAGGTCTAATTGCCTTTCCATATAGTTGGAAACGCCACTGACTTGGCATAGACTAGAGTCTGTTAGTCGATCTAAGAATAGGCATTCCTTAGTAGAAATGGGATTGGAAGCGATGAAAAAAGATAGGTCTTCAGATGGAGTCCACTTCAAATAGTACTTGGCGTTTTTCTCTTCAAAATAATTGTTCACGAAGGTGATTGCCTTCGCATTTGACGAAAATCTCTGACCTCCGATCGCAGTTTTTAGATGAGGGAACAAAAAGAAGTCGCTTGGGGCTAGATCTGGTGAATAAGGTGGATAGTCAAGCAGTTCAAACCGTAATTCTTGGAATTTCGCTATGGCAACCGCTGAGGTGTGAGATGGCGCGTTGTCTTGGTGAAACAGAGATTTTCTTTTTCTGCAAATGTGACTGTTTTTCCGCAATTTCTGCCTTCAGTTTGGCAACTAATGATGCGTAGTATGCTCCTGTAAAGGTTTTTCCTTTTTGAAGATAATCGATTAAGATAACTCCTTTACTATCCCAAAAAACAGTCGCCATCCCTTTCCCAGCCGAAAAAACAGTTTTTGCTTTTTTTGGAGCCGGCTCGCCCTTTACAGTCCATTGTTTTAACTGAATTTTTGTTTCGGGCGTATAATGATGTATTCAAGTCTCATATACAGCAATTAATCGGCGCCAGAACTCGGATTTATTGCGCCTAAACTGCGCCAACAGAGCGTTGGAAATGTTCATTCGAACAGGTTTTTGGTCTAACGTAAGCAAACGCGGCACCCAACGCGCGGACAGCTTTCTCATGCCTAAATCTTGATTTAATATGTAACAAACACGTTCTTTGGACATTTTCATAATCTCTACTATCTCTGTCACTTTAATTCGGCGGTCGTCTAACACCATTTGGTGAACTTCAGCAATGTTATCGTCAGTGGTTGCAGTTTTTGGACGTCCCGAACGTTCATCATCTCCCAAGCTCTTACGGCCACGTTTAAATTCAGTTGCCCAAAATTTCACTGTGGTAAATGATGGTGCAGAGTCTCCATACACAGAGTCAAACTCATTTTTGATTTGCGTAGGCGTATTGCCTTTCAAAAACAGCTCGATACTCAATTTTTTCCATTTTCACAAAAAACACTCACATCGACTCACTCAAACGACTGGCAACTAAAAACTGCCCGTCCAAAATGACTGAAACTGCGGTAAGTAACTACCAAAAGATGCACAACTAGCATTCACTATCTTTTATTGACGAGTGCCGCTATCTTGACGTTGCGATCGGAAACTTTTCAGGCAACCCTCTGTAGCGTGATCCCTGCACAAATTATTTTTATTCGAATCCTGCTTTCAACTTAAAATTCAGCTTCAAATTCGATTTCTCCAACGTATAACAGTTCGCTCAAACATCTAAGGCTCAACCCAGCTTATTAGCGTGAACGCGACTATTATAACAATTGGTGTTTTGGCTAATTTCCCTTAGCACTCGCAGAGTATTTAAGGCAGTGCAATATCTCCCTCTTCCTTTTTTCTTTTAACCTGCCTTTCGTCGATTGGACATCTGATGCGTAAGTCAAATTTTTTTTGGTTATTAGCGTAGTTAAACCACGTTTCAGCTTGCGGTTAGTTGCGGTATTACATTATAATAATTTAGGAAATTCTAGCCTAGCCTCTCTGCATTTTTGTTACTCTTTTGCGAGGGCACAGTATTGGATTTAAGCCATAAGTGCCAGTGGAGTTCACAGCTTTTCTGCACATCACACGTGCCCTTGGGAAAAAAAAACAAAAGAAGATATACGAGGAGGTAAGAATTTTGGGTTACTTGGTGAACATATGTGTACTTAACCAATTTCGCAGACACGTTGACTTTTGGACAGAATTTTCAAGGTCCCAATAGAGTCCATTTCATTTCTGGATGGGTCATAAGGACTACTGTGCGGAAAACTAACCCACTGGTTTCAAGCTAACCTCCAAATGTCCATGTGATTGCCCCAAAATTTGTTGAGCATCTTGAGCATACATACATATGTACATATGTGTATGGATGTAAAAGCCAGCAAGTAAACCCCAGAACAACAAAAATAAAAAGCCACTCGAAACTCGAAAATTTCACTTTTTTTGCATATCAGAGTGTTTGTTTCGCAAGTCATACACGGATCTAACGTTATCTCAAAATCTAACTGATCGGAATTAAAGAAATACATCCCCTAACCATAATATCTGCCGTTAAATTCTTCATCACGTATAAAGGTGTTAATTTGTAATTGCCTATTCTTTCGCACATTTCATTTTCATCGTCAAAAAAAAAAAAAAAGATTGGATTAATTGCGTAGTAGTGATAAGAATGACGAATAGAATACAAAATTCATGTATAATTGTTAAAAGCCAAGGAAAAGTGATAAATTTATATTGTTCAGTGAAAATCAAAAGAGAGATACGCAACATCCATATGCTCCTGAAATTTGTGCACAAAATTCATCGACCTGGATATAAACGTGAGTACATAACTATTGACTTACTTTTCACTGGCTTATACACATAACTTTTTTTTTCAACTATTCTTAAAACTTATATACGAGTATATTTTTTTTTTTTTACCATACTAAGTACATACTTGAAATAATAATTACTTAAATATTTAATACTATTTTCTTTTACGATTTGTATATTGAACATTAATATACTTAACCTCCTTAAAATATATGATAATTTTACATATACATACTATGAGATACGCACATAAATATATATATACATATACAATCACATTAACACGTTCTTAGCTAAATCACAGACCATCGGTTTTGCCTTTTAAATAATTAAATAATTCGATAAAATTTATATGTTTACTTATACGTTGGTGTAATGAATCCAAATAAAAAGCATCACCAGATAGCAATCTGGCCAATATATCCTTCGAGTTACTAATTATTAATTTGTGATGTTCCATATTATAATATCATGATGTGTTAAACTAGTTCGCGATCGTTGAAATAGTCACCTAGAATAGTGTTAGAGAATAATAGATAGGGACTGTTCCAAAACAAATTTAGGAAAGGAATAGTCATGGTGCAAATGACGAAGTCAGTTGCTGTGGGAGGGCTCCTTTATGTGTTAAAATACCTAAAACACTACAATAAATTATTTTTGGTTCATGTTCGTATGTCCCTTCTGTACTAAGCCAATAAGCAAGGCTCTGTTTTACATTTCTTTTAGCTTTGTTTCATTATTTTATGGCACGATAATTTAGTAAGTTCCAGATAAGAGCAGCAAGATCCCACCCCTCCGACGAACGAACGCCGTGCAACCGCAAGCGTGCCCCGCTGCTGCATAAAAGTGTGTCATCTCCAACCACACACTCTGAGAACATTACACCTCGTATATGCAGTTATGCTCACATGAAACTCCACTGCCAATAGAAGCCCTTTCGGAAGATGCATTCGTTCCTAACGCCAGTTTGGGTCCAGAGAAAGTCTCCTCTGCGACTTTAATTTTTTGATTTCTCGTGATTCAATTGTTAACAAGACACAGTGACTTCAACCTTCTGACTGCATTCACAGGAGCCTGAGATTCTCGAACTACCTTAGACGTAGTGAGAACTACTGCCAGGGACTAAACTGGTGATATCATTCCTGAGGATAGGTTAGGTTAGGTTAACCTACATAAGAGTGGCTATTGGAAAAACTAACCCACTTAGCTCTATTGGCCCATTGTGATACCACGTGGATCTATGATCTTTCTATTCTTTAAACCATTTTCAGCTTCTGACAATGCGTAGGAGACTGTTTAGTTAGCTTAAGCCATTGCAGAAGGAAGTTCCTAAGTGGAATTATCTTTGGGAGAGAGCTGGGCATGTCCAGAGTAGGTGACGGATTGTCTCCTCCTCCTCCTCCTCCTCCTCCATGCAGATTCTACAGAAGTTGTTTGTAAAGACGCCTAGTCCTTTTGTATGCTTGCCTCTAAGACATTGTCTAGCTCCCATTCAGCAAGATCAAACACTTAGAGCGATGTAGTTTTATTCAAAGCATCGGGAAAGTCGGTATTGTAACGTCGCAGCAACAAGCGTTCCGGTGTCTTTTCATCAGTCCATAAGGTCAAAGCCAAAAGGCCATCGGCATAATCATTAATACGTCAGTGATTCATCAGTAGCTTTAGAGCAGAGCTTGCGAAAGCACCCATGTAATTTCGTGAAGGCTTGTTCCAACAGACAACTAACGCATTGGACACCATTGATCTTATCATGACACCCAAATACTTAGCTTCGTTGGACAAACCAATGGTGAAGCCCTAAAGGACCAGTGAGCGTCCTCTTTGTCGTAAAGAAAAATACCTCAGTTTTCACCACATGAATGACTGAGAGTCCATTTTTAGTGCACCAACCGTCGAAACGTCTTAGGCCCTCTGCGCTTTAGAGTATATGCCTGGGTAAGAACCATTGAGAGCGTTAAGCAGTGTGTTGACCAATATGCACTATACCAGTGGAGTGATGCATACGTTTTCCGCTATCCGCAGTAGGGGTCCCATTCACCAGCATTTCCTTTTTCGCAAAATTAATTATTCGTGTCTATTGTTGCCATCATAAGTAGTTGGGTTATCGAAAGTACTTCAGTGTCGATAAAAATGCCCAGCGCGTACTTTTTCTTGTCGAGTGCGGCTTCAGGATATTCTGTGTTAATAAGGGTATCTTGGACGTAAAGCTCAAGCATACTCGCAAAGCTCTTCAACATGAAGAATCTCAGACTAATTGGTTTGAAGGAATTGGACTATCAGTCAATGTTCTCTTTAGAGTTGTCAATAAATGGTCTTCACATTTTTGCAATATAAATGGAGGGATGTAATAGCATATTTGATGGCCTCATCGGTCACCTCTACAAGAAGTATCAGTTACAGAATGTTGTTCTACTAAGCTCACTTGCAGCTTTCGACTCAGTGTAGGTGCCATCAAGTTTTCTGATCGATTCCAGTCTGGTTGGCTTCCACCTTTCAAGGACTTTGACTATTCTGCTGGTTTCACCGGCATTTTCGATCTGTTTGCAGAAGTCTTTTTAAGAGGCATTCCTCGAAATCCGACTGAGCAGTTCGCTCTCAGTTTAGGCGAAATATCAAAGGTCTTCCCTAAGTTCTTCTTAAATCATGTTCTTCTTAGATCTTGTATCCGATTCTGAATTCTTTGCACTTATCGTCTAATATATGTTAGAAGCCTCCGGGAAGTGATTTCTTTAGCATACCTGTCATACGTTCGCAGCAGATGTTACTCGTAGCTTAGAGCCAACATTGTTGACAACTAGATAAGACGATAATATGAAGCCCAGAATAGAATTTTGAACATTCACATCGAGGCATATGATAGCGCTCGTCCTCAAATGGCAGTAACTACTCGTAATACAATGAATCCTGTTATTGCCTTTTGTGGTGATGAGGAAAAATAAGCTTACGCATTTGTGCTATTCTCCGTTCATTTCGCATCTTATCGTGTATCTGCAGCAACATGTGACGAGGAGTCAATCCCATATGGCATGGGATTGGTTGCCTTCTTTTAGATTTGCTTCCAGACAATGCTGCTGTCCACCAAATTATTTTTAGACTCGGTTACATACATACTCGTATGAGTCCTTCGGCTGCCTTCTTTACTTTTTCATCTACATTCGGTTTCTAATTAAGTTTTCTATCAACAATTATTCCCATTCTCTGTCACCTTCAGAGATATTCCCTCAATAAATGGTAGGTCAGATTGTGGTTTGTTCCTTTGTTTGGGCCTTTTAGGGATTGACCGCATTAACCACATTGTTTTGCCCAGTATTCGTAACCATTTGCTTATGGTTGGTAAGATTTGCCTACCGCAAGCAATATAACACCGTCTGCGAATGCAATTACTTCCACCCTTCTGCTGTTGAATGTTTGATAAATGACTATGACTAAAATTAGGGTGGAGGTGACTCTGAGGGATTAGTCTTTGGACAATGCCACTTAGTCTTGCATTGATATTCCTTGTGAGAAGGTTTTGTATGGTCCTAAATTGTTACTATTAGTGTTCAATAGAGGCAACCCACTCTACGAGTAATTGATTGATACGAACAGGTTAAAAGCCTGAGAAATCAATAACTCTCTGATGGATGACAAGTACCTTAGGTTTGTCAGCGTTAGGTCAAAGGTCGTGCTATATTGACCAGTCATAGACACGATCGAGATCTTCATTTAGGAACGCAATTGCATGGTTTATCTCATTTAGGGGACGACTTATTAGAAATTGCACATCATCTGCGTACATGTGCACAACGTCGGCTAGATTATTAATGTACAGTAGACCTAAGGACAGATCCTCGTGGTATTCCACTTTTATAAAAAGAAAGTTGAAGATATTCTTGCCAACGCAAACGCATTGCTTCTTTCCCTTTAGGTAGGACATAATCAAATTCACAGATGGAATGGAAGAGGTCAGATAGCTTTTGAGTTTACCGCATTGGCAAACTAAACAAAGCTGGATGATTCTTATCCAAAAACTTACGGATTTCTTCTATTGTACTATCAATAGCGCAGTATTGCAGTTCCTATTGGGTCGGAAACCGGATTGATGCCTGGATAGAAAATCCTAATGGGTTTATTCTCATGCTAATTTCTACTCAGTTGCATTTTTCGATCCTTACTTGGGGATTGGGATGATTTTTACTTTTTTTCCATTCCGACGGAAACTTCAAGGAAAGTGTTTGATCACAGCGCGGGCGTAGGAAATTAAGCGAGGAAGAAAAGAGAGGTACCGATGTACATTGTTTTTAAATGTTTGTAAGTTATAATGACCAGGATATACAGAGATCGGCAGGGCATTCCATAAGCGAGTTGTACGGCTTAGGAACGAATCGCAATATTTTAGAGTACGTCCGAAAATGGGCTTGTGGGAATACTGATGAGTATTCACAGCGAGACGGATGTTAAAAGTTTAATTGGGTGGAATGCTACTGGCGATTTCAATGGAGCACTGGTAGTGAAAATAGCGATAAAACAAAGTGAGACAGAAGACTCTACTCCGGTGTTCGAGTGATATTGTTGTTTGAGTGATATTAGTATCACCTATGAGTTTTATTGGACGGTTTTGGATCCTGTCTAGCACGTGCAGAGATGTTTTGGGCGCACCCGACCAAATGTAGGCATTGTACTCCAATTTTGGGCGGATAAGCGCCTCATATATTGAGACCAGATAAGAGGGGGTGAAATATTTCTTAAATCGCTTGAGGGAACCTAGACATTTCGCAGCATTTTTGACGACACCGAACATGTCGTCATTCCAACGTAAGTTCTCATTGACACACATACCGAGAATGGAAATTTTATCGGTTTCGACGATGCAAGTGGCATTCATGGATAATGGCAGTGTGTTTACATTTCGCTTTAATGACAGCAGACAGCATTGTGTTTTGGAAGCATTAAATTCTACTCTGTTAGTGGTCTCCCAATTAGTGTGTTAATATCAGAATTTAATGAGCTTAACATACATTGCCGTTCCCGTTCTACAGCCGAAGAGCATGGACGTGGGTCTGGAAACGAATACCGGATTTATTCAGAAAATTAAAAATGCAAGTTTATTCATTTAAATCTATACTGTCCCCTTCAGAGTAATCCCCATCGGCTGCAACACACTTATGCCAGCGCTTAATCCAATCCTCGAAACATTTTTTATATTCGGTTTTCGGTATGTCCATCAGTGCTTTCTGCGATTTTTCCATTACTTCCTCTCGGCTGCTGAAACGCGTTCCCCGTTGTGGTTTTTTAACTCGATTGAACAGAAAGAAGTCACAGGAAGCCAAATCAGGTGAATTCGGTAATTCGGTGGCTGTTGGATGGTATTTGTTGCATTTTTCGTTAAAAAATTACGAATAATGATGGCACTGTGCGACGGTACGTTATCATTGTGCAAAATCTACGAGTTTTCTGCCCAACATTCTGATCCTTTTCGGCGAATTGCTTCACGCAAACGTCTCATAATACTCCTTGTTTACTGTCTGGCCTTCTGGCAAAAATTCAATATGCATTACACCGTTGTAATCCATGAAAACCGTGAGCATTGCCTTCTTTTTTGACTGAAACCGACGTGTTTTTTTTTTGGTCTCGGCTCATTTGGTGAACGCCATTCACTTGCCTGATGTCTGGATTGCATGTCGTACTCATAAACCCACGTCTCGTCTCCAGTAATGATTCTTTTAATGAATTTGGATTCAGTGGATACATCAAAGTTTTCGTCGGTTTTCGATGTCGATGGTCTGCCACTGCGTTCATTAACTTCGATTGACTCACGACCACTTTTGAACCGCTCGTGCCACTGGTAAACGACCGTTTTCTTTAGAGAACCGTTGCCGAAACACTTTTCCAACATTAAATCCGATTTTTACGCAAAATTTAACACAAGTACGTTGTTGCAAATTTAAATCCATTTTTAAAATTGTAAAAAATCGCCAACACATACAGAGATGGATATACTCTTGACTAAGTAACTCTACGCCATCAATAGCCACATTGACTCTCTGGAGAGAACAGAGATCGAAACGGTCGCTGTGTTGTTTGGTACTCCCAGAATAGACGGCGGAAACCGGCAGCCTATGCTTCATTCGTACTGCACTACGATTTATTATCTGTCATCGGCGGCGGTAAAAAGTATAGTTCGTGGTAAGCTGAAGAATAACAACAATCAACCTGCGACTATTAAACTCAACCGTATACGAGAGAAACTCTGTTATTCGCGCAGCAGCCAAATATCGTAAAAATACACGAAAGACCCTTTGCCTGCGTTACCACGGTATTGACTCAGATGCCTTACAAAAACAAATCGCGCTCTTCTCTAAAATATTGTTTGGCTAAAGCGTAAAGACCAACTCCTAGCGCATACGCTAGCCGTGAGTCAGTATTTGTAAAGCTTTGTCAACAAGGCCAAAGATTTCATATTTCAAATTCCGACAACCTGAAAGCCATTGCTAGCAACAACGATGTTTAGTGTTGCCGCTCACTTTAAAATTTTAATTGATTTTTAATATGGATGTCTCTACGATACGATAAGCGTGTTTACATCACAAAGCGATGGTTTCCACATTTGCCATCTAAATGCTCAAAGCATGCTACCTAAAATGAACGAATTCCGTCATCTTTTTGTTAATTCTCATGTTGTTTCTGAAACATGGTTGTACAAAGAAGCGAAGAAACCAATCTGTTCTGTTGCCGGTCATGTGATTTTTCATGCTGATCCATTCGGTCGTACAGGTGGCAGTGCAGCTACGAAAAGTCGTACGAGAATCACATCCCGGATGGGGCGGTCAATAGGCCAAACAAGCATGTAAGTTTTACACCACTTTTAGACGTTTTGGAAGAGATTTCTTGTTTCTTCTGGAATATATTTGTTTGTTTCGACTTTAACCGTAACTTAATGGATAAGTCCGCGTCGGCTTCTTTCTATTCTGACGACTCAAAGAAATCGGCGAACTCCGGTAAAGACTCGCACTCCTACACACTTTTCCCTTTCAGACGTTATTTTCATTGGTGATATCTCAAATTCGCTTTTCTTACATAATCTACATATATATCACTCCATATATAAAGTTAAACAGCTGTGTCCCGAAACAATTTTGTAGGGACTTTTGTAATATAGATTGCAATAAACTGCTTTGCGATATTAATCCGATAAGATGGGATCGCATTTATTTCATGCCTTCAAATTATTTTCCTTCGACAACAGGTATTGGACCTACATATATGAGAATCACCTTCCTTCGAAGGAAATAACTCGTTCTGTGCAGACCCCTTAACACCTAGCTCCTCATATTCAAGAAGAATCGCATATCCTTCAATGGCAACCCCTCTGGCAACATGAATACCCAATAGTTTCAGCCAACAATCAACGTCAAAAGTGCCTTTTCTTTTAACAGAGTATGAGTAAGCGAAGGTGATATTGTGGAAGTCTTTCTTTCAGTTAAGTCTAACTCTACTGGCCTCGATTGTCTTAACCTAAGATTTGCGAAGCTTGGCTACTGTATTTTCTGCTTCATGCAGCCTATATCCTTAAATCGTAATTACGGTCGATTTCAATATACAGAATTCTGGTTGACTTCGACATTCTGAACAGACAACACCCGAAGGAAGGCGTGTTGAGATCTTCGCTGCGGAAAATAACTTGACCCAGCTGAGCCCATACGAATTCCAGACGTTGATAGTCATTCCGCCAACACTTTGGACTTGTTTTTGACTTCTCACCTTGATAAGTACTCCGTTTATGTGCTCGCCTCACTATGCTCGTCGGACCATTGTGTCATATCAGCTAAATTCTCGTACACCCACCACACAGTTAGAGAAAAGATTCCTAACAGAACCGTGTGGCAATACGAGAAAGCCAATTGGAGCGGACTTAACAACTTCTTTAGGAATTTTAACTGGTCGTTATGTTTCCTCGATAACGACGTGGATGCCGCTACTGACATGATCACAGAAACTATTCTCTCTGGAATGAGATGCTTTATCCCCCATCGGATGAAGAGTATCAAACCAAAAGAAAAGGCATGATACGACTCGAGCTGTAAAGAGGCTGTCAGGGTTAGAGAATTGTTTTTTCGGTCCTACAAGATCAACCCGAGAGAGGAAAACCGGAAAAAGTTTAAACGAGCCAGAAATGACTGCAACGTCTTTCTCAAGCGTGTGAAATTTCAACACGATCAAAACCTGAGGCAAAAAATAATGCAATGTCCCAAAGGCAGTTAAAATTTTTGGTCATTTGTCAAAAACAGCAGAAATTCTGCCTCATCCTCCATCCCAACGCTCATTTACAATGACATTGCAGCTGTCAGCTCTTTGGACAAGGCCAATCTGCTTGCTGCACACTTTGGGGCTAGCTCAACACTCCCAGATTGTGCTTTGTCTCCGCCTATATTTGAGTGCGTCGAATCTTCAATGGGGCAAATCCACTTTCGCACTCGTGTAGCAAGAGTTCTTAAAGATCTTAACATTTAAAAATCCGCTGGTCCAGATGGTACATCTCCCCTCCTTCTGAAGAGGTGTTCTCCCACGCTGGCAAAACCACTGCATAAGCTTTTTCATCAATCCTACTCTTTACGACTCTTTCCAAGCAGATGAAAAACAGCATTTGTCCAGCCCGTCCCGAATCTTCTTCCCTCTCCACCTACAGACCCATTGCACTTACGTCCCTTCTTTCCAAGGTCATGGGAACTCCGATAAACCACCAGCTAATGAAATATCTCGAAGCACGAAAACTTCTTAATAACCGGCAGTACGGTTTTCGTAGCAACAGGTCCACTGGTGATTTGATGGCATGTCTTACCGAAAAGTGGAACCAAAGCGTACATCAATCTGGTGAAAGCAAGATAGTTGCACTTGATATTTCTAAGGCATTTGATAGAGTTTGGCATCAGGCCCTTTTGTTGGAAATGCTTGGTCTTGGGATCGATGACTCTCTTCTTGAATTAAAAATTACCTTTCGGAACGTTCAATTCAAGTTGTGTTGGGCGGTTTCAATTCTGATATTCACAAAATAAATGCTGGTGTGCCCCATGGCTCCGTTCTGTCTCCCACACTCTTTTTGATTTTCATCAATGATCTCTTGTCTGCTACTTCTAATCCAATATATTCCTTCGCAGACGACAGTACTCTCATATTCGTTCCCGGACTCACGTCCCTACTCTTCGGCTGTAGAACGGGAGCGCCAGCGTATGTTAAGTTCATTAAATTCCGACATTAGCAGCATAACCAATTGGGGAACTATCAACTGAGTGGAATTTAATGCTTCCAAAACTCAATGCTGTCTGCTGTCATTAAAGCGAAATTCAAATACCCAGCCATTGCCCATGAATGGCACTTGCATCGTCGAAACCGATAAACTTTCCATTCTCGGTATGTGTATGAGTAACAACTTACGTTAGAATGACCACATATTCGATGTGGTTTGTGAAATGTCTAGGTTTCCTCAAGCGATGTAAGAAATATTTTACCCCCTCTGATCTGGCCACAATATATAAGGCATTTATCCGCCCAAAACTGGAGTACAATGCTCACATCTGGTCAGGTGCTCTTAAAACCCCTTTGCACTTGCTTGAAAGAATCCAAAACCGTGGGATAAGACTCATAGGTGATGACAATATCACACAATCATTCAACACCCTCGAACACCGACGTAATGTCTCCTGTCTCACTTTGTTTTATCGTTATTTCCACCACCAGTGCTCCATTGTAATCGTCAGTAGCATTCCGCCCATTCAAACTTTCAACCGTAACACCCGCCTCGCTATGAATGCTCATCAGTATACCCTCAAGCCCATTTTCGGACGCACTCTAAACCGTACAACTCGCTTATGGAATGCCCTGCCGATCTCTGTGTTTCCTGGTCGTTATAACTTACAAACATTTAAAAACAATGTACCTCGGTACCTGTCCTTTCTTCCTCCCTAATTTCCTTCGCCCGCGCTGTGTACTAACATTGTTTGGGTACAAAAACCCCCTGAGCGCGCGTTTTTCTGTCTTTCGCTGAAAGAACGTCTAGTGCTGGCCGCTTTCTCTTTGGCTAAGTAAATAATTGGATAACAGAACCTTCCTTCTCTGGTGTACTTTATCAAACGTATTGTAGATATAAATTTGCTCTGCTTCTTTGAGATATTGTTGGAATATGACTATGCGTTGATTGCAGCAGCTTAATCCCTATCAGTACACTATGTGGAAAACTGCGGGGGAAGGTCTCGTCCTACAATCGTAAGAAACCCAGCTGATGCAGAAACTTACACCATGCCACCCATAACTTACTAAGGACACGATTCAATGACAATATTGTGTATATCATAAAGTGATCCAACGAATTGGCCACCGAGGTCTTTTAATTTGACGTCATTCGGTTACTTATTGCGAGGTTATTTAAAGTTTTTAATGTGCGCTTATAAACCGCAAGCAATCCAGACTATGGAAGCCAATATTCAGCGCGCTATTGCTGAGATAAAGCCACAAATGATCGAAAAAGTTGCCTGAAATTGCTCGGAAAACATTCGCTTCGTCACATCCCTGCAGTCGTGTACAAAATTTATGTCCCAAATAAATGGAGATTTCAGATTGTTTAAAAAAAAAGTTCCACGGCCTTTACAAACTCACATTATTCCAAATGCCAATTAACAATGCGTCCTTAGAAAGTTATTCGCCAAAAAGTGTTTTCATTTTTGCAGATGTATCCCCATACAGCTTTCAAGGTGCTTGTGTTTCCAGCACCTCTGCGACCCCGAGGTTTCCGTCACTCATGGTGATTTCTTTTTTTTTTTACTGAAAGTTTGTTATTTAATTTCGGGATTATCTGCATACATTGTATCCTTGCAGCTGGCCTGTGGACAGGGAGAATGCGAATACATCAAAACGAATATCTGATATTTGTTCTTGTACTTGACTAATTGCAAACCTGATTGTGTCATTTTTCCGTAAATTACGGCACCTACGGGAAATTTACATGATATCCTGATTACTTTCGTAAAAGCCTGTCAATCAGGGACTGTACTCCTAATTACGTCGAGATGTATCCTGTGCGAGCGTATTATGTGGAAACAATATGTGAGTCTCCGGCCAATGAAACACCTTGAAATTGACCTCAAAACGGACATCACTAACAAAGTTTCTCCTCCCTGATTAAGCGATTTCCTATTTTTTATCCTACGGAACCAAACGTATGCTAGGCATTTTGTGTAAGTTGTTACGCAAGGTTCCGTTTCATTATGCAAAGTCAAGGAAAACAGGGTCTACGTATTTTTTAAAAGCCATTCACGCGATCCTCTTTAGTTGTTTTTGGAATTGTTGCACGTTTTGGTTGCTGGTGTTTGCGTTTTACTACCACATACCATATACTCGTATTATTGGTCTCAAATCTCAATCCGACATGATAGCTCTAATGAAAATGTGTGCATGCAAAAAGTTTGCTGATTTTATGTACTCGTATAATTAAAGCAGGAAAGGCATTAAAGCCTACCCGAACATGTGTGGTGTAGTGGTGTAAGGAGCAGAAAATATTAGCTACCCAGGTAATTTATTCACTTAAGAGTTCGTTAAGCAGCGGCCGGGTGATTAATTTCACTGGTGATGTGTTTGTTAATTTACCAGTCGCAATAAACAAAACCGTCAGCAGTTGAATGCTGGAAAATTCTTGGCAAAGCTAAATTAGTAGATTTCCGAGGGGAGTGCATGTAGTTTAAGGATTTCCATATGTAGGACCAACCGAAGCATTTTGCCCACTTGGGAAACTTACGGTAATGAGAAGGTGAGTGGATGCGGGCAACAGATCCAAGAGTTTTTTTTAAAAATAGTTTTAATTCAAAGGAAATTTGAGATGTTAAGAATTTCTAATCGTGTTGGTTAAACGTAATATTTGTCATATGCGAGGCAGAGAACATCCAACAAGATCGACAATTTTGCTCCAGAAATGTACTCCAGCAGATATAAGCAACAGCCGGTCAATGACGAACAAAAGTTTCGAACTAGGAAACGTATTGCGGTGGATGCACGGGGGTCAACTGGTAGTTTGAGGTTCAATACCAATCGCGCCCGCAAGACAGTTTTTTTTCAGGCAACTAAATTCACGTAAGATGAGTGGTTCCTTAGAATACAAAAACAAGGACACGCTCCCTAAACTTGCAAACAAAGCGTACGAAACGTACGTAAGTATGTTATTATTACGGAGCGGAACTAAATGAGAACAGAGTTGTCATAATATTGACAGCTGAACTCTCAGCATGATCGTAAGATTATCAAGAATTTGCGGATTAAACACGAAACTTGAAATAGTTTGCTAGAGCCGCTTACTGATCTCACATTTTGATATTGTTTTCTAAGTATCTTCCCTTCTTTTTCAACTCGGCCAAATTTTCAGAGTGCGATTGAGGCTTTCGTATAGAACTGAGGATGGGACACGTCTCCATCACGGGTCGACGAATTAAAGCGATTATCCTACCAGGAGGGGGCAAGATGAGCGATGAGAGAGGCCGCTCGGTGGAGTTCCCTTGCACACCGTCTCTCTGCAGCTTGCATTCCTTAAAGTCGTGTTGATTTTACGCGATTTAAGCAACATGACAATTCAGTTACAGAGCTGTGTATTTAAATGCTCCTTGACACCGAGAAGGGCCGAAATGGCTGATTCCTTATGGTGGATCTTTTTATCAGTAATACTACTATGCCCCTCAGGACGAGTGTTATGAATAAGACAGATGATTGCCGCCAATCAAATATCTACTGTCCAGATCTACCATCCATTCCAGAATCTTTATTAGAAGAGACAATGGACTTCTATTGACTTTCCTTAGCCCTATACGTACACACGATGACATCAAAGATCGCTTCTATGAGCTCTTGGACAAGTCATACCAGCAGTGCCCTAGCTATGACATTAAAATCACCCTCGGCGGCTACAATGCAGAGCTAGAGAGAGGGTATCCTTGGTAATGCTGTCGGAAAGTATAACCTGCACGACACCACCTCCGATAACTCGATAACTAATCGAGTTTGCAGCGGGGCGAAACATTGTCGTAGCTAGCACGCGGTTTCCACATTTCGATATTCACAAGCTTCAATCACGATACAGAAAACAAGGTAATCGACGCAAGGCACTCCTCCAGTATTATGGACCTCCGAACTTTCCGAGGAGCCAACATCGACTCGGACCATTACTTTGTTGTAGCCAAGATACTCATATCCCGAACATCGCAAACGCAAGCTAATACTGTGAGGAAGTTTAACATCGGACGACTACAATCGCAAGAGATCGTCAAATCCTTTTCCAATCGAGTCTCTCTTAATCTTTTAAGATGTTCTATGCTACCAGCATGTAATATCTAATCCCAGTGGCAACATTGCTAAAACGCCATAAGAGATGCCGCCTCTCGTGTACTGGGTTTCACTCGCCCACCACAACGAAACCTCTGGTTTGAGGACGAGTGCCACTAAGCACATGCAGCTAAGCAAGATGCATACAAAGCGGCGCTACAGAGAAGGACTAGATCTGCTCACGAACTCTACGAGCAGAAGAGGATAGACGAACATCGGCTTCTCAGGATGAAAAAGATGGAGCATGAGAAGCGCGCGGTCGAGGAAATTGAGAGATGCTGCTCCAGGAATGAGATTCAGAAGTTTTACCAAAAATATGCCACTGATACGAACCCTGAACCGAAGCCGGTAGAGACAGGGAATTTACTCGTCGTCGTAGTAGACTCGCAGTCGATGTTGCGGATTTGGAAAGAGCGTTTCTGTATACAGCGTTGACGAACCAAATATCACTGTCAGGCAGAATGGACCTTTCAACTGGACAATGTTAACCAATAATTCCGTCCACCCGACCCGGATGAAGTGAAGTTAGCCATATCTAAGCTTAAAACCAACAAAGCCGGCCTGACTGGCGAGCTCTTCAAAGTAGCTGGCGATGACCTGGTAAGGAGCATACACCAACTCATCTGTAAAAAACATGATCGGATAAAAGTATGGCAAATGAATGGAACCTCAGCACTTTTTATGGGATCCTCAAGAAAGGAGACCCTTTGAACTACGCCAACTACAGAGCCATCAGTCATCTTAATATGGCCTACTAGATCCTATCTACCATATTGTGTGAAGACCTGAAGCCGTTCGTCAACAACCTGAGTGGTCCTTATCAGTGCGATTTCAGGCCAAGAAAGTCCACCGTCGATCAAATATTCACACTGCCACCTACTAACCGATTTTAAGGCCGCTTATGACTGCATCTACAGAGACAAGCTATACAGAACAATGCCTAGTTTTGGCAAGAAATGGAGAATGCACGCTATTCCATTAAGATTGGTAAAGAACCCACCGAGACTTGACTTCAAAAAAGGATTTAGACAGGGCAATGCGCTGTCATTCGATTTCATTAACGTCATTCTTGGAAAAAATAGTGCAATACACATACGAGTACGCCATCACAAGAGGCACAATCTTTCAAAAGTCCGCGACTATTTAGGCGGATGCAGTGAAGATGTGTTTAACGGCCCATGAGGGCAAGTCCAAATACATATATATGCTGTCAACCAGAAAGGTCACCCAACACCGAGGTCGTCACGCTCGACAGATACAACTTTAAGGTAGTTAAGGACTTTGTTTACCTAAGTTCCGCTATCAACTCAGATAGCGACACCAGCACTGAAATCAAACGAAGAATGACCCTTGCCATTCGCTGCTTCTTTGTGCTAAGAAGGCAATTGACTAGCAATGCCTTTTTTCGAGCAACAAAAGTGACCCTACGAGTATAAAGCCTTAATAACCTCAGTCCTGTTCTATGGAGCAGAAGCATTGGCTTTATCAAAAATGAACGACAGTGCTTTTGACTGTTTTAAGAGGAAATTTCTTTAGGTGATTTTCGGTCCCGTCTGCATAGACGTTGAGTGGAGGAAAAGATACAACGACGAACTGTACGGGCTGTACAGCGACTTCGACTTAGCCGGAAGTGTGAAGGTCCAACGACCGGGATGTTTGGGTCATAGAGAGTGGATGGACACCAATACTCCGCTCCGAAAAGTCTTCAAGTCCACCCCTGAGAGACAGCGCGGTAGAGGAAGGCTGCCAATCAGGTGGCGCACGCCTGTGGAAGGGGACCTTAGCAAACGAAGCGTGTGAAAATTTCGACTGCTAGCTAAAGATCGAATTGGCTGCAGACGCTTGTTGGTTGAGACCCAGATTCCCCCCGGACTATAGCACCACCTTAAGTACGTAAGTAAGGCTTGACTTTCATATTTTAAGAATAAAAATTATATACCCGGCGTACATTGTCGAATAGCCCGAACTTTGGAATAATAGTTTCCGCAGGCTTTACAGTATTTCTTGTCGAATGTTACCCACCTGTAAAGCTTTTTATTGTCCACGCAATCTTCTACTTATATATTTTTTTCCAACACGTTCATGTCCATGCCAGCCGTGCTTTCCAGAGAAGTTGGGCTATCATCGAAGATGGAGATACAGCCAAGAAATTAGTGTCCATAAGGATCTTAAGTGGCTCTTTTTGCGAATCAGCCCAGCAGCTCTTACGATAGTGGATAACAGTCGTAAGGAACTGGCCAGAATTTTCCTTACCGCTACGCTTCAATGTGTGATTTTAAAGAGGATTTCCTTTTGATAAAATTCATGCTTGGAACAATGCTGCAAGTATTCCATTCTCGTATGGCCCTTTGTCTAGAAGCAGCAGACAGGCATGGGTTAGATCTCTACCTAAGGCCTAAGTGTTAGATATGTTCCTAAAGAAAAGCCCACTGATTCCCTCAATTCTCTGTTAAGATTTTGAATAAAGGTGCTTTCTTGTAGCCTCTCCAATAAAAAAACCTGATGGGGTCTGTTTTCCTATACAAAAATAGTATCGATGAGTTGCCTTTCTTGAAGTTGTAAAGGTGAAGTCTTTAGCTCTGTTAAATAATTTAAGTCCAGGACAAAATAAAAACTTGGGGTTGATATTCGTGCTACGTTTGGTGAGCAATAAGAACCTAATATGGGTGACATCAGCCCTTTAGAGAGAAGATATTCTGATCGAAAGGCAAGACAAAGTTGTAAACATATAGCACCACCTTTAATGCGGTTAAGTCACTAGAGCTAAAATAATACTACAGAAGTACGGGAAAGCTGCTCGTGCTACGATACAGGATTTAACCCTACCAGAGTCTATTCTGTTATATGTTTCACATTAATCTGGACCTAGGCCCATTAAGCGATTATTATAAATCCGCAGTTCCTAGGTTAGAGTCAGATCTGGCTACTATTCTATGACAGTCTTAAGATATTGGAGATGACAATTTTGCACTACCTGCATCGGAGGCCATTTTGGACCATATTAGGTTGATGGTAATCTCTCCCGACCTGTAGTACTAGCTCTTTTGTTTGCTATCCTTTGGCTCATTCATTTTCGTAATAAACATTTTCGTCAAATTCTTTATCTCTTCTTCCTCGACCATCTCCACCTACATTTAATGATTCTGGGCCTTAAAGAAGTCGAGGATGTCTTTTCTGCTGATTGCCAAGGTTTACTGGGGATCTCCTCGGGGAGTACCGCTCGAGCTTTCATTGTTTTGTGGTCTTTGAGAAATCAAGGAGCATTTGGTTATTGCAATCAAGATTCATGAGACCCAATGCAGGTTAATCATGGATTATCTTGAATACTTTCGATGATTATTTTGGTCAATGCCTTCTCAATCAATTGACTCTGTTCGGGTGAATACTGGCCGCTAGGCTTTCCAAAGTCTACAACAAGAAAATTGTGATGGTCTCTGGGTTCCCTTACTGTAACTCATTTCCAGGAGGATTTCCATTCTTTCCGAGGGATCTGTATACATAGATAGAGGATCTCGTCCTCTAATACATTCAGCCTTCAGCCTTCACACAGTGTAGAGACCCGTGATGGGATAGGCTGCTTGATGCTGTGATACTTGTTGAAACTCTCGCTTTTGATTTAGATACACTATCACTACTGGTCCTAGATTAACGGCAGCAGGTGTCGCCGCCGCCTTTTGTTCTTTCAAATAATTCCCATTCCGTTCTCACTGTAGACTGTTTGAGTGGCAGCGGCCTTGTGACCTTGGCATAATCTAGGCGTAGGACTTATCAGTACATCTGTAACTATAACTTCATAATCCCCAGCAAGGGAGAGAGAAGAGGGGTCTGTTATGCCTAGCTTTCAAGAACAACCGCTCTGAGACCTTCATCGTCTTTCTTTTCCCTGAATGTGCGAGTAGCTGTTCTTGTTTCGAGATATCTTGATCTAGCTCCGATATAGTGGTCCTGTCAGGTGGTATGCCATGTTATATATTGTTAATTTTTTTTTTATGTGTTTATATATCGACGGAAGGAACAGATAAGTGGTGATGAAGCCGCCATGTCGGGCTAAGCAATCCAGACTTCAGCTAAGCATCTGTGTTAGTGGTTGGTTTACTCCCAACCAGAGCTGTAAACTTTCAAATACCAGTACCAGTACCAGTACCGGGACTTGTACTTCAGTACCATGGTACTGGTACTTGAAAAAAGGCAAGTATCAGTATTTTTCAAGTACTTGTGTACAAGTAGAAAGTATCGCGTACTTAAGTACCAAAGTACTTGAACAGTACTTCCAAGTACTTGAGCAGTACTTCCAAGTACTTGAGCAGTACTTCCAAGTACTTGTTCAGTTCTTCAATGTAAAGTACTTTATTTTGGTCTTACACAATTTTTATAAATAGAAATGTTAACATTTTTTGACGAATTCAGGATAAAACATTGTGTCCAACTTCTAATTGTTTCAAATTTTTCTTTATAAATTATTTTTGGTTTATACTTTTTAGAAAAGCCGAGTTAGGTTTTAACAAAACTAATTTCTGAAAGTGTTGATCAGTAAGGGCATGACGTCTTGGAGAATTAACTAGACCAGCGAATGAGAAAAGTCTTTCTACAGGCGCTGAAGAAGTCAGTGTCGTATTCAACTTCATAGACAATTTTTTCAGAACTAGATATTTGTCCAGCATAATCATTCCATTTCCAACGCTCGGATTATTTATATAGGTCGAGTATTCATACTCAATTTTTCTGGACAACGACTACTACTTGATGTGGCAGTTGGCAATGAAGTAGAATCTGAAAAAAAAAATTCATAGTGTTTATACATAAATGCAAGGTGATTCCATTTCGGATGACTAAATTTTGAAATTCTGTTTTTTTATAATTTTCCCGCGTTCAAAGTGTCAAGGATACCCTTGAAGTGCTTTAACAAATCTTAAGGGAAGTACACCCCCGTTCCATTTGTTTTTTTTTTTTTCATATATGACCTACCACATTCCAAAGTTTGATCATCTGACAAGGATTGACCTCAATACTATTCTAATTCACACAAATACTAACCGTCATCAAAATCATAAAAATCTTCTTTTTTGTGGGGAACACAGCCAGCCGAACTTTCAGTATAAATCCCCTCATCGTCTTCTAAACTTCCAGTTACCTTGACCTCTTGCTCAGCTTTACTCCGTACTAATACATGAATGGCATCGATGGTACGATGATGAGGTATATCGCTAAATACTTTAAACCATTTAGTCTTAATCTTTGGACATAAAACAGCTGCAATGATGGCATCATTTGCTTCAGGTAGAATAAATAGTAAATAAATGCATTTATACATACATAAATGGCTAGAAATCAATGAACCGCTCGCTTATGATTGCTATAACAATAACTGGACTTACAGTTTCGAATCTGTTGCTCAAAGAAACACTTTCTCCTGATGAAATAGATAATAATTTTTCTTTACAAATTGACGTAGTAACAAATCTTACTCAATATGCTAGGAAGTACTTGAAAGTACTGGTCAAGTACTGGTCAAGTACTTTGGTACTTAAGTACCTGATATTTGGTACTTGTGCACAAGTACTTGAAAAATACTGGTACTTGCCTTTTTTCAAGAACCAGTACCAAGGTACTGAAGTACAAGTCCCAGTACCTAGTACTTGTACTTGAGAGGACTGAAGTCCTGAAATACTTAAGTACTTTACAGGTCTGCTCCCAACCTTTCATCTAGGCTACTTTCCACATCACTGTTACTGAGATAATTCGCTTTTAATTTCAGGACTTTCGTACTGGTTCAATACGATACTCGTCTATCTGTTACCATAAAATGTCGACCTTGCTTAGGCCCCAGCATCAATAAAAGCATGGTAGTCAAGCACGGTAGATACTCGTATAATCAATGTTGTGGGTAAATTTATTTCAGGTGCATATGCGTAACTTACATTGTACCAGATTCTGCTTTAAAGCGGTCCTATTCAGAGCAACATTTTACCTGACTTAGATGCCAAATTTAAGTAACATTATCCCTGCGACATGGTGTCGACTAACAATTAATTGTCATACACTTTTAGGTTACTTCTTCTGCTTATTGGAGGGCTCATCTCACTTACCAACTTTACGACCTAAAATATGCCAATTATCTCCTTCATTGAAGTGGTTTCTAAGTTTCGTTTGGGCAACATCAGTCTTGTTTAGTAAAACACTTTTGTTGTTATACGAAATGTAATTTGAAATAATCTGAAAGATACTACGGATAGCATTGTTAATTCTATGCTCATTTTCAAAACGAAAAACCCGCCAAAATGTCGCTATTCGGAATACCAAATTTCCCAACGGTGCAACATTCAAGAACATACACATAACCTGGATACGATTATCAAATGTGCAATATACTTAACGTTATACTCGTATAACCAACGTACCATGATGCTGGTGCACCGTGGTTACGACCATAACCAGCTTAACATGATATTTCCCATATCGGTTGGGGCTGTTGCGTTTGATTTTCACAAAATTCGTCCCAACAAAAGGATTTTTGGTAAAATGGAAGCACAACAAGTTTAAATTACGCGGTTAGCGTTATTGTGCATGTTGTTTATGGGTAGTTCTCTTGATTACCATGCTGTGAGCCATAGTGAGAAGATTACTTGGCCTTCTCAAATATGAAAAGCGGTTGAATCGTACTTAAATTGAAATTGGTAGCAATCGAGACAGCTAATTTGGTTTACCTTTACTATTGAGAGGGTATTTATTCCTTAGAAATGTAATGTAATTAGAAGTAACATAAAGCTGATTAGCTGTGAACGGTGCCGTGAAATAACGCCGAATTTCAATATTCGCCGTGAAGTTGTATGAGCAGATAAATTTGAGCTTCGCTATAGTACCACCGTTGGTTGGAAGGAAAATTTACAGTTTATCTCTGATTGCCCCTAAAGTTCGGTGCAAAGCTATCCAGCATATATTCGCATTCCGCCATATTCATGAGCAAAGAGCAGAGCAGGCTCTGAAGTCATGTTGTTCGAAACATTAGTTTCCACGAATCTCTATTATTTCCTTGTTGATCCTGGGTTTTACTTATCTTCAACTGTCGTCTTGCAAGTTGTGTTGCGCGAAGACGGGGATTATATCTGCTTTTGATCGCTTCACGACTGGGCGGCTTCGATGTACATAGTTCTGTTTTACTTGGAAACTCTTCATTATTTCCTCACGATTTCCTGTACTGTGCCTTGGACGGTCAATATCTTCCGAAAGCCTAGTCGTTCTAGCTCTTGCTAGAGAATTCAGAGTGGACGTAGTTAATACACGCGGGCTGAAAAGTAATCGCTGTACTGCGTACGTACACATCTGTAAGTATAGACCAGCTGTTTTGGCACTTAGTGAAACACAGGTAGATCCCCACCCACAGCTCTCAATCTGATCTGAAGCTTGCCAAATACCACCACAATGTAGTCCCTGTTCCAATCCGGAATTCAATTTCATGTGGTTAAAATTCCATCTCCGAAAGCCAATTATCCACTACTGCTTTATTTACAGAGGCCCCGAACTGGACAGAAATTCGACTTTTAACGAGTTTGATGCGCTGTCTGACCCCCCATTCAAAGAATTGTATCCCTGTATCCTAATACCGAAATCGTTATTACCGTCGATTTCAATATACACAATGGCGGTCCCTAAAAATGACGAATCTTCTTCTCTCTCTTCCTGCAGACCCATTACACTTAACACATGGGCTGAAAAGTCCGTTACCGGGGCATTATCTCCAAATATGTCGGAGTAGCCCGGATAAGGCTTTATATGGTTTTTTCCGGGATTTTACTTCACCGTTGATTCCATCAGGGCAATTCATCCGTTGTCTCCTTTATAGGGCTGCTATTTTTGTCTGCTGGTCAGCACGCGCGCTTATAAGTTTGGCAAGTTGATTCCCGATGGACACCGGCCAGTACCCGATAATTACCACTTGGAGGTAAAATAACACATGGGCTGATAAGTCCGTTTCTAAGAGAAGGCACCACTTGAATTAAATCCATACCATTTTCAGTTAGTACCAACCTTCAAAAATACGTGTATAAATTTGACAGCTGTCGGACGATTAGTTCTCGAGATATACCGTTGTGAGTGATGCAACTTTTGTTATTGTGAAAAAAAATGGATTCAAAGCAATTCCGTGCGTTGATGGGAAAAATGCAGCCGATGCAAAGAAATGGCTTGATAAGTGTTACCCGGACTCTGCACCAGCCGATCGAACCATTCGCAAGTGGATTGAACAATTTAAAAGTGGTCATACAAGCACCGAAGATGATGCACGGAGTGGACGTCCAAAAGAGGCTGTTTCAGATGAAGACATCAAAAAAGTCCACAAAATGATTACGAATGACCGTAAAGTGAAGTTGATCGAGGTAGCTGAGGCTCTGAAGATATCAAAAGAGCGTGTTGGATATATCATACACGAATATTTGGACATGCGAAAGCTCTCTTCAAAGTGGGTGTCGCGTTTGCTCACAGTCGACCAAAAACAACAACGTGTTGATGATTCAGAGGAGTGTTTAAAGCTGTTCAACCGCAATAAAGCCGAATTTTTGCGTCGGTATGTGACAATGGATGAAACTTGGCTCCATCACTTCACACCAGAGTCAAGTCAGCAGTCAGCTGAGTGGCGAGCAGGCGACAAACCTCGTCCTCGGCTGGTAAGGTTATGGCATCCGTATTTTGGGATGCACATGGAATAATTTTCATCGACTATTTTCAAAAGGGGCAGACTATCAACAGCGACTATTACATTGCGTTGTTGGAGCGTTTGAAGGACGAAATCGCAGAAAAACGGCCGCATTTGAAGAAAAAGAAAGTGCTGTTTCATCAAGACAATGCACCGTATCACAAGTGGATGAAAACGATGGTAAAATTTAATGAATTCGGCTACGAATTGCTTCCCCACCCACCTTATTCTCCAGATTTGGCCCCCAGCTACTATTTCCTGTTCGCAGACCTCAAAAGAATGCTCGCCGGAAAGAGATTTAAGACCGATGAGGAAGTAATCGCCGAAACAGAGGCCTATTTTGAAGCTAAACCGAAATCGTACTACAAAACTAGTATCGAAAGATTGAAAAATCGTTTCAATCAGTGTATCGCCCTCGAAGGCAATTATATTGATAAATAAAGTTGAATTTTGCAAAAGTTTTGTGTTTTACTATAAAACGGCACGGACTTTTCAGCCCATGTGTTACGTCCCTTCTTTTCAACGTCATGGAAACGCTGATAAACTGTCAACGCGAAAACTTCTCAATGACCGGCAATATGATTTTCGTAGCAACAGATCCACTGGTGATTTGATGGCATGGCTTGCCAAAAAGTGGAACCAAAGCGTACATCAATCTGGCGAAAGCAAGATAGTTGCACTTGATATTTCTAAAGCATTTGACAGAGTTTGGAATCAGGCTCTTTTGTCGAAAATCCGTGCATTTTGGATCGACGACTCTCTTCTTCAATGGATTAGAAATTACCTTTGGGAACCTTCAATTCAAGTCGTCCTGGACGGTTTCAAGTCTGATATTTACTGGTGCTGGTGTGCCCCAGGGCTCCGTTCTGTCTCCGACACTCTTTCCAATTTTCGTCAATGATCTCTTGTCTGCTACTTCTAATCCAATATATTCCTTTGCTGGTGACAGCACTCCCTGCTTTTCATATTCGTTTCCGGGATTTCGTCCCTGGTCTTCGTCTGTAGAATGGGAACGCCAGTCAGCGGATGTTAAGCTTATTAATAGCATAACTAATAGGAGAACCACTAATAAAGCAAAATTTTATGCTTTCAAAACACAATGTTGTCTGCGGTCGTTAAAGCGAAATTTAAACACCCAGCCATTATCCATAAACGGCACTAGGATGTGTCGAAACCGGAAAACTTGCCATTCTCGGTATGTGTGTCAGTGATAACTTATGTCGGAATGACGACATGTCGATGTCGTCAAAAGTGATGAGAAATATTTAGGTTTCCTCAGGCGATGTAAGAAATATTTCACCCCCTCTGATCAGGCCTCAATATATAAGGCGTTCATCCTCCCAAAATTTGAGTACGAAGCCCACATCTAGTCAGGTGCTTCTAAAACATCTCTGCACCCGCTAGATAGGATTCAAAACCGTGTAATAAAACTCATAGGTGATACTAATATCAGTCAGTCAATTGACACACTCGAACATCGACGTAATGTCTCCTATGTCACTTTGTGTTATCGCTATTTCCACCGCCAGTGCTCCATTGGAAACGCCAGGAGCATTCCGCCTTTTCAAACCTTTAACCGTAACACCAGTCTCACTATGAATGCTCATCAGTATACCCTCAAGCCCACTTTCGGACGTACTCTAAAATATCGTGATTCGTTCCTAAGCCGTACAACTAGTTTATGGAACTCCCTGCCGATGTCTCTATTTCCCGGTCGTTATAACTTGCAAACATTTAAGAACAACGTGCGTCGGTACCTCTCTTTCTTCCTCCCCAAATTTCCTTCGCCCGCGCTGTGTACAAACATAGAAAAAAAAAAAAAATATTCGACACGAGAATGTGTGTCTGACCATAATAAGTGCTCTGCTATGGCTTTGATAATTTCTTAAACAGATGTAGCAACATGTGTCTGCCATGGTGGAAACATTCTACAAAACTTTAGAGTGACATGACACTTTATTACTCTGTTTATCCCGGTTTAGAGCTATGTTAATGTGAGAATATATATTACATGATTAATTCAGAAGATTCTCGAAATATTCATTCAGCCTTGCACAAATCGTCATCATGACATCCCACCCACAGTAGTCGTCATTGTCCCGCATTTTAACATCTTCTCGTACATTGGCCTATCCCTTTCAGATAGAAAGTCCCCAGGCATTTGCCCCAATAGGCCATCAATCAAAGTGAATTAATCTTAAGAAGATGAGTTATTCGTCACTTTCACCACTGTCTCCTGCTACCTGTGATTGATTAGCCAGAAATTTTCCCAGCTTGCCATGATTGATGATTGCCGTCAAACCGGATAATTCTGGTTTATCTCTCACTTTACACCTAATAACCACCAATAGAGGAATTTTATTGGGAACATGCCATATTCAGGATCAGTTTCTGCATCTCTTCATCCCTCGAAACCAATAACTACTCGTATCTTTTACTTTAAACAGGGCTAATACGAGTACACACCTGCTGCACATACGTATCTGTAGTGCTGTTAAAAATTTGAATTTTTTTTTAAATGTGAACTTCTTTTCGCAGAACCGGAAGTAAATACCATTACCACCACCCACTTGTATCAACCTGGTCTGTACATTCTAGCATTTACTCGTATGCTATCGTCTATGCACTCCAACTCACCGAACGACACGTCGACAACCTACTACAACAGCAGTGTCGACGGCGACGGTGACGGCGACGGCGACGGCGACGACGATGAAGTGAATCACCGCTAAGTTCAGCTCTATTGCTTTACGTAATGGCACAGTTGCATGCAATAACCCTCGTCTGAATGAGCTTTGGAGGGTGCTATTGGGACGATGCCATTACACGTACATATTGAGCTCCAGTGGGGTTGGTAAGTGTTCCACGATTCGACTCGTCGTCGTATGGATGCGTGTGAATGTGTTCGGTTGATAATTAAGGGAAATCTGTGATGTATTCAAGCACAAACATAAACACACTGCTTGTGCGCTGGATAGTATTCGTATTTCCAAAAATAAACAAACAGATACCGGAAAAGGATGTACAACCCAGAGGGAATGTACAAAAATCACGCAGTACTTCGGGCGTGCAGGGTGGTGCAGAGATTTGAAAAATTCAAAGCATGATAGGCAGCAAGTGAATGACATACTCCCAAAGGAGCTAATCACGTGATTTAGTGTACACCTCGACTAAAGTGATGGTACGGACCCCGTACTCATATTGTATCGAACAAAAGGTTATTTCAGTTTTTAGTGCTACTTAACGAGTTGGGGTAATTTATAATGCGACAGAGTATTTACAGTATGGCAGTACTGGTTTAGGATCATCAAAGTGATTTTCCACCGCACATCCATGAGGCTGTCACCTGGTGTTGACTTTGTCCGGCAGGATCATCTGCCACAACTTTGCCTAAACCATGTTCGCTGTCCAAATTTGTGGTTTTAGTCAAAGGCAAAAAGTCGGAGAGATGCTGCCATTTTTTTGATAGTTGGTTTGCCTGTGGTTGACCATCACTGTACTAGTCGCACTGGACTGGTGCAAATAGCCATTGTGGTCGAGTGGGTGGTGGAAATGTTAGTTTTTGACCCAGATATATGTATAGACACGTATATTGATTGTCCGGGACCTATTTAATCGTTGCTTAATTCCCATGCGGAGGTTCATAGTTTCCGCATTATCCGTTTGATGTAATTAGAATGAATTTGTGATGTCCTTTGATCGGGTAGTTGGAGCCAGTCTATTGGAACTATACCAGTGGAATAAATTATTTCAAATTTAATCCTCGTTGATTCACCTACATCTGGGTTATGGCCTCTGGCATGATATTTTGCGTAGAAGCCTATATATCACACCGTTTCTTAGCACCTGCTTGACCATGCAAAAATAGGCCAGAGAATCGAAGAGTAGACTGTGGAGAAGAGGAGATAGGAGCACTGGTGAAAGGATTAAGAGAAAAAAGACACATCTGCTTAATTTAAATAGAGAATGCTGTTCAAAACCGGGACCCGTTTATGAGCAGTTCTTGGCAATAAACGTGGAAAATACTATTTGTCATCATTGTGGTTAGAAGTCCGTTAATGACACGTAGTTCTGTACTCATACATATACAGCAAAAAGATGTAGGCTGGCTGTTGCCAACTCTAAAGGAGGTCCTTATTTGTAACCTGATACTGGCCTGAAGGACTGTGATAGCTGTTCAGATATTTCCAATCGGCCAAATTGTTAACAGCCTCAGACCTAGTACAACAGTGCTTAGCAAATGTAACATATATGCTTCCCAAGATAAATTGAAATGCGACTGCGATTCTGCGTCTAGTAATTAAAATTGAACGTGCACGCGCAAAGTTCATATTTGGAATTTTTATCAAAA
Source organism: Volucella zonaria (assembly GCA_963966105.1). Lineage (NCBI taxonomy): Eukaryota > Metazoa > Arthropoda > Insecta > Diptera > Syrphidae > Volucella > Volucella zonaria. Next base: position 118,784,123 of record OZ014532.1, read on the forward strand.
TTGAGGATGTCCTCGATAGCGCGACGACATGTGCAATTTAGCCAGATATAGGGTGTAGAATTCGGTTTTAATTCTATTCATTATCTGCCCAAATTTCCTTTTGGATCTTGACAAACAATTATACTCGTATACCCCAAAACATAAGCAGCCCAAGATGTAATCGATTTTTAATGCATCAGGAAGGAGTATTCATTCAATGTCTAGATGACTGAGATTATTCCCTGGTCTGATTCAACGACGAACAAGTAAGTTTTTATATTTGTAACTTTGATTATGTAAGCCGGAAAAATAATATTGCGAATATTTACGGACGGCGTAGCAATGAAGTATTGGGTTGTACCACATGAAATCTCCGATTTTTGCTCAATCGGAAATAAGAACATCTTGCAGAACGTTAAATTTTCTTTTTTTATAAAATAAAGTGGTACGTGTGTGAGAATTTTAGGGTTCATTACAAGTGGCGCTATTTTTTTTTTCTAGGAATTATTTACCATGCTGTCGGCAGTTCAAATTCGAACCCTCTTCATTGGCAATGAAAAATATTAATGACGCATTTGAGGATGTAGCGGTAAACGAACGTACTATACGGAAAGTTCCGCTCGGGAGATTTCAGCCCCGAAAATGAACCACGTGGGAAGCCGGAATCACTAGTTGACGACGATGTTTTTAGAGCAACGGTGGATGTGGACTCAACGAAATCGGTGCGGGAGATTGCACAAAATATGGAAGTATCCCCAATGATAATAAGTCGATACCTTTCTCTCATAAGAAAGGCAAAGAAACTCGATAAGTGGGTACCCCTTGAACTGAACGAATTCCAAAAACTACTGCGCCTGGAAATCTGCGCATCGCTTACATTAAGAAACCAAACCGAACCGTTTTTGCACCGTATAGTCGCCTGTGATGAAAAGTGGCTACTGTATGATAATCGTAAAAGATCGGAGCAGTGGTTGGATGCAGATGGAAAGCCAAAACAGACCCCCAAGCCCGATCTTCACCCAAAAGAGGCTACGGTGACAATTTGGTGAACATCGAAAGGACCAATCCACTTTTCATTTCTTCACCCAGGAGGAACGATAAACGCTATCAAATATTTTGAGGAAATCGACATATTGCATGCCAAATTGGCTGAAAAGCAACTTGTCTTGGCCAATAGGCACGGTCCGATCATTTTACATGACAATGCTAGACCCCATACCTCACAAGTAACAATGCAAAAACTGTTGCAGTTAGGATTTGAAATTCTTCCGCAGCCACCCAAAGGATTACAATCTTTTCCGCAATCTGCATTCATTTTGCCGACAGAAGGTCTTCCGAGCAGAGGTAATAAAAGCATTTGAAGATTTCATTACCTCAAAAAGTCAGCACTTCTACGAAAAAGGAATATTTGACCTTGCATCGCGTTGGAAGAATGTCATAGATGCCAACGGATCCTCTACGTGGTGCTTATGTCTTTAGCTTTATGTTAGGTTTGAAACTTTGATCCTTGTGGCAGAGATATGCAATCCTAATGCTCACTAACCAAATTGGAAAAAAACAGAACGGCGAATTATCTGCATGCTTGCCGATACCAAAGCATGGACTTAGAGTTCGCGGATATTTCCGGGTTTTGCTCGTAGTAGCAGAGATTCATCAACATATCGGATTAGCCGTAGCTTTGTTTTTAAGCGTATAGCGTTGGTTATCCATGTTTCAGACTATAAACCAAACGAAAGTCTTGTCTCCCTTATTCAGTGGCTTTATGAGGTTGTAACATAAGTAATGCGGGATTTCTGAATGTCGGTTTAATGTTAGTTAATTTGCGACATATGCAAAAATTTAGTCGTCAATGTAATTTCTCTTATTAGACAACATTTCAGCCCACCTCTCAGGAAAAAGACACCCTAAGAGCCACTTAAACATTTAGATTCCGTGATCTAAGATTATTTCCATCAAGGGAGTTTGGCAGACTTCGGAACAAGTGGAAATCTAAAGATTCTAAATCTGGAGAATAAGGCACCATTTTACCCCAACCGAACTCGTAATACTTTGCGCAGGTGGTCCAAACTGTATGACCGCGTAGCGTTATCCTGATAGAATAGAACACCTCTTCGATTTACCACTCCTGGTCTTCTCTGCTCTACGAGGGTTGGCTGAAAAGTTTCCGACCGAACTTAACCCATCCAAATAGTACTTGGCGTTTTTCTCTACAAAATAATTGTTCACGAAGGTGATTGCCTCCTCATTTGATGAAAATCTCTGTTCTCCGAACGCAGTTTTTAGGTGAGGGAACAAAAGGAAGTCGCTTGGGGCTATATCTGGTGAATAAGGCGGATGGTCAAGCAGTTCAAACCGTAATTCATTTATTTTCGCCATGACAACCGCTGAGGTGTGAGACGGCGCGTTTTCTTTTTCTGTAAATGTGGCTGTTTTTCTGCAATTTCTGCCTTCAGCTTGGCAAGTAATGATGCGGAGTATGCTCCCGTAAAGGTTTTTCCTTTTTTGAAAATAATCGATTAAGATAACTCCTTTACTATCCCAAAAAACAGTCGCCATTACTTTCCCAACCGAAGAAACAGTTTTTGCATTTATTGGAGCCGGCTCGCCCTTTGCAGTTTTTGTGCGTTTCAAACGTTCATTCTCTACCAAGCTCTTACGGCCACGTTTAAATTCAGCTACCAAAAATTTCACTGTGATAAATGATGGTGCAGAGTCCAACTCATTTTCTATTTGCGTTGGCGTATTGCCTTTCAAAAACAGCTCGATATTCATTTTTTTCCATTTTCACAAAAAACACTCACATCGACTCAGTCAAACGACTGTCAACTAAAAACTGCGCATCCAAAATGACTGGAACTTCGGTCAGTAGTTTAGTTTTTTTTAGTTTTAAATGCATTTTATTTTCTAAATCATTAATTCTTACATACTAACAAAAATGCTTAGCATATGGACTTAATTTTTTATAAAAACTTAATATCTAACTTAAAATAAACCTTAGTCTACCTAACCTGTTGTACATACACAATACACACACATAGATATTATACATACACAATTATATACATGTATTAGTATATACAAAGGTATATACTAATATACGAGTATGTATATATTTCTTAAATGCTAACCTAAACCTATGTAAGCTGGCCACCGCTATTCACAGAGCAAATAAATTGGTCAGCTCTGCCTCATTAGTGAGGCTGGTCCGTAATTGACGGAAACGACGACGAAACATCTATTCCATCATTCAACCACCAGAAATGCTGGTGCTGCCGAACGACATCCCCCTTATCGCGATTCCCCACCGCCCTACTGAACCTGAGACGATCCACACTGCCGTGTGCGACGTCTCTGTTATAGTTGAGTCGCCTGTCCCCAGCTTTCTGAGCGACATGGAAGATTAACGGGACCACTGATCTATCCTGGATCAACCCCATCTGATCTAGGTAGAGGAATGCTTCCGGTGGAACGAAGCCGTCAGAGCGCACACTCTCGTGGTAAAGATAATTGGGGTAGTAAGCCCCAGATATCAGGTTATTCTTCGAGGTCATTGCTCTTGCAATGTGCCTTCGAGTCAGCTTAATTACGAAGTTGTCCACTCGTATTAGGTTCGCCCTGTTGTAAAGGACCTCATTACGATAAAATTTTTTGTACTCCGACTCTGGTGTTCTGTATAAGCGAAGGCAAGCCCTAAGGCAAGCCCTAAGGCAAGCCCTCTCAAACACCCGAATCTTTTCCATTAAGCTTGCTCGTACATTGAACCACACGGGGCACCGGAATACCAGCATGGGCCTGATAAGGGCCATATAGCAGATTACCTTTACCCTCGCATCGAGTTGGCTGCTATAAAACAGTCTCTTTGTAAGAGCAAAAGCGCCTTTGGCTCTAGCCAGAGCAGCATCTACATTTTTGTCAAAATACAGAAACTGATCTAGCCAGATCCCAAGGTATCTGACTACATTCCGACAGGCAAGAGGCTGCCCGCGTTGTCCAATGATCGAGAGGCTCCAGACAACGGCGTCCTAAAGAGAATGGTTTCCGACTTCTGAAAGTTGATTTTCAACTTCCAGTCATCGCAAAATCGTCTTATCTTATCGAAGTCACGCTGCAAGAGAGTATTAATGACCTCAATTTTTGGACCTGTTCTGTACGCTATCAAATCGCCTGCGTACGCAATAGTATGGGGAAGTGAACTTATCAAGTCGCTTGTATACATGTTGAATAGGATCGGCGAATTGACCGCGCCTTGCTGCAGACCATTTTTAATTTGAAATATTCCAACAGAAGTTACATTACCATTTTTCACGATGAACTGTCTGTTGGTTAGCATATTATAAAGAATGTACAAGAGTATTTTACTGATCCCCAGCCTAGTCAGCTTATAGAAAAGACCCTCTAACCATACGGTGTCGAAGGCCTTCTCCAAGTCAACAAGGCAGGCACCAGTAAATTGGTTTTTGCCTTTATTCCATTGGATATCGGACACCAGTTTAGACGCGGCATGTGGGATATCATGTCCCGCCTTAAAACCGAATTGATTATCCGGAACTATATTTTTGTCCTCAACCCACCTAGACAGAGCTCTATTGATTGCTTTTTCAAACACCTTACTGATATTCGGAAGGAGACTTATCGACCGGAGATTCGCCGGATTGGATATATCCTTTCCCTTTTTGGGGATAGGTTGAACCACCGCCGTTTTCCAATGCGCTGGATAATGTGCATTATTCATTGCATTATTAAACAGTGTGGTGTAAATGTCCACCGCTTCTAGAGGAAGATGTCGAAGCACGATGTTTGGAATACCATCGGTCCCCACTGATTTCTTAGCCCTGATTGTGTCGAAGATCTCACGGAGCTCTTCCTTCGAAATGAACGGGGGTAGGTCACCCTCTCTGGTAATGACATTATTTGCCATATTGTCTTCGCTGAACCGGGTGAAACCAGAGCCCTCGGATCGCCAGTTCTCTACTTCATTTCGAATGTAGAAGTCGTGCACCAAGACGCGATTGCCCAGGTCATAATTAGGGCCAATGGTATCTAGCATTCACGAGTGTCGCTATCTTTACGTTGCGATCGGAAACTTTTCAGACAACCCTCGTAGTTCCGACTTTAATCTGTCCAGCTGTTGACAGTAGACTTCTGTGGTGGTAATCTGGTTACAAGGCAATCTCACCATACGTAGACAGTAACGGCTCGAAAATGGCTCATCGTCATGAGGCAACAGAAGCGGAGTGCAAGTTTCGATTCGTCGCTGAAGATTATTTTGCGATAGGTGGTGTGCTACCCATTTTCCCAACTTTATGACTTTTCCCATTTTTGTTAGATGCCGATAGATGCTCACGTGGCTTAAGTTGAGCTTCCCTGCCGTGACAGTGGGATTTATTTGGATGGTGGATTTCAGGAGCTCAAGGTTTGGCTCTTCTGACCCCGAACGAGGTTCATCCTTTAAGTCAAAATTGCCGTTTCTGAAGTTTGAAAACCAATGCTGATACTTGGACTCGCTGAGAACACCGTCTCCATGCATTAAAAACCCCTGAAAAAACGCGCAATACTTAACTATGTTACAACCTGTTATGTACATTGTGCAGTCTAGTATTTGAAACACTTTTTTTTATTCTGCTTTCTACTGATATAGCACCGCAAATCAGTACGCTTTTTTTCCGTAAAACAGGATACGTCATTGTTTGATACCACATTCGATTGAAAATTCCTAGCAACCTTAAGTGATAATAGAAGTTCAGGACGAATGGGAACGGAATTATTGTACATAGAATGGACACGTTTCGATCTTATCGAATAAACTGAGCATAGATTTCAATGCGGACTACACGATGATTTTCGAAATATGTAGCATCTTCCCAAACATAGATGTATAGAGCGAGTGCAAGACAATGGAAGTGGGAGACAACCTGAGAATCATCTTCAAGGGCGGATAAAGAATTAAGACAGAGACCAGCGTTGGGATCTTCTCCGAACATCTGAATCTGAGATACTTTTTTTCACTTTCAGGCCACAGTGTTATCTTTCACCGAAAGATAAGGGCCATAACAGAGGATATTGCTATATTTTCTGATGGCTAGGTAGTCTTAGAAGCCATTGCTTTCGTTGGAATACAGTCGAGCTTATGAAGCGCCACTATGAAGAACTTCAGACTTTTTGCCTTCAGCATCATATCAAATTCTACTTTGTTCCGGGACACAAAGAGATGATAGCCTAGTGCTGCAAAATAATGTTTCTATAATTGACTCAGTATCCACTGTGCAGTTTCAAATTGCAAATGGGCCAAAATATACAAGACACCGCAAGCAATCTAGTTGCCATTATAACGTTCAAACATTTAAGACCAACGCGCATCAGTACCTCTCATTCTTGCGTCCCTGATTTTCCTTCGCCCGCGCACGTTATAAAAAAAAAATAAAAATCTGTGGAACATCTAGTCAATTATACAATCAAGATTCTTTGAAGAAGATAGAAACATTTTTGACTCTGGTTGGAATAATCACAGTCCTATAATCTCCTCCAACCGTATGTAAAGACGGTGGTAAGCTGTGAAAATGAATGGTCCTTATGTCAGCGTCACAGCCTTAGAAATCTGAGTTAGAGAATCTTAGTAGCAAATTATTTTCTTGACCTCACAAACCGAGTTACCTGCTGTTTTAATTTAGATTCGCGGATGCAAGGGAGTGGACTGATATCAGAACTAAATTTCCACCACAACGATCCAGAAGGCAATCCAACATTTCTTAAGTAGTTTTCAGATGCTAAAGCTCACAAAGATTCAAGTGTAATGAGTCGAAACTTTACAACGGATAACACATCAACTCACAAGCCTAACCTTGAGTAGCATGATTTGAATTGTAGGAATCGACATATCGTTTGCCATCGCCTTTCTGATACGGAGGCCTTGTTGACTCATCATATGCTAGAGCCATAGTTTTACGAAGTTTTGTTGATCTCTGTTGATTTATAGTATGTTCAAACTTCTACAACGTACTTAAAATCCCTGGATTCCTCTTCGACTACATTTTTCCATGTCAATTTAGGTACGCCCAATCTCCAGGTACCAATGCCATAAAGTAGTTCTGTTTAATTGGAATAGTCTCAACCTTGTTTTGTGCTAAAAATATTGTGTCTCAAGCTGTTTTTGCTTTGGAAAGCTGGTGTTGAAGCTTTTTACTTGCTGGACTTGCTGTTTGACAAAGTTAAGCTTAGCTGCGCTTATGTTGTCCTGGGAAATTGAAGTGCTAAGTGCCTTTGTTTTCTCCGTATTTGTTTTGACCCCTACTGTCATGGCTTTTGACGCCAAGTGGGCCATATGGTTCAGTATCTGAAAGCAATGATGAAAAACGTCATCAGCGTAGTCAAAATATTTAAGGCATTATGTGATTGCCGAGGCCAATTTTAATGTCATATCTAGGGCACTGCTCATAGATCTTGTCTAACTCGTAGAAGTCATATTTAGTGTCGTCATCGTTCTCCTCTGTGAACACATTGCTACGAGGCGCTCGTTCACAAGCCGAACACTCAAAACTTCTTGCCTAAGTTTGCGTCTAACAACAAATCTACATCCAAATAGGCAATGCTTTTATGTCGATAGCAATTGCCGTAGTAGATATGGCGGTTTTTCTTCCTCTTTTTGCTCAGCCCATACCATCGCATTTCTTACTAGCCTCCGATAGTTGTTCGGCTGCACGTGGCCTATTAAAGGACTTAAGGGGACATCGAAAATGATATCCCAAAAGATTATGGCCGGAAAAATCACGAACTACTTGTTTTTCAAAGTATAGTACAAGACCACCGTCAGGTAGGTAGCGAGCCTCTTACGAATTTTAAACGCGTTTATCTCAAAATTGCATTTTTCAAGTTGGCCGCACCCAAAACTTGAACAATTTTCAACCAATTCACTTCAAATTTTACCTAGATTTTTAAAAATATATTGTCTAAATAAGTACAAAGGATTTTTTTTTTCTATGGCATAGTTCATTTGTTATTAAGAATTTTCTGGCGATTTTTCTGCGAATTTTTCAAGTCTGACTTTGGAAAGGCGCATTCGGCCAAAAATCAATTTACCAAAAAAATCCTACGTACTTCTCTAGCTGTTGTTAAGCACAATAAAAAAAAATTTAGTGACTCATCATAATTCAAAATTTACAGGAGCTGTTGGTACGGCCGTAGACCCTTCCAAAAAAGAGCGTCCTCTAAGAAACCGAAGCTTATTGTTGCTTCGTAACTATATTTTTTTTCCATGGCCGGGTAAACACTCCGCCGGCTCCACCACAAACCTGGAAGGCCAGCATGTGCCATAGAGCTAGAAGACTATGCCAGCGATCCAGAGGTCAGCCCTCCCACCAGGATTTACAGGTGCAATACAAAGACAGGCGTAGAGACCATAAATTAGCCATTCAGAGAAGCAAAACCAACAGCTTTAAAGAACTCTGCGAGGAAGCAGATATTAATCCCTGGGGTACTGCCTTCAGGACGGTCATGGCAAAACTAAAGGGCTCTAGAGGACCCCCACCCTCATGCCCTTCGCTGATGCAAAAAATAGTGTCGGGATTATTTCCACCGCAAGCACCAACAGAGCATATAGAACCGCCGCAAGAAGTAGGTGAGATCCCACCAGTTACGCATGCGGAACTTCTGGATGTATACAAACGATTTAGCAATAATAAATCACCTGGATTGGACGGCATACCAAACAAGGTCCTTAAGCTAGCCGTCAAAATAAGCACAGAAGCATTCGTTGAAATGTATAACAAGTGTTTAACGGACGGGGTTTTTCCAGGCCAACGGAAAAACCAACGTCTTGTGCAGCTGCCCAAAGGAAATAAAACAACCAGATGAGCCCTCGGTATACTATGCTTGCTAGACACGATGGGTAAAATACCGGAGGTGTCAATTGATGAGGCCGGAGGACTCTCAAACCAGCAGTATGGATTTAGAAAGAACGTACCTGGATTTTTAACGTAAACCTCCTGTCATGTAGACTTAATGTTTACGAGGTGCCCATACACCCATAGGGAGCAAGGATACGCCTTGCCATCGCTAATCACTCGCTTGTATTATCTAATAGCTCGCTTTTGAATTATACCAATTCGGAACTGTGTTGGAGGCACAAGTTCCACCCTTGGTATGAGTCGAGGCCTACCCAAAACCTCTTGCTGCTCTTAGGGTCGCAGCACCCAGTACTTCATTTGCAACTCTACAATGGGATAAACCAAAAAGGAAACCCGTACCCGCGATTTGGGTTTAAACCACAGCCACCATGACGCTCCCACAAGGGGGCCTACCTCTAACAAGTCAGGCCCGGACCGAAATCCGGGGGGCTCCTGACACCCATGGTACCGTGATTTAAGTCCTGGTATGGACTACCGGTGGTCAAGCCTACCAACAAGACCTATGACCGGCAACTTGTAACTGGTCAAATCGTATCATCCAGTCATGCAATAAAATCTGGATGTTTACGATAAGACCAATTTAGAATAATCTACCCCCGCTTTTTATTAGACAACGTCATTGATGGGCGAAGCCTTGATAATTGGGCGGGGGCCCATGGATTTAGAAAGGCTCGATGCTATTCGGAAGATAACTACGGCCTTAGGAGAAGCCATTCAGGGCAGAAGATGGAGAGAAGGTACCAAAAAATACGGCGCCGTATTATCGTTGGACGACAAAAATGCGTTCAACTCTGCAAACTGGGGGCTTATAGTACACTCTCTTAGGTCAATGATGGTGCCATGGTTTTTAATAAAAATTATGCTAAGTTATATCGACATTCGGTTCCTACTCTACGATACCGACGATGGAGTAAAACAGTACCACATACTCGTAACTGGCGGAGTTCCACAAGGATCGGTACTAGGACTTCTCTTATAGAACATAATGTACGACAGGGTTTGCAGATGATATTGCAGTCGTTGTGGCGGGAAAACACCTGGAAGAAATAGAAGACACTGGCAATGAATGTATTCGAGAAGTTAGACAGTGGATGGCAACAATTGGGTTAGAGCTGATAGAACATAAAACGGAAGCAGTTCTGGTAACCAGTCGCAAGGAAAGAGAAACAATCACCAACAGGGTGATCAGGGCGATCACGATATAACATCAAAACCGGCTATCAGATACCTAGCTATGATGATCGATGCTAGGCTCACTTACAAGGAATACCTTGAAAGAACGTGCGACAAAGCCGCAAAGGTGAGCGCTGCCTTATCCAGAATAATGGCATACATAGGAGGACCCAGACAATAAATGAGACTTGTTCTGTCAAGGGTGGTGCAGTCAATCACAATGTACGCGGCACCAATATGGACGAAAACCTTGAAAATTAAGTCATACACAAGAAAGACTAACTCTGTCAACAGACTATGAGCTCTGAGAGTTTGCTGTGCATATATATGTCATTGCGGGAATTCTACCAGCAGATATACTGGCTACTGAGCTACAAAGGACATACGATGCCAAAATTCGGGAACCCGGAGTTTCAGTCAAAGACATCATGCTGGGAGAAAAACAGCGCAGCACAAGTGCGTGGTAATATAGATGAAACCAGTCTACAAAGGGGAGATGGACCTACCGACTTATACCCGATATTCGTAAATGGGTAGAACGTAATTACGGAAAAGTAGATTTTTACTTAAGTCAGCTCCTAACTGGACATGTCTGCTTTCAATCACATCTATAGAGGTTCGGCCTGAAGGAATCTCCCTTCTGCTTAAATTGCGGAGCGGCCAGGGAAGATGCAAAACACGTATTTTTCCAGTGCCCACACTTCAGAATAGATACCAACTCCTGAAAACATCGTAAGCTATACGCTAACATCAAGTATAATTTGGGATGCGGTGAAACAGGCTGCGGCAAAAGTATTGAAATAACTTGGGCGGGTTGGAAAGAGTCAGAGAGAGCACTAATGAAAATTAAACCAAGACGGCATCTCTAATACAACAAAGAACAGTAAATACTGTACACAATGTCGAACCAGGAAACGGAGAAAGAAGGGCATAAAGTGCTTACCAGCCCCGCGAAGTAGTACTTAACGGCAGTTAGGCAGGGAGAGTGGTAGAAGAGGCAAGGGTGTGGGTTAGTACGTAGGCGCACCCCCGAAATCGAGTACTTGGGGTTTGCGAACCGTGCATGCTGATAGCCCGGGCTATTAGTATCCGAAGATTGCCACATCTTTGGGCGCCACCAAAAAAAAAGTGGCATTATAGACACCCCTAGAACGAAGAGTCGGTTGAACCGATGACAGTAACCCGTTCGGGGATGTGAACGCTGCCGTTGGTCCATTAAGGGCTCGTCCGCCACCATCTCTTTACTAAGACCCTGACTTAGTCTCGAAAATCCTTACCGGGGCTTTATCTCCTAATATGTCGGAGTAGCCCGGATAAGGTTTTATATGATTTGTTCCGGGATTTTACTTCACCGTTGATTCCATCAGGGCAATTCATCCGTTGTCTCCTTTATAGTGCTGCTATTTTTGTCTGCTGGTCAGCACGCGCGCTTATAAGTTTGGCAAGTTGATTCCGGATGGACACCGGCCAGTACCCGATAATTACCACTTGGATGCTCAAAAGCAGTTACAACACTAGACTTCGCCAAGATGACACCTCTACAGCATCTAACTTTGCGGCTTACAGTGTCTTAATTCGGAGACGGTCAAGTGCCTTTATGCATATTTAAAGTGAGTTAAAGACCAGATATGACACATAGTTAAACACTTGATTAAGGGAGAATTCAATTTGCCTATAACAATTGCTCGCTACTTAATTTTATGTATTTTATAAGGTGTATCGAAAAAACGTGTGTTTTAAATCTGTCCAACCAAGTGACATATTTCTCGTTGTAAGCCCTTTTTTTGTAAGCTAAATTCCCAAATTTATACTACCGAAAAACTCTTTATTATTTTGACAAGCTCATTTCCTTTATAAAATGTACATAAGAGTTGCGGTTGCATAAACCGCAAAAAAAAAAAGGGACGAAAATAACGGAAGTACCTTTTCGATGGCTTTCCCAATTTATCTTCAAAGCGAAGAAATTTTATCGGATTCATCTAAAAACGGTGATGAAAAAATCCCAACGCTTATCCGAAATCCATTTTTCTCTTTTTTTTTTTTTATAAATCCTTACGCCCAGCTGTCAGAAACACTTATATTGTCCCTTCCTCATCTCAAAATAAATTACACATTAAGTGACAACAGAGCGAGAGAGGGAGAGAAAAAAGGACGACCTATGCTATGCTATGGTATGCCTAATAAATGAAATGAAATTTCGCTCTAGGACATCTCATCGCAACCTAATAAATTTGCCTCAGTATAGCAGCAGGTATGTGATGGTCCTTGTGCGCTAATATCGCCCACTATCCCTACCCTAAGTGGGATTCTTAAATTTAATTAGACGAGAACGTTTATTAAATAAACGGGAAAAACGTTGACTTTTTTTTTTTTTGGTGTAACGGTATTTGTTTTCGTTTTCGTTTTGCTTCTTTTTGTTTTTGTTAATTTAAAAATCCCCTACACTTGCTCGTACACCGAGGATACCAGGATAACATAGAATAAGTCGAAACGTATTGTGAAACAGGATGCTGCAAGTTTACCCGATTGATCCAAAACATCCTTTCACCTTGGTGTAGCCAAACGTTTTATGGAGCAACCAATGTGATAAAAAGCTGACAGGATATGTTTTATTGAATTTAAGTACCGTGGCAGAGGATAATTGCGAGATTTTTTTATTACATGCCATTGATCATTCGGGATGTGTGTGCCTTATTGTATTCCCCGCCGTCGTAAAGGTTTTCTTTTATGGCAACGTGGATAATGTGGGATTGTAAGGACTCCAACGATGGTCAATAAATAAAATTGGGTACGAATACCAACAATTTGGTAGTCATGTTGTGTGCATTGCTTCTTGATCCAAGGTGAAGATGCCGATGTTTTTCGACAAAAGATTTTGTAAAAGAATGTTAACGAGCATTCAAAGGGTGTTATGACAAGGTTGTAAGGATACTTGAGATGGGCTTTGAAAAGGAGAACATACTTGTGAGTGATCAAGTTATTTATGCATAAGCAAAGTTTGCTCCGATGGTTGGTTGTTAAATACGTGAGATGGATGGTAGTCTTGCAATTGGTTATTATGACATTCTACAATAACATAGCTTCGCTCAGTCCCAAAAGTAGTGTGAGATTCTTACTCACTAAAAAAACCTCCCTTATACAGACAGACTACGGCTGAGTTCACACTCAACAAGCAGTTCTTCTTTCGCGTTTTATTTTGCTTTAATCAGATATTTTGCAGGCGATTTTCCATCGAAAATTCCTACGTACTATGAAAATTAAGCGCTGCTGAACACCGCGCTAGATCGAGAGGCTTAGTCCTTTTCAGACGGCGCAATAAATTTGTCTCGTCAAGCATCTGTTGAACAGAAGTATTCGTATGTCCTTATATTCCTTGTGTTTTCGCGCAAACATTTTAATTTCGTTCTGAACGTTTTCGACTCCTAGGTCTCTGCGGATATCACCATCATGTACCACGGTGCATTAACCCTCGAAGAACTTTGTTTTAGAATGTCTGTAAGACGTTAACGTTACTAATTTTGGTACAACCCCAAGGCTGTATACCATATGTCCAAACCGGTTTTAGCACTTAATCTCAAGCCCTTCACGTTTTTTCCTTAACGTGTGCTGTCCATTTAAGTTTAGCGTCGAGTGTCATACCAAGATATTTGGCCTCATTCGCGAAAGGAATTTGTACTGCGTTGATAAACACAGGTAGATTGTCAGTTTTCTTGAGAATGAAGTTCACATGGACAGACTTTGTTTTCATTAAGCGCGGTTCGCCAAGTCTTTGTCCAATTGTTAATCCGAGTAAGAGCACGTTGCAACTTAGCAGTTGCTTCTTCGACGGTTATAGCTGTTACCAAAATGGCAGTGTCATCAGCAAGTATGGCTAGCACTGTATCGTCCGGTTGCGGGGTGTCCTTCCTTGCGGCACCCCCACCTTTATTGTCTGAAAATTGGAGTATTCGTTTCCGTGTATGATAGGGTCATCTAGGTATGAACTTAAAATATGAAACAATTGCCCCGGTAGGACTTGTCGAAGTTTATATTTTAGGCCCTCATGCCATACCTTATCAAAAGCTTGCGAAGCGTCAGGGAATGCGCTTGAACAGACTGACTTACACTCGATTGCTCGTTCAATTAAATCGGTTATTCGATGCACTTGGTCAACAGTAGAGTGTTGGCTAAAGTCAAATTGATGATCTCTCAAGAAGCGATTTGTGTCAACAACCGATTTAAGACGATTGAGTGAGACTCGCTCGAAGACATTCGATATAGTCGGGAGGAGCGATATTGGTCTGTATGACTTGGCGGGCTCCCGCCCAATTATTAAGGCTTCGCCCATCAATGACGTTGTCTAATAAAAAGCGGGGGCAGAGCATACCATATTACTGGTCTTATCGTAAACATCTTCAGATGACGCCACCGAAGGTTGCTACCATTTGATCAGTTACAAGTTGCCGGTCATAGGTCTTGTTGGCGGCAGAATCATCGGTAGTCCCTACCAGGACTTAAATCACCATACCATGGGAGTCAGGAGTACCCCGGATCTCGGTCCGGGTCTGACTTGTTGAGATAGGCCCTCTTGTGGGAGCGTCATGGTGGCTGTGGGTCTTCCTGTTGGTTTGACCAATTGTAGAGTAGCAAATAAGTACTGGGTGCTGTGACCCTAAGAGCAGCAAGAGGTTTTAGATCGGCCTCGACCCATACCAAGGGTAGAACTTGTGCCTCCAACACAAGTTCTGCCTTGGTGTTATACTGTTAATGTAGGTAAGCGATGCCAAGGCGTATCCTTGCTCCGATGGATGTATGGGCATCCCGTAAACATAAGGTGATTTACATTAAAAACCAGATTCTATGTATGACTTGACTTCAGTTAGCGGTTTACCGGGTTTCGGAACCACAATAACTTCGGCAACTTTCCACTGATGCGGTACGTGTTCTAATCTTATGGTGGCATTTATAAGATAGAACAACTTTAGCAAACCTTTTTTCGGTAGCGGGGGTTTTATTGGGCTTAAACGTGTCTATAACTTGTCTAAGTTCCCTAAGTGTAGTGGAAGGTTCGTCGTCACGTCATTCTCTGGAAGCACTTCACAGTCGAATGATTTGAACGTTTCTGCAAGATGATCGGCGATAACGTTAGCTTTTGCTTTATCTTCTGTCGCCCAGTCATCCTGGTTTCTTCTTATTGGCGCCACGTGTATGTTACTTGGGGCTTTCGAAGACTTTTAACGGCTCTCCATATGGAGTAATTGGTATCTTTTGTCGCTGTGAGGCGACATTCGATATTTTCAACAACAAGTTGCAGAGCCTATTAAAGGACGTTCTATCTTGTTGAGCCCGAGTTTCATGCCACTTTTTCCGCGCTCTTCGTTTCTTCCTTATCATTTCCCTGATTTCCGGCGGGGATCTTATTCCAATACTGGCAACTTTGTTCGATTCGCTTGGAGTGTCATTCCGCTGTACGGCTTCAACAAACCGTTAAACTTCTTTTTCAAGTTGATACGGCGCTCTGAGCGGTACTTTTAACTCAGTATTTTCGGCAACCTCTATTCGGAAATCTTGCCAGTGAGTTCTTTTGTTGGACAAT
Organism: Volucella zonaria; assembly: GCA_963966105.1. NCBI lineage: Eukaryota > Metazoa > Arthropoda > Insecta > Diptera > Syrphidae > Volucella > Volucella zonaria. Next base: position 118,799,750 of record OZ014532.1, read on the forward strand.
CTGGGTGGTCTTTGTTTCTTAACGAAGGATTCGCATAATGAAAGGATAATTGAAGGATGATCGGAGGAAAGATCGAAGCTTCTACGAAGCGTTTACTCCTTTTCCGATAAAGAAGTCTATAAGATCGGGTGTTTTGGCGACATCCGAGGGCCAGTACGTTGGTCTGCCTGTTGAGAGTTTTGCCTTTTTGCTAGATACATCTTGAGCCCTCAAAGGTGTGCTTCGCATTAAAATCGCCACCAATAATAAAGATTGGTCCGAGAGTAACTCTCTTGATCAATAAATTCGTGTTTTTCTATTTTGCAGCGCGATTGCCAATAGATTGAAGATATACTAAAAGAGTAATTTTTATTTTTATCGCGCACTGTGGACATTTGAAATATGTCAAGTTTAATTTTTGCTTCCAGAGAGTGTTCAATGCAGTCTTTTATAAATAGGGATGACCCGCCTCTTGCGTTTCCCGATGGATGATGAGCGTGATAGTCGCGGTAATCTTTTAGTTCCACGCGCGATTGTGTTGTCAGGTAAGTTTCAGAAATTAAACGTACATACTATGATGAAAAGTAACCTCCTTCGGAATGAAACAATTTTTTTTTTTAAATGTGATTTTATTTTATTCAATATACATAGTCCCTTTTTAGTTTGATGCACTTATTCCAGCGATTTTCCAACTTCTTGATCTCGTCCGAAAAGTAATTTTCCGGAAGGTCTGCAAAATATTCCTCCGTGGCGTCGATGATTTCCTCGCGTGAGCTGGATTTTTTATTGATGAGTCATCTTTTGAGGTTTGGAAGGAGATAATAGTCGAGCGAATACCGGATGCGACAGCAATTGGAGCCGTACGTCATTTATTTTAGCCGTGGTTGCGATGCTCTTGTGCGCCGGCGCATTGTCTTGCAAAAACAAAAATTTTTTTCGCTTCATGTGAGGCCGTTTTGCAGCGATTTCGGCCTTCAATCGCTCCAATAAAACCAGGAAACCGACGCCATAACCTTTCCGACCCATCGAGTCTCCCTCGGCCGCTTCGGAGCACTCGTGCCGGCTTCAGTCCATTGCCGGCACTCATTCTGTGCTCTGGTGTGTAATAGTGGATCCAAGTTTCATCAACAGTTACCAATCGACGCCAAAAGTCCGCCCGATTTCGCATCAGCAAGTCCAAACGCTCTTTCGAAGTGCTCTCGCGTTCGTGTTTTTGGTCAGGAGTGAGCATGCGCGGCACCCAGCGGAAGGATAACTTTTTCATATGCAGAATATTGCCCAAAATATGGCGTGTGCGCTCAGTACTAATCTTTGTGGTATCTGCTAGCTCGCTCACCTTCACTTTCCGGTCAGCCAACACCATTTCATGTATTTTTTTGACATTGTCCTCTGTAACCGCATCGGAGGGCCTGCCGCTGCGGACTTGATCGGTGGTGGAGTTGCGGCCACCACGAAACTCTCGAAACCAATATTTGACGGTACAATCTGATGGAGTATTAGCCCCATAATATTTATCCAACTTTTCTTTTGTTTCCTTCGCCGTTTTGCCTCTCAAAAAATAATGTTTTATGAGAGAACGAAAATCGTTTTTGTCCATACTCAACATGATGCCAAACACGTCAACAACAATCAGCCGTCAAAACAAAACTAAAGACAGTATCGCACTGGAATTTGTCATGTCTGCCTAAATATGAACGGACATCAAGGCACCATAACTTTTTTTGCAGTAGCAGCGCATTCTGGCGGTCAAGGAGGCTACTTTTCACCCCACCTAGTATATCAACTGTTTTTTTTCTGTTGGTTTATTGAAATTCTTGTCATGATTATTTACACAGATCTGCTTCGAGGTAGAGAATCAGTTCGACTATTATGTTATTTGTTTTAGTCAGTTCTTCTAGGCTCTCGAGAATTAGTAAGAAAACATTTGAGGCAGGATCAGGTGATTCACAGTTGGTCATATTTGCTCACGCCGCTATTTGCGCGTAAGTTTTTCCATTTTTCACTTGCGCATTGTTATTTTTGACGTTGTTGTTGTTGGTGATTTTAGCGGCCATCACTGCGTTCGCTATCTTTGCCTTCTTATAAAGCTTTGGGGTTGGACCGCTGTTATGATTTCTCGTACTCGCTGTCCCTGCGTTTTTAGAAAGCATCGTTTTGGATTAATCCCGTCGTTTTTGCAACTCCTTCGCGACTTCGCAGCCTCGATAGTTAGCTGGGGACTCTTTCGCGGCATTGCAGTCTCGCATCAGATGTTTTCCGGCGAATTTCACATAGCGAGGCTTCTTCTGGCAATAGGCCTGCATATGGCTGAATCCCTGACAACATACATTGTACAACGTATATTGGGGAATCAGCCTCGAGTTCGCGGAGGTTCAATTTTGACAACAAGTACCAAAATTGAATTTTTAGAATGAATCCTTTCCAGGCTTTCGATTTTGTCGAAAGTTAGCCTAAAAAGGGAGAAACCGTGTTTTGAGGTCGTCCTCTCGCCTTTAACACTGCGCTGTTTTTGCGAAAGTATATTAACGGCGTCTATTATTTTTAAGGTCAAATAAAATGTTTTCTTTAGAGCAAGAGGCATGCAAGCCTCTAGCTACCACGTGTATGGGTTTTTCCGCTTTATTTTCGTACGTATGCCGTTGAATCTTCTCGGCATTTAATTTTTCGAAAGCTAACGGTAGTTGTCTGGATTAAGGACATTGAACACAGCGATTTCAAGATTGTGTGCCACTTGTTATCGTCCGAGATTTCAAAGACAATTATTGGCGGCTGCGGTCTTTGTTTGGGCTGCTATTTTTTTTTTATTGACCTCAACATTATTAGAGCTGGCTGCCGTCTCTTTTTGTACAATCTCAGGCGAGGAATTAGCTTTGCGTTTCTTACCTGGTCTTTTTTTTTAAGTATCCAGTCTGTTTCTCGGACTAGCTCTTCTTTGTCCATGTCAAAACTCGAGTTTTCCTGTCGGTCAATCGCGAATCAGACTCGGTTTTAGATTGCGTCTTAATGGCATCTAATTCCTTTTTAAGTTCGGCGCAGAGCAATTCCATATTTTATAGTCTGGCGCGGAGATCAGAATTTTCGCCTTCGAGATTTTGTAGCTTATTCGGTGTAATACTGTCGTCTAAAGCTACCGACTGTGCTTGGTCTTTGCTTCCGCATAATTTTTCCAGCATTCCGCGTGTTGGAGATCTCGTCCTGGTTTTTATTGTGTTATATTGTAATTGTTGAACTCATTTTAATTCCCACAAGTAGCAGAGAAAAGGTAGTCCGCCTGTCCAGAGATCCGCATTTGACAGACTAGGGCGGCTGATCCGGAGGTCGCCAAGGATGCGGATTCTCCGTTAGAGATTGGGCTATTTTTTATACTGTGCTCCCAACCTGGCCGATTCTGGCACGAATCCGACCCAGTGGATTAAATCCTCTTACGCCTCTTACGACAGGCATGCCTACCTCGGGTATATTCTAGCCCCTATCCCAAAGGGGCATATATAGTACAATAGTTAGCTTACCTTAGCTACTTAATGTAGTATAACGATTACCGGTCTGGCAAGCAGTCGTTGCCCCTTGACCCCTGTACTCACGCAAGTGTGATATCAACATAGCCACAAGGCCGACTTCTGCACAAAACACCTTTGACTATATTTAGCCTAATCTGTGGTTGGGAATATCGCATTATTTTGATAGCGTACCGACCCAGTAGAGCTACTCTACTTTGTCTCCCTCAGTGTAGTGCCTTACAGTCTCGATCCTGTGAGAGGTCAGCTTAGTATGATTTGATTTTCATTTGCAGCGCGGGTTAATCCGGGACAGGTTGATAAAGGCTCGCAATAAGCCCTAAAATTAACAATTCCACTTAAAACTAAAGATAGGAACTAAAGGGTAGGACCGGTTAAAGAATGTTAGGATGCAAAGCATTGGTGGAAATAAGAATGTTCTTGAGGGAGAGTTTCCTGAGGTGGTAGTCAAAGAGAGGCATAGTATCGTTAACTTCACGAAGCATGGCCCCAGGTGTCCATAATTCGTTCTGTGAAGATTGAGCCGGAAAAGTTGCTTGGGTTGATGTTAAAAAAAAATAAGTTTAAGTAAAGAAGGACAACCGATACTACCAACGAAAATTTGATGAATAAAGAGAATGTCGGCAACGTTTCGGCGTATAGAGAGGAGTTGTAAATATTCAAGTTTCAGCCGGTCAGTGTCTCGAATCGGGTTTTTAAAAACTTTAGGAACTCATCTGTTGTGTGCAGTTCTCGAGGATTCTGCAGGGATTGCTCGTACAAGAGATGGCTTCGTCGATCCAATTTTTTGATAAGTATGTGGATGAGTAGGGGAGCCCAGGAAGCCGTCGCTATACCAAGCGTCTTCAGTGTCGATAAGCATTCATGAATGGTGTTATGAAACTGCCTTATTGCCTTCATTTCGGAGTTTAGGTTCGGATAATCGAGGACCCGTGAGGACTCTTTTGTTGCTGAATTTGTCCTGAAGGATTCTCCAAGCTATGTGGTAGTTGTCTTCGGTTAACTCGAGGTGTCGCAGCAATCGCTCTGCAGCGCCTGACACGTTCGTTTTTGAATAGCACATTTTTTGGATTGGTGGCAATGGCTCTCCGTGAATCATCAATTCAGATAATCTCCATTAAATTTTGGTATTGCCACTTTAGGCAGTTGAATTGCAGGGTGATCAACTTCCTGCTTTGATCTGTTGTACTGGCTGGTTGCCGTTACTGTTCCCAACAGAGCTTGATTCCTTAGAATCAATTTGGTATACAACTCCATGTTGTACTCTTCCGCTACTGGGTCGTCCACTGCTTCCCAAATTGAGTAATAAAGTTCCTCAATTTGACTCCATAGTTTCGTCATGGCCTATAGACATTGGGTTGGCTCTTCTTCCTTAGTCATTCCGTGGATGATGCGGACTAAAGAATTCATCGTGGCCTTCTGTCTTCTTTGAAGTACATCGCAGTTTTGATTCTGCTTTTGAGGATGTTTTTGATGATTAGGGCAGATGATGGTTGCATGTTTGATGACGATTGTGTCTCTCTGGGTTTGTTGTCGGATCTTTCCCAATAACAGCCTTTTCGTTGTTGCTGGACTTTATTTGTGCCAACGACTCACTTAAGATTTGCCGGTACTTGTACCGAACATGCGTGTTGCTACGGTGATTCAGCAAGGTAGAGATCGTTCTCCCCAGCTATTCTGACGTTTGGTGAAAGATATTATAGCTAAGTTGCGTGAGCGCGTGACTGTTGTCTCCTTTCTGTTGACTGATGTTTGTTTATGTTGCTGGGTAAGGTGCTCATTGCACCCAATGTGTTTCTTAACAAAAACTGTCATTCATGCAACGTCTCTGGAGTTTGCCATTATTTTTGCTCTGAGTACAGAAAATAATCCTTTGTGCCGATGTTTTTCTTCTTTTTTAGGATCTGAGTGTACAGTAGGCTAATATCGCCGAGTTTCGACCTGACAAAGTTCTTTCGTAGCTAGTCGCCTTATAGCGAGTCAATTACCAAACATATGCTGCTTGTGTTACAGATGACAATATTATTTGAACGAAGTGGCTATTAGATAGTCTTTCACTCTTATGTAGTCTCCGCGTAGTTAAATCTCAAATTATCCTTTCAAGGTAAGTTTCTTTAAAGATTCCGAGATCTTCTGTTGGCATATTCTTATCTGATAACTCATACTTACCTACTCGTATGTATTCTATTTTTCAGTTGGTGAATCTTGTTAAAGTCATCACGATCCAACAGACAGTACAGCTACATCATTCGCGTACGCTTGTGTATAGACGTTAGAGCTATTGAGCGCGTTGGGCAGTTGGATCGACCAACAAGCACCATAGCAGTAGAGACGGAACGCTGCCTTGCGCGCAACTTCTGTTTACCCCTCCATCAGGTATTGGGCACAGTCCGTATCCACAATTAGTGCCCAATTCACCAGCATTGCTTTTGTCCACAAAACTAGTGATTCATCTACGCCATGTTTTCTGGCCACGTTACCCATGCCGTCAAAGGATACGTTGTCGAAAGCACCCTCAACGTCGATGAAAATGCCCAAGGCGTAATCCTTCTCGTCAAGTGCGCCTTCAATTCAGCGTAACAGATTCTGAAGCGTATTCTCGCAGCATCTTCCGTTGCTAGACATGTTGCAGCTTTGCGTTAAAGGATCTCGACCACTCTCTCCATGCTTTTCAACATGAAGGAAGTCCGACTTATATGTCTGAAACTCTTGGCGAGCGAGTAATCCTCCTTTCCGATTTTCGGTATAAAGGCCACTCTCACTGTTCGTCAGAGATTCGGTGTGTATGCCAGTGCCAGGCTAGCAATGAAAATTCTCTTCAGAGTTGCTAGTCGCTGGTCTATAGCTTTTTGTAACATAACTGGGTAAGTACCATAGGTGTTAGGCGACTTGAAGCCGCGGAGTGTTGTGTGCTTCAGCTCACTACCAGCTTCGTTGATAGGAACTAGTTGTGAGCTGGTTCCGATTAGGTTAGGAAGTGAGACTCAAGCAAGAGGCGGAAAGTTTCGACTCAGTATAGGTACCGTCAGATTTTTTGAGTGGTTCCAGCCTGGTTGATCTTCCCCTTTTGAGGGCTTTGACCAGCCTATTGCCTTCACCGATAGTTTCAATCTTTTCTCAAAAAGCTTTGTAAGAGGCGCTTTTCGAAATCCGAATAAGCCTCTTAAAATCGTTTTGCTTCGATCTGTAAAGATTCCAATTTTCCCCAACTTAAAACTAAGGTGACCGGCTTAGAAGCTTTCTGGATTCTTTACGAAGACGCTGTAGATCTAAGTTCACCAAGTAATGGCGATCTGCAGGATTGCTTACTAGCTGGATATGCCATTTCGAAACATTTGGTGAGGGTGCCGTTCATGTTCTGAACAGCTTCCTCAAGCTTTTGTTTCGCTCTGAGCTTAGAGGGAGCATTATTGTACTTGTCGAGCTCCTCCTTAAATCCTCTTATGCGGATTCCTCCTCTTCAATAAGGTCGAGACCTCGAATTCGATTCTGAATTCGATGTATCTATGGTCTGACATGGAGATGTCCGATAGTACTTTCCAGCTAGTAATCTCTTTAGCATATCTGTTGGTCAAAGTTGGGTCCATTACTTGCTGTATAACTCTCGTCAGCGCCAATATTGACAGTCAGGTCAGACGATAGTATGAAGTCCAGGACGTGATTACCTCTCACGTTGCATTTGCTACTGCCCCAAAAAGTGTTCTGAGCATTAGCATCGCAGCACATGATAAGTCCCATCTTCCTGGGGTCACAATATAAACTGAGCTCCTGTATTACCTCCCAGTGGCAGTGGCAGTAGGGAATCATAGGGGAAAATAAGCAGACGCAACGACCAATTTGTGCCATTCTCCATTCGTTTCGTAGCTTATATCTGCAGCAATTAAATGATGGTTACCTACAAAATTGCACAAGTTTAGATGGTGCGAGTGAGTTCAGCACATAAAGTCAAGCTCTCAGCCTTGCCGATCGCTCGTCATGAAGTGGTGTGAAGCCCCTTAAACATCTCAAACCACAGATGCATTTGTTCCACATCCATGGTTCCTGTATGGATATTATGTGGTTGTGGTCATAATGGTTGCTGCACCATCTTTTATTGTCACTGTGTCTCAATTTCTATAGTTCTTACTGACTTACGAGTATATGTCGATCTCAAAAATTTTGAGGTGTACTCAATCCTACTTGCTCTTGAAAGACATATTTCTGGTCGCCAAGTCAGTAAAAGTTAAAAGGCACTTAGATGTACTTTCTCAGTTGCATACAGTAGGATCCAGGATACGCGCTAATCAATGACTTTCTTCTGAAGAGAGTATCAGACAACATGTACAGATTAAAGTTAGTATGATTGCTGCAATCTTAAACTCCATGTCAGAAGTTGTTGTTGCATAGTCTAGTCATCTACAATGACAACGTATCTAATGCCTATGTCAAAATAACTTAGATCTATTAAACTCAATCACCAGGCTTTTAGTGTTCTATGTGGTGCATTCACTCTCATATTATCACCCATTTACCGAATACCAATAGGATTTTCCACATCAATTATAACTACATCAAATTCAATCAGTAACCGCGTTGGTATTCAATCGAAACAACTCGATAGATCTCGTCCACATGACATGCAACTACCCTTCGAAGTGTAAATACCTTCGGGAGTTCATTTATCTATTGTCGCTTACACATTTACCCTTTTAAATAATTCTAATCAATAAACCACTGAATTTCCACTTGTTTGAACTGAATTAAGTCTACTGCCAGTGTCGCCTCAATCAACAACCAACTACCTCATCCCTTATTTCATGAAATCCCCTCCAGGTAAGACAATGTCATTGTGCAACACAATCTTCTCTCCCTACCTTACCAACAAAGAATGAAGAAGTTTTTTTTCACACCTTGTTCCAAGGGCTGGGTGATCAGGGACCTAAATGAATTGCCGACAAGACTAAGAGGCAATAATTGCTTAGCAGGGGTTTGGTTTCTCTTCCTTGTTTATTGGCTCCTTCTTTTTGTTCGTTCGTTATTCGCACGAATGCTGCATTTAATGGCAATAAATTTCCGTCGTAATGTGGTTTCTGCTCGACCACTGGTATTTACTGTATTTGGCACGGAACCATTCTTACAGGACTGCACCTAGAAGGTGCAAATAACTTTGCGTCCAACTCGGCAGGACATTCATAGTCATAGCGTTTCCATGAATGAAAAAGGACCGACGATGTAGTGCAATGTTGTGAACTGTTGCTGGGATTATGGTTGAAAAGTTGCTGTAATGGCGGCACCTTTAAGTTCGCATTCTTTGGGAAATAATTCATTTTGCCTCTGCGCGGAGTGATGACAGAAGTTAAAGAACTTGGTCTGGCTGATTAAATTTGAGTTACCGGCACTGCAGAAATATCTAATGTCATCTATTATGCTCCTGCTTGGCGTGGTGATTATTAATATATAAAACGGAAGAGGAGTACAGGAAGACGTCTTTTTTCTTGCCAGTGCTTGAGTGTCGGGAGGAGGTTTGAGGGTGGACCCAAACCCGAGAAATGTTTGAGTTTTTTTTCTTAATAAACTCATGGAAATTGCCTTCCTTTCAATCAGTCCATTCTAATTGGAGAAGAGCGAGATGGAACATTTAGTTTGTGACAAATTTTCTTTTTCTTTAAATGAAGCAAAAGGAAGAGGATATTACCTCGGTCCTTGATTGCGACTTCCAGAAGAAATTCTGGAATAATGTGAAATGAACTCCTTTGGTTGTTTCAATGTTTTTTTTGTTTTGCTAAGTGATTATTAAGAACGAAAGCATTTCCTGTGACTATATCCTGGTTTTGATTTTTAGCAAAAGCTATGTTGAGCTATGTTGGTGGTATATATCATCAAATATGCAATGTCTATTACTACTTCGAGGGTATTGTACAAAACAAGAACAAAAATAATAGCTAGTTACTAAAGATCTCTCCTTGCATCATTGTGCCGCTCGTGATGAAGTCTTACCTTAACAGGTTTTCTATCTAAATTCTTGTCCTGAAGGCAATGAGTCACGAGTAATATATTCCCCGAAATCCAACTGTGAAAACGTGACTAAAAATTACAGAAAGATAGAACAAATAGAGCGCCCAAGCCTTGAAATCTGAAAATTTTGTTGTATACATCTTTTTTCTGCCGATTTGGCGCCATAGTTAGACTCTAGCCATCGACCCATTCCAAACCCAAAATTTACGTTTAACACCGTTTTTTCTGAATATGTTTTCTTTTAGAGCTTCGACCAAAAACTCAATGCTATTCATCGACCAAGTTCCTGTTTACTTATTTGTTATTATTATATCTGCATCCTCGAAGCACTTCAATCCAAACCGAGCAGAATGTTGTCTATGAATCCGTTAATTAGCATAAAAAAGGACTGGGTAAAAAAACGTTTTGTTCATATAAATAGTATCTGCCACCTGCATAAAACCAATGATTGACACCTTGGATACGTGGTCCCAGTCGCGATATGATTGTTAAACCTTTAGAAGCCATCCTAAGCAAGCTCCCCTTCATAAGAGAGTGACTTACTACCTTGATCAAAAAGTTCAGAAAATTGGAGATACAAGTTTATTCATATAAATCTATATTGTCCCCTTCAGAGTAAACCTCATCGACTGTAACACACTTATGCAAGCGCTTGATCCAATCCTCGAAACATTTTTTATATTCGGTTTTCGGTATGTCCATCAGTGCTTCCTGCGATTTTTCCATTACTCGTACTTCCTCTCGGCTGCTGAAACGCGTTCCCCGTGGTGATTTTTTAACTCGATTTAACAGAAACAAGTCACAGGGAGCCAAATCAGGTGAATTCGGTGGCTGTTGGATGGTATTTGTTGCATTTTTCGTCAAAAAATTACGAATAATGATGGCACTGTGCGACCGCGACGGTGCGTTATCACGGTGCAAAATCCACGAGTTTTCTGCAAACAATTTTGGTCTCTTTCGGCTTCACGCAAACGTCTCATAACGCCCAAATACTCGTAATACTGTTTATTTACTGTCTGGCCTTCTGGCAAAATTTCATGATACACTACACCGTTGTAATCCATGAAAACCGTGAGCATTGCCTTCTTTTTTGACTCAAAACGACGTGGATTTTTTGGTCTCGGCTCATTTGGTGAACGCCATTCACTTGCCTGATGTCTGGATTGCGTGGCGTTCTCATAAACCCACGTCTTCTCCAGTAATGATCCTTTTGATGAATGTGGGATCGGATTCAGACTCGGAAATCAACACGGTCTCTTTTTTGCATGAGACTGAGGTATTTTGCCACCAACTTTGCTGCTATACGATGGAGACCCAAATCATTAACCAAAATATCTTGGACGGATCCATAGGCAATGTTCAAGACCTCCGCTATCTCCCCGATGGTTAATTTTCGGGTACACCATCCCCGTGTGTCCGGCTCTCTCCGCATGCTTTCGGATCATACGGACTAAAACTCCTCCCAACCCTGTGGGTTCTGACACAACCCCCTGGGACCGCTCTTCGCATTACTTCAAGGGGCTGTGATCCTACACCCTTTCTTGTTTTCGTGCTTTCCCGGTATTGTTCTTCTGCTCTTTTCTTTCTTCTGAGAATATCTTCCACAAATTGGCAAATTCTTCCCCAAATCAGATCACTCGTCAGCATTTTATCGACTATGTTTTCTGGGTTGCAGGCACCAATGCTGTTTTCCAGTGCTGTGCGTTGGGCTTCCCATCTTCTGCAGGCAAAAAATGTGTGATGTACGTCGTCTGCTGGGGAATCGCCGTACTGGTAGGCTGGGCTATCCGTTTTGCCGATCCTATGTAAAAAGGCTTTGAAATTTCCGTGTCCGGTGAGGAACTGGGTGACGAAGTAGTTGACTTCCCCGTGTTTCCGGTCTTTCCATTCAGCCACATTTCTTATCAGCCTCGCTGTCCACCTTCCTCTGCTTTCCGAGATCCAGCGCTCTTGCCTCCGAGATCCTCGTTTGCTGCTCTGCTTGGTCGATTGCCGCTTCCAATTCGATTTCCGTTTTCGTAGACGTATAGTAAGTACTTCCTTTGTGCCGCTAGGAGATCGATGGGATTCACTTCAGCGATTACAAGGACGCCTGATTCCGACACCGTTAGGTAAGAGCTAGCCACGCGTAGAGCTCCACGTCTTTGCACTGCCACCATCTGCTTCCGATACTTTTTTTGTCGAAGCGCGTCTGCCCAGATCTCACTTCCATATAGGAGAATGGCATGCGTTGTCGACATTAATAGTCTGCGCTTACTTGGCGTTGGACCATCTATGTTCGCCATTTATCTGTTGCCAGTTAAAGTTAGTTTTGTGTCAAGCCTCAATCCCAAATACCTCACCGCGTCCTTGTTCTTAATGACTTCAGAGCCAATTTAGAAGTCTATTTGTGTCGGGATTTTCTTCTTCGTCAGAAGGACTATCTCAGTATTCTCTGTTGCCAAACTAGGACCGTGGTATCTCCATCCGCAGTATATCATCATAGGAGAAGTTTCAGAAGTCTGGTCCCAGGATTGACCCCTGTGCTGCTCCAAATGTTACTTTCTTCCTTCATAGGCCTTCTGTGGTCTCGTAAACCAGCTCCCGATCCCTGAGATAGTCCTTCATCATATGAAATAGATAAGCTGGGATGTTGAATCTATTTTCTAGCGCATTAGTTGAGTTGAATGCGTATACAAGTTAACACGACATCCGCGAATTCTTCGAAATATCAGATTATATCGCTCACCAGACATAGTACACCTTCCACGAGCATCCGGTCGTCCGCATCCAAACACATTACAAGTGCAAGACACTCGTCGGTACATGACACCCCATAGATTATCCCATGCATTCCATCACCTGAGATGCACTCCACTGTTCCCACACAGAACCTGCTGACTCCCACACATTCCTTCACGTATGCAATGCTCCACATTAGGTTAAGATAGGTGTAAAGGAAAATGTTAGAATTAAGTAATTTCAGTCTTGTAACAGATTCGAGAAAATAAAGAGGTAAAAACCTCAAAATAAAAAACATTTTTTTTAATCAAATCTGATTGAAATGTTTTAACTGGCGCCCGAGCAGGGACCACAGGAAATATTACGAGTAAATAAGTGCCGGTAAAAAGTAAGACCGAAACCGTCAAAAAGTCCTCAAGCAGTACGGACGAGTGAAGTGTTCTTACGTCCTGGTAAAAGTGTTCCGTCGAAAGTCCTCAAGAAGCACAGGCGCGAATATTCTTTATTAAATAAAAAAAATCCTGTGGTTCCCCCTACCCTAAAAGTGTTCCGTCGAAAGTCCTCAAGAAGCACAGACGCGAATATCCCCCTACCCCGCGAGTGTGGTGAAAGTGTTTAAAAAAAAAAAAAAAAAAAAAAAAAAAAAAAAAAAAAAAAAAAAAAAAAAAAAAATCACAAAGGCCCCCTAGTAGCCGTTGGCAGCCAGCAACTCGACCAGCGGAGGAAAAGGAGACGCGCAGCAAGCGTCAGCCGCACCACCAAACAAAAGAAGTTAGGATCAGAATGGAGTTCCTGTACTTCGTACTGTAAGTTAGTTTTAAGATTAGAAAGTGAAAGAGAATCAAAAATACTACATTAAAAAGAAGTAAATAATTAACAAAAAAATTAACAAAAATCGTATCAATTGAACGAAAATTTTTCATATAAAAAGAAAAACGAATTTTACTATATCGCTATAATTAATTGTCATACTAATTTATATATTATATTAATATAGTAACATTAAGATCATTAATTTTATAAAACTTAAAATGCCTATTACAAGGTCGAGTAACCCCCAAACTACCAATCCTGTTGCTCAGCATAGATCCGCTGAAACAACCCCTATTCTTCCCATTAACCCCCATCCACCTGTTGTACCAAGCACGTCACGCGAACCACGCGATACAATAATCGAAACAACACATAATATATCGATACAATCAGCGTCGTCCCAAGACAACCGACAACAGAATCAAGAGATCGGAACGTCGCCAGATTTCGAATCTCTTATTACGGGCATAGTAACTCGCGTGTTAAAAAAACAGATTCCCGTTATTATTTCGAGTACATTAAACCCAAATGCAGACCAATTCGCTGGTGAAGACCAGACTATCTCTCCCGAATTTAGAGATAATTTGTCTGACCTAGACAGGATACCTGAGGTAGTCCGATGCCTCAGAGAATTCTCGGGAAATCGCGGAGAATTCATTTCGTGGAAGAGAAGTGTTGATAGGATCTTTGAGACCTATGAACCAATTCGAGGTACCCCTAAATATTTCGGTATCCTCAGCGTGGTACGGAACAAAATCGTCGGTGAAGCCGACATTGCCTTGGAGTCATATAATACTCCAATGAACTGGAACTGCATTTCCAGGTGCTTAGTCATGCATTACGCTGACAAAAGGGACTTGGGCACTCTGGAGTACCAACTTATGTCTCTTGTTCAGGGCAACAATTCGATAGAATCGTTCTACCAAACAGTATATCGTCATTTATCACTCATCCTTAACAAAATCGGATGTTTAGATATTGGTAGCGAGTCAATGAGACTCCTCACCCAAACGTATAGAGACAAGGCTCTCGATACGTTCGTAAGAGGTCTAAGAGGCGACCTCCCCAGACTTCTCGCTATTCGCGAACCCGTGGATCTCCCACAAGCCCTGCACCTATGCCTCAAGCTCGAAAACCAGAATTTCCGGTCCCACCATGCTAACCAAACCGCAATTAGGAAACAGAACCATTTTAACCAGGCCTCGTTGCCTAGAAATTATCCTAACAATGGTGGAAACTTTAACACAGGCAAATCATCGCACCCGCAACAAACTCCCGCTTCCCAGGGAGCAACACCTCGTTTTCACAACCAATCTATTACTCAACCAAGGAATCAACAAAATCCCAACTTTAAGCCCCAATCCAACTTTAAACCTGTCCAGACGCAACCGCATATTAAACAAGAACCTTTCGGAAAAGGTCAAAGCGCACAAGTAAAAACACAATTTCAGACCGGACCAATTCATTTCAAGAACTCTCAACAAACCCATAGGCCTGCTCCACACTATAACATCGAACTTGAACTCCAAGAGTACAACAACACCTTCGAATCGGAAAACACAAATACTGACGAAACCCTAGACAATTACACGCAAAATGGAGAAAATATGGAACAGCCCGAGATCCCAAACACAGATGATACAATAGATTTCACAGACGTCCATTTTTTAGATTAAAGAACTCTTCGCTTCCTTACTTTATAAGTAAAACCGCAAGCGGAGAATTTATCAAAATACTTATTGATACAGGCTCAACTAAAAATTATATTCAGCCTTCCCTTGTCCTAAATCCATGTCTGAACAAAGAATGCTTTTATGCTAACTCCATCGGAGGTAGCGTGAAAATAACTCACCATGTCGAAACCAACCTTTTCGGCTTAAAGGACCCTAAAATCAAATTTTTCTTACTCCCTACTCTAAAGTCATTTAATGCAATATTAGGTAACGATAGCCTCAAAGAGCTGTCAGCGGTCATCCACACCAAATATGACTACATGGAACTAAAAAATGGCCTGAAAATCAAAATTAGGCAGCAACCTTCCCAGTCTGTTAATAATCTTACTTTACGCACAGAACATATGACTTACGATCAAAAATCAGCTCTGAACAACCTCGTACGAAATGTACCAAATCTTTTTTCGGAACCGAACGGAAAACTCACATACATAACTAACGTTAAGGGTGATATAAGAACCTCCACTGATACCCATGTCTTCTCTAGGAACTACCCATACCCTATGTCTTTAAAGGATGAAGTTGAGAAGCAAATAAACCAACTGCTGGATGACGGCATTATAAGAAAGTCAAAATCCCCATATAATGCTCCTGTATGGATTGTGTCGAAGAAACCCGACGCATCCGGCGAAAAGAAATACAGGTTGGTCATAGACTATAGGAAGTTAAACGCCGTAACGATAGCTGACCGTTATCCAATTCCGGAAATTAACGGAGTTCTATCTCAACTTGGTCAGAACAAGTGGTTCACTGTTCTTGACCTAAAAAGCGGTTTCCACCAGATTCCACTCAAAGAATCTGACATTGAGAAGACAGCATTTTCCGTGAACCACGGAAAATATGAATTTACACGCCTACCTTTCGGACTCAAAAACGCGCCTTCCATATTTCAGCGCGCGATGGACGACATTCTGCGTGAATATATCGGAAAAACATGTTTCATTTATATTGACGATATAGTTATATTTAGTAAAGACGAGCAAACTCATCTCGAAAGTATCCACCAGATTTTTCAAACATTAGAAAGAGCAAATGTCAAAATCCAACTCGATAAATGCGAGTTCTTTAAGAATGAGGTCGAATTCCTTGGCTTCATAATCTCTGAAGAGGGAATTAAAACAAACCCGGCCAAAGTTAAAGCCATTTCAGAGTTCCCTTGTCCTAAAACCCTTCGAGACCTCCGGTCTTTTCTCGGCCTTTCCGGCTACTATAGACGCTTTATAAAGGACTATGCTAAGATAGCAAAACCACTTACGTCCCTTCTTAGAGGAGAAGGAGGCCGTATGTCCAAACATACCTCGGACAAAACCCTCATCAAACTCGACCCGGAAGCAATCAAGTCGTTTGGAAAGCTAAAGAACACATTGATTTCAGAAGATATTCTGCTAAAATATCCAGACTTCTCTAAGGAATTTCAGCTAACCACTGACGCTTCAAACTTTGCGATCGGCGCAGTCCTAGAACAGGACCAAAAGCCAATAACATTCATCTCCAGAACCCTCAGCAAAACTGAGGAAAACTATGCGACCAATGAGAAAGAAATGTTGGCCATAGTTTGGGCTTTAGGATCTCTAAGAAATTACCTTTACGGTACATCTAAGGTGAAGATTATAACAGATCACCAACCTCTAACCTTTGCCCTAAGCAACAAAAACAATAACAGCAAATTGAAGCGCTGGAAATCTCTACTTGAAGAATATAACTATGAATTAATATATAAACCCGGTAAGACTAACGTCGTTGCCGATGCTCTCTCTCGTATACCCAATTCATCCGACATTAACGCACTAACTTC
Organism: Volucella zonaria; assembly: GCA_963966105.1. NCBI lineage: Eukaryota > Metazoa > Arthropoda > Insecta > Diptera > Syrphidae > Volucella > Volucella zonaria. Next base: position 118,816,300 of record OZ014532.1, read on the forward strand.
AACACAACATAGCGGAGAAAGCTCCGCACATGAGCTCATTCCATCCGTAGAGTCTCCAATAAACGCATTTAAGACACAGTTGATTCTCTCTATAGGTCCCGAAAATAATTATCAACTAGAAAATCCTTTTCCAAATTACACCAGGCATATTTTCATTCAACCCACGTACACTAGAGAAAACATTATCTCCATATTTAAAAGATATCTTAATCCATTTGTAATAAATGGCCTCATGACCACTGAACAGGTCATGGGGAGAATTCAAGAACTATACGTTCTATACTTTAAAAAATACAAAGTGAGATTTACGCAAACCAGGGTCGAAGATTTAAAAAAGGAGGAAGACCAGATTGAACAAATTCTTAAGATTCATAACCGCGCTCATCGCAACGCTATCGAAAACAAAAACCAATTACTCCAAAACTTCTACTTCCCTAAAATGACTGCTAAAGTAAAAACCCTTGTGAAACAGTGCGCAATTTGCAAACAAAATAAATACGACAGACACCCGAACAAACCACTATTACAAGAAACCCCCATTCCCCAGTTTCCTGGACAGATAATTCATTTAGATATCTATACAACAGAAGGTCACTTAGTATTAACAGCAATAGATAAGTTCTCAAAGTACGCTCAAGCTAAAATTATCCAATCCAAAGCGACCGAAGATATAAGACAACCCCTAAGAGATTTACTATTTACGTTTGGTTTCCCGGAAATGATAGTCATAGATAACGAGAAATCGTTAAACTCCGAATCTATTAAATTCATGATTCAAGATCAATTAGGCATCCAAATTTATAAAACCCCACCTTATACCAGTACCGTTAACGGGCAGGTAGAAAGACTACATTCCACACTCTCCGAAATAATGCGCTGTCTGAAAACAGATCGCATTCATCGTAATTTCCAAGAACTCTTAGAACGCAGTATCTATGAATATAATTTCTCCATCCACTCTTCAACGCAAAGAAAACCAATAGACATATTTTTCGGCAGAAACGTGAGCACTGACCCTACACAATTTGAAAAGCTCAGAAAAGAAAATATCGAGAAACTTAGGGAAAAACAAGAAAACGACCTAAAACACCATAATAAGAAACGCCAACCTATCAAAACATATTCTCCCGGTGAAGAAATCTATGTAAAAATTAACAAACGTCTCGGTTCTAAACTCACTCCAAGATACAGAAAAGAAATAGTCAAAGAAGACCGAAATACCCAAGTACTAACCCATTCAAACAAAATCGTGCACAAAAGTAACATTAAAAATCAAAATTCTTCCCAATAGGCTTACCATCGCCACCACTACGCGCGGTGAGGTACAAATCATAGACTACACCCAGTCTCAAGCAATAGCCATAAAGACAGGTACTGCAAGGTTGCAGACTGGTACTTTCAAACTAATTCACGAGATCGACTTAAATATCTATGAAGGATTAATTAACGACATATCGACATGCATTGGTACTAAGATTAGTAAGAATTATCCCACTTATCCATTCCTTACCCAAGAACTTTCCCAACTCCAGAACCTTCTATATAGAATCAAACCCAATAAAATAAAACGTTCATTGAACTTTATTGGAAGCGCATGGAAATGGATAGCAGGAAATCCTGACCATGACGACTTCCATATTTTAAAGAAAAAGATCAATAATGTAATCGAAAATAATAATAAGCAAATTACAATAAATAAAGTCTCTATCGATAGAATTAATAAACTTAGTAATATCACAAATGAAATCTTAATGAAATTAAAAACGAATAAACTATTTGAAATAGACCTTGTTTCAGTAATACAGTATAAAATTAAACTATTAAAAGAGGAACTCGTAAATGTTGAGTACGCCACACATTGGGCGAAGAATAAAATTGTTAATTCATTTTTACTTTCGAAAGAAGAGCTAAACGTTATAAGAAATATATCAGAAAAGGGAAAATTCCCTTATGAATCAATAAACGAACTAATAGAGTTCGCAGATATAAAAATTGCAACAAATAACACTATGATCATTTATATTGTCAGCCTACCTATAATAAATAACGAATCTTGTGAATCAATACTTGTTAAACCTATAAAGGTAAAACATTATATAAACAAAATAAATTACGAAAAAATATTGAAATGTCAAGATAAAACGTATGGAATTAAGTTAGAATGTAAGAATTTTAATGGATTATCTACATGTAATAGTAATAATTTAATAGATTTAAGTGGAACAACTTGCATACCGAACCTCCTCAAAAGCATCCCCTCTAATTGCACCAAAATAAACAATCAGCACATACCCACTATTGAAGAAATCCTTCCCAGTATCATATTGCTAAATAACTTCAGCGGAACAATCTATGCTAACAATGATCTTCTTAATTTGACTGGCACATTTATCATAAAAATACAAAATTCATCCGTAATTATTGGAAATACAACTTATTTATCAAGCTTCGAAAGCCGATATAAACCCTTGCCAGCACTAATACAACCGCAATCTGCAACAGATTCCTTTGAAGAAATCCTTACCCTCGAGATGCTGAAAGAAATCCACATAAATAACACGAAGGTCATCAACACGGTAGAAACAAAGACCAAAACAAATTCTATCATCAATTTTGGATTAACAACAACAGTAGCAATATTCATCCTGTTTATTCTAGTTAAATCTTTCGTCGCTAGGAAGCTACCACGAGTCAAGATCACCAACCAAATACACGAAGCCTCGACAACACCAAATTCATTTCCAGAACTCGTTAATAAGCAAGATTGTGAAATTCAAGAATCAAACAATAGACAAGATTACTCCGATTTGCAACAACAACAACCCAGTAAGCCCTCAAGAATAAGCCAAATCCCATTATTCTGAATATGGGTCAAACGAGGACGTTCGAAACTAAAAAAGGAGGAGTTAACACGACATCCGCGAATTCTTCGAAATATCAGATTATATCGCTCACCAGACATAGTACACCTTCCACGAGCATCCGGTCGTCCGCATCCAAACACATTACAAGTGCAAGACACTCGTCGGTACATGACACCCCATAGATTATCCCATGCATTCCATCACCTGAGATGCACTCCACTGTTCCCACACAGAACCTGCTGACTCCCACACATTCCTTCACGTATGCAATGCTCCACATTAGGTTAAGATAGGTGTAAAGGAAAATGTTAGAATTAAGTAATTTCAGTCTTGTAACAGATTCGAGAAAATAAAGAGGTAAAAACCTCAAAATAAAAAACATTTTTTTTAATCAAATCTGATTGAAATGTTTTAACTTACATGTCCGGCAACTGATTCAGATTTCTAGGATTTTTAATAGAGCATAACCTTTTAGTAGCCAGCTCGTGCTTCCGACATTTCAGCATCCATAAATGGACTTGGCTATGCCCTGATCAATCAACTACCAACCAGACTGGTGGTTATATTGTGATCAATGCCCCAGCATTCTAGACGTCCAAACTTTTCGAGGAACCAACATCTCCTCGGATATCGGATACTTACTTTGTTGCAGCCAAAATACGAAGGCGGGTATAACAAGTACAACGGACTTAAGTAAGGCATCAATATTCTGAACGAAGGCGAAGCTAAGCTAGCAATATCGAAGCTAAAGTCTAATAAACCTACTGCGCAGACGGAATCCCTACTTAGTTGTCTGAAGCAGGTAAATATGGCCTGATTAGGAATATACACCTGCTCATTCCGATGTCCATCCGATCCAAAAACCTGCGCTAGTTATATTGGGTCTACAAAATTTTGGGTTTCCAAAATTTGAAGTTTTATTATGAAAACATAGTTACAAAGCTTTATTCAAAGTATCGTCCATCGGAAGCTACAACTTTCCCCCATCTTTCTGGCAATTTATGAATTCCGGACCAAAACAATTTCTCGTCTTTCGAGCCCAAGAACGTATCGAGCCAATTTTTGATTTCCTCTACTGAGCTGAAGCGTATTCCCGTAAGAGCGTTCTGCATCGAACGAAACAAGTGGTAGTCAGATGGTGCCAAGTCTGGACTGTAAGGCGGGTGAGGCAGAATTTCCCATCCACTATTGTCCAAATAGTTTTTTACCGAAACCGCAACATGTGGCCGAGCGTTGTCGTGATGAAAAATGACGGACTCATGCCTGGTCTCATATTCTGGCCGTTTTTCTTTTAATACCCGCTTCAAACGAATTAGTTAGGTTCGATATAATGGTCCTTTGATGGTTTCACCACTCGGAAGCAGTTCGTAGTATACGACACCCTTTTGATCCCACCATATGCAGAGCATGACTTTATTCACGTGAATATTTCGTTTCGGCGTCGATTGGGCGGGCTCGCCGGGCTTTGTATGCGTATTCTTACCCGGCATCACGTACTCCTAGCTTGGTGTTGGTGTTGTAGTTGGAGCACTGATCCAATGTTAGGTTCATCTTTGATGCGATCATCCTTATTCTCTTTAGAGGCATGAACCCAAAACATGTTTGATTACTTCCGAATTTAGCCTTAACGCAGTTTGGTATGAAGTGTTTGCTTAATACTTTTTGCCTGAGCGTCACTTGAAAGAAAATCCGCATCCAAATATGCATTGTCTTCCTTCTTTGTTGCAGTCATCGTAGTAGATCTCGTAGTTTACCATCCGCCTTTTACCTAGCCCATTCCATCACACTTGTTTGATTACGGTAATATCTGCTTTATAGGAGTCTAACGGCTCTTCGAGTTTTTCGGAAGCACGTGGTCTATTAAAGGTCTCAACATTCCAGGTCTTAACAGCAGCCAAAATTGGTTCTCCTTAAAAAAGTTTTTCTGGGGTCACCAATATTATGTCCGTCTGTATCCGAGGCTAACCTGTAGAGCCATGTCCCCAACCTGGACAAAGGTCTGGCTGAGGTTATGAGGGCTCCGTTGGCTTATACAGATTTCTTGCTCCGTGATCTCTACTCCAGGGTCTCGATACAATCATGGAATTCGTTCTACTATAAAGGGGGTATGTACCAAGTAGTTAAACTAAACCATGGGTGCCGCCGTTGATCCATAAATAGAAATCCTTCGCCGCCATCCTGATGAAAGGGAAGTTCAAACACTCTCCCCTCCTCTCTCGTCCGCAGCCACCAATGTTGCCCCGCAGGATTGTGTACCCTACCTACATTCAAAAGTACTAGGCTTCCCAGCTTCAATTGGAAGAACGAATGATGTTCAGAAGGCCTAAACGTCTTCATCATAAATCGCTTAGCTACCATTGAAAACCTTAATTAAAGGAGACTACTTAATGTAGAAAATGAAGCAGTACTTAGGGTTAACCGGAATTATAGACATGGAGGTTTTTACACTGAAAATTAATAAAAATAAAATCCGGGTTTCGATTTCAGATTCCATACCCTATCTCCATTTTGGTTCTCTATTCACTGGAGTGTTCGTTACATCATTGGATCCTGTGGACTAAAAACTTCGAAGGTGTGTATGGCGTATAGGTACTATTTTTTTGCTTTAACAAATTTTTATAGGGATCAGACCTCTCTTAAGAAAAAGATTCTATGATTAAACTAGTCAAACTATTGTATATCCACCGATATATAGGAAATCGGGTCCAATTATCCAGATCAACGGATCCTACAACTGCGGTAGCTCCAATACTTTCTTAAGCCCTATGATGATTATTATATGCGGTTTCCCGGCAATAATACCTCAAATTTCCACAAATTTTCTTTGGTTCCAGCTCTAACTGCTTATAGACCTGTGCCCTGATTTTCTTGATCTACTGCGAATTCTTTCATCTAGCATTAACGGATACCATTGCATAACATATGTAGTTAACTATGGAACTGTTGAATAGTTGATTGGAAAGGATCCTTAGCTTCAGTTTAATCGTGATAGTTCCGATCACCTTGCAAGTGATGTAGCCACCTAACAGGACGGATTCGACATAAAAGTTGGAGCTTAGTGGGTAGGCTAACTGCATTGGTTTTCCAATTTGGTACTCTTAAAATTCTAAAAATTATTCACATTCTCTATTGTTCATATGCATCATATGGATATGCATCCGCTGACCCGGTATTGAAGATTCCGGTATCTGTGCACGTCATTAAAGTAGTCAAGATATCTGAGTTGAGATGCAAGGCCTATTCAATTTAGCAATTTTCTGTCAAAAACCAGCACGAGGCACATCTCTAGCGACTACTAAAAGAGTATTGGTACTACAATGCAGCCCTGTTCTACTCCAATATGAATCTTGAACTCTGAAGAGCAACTTTTTACTATCTAAAGCAAGATTTTTTTGACGCATCATAAGAGATTTGACTATAAGGGTATGCTCCACCAACACAAATCAAGACAAAGATCTTATCTTTTAGCACTGCTGAATGCCTTTCCGAAATCGATAAAGAGCAAGTGCAGTCGATACAGCAGGATTCAAAGCAAAAATCCTTTCATATCACCTAGGATTTACTAGGATAATGCAGTAAGCGGTATTCCCTCTATATCCATGTCGTGTTTCACTACATAGTTTTCCCTTCATAGTGAACTCAACCATTAATCCCTTCTTAAAATTCGTCAGAAAAGTTATTTTCATAACTGAGTAAAACTCGACTGATGTTATGATTCTGCACGTAATAGCTATCCGGGTTTGCTGACAAATCCTGCCGCCCTATTGTTTTTCAGTTTTGGAATCGCGCAACTGATCTTATCTTCGTATTCGGTCAATTGCCTATCTCCTGACTTCTGCTATCACTTCTGCTGCTATATTCTTGCACTTCTGCAACCGCTAGCTGTAGTGATTTACTCGTATTTGAACTTGTTACGTCGGTCGTACGTCACAGTGTACTCGTTCTATTCCAATACTTATGTAATAAAGGAAGTCTAGCTCACTAGACTGTTCTCGTTTTTCAATGGTGTTGGGTTGAACTGCTGAGTATTTCCACGCTTCGCGAAAGATAGTTTCTGAGACCTCTAGCTTTTTGATGTTGAACCGTAGATTTTCGTTAGATTTTTAAGCATCGTGATGCGTAGTTAGGCAATAGCTATTATAAAATAGTGATCTCTTACTATCCGCTCACCCATATCTCTCCCGTTTTGGATGTCCAGGATGGTACTTTTGAAGTTGTTTGATTAGAGGTCATTTGATAGCGTTATCACTGAGCTTATTAAATTAATGCTTGTCGATAGCACGATTAAAGCCTTCAAAGTCGTTTTGGACCTTCACACTCAAGTTCTTATCAGAATGACTACATATACCTTACACAGGGAGAATTTCCCCCAGATTTAGAACACCTCTTTTATAATCCCGATACACAAAAAGGGATCTAAGCATGAAGTTACCAATTATCGTCCCATTGCTAAACTCTCTCATATACCCAATCTCTTTGAAAGCATTTTATAGGAAGTCTTAAGCTTCAATTGCAAGCCTTTTATTTTGCCCCGATAACATGGTTTTCTAAAAGGTAGATCAACTACCACAAATCTAGTTGAATTCGTGTCTTTTGCTCTCTCAGCCTTAGAAAATGGCAAAGAAATCGATGTTATCGCCACCGATTTCACTAAAGCGTTTGATAAGATATCTCATCAATTGATCCTCTTCAAATCGTCTGCTCTCGGTTTTGAGCCTCTCTTATTAAAATGGATTTCTTCGAGCCTGGTAAATCGATATTATAGTGTTCGGTTTAGATCAGCCCTTTCTGTTCCATTTCTGGAGTCATCTGGAGTTCCACAAGGCAGTCATCTTGGCCCTCTTCTCTTCATTCTTACTATTAACGATGTTGAGAGGGTCATTAAACACTCCTCCCACTCCTCTTACGCTGACGACACAAAATTTTTTTTCCTCTCCCCATGAATCTGCCCTTCTTCAAGAAAACCTTCATCGGTTTTCAATCTGGTGCCTCAAAAACTGCCTAGAACTTAATATAGCCAAATGTCAATCTATAACCTTCTCACATAAATGCAACCCGTTTCCTTCCCGAGTTTATTTTGTCCATGGTCAACCAATTCCCCTGGTTCAGTCTTCTCAAGACCTTCGGATATTATTCGACTGTGAGCTTAATTTCGGTTCGCATATCGATAAGATGATCCACCTCTTATGGCTCCAAGGAACCAATCTCCCGAATGCTCCAAAAGGTCTACTCAAACCTCTTCCTTTTGATTTCAGATTTCCACCTAGCACTCCTCGCCTCAAACAAGATCTGCTCCATCACTCCCTTGGTCCCTAGCTCTTAAGTCTTTCTGTTAGTTTCTAGTCCTAGTTTTTAAGTTAGATTTAGCTTGTATTAAGCCAATAAATGGGGACCTCAGCCCCAACCAAAAATTGGAAGAAGCATCTAAAGTGCAGTTACCGGATTCGGTGATCTAAACAAATCCTAAATAGATTCCGATCCAGTAATCCCTTTACCGCAATTCGAACATATGATGATGGTGACGATGATGACATCCCCGATACTTTGATTTTATTTTCTTTTAACTGATTACGAACATTAAATTCCAGTGGAAAGCTAGAGGAGATCAGTGAATGCAGTAGTTCAATCCTGGTCATCCTGTTTCTACAGAACCCAATTGAATCATTACCGAGGCAATGTCAGTTTTATCGTATGTGTCGGTTGTTTAGTTGCACTGAATTCACTTGATACTTAGCTGCATTATCAAAGTTATCGTCCATCTTTGAATGATCTTTTGCGCCGACTGTCTTTTGATTTTGGCTCTTCCCTCAGTCTTCTCAGGAGTGGCTTTGGACAGAATCTGAATGAGGAAGGCAAAGTAGTCAAGACTTCACAGATACCTTCAAAACTGATTTGGGATGCGGCGCTAGTATCTTTTTGGAAGGCGACAACGTTGGATTTCACTTCCGTGTTCACTATATTGTGAATAATCGTTGGAGGGAACGAAGTTACTGCACTTCAGTTTGAGATTGCAGAGTTTCTGTGAACGTAGTCGAAAAGCTGAGTTCACTGAGTTTTGTTTGGATACCAGGTCACAATAGGAAGTGATGTCGCAACGATTTTGATACACAAAGTTCAGAAAAGAATATCTCAGGACTTGATCCTGCGCTAGGAATTCAATTACCAGTTGGACTTCTTGTGAGCATAAATAAATATACTTAGATGGCATGACTCCATAGGATGCCAGTAGACCAAACGATTGCTCTCCGAGACCTCTAAGTTGTCGGCGTTGTTTTTGCTATCCTTCAGTAGAAACGACTACTGACTTCATACTGGCGTACTAACGGTATACAACATACCGCGAAGCTTTCTGTCAAAATGGTCGTGACAGTATTGTTTCTGTAAGTGTCCGGCGTGAAACGTTTCCTCAACTTGCTACAAAAGACTGCAAAATTCCAGCAAAAGGAACATGCGAAGAGTACAGTCGAAGACAAGTAAAAACACTCCACAGCTAGTTAGAATAAAAGTAAAGTAAATGAAAAATTTCTAAGCCAATCGAAAACTCAGATCAACCTATACGTTTCTATAAATGGAAACGCACTAGTATGGTAGTGTTCAGAAGTTCAGAATACTTGATCCCCGATTTGTAGCAACTTTCAACTGATTATCTTCGAAAACGCCGCTGGCCAACTTTCTATGCACTGAAAAAGAAGCACAAAAACTTACTTCTTTAGTTGAACTTTAAACTTCAAAAACTTCAAAAAGCAAATCGCATTCATTTTTGATGGAGATACTGGTAGTGTGCCAAAGAAACAACAACCATCTCACAAAAGTGTTATAAGTTTCTCGCTATTTCCATCCGGCAATACTCGTAACTTTGATATTCTTAAATATTTTACGAGAGTATGGTCTATTACTTTCATTTCATCCCTCACCGTAGGGGCAAAAACTACGGAGGATTACACTCAGTAGATTAAAAATTTGATGCACTCGAGTGAGCACCCCTACAGAACTTCCCCTGCTCGTATTCCGCCAATTTTCAGTACACGGTTTTGTAACCTTTAAGTGCTTTGATGCGATGGTAATAGCCACTAAAGTAAATCCAGTGTCATGGTTTTTCTCTACATAAACGTAAGGGAGGTGTTTTTTTTTTTGTGTTTTTTTTATATTTGTTAATGTTTTTTAATTTTCCTACATTGGCCGATAAAAAAAGAGAATTCCAACACTTCTGTGTAATTAAGTTCACGTGATTCAGTGGAGCGGTTTGAGTATTTCGAGCAGCGAAAGAGTGATTGAAATTATTTTTAACTAATTAAAAATTCCAAAGAAGATGTTTTGTATTTAAAGTGGCAAGGCATGAGTAAGCCAGTATCATGAAGGAGACTGATTCGGATTTGCTCTTTGAGTAATTAAACTCGAAAATACGAGTACACGAAAGCATCTCAATGGAATATAATGAATTCACCGAAAGTAATATCGACGGAAAAGACTGAAAACTTGCCTTGTTCATTGACGTGAAAATGTAGATGAATTGGTGCGAAAGTCCGATGTGGATCTAGTCTCCTCCACTCACTTTTCTCTACCGTAAGGATCATGACGTAGGAACAAAAAAGTACTTTGTCCGCTTTTTGACGTTTCCAGAGCTGTGTCAGCGAACTTAATCCACTGCATGTGATGGATATACTCGTAGTTTCTTCTTCTTGATGATGGCTAATTTTTTTCTATAATCTGAAAGCCGTCAGTGTATGCTAATGCGAAGTATCTGGGTGTGGTTCTGGACAAGAAACTGAATTGGAATCTTAACTCTTTCAGGGTCAGTGGTTAGCTACGCTACATATTTCCGAGTTATTTTCTTAAAATTTTTTTGCTCTAGAAACTGGTTTATGATCTAACATATCAGTAAACATTGCGCTTGATCAAATTGAGGTGGTTATTTGCATCAGTAAACATTCTGAAATTGGTGTACAGTGTTTTTGTCTTGTGCTCGGAAAAAAACTTTTAAAAATAAGGTGAATTTGTATTTTATTACTGTGATTGTTTTATTTGATGCTCTTAGACATCTTTTAGATATGCCACCTATATCAAAAAGTTCCCGGGGAACACCACAGTGCGGCCCTCCCATTGCTCCGATTTGAGTTCTATTTTTTTAGTTAAATTGGTAAATCTGTTGTTGACATTCCCTCTAAATCTTAGCGTCATAGCTTGACATTTGCAAAAGTTACGTAGCCAAGAGTACATCTATCTCTGTGTGTGTTGGCGATTTTTTACAAATTTAGAAATGGATTTAAATTCGCAACTTACAATGAACTTGTATTAAATTTTCCGTAAAAAACGGATTTAATGGTGCGCGAACGTTGGAAATGTTTGAAAAGCGTTTCGGTAACGATTCTCTAAAGAAAACGGTCGTTTACCAGTGGGCCGAGCGCGAGCAGTTCAAAAGTGGTCGTGAGTCAATCGAAAATGATGAACGCAGTGGCAGAGCAATGACATCGAACGACAGGAAACTCCAGGTTTTGGCGAAGAAGAGTTGGGATTAGCCGTGCACACAATGAAAAACAGAAGAGCACCCGGCCCAGATGGAATTCCAGCAGAAGTACAATAATAAAAGTGACTGCCCAAGCATGCCCTAACCTGCTGCTCAACATGTACAACAGTTGCCTCGAAGAAGGAGTCTTCCCAAAGAGCTGGAAAAAGCAACGATTGGTACTGATCAGCAAAGAAAAAGGAGACCCAGACTCCCCGTCAGCGTACAGGCCCTTATGTATGCTGGACACTGCGGGAAAACTGATGGAAAAGCTGCTCAAATCACGGCTCTTAGATGCAGTACAAAGAGTAGGAGACTTGGCAGGAAGGCAGTACGGATTCAGGAAAGGACGCTCCACAGTCGGAGCTATTGAAGAAGTGGTGAAGTCTGTTCAAACCGCCCAACAAGGAAGTTGCCGCTCTAAGAAGATCGTTTTGCTGGCAACCCTGGACGTAAGAAAGGCATTTAACTCAGCCGGGTGGAGTCATATACTCAATGCGCTAGAAAATAGATTCAACATCCCAGCCTATCTATTTCATATGATGAAGGACTATCTCAGGGATCGGGATCTGATCTACGACACCACAGAAGGCCTATAAAGGAAGGAAGTAACATCTGCAGCAGCACAGGGGTCAATCCTGGGAGCAGACCTCTGGAACATCTCCTATGATGATATACTGCGGATGGAGATGCCCGAAGACACCTTTCTCGTTGGCTACGCATATGACATCGCGGCAGTGATAACGGCAAGAGACACTGAAAACGCGCAAAGAAAGTTGAACCAAGTCATACGACGAACAACCTTCTGGATTGAGCACAGTCTTAGTTTGGCAACAGAGAAAACTGAGATAGTCCTTCTGACAAAGAAGAAAATCCCGACACAAATAGACTTCCAAATTGGCTCTGAAGTCATTAAGAGCAAGGACGCGGTGAGGTATTTGGGATTGAGGCTTGACACAAAACTAACTTTAACTGGCAACAGATAAAGTACGCAGCGAAAAGAGCCTCTAGAGTTACAACATCACTCAGTAGATTAATGGCGAACATAGATGGTCCAACGCCGAGTAAGCACAGGCTATTAATGTTGAGAACGCATGTCATTCTCCTCTATAGAAGTGAGATCTGGGCAGACGCGCTTCGACAAGAAAAGTACCGGAAGCAGATGCCGACAGAGCAAAGACGTGGAGCTCTGCGCGTGGCTAGCTCTTACCGAACGCTGTGGGAACCAGCCGTCCTTGTAGTCGCAGAAGTGACTCCCATCGATGTCCTAGCGGCACAAAGGAAGTACTTACTATACGTCTACGAAAACAAGGCGGAAATCGGATTGGAAGCGGCAATCGACCAAGCAGAGCAGCAAACGATACGGAAGTGGGAAGAGCGCTGGATCTCGGAAAGCAGAGGAAGATGGACAGCGAGGCTGATAAGAAATGTGGCTGATTGGAAAGACCGGAAACACGGGGAGGTCAACTAATACGTCACCCAGTTCCTCACCGGACACGGAAATTTTAAAGCCTTTTTACATAGGATCGGCAAAACGGATAGCCCAGCCTGCCAATACGGTGACTCCCGTAGATGGAAGATATTCTCAGAAGAAAGAAAAGAGCAGAAGAACAATACCGGGAAAGCACGTAAACTCAGAAGGGTGTAGGATCACAGCCCCTTGAAGTAATGCGAAGAGCGGTCCCAGGGGGTTGTGTCAGAATCCACAGGGTTGGGAGGAGTTTTGGTCTATATGATCCGAAAGCATGCAGAGAGAGCCGGACACACGGGGATGGTGTCCCCGCAAATTAACCATCAGAGAGATAGCGGAGGACTTGAACATTGCCTATGGATCCGTCAAAGATATTTTGGTTAATGATTTGGGTTTCCGTCGTGTAGCAGCAAAGTTGGTACCAAAAGACCTCAATTTCATGCAAAAAAGAGACCGTGTTGTTGACATCGCAAAAGAGATGATTTGCGAGGCTGATTCCGATCCCACATTCATCAAAAGGATCATCACTGGAGACGAGACGTGGGTTTATTTGAACGCCACCAATCCAGACATCAGGCAAGTGAATGGCGTTCACCAAATGAGCCGAGACCAAAAAAACCACGTCGTTTTCAATCAAAAAAGAAGGCAATGCTCACGGTTTTCATGGATTACAACGGTGTAGTGCATCATGAATTTTTGCCAGAAGGCTAGACAGTCAACAAGGAGTATTACGAGTATTTGGGCGTTATGAGACGTTTGCGTGAAGCAATTCGCCGAAAGAGACCAGAATCGTGGATTTTGCACCATGATAACGCACCGTCGCAGTCGCACAGTGCCATCATTATTCGTAATTTTTTGACGAAAAATGCAACAAATACCATCCAACAGCCACCGAATTCACCTGATTTAGCTCCCTGTGACTTCTTTCTGTTCAATCGAGTTAAAAAACCACTGCGGACATACCGAAAACCGAATATAAAAATGTTTCGAGGATTGGATCAAACGCTGGCATAAGTGTGTTGCAGTCGATGGGGAGTACTTTGAAGGGGACAATATAAATTTAGATGAATAAACTTGTATTCCCATCATTTTCTGGATACATTTTTGATCAAGGTAGAATGTCTGACACAAGGACAACAGATATCCTGTTGCATTCAATAAAGGAATACTGCCGAGTCTTTTTGGATGGCTTAAGTATGCGGCACTGCTGTCCTTTTGGAGGTTATCAACTTTTAATTTATCTGCGTATTAGGAATATTTGCGTCTATCTTACAAGTGGAGATATACGCAATCCTGATAGCAAAGAACTATATTGTGATGGTCTGAGCTAAGTATCTGCGTTCATGGTAGCAGTAAAGCAACTCTTAAGACCTTGCTGAACCATCTTACACCTTCTAATTTAGTTTGAGTATGTAAGACATTTCTGCTGGCAGTGGAAAGGCTGAATTTACTGAATCTTGCTTAGGCCTCAGGTCACAGTAAGTTAATTTTAAATGAGTTCGCGAATGAATCTGCATCACAAGCCTAAGGTAGAGCTCTCTCAACCTGCGGTAGGACTGCCTATATCCTCCGGTAGGTCTTTCCTAGTCTTCCTAATTAGGAAATCCTGTACACGGCTTTCTGACGTCGTAGCGGGGTACTGCACGTCTGCTAAATACCTTGGTGTTCTAGGCATAAGTTACCTAAGATCCTACGGCGGCTGCTGATACTGTAGGAATTTTATCACTGCAGCGTTTACTCATTTTTGTACGAAGGACTGTGTGATACAATAGATGAGTCCTTTGTGTTGTAAATCTGAGCAAAAATTGTAAATCTGGTGTATCAAGGTAACAGCGAGATCACGCAAGTTCCTGTAATATATCACATCATGCTCCCTGTTTTCGACTACGCTAAATACTGAAAGACTTTGCCCCAATCGAGATCAATTAAATGATAATTTAAGTAAATTTACTAATTTACTATAAAGTGAATTTATATGGTGTCGCCTACGACGTAAGATCGCCAAAACTTCTTGTGGTATCTTGCGCCATTCGTCAATCATTCGGTTTACTCTGTACTTGGCTATTGTTATGGCTTTAATATCTAGAACCCCACGTTGACTTTGAAAATTTTCTTTCCATAGAGGTCGTGATGATATCCACTTTCCCTCACCCTCAGACAGCAAATTTTTTTCTTTCAAAAAGTGTTCCATTCGATAGTTTTTCATGGTCAACTAGAAGACGCTTTGTTCGCAACGAACAATTCTAGTCCACTAATGTCCTTGCTGGAACAGTCTCTACTGTATCTCTGCCGTAATCTTTAAATTCCATCCGCTGGTTCCACAGCCTTAATCGGATGATACAGTATATTTCGGATTTATGTGCAATTAAGATCACTATGAAAGCAAGCAAGATTTTGCTAATTGTTAATTTTGGTCTGCTCCTTGTTCCGTGATCTTCAATAGACTTTTGTTGTTATCTGCACTTTTAGCAAAAGTCAGTGACTTTTGGATTAAAACAGATTTTTTGATAAAAAAATAATTTTATTTTTCAACGTAGTCTCAGTTGAGCTCTATACACTTTGTCCAACGCTTCTCCAATTTTTTTATCCCTTCCAAAAAAAATGATTTGTCGAGGTCCTCAAAATGACGAGATGACTTCATCATTGGAGTCAAATCTTTTTCCACCAAGCCATTTCTTCAGGTTTGGGAACAAGAAGTAGTCGCTCGGAGCCAAATCTGGAGAATAGGGTGGATGAGGGAGCAATTCATAGCCCAATTCATGGATTTTTGCCGTGGCAACTGCACATGTGTGCACCCTTGCATTGTCTTGGTGGAAAAGAACTTTTTTCTTGGCCAAATGAGGTCGTTTTTTTTTCAAATCGTCATTGAATCGGTCCAATAAGTTGGCATAATATTCCCCATTGATTGTTCTTCCCTTTTGAAGGTAGTCAATGTGGATTATCCCGCGTGCATCCCAAAAAACAGTCGCCATAACTTTATTGGCTGACAAACCCACCTTGGCCTTCTTTGGCGCCGATTCACCCTTAGAAACCCACTGTTTTGACTGTTGTTTGTTCTCTGGTGTGTTGTGATGGATCCATGTTTCGTCCACGGTTACAAAACGGCGCAAAAACTCCTCCATATTGCGATTAAACAACGCCAAACCTTCCTGTGAAGTTGTTACACGATTGAGTTTGTGGTCGACTGTGAGCAAACGCGGCACCCATCTTGCGGAAAGCTTTCTCATGCCCAAGTGATCATTCAAAATTGAAACCACTGAGCCATGCGAGATCCCTACGGCTTCCAAAATCTCTCGCACTTTCAATCTTCGGTCGGCCAACACCATATCGTGAATTTTTTCGATTGTTTCGGGTGTAGAGACCTCAACTGGGCGTCCAGGACGTTCGGCATCTTCAGTGCTTGTACGGCCACAACGAAATTCAGTAAACCACTTTTTTACCATTGAAATCGATGGTGCAGAGTCCCCATAGTATTTATCAAGCTTAGCCTTGGTCTCGGTAATGGTTTTTTTTCGCAAGAAATAATGCTTAATAAGCACACGAAATTCACTTTTTTCCATTTTCTCCTCAAATTAGTGAGTAGTCTGATAAAAATAGCTGTCAAACACAAACTAACTGACGCAGCAAGTTTAAATTTTGACAGGAATTAACTGACAGATGCCTGTTGACAGGAGCAGTGTTGCTGTTTCAGTAAAGAGGTCAGAAATTCAAAAAGTCACTGACTTATTGACCCGCCCTCGGTCTGTTTAATATGGAGCTGCAATTGTTCATTTGCCAACTTGAAACAGTCAGGGACTTATGTATGAATATCAGGTTGTTTGGAATACAGTCGACTCTTGGTAGTAGCAAATTCTAGTTGAAGAATGAATTAGAAAAGAAAGTAACACCATGAGTATCTTTAAACCTTGAAAAAGCTGCGTCACTTTAACGATATATACATGCCGACGTATGCATATGCATCCCTGTGGTACTTGAGCCTATGTGCATCCAAGGTGACGCCCACCTATGTAGTTCTAATCGTGTAGATACGTATTCATTTGAAGTTTCTTTTGAAAAAAAAAAAAAACAAAAAAATGCTTTCTTCTCAAAAGTTATACAAATTCTTGGAAAACCGTAAACATTTAAGCCGATATTGTTGTCCCTCGGCAGCAGTAACAATAAAGAAAAACCTTGTCTCTATGAATTTTTTATTCTACTTTTTGTAAAATTGGCTACAAAGCTTGTTCTCGGGCATCTTTAAGCAACGCACAGCAACATGTGCAAAGTAAAAATGGAACGTTCTGTTAAAGTATCTCGTTAAAATAAGAACATATACGCTCCCAGCTGTTTAAAATACATCAAAACCAAGCATCTGGCTAAAGTAAAAGTATCTGCAAATAAAAACAACACTCTCGACAAACAGCAGTCGTTCAATTCTTCTTCTTTTTTTTCTTCTAGGATAAAGTCCTTGTTTAAAATTTATGAACGTTCAATGCCATCCATCAGCCACTGGCTATTTCTAGAGAGACGACCTATGGGGCAGATCAAAATCGATTCACCATTTAATACTACCGTCCCCATCAACTACCCGTCAAATGACATGTACAATCCATAAAATCAACCGTTGCGTTGGCAGAAAGGAAGCCTCACTCCGAGAATTCCTTGTTTTCCCGATTCGAAGGAAAAATACGAGTAAAACTAAAATAAAAAGATTGATGTTGCGGGGGGGGTGAACTTCGAAAATAGAGATAACAGATACGAGTACACCCAGGAAGATACTCGTACATTAAAAATACATTACAGATATTTTTACAATCGCACCTCTTTGCGCACATAACCGTATCCTGCGGTATAAGGGGCAGAATGTCCCGATCACATATGTTTGTGCTCATGTCTTTCTAGAGTTTCCTTCTTTCTTTTTGTGTGAGAGGGGGAAATTCAATTCCACCCTTGAATGAGCAACGAACGACGCAAGACTACTGAATGTGGATAGGGGGAGGAAGATTATGACTTGAAGAAAACAAATAACGGAAGTTCCCACGTCTTGGGGGTATAATATCTACGAGTATATAACATGTATATTCGTATGGTTGTACGAATCGAATTCACCCGAAGTGGGTACGAGTAGGAGCTCTGAAGTGTCCTTCTTTAACACATTTCTAGACCCACTTGTTTGAGGATACTATAAATAATTGATAATGAATCGAAGTGTGAAAGATGTAGCCTACGAGCTTCCCAGGATGTGAGTAGATTTTAATGTTTAATTCTTGACAGGTATGTGAACCATAGAGGAGGCATATTGAATTTAAATGCGCCCAAGGGTGCTGATGATCTTAACTTTCGGCCAAGCTATTTACATATCTCAATTGACCTTGGGTCTCCTGAAACTTTAACAAAATACAACTTCAGAGGCCTTTGCTACTTTCATCTATAAATAACCAAGGATCCAAAATGACATTCGCAACATAATTTATCTCACAAAAGCAATTGTTTAAACAGCACGGAAGTGCGAACGTTTCGATGATACACATAGATTCTACATATGGCAAACCTAGGCTCACCTGGATGATCCTCGGTAATGGCCTGATCATAATGTGCCACTTGCACAAACAATGGAATCCTCGTGGTTATTTGAAGTATTTGCAGGCGACATATTCCCAACCACTAAATGTACAAATAACATGTATAGTAGATTTTATAAGGGAAGTTTAGAAATGTGCCTATAGTTTCAAGTACCAAGAGGTGCTCCTAGATGACTGTGAACTAAATAAATGACTGAGAAGTCTAAGCCAGAAACTGAAACCTTCAGACGTTATTTAGATTATCCATTCTAAGGCATAGCGACAGTATTAGGATTAAAGCAAGAATTCTCTGAGTCGACTGATAGCTTGAGTGCAATCTTTCATTTATGCTGAGTTAGGCACCAGGAGAAATAACCAACAGAGAGCTCAAAGAACAGAAACCAGACATTCTATTGAGGAGACTAGTGAGGAATTTCAATCTCAGTCGATGACCAGGATATGATACATCCAAACGATTTTTTATTGACCACCATAAGGAGAACAAATATCTCTTGCACAACTGTAAGCAAGCACATCCACAGCTGAAAACGGATTGAAAGCTTTTGGTTTTGTAACGAAGCGAAACATGACCAAGGCAAGCAAATATAATCTACCATGCTCCGTTTAAATTTTGATAAAAAAATTGATAAAGTCTATTCCATGTCTACCACAATACGAATATGGAAATCCAGTCATCTGTCAGGTTGTCATCTATTTTAGTCATCTTGAATCCTTGCCCTGGCTGCAATCAAGAAGTCAGAAATCCAACGTCCATTGGTAGTGTTAGATTTTCCTTAGTTTTCGAGCAGGCTATGTTTGTATTCACTCTTTAAACGCTCAATGTTTACTTAAGCTACATAAGTCCTGTTCGGTTAGCTTTCATTACATTTCCTCGTCTACTCTCTTAAATTGTGTGGCTTTTCGTGTGCTTAAAGGTAGCAATAATGCCTGTAAACCATTTTAATTTTTTTGCTACG
The DNA here is from genome assembly GCA_963966105.1 of Volucella zonaria. Lineage (NCBI taxonomy): Eukaryota > Metazoa > Arthropoda > Insecta > Diptera > Syrphidae > Volucella > Volucella zonaria. Next base: position 118,835,655 of record OZ014532.1, read on the forward strand.
CATAAAATTAATACATGCTGCAACCACAAAACAACAGCGCGGTGGTAAAACCAAAAGTGCTCTTTATTAACTTCCTGATAGGGAAGTACTTGTATTCACCTAGAAAATCTCCATAGAATTTCCTTCTGACCGCAACATTTGGACAATTATTGACTACGGGTTTGGTATGTCAGTGTCTTCCTCATGATTTGGGCTTGTTTGGCAAAAAGGTGAGCTATCGTGGACGAAGCGGTGTAGATACTTTCGATAGCCACCGTGACCACCGTGATAGGAACTGTGTAAGACGGTAGTTACAGATTCCGTGCCTTCGGTGGATGGGATCAATTTGCAGGTCCGTTTGCCCTTTGTAGTTATATTCCAACGAACTTACAACATGGTCATTGAAGTTGCTCTTTCTTCTTCCTTGATCCTTTTGACGACTACCACCTCTTGATTATAATATACCTATTATAGACGCTCTGAACCTCGTCCGCAAGGATATCGATGGGAACCGTCCCGGCAATGACAAAAGCAGCTTTATCCGAAATTGTTCAGAGCAACGGATTGCCCTGAATGCGCTAAGTCGATATGTTGATGCTGATGATAACTTTCTCTCAACTGGGAAAGCGTATAACACTTATCCGGATCCTCCGATGTTGAACAGTATTCCAGAAAATGTTGCCTGTAACTTTGACGCCTTTTCGTCTAAATAGCAATAGTCGATGTGAGGCATAAACCTTAGTCTATTGTCGAGTATTACTCCAAAGTCTTTTGATCTAGGTGACTCTATCTCGCAAATACAATGGCGACGTCGTGAGCGAATCCGATTATTGTTACTCCTGGTGGCAGTGTCAATTACAGAAGTTCTTCGTACATGATTTTCTATCGGCCCTAGTGCCGATCCTTGTGGGACTCTCGCGGAGAATTTGTACTTTTCTCCTTCGTCGGTTTCATATCTCAACCCTCTATTGGCTGGGTACAATCTTTCGCAAGTAATATGGTGTATCCCATCCTGACTGCTGACCTACCTTCTTACAAATGACTAATTTGTTGAGTTAAAGGCATTTTTGATGTTCAGCGTTGCACAATATTCCTTTGTTTCCCATCGCCATCTTTTTCCCTTTATTGCTTCGAATGCTATGTCAACCACCGTTTTTATGGCATCGACGGTGGAGCCCGATTTTATGAATCCAAGCCGTTGATCTGATGTTGTTTCTTTTTTTTCTGTCACAGTGAGCAATCTATCGTATAGGATCCGTTGAAGTAGGTATTTTACCGAGTGTGTCCAGTAGACATATTGGACGATATTGATGCTGGTTCCCCAGGTGGATTTTTTTCCTTTGGTAAGAGTACCACATGTTGCAGTTTCCACTGCTCTGGGGAAACCCCCTCTTTTAGACATTTTTGCGTTGTTGTTATAAATATGTCCGGTCTCTTTTGAATAGCGGCTTTCACTGCCTTGTTTGGGATGCCATTTGAACAGAGTAGATGGTCTCTGTGGGATTTGATGATCAACAATAGACCTTAGCATTGTTGGACATGATAATTGTGAAGATCTACAACTCTTCAGCTTAGTCATTATCATTCTGTACGCCGTGCCCCAAGAATTGATGTCCACTTCGTCACACAGTAGCTTGCAGGATCTTGCTTTGATTTTTTTGATCGATGTATCTAAAATTCTTGCCAGTTGTGATATGTCTAGTCGTTCTTGAAAATCGGTTCTCCTCCTAGAACACTGGATTCTTAGCCGGGCTTTTAAGCAGATTGCTCTGAGTGCTTTTATTTCCTGGGCCCATTAGTAGCACGGTGTACTCCTTTTACTTGGTATTCCTCTGCGCATTGCCGCGTCACATGCTGTGGTTATAGTGCGAGATTTTCGCTGTCGACTAGCTTACTGGTACTTATCGCTTCGTCGAACATGTCCTTGTGAAAAATCTTTCCATTTTCCCTTAGAGTGAGGAGTGGCCTTTTGTTCTTTGATGTCAATTATTATCGCCAGATGGTTTTACGTGCAAATCACGCCCCAAAAATCCTCCATTCCCTTTGGTCCTGTTGTTGTCTGTTTCCCCTCTGTACTCTCCTGTCTTTTTTCGTTTCGCCCCGGTTCTTTTCTTTCCGTCATGCTCTGGATGCCACGATACAGGTGGGATTTACTGGATTCTTTGGACCCAGTTCCCTCCCTCGGCCTACCGCCCCAGAGATGACATATAGGTACCTCGGATAGAGCCAGGCGGACGGCCTGGAAACTCTAGCGGACGGACGGTGTACCCCCTTGATGCCCGAAGATGTCGACACCTCAGCAATGGCCGAGAGCCCACCCTAAACTCTATGTTGTTTGCTTCCAGCTATATAAATTGTAAAACCCCCAAGACCTCCAAATTCAAAAGAAACAATTGTGAAAGAAAGCTCACGATTCTCCACGATCCACCCCTCACTCTTGTCTGCGAGGAGACTTACGGCCCCTTTAATATTATTCTTGGGAAATGTTTCCTCTCTACTGGGCGGTCACGATTTGAGCTCCCCTTAATTGTCCACCAAAAGTGTCCCGGGTCCGAGAGTGTAATATGGACCCAAGCAGTCACTCGACAGACAAAACGAACAGGACGAACACGACAAAACATCGACTGGTGTGATTGCCTCCACAGGGAGGCTGTCAGAGCTCTGGAAGTGAGTCCCTTTGCTCTTGCAGCTGAATTAGTGGAACCACGTACGAATGTGTGTGTGTGAGAGAGGCAACTAGCCGAAATGCGCGGCCAGGGTAATTAATATCTAGCCATCATAGCGGGCAGTGCCACCATTTTTTTTGAAAAACCGAAAAAAAACGAACGATTAACGAAAAACAGAAAAAAAAGAGGAACAGAATTCAAACGACGAACGAACAAAAGAAACCAACAAGAGGAAAGGAAAACCACACAACGAACGAGCAAAAAAACGCTCACAAACAAAGACGAACAAGGAAAAGAAAACCCCCAGCGAGAAGAAAAGTGAAGCCTAGAAAGACGAGACACCGACGGACGAAGTGACGACGAGATTGACAGCGGCGGGAAGTACCCACTCCCCTCACCAACCCCCTGGCAACCAGACAGGAGCGACCCCCAAGTAGGCATGAAGAGAGTTAAGTACCCTTTTGCATTTTATTGTTATAAAACGTAAATTTTTGTGTAATCCTCCCTTGTGATTCGGTGATCCCGTAAGGCTCTTTACCGTTCACCTATCAACCACCGTAACCCTTTCGCGGTTACGGTCAAAACTGTTTCGCGACCCCATTGGCCCCAAAGGGCACCGTCCTCGTGATCGTACAGAATCGTGGGCCTTCTGTTGGCCACTAAATTGGGTTTTACAGGATTTTAAGGTGAGCAACCACTCTGGTGCTACACGACACCCTTTACTGGGTTATTCCTTTTTGCACTCGCACAGCCTTTGTCATCCCCGGCTTAATAAAAAGAAAAAAATAAATAAATAAACCTGCATAACTTAAATCCCCATCTGGGAGAAGTTCATCTGTTTTTGTGGCGCCCACTTACTCGTACATATTGTGTGCGTTTACTTTCCTCCCTTTTCGAACTCCGCCGTGTTGAGCAGCAGGTGTGCGCAGCTAGGAACCAACTGCTGGTTGCAATTCCGGTTTTTTTTGCGATCCGCTTTTGGGCCTATCTTCGGTTTTACGCATTCCCTCTCATTCGACTACCAACCTCCATCCGTGTGGTTGCGGTTTTTTTTTGTGCTCGAGTTTTGGTTTTTTTGTTTTGCTTGGTTGCCGGTAAACCCGGCACCTTTCCAAATACGTTAAGTAATTGATTAACTTTTAAAGCGCGAAATTTAGCAACAATGGTCACTATGGGTATATTCTTCGCTGACTTCTGTGTTGCGCAGTAAGGAGTTACTCATGAAGGTAATATCGATGATTGATCCCATTTCCGCTTTCCTAAATGCATTTACTCGACTATTGTGTGCAATGTTTGCATGCTAGGATGCGAATGTTTCTAGTAGGGTACGTCATCTGGCCTTGGTGGGCCTGATACGCAGGCATTAAGTTATCCGCCTATAACCACAGGAGTTATTTCATGTGCATCTGCTGTTACCATTTCTACCAACTTGGCCGAGTGTAGCAGCAGTAGAAGTTGATTCCCTTTATTTTTGTACGAATGTAGCCATCCGCCTGGTCCGTGGCATCTTGCAAGGCACGCTTTCTAGATTATCTGTAGTAACTGCATGGTTGCCCACTAGTAATGGCTCTCCTGAAGACCGGACATTTGTGGCTCCAGGTTGTCGTTCTTGATGTCTTTGGCTGGTTGGCCTTCTTCCCTACAGCTTATACATTGCTTGGTGCGGTCCATCTCATTTTTGCATTGGCGTGCCGTGTGGCCGAATTTCAAGACATCTGAAATATGTTTTGACTCTGCCTGATTTTAGCATTTTGTGTGCAACACTTACAGGCAAGCTAATTGCTGCAAGTTGGATGCGTACAAAGGCGTTTTTCTTGTTAATTAACATACGACTATATATGGATCTACGAGGGGCGTTCAATATATTCTCGGTACCGATATAAAGGAAAATGCGAATTCAATTTAAATTGTTTTTATTTTTCAATATAATCTCCCCTAACATCAATGCATTTGTTACATCTTGAGATAAGCTTTTTTAAACCCTCAAAAAAATAAATTTCCTCTTTCTCTGCAAAATACCGACTTGAGTTCTTCATCATCCGAAAATCTTTTTCCACGAAGACATTTTTTCAAATCCGGAAACAGGAAATAATCACTAGGGGCAAGGTCTGGACTATAGGGTGGGTGTTGGATTTCTTCGAAACCACAATCTCGCGCAGCTGCCTTGGAAACTCGCGCCGTGTGAACAGGAGCGTTGTCATGAAGAAGCAACACACCCGCTGCGAGTTTACCCCGTCTTTTCTTTTTAATTTCCTCCCGCAAATTATGCAAAGTGGAAGCGTAGGATGTGGCGTTGATGGTTTCACCTTTTTTTTTGTACTCAATGAGCAAGATTCCCTTTGAGTTCCAAAAAACTGTGGCCATGAGCTTCCCGGCAGACGGAGTGACTTTGAACTTCTTCGGGGGGTCTGTTCCTTTTTTATGTCACTGCATGGACTCTTGTTTGCTTTCAGGGTCATAGTGGTGGACCCACGTTTCGTCCCCAGTAACAATTCGATCCATAACACCGTCCGCGTTCTCACTACACATCTCCAAAAGCTCTCTACAGCATGCGATTCTCACTTTTTTCTGAGGCGCTGTGAGCATTCGTGACACCCACCTTGCACTGACCTTTGAAAGGTTAAGATGGTCATGAAGAATGGTGTGAATGGTACCAATTGAAAGCTTGGTGATCTCTGCCATCATTTTCACCTTTATTCGGGCATCCTCAAGAACAAGTTTTTCGACTTCTTTGATGCTTTCTCCCGTACAAGCAGTAGCCGGGGCGCCGGAGCGGGGGTCGTCTTCAATGCTGTCTCTGCCTCTCTTGAACTCACTTGACCACTTTTGCACAGTTGATAATGAAGGTGCGGAACCCTGGTAAACAGCCACCATCTCTTCATGAATAGTTTTTTGACTTTTTCCTTGCTTAGTGAGAAATTTAATTACAGCGCGATGCTCAATTTTCACCATCATCGCCTCAGTTGCCATTATGATTCTGTTTAACTAGAGATAAAACGCGAATTAATAATCACATTTATATGAAATTTTACATGAATACACTAAAATAATAGTATTACTTGATAAATAAGTCAATTTATATATACAACCACAGCTTCACCCCGATATCGAGAATATGTTGAACGCCCCTCGTACATCACTATTTGGTTGATTCGCAGATCTCCTCCTTCGTCGCGGTCATGTCGATGTCTTTTACTTCCATAGTAATGCGGTATAACAGTGCCCGAATCTTTACATTGTTGCCAAGAGTTTCACCAATCATCCTTTAAATTGTTCTAGTCCTCTTTCTGGGTTCGTCTGATATTCGTAACCGATTCACCCAAAACGTTGAATTTTAGGTATGCCTTAACTTTCCAGAGTATTTCTGTATAGGAAAGTTCTTGGTGGGCCTTTGCTTCTTCTTTTTGATGACCTTTGTCCAAGTACAGTTGTCGTCACTTGTGATCGGTGTTCCGGTTTTGTGTCCGCTTCCGTTTTTAGCTATAGCGAAGTCTGTGAGACGTTATTTTGTCGAATGATTTCATTGGCTCTATCGTCGCGCATCTTAACCGCCGACAGTTCGTAAAGCGCTTTGATCGATTCGATGGCATCTGTCATCGGTTGGTGTTCCGGTTCCACAAATATTTTTATCTGTCCTCTCAGCTTATGAAAGACGGATGACTATTGTTACGTCGATAATTGCTTTTGCGCTCTTGCACGTTCTGGTGCTGTCGCTTTTCCTCAGTACTTATCTGGCGGATTTGTATTTGTCCTCCGGTGACTTCTGCATCCTCGAACTTTTCTGGTAGGAGTTTTGCTCCAGTGCCTACGTTTATCTCGTTTGTTTTTGTTGAATTATTATTATTCATGTTAATTGGGTCCGCACTTAAAGTCGTTATCGATGCTTGGATCTATAGTAACTCCTGGATCCCATGGTTATCTATGCAAGCAGTGAGCCCATGCGAGGTATGACACAGGCCCTTATGGAGAGCTGTACCAGAGCCGGATCGGTTCTAACCAGGAATGTTACATGTGGACCTATCTTGGCTGCAATAGAATAATGGTCCGAGTCGATGTCGGACATCCAAAACAATGGAGCAGTACCTTGCGCCGATCGGGATATGATCAATTTTGTTTGGTGGTTTCGTGATCAGTTTTTAGTCAGATCCCTTTATGGATATCAAGGCGTGGAAGAGATAGATAGAGTGTCAGGATAAAAAATCAATAAGCCAGGGTCCGTTTCCGGAGGTGATGCTGTGGAATCTGCGTTTCCCTCAAGATGCCATCCTTGCTAGTTATAATACAAGCAGCAGTTTCTGCTGTGTCATTTTTTGTTGATGTCATCGATTTTGAAAGGGCCAACAGGTCAGGAACAACTTCCATGCTTTTCTTGTAACACTTTTGTTTATATCATCTACTTTTACCACTTAAGGAACAGACTGCACCGATGCTACTAATCAATGGCATTCTGTGATTGGGGTTCAATTTCAAAGAACTGTCCGTTGCTTCAACAAAAGATTACATATCTCTGACAGAGAAGTAATATTCCTCAAGTAAAGTGATATTTTTAGTTTTATAGCATCATACTTCCAATGCATATGTCATTGCCGTACTATCACCGTTTCCACAACTGTCAAACCACATCTGATAGCCCTGTCACATATAATCTCTCCAGAAAATGACAGCACTTGAACGATGCGATGTCTAATGAAAGCAACACTACACGAATACTCTGTCTATCCTCAGTATTTGTGTGGAATTGCTCATTTGTCATGCATGACTGTTGGTCGTTTATTAATCCTTTCAATTAGCCGATTATGAATGTATCTACTGCAGTTATTGTATATGCATATAATCCAAACAAACACTAATTGACTTACAAGTATCTGCGGATACTTATTACTAAATATGTTTCCCCTTCCATTGGAATCCTTAATTTAATTTACTGAATTGCTCGTAAGTACGAGTATTTACTAGATAAGCCCCACAAATATTATACCTCAACGTATGAATATACTCGTATCTATGTTCATACTTTATCTATGCCGATATACGAGCATGACCTAAAAAACAGGATAATGCATCTTTTTTGCAGTTAAAAGTACGCTCGTTTGCAGAAGCCATTACTGTCAACTGTCAGTTCATTGTAAATAAGGGATCCGGTTGTTTGAATTCGAAATCACTTTCTGTCAATAGAATTCGAAATGATATCAATCACTGACATTGTGTTAGTTCTTCTTATCAACTTTAATCGATCGGTGTGTAAACTTGTTTGAAATGGACAAATAGGTTAACTGAAGGGGATGCTTAGCTGCATCTTAAGTGGAATTACCTATAAGCAAAGTGAATCGAAGACGATGGCATACGAAACGAATCCCTCTCAGATAAGTGACGGTTGACTCGTCGAATTCAATTAAATTTTCCAATCATTTCTTCTGTCAAATGGCCTTTCGATATACACACTTGTGTTCCAGGGTAGGAAATGTCAATTTGCGTGGTTGAATATTATTTAGCGCTCTCCGTACATATCATAGAATCAAATTGAATTTTCAATATTTTCAAATACGGACTGAGGTTCGAATAGCTGATTTAATCGATCGGTGAAAGTGTTTTGGCGGAAATCGGATTCGATTTGTACATCGTCGAACCTTGCCTGTGGGCTATTGAATTAACTTTCACCAAACTTCTAATTAAAAACAATTTTTTAATCCAATTTCAGTGGACTAAAAACTCATTTCATCGCTTTACGATTTGAATTCAAATCGGATGTAGTAGACGGAAAAAGTCGTTTCGGCATTTAACAAATTGAAATTCGAATTCAATGAGTTGGTAGTTGTGATGTACGGGGGAGTCATCTGTTGAACATATAGACTATAGAGTCTCGTGTTCGTTGACACAAGCTCTATACTCACTCCTGATATTTCATCATAATTATTGAATGTGCTGCTGAAAGCTTGCACTAATTTCATCGTCGGTGCTTGTGTCTTTTGTGTTTGTTAGGTTGTAATCACTCGGGAATTTTGAGTGGACATAGCAAATATACGAGGGCTGAAAAGTAATCATTTTTCTGCGTACGTCCAGGTCTGTAAATTCAGACCAGCTCGCGCCCACACCTCTCAGATCACTCTGATCTGAAGCTACCTGGCTACGAACTAGTGCAATTATTCTTTCCTCATCGCGGTCTCGCCAGTTATGTGAGTAGTGATGTAGCTTACCAAACTCCACCACGAGGTGATCCATGCTCCAATCCGAGATTCAACTTCGTGTGGTTAAAATTCCATCTCCGTAAGCAAATTATCCACTACTGCTTTATTTACAGAAGCCCCAAACTGAACAGCAATTCGACTTCTAACGATTTTGATGCGCTGTCTGACTCTATTCAAAGAATTGTATCCCTACGAGTATGTCCTCATACTGAAATCGTGATTACGAGCGATTTCAATGTACACAATTCTGGGTGACTTCGACATTCTGTACAGACAATACGCGAAGGACGGTGTGTTGAGATCTTCGCTGCGGAGAACAACTTAACGCAGCTTATAAATGAGCCCACGCGGATACCAGACGTTGATAGCCATATCGCCTACACCCTGGACTTGCTTTTAACTTCTCACCTTGATAAGTACTCAGTTGATGAGATCTCCCCTCTAGGCTCGTCGGACCATTGTGTCATATCAGCTAATTTCTGGTACACTCACCACACAGTTAGAGAAAGGATTCCTAAAAGAACCGTACCAATTGGAGCGGACTTAACAACTTCTTTAAGAATCGTGAATGCCGCTGCTGGCATGATCGATTCTTTGGAATGAAATGCTTTATCCCTCATCGGATGAAGGATATGAAACCAAAAGAGAAGGCATGGTGCGACTCGAGCTATAAAGAGGCTGTCAATGTGTTTTCGGTCCTACAAGACCAACCCGACATAGGAAAACCGAAAAACGTTCAAACGAGCCAGGAATGAGGGCGTGAAATTTCTTTACGACCAAAAACTGAGGCAACAAATTCTACAATGTCCCAAAGGTAGTATAAGCTTTTGGACGTTCCCCAAAAACATTAGAAATTCTGACTCATCCTTCATCCCAACGCTCATTTACAATGACATTCTAGCTGTCAGCTCTTTGGACAAGGCCAATCTGCTTGCTGCACACTTTGCGGCTAGCTCAACACTCCCAGATTGTGCTTTGTCCCCGCCTACACTTGAGTGTGTCGAATCTTCAATGGAACGAATCCACTTTCGCACTCGTGTAGTAGCAAGACCACTTAAGATTTCAACATCATAAATCCGCTGGTCCAGATAGTATATCTCCTCTTCTTCTGAAGAGGTGTTCTTCCTCGCTGGCTAAACCACTGCCTAAGCTTTTTCATCAATCCAACTCTTTAGGACACTTTCCGAGCAGATAGAACACAGCATTTGTCCAGTCCGTCCCCAAAAAAGGCGAATCTTCTTCTCTATCCTCCTACAGAACTATTGCTCATAGAAACGCTGATAAACTGTCAGCTAATGAAATATCTAGAAACATGAAAACTTCTTAATGACCGGGAGTACGGTTTTCGTAGCAACAAGTCCACTGGTGATCTGATTGCATGTCTCACCGAAAAGTGGAACCAAAGCGTACATCATTCTGGCGAAAGCAAGATAGTAGCACTTGATATTTCTAAGGCATTTGACAGAGTTTGGCACCAGGCTCTTTTGTCGAAAATGCGTGCTTTTGGAATCGACGACTCCCTTCTTCAATGGATTAGTAATTACCGTTCGGAACGTTCAATTCAAGTTGTCTTGGATGGTTTCAGGTCTGATATTCACAAAATAAATGCTGGTGAGCCCCAGGGCTCCGTTCTGTCTCCGACACTCTTTTTAATTTTCGTCAATGATCTCTTGTCTGCTACTTCTAGCTGGCGACAATACTCCCTGCTTTTCAGATTCGTTCCTGGACTCACGTCCCTGCTTTTCGACTGTAGAACGGTAACGGCAACGGCAACATATGTTGCCGGCACATTAAATTCCAATATCAACAGCTTAAACAATTGGGGAAATATCAGCAGAGTGGAATTTAATGCTTAAAAACACAATGCTATCTGCTGTCGTCAAAGTGAAATTTAAATACCCAGCCATAATCCATGAATGCCACTTGCATCGTTGAGGTTACCTCAAGCGATGTAAGAAATATTTCACACCCTCTGATCTGGCCTCAATATATAAGGCGTTTATACCCCCGAAATTGGAGTACAATGCTCACATCTGGTCAGGTGCTCCTAAAACCCAGTTGTGCTTGCTAGATAGGATCCAAAACCGTGTGGTAAAACTCATAGGTGATGACAATATCACAAAGTCGTTCAGCACCCTCGAACACAAACGTAATGTCTCTGTCTCACCTCGCTATTTTCATCACCAGTGCTCCTCCGAAATTGCCAGTAGCATTCCACCCCTTCTAACTTTTAATCGTAATGAATGCTCATTACTCTCAAGCCCACCTTCGGACGTACTCTGAAATATCGTGATTCGTTCCTAAGCCGTACAACTCGCTTATGGAATGCCCTGCCGAACTCTTTATTCCCTAGTCACTATAACTTGCAAATATTTAAGACCAATGCAC